>HG995374.1:28118978-30592197 GCA_905333075.3 Atethmia centrago
AGGGGCCTTATCTCATAGTATATACCTACAATTTCCAATATTTGTATGACAATATACCATATTCTAACACAGGGCATTTTGGTGCTACGTACATAATTAGATTTACCTACTTGATTCTATGACGTAGATCTAAGAAAATTGTTTTAAAAACTTATTTAACTTTTACAAATAAAGACGTACCTATTAAAATTTTATTATGAAAATTGGTTTCTTTATAAATGTCTTTAGATTTTTTATATCGTGTAAGTACCTATATTATCATTTTGTGTTTTATGGGTAGGCGCGCTTTACCTTATTTAAGCAAACGACCGAGGGCGAACTTCACCAATGAAACTGAACGTGACGCGTTCAAAAGGTCTCACTGTTAACATTCCACAACAATGATGACGCGTTCAGTTCAATTGGTGAAATTCGTCTTGAATGTGTATTAACACATTCTCTATAATCTTGTCACCCTGAAAAAGGTAGTGAAATTCCTGTGATAATAATATTATTAATTGGTGTAATGTGTAAAATGACGTTGTCGTCTTTAAAAAAGTATCTGTTTTTATTCTCGTATCAAGTTTGTCGGGACCTCAATCTACCTGCTTTGTACAGTCGGCTACGAAATTCGGTTAAAACAGCAGTAATAGACACAAAATTATTCGATAAGTAAACACTGCTTTTCAATTCTTAGTTTGGCATCTGTTCCGATTATTTTTTTGTGTTCAGTAATTAATTATACTGAAATTTTAATCGACTTTTGGAGGAACATAAGCGATATGTGCATAATAATCCAAAATTAAGTATATTTTAAATAAATCATGTCTTTATTCAATTATTGCTTCTATTTTAGTTCGTAACAATTAAGCATTTTACATTGTGTACTTTGACATAAAAGATTCTTTACACATATTAGCTAAGGTAACTTTATAACGATTGACAATTGGCGCCGATTCCCTTGTTCACAAACTAAACTAAATTTAAGTTCAGTGCATCTTTTTCTTTCTATTTCATTAAGAAGAGGACAGAATATGAATTTTAGTTTAGTCCTGTCAAATTAATCAGCGCCTGTCACTACTCCATAAAAGTTTAGACGTGATTAAAAACTTGCCTGCTAAAATTACGTCAATTTACGTCAAGCGCTGATTAATTTGACAGGACTAAACTAAAATTGATCATCTGTCCTTTTCTTAATGAAATAGAAAGAAAAGGATGCACTGAACTTAAGTTTAGTTTAGTTTGTGAACAAGGGAATCGGCACTAATGAATGGCGCCGATTCCCTTGTTCACAAACTAAACTAAATTTAAGTTCAGTGCATCTTTTTCTTTCTATTTCATTAAGAAAAGGACAGAAAATAAATTTTAGTTTAGTCCTGTCAAATTAATCAGCGCCTGTCACTACTCCATACAAGTTTAGACGTGATTAAAAACTTGTCTACTAAAATTACGTCAATTTACGTCAAGCGCTGATTAATTTGACAGGACTAAACTAATATTTATCTTCTGTCCTTTTCTTAATGAAATAGAAAGAAAAAGATGCACTGAACTTAAATTTAGTTTAGTTTGTGAACAAGGGAATCGGCGCCATTATCGTCATCTATGTATGAATATTATTGTCTTAATTTTAATAAAGATTTATTTAGTACTTACAGCTTTTTTTTCGAATTAACATGAATTGTGTCCCACTACTGGGCAAAGACCTCCCCTTTTTACTTTCGAACCTCTATTTATTTGCGATCTCTGGCCATGTTGGCCCCGTAAACGTGATCGAGCTTACAGCTTTATTTAAATAGCCGCACGTCGACTCATTGGTAACAAAATGTCAGTTTATGGCTACTGTCGCGCTGTCGGTGACGTCACGACGGACGACCGATATGCCACCGGTTGCAAACTCGCAACTGTACGTCGCGGGCGGCGTGCGAGCGACACCGCACCCGTTTGTTTCAGTTTTGACAACTTTGTGGTTTTCCCCCTAAATTTAAAGGAAAGAACTGTTAAAAGGGGGATTTTCAGGGACAAACATTTTTAGGGGCTTCAAATAAAACCTGCAGTTTTCATACAAACTACACCGCACCGCGGTTTAATTCTCGAACGAACGCGGCCTGTGCCTGGAATGGAATGACCTACGAGCCGCGTCCTTTTCTCATTTATTCATTCATTTAATTATCTATACGTTTTGTTCTCTTTCGTTCGTTTCGTTTGCACGTTTGCTCAATCCGTCGGTCCGTGACCGGTCTTGACGTCTGACTGACTCGTCCGACGATCTTTTCGAAAATGAAAACATAAACGTCAACAATATTACATTTTAGTATAAGTAGTTTAGCAATAGGTGATAGACCTAAAGTGGTGCCGAGTCCTTTGTTCACTAAACTAAATTTAAGTTCAGTGCATCTTTTTCTTTCTATTTCATTAAGAAAAGGACAGAAGATATTTTAGTTTAGTCCTGTCAAATTAATCAGCGATTGACGTAAATTGACGTAATTTTAGTAGGCAAGTTTTTAATCACGTCTAAACTTGTATGGAGTAGTGACAGGCGCTGATTAATTTGACAAGACTAAACTAAAATTTATCTTCTGTCCTCTTCTTAATGAAAAACAAAGAAAAAGATGCACTGAACTTAAATTTAGTTTAGTTTGTGAAAAAGGGAATCGGCACCAGTATCTTAGGTATTCTGTAATAAAAAAAAATCAAAAATTATTTATGCGTTTTATTTTATGAGTTTTAACGACTTGGGCAGTTGGGGCACAACATCAAAGAAATTTTACTTATGAAAACTATAGGTTTTCTGTAAAATTTCTTAGGGTGATTTAAAAAATCTTGGGGGAAAATTTTGGTAGGGGTTGGCAACACTGGTTTATTTACGAACATAGCACTCAGCCGTCGTCGGTGACTGACTTCCTCCCCTGACCCTTGCTCGACGAAGTGCCAGCCCGCGCCGTAGCTGAGCCTGTAGGGTAAAACCGGGATAGATGCCCCACTTTTTGAAATAGCCTCCTTATTTAAAAAATATTAATTTTATATGAATAACTTCTATGAGTGTAGTTAGTTTAATCGTTTATGTTGAATTATAATTATTATTTTTTGACCTATCAATAATAAATTTTGTAGAATTTAGCTTTTCGTGGAACACTTTTTTTGAGGATAGATGCCTACCTGTATGGATAGTTGCCCCACTATGAAAATACTAAGAAGGATAGATGCCTGCAGTGCGGGATAGATGCCCTTTATACTGTGTAAACGGAAAACCCAACCAAATATGAAGTCGAATTATGAAAAGCCAATTTTTTTTAATGTTTTTTTTGTTATCGTTATAAGATAATTCTAATACGACACAAACAAACATAATAAAATTTCAAAAACCAAGCATAATAAAATTTCAAAAACATTTGTTTAACAAAAATATGAATTCCTAAAGAAAAAATAGTTTATTAATAAATCCATTGGAGTTAAAATTAAATAAAAGCTTGTAGGTAATATCCTGAATTACATGATCGTTAATAGGTATATACCCAATGCCAACTTCGTTGTATTTTTAGCAGCATAACGTCTTCGCAATGTTCTCAATGGAATCCCAAATTGTCGGGATATTTCATTCATCCCCACGGTTTTTTTGTCCATTTCATCGAAAGCTGAATGTAGTTGTTCTACAGTCCAAGAACATACTCGAGCTCGCACTCCTTCCTTTCTTTTGTATTTTCGTGGTATGGTTCTGCTACAAGTAAAGAGTCCAAATATAAAAAATACGGAAAAACAAAAATATAACAGAACACAAAAATATTTTAAAAGTATGCACTGACGCCATTATAGTGTATGGAGGGATAGATGCCCCTAAGGGCACCTATACCTCGAAAAATCAGGGCAACTATCCTTTATGATAGGGATAGATGCCCAAGTATTTTTTAAATAAATTAAAAACAAAAGTGCAACTATTAACACCCAGATGAACACTTAATAAACCAGTAAATCGATGTAATAACAAATATAATGGAAAGTATTACTACTTATAAAGTTATACAATGGCAAATACTACCCTTTAAATCTTTGACGTGTTCGTGAAGTTCGCCGCGGAGATGATTGCACACACGAGTGAAACGCATCCTCACCGTACGACAGACAGGGGGCAACCGAGGTGCGGGGTGACTGCGGCTCCTACTTATACTATTAATTCATAGTTGCGAGTTTGAGAAGTTAGGTTTTTTGAAAATGAGGCATCTATCCCACTGCGTCATCTATCCCGGTTTTACCCTAGCTTTAAATTCCCCTGATAATAATAATGATTTAGTCATGATCCAGCCTGTGTCACCTTGCTGTCCTCCCCCCAGCGACGCCCTAAGCCGCACCCCACAGGGCGTGCCCTAGCGTGCAATCGCTTAGTAATTTAAGAAATTCGCCCCTGGTTGGAGGCTTTGAGTTCGCTTAAGGCAGCTACAGGATAGTCCGGTTAAGTAGTCACGACCTCTCAAGGTCAACTACGAGATGCCATACACGGCGTCAGTCGTGGTCTGCGTGTAGTCAGATAGACCGTGGCCTAAAGGATCCTACATACTGGCGCGACTTGTCGCGCGACGCGTCACGACACAAAGGCACCGCTTGTAGCGCTACACGTGGTGTCTTTGTGTCGCGTCGCGTCGCGCGACAAATCGCGCCAGTATGTAGGAGCCTTAAGCCTCTTATTCATGTCCATTTCAACCGCGCGGCCAACTCATAAAATTTGATGAAACTTTGCCAGGAATTAGTGGTAATTTGTTACCTACTATACACACCTCTTTTCTGAATTTGTTGCAAAAAAAAACTAAGACGCTATGACCAAAAATAGTTGGCCGCTAGAACCGCCACTTGCCGTAGTCATCGCCTTTGATTACACAGAAACTAAATAATGCAGATAGGCGATTGTTGCATCAAAAGAAGTCTTAATTTGTTGTATTTGTTGCAAAAATAAAAAATAGTCAACACGTAAATAAACAAAAAGTTATGCTATATTTAGTTTCCACGTTAAGGGTAGGTAGGTATCTCACCATAAATATCAAATTAATAGAGACTTATGTGTATGGACAATTAGTTGCTAATTTGTTGCAGCGAATAAACAAGAAAAATACCAGAGAAAAGGTTCAATAATTTGTTGAGAGTCGATTTGAGTTGGCCGCTCGGACGGCAGTGGGCCTAAAATACAATGGCGTTTATTCCGTTATTAAATTTATATTGAAATAAGTACCTGTAAGAATATGTATATGTATGTCTACATTCTGTGTCTTATATTCGTGTCAGTTATGTTAGTTATAAATGTTATGTTAGTTTATAAAGATTTTGTATTTATCTTGTTGACTTATATTACTTGTTTTTTTTGCCTTTGTGTTGATTTTGAATAAAGAAATTTTAATCGATTTGTGACTTTGACTTTTACCAAGTATGCTCCAAGATATCTTAAAGTGTCAGCACTCGCCCTTAAAAAAATTAAGATATGAGTATCGAACATTCCAATATTCACGATTCAGTCTTACTTCATTGTGAAAATTCCTGGTCACTCTACTCTAATACAGTTTCATACTACTATATTTTAGTGAATATTTCCTGAAATATGAATTTCACCGTTATTTTCGCCACATTTATCCAAACTAGGTTACGTTACCTATCGATTAATTATTAATTAGTACATTAACTAAGCTTGAACCTATTTTTAATAACGAAATAAACGCCATTATATTTTAGGCATATTGCTAACAAATTATTGAACCTTTTCTCTAGTATTTTTCTTGTTTATTCGCACAACAAATTAGCAACTAATTGTCCATACACTTATGCCTCTATTAATTTGATATTTATGGCGAGATACCTAGGTACCTACCCATAACCTGGAAACTAAATATAGCATAACCTTTTGTTTATTTACGTTTTGACGTATTTTTTTATTTTTGCAACAAATACAACAAATTAAGTCCTTTCTTTTGATGCAACGCTCGCCTATCTGCATTATTTAGTTTCTGTGTAATCACAGGCAATGACTACGGCAAGTGGCGGTTCTAGCGGCCAACTATTTTTGGTCATAGCGTCTAAGTTTTTTTTTGCAACAAATTCAGGAAAAGAGGTGTGTATTACACAAATTACCACTAATTCCTGGCAAAGTTTCATCAAATTTTATGAGTTGGCCGCGCGGTTGAAATGGACACTCTTATTCTATTGAAACTATTTTATGCTTAAGATCAAAGTGTTACCACTGACATGCAGCCGACTGTACTCATAGCTGCAGAATAAATTATGCTAATTCAATCGTTCAAGCGGGCTGTTCTGGGGGGTAACCATCACCTCTTATAGCAGTATTATTTCAATATTACTTCAGCGTGAGAAAGAGATGGTGCTATAAGTCTTGTATAGCTCCATCACTTTCCCACTGTGAGGTAATATTATAATAATACTGCTGAAAGAGGTGATGGTTACCCCCCTGTTAGAGGTCCACCTGTTAGTCCCAGCATACGCAAACCTAGCCTCTTCATAGGAGTATAAGTTTACCATAGTTCTTTTGCTGTAGGTACAGAATAGGGATGTTGCTGATGCAGATTTCTTAACATCCACGCTCGATCGATTACGTAACTATAATTTTTGTGCTTAGAAATATATTATTATTGTATTTGTACGCCTTTCTAGGCCAAACATGCTGAAACTTCATTTTTTTTTTGTAATCATTCTAACTGATTGTAAACCTACACATGTTTTTGACAAATAAAATACCTATATCTTATCTTATCTTATCCACGGATGCGGATTTTTTGTGCCTCACATCGGATGCGGATCTCATGTTTTTTTATAGATACGTCAAATCGGCAAGGCGCAATTCGGCATTTCTTACTTTTTTGCAAATTGCAGCGCATTTTTTTTCAGTTGTTGATTATGATTTTACTTATTTATATTCACCCTTTTGTACTACATCTGCATTCGCATGAGCTCCGGCGGGTACGGATGCGGTTCGGAGGTCTAAATAAATGCGGTAGCTCCGCAATTGCGGATGCGGATGCGAATATCCGTAACATCCCTGGTACAGAATACAATTAGGTAAAATCCGTTCGGCTAGGATCTTAGAGCTAGAGTTTAAGATTTGAGGAGGCCCGGGGCGGTTTATCTTGACTCTTTTCTGGAGTATTTAATTTCTATGTCTAGTTGCTCAGAGTCTTTAGCCTTTTCAAAAAGCTGTCGGAAAACTGTGTCCGCGTGTTCCCTTTTTAGTCGTAGGATAGGTACTCATTGAATGATTTATAGCGTCTTTACAGTACATACTGATCCCATGGGTGTCACCGACACTCAATTCAATTCTCAATTGTTTATTACATTCCATATGAATTCCATATGATTAATTTGATAGGACTAAACTAAAATTTATCTTCTGTCCTTTTCTTAATGAAATAGAAAGAAAAATATGCACTGAACTTAAATTTAGTTTAGTTTGTGAACAAGGGACTATCTACCATAATCTAAGATAAGTGGAACAATTTCTTACAGGTTAGCACCGCAAGCCCCATAAACATATTTAGGTGTGCCACAAGCACTAAACTACAAAATTAATGGTAGTGTAATATAACTAAGATTAGCAACTTTAAATTAAAATTACGATATGAAATATAAAACTAATATAAACAGCAAAAGTAAAATTCAATAGAACAAAACAAACAGAGACAACAAAATAAAGAAACATTATTAGTAATTGTTCTATTAAACTTGGCATATAAGTTAAAATGCACGTCGACAAGATCACTGGAGCCATTTAAGAATTTTCAAAGGCGAGGAACGACAGAGTTTGCACCAAGTATTGTTCTGGAGAGCAGTGGTGGCCCAGTGGTAACGGCCACGACTTACGAGTTGTAGATCGTAGGTTCGAACCCAGACAGGCGCTTTACTTTGTGTAAATTATTTCATCACCACTGCTCTCAAAACGGTTAAGGAAAACATCGTGAGGAAACCGGCATGTCCTAGAACAAAAAATTCGAAGACATGTGACATCTACCAACCCGCACTGGGCCCGCGTGGTGGATTACGGCCCGCTCCCTCTCACAGAGAGGAGGCCTGTGTCCCAGCAGTGGGAACATTATAGGCTGATTATGTATTGTTCTGCGGAGTGGAGAGTATAAAGGAGTAATAGGAGCACGAGGGAGTCTGGCAGGGGCCCGATACTGAAACTTAGATAGTAATAGGGGACAATCAATTTTGCATCGGAGTAGCTTGTGTAGGAATAAGGAATCAATGATTATTCTACGTTTCTCCAATGAGACCATCTTAAAATAAGATAGTTGGGCTTCATATGATCGTATCCTTTTTGAATTTCCGCTGGCATAGGCCAGATGCCAGAGAACTTTGAAACTCCTTGCACCATTACTTAAAAGAAAAAAACAGCTAGACTATACGATGACATAACTCTTCAACGACTTCGATGACTCAAATATAACATAATTACAAAATTCTAAACAATGTGAAAATGTACAAAAAATAGCAGAAAGTGTTCCGCGGGCGTGATGGGCGACCGCCGCGACGACAGCGGTATTATGCCCTTGGTGGCCGGGGTGGTTATTGGCGCTGGTATCCTTGTGCTGTTGTACAAAATGTTCTTCACTGGTAAAGTTCGAGAGTTTCGAGGATATAACCAACAACTCGGCGCACCTTGGTTGTGCACATGTTTGAAGGGAGGGTCGGATCAGGTGAGGATCACAACATAATATGATCTGTAGCTCGTAACTTATTATGATTTTAGTGACTTTTTAAATCTGTTATTATGCCTTCATAACATGCAAGTAAGTTATGCAAAATATATGTAAACTAGAACGCATACACATCAATTCTATATGTGAATATTTAAGTATTGTAGTAAAATACTTTATAAAATAAATTCAGGAAATAATGTCTACCCAAAGCATAAAAGCGATATTACTTTCAAACTGCTTAAGATGTTTTCATGATGATTTTTTGTGTAAACAGACTATTTTATGATATATAATTTTATCTGTGACTATTTAATATTCATATTTTCTTTACTAAACATAAATAATTCCTATGAAACCGAACGGCGGGCGGCGGCGGCGACGCGGCGTGAGTGCGACGCGGATTTGTATGGCCTAGGTCAGCGGCGATGACCCGACCCTTTTTTTTTTGGTTGGGAAATCATCAAATAACTTCTCCCGCTCTGGGCGGAGTGGGAGGGTGTGTCAGACTCTTACTGACTAAAACCCACCCGTTTTCCTTCCGTTGCCTGTGTTGCCAAGGGCCTCGGTAACCCTTTCAAACTTTCCCACGACCCCGGCAGGCATCGGCCCTAGTGGACCTCTACACTTGTGCTGACGACATCTCTTTGAGGCGCGCGTGGAACACAACGCGCAGTCGACCCGGACCTGGTCCTTACCGGACGGTGAGCTATCCATTGCTCATCGCCCGCAAGCCCGCGCCTACGGCGGCCGGAAATCCGCCCGGGATTCCCGACGTCCAGGGCGTCTCCTGCGGCGGCTAGGGGCGAGAGGGCGCGTAATTTGCCTTTCCCTCAACCGTCCCGCCTGCTCCTTCGCGAGCATTACTGCTTCGCAAAAGGAAGTGCCAGCTGCCCATGCCCTCTCGCTTCGTACCATGGCTTGAGCCAGGGCCGGACGCGAGAGATCTCTGCCGCCGATCGCCTCCATGAGAACACGGTGGTGCTTTGCCCAAGCCGGGCAGACCTCCACTGTATGCTCCACCATGTCCTCCGGGCGATCCACACAGTGGTGACACCCGGGCGTTTCCTCCCGCCTTATCCGACACAGGAACCTCCCGAAGCTGCCTTGTCCCGTGAGGAACTGCGTCAGGCGGAAGGTGAGGACGCCGTAGCGCCTCTCTAGCCACTCCTCAAAGAGGGGACTTATCGCCGCAATTGTGGCGTGCCCAGCACTGGGTTGCGACAATCGCACTCTCCATGTCGCCATGAGATCCCGCCAGAGATCTGCCCGCTGTGCCGCGATTTCTCGCGGTTGCGGAGTTACGCCCCAGCGTTTCGCCTCCTCGCGCCACTCCCATACGTGCGCGGGGATAACCCGACCCTTAACAAAACACCCAACCTTAAACTCTTCTCTGCCAATAAATTGAGGAGCTTGATCGAGGTTGTATTCGCCGTCATCGACGCCCAATAATTATTAGAATATTCCAGGCCTTAGGGAGGCATATTTTTTGCCCAATTCCGGATCTTACTCGAATTTAAGCTGTACCCTGAATGTGAGTTTTTTCTTATAGAAAACGCTACTACCACGTTTCTGTATCGAGTATTAAATGTATGAAAACGTAAAAAGCGCCCCTGGCGGAAAGTATTATAAACCGAAACAGCAAGTGTAAGATTTTTAACGGTACTACAATAGTTCGTTATTATAAACGTGACTTACATAGTAGCGTTTCGGAGAACATTTTGTGGGATGATGCGAGTGCCAGTTAAAATTTGACGTTCCCAAACAGTGTTCAAGCGTTTGTAAACGTAAACTTTGTAGTAAAAATGTAGTAAATATTTTCGAACGGCCTATCCGAAGATCCCCTTTTTTTTTTTTTGGATGGGAAATCATCAAATAACTTCTCCTGCTCTGGGCGGAGCGGCAGGGTGTGTCAGACGCTTACTGACTACAACCCACCCGTATTCCTTCCTGTTGCCTGTGTTACCAGGGGCCTCGGTGACCCTTTAGTACCTTCCCGCGACCCCGGGATACCCCATACCATGGGATAGACGAGAAAAAATTATCTTCCCCACATTAAGTGCAAAGGAGGCGGCCTCCCTTGCACTTATTTTTCTAAAAAAGTTTTTTTCACCATTTTGTCGGTGTGATTAATATGTATACTAATGCCGAATTACACCTTTCTAGTAGGTACTAAACGTCTCTGAGATAAAGCGGGGACAGACAGACAGACATACAGACAGACAGACGGACATAGCGAAACTATAATGGGTTCCTTGTTGACCATGGAACCCTAAAAAATCAAAAAAGAACGCTAAGCGAAAACGAAGTACCTACGATGAACTCGAAAATCTGGAAATCTGGCTCGAAAATTGGCAATTCGAGATCTCGAGTGCTATGTCTACATCTCGAATTGCCAATTTTGACTCGAGATTGCATTCGCTACACAGGTACCTACACGTGTACGTGGGTTCGCATCGCCGACAGTACCAAAGTGAAGTTAATGACCACGTGAAAAGTTTCATTTGTGTACACACAAATGAAACTTTTCATTCTTGTGCTTTGTTTAAATTGAATTTTAGATAATCATTATTTTATTGAAATGAAAACTGATTTAGGCGCGTTGAGCGATAAGTTTTCACTTCTGTCTGCAGTCCCCATGTTTTTCTTCGATGTCAGCTGCTCTCTTAGCTCCACTGGTCGTAGCTCTACCCAAATTCTAAAGGTTGTCTGTAAAATATCACTTTCACAGACCGTTAAAGTCCTCGGCAAGTGTAGTTTTGCCTTCGATCGACTCATGCAGTTGTAATTTCTTACCCAATAAATATATATGGTGGTGCAAATAGTGACTATTTTGGATAGACCAGCACCCTGATTGTGTAACACACTTTTGATCACAACCTGAATGATTTTGAAGGATATGTAAATATAAATAGCCTATAATGTTCCCATTGCTGGGACACAGGCCTACTCTCTGTGAGCGGGAGTGGGCCGTAATCTACCTACCACGCGGGCCCAGTGCGGGTTGGTAGATGTCACATGTCTTCGATTTAAAATAATTTAACGATCTAAAATCGAAAATGTTCTTTACAGTGCCAACTTCATAACTACGCGACATAGAAACTTATTATTCCTCTGCAAGTCGGAACAAAGAAGAATTTCGTAACGTCAACGGGATGTCAAGGGCACCCACAGAGTACTTTTATATAACTGACAAGTGTACCGTCATGTCGACATGTGACATCAAGCAAAATGGAGCTCTACAATAATAATAATAATGTAACATAAATGAAGGACTTGAATTTTCCGACTACGTAATGATGCAAGTTAGATAAAACACACAATTAAAACCACGATTATCAACAATATCAAATAATCATGTGTGACTGGTGAGTGCTAGCATTTTTCTACACGATACGATTTCGTCACTTTAGATTAGAGGCTTATATTGTACAAGAAATACAAGAATATGAGTCTGTTAAGTGAGAAAGTCACACAATCCAGGGGGTAACCACCACCTCTTATTATTTATTTATTATTATACTGCTCTCAAAACGGTGAAGGAAAACATCGTGAGGAAACCGGCATGTCCTAGAACCATAAATTCGAAGACATGTGACATCTACCAACCCGCACTGGGCCCGCGTGGTGGATTACGGCCCACTCCCTCTCACAGAGAGGAGGCCTGTGTCCCAGCAGTGGGAACATTATAGGCTGATTATGTATGTTATGTATTATAATATTACTTCACAGTTGGAAAGTGATGGAGCTATACAGGACTTATAGCTCCATCTCTTTCTCACGCTGAAGTAATATTGAAATAATACTGCTATATGAGGTGATGGTTACCCACCAGGGCGCACCCACTGTCGGAGCGTTTGCCTCGTGAGGCTGGTCGGTCTGGAGTTCTGGACCCGGCTAATGTATTGTTTTTAAATATTGCATTATGAACTGATAAATTAAGACGCTGACAGCACCTAAAACGCGGTCACTGTAAGATTGCATAGAAAAGAAAGAGAAGCGCAATGACACAACGCTTGTAATTTATTGCAAAATATGAAGCAATTATCTATTTACTCAAAATTGAGTTGAGTAATTGAAAATAAAAACAACCAAGTTCTGCATTCTAATAAGACGTTCTTGTTATTAATTAAATACGTAACGTATGTTGATATTTAATACAGATATTTTGGATTAGAACTCAAGTTAAGAGGTTAGTTTAACGTTAGTTTGTATCGAGATTTTTTTCAAAACGTGTTTTGGTAACAACCAAGTTCTGGGAAACATGTTCAAAATTAACATATATTTTTACCGCTACCACAAACTATACAGATTTGGCAATTTTTTTTCATAAGACAAGCCTATTTTCGTCAATTGGGTCTTGTCAGCGCCTTAATGTATCGGTTACCTATGACTTGTAACGTTACGAACCAGTGAGAACCGACTCTCAGTGCAGACCGTAGTTACTAGAGCTGCCAACTTTTGCCACCCTGCATGTTCACCGATAGTATCTTAGGTATGAATCTTTTCAGTAGCGAAGAAAGAGATCGGCGGGCGCGAGAACGAGCGAGAAAGGCTGAAGCCCTCCGCAGACGAATGATGGGCGAATACAGCGACGACGAAGACGAGACCCCGCCCCCACGTTTCAGCCCTGTGCAGATAGCCCTTGGATCCATGGGTTTATTTCTCGCTCTCATAGCATTGTTATTGAAGACTGTGGACAATGACACGTTACACGCAATTCTCAGCAAAGTCGGACTTGGACACCTCGTTCCCAAGAGAGCAAAGGAGACCTGCCTCGATAAAAAGAAACAGGTAATTTTCCTCGTTACTAGAAATATCTTGGCACTGCTATGAGTTGGCGCGCCATTTTTAGGGTTCCGTAGTAAACAAGGAACCCTTATAGTTTCGCCATGTCCGTCTGTCTGTCTGTCTGTCCCCGCTGTAGCTCAGATACCCTTAATTGTGATTTGGCACAGGTATACATATTAATCACGCCGACAAAGTGCTGAAATAAAATCTTGAAATATTTTTTATGTGCCTCGCGTATTCGTGCGAGTCGCTTTCGGTAAGGACGCAGGGTCATACAAACTGCCGGGTCGCGGGAAGGTACCAATGGGTTACCGAGGCCCCTGGCAACACAGGCAACGGAAGGAATACGGGTGGGTTTTAGTCAGTAAGTCAGTCGTCAAGTCAGCCAGGCGGAGCCCGTATCACTGCGCTTTTCGTTTTGTATGACTCTTTTTTTTTTGGGTGGGAAATCATCAAATAACTTCTCCGCCTGCGCCAGCGCAGTGATACGGGCAATAGGAGAAAGCGTCGCAGTAGGTACCTACTAAACTTAGAAGCTTTGCCACTGTGGGGCGCGACGTTCGTTCCAATTCGGGAACACGAAGTTGAATAAATTTAATAATAATATTAGTTTATTGCACAAAGAGAAACGCGTCAGTGGCGGATTTACACATTTTCCAAGTATAGGCTGTCAAATTTTTGCCGCCCTTACCTCTACAATTGTCAGTTTCAGATTTTTTAGAATCCAACAATTTGATTGAAATGGCACAAGAAATAGTTTTTGGGTACATTTCTAAGCTAAAGAAAGCTGAATCATGTACAACTAATATGAGGCAAAACAAAATGAGGCCGCCCCCAGGTCTTCTGAGCATTTCTAGTAACATTTTGCAGAAATTGAATAATGTCAATAAAAAAGATGCACATTTTCATCTAAAAGCAAGTTTGTGGGATGCAAGAGCGAGTAGGGCGAGCTCAATTTTTTTTAGGTTTCTTTTAAACATTCAGTTGCTTTGTTGACTTATGCAGAAAAGTTAGAGATTAAGAACGAAAACCTTGCACGCCGTGGCCCCTTCATACTGTAGGTTATTAAACAGTTAATTTATTGTCTAAGAAACTATGAGAATTAATAGAATGTAGGATGCCAAAGCGAGCTCGAATATGGTAGCACACCAGCTTGTGTTGTGGTTTTGGAAACAGAAGTGACTTGTTAAGTTAGATATGCAGAAAAGCCTGGCAATTAAGAGAATGTCTACAAGAGCGAACGAAGTAAAAATTTTAGCACCGTGCAAATAAATGCTTTGTACTGAACAAAAGTACTTCTCAAGATTTGGTGGTCCCTTAGTCCGCCAGTATGCTACTTATACAATAATGCTACATTCGGTAAACGTAATTAAATAAATTTTATTGCGCTTACAAACAGTATAAAAATAATAAATTGGGTAATGTGTGAAGGCGTAGTGTAGTGAGAAGAGTGTAAAAATACAGATTTAGGTAACCCTGTATTTTTACACTCTTCTCAGTAACATCGTTCCGCAAACTGTTACAATGAATTCAGTACATGATGCTAGAACCCCAGAATAGAAATTTTTAGTCGGTTATATAAAAAAAAAACTGCTTTTCCATCAATTTTGATCGTGTGTGTATCGCCATTTTGTATGCAGCAGCAATTTGTTTTTAATAACCTCTAAAAACTCCTTTACAAAAATTTCTACTCTGGGGGGTATAGAATCATGGTAGGTAACTGTTTGCGCGTCGATGTCACTTCCACCCTGTATATTTTTTTGCAATTTCGCTCTCTTGTCACTCATACAAAGTGTGGGCAGAGGCCGATTACTGGTTTGGGATCGGGAACTGGATGTTTTACCATAGAATAATAGAAATATCCGGTACCATTGAATGTACTATGAAAGGGAAGAGGAAAAATATATTGGAAAGATGTCTTGTAGACTTCTGTCTGCAAGACAAGACTACAAGACATCTTTCCAATACAGACAGAATATGAATTTTAGTTTACTCCTGTCAAATTAATCAGCGCTTGACGTAAATTGACGTAATTTTAGTAGGCAAGTTTTTAATCACGTCTAAACTTGTATGGAGTAGTGACAGGCGCTGATTAATTTGACAGGACTAAACTAAAATTTATCTTCTGTCCTTTTCTTAAATGAAATAGAAAGAAGAAGATGCACTGAACTTAAATTTAGTTTAGTTTGTGAACAAGGGAATCGGCACCAATGTCTTACGACGATACAGAAGATATTTTAATCACCTCATGAATACCTTCATGAGGTGATCATTAGGATATCTTCTGTTGAAACTGCAACAAGAAAACATCGGTATATATCTAACTTAGCGCTCCACCAGGTCTGTCGGGCCTACCTAAATACATGATAATAATAGGTAATTTTAATGTATTATTTTCAGAAATGGCCTAAACCACCTCCGCCACCGTCATGTCCACCAGTTCCACAAAAGAAATGCTAAGGTATCCCAATTATACAACAAGAAATCATATTGTATCCATCACAAATAAACATTTACCGTGAAAGACAGATGTGTTTATTTTTAAATAAATAAATAAATAAATAATTTTACTGCGATGTGATAGTCATTATTTGTGTCATTATTTGTGTACTTATTTTCCTAAACCACCCTAGGCTGATAAGTTTGGTAAATTGTTTAGTGTTTAAGTCGGCTTCCCAGACTGCTGTTATGGCAGGTCAGGTGGTGGATTCAGCAGTGGGAAAAGGCTGGTCTATTTGGCTAAGCCAAAGTCAATTTTCCTTGAAGGCGGGTGCGGACTCGTAGCCACACCAGTGTGACGAATAGGATTTTTATTCATGTTTATCACACTTTTTTTCTTTGTTTTCCCCGTGGGGAAATCCTCATAGATACCCTCCGTCTGGGAAGAAGGGAGGGTTATGTCGAGCTTCTACCAACTAAAACCGCCGATTTCTACTCCTACTCCTTCACTGTTCACGCGGTCCGGTTGTGGAATTCACTTCCGCCGGACATTAGGAACTGCCAAACTGTTGCAGTATTTAAAAGAAGAGTGAAAGAACACTATCTTTCCACTTCGACATAGTTTCGTATGTATTTATTGCTTTAAATTACACTGTATTTGTTTTTTAATATTCTAGTGATATTTATTTTAGATGTATGTATGTATATATGTATGAATGTATGTTAGTATATTCCCATATTATTTGTTTTGTAAATTGTTTCGATTTTATATATTCTAAATATTTTCTCTTCTACTCTTACACACGGTCTACATCTCTTTATCTACTGTCCTATCGCAAGTATGCTGGAAGAGATTTCTTTAGAAATAAGCTTCACCTTTGTACGTATTTTCCTGTTCTGTTCTTCTTTTCTGTTTTTATATGTGTGTACATAAATGATTAAATAAATAAATAAATAAAATTAATAAAAAAATAAAATTCGATAGCCGCCCGGTCAGATAGTCTGCTTGTTTGGGCGTTAGCCGATCGAACAAGATCTGTTTTAGTTATTAAGTACTAACACAGGCTAAGTAAGATTTTTACTAACACAATGGATCTCATTTGTAGTCTTGACAAATCTAGCTCACAAGTCTCATTTGTTATCTTGATTATTATTAATACTAAAACCCCACCGTTCCTTATAGTACCATGAGTCGGGGGCCCGGGAGATACTTGTACATTCACCGCACCCCCGACTGGTATCAGCCCGCCCGCTAATATCTGCAGAACTACTTAACAGTTTGGGACCAAACTCGCTTACATTTATTAGATACCAGCTGCTGCCCGCTACTTCATCTGCGTATATCATTTTTTATAACAAACATCCAAGATGAAAAGTAGCCGATGTCCTTCTCCAGGTCCCAAGCTACCTATCTGTCGGATTCCACAACGATCGGTTCAGTGGTTCAGGCGTGCAAAGGTAACGACAGAAAATGTAAAAAATAATCTTTGCATTACATAAATTCAATCTCTTAGTATTGTATAATTACATAGCACATGTGGGAGCATTATGTGCCTACCATAAAGCTACCATTTAGGTACTGGGTACATCTTTCATTGACTTGAATGTGCCCTGGCGGCTGAGAGTATGTCATGCTTACTAATTGTCTTAAGGTCTCGCTGGTGGGTGGTGGCATGTGTTGGATCATTAAGTTCCCTTCTAAATGGTTGAGCGGAATGGTGCTGATCCATGCGTCATGTTCGTGAACGGGCTCCGTAACGGACTGGTCATCTCCTAGCTGCCACGGCTCATTTTAATTTTTGAATCGTTTGTTTTTATCTTCTATTACGGACGCTTTTAACGTACACGTCTTTCTACATTGTTCTCATATGTATAATTTCAACATGAATGATGTAAGCAATATTTTGTTTTGAAAGAGTGTCCGTGGAGTTTCTTGCCCGTTTTTCTCCATAAGAACCTACTACACTTTGGAATGGGTTAGCTTAATCTTTCTGACTGACCGACCTCTTGACAATTCAAACGCGCCTGTAATTGGTTTATAGTATAAAGAAAGTAACCCTGTCTGTATTTTTATTTTATATTATGAAAAAAAACAAAAACTGGGTTACCTTCGCATCCTAACATTTATAAAAATATACAAATATAAATATACAAATATTAAAAGGTTTGTTTGTTTGTTACGCTTTCACGATAAAACGGCTGAACGAATTTGGATGAAATTGGGTGACCACGGGTAGACCATGATGACCATGATGTAGGATATAGGATACTTTTGTCTCGGTAGTATGTTCCCGTGGGATAATTTCCGACCTCCTCGCGGGTGAACCGCGGCCAAAAGCTAGTTTATAATATTAGTATGGATATCAACAACAGGAAAACAATTAACCAGAAACTAGAAAAAAAAACCATTTTGAAACAAAATATATTTAATACGATCTTCATTTTACAAATTCTCGTTCAGTAACTGCCTAATCGGCTTCAACTATAACTATAATAAGTCTGGGCTTGTAAATGACACAACCGTATATGAAAATGTTCTACATTAAACCGTTAGTGCCTTAAAAACAAGGAACGTTAGGAGCTATTTACACAAACTTATATACTTAACATGAGGCTCACACGACCGATTATAATTATCTTGAGGGCTAGCTCAAATATAACTTGGTAGGTGATTAACACTTTCAGTCTCAATGATATTGGTAATTCAATCACCATACGTCCAATTATAATATTGTATTGTGATGTTTTATAAGTTCATTTACTAATTTTACTATAGAGAAATTTCGTCTATCACCCTCAGATAAATATTAAAAAAAAAAAAAAATACATGAAATATCAACATATCATGTATGAACGTATAAGGGTTGCTTTTTCAGTAATGCATGGACAATGAAAGTGTTAAATTATTGTCAGTGAGGAGGTACTGTGTTTCTATAAACTACTATTAAAACTATTTAAAAGTAGGAAAAATAACTATACTTAGTTTAACCCATCAAGCCTTGGCTAATTGAGACAACTCGTTTTTTATTGTTGTGCTGGGTACACACTTCTGCCTACAACTAAGGGAGATTAAGCGTGATGTGTATGTAATCGAAAACCAAACTTCAGTCAATTAGCATTAGGAGAATCTCTTTGTGAACATAATTATTTCTTGTTACAAGTTTTTTTATTATAAAAGTACCTAACACACGATATTTTTAGAAGTGTCCCCATTTTAGACAATGATACCACTATTTCTTTTTAGGAAGTTTCAAAGCCGAAATGCGATAAGAATTTACAGCGTATCGCAATTCGTGTCCTCCTGTGAGGACAATGTCGGAACAAAAGGATATTGTATTATCAATAAAGTAACGAACAAGGGTTTAGTCGTAAAAATATGAAGAGACTGTTTTGTAACGACTTATTATATTAATAATACAGTGAAATTCTTTTTATAAGATATACTTTTGAGGGAATTCCCTGGTCGGCGTTTTTAATACAGGTTTTACACTGTAAGTGTGTTATCTCAGCTATCTGAAGCATTATTTTGGGCATTGAAAGGGCGATTGTATTTTTTTTAACAAAATATACCCACTTAATTGACTTTTAATACTATGTTGCGAGGGAAACTTACCTAAAAATTGCAAATGTAACAAGGGAGAGAAGTAACGGTATTTAGCATCAAATAATAATGTTCTGTCTTTTATATCGATTTCTTTCTCGTTTTAAATCGGGGAGAGAGACGGAGGACTGCTCTGCAGTGGGACAATTTATGCTAGTTAGTTAGATTGTCCCAATGGTACTATAAAAAAAGAGGAATATTAGAGCTAATAAGATAATTATAATCGGTCGGGCATTCGTGTTAAAACCTAAATATATAAAAATAACTAACCATTACCTACACTCTGTAACTGATATGCTTATTGCGGTGTAACGTTGACCCCTTTTCGTAAAAAAAAAACCATATCTTTAATTCCTTACAAAAATAACTAACTGGCAACACTGATCCGAATTAGTGCTGAAACATTGTTTTATTTCAGTTGAGAAAAGTTACACCTAAGGTGATAAAAGTTTTATTTATTCGCATTTTCATAAATATATTTATTTTAAAGTATTGTGATTGCGTGAAGCTGCTTTTCAAATTTTGAATAATTACTTTGCTGTTTTTTTTATATTGGCTAGTCTAGTCTAGCTTCGTCAGCACAAATCAATTTTTAAATTTATAATAACAGTGTTACCATCTTACATTTCTTTCGCGCCATACCGACATTTCGGATCAAACTGACCACATAAAATGGCGCGTATTGTGTTGCCTATCAAAATATTATTGAATATAAATAATTTAAAAAATTAAAAAGTTTTCAATTGCACAAAATAGTTTTTGGTTGATCAATTTTATCAATTTGATAGATTCGATACGAAAAGTAGAAGATTTGGAACATATTTTACATTATTTTGTTCAAATACAAAGTTGTTTATCAAAACTATTGACAGTCAAATTCACTCAATATTTTAACACCAAGGCGAAAACGTACAACTGTTTAATCACCAGACATGAATTATTTTAAAGATCTTATTCGCGAACTCAAGGTGATTTCCTGTTTAAACTTTTGAGTGTAGCGGGCATTCACCCATAAAGCTCAATTTACACAATATAAGTTTCTTGCCTGTGGCATAGGTATCTACAATATAATTGAAGCAACAAATGACTTGCACCATCTAAACTGTGTTTGTACAACTTTATTTGATGCTTAAACTTATGTAATGCGTGTAAATCAGGCTTTTTTGTTTAGGCATATTGAGGTGGCAGATTAACTCAAAATATCCAGAAAAATAATTTGGCTTAGACGTCATATCAGATCCTAGGAATTGATTATCAATTTGATTGATCGCTCGAGTTCGAGGATAAGATAAACAAAAAGTTTTTTTTTACAAATGTTAAATTTACTTATTTTAGTCACATCACAATGATTTAAATTGAATTGAAATAACGCCAAAAATGCGTTATTCCCTTACATTTATAGTTAGGTACAATTTTTTCTATATTAATTATATTTCGTTTTTGGCTGAATATAACAACAGACAGACGATTCATTAAACATCATTCAATCGGCATTGCTTCATTTAATCACGAACACGAACATGACATTTGTTTATTACAATGAAATCGGATTAAATTAACTAATAAAATGGGCTAGAAAACAATGGTATATATTTACAGAAACGATTTGAATATATAGAACAACAAATAGCTGTAATATAAACTACAATGAAAGTTACTACTAAGACATAAGACAGGGTTAAGACGACATAAAAAAAATACGAATACAAAGCCTATTTTATTGGTGAATTTTAAATAATTTGGGATTAAAAATTATTTACTAGAAAGAAATCACTAAATGTAGTGGTATCATCGTTAGATGGCGCCACCAACGACTGTGCGATTGGCACAGTCGTTGGTGGCGCCATCTAACGTCATTAAGTTTTAAAAATAATAAATAACTGCTGCCTTATGCCTTGTAGTATACTGTCTCGGACAGTTTGGCTGCAAAAAGCTGCTAAGTAGTTCGACTATCAGTCTTAGTGTCCAATTAGTGCCCATTGGTCACTAAGAGGTACCGGAAAGTGTACATATTAGTACTTTTTAGGACAATCGCTACGTGATAGGGACCAACGGGCGAAGTATCGATAGAAATGCATTCAAATCTAATAAGTATGTTAGTAACATCAGAATTTGTTCCATCTGTCAATTTCACGCGAATTTCGTCCTTTAGTCTATACGATAGAATTTAAAACTGCATGTATTGAAAGATGTTACAGCTACCGCGGATACAAAGCATTTCTTCGCCTAATTATGGACGGACACATAATTGCTGTTTCATATGTAAATTAAGGAGTTTCAACACTAATTCGACATCCCGACGCTTTTGTTAGCCTTGACTGACGGTGTCCTCTCGTTCAGTATGTAATAAATAATTTATACAGTGTGTTCTTGGTTAGAAACGATTAAAAAGTGTACATAATTAGGACTTTAGGGCTTGGACCACTTAATTCTAAACAGAACTTGGTGAGGGCACATTTTCTCGTAGATATTAACAATACTAGGGTTATAAGCTGACTTACTCTGTATTTTCTTATAGAGGGCTTATCAAATATTGTTCTGAACGAAACGACACAGTGAATCAGGCATGTGAATTTTTAATTTCTTTATTGAAATAATATTTTTTGGCACTGACTTCTAAACCGCATTAGCGGATCAAGTATTTCACAATTTTATCTCAACTTTAAATATTTACACCATGTATACCCTGAATTTAACAATATAACCATGATTTTAAAGTAAAATATACTATACGATGACGATGATATTTAAATACACCACTTTAATACTGTATTTACAAAAATATGATATTACTATAACGTTTTTAGTGTTGCCCGTTATTTTGACAATATCAGCTGATAATCATAGAGAACCTCGATATGACGTTCTTTAGAACGACCCCGCCTAAAAACTTGCAATCGTCATACTGAATTTCTACCATTTGAATTCGTGAATTTGCGAATATTCCTACCATTTTAGTATTTTAGTACTAAGCAAAAAAACGGGCAACATGAAACGTTTATCTATAGTTCGGTCTGATTTTTGACACATATTTGTACATTATATTTTGTTTAGAGGAAACTGGAAGGTGGAATGAACGGTGGTTCATAGATAATGACGAGAAAATTTGATTATCTATGTATGTGGTCATTCTCGTATCTCTACTAGAGGTTTGAAAATGATTTTAAACATAAGGCTTCGGATCGATTCTTATTGTGACATTTTAAATTTCTCGAAATTGATCTATGAATTCTTAAAATTCTAAATGTGCGTACATTTGCACGCGTACTTCGAAACACTGTCATTGAATTTATTTTCTATGTATTTGTTACATTATCTTATTCATAACTTTAGATTTTCGTTAAAAATGCACGCACTTTTAAAGTAGGTACGTTCTATCTCAATTATATTTCATTTTATAATTATTATTCTCGAACCATCCCTTACTGTTAATTAATACGACGGATTTCGACAAAAATGACGCGTTTTAAAAGACTAGCAACGCGACACTAAGCTTATTTTGTATCTTTATATATTTTTAGGACGTATTTTGCCCGTATATTATGAGTAAGTATACATATATTTTCTGATGTAAGGTGAAGATAAATAAAAGAATGATTTTTCAAAAGTAAATAATAATTTTAAATAATTATATGACTTTGTCGAAGTGTTTAACGAAATATAGCAATTGAATATTTATATAGTTAAATAATAAATAAGGTTCTAAACGCAATCTTTTTCACTGCTGAAGTAAAATATTAAGTTCAGTACTACCATAGCCAACGTTTAGTTGTTTTATTATGACAACTTAATTTTAAATTTAAATTATGTACAAACTTAAAGTAGCTGTAAACTGGCAAGTAATATTTAATACTGGAAACATAAAAATAAATTATAGTTACTGAAACATAACCTAAAATTAATTATTATTTACAGGTTGCAACACTGCTTCTTATGTGTTAGCGAAACCAAAGTTCGGAACGCGATGCCGTCTATAATATTTAGACTAAAAACGACTAAAAGGCCTTCATAATATACGGATAGGCCACGTTATAAAGGACTATTCAACCACACATTGACTATATCACCGATAATTTCGACTAACAACTTCAACTCTACAACCTTTTTTGTAATCTCAATTTTCGCCTTTATTATAAATATAAATAAAGTACGAAGTTACGATCAGTCAAAGAAACGTGAATTTGTGTCGGTGACTCCCCGTGAGTACAGCACGGCTCGTCTGAAACAGGCTCCGTCCTCGAGGTGGCAGCATTGGCACTAGCCTTGGAAAATACTGATTTTATAATAATTGTGATCAAATATTCTTAACACGTGAATAATGAATCGTTCGCGCTGGTTACGACAAAAATATTCTTTTCTGTAAACACTATGGAGTCACAAGTCCGCGGGCGCGGCCCTCGCGCTACGACTTCTTGTCGAACAGCGGCAGCTTGGAGCGCACGGCGCCCTCGCACACCGTGAGGCGCTGCGCCGGGCACTTGCGCGGCTCGCGCGGCGCCAGGCGGTAGCGCGAGTGGCCGCGCGAGCGCTCGCACGTGAAGTCCGCGCCCTTGCGCTCGAAGTACTCCACGATCTTGCTGATCTGCGCCGAGCGCACGTGGCGCGGCACGCGCTCGTCGCAGTACAGGCTGTCGGAGCCGGCCAGCGACGCCACGTCCTCCGAGCTGTCCGTGTACACGCTGGACGTGCGCACCGCGGCCGCGCGGCCCCGGCCCTCGCCCTCCGCCGCGCCCGCCGCGCGCACGCAGCAGCAGCGGCACAGGATGTGGTACTCGCACAGGCGCTCGGCCGAGCCGTCCGCGTCCGGGTCGGCGTCCGGCCGGCCGCACAGGAACGGCGAGCCGTCCGGCGCCTCGTCCGCGTCGTCCAGGCTGCGCAGCGAGCCTGCCGTGGCCGACAGCGCCGAGTCGTCGAGCGGCGCGCGCGGGCGCGGCGTGCGCGCGTCCAGTGCGCGGTCGTACTGGATGAGGCAGTCGCTGCACAGGCGCGCGCGGGCCTCGCCCGGCGCCGCGTCGGGCGCGTCCTCGGCGTCGCTGACGTCGGCGTCGCGGCGCCACCACCAGCAGCGGTGGCAGCCCACGAGCGAGCACGGGCACACGGCGGCGCGCGGCCGGCCCGCGGCGCCGCGCTGCGGGCACAGCTCCTCGTTGGCCACGGAGAAGATGCCCGACTCGCACGAGCCGCGGCGCCGCAGCTCGGTGCGGGCGGCGCGCGCGTCCAGCGAGCCGCGGCGCGACAGCGCGGGCGAGGACGGCAGCGAGGCGGCGCGCGCGTCGTCCGGCTCCAGCGCGCGGGACGGCGCGCGCGGCGGCGAGTGCTCGGCGCACGACGCGGAGCCGGGCGGCGGCTCCAGGATCTTCTTGACGCCGCGGAAGGTGTCGAGCGGGCGGCGCGCGGGCGTGGGCGCGGCGTGCGCGTCCCGCAGCAGCATGATGTGCGCCAGGCGCTGCAGGCGCTGCAGGCGCGCGGGCGGCGCGCGCACGCCCAGCGCCAGCGCCGAGCGGTGCGCCGCGCCGCGCGCGCCCGCCCAGCCCGCCGCGCCCCACTCCAGCTCCGACAGCGAGCGCCGGTGCTGGCCTACACAATTGTAACAAAAACAAAAACTTTTTATTGAGACTCGCACGGGAATAACACAAATTAAATCGTAGAAACAAAAATCAAAAAATACATTAAAAATAAAAACAGAAACAAAAAAAAAACATCAATCTCAGCATAATACTGCGACACCCCCCACACGATCATACTAGCGCCACTTAAGACATGAAAATGTACAACTAATCACAAATGACAAAATCGAACACGTCGCTACACACCCAGGTCCAGGTCGTGGTGGCGCGGCTCGCCCTCGGAGCGGAAGCGCTGCGGCCGGCGCCACGCGTACAGCCCCGGGCACGAGCGCGGGCCCGACGCGTCCGCGTCCTCGCTGTCAACACATACATACACGGTTAGACCTTGCAAACTAAGAACACTTAAAAAAAATGTGGATGTAGCGTGAAACATCAATCATCAAGCTGTTTGCCGTTACGGAATACGAGTCAATCTTGAGCTTTCGTTTCCTACGAAAGCAATTCAATCATATCATAACGGCCATCATGAAAATCTGTAATTTTTACCAGTATTTGAAATGACAAATCAAAAGTCTTAATGAAGTTGACCCGCTGCCCAAAGATTTAAATTGCTAGATTTGCCCTCACCGTACTTAGTCACAAGAAAAAGTGTCCGTACTGAGAAGAATGAGCTCAAACATGATTAAATAGCGTTTCCATGACAATAAATTGAAGTCACTGCGTCATTGTGTGTCACGATCACAACGAAATAGAAACGCGACTATCTTTTGTCGCGGTAGGGCGAATTTAACCATTTCAATCTTTGCCACTGCCATCATTTTCATGACAGTCGTCACTGCGGCGTTTGTGGCGCCGACTGCTCTTCCAGGAATCCGTAGATTTACCCCCAAGGCGCGCAAAAATCAATCACAATTTTGGCAAGTAGTCGGAAAGACCCCGCTAAGTGCGTGTCGGCCCACGCACAATGAAGAGTTCCGTATTTAGGATGAATTTATCCCAAAGACAAACTTAACATTGTATTCGAAAAGCATGTTCCCCCATACAATCAAATGCAATTGTAAGTTTGTACGCACAATTGAGAGATTAACCAAGTTATTTTAAAACCATAGACTTTTTACAGGTTTTCCTGTAATGTATAAGTAAAGAACATTTTTTTTCAAAATTTTATGGTGGGGGGATGGTCAGAAAAAGAAAGAAATTTTTTTTTCATTAATTCTCTAAATTGGCCCAAAAGTGACCCTCATATTGATAATTCATTTATTTACGATATACGTCCGTGTTTGGGTCACAGAACCAAAATCAAAATATTTTTATTTCACATAAACCTACATGGGCACTTATGAAACGTCAGAAGCTAGGTGCACGGTTCCAATTGGTCGTTTCCTATGGAGAATAGCCGGCAAGAAACTTCACGGTTACTCTTTTAAAAATAATTGGCTTTTACAATGTTTTCAAATTACCGTGTTAGTAGGTATTTTGTTTTTGGGTTGGAAATCATCAAATAACTTCTCTCTTCTCCGCTCTGGCCGGAGCGGGAGGGTGTGTCAGAGTCTTACTGACTAAAACCCACCCTTATTCCTTCCGTTGCCTGTGTTGCCAGGGGCCTCGGTAACCCTTTCATACCTTCCCGCGACCCCGGCAGGCATAGGACAAGCGTAGGGGTCCCCCTACGCTAGTGCTGACGACATCTCTTTGAGGCGCGCCTGGAATACAACGCACCGTCGACCTGGTCCTTATCGGATGGTGAGCTACCCATTTCTCGCCGTCCGCAAGCCCGCGCCTACGGTGGCCGGAAATCCGCCTTGGATTCCCGCCGCTCAGGGCGTCCTTTGCGGCGGCTAGGGGCGATAGGGCGCGAAATATCGGATAAGTTTGCCATCATGTAAGGGAGATCATTAATATAAACTAGAGATAGGAAAGGGCCAAGAATTGAACCTTGGGACACGCCAATCTTTACTAGAGACCCCGAGGACGTCACCCGTTAACGTTTACTTTTTGCTGCCTGTTTGATAGATAGGACAGAACAAGATTAGCAGCTTGTCCACGAATTCCGTAGTGGTGTAATTTACAGGTCAGTGTATTGTGGTCAACACAGTCAAACGCTTTTGAGAGGTCAATGAAAATGCCAATGGCATCCTGAGATTTCTCCCAGGATTCCAAAATGTGACTGATGAGTTTTACTCCTGCGTCAGTCGTCGACCTACCTTGCGTGAAACCAAACTGGCGACTATGTAAAATCCCATTAGAATTGAAATGTGACAGCAACTGGTCTAGCATTATTTTTTCATATATTTTATTCAATGCTG
This sequence comes from Atethmia centrago, assembly GCA_905333075.3. Lineage (NCBI taxonomy): Eukaryota > Metazoa > Arthropoda > Insecta > Lepidoptera > Noctuidae > Atethmia > Atethmia centrago. The sequence continues at coordinate 28,146,343 of HG995374.1, forward strand.
GTAGCACAGATATAGGTCTATAATTAAAGGGATTACTCTTACTACCCGATTTGAAAATTGGTACTACTTTACTATGTTTCATTAAATCAGGAAACGTACCGCTGTCTAAACATTGATTAAATATGCCTGTTAGGACAGGGGCTATTGTGTTAATGATATCTCCAAGAACCTTACCGGAAATCCCCCATAAGTCTTCAGTTTTCTTTATGTTAAGACTTTTGAATGCCTTCTTAATTGTGACAATAGAAATGAGCTTGAATTCAAAACTTGGAATGTCCTTAGAGAAGTGTTTTTTGAGAAGAGATTCAGCTAATTTAGGTGATGAGGGGTGAGATTTCGTAACCTCTATTGGGATGTTGGTAAATAAATTTTCTAGTGTCTCAGCAACTTTTAACTTATCTGTAATAGTTTCATTATTAATTTTTAAAGACAATTCATTCTGATCTCGCTGTTTTGTGTTTCCAGTTTCTTTGTTAATTACCTGCCACACAGCTTTTATTTTATTGTTAGAAATACTAATTTTATTACTTATTAATTTAGATTTAGCTTGAGCGCAGACTCTTTTGAATATCTTAGAATAATTTCTGACATAATTATGAAGGGCTTGATCAGAAGTCAATGATTTCTCGTAGTACAAATTATATAAAATATCTCTGCTTTTTCTAATGCCAGCAGTGGGCCATTCATTAAATTTTGGTTTAGTATTGATTGCAAATTTTTTCACAGGACATGCTTTATTGAATTCTTAGCAAACTGTAGACAATAATGTACCGTAGTTTATATTGGGGTCTTGTGAATCAAAACTAGCTGTTGAAAGATTGCTAAGAAGATTATTATTAAACATTTTCAATTTATTTTTAGTGAGAGGTCTTAATTGAATGGTAAAACCATTAGTATTTCCCGAATTAAAACAAAATCTCTAACAAAGTTGTTAGTATCAAAATACAATAAACGGTCACTTTGACGACATGTCATAATATGCATTAAGTTGTTTAAACTATAAAAGTAATTGTTTTCTTCATCATGCGAATTAACTGAATACGGCAATGCACATAATATTAATTTACCTAATTTTCATCTAAGTAGGGTGTCGACACCATTAGCTGTGTCCCTTTTATTTAAACTCAGACTATTTCCAATTAAAAGAACTACAGTAGTCTGCTCATTCATTTTTGTGTGACAGAAATTCATATGTGTACCAAATTTCAACTTAATCGGTCCAGTAGATTCGGCGCAAAATGGCTGTGACAGACAGACAGACACACAAGTGATCCTATAAGGGTTCCGTTTTTCCTTTTGAAGTACGGAACCCTAAAAGTTCACCAGTGCATGTTCAGCTTTAACAACCACCAGGTTGCCAGCTCGTTCAGCAGAGTTATTATGAAATTTAAAGAACGTAAGGATATTGTGAGCCTCTCTGTTGAGCGAGTTATTGAAATAGCTTGCATTGAGCTTGAGCAGTTCATTGTAATGAGCGTGTACAGGCCCCCATGTGCTTCATATGATATTTTCGAGAAATATATGGAAGAAGTATTATTAAAGACTTGTAACAGTAATAAAACACTTGTTGTCTGTGGAGATTTCAATATTAATATATTGGAAAAATCTGCTGCAGTAAATAAATTTATAACTTTATTAAAGTCCTATAATTTGTACAATACATTCTTTGAGCCAACTAGAATAACTGCCACTAGCGCTACCTGTATTGACAATATTTTTACAAATTTAAGACCTTCTAGCCATTCAATTATAAATGAGTTGGACTCTGATCACTGTGGCCAGTTGGTCACTTCCCTCAGAAAATAATCAGAGTTCAAAGAAAACATGTGAGTTTTGTTCCTGTTAACAAAGGTCGCTTAGAACAATTTAAAAATTTAATGGAAAAACTACCGGGTTTGCCTTATCACACTGACCCGGACCAAGCATATACTTTACTATTTAACCTCATCAATTGCGAATTTAAGAAGGTATTCACCTCAAAAACATTGCCTGTTTATGATCGCGTTATATTTAGTGACTGGGCAACACCAGGTATTTACAAAAGTAGGTTGAGGTTATATGAATTGTATCATGAAAAAATATATAACCATGATGAAACTTTTAAAGAATTTGTTAAGAATTATTCTAGAACTTTTAAAAGAGCCTGTTCCTCAGCAAAAGCCATACACATTAAAAATAAAATAAAATCTTCTGGAAATAAAATTAAAACAACTTGGAATATTATTAATTCTGAAACGGGAAGAACGACAGTACGGAATCGTGACTTCCATCTAAAAATCGATGAAGTAGATATTAGGGCAGACCTGGAGGTAGCACCAGAGTTTGAAAACTTCTTCACTAATATTCCCTTTTTAACAACCAAAACTCTGTCATCGTCGTCCTCCACTTCTGCTTACTCAATACTAAAAGAATGTGTACCAGAATGTGATAAACACTTTAAATTCACAGTTGTTAGCCCTAAATACATTTTGGAATCTTTTAAAGAACTTGATGTACAAAAAAACTGCTGATCTTTGGGGATTATCAGTACATACAATGTCTTCAATAATTGCTGTTATTTCACCCTTTTTAGCAACTGTTTTTAACTCTTGTATTGCATCTGGTATATTTCCTGATCTGATGAAACTTAGCAAAGTGATTCCACTGTTCAAATCTGGCAGCACAACTGGACGTAGTTACACGAAAAGGATCCAATCCACAAAAAATCCAAAATTGAGTTAAGTATACCAAAAAGACCGTGAAACCTTTACGGTCTTTTTGGTATACTTAACTCAATTTTGGTTTTTTTGTGGATTGGATCCTTTTTGTGTAACTACGTCCAACTGATCCCACGAATTGTCGGCCTATTTCGATATAACCTACATTGAGCAAAATCTTTGAAAAAATAATTTTAAACCAACTGTTAGGACATTTCAATTCATATAATTTATTTCATCTGAAACAGTTTGGTTTTACGAAGGGTCGTTCAACTACAGACGCGGGCGTGGAATTGCTGAAGAGCATTTTCGAGGCTTGAGAGGAGTCGCAGGATGCTCTTGGCATTTTCTGCGACTTGTCTAAGGCCTTCGATTGCGTCCATCATGATACTCTCATCAGGAAACTGCACCACTATGGTATGAGGTACAGGGCTCTCGACCTTCTGACTTCCTATCTTATTAATAGAATTCAGAGGGTTGATATAAATGGCAAGAGATCTGCAGGATCTGCGGTCACTATGGGCGTTCCGCAGGGTTACATTCTAGGTCCATTTTTGTTTCTAATTTATATAAATGACTTACCTTATCACATATGGGATAATCACAAGATTGTATTGTTCGCAGATGACACTTCCCTAATTTTTAAAATCAAACGACTGCTGGTCAACTTTGAACATGTTAACGATGCACTCTCTAAAGTTGTCCATTGGTTTAATGTAAATAATCTTTTCCTGAACGAAAAAAAGACTAAACTCATTAAATTTTCGACGCCAAATGTCAGGCAGCTAACTACCAATGTTCAACTTAATGGAATAGAGTTGGACCCTGTTGAGTCGACAGTTTTTCTTGGACTACCGATTGACGCTAAATTACAATGGCGCCCACACATAGAAAAAATGTCAGGAAGGCTAAGTTCGGGCGCCTATGCTGTTAAAAAAATTCGACAGATAACCGATGTAGATACCGCCAGAATTGTTTATTTTAGTTATTTTCATAGTCTTATGTCATATGGGATTCTTCTCTGGGGAACCAGTGCGGACATTAATACCGTCTCTGTTTTGCAAAAAAGGGCTGTTCGAGCCATTTACAACCTAGGTCCAATTCCAGATTCCCTTCGAGAAAAAATCAAAGAAATAGATATTCTGACTGTAGCCTCTCAATATATATTTGATAATCTTATGTATGTACACAAAAATATATCAAATTTTAAGAAAATGTCCGATATCCACAGTTTAAATACCAGGAATAAACATAATCTTGCTGTACTTCACACTCGCCTCCACAGAGTAGGCAACTCGCTCGTGGGTCAATGTATACGCTTTTACGACAAACTTCCTATTGCTATTCGACATTTACCCATTAAACGATTTATAAGCTTAAAACTTAAGCTTAGTATTAAAACCAAACTTTGTAAAAAAGGGTACTATAAAATTTCAGATTATTTAGAAGACCAAAAGCTTGGGATTGAACTGCTCGCTCTGATAAGCCTTGTGCTAAAACATAAAACTTGACATTTAAATTATGCAAAATCATCATTATATACAACTATAATACATATTGACATTGATGAATATTATAAGCAAAATTAAGTGAATATTTATGTACCTTGAAAAGTATTATATTATTTTAATTATTGTGAATGTGAGCACTATGTGGGTCATTTTTATTTATTTCTTGTTGTTTTTTTTCTCTTAATTTTAATGATGGTCTGGCATTTTGAGTTCTTTATGCGGCCGACCCAATTGTCATTTCCTTGGTATCGTTCGTCGAGTCGTTGAGCTCCTTAAGTTTTGAGTTGAGCTACACGATTACTGATAAATGCTTGCACTGACTGGACAGGTCCACTCAAATTTGTGTGGTTCTTTCCTCAAAAGACGATTTCAGACATGGATCTACATGTCCTCACATGATCTGACCAAGATTATGTCTGGACCTTAAAAGAGATTTTGACCCTTGAGTTTGTTTCGCCATTTCTTCTCAGGGGTAGTCAGATAGGAAATGTCGACTTCATCTAGCTTATTTTTTAATATGACGTGTAAAAGTGATTCTCATATCCTATTTACAGAATAAACAATTTTATTTCATTTCATTTAATTTCTAAAAAGCACTTGGCCTTTTCACCAAGCGACTAAAACTCCGCTTTTGAGCCAAAATTAAGCAGTGTCGATTACAAATAAAAACTTGAACACTAATGAATAAATCTTAACAATAGGAACTTGTGATTTTCGATCTACTCCGCTCCTCTGATCTTGATTCGAGTCCATACAATCGAAATTTGATTGAGTTAACGGTGAAGATGGACTGAGAAGTTACGTCTGCTGACAGAAGTTGGGTCTGCTCTCATTCAGCAGTCATATAAGGCTATCCCACTCTGTTGTACGTACCTCTCATAATTATTGGAATTTAGCGAGCCCCAGGCTGCGTCGTCGAGGCTTTCCTTCACTTCGGCCAGCTTGTTCACTATTTCTGGGAATAGCGGACGCGCTTTTGGCTCATACTGAAATTAAAACATTTTCAGCTTTTAAATATCCACCAAAGTCTCGAGCTTATACACTTCCCGGTTACCTAAATCGAGCCGCCGCGCATGTTTATGTTTATAGGCCTAAAACATCAAACTAAAATAAGTCAGAGGAAAAGTTTTTATGCAGTTTTGAAGCTGACATACTGGCCCTCATTCCGGTATCACCATTGTTCCAAATTTTTATTCACGAATATCGGAGTTTGGTCTCTCTTCAATATGCATAAAGCTTTGATTAGAGCATTTATAACTCTTGGTTCTCCTGCGGATCTTTCTATTTCTGATTCGATCACGTAGGGACATTGCAAGCAGAGCCCTCTCCTTTCCAATAAGGCTCATTGTGAGCGACCACGTTTCAGAGTCATAGGCATCACTGGCAACACAAACTAGTTAAAGACTTTCGTTTTGAGACACTGCGGTATGTGGCACGAGAAGATATTGCGTAGCTTACTGAAGTCTGCCCAGCCGAGCTGAATTCAATGATTGACCCCTTTCTCGAAGTTGGACCTAGCTAACTGGACAGTACTCGTCCACAACTTCGAGTGTAGCGTCTCCGATCTTCATGAGAGTGGTGTTACATGGGCATTTGACTTTACCTTTGACTTGTCCATATTCATTTTAAGAACCACTCTTTCGGAAGCTCTACTGAGGTTATCGAGCATTGTACTGAAGTCCTCCATACTCAGTCATGACAACTATATCGTCGGTAAACCGAAGGTGATTGATGTACTCGCAATTGATGTTAATGCCTAGCCCTTTCCAGTCCAGGACCTTGAAGACATCTTCCAGTGCAGCGGTAAACAGTTTCGGAGAGATAACGTCTTCCTGTCTCACACCTCGCTGCAGAAGGATAGTGTTCGAGGTCTGGTCCTGGAGTCGGACTGACATAGTGGCGTTTTCGTACAGACACTACAGCCTCTCGATGTACCGATAGTCGATCTGGCACCGTTGAAGAGACTGCAGTACAGCCCATGTCTCGATCGAATTGAATTCTTTCTCGGAGTCCACAAACGCTAAGCAGAGAGGCAGGTTATAATCCGCTATTCGGGAGGCTGAAAGTCATTAAACCTGCTCACGAGACGGTTCGTGATGACTTTTGAAAACAGCTTGTAGACATAGCTCAGAAGTGAGACGGGCTTATAATTCTTAAGGAGCCCTGTCGCCCTTCTTAAAGAAAAGTATCACCGCGCCTCTGTTCCATGCCTGTGGCGTTTTAAGTCATGTCATGTCAGCTTCTGGAGGGCCTTAAGTACGGGTTTTCCGCCGGGCTTTAGAAGTTCGGCCGTAATTCCAACATCAGCAGGCCCCTTGTTGTTTTTGCTTCAGAGCCATCCTAATTTCGTACAGGCTGACGTCCGGGATGTCTTCAGTGTAGTGTCGGTTCAATCTAGCTCTTGGGTCGTTTGCCGGATTCGTAACGGGGTTTTGACATGTATAACTGTCCATAGAACCTCTCGATCTCTCTCAAAAGCTCAGGTTTGGCGGATACGATCCTGCCATCATAGGTCTTTAGTTTCGTAAGCTGGCTCTGCCCAATAGACAGATCTCTTGCAAAGACCTTGGAGCCTTTATTTCGCTCTATCGCGTCCTTAATGCGGTCTGCATTAAAGTGGCGAAGGTCGCTTTTCTAAGAAATCCGTCTATTGAGATTTGTTCTAGCAGAATTTAATACGATACAGACCTTTAACCTGTTAAGCCCCGCGCGACACCGATTCGGAGTCGAACAATAGAAAATCAATTGTGTCTCATTAGCTGTCCTTGACTAATTAAACAAAAATATGCAGGGTGGCTCGATTCATGTGTTCGGAAGTGTATTTACGATTCATATGTTGAGACATTATTAATAAGATTCAGCATAGATGCTTGTAATATTGGATAGTTTGAATATGTGTGTTTTTAGCAAGTGCATTTTCCTATATTTGGGAATAGCATTTCATGCGTTTACGCATTTTCTACGTGATGAAATCAAAATAGGGATCTTTAAGTAGGAAGTTCTGAACCTTTAAAAAAACATGATTGAAGATGATGGTCGGTGGGTAGAACTTGGATGAGACTGGCACAAGAGCGTAAATATTGGCACAAACAAAAAACAGCCTGTTATCAGCTGAGGGTGAAGTTGGGATATAAATGATGAAGATATTAATGAAGTAACTCACGATGCAACAGTTGAAGGTAAGTCTTAGGAAGTCAGGCACGGTGTCCTCGTCGCAGAGCTCCACAAACGCCATGTAGTTGAGGCCGAAGTTGTCCGTGCGAGGCAGCACGTCCGGGTCGGCGTCAACCTGAAAACGAACAGTATTTTATAGGAACCCTTGCGCCGCCCTTGCTTGGCACGGGTGCAATGGCGACATGTAATACATTGAGATTGCTGTGCTAAATCTAAGTTAGATATTAATGTATTGTATACACATAAACCTTAAATATTTTTTTTTAAATTTTAAAATATTTGAAGATCAAAGCTCACCGCTTTGATCTTCAAAACTTCACATTGGATTTAAATGCGGTTTTCGCCTTCATTTAGAGCATTTATTCCGGAAGGTTTATGTGTATACAATACATTAGTATCTAACTTAGATTTAGCACGAATACGAAAAGCGAGTTTGTATTATACGATGTGTGACCATACGTCCCGTTTTGAAAGGGACTGTCCCTTTTCTCGGTCACCTGTCCCGTTGTCCCCGGACAAAGCTCCGGGACGTGAAATAGTCCCGTTTTCCGAAACCATGCGAAAATTCCTCTGACAGAAAAAAAAAATATGTTGCCTATAATTTAATAATTACTGTCAGAGGAACTTTTATTTTTTATTTTTATTGAGCTGCTGAACCGGTAAATGATTTGTTTATTCACAATTTGTTATGATAAAAATAATGATAATTAATCTGAATATAATTATAGTGAATATTAATTGTATTAAGTTACACTTTTTCTAAATAAAGAACATTAAACTGATGTATATAAACCCATGTCCTGTTTTGAGTTAAAAAATAAATGGTCAGTTTATGTATACTTGACTTGACTGAGCTAGAAATCTAAAAAAACTTGTGATCGACCAGCGCTGGTAACTTTAACTAATCTGTTCCATGAGCCAGTCGATGAGTAATAGAACTACTAGCGGTGCGAAAAAGCTGACTCTTCTGCTTACACTTCTGGCGAAAAGAGGCGCCTCATCAAACAGGCAATTCCCGCATTATAATCTAAGTCTCAATCTTTCAAAAAATCCTCTAGCTTTTAACGGCCTTCTGATCTATTCCAATCTGCTGCTGAACTTACCCTGGCGATAAGTTGGCACAGTATGATCCCGTAAGAGAATATGTCGGAACGATGGTCGTACCACCGCCCGCGCAGGCATTCGGGGGACATCCACCACGGGGAGCCCACGCTCGGCAGCCTGTAGCCGTTCCTGGAAAACAATAAACAAGACTTTAAACTTTCTGACCTCTGTAATGTAACTTAGGGCCAAATTCACCAATGAAACTGAACGTGATCAGTGCATCTGAACTGCGTTTAGGAGTTGTCAGTGTCATCTTTTTACCAATTGGAATCAATTAATCCAATCATCTCAGCACATCAACAGTCCACTGCTGGACATAGGCCTCTCACAGGCTGCGCCACATCCTTCTTCCGCATCCAGAAAAAGTGAGCCTTCTGCTTCTTAGTTACGGAATAATGACACAGATAGGTCTAAAAACGCGGTTTTGCTGAGCTGATCATGTTCAGTTTCATTGTTGAAATTGGCCCTTAGTAGGGAGCTTAGGACTGTAGGGCAAAAACCCTTCGTTTAACACCCCGGGTGTTAAACGAAGGGTTTTCGAATCGTCATGAGTCTTTTAAAATTCGGAATATATAGATGCAAAAGTAAAACTTGGTAAGTAAATGCATATGCTGAAACCAAGATTTTTTATACAATTCTTGGAAAGTACTTTTAACCTTTTGACCACCAAAGTCATGAATAGATGACAGACCAAAATATGCCCAGCAAGCCACGGTCATGAACGACTTCATGACAGGTTTTAAGGAATAATTCGTAGCTTGGCGCCGAGGGCACGTTTTTGCTTTTTTGACGTGGCGGTCAAAAGGTTAAGAAAGCATTTGGAAACAAAAGATTTTTAATAATTTCACGAGATACCGTGGCAACCTAACGAGTAAAAAAGTGACAAGTCAGCAGAACACGTAACTATGATCAAATTTAATTAATTACGCCTAAAACTTTTACATGACAGTTAATTTAATGAATTTCGAAACGTGTCAAGGGGACCATACATGTCATTTTGAAAATAGCTCATTTCGCAATTTCATAGTAAAATTGTATAGTGAGTGAGTAATGAATGTACGGTGACTATCGGCTTGTCTTTGCACGCAAAGTAGCGTGTTCAATACCGAAGCGTGCACAAGACAGCATATGACAGCTTAATTGTAAAATACCTTGTATTTTTGTCTATAAGATGTGATAATTGGTATTATTTACGTAATATTTCGCCGTATATCAATGTTGTTTCGTTTTAAGTATTCTAATTTAGTTTCGTGAGTCGCACCTATGAATGTAAGGCTCTGTTCATACAAGAATCAATTTAGTTTAGATTTAGAAGTATGTATGGGCTTTATTGATTTCATTCCATTTTTTTAATAGAGCTTCCAATAAAATGATATAACATTTTCCGGATCTGACTGTATTAGTAAAGCACTTGATACAAATAGTAAGATTCTTTTATTTAATTTTCTTTTATCAGAACCGAAAGGTTATGAAAAGCTCTTAGCAGACATGGGGCTCTTACTCACTATCTTTTGCTCGCCATTCCGAATTCATAGCCGTTAGGAGGTTAGTATAAATACTAAGTAAAAAGCACTCTTCCTCTCTCCTACAAGCAAGGAAGGCCTGGAAGCAATAAATATATTGAGTATTGAGGATGGCCAAATATAGACAAATTAAATTCTCCGTCAAATACGTCTATGGCATTAAGTCCGACTTTGAACATTTGTGTTTAAAGTATTAAATAAATAATGAAATAGGTCCAGCGGCATCCTGAGGGTATTTGCGCAGAGGTTCGATTGTCAGTACCTCAACCATTGCTGTATGGTACACGTACATATTACAATCGAAGTTTGTAATGTTTTACATATCAGCCTATAATGTTCCCACTGCTGGGACACAGGCCTCCTCTCTGTAAGAGTGAGTGGGCCATGATCCACCACGCGGGCCCAGTGCGGGTTGGTAGATGTCACATGTCTTCGAATTTTTTGGGTCTAGGACGTGCCGGTTTCCTCACGATGTTTTCCTTCCCCGTTTTGAGAGCAGTGGTGATGAAATTAAATACACAAAGTAACGCGCCTGCCTGGGTTCGAACTCACGACCTACAACTTGTAAGTCGCGACCGTTACCACTTGGCCACCACTGCTCTGATATAAATAAACGTTTATTATTATTATAGAAGCATAATAAATAACCTACAAGAACATTTGCACCTACCTAACTCCTTAGAGAATGAACAACGGATTCGTAAAAATCTGTGTCCGTACACATTAAAACAGGTGCGTGTACGCACTCACTGGCACATACGCGATACGTCACTTACAAGGCACAATTACACACGAACCTATCGTCTTCCTCAATTGGAAGAAATATAGCGTTATCTGAGATAAAAAAACCGCGTGTCTACAGTCTTCACTAAGATGTTAAATGGAGATAGCTTCAATAGCATTTTATAACAAAACATGGCGTCTGTATTTCCCGGAGAAGTAGGCACAGGTGTGAATATAGTACACCCAAATTCCGTCAGTTATATTTTAGGTCCTATCCTACTTAATAGGTGGCAAACCTATCGCCATCAACCAGGCACTAACAAATCCAAACTCCGGGCTGTTACTAACAAATTCTATAACGGAAAAACCAATAAAATTTTGCCCGACCTTGGAATCTAACCCAGGACTTGCTCAGCAGTTAATAGTCTAAAGACTAGTAGCTGCGCTGGGACATGGGATCAGTCCATCAAAATTGCTTATCGGATATAAGCCTCTCCGAAAGGGGAGGTAATACCCGTAATTGGTATAATCCTTGGCCACAGGACCAGTATCAGTGGAATCCAAAATAATTAGTTTGGATTGCGGGCTCAGACGGCATTTGCCTTGAGCATCATGATACAGATTTTTAACCTGTGGGATAATTGCGTAACACACAGTAGCAATGGTTTTCTTTAAGTAATAAGTAGTAAGTAAGTCGAGTAGACAAATTTTTTGAACATATGAAGCAATGGTCTTACCTGGGTATCGTGTTACCCAGTAAATGGATTGTGGAGGTCAGATAGGCAGTCGTTCCATCTAAAATACTGGTATTCAGCTGTATCCGGTAAGACTGGAAGCCGACCCCAACATAGTTGGGAAAAGGCTAGGCAGATGATGATGATGATGAAGCAATGGTCAATATCTTTCAAAATCATTCAGGTTGTGATTAAAAGTGTGTTATGCAACTAGACTACTAAAAGGATCAGCGCAAATCTCCTGAATATACCTCGTTGAAACTTTAGCCAGCTAGCTTGGTTGTGGGGCTGACTGCCTCAGGTATGATAGTAGTACTTCCCCGGTCGAGCTTCGCCACAAAGATATCGACGCTTGAAAGGCAAAATTTACTAAGCGACATAGGGCAAATATGACTTTAAATTATTAAAGTCAATTTTTCAGAAAAAAATCATATAAATTCTGATTCAGATGATTAGATAAATAACATTTCCAAAACAGTAAGATTTACGCCTGTAGGATGATTACAAGAATTTATATTATTTTTTTTCCGAAAAATTGACTTTAATAATGTAAAGTCAAATTTGCCCTATGTCGCTTAGTAAATTTTGCCTTTCAAGCGTCGATATTTAAAACAACTCTGTGCCTTCTATTTCATAATCAAAATTACAACCAATGACCGGTTTTACATAAGTATAGAAGGAACTTAGGCAACTGTCCCTCGTACGTTTCCATTGATATTGTAATGGGTTCATTCAGAGATCACGTAACGCAGCAGTACTCTCGAAGTTGTAATCGATTATTTACGGGCATCTCCGATGTACCGCTACTCGGTAATGGAGTATATGCCGTGACTGCGAATCGAAGTGCTGTAACTAATTAAAGGCCCCATGATTTTCTTAATGACTTCATTCTCGAGTTGAAACCGGTTTACGATCTGTGAGCACGAAATTCTATGGTTTTGTCCTCAAAAGATTAAAATTAAAATTGGTTAACCCCTTGAGAGTTCCAAGTGATATTTATTGCCTTATGCTGCCTTGGGTGTCGTAAAAGATGATTGGTATTGTGTTAAGAGATTGTTGTGGTATGGAAAGTAAGATACTTACACAGGATGAGGTATTCTAGCCGCGAGGCCGAAGTCAGCAACTACGGCCATGTAGTCACCTTCTCCATACTTTCTTAATAATACATTCTGAAAATAGAAAACAATTTGCGGTTAGTTAGAACTATTTGAAAAAGTAACCGACATAGCCCAAAGAATTGCCAAACTTAAGTGGCAGGGGGCAGGGCACCCAGCGCAGAACAGATGGCCGATGAGGCCGAAATGTTTTGGAGTGGCGACCGCGTCGCGGAAGACGTAGCGTTAGAAGCCCTCCTACAAGGTGGACCGATGATCTTGTGAAGGAATTCGCTGGATGCGCGAAGCAGAACCGGTCGAAGTGGCAGTGCTTGGGGAGGCCTATGTCCAGCAGTGGACGTCTTTCGGCTGAAAGGACATCATCCTTTGATGGCTTGAAAGGAATACTGGTTTTCGGACGCCCTTATGTATTTTTTAAAGGTTTTTCTAGAATTTTCTTCTTTAGCATGATCGCCTATCCGATCATATTAATAAATAGTGACATTAAAAGGCACAACAATAGATGACATCATAATATCGTTCACAACTATGTTTATAATCAGAAAAGTTCAAGAGTTATCTTCGACTGTCCATCCATCGTAATGTACAGTCAGGGAAATTAACTGTTTAGCAGGTTGACAAACTACGTCAATTTGCCGTGATACGCCGGACAAAGTATGACGGTTGTGATGTGATCAAGGCCTTTTTTTTTTCAATAAGTCTACATACTTAGTAAATCAATAATCTCTTTCGTTCTCACCTTAGTAGTAAGATCCCTATGGAAGACACCGAGGGAGTGTAGGTACATCATGCCTTCTGCGACGTCAGCTGCGAGGGAAACCCGGAGGGGCTGCGGCAGAGGCTCCGGTGGTACGCTGAGGATCAGCTGCTCGAGGGAACCACCCTCCATGTACTCAGTTAGCGCGTGCAACTGACCCTCGTGCACGCAGACGCCCATGAAACTGTGGATAAAAGATAAGAGGAGTTAGAAGAATTAAATCATCAGGCCTGTATTTCCCCGAAGAAAGAGGTGTATAGTACTCGATCCACATTTCGCTAGTTTTTGCCCGACTGTCTCAGGAGGGTAATGTTTTTCGAGAGTATGTATGTATGTATGTATGTATGTATGTATGTATGTATGTATGTATGTATGTCTATTTCTTTGGCACGCTCTGTAGCCTAAACGGCTTGATGGATTTTAACATATGAGGTGTCTTTAGATCCGTCTTAATTGTAGAAGTGACATAGGCTATATAATATTTATAAATTGCATCTGCAAATACAAAAAAAGGAGGGGAAGTTTTTTTTTAATTAATTGCAACAATATTGGTATGAAATAAAAGCTAGTAATGAGTAATTTTCAAATATATATATTAATAAAACTAAAAAGCTTGAAATAAAATAAATTATTTAAAAAACTAAAAATCCGACTGCAAAAACACAACTGAAAAGGGAAAAACAAGCATTATAATATTTATAATCTATATAATTTTGGTCTTGCAGGCGGGACAGTCAAATAACCTGAAATATGGTGTAACTTTTGATTGTCCCCGCCTGCAAGACCAAAATTATATAGATTATAAATATTATAATGCTTGTTTTTCCCTTTTCAGTTATGTGTTTTTGCAGTCGGGTTTTTTGTTTTTTTAAATAATTTATTTTATGTTTAAATCCCATTTATTGTAAGAGAGGGCGAGCCTATTGGCATCAACAGGGCACACATTCAGACTCCGAGCTCAATATCACTTTACCCAACTATGGGATTGAATTCCCTCCATGCACGCTCAGCAGTCTCGATTTAGAAAAGATATACATTTTAAATTATTGGACAACTCGGCTCTTGTTGTAGGAGAAAATGTATATTAGTGAGCGTTGCGTCCCAGTCTCACGTAATTTCTTAAGCCATAAATCAGCAATTAGAGAGGAAAGATAATATATCTGTAAGTGAGAATACGTATCTAATCCCATTAATTTCAGTATCTACAAGCTTAAGTTTCACCGTATTGCTATAGAAAATGACAGTTATTAATTGTATTGATTTAAATCACTCGATCGACAGAAATTATTATCACGCACATACCTATGTGAAAACCACATTCAATGGGGGAAAGTGATCCTATTCATAAAAATACACTCGTGTATATGCAATGAAAAACTGTGGAAAGCGTAGAGAATGTACTATTTAGCTCCACCAGAGAAGCAACCATTGAAGTGCACCCGTAATCAACTGACAATTGATTGCACCATTGTTATGTTTACAAATGAGGGCATTACAAAAAATGATCTTGCATTAATTATACACTTCATTCAAGGCCTCTCGGTTAATGCTTGACTTGCCTTTTAACCTGATGTGTAATCTAGTTTTAATTTTGTAATCAAAATATGAGATGCATTCGGCATTCCGTTAATACTCTCCCACGCGAAATATCAAGGTCGATGCACACTGGTGATTAGAAATCGGATTATCATAATAAAGTGTGTACACAATGAGCGTCGCGCGAATATGGTCTCGAAACTAATTGGGAAAAGATTGGAGATGCTACAATAATGATTCCCAGTGATGCGAGCACAATAGATGGCCTCATTGACGCGACCATCAACCTGCCGTACATTCAACTGAACAAATAGATGTGATCTCATTTGGAATGGTCCGCACAAATATGGTAGATCAGATAGACAAGACACTTGAACTTGAAACATTGTTAAAATATATTCATGAGCACGACAGCCACGACAAATTTTTCCTGAGCTCACGTGTACACATCATTATTATGCTGATTGTGTGTTACATTAACAGAGTGACGTGACCGGCGCTGATATGTTTCAAGACAAAAATACTAATCAAAATGCAGAGCCATGCTCGTCTACAGTTTTCCTTGGACTGTGACGTAAATTTCGAAACTCGAACGCACCAGCGAAATGAAAAATATAAAAGACAGTTGCTTAACAAAAACCTCACTGATACGAGGTGATTATCGTACTGAACACGCAATGAGACAGATGTCAAGGCTTCCCCGAGTAATCATCTTTTAATCAATGCAAATTGCCAATTAAAAACTTGGCGTGCAGAGATATCAAAGAGGGCTTAATTATATTGAAACTCCCATTGATAATAAGATAAGGTCAAAAAACAGCAACAATCGAGGAGAAAGCTAGTCTATTATTCCTAGGAAGCAGTGTTTACAGGCACGCAATAAGAACACAAGAGTTAAGGTTAATTGACACTTTTAGTTTGTTTAATGTCGGTTATCGCCGTAAATTAAAGATGACGTCGCAGGCGCGGTCGCGGGCACGTTGCTCAACCGTTAATCATGTGGCTTTTTAATGTTTTTGTATAATTCGACGTTTGGCTCTTCTTCAGAGATTTCTTCATTCAGTTTTGTGAACTATGTTTTATTATTTAAATGCGTTGGCTTCTGAATGTGTGCTACATTAGCTGATGCGAAACTAAAAAAAGTTTCTTAAAATACAGCTGCGCTAGATGGATGATGAAAAAATGCAAGACAAACAATCGGAACAGTGCAAGCATTGTTTTAATTTCCGAAGATAAGCGAGCAGGAAATGGGCGAAATGGGGGACAGTGGGTGCCATTGTTTGGTTCATCGTTTCCATTTCGTAACATATTATGCAAACCGAATTCAGGGTAAGAAAGAGCAAGAAATGTCGTTCGCGAAATGCGATATAAATGAAACAATGAGAACCAAAAAATGGCCAGAAATGGTATGTACGAGGAGATCAGGAAGTGACAATGTACGTGTGAAATAAATGTATTGTGTGAATTCTGAATATAAGACATGTTTCACTTACTTAATAGTTAATTCAAGGCATAAAATATTCATCATGCCAACTTATGAATGACCATTTACAACGTGACGATGTTACTCATTATAATCATTTTTTTTTTACGTGTAGGTAAGTACCATCTTTCCTCTTGTTTTCTGTGGGAGTAATTTGGTGAGAAGGGACGGAAGTGTGTAGACAGGAAGTGACAGCTTGAGCATGGATTAAGTAAGTACTTTTAATAGCATGGCATTAGTAAGAACTTTATAATAGCATGGAATTAGTGTATAGATTGTAAGTAGAGGGGGTCGAATTTCGGCCGGTGGGCGTCCTAATGAATAATTATTCGAATAAATGTTTCACTAATTAGCTATTTTAAATTCTGAGGTTAATTTCTGTTGCTGCTCAGTGGTTTATTACCAACGTGAGATGTCAGATGTTACACATCATAATTATGCGACTACTGTAAGGCTCGCTTGTTTTTTTTTCAGTGTTTCCTCTCAGAATAGTTGGCTAGGCAACACCGCCCTGATCAAAACTAAAAAAAAAACCTGTGAACATGCAAAACGTGCAAAAATATAATTTACCATATAGTTACTATTTGCAATTCTGCCTTTTACAAATTGCAACTATCCAGCGTTAGGACCCAAAAAGGAATTTAAGAGTCGCCTTCGGTGTAAAATTGAGCAAGGAAAAGGCTTTTTTACCTGGTTTAATTGGTCAAGGACATCTAATGAGACACAATTGATTTTCTATTGTTTGACTCCGAATCGGTGTCGCGCGGGGCTTAACGGGTTAAGATTCTTTTTTACTGGTCTAACTAAAACTATTTAGTTAACTAATTATTCGCGATTACTGTAAGGCTCGCTTATTTTTTTGGTAGTAGATGTGTTGTGTTTGAATGAATATGTCCTATTAAGAATATACCCGCGGGAAAGTTCGAAAGGGTAACCGAGGCCAATGGCAACACAGGAAACGGAAGGAATACTGGTGGGTTTTAGTCAGTAAGAGTCTGACACACCCTCCCGCTCCGCCCAGAGCGGGAGAAGTTATTTGATAATTTACCACCCAAAAAAAAAGTAGCATCATTCCCAAGGTGTAATAAAATGTGTCGGATAAGGCGGGAGGAAACGTCCGGGTGTCACCACTGTGTGGATCGCCCGGAGGACACGGTGGAGCATACGGTGGAGGTCTGCCCGGCTTGGGCAGAGCACCGCCGTGTCCTCGTGGAGGCTATCGGCGGCAGAGACCTCTCGCGTCCGGCCCTGGTTCAGGCCATGGTACGGAGCGAGAGGGCATGGGCAGCCGTCACCTCCTTCTGCGAAGCAGTAATGCTCGCGAAGGAGGAGGCGGGACGGTTGAGGGAAAGGCAAGTTTCGCGCCCTCTCGCCCCTAGCCGCCGCAGGAGACGCCCAGGGCGTCGGGAATCCCGGGCGGATTTCCGGCCACCGTAGGCGCGGGCTGTCGGACGGTGAGCAATGGGTAGCTCACCGTCCGGTAAGGACCAGGCCCGGGTCGACGGCGCGTTGTATTCCACGCGCGCCTCAGAGATGTCGTCAGCACATATAGTAGGAGTCCACTAGGGCCGATGCCTGCCGGGGTCGCGGGAAGGTACTTATGGGTCACCGAGGCCCCCGCAACACAGGCAACAAGAAGGAATACGGGTGGGTTTTAGTCAGTAAGAGACTGACACACCCTCCCGCTCCGCCCAGAGCGGGAGAAGTTATTTGATGACTTCCCACCCTCAAAAAAAAAAAGGTGTAATAAAATAAGCCAATACTAACAACGAAATGACGTATTTTACTAAGGTTTAGAACTTTCCTCTTTACATGGGAAATAGTTAAGTCCCAGTATGTTATAAATCTTCGGAAGTGTCTTCATATAAATACATTTTGATTAATTGGATATTAATTCAACTACATTTATTAAAGCCATAAATAAATACTCCGGTAGTGATACAAGACTAATTAGAAATGACATTTGAAAGGGCTGAAACATCTCAGCTCCCTTATTTTGTAATGTAATACATTTGATAGTTTTTTTTAAGACCGTCCCACGGTGACGCGCGCCAAAAGAAAACAACCATTCAACATCAAAAATGTTGTTCAATTTTACTTATATCAATAAAAGAGCGTCGGTAAACACAATAAAACTTAGCTCCCTGTGGGTGACGTAACGTCACCCGGCCCCAGTTGTTTGGTCAACAAACATTGGAACAAAGGGTGGACCAACGAATTTGTGTGCCGACGGCAACCCGCCGCCGGGTTTTCGCACCATTCACAAACAATTGTTAATGCGCTTTTAAGTACACACATTTTAAATTGTTTTGATTTTCGGTCACGCTGTCGCCGATTTTAAACACCAAAAATCAATCCGGTGCATTTCTGCGACAAAATAATCGCGCGATAAAAAGTCGTAGTGCGCGCTCGCTCTAACCTGTATAGATCTATTTCATTCACCAAGCAGGAGGGCTGATGTTCTCCATGACTCTACGTAGTCTAGTGACTCGTTGCCAAAATACTTGCATCTTTCATTAAAGTGCTCCAAAATCAATGATTCTGCCCGGTCAATGTCAGCCCCGCGAATTTGGGTTAGGAGACGACAACGTCAATCGTCACGGTCCAACTATTGATCAGAAGCAGACTTAGCAGTTTGCACTAGTGATGTTCCGGATATCAGTGTCCGTATCCGCGGATATCCACGGGAGAAAAAGGTTTCGTATCCGTTACATTTTGACGGATCTTTTACCTTATTAATTTTTTATACATAGGTTCAATTCAATATGTAGGTGATTAAGTAGCAATAAAATACTATTAAATTTCAATCAAATTATGTTTTATTCCTAAAAATCAAATATTTGGCATCTTTATATTGCAAACATTTATCGTAGTGAGTTAACATACCAATAGTACGTAACTTAAAGGAACTAAATCAACTATCTAATATATATTTAACACTTACTATATTATATGAAGTTATATTAAAATATTAATTAAAATATCTTTATAATGAGATCAATTGAGTTTAAATCTTTGTAACATTTATTATAGCAAGTTATAAGATCACTTTTATAACAAAACTTAAATCTTTGTACCTAATATTATAAATTGTAATTAAGTTATTATTCTAATTAGAAAGTTAAGATCCGTATCCGCGGATCTTGAGGCCAATGATCCGTATCCGGCTCCGTATCTGCGGATCTACATTTTTAATGATCCGGCACTTCACTAGTTTGCACCATTTCATAATAAATGACGTTTAGGGACTTAACACCATTTGGGATGTGACACATGGACTGGCGCCGTTTTTTTACCATTCCTTCTTAATTCTTGACAGTGTAATGTAAACACTGTATGCTCATACATTGTACGCACACGGAAAATAAGGATGTCTTAAGTTAAGACAATATCCTTTTGGTCAAGACAAATATTGATTCATATATGGGGAAAACAATATATTCTTGAATGAAGTAAAATTTTGTCTTAGTTTTACTGTCTTCTTCGAAGACATTATACTTAAATGAAGAATTATTAAGTTTAATTTTAAGAATCTTATTTCTCTCTTAGAATATTTTCTTCAATTAAGATTATTATAGTCTTGAATCAAAAATATTTGTTTAAGTCTAGAATAAAAACCAAGTATTTATTATTCTTAATTCGAGTAAACAGGTTTTCTTGGACTGAGTACATTTACTTACGTTAAGAAAATATTTACTTGGATTGAAACAATTTTTCTGAGAATATTGATATTCTTCTCTGTAGAGATCCTTTTTTTCCGTGCATATATTAAAGATACGACCCCAAAGGCATATAACACTTTGTTGACCTCTCCGTCAATATTTTCGCCATGATTCATGGTTCACACTTAAGAGGAGAAATTTTTAAATGTGTTAATTCCCTCAATAGGCTCTTTAATGCAATTCACACTTGTCTTGTAAGGCTTGAAGACATCTCGATAGTGTGCCAACCGCAATACGGTATCTGGCATTAATACATTTTATGTAGGCAAACTGTACATTGCCATTATTATAATGAAAAGGAACCAAGATTTTTATTTATTACTAAAGACTTGATGGAACAAGAAAAAGACCTCATTATACGTTGAAAGTACGAAAGGGTTACCAAGGCGCCTGGCAACACAGGCAACGGAAGGAACACGGGTGGTGTTTAGTCAGTAAGAGTCTGACACACCCTCCCGCTCCGCCCAGAGCGGGAGAAGTTATTCGATAATTTCCCATGAAAAAAAAGTACGCAATGTAAGGCCATTTGTACACGGCACGGGTTCTTTGCGGTACGGCGTATAAACCAAGCCGAAGAAAAAAAAGTAAATAAAAAATCTAAAAACCAGACTACTTTTTATTTAAAATTTTTATTAATTATTTTTCACGTTGATAAGACCATACGATTATATAAGAACTTTATCTCAGCCTTATTATAAGTTGAAAATTTCTGTGAGAATGGTTGCTTACCAACTTTAAACCGTTATAGATCCTAAATGGTCATTCAAAAATAATTACAGAAACCTAAAGATTATCTTCTAAAACGTATTCAGTGGCACCCCACTTGACATAATTCGTCGAATTCCATATTTTTCTTTTTCACAATATGGCGCCTGGTTGTCGCCATATTAAATTTTAATTATTGTCATGTATTTACTGATACTCACAAGATCAGGACAAATCGATTGACGTAAGAATCATCAAAATCGGCCCACGCGTTTGGTCTCTGGAGCGCCACAAAGGACAAACATACGTACATACATAGGCTGCTTTTTTTATTTTTCTTTTTCACAATATGGTGTCTGGTTGTCGCCATATTGAATTTTGATTATTGTCATGTCTGAACAAACATACGTACATACATAGGCTGATAAACACATTACCGTCCTTTGCGTCGCGTATTCAGGTAAAAACGCGTCTGTCAACAAGCTTCCACAGTGATCCATACAAAACTGACGACCGTGCCTACATACGGCGAACAAACCGTAGTTTTTCACGGCAAGAAAAACGTGTGTGTACAAAGAGCCTAACACTGAACTGCTGAAAATGTGGCCGTACAAGTTAGTACCGAGCTTAGTTAAGAGAACAACAGAACTGTTTGTGTATGTCGAGGAAACAGCAGCGAATGCTTTTCTGCTTGACTTTCCAGAATAAAGGAGGAATAAAGTTTTGTAATCTCGCTTGAAGCTCGCGCAGGATGGAAAGATTAGAGCTACATAAAATATTGCGGAGAGCTACAATAACTAATTAAAATAACGTTCATCATAAAACTAATGAAACAAAATTACACACACTCACGAATTCACGATTCGTTGTCTCAATAAACAAAACTTTGTGTAAAACCGAGTAATTAAACTGTATACGAATATTTTGGCAAACGAGTTTGTCTTAAGAAAATAATCGTAAACAGTCTTGATCGCTGTGGTTACAAAGTCATGTATAAAAACACAGATGGGTACAAAAGATTCACACTCATTACGTTTTCGTTTCCTTGCCAGAATGCTTAAAATCAAGGTGATTTGGCTTAATCTGTCTGGACATGTGACTCCTTATGATTTTACGCCGGCTTGTATTTATCTTATGTGTTTCAAGATTATCTCTCTTGGCAGGACAAAGTGTTCGTATTACATGAGAGTTCTGGGATACCTTGGCACAATCAAATGGCTAATCTTGGTGCAATCTATAATTGGATTATGAGATAGATGGATTTTCCAGAATAATACAAGCAATAATACAAACAGCCGCTTCTTCCATTTCTTCAAAACATTTAAGTCTGTTTGTAATGTCAAAATAACAGCTTTTAATAAATGCATATGAAAATATATACGGTACTAATAGCAAAAAAAATATTTTTATTTTTTTTGTCTGTCTGTTTGTTTGTTCCGGCTAATCTCCGAAACGGCAGGACCAACTTTCACTGGCAGATAGCTGATGTTATAAGGGGTAACTTATCTACGGCGAAGCCGTGGGCAGCAGCTAGTGTAAAATAAAATAACTTTATGAGTTCCAAGAATCCATTTATAACAAAAGAATCTTACAATTCCATTTGACAAGTAAAAAGAAAATATTGAAATAGTTTCATCGTATTGTGTACAAAACAATTTCCTTGTGCATTTCTGAGCTGAATAAAGTTAGACATAACTTGCACGATATTATAAACAGATGACGTTTTCTACGCATTCCCAGACGGCGTGACTTTTTTGTGTATGAAACTAATAAGTTTACATGTATGTAAAGATGCATAGAACAGGGGCTCGTGGCTCGTAAATAATAACAGCCGCACGGGACGATCAAAGGCGCTGACAAGACCCAATTGACCAAAATTGGCTTCTCTTAAGAAAAAAAATTGCCAAATCTGTGTAGTTTATGGTAGCGGAAAAAATATATGTTGATTTTGAATATATTTCCCAGAACTTGGTTGTTACCCAAACACGTTTTGAAAAAAGATCTTGATACAAACTAACGTTAAACTAACCTCTTACCTTGAGTTCTAATCCAAAACATCTGTATTAAATATGAACATACGTTACATATTTAATTTATAACAAGAACGTCTTATTTGATTGCAGAACTTGGTTGTTTTGTATTTTCGATTACCCAACTCAATTTTGAGTAAATTGATAATTGCTTCATATTTTGCAATAAATTACAAGTTATGTGTCATCGCGCTTCTCTTTCTTTTCTATGCAATCTGACAGTGACCGCGGTTTAGGTGTTGTCAGCGTCTTAAGCTGCGCTAGCCGCGGTCGGTTCGTGGATGGATGACCATCCATTACATCGAAGACCCCTCCGTGCTTCGGGAAGCACGTTAAACCGTTGGTCCCGGCTGTCATTCGTAGATCTTTGACAGTCGTTATGGGTAGTTAGAAGCCCAGAGTGGAGGAGGAGGTCAGATAGGCAGTCGCTCCATGTAAAATACTGGTATTCAGATGCATACGGTTAGACAGGAATCTGACCCAGCATAGTTGGGAAAAGGCTAGGCAGATTGATTGTATGAAAGGTGCATAAATGTAGAAGAAGTACGAACAAATATAAATATACTATAGTAAATTGTAGGGAGAGATCCAAGCAAACATCTACAAATTTGTATTTGTAGGTCTGTTAAGTGTGATACGGACAGATATCACCATATAATAGTCGCCAGTGGAACAGTTAAATAAGGCTGCATCTCAATAATCCTGCACATGATCTGTTGACGTCATAGGTATAATTAGTTACAAAGATGTTCCTTGTTCGGAGCATACGTCACTAAATGGGCTTGAGAGTTCAACCTTGGACTAAGTTGGGAATCAGAATCAGGATTTTATTTGCTATGAATGCAGGTATGATGTTGTAAATTAATGAGATCGACTACAGTCTACCTTACGGCGTGCAAATTATTAGATAACCTAAAATATTAATACAAAGAAAACAATGTCAACAAAACAAAACAGAAGTGAGTCTATTCATAATATTATAGTTAGTTACATAAGTCTTACATGGTCAAATTTGCAATTAATTATAATAATCACAATCTGGATAAAGTCTTCACATTTAAAAAGTCTTTCACTGAGCTAATAATAACATTTGCCTAAAAGTAGTGCAGTTACCTTAGATTTAAAAATGTTTACAGAACAATCCCTCACCACCATTGGATTTTGATATAAAACGTTATTGTTTTGGAAATTAATGAATATTTGATTAGTCTGCCTCGTTGGTCAAGTGGTCGAAAGCGCTACTGCTGAGCAGGAGGTCTTTGGTTCGATTCCCAGGTCGGGCAGTGTTATTTGGTTTTCTATCTAGAACTTCTCATTAAAATTCCGGAGTTTGGATTTGTGCCCGGAGTTGTGTGATGGCACTAGGCTCGCCCCCTATTACATGGGACTTAGTATAACTGGCGAAATGTGGGTGTACGTTATGATTGGTAATTAAGTCCTTAATTTGGTATCTCAGCATGATTGCCATGTCCATCTTTTCTATTTGGACGATATTATGGGATGCGGATGATCTTAAAAAAAGAGCAGTTTTAGAACCAGTTATATGTCCATCTTTATACAACCAGACAGTAAAAGGTATTCGCCAGTTTGTAAAAGCGAAGGTTCCCAATAGCGACTTAGTAGTACACGCTAATGATGTATTTAATGATCACTGATCTTTACGACCTTGCTCCTTATCTGCATTGTACTTGATGCTATTAACCTTTACAAATATATATTTGTGAAGGTTTTAACATTACCACATGGTAATGTAAGTAGGTATTAGGTGTCTTGTATCACTTTTGACCTATCTTACAAAGTTGGGTCATCAACGGAACAGAAGAAGAGCGACGTATATCAAAATATCCAACAATGCTGCATAAAGCTTCCATAGTTGACATGTGAAAACTTTCCTAAAAGCTCCAAAGGTGCATTTGTTTTTTTTGGGTGGGAAATCATAAAATAACTTCTCCCGCTCTGGGCGGAGCGGGAGGGTGTGTCAGACTCTTACTGACTAAAACCCACCCGTATTCCTTCCGTTGCATGTGTTGCCAGGGGCCTCGGTAACCCTTTGGTACCTTCCCGCGACTTGTTATAGGTACTGCGATTAGAATCTAAGATTGATGATTCTTTGGGTATATTTTTCCGAAGTTTGTAAGCTTCGGGATTTTTTAGATAGTTCATAAACTGAAAGTAGGCGTACATGGAGAGTTGTAGATGAAGATAAATTGATTGTTCGCAGGAGTTTTTTTGAAATGAACATTTCTTTAGGCACGTTGACCGATTTTTGGTAGGGGAAAAACTTATGGATTTGCGTCACCGACATGGTCGCGCCGACATGCTGTAGCAGCAGTAAGTGAAGTTAAATTGACCACGTGAAAAGTTGAATTTGTGTACACTGTGCATTGTTTAAATTATGTTTTAGATAATCATTATTTTTTTGAATTGAATACTTCTTTAGGCGCGTTGAGCGATAAGTTTTTATTTTTGCTGGCTGTTTTTTGACAGCCTATGTTTTTATTGAGTCGAGAGCAGTGGTGGCCCAGTGGTAATGGCCGCGACTTACCAGTTGTAGGTCGTAGGTCCAAACCCGGACAGACAATTTACTTTGTGTACATTATTTCAACACCACTGCTCTCAAAACGGTGAAGGAAAACATCGTGAGGAAACCAGCATGTCCTAGAACCAAAAATTTGAAGACATGTGACATCTACCAACCCGCACTGGAGGCTTCACAGAGAGGAGGCCTATGTCCCCGCAGTGGGAACATTATAGGCTGATTATGTAATTGGCACTGTTATTTAACTTCATAAAGTACTTAGCTGATTGTTTAAGAAGACTGTGTCATCATCTGCCTAGCCTTTTCCCAGCTATGCTGGAGCTTCCAGTCTTACCGGTAGCAGCTGAATACCAGTATTTTACATGGAGCGTCTGCCTATCTGACCTCCACAAGCCAGTTAATGGGTAGCACGATACCCCTTGGTAAGACTGGTTGTCAGACTTTCGGGTTTCTGACTACCCGTAACGACTGTCAAAGATCTACAAATGACAGCCGGGACCAACGGCTTAACGTGCTTTTATGTAAAGATGGTCACCCATCCACGGACCAACCGCGGCAAGCGTAGCTTAACCTGATCGATCGACCCGTGCGGCTGTTACTACTTAGCCACAAGCCCTCGAAGAGCCCCCTTAAGAAGACTGTGTAAAATATATATGTATTTTTAATTAGTTGGATTATTTACATACAGGTTGAAATTGAAAACTTGCGACAAACTGAAATGGGACATTGTATACATCATTATTAACAACTTTTACTAAGGGACCAAAGCTGTAATCCCAAAAAAAAAAATCTGCTTTTCCTACATTTTGATGAGGTATTGCGAACATAAATGTAGGGGACAGCAGTTTTTTTTTTGGGATTGTAGCTTTGGTCCCTTAGTAAAAGTTGTTCATAATGATGAGTACAATCTCCCATTTCGATTTGTCGCATGTTTTCAATGTCACCCTGTATAGGTAAACAACGGGCAGTCTTGATACAGAGGTCAAAAAAGGATCAAAATCTCCTTTAATTTGTCCTTGTTATCTCCAATCCTTGCCGCCGCGTGTTACTACTGCGTAGTATAAAACAGGACATTAAAATATAATAAAATAAATGCAAATGTATTTTATCGTTATCATATTCGCTCGACTTCGTTTAAACTTTATTGCAGCAAATAACATAAATCACTTGAACGCTACACTAGTGTTCTGTTATCTGGTTCTGCCTGTAAATAGATGTATTTACAGGTTTAATCATTTAGGGCAGTTTATTGGAGGATGATTTATAGACGGGCTTATGCGAATTAGGTGTTGGAAGATGAATTACATCGCGCCTCTGTGGAGTATTTGTATAGATATCAAAAGAGGTTAGTATGGACGGAAACCTCTTCTGATTAGGTTCAGTGCACAAAGGTTAATAAATAAAATTACTTTAATCTTTGGATCTTCAAAATAAAGTTTTTTCTGCTCCATGCATTCGACATTTGAATAATGCATGAAATTGAAGTAGTGCACTGGGGCAATACATTCGTTAGACAAAGAAGTCTTCCAACATGTCCCTTTGGCTTCGCTCCGCTGGCTGCCACCCTCCTGACCGTTATATTTTATATTCTTTAGAAGCCCAAATATTTGTCACAAGTTTCCCGTTACTGAGCAATTGTTACCTTAACAAAAACAAACACTTTGGTTTCTATGTTGTATATTTTATAATGTGATATTCAATTTTATATCTGCGTCTGATTTATGTCCAAACTGTTTCCGGGGACACTCTGTAATTAACATTTGATAATGTAACTATTAAAGCGTTCTTTGTATGAATGGACTTTTTTTTATTCAAAAAGTGACTTGGCGGCCTTGAAAATTAGAGGCGCCGCGTGCGCATTTTTGACAAGAATGATTTTCCTTCTTTGGTATATTATATAGGTTATTATGTCTCGCCTACGCATTTATATCATTCACATTAGCGAATAAAATCCCAATACCGCACAGTGGAACGAATGTATGGGAGCGGTTGGACGTAGACATGTCCGAAAAATAAGAGTAAAATTATGCCAAACTAATGATGCCATCTTATTCGATTACTTAATGCCTTCATAAATTGTGGTGATGAATTTCTTCATAACTCCCATATTTCGGGAGTAATTTGAGAAAATGTGAAATTTTACTATGAAAATGAGTGTATCGAGCTCTCTCCCTCCTGATTCCGGGCTTGTTTCAAGTAGCGGTCTCTAATATCGTAATGCTATTACTAAGAGCTATATTTAATACTAAGACACATAGTGCGCCAAATGTGCACTTTCTGGGATAAAAGGAAATGAAAATTTAAAAAAAAAAACGTTTTTTCCCCATTTGTATTTACTTTAAACCGCAGACAGACTTATTAAGAGGTCTATAAATATATTATATATATACAGAAATATATATTAACAAAAATATTCACAAGAACTGATGAGAGTATGACTTTTAAGTAAGTTGATAATAAATTACCTAGTTTCATTAAAAGTACAATAAATAATTAAGATGTAAGCTCTAATTTACTAAGTTACACATTTTAAAACAATAACATCATTTAATTATCTTCGTCATCATCATCATCATCAATTAATTCAAATTCAGAATCGATGTCCGCTAAATCATTTATGTTAACAAATTCGATATCACTTTTCTCAGAATCCGTAAGCTCATAAAATTCCTTAAAAGAAGATATTTTTACAAACTTATTTCCTTTTGGACGGATACTTGTAACAAGTGGATCAGAAGACAGTAAAAGATTGTGCATAATATCTTCATTGCATGAGATACTGCTATGCTTTCGAGAATGCCCCTCTCTATATTTTCTAAAATCTTTATTTCTAGCCTCAGATGCCTCTTCGGATAGAAAACCAATGGGCACAATTGACATGTTCTGAACTATGTCTGGCCCATGCATTAAAATTTTATGAAGTGAAGAAGGCATATAATACCATGGGTATAACTCCACGTAAAGCTTAGCAGTATCAAAGCAGAACTCTCGGAATTTAGTTACGTTGATCTTCTCTCCTGATGAAATACACTGCAAGATCACACAGATTTTTCTTAAAAGCATAGCATCTATTCCGGTCAGTTCAGCAGATTTAGTGTAGTTTTCAAAAAATCTCCTTGCCGAGTTGCCATTGTTGGTGGATCCACTGCCTTGTTTCACAACATCGAGAAGTAAGCCCGTTTCTCTTCTTACAGCCTCTTGAACTCTTTTCTTCCTGTCATCAACTTGCCTTTTTGCTATATCACCCCTTACTTGCCATGATTTTATGTCTAATTTGTAGGAAATGTGTAATAAGCATTCCATTGAGCGAATCCAAGCGTGAAGGGTGCTTAAGCTATATTTATACATGTCCTCGTTTGCGTGTTTATCTTTGATTAACTCTAAATTATTCATTTCTTTAGGACAAGCCTTGCATATGTCACACACTGAAGCTGCTGTATTGGATATAATGGAATGAATTTTACCATCAATCATTGTCAACAGCAGTTGGTGTTTGACACTAATTCCATCAGTGATGGTGGATGGAGTTAAGGCTTCAATCTCTGCTTCGATTTCAGCCATCTCTCTCTGCACATTTTCTTTGGTTTCCTTTATAAACTTAAACAATATTGGCCGGCAAAATGAAGTGGAAGATGGTCGCTCGTTTTCCCAAATTGTTACACCTTTTGAGACGAGCCGCAGTGGTACAAGACTAATCATAAAATTACTAGCAAGATCGATTTGCTCATCTTCACTCGTCCTTTGATGATAAATGCTTTGGCTAGATGATCCGTCAAAACCCCATTTGCTGGTCAATACGAGCTGTTGATTGGGATCAACAGGGGTTTCTAACGACCTAATAAGTCTTCTTGAGGTTAAATCCATCAAGGCTTGTAATTTGATTTTTGCAGAGCTCTCTGTAACTGTGAGATCTTCTTTGGCCGGATAGCACTTAATTTTTTCTTTAACCAACATGTAGTAACTCGGGTATTGAAGAGCTCCTTCTTGAGTGTTGAAATCCCGAAGAGTGTTATAGCGCCATTTCGATAAGTTCATCGATACATAAAGAGCCAATGCCTTCAAAGGGGATATTTCCCGTACCTGAATTGATTTACCTTCAATGAAGGCTTTGATTTTTGAGGCCTCTTCTGGATTCTCCGTCAAGTATTTCATAACATAAGCTGTATCGCTTTGTCCTGCCTTTTGAAGCGCCCTTTCGGCCGAAAACATAATTTCAGCGCTGCTACTGCTGCATGAAAGACTATCTTCAGTGCGTCTTCTTTTTTGCCGGTTACTAAGGTCCTCAAAAGATTTACGAGGACTAGGATGTGTACAAGTTGAAGCATCAGATTTAGCAGGAGAAATTATGGGCTCGATGACGTCACTTATATTTTCTGTAGAAGGTTCCATATTTTCATTCTGTAATTCCGGCCATTGAATTGCAGCCTGTAGCCAAATCTCATGTTTCTTCCGAAACTTATCTGTGCTTCTTCCAGACTGTGTCCATTTTGCATAAATGCGGTAGCAAAATCGACGACACCAGTCTTTTAAACTTGTTTCAGCACTTTCACATAACTGAACACAACTGTTATCTTTTAAAACACTGAACAAATAGTTAAAGTCGCGTAAATCTTTATGTGCGCGTGCGCATAAAGCAACGTGAATATCAAGATTTGTATTAAAATTTGGAAAATACATTGCGAGATTAGCTTGGATACAACGAGGTGTAAATCAACACTGATTTTAAAGTTACTAATAGTGACCTATTTATATAAAATCCAGGTATCCCAGGTATCCTTTGTTAAATATTGCAAGGTAATTAGTTATTGTGATAATTAGTAAATGATGCATGCTAAATTAGTGTATTAAGAGCCATTTAGTAATTAAATAATAGCAATGTTCTTATCAGTAATCATTAGTGCATCAGTTTTATATGTAAACCTTAAGTCCCTAATTATATATCCTAATTAGCTTATATCTTCTCTAATTGGCTGCTCAGAAATGTTATTGTAATAAGGTAAACCTTTAGAAAAACGGTTTTAATCAACAAAATAAACAAAAAATAAAAAAATTGTGTTATAAAATAAACATCACTCTTTATCCCAGAAAGTGCACATTTGGCGCACTATGTGTCTTAGTATTAAATATAGCTCTTAGTATTAGCATTATGATATTAGAGACCGCTACTTGAAACAAGCCCGGAATCAGGAGGGAGAGAGCTCGATACACTCATTTTCATAGTAAAATTTCACATTTTCTCAAATTACTCCCGAAATATGGGAGTTATGAAGAAATTCATCACCACAAGTTATGAAGGCATTAAGTAATCGAATAAGATGGCATCATTAGTTTGGCATAATTTTACTCTTTTTTTTCGGACATGTCTACGTCCAACCGCTCCCATACATTCGTTCCACTGTGTACCGGTCTGAAAGCACATGATGACATGACATAAAAAAAATAAAAAATCATCCTTTTTCAAACGCAACGTTTTGTTTATGCATTCTATCCAGCAGGCTTCTTAGCATGACGCTTCCTATTACTATTCTACTGTATGAATGAATGAAATGCACCGACCCCAGCGTGGTTAAACCAGACTCGATTGCTCGAATGAACCCAAGGATTCGCACTAGTCCCTGGAGCCTCATGTTTCATGGGACTACAGAGACCATTGTAAAGAGTAGACCGGGGGGCGCGGTAATGGTAGGATAGGAAGGATTATTAGAGCCTACCGGATATGCATCCTTGAGCAAGCAATGGAATACTGGAGATTATGATGATGGGGTAATTTACCTATGAGAGGGCATCTTTTAACAACGTCGCCGCCAGGTTGGCTCAGGTCCAGTTGCTTCAGGCTTTCACGCCCTACCGCCGGCCTCGTCACCATCGAGGCGGTCCGGCCAGTGCTCGAGCCCTGGCTCGGGAGGAGGCACGGCTCCCTGTCGTTTCGGGTGACGCAGGTGCTCTCGGGGCATGGTTGCTTCGGGAAGTACCTGTGTCGCATAAACAGGGAGCCGGACGCCCGGTGTCACCACTGCATCGACTGTCGGGAGGACACGGCGCGGCATACGCTGGCAGAGTGTGCCGCTTGGGAGGAGCCACGCCGTGCCCTCATCTCAGGAGTGGGCAGTGACCTGTCGCTGCCGGCCGTGGTCGAGGCGATGGTCGGCAGCGACGAGTCCTGGGACGCGGTGGTATCCTTCTGCGAAACAGTCGTGTCGCAGAAGGAGGCTGCGGAACGGGAGCGGGAGATCTCTTCCGCTCACCCGGCCCGCAGCAGGCGCACCGGGCGTCGGCAGAGGGCAGACAACGCCCTCTTCCGGCCCCCCTAAATGGGTCCAGGGACGGCGGACTTGGGGACGTCCGCCGCCCCCCATCACACTGGACCCGAGGTGGCGGCGCGTAGTGTTCCACGCGCGCCCCTTTCAGACGTCGCGGGGGGGGTTTAAACACCTCACCCCCCTCAGACTTGAGGTGGCCCGCAGAGGCGGGCCGGCACTAGCTGGGGATCGTGGAAGTCGCATTAGATCCCATGATCCCCGGTGCAAGTGTGGGACGGGAACACCGGGGTGGTTTTTAGTCAGTAAGAGTCTGACAGACCCCTCCGCCTACCCCAGGGTGGAGGACATCCATGAGGATTTTCCACCCCGGCAACAAAAAAAAAAAAAAAAAGGTCCAGTTGCTTTCTCGACTCTTTTCTGTGTGTGTCACTGCTATGCTGTGTTGCACGTTGCTGTCTTAATCTGAGGTCTCGCTACTATCCGTTTCTGATTTCTTGTAAATCTCGCTAGCAGCATTCCTAATCTTGTCTCAATCTTCAGCCGTGTCCATCCAAAAGTTGATTTCCTTGTCGAAGTAGGTAATTTCTATTACTACTCTACTATAGAATAGAAATCGCTTGTTTACATTTCTCGGTAGAAAACTGTCAACCGTCTACACGAAAACGTAATTTTTCGTCTACTCTTCTGACGACAAAACGCTTCTCTACGGTTCAAAATCAAAAGATTTTATTTCAAATTAACCTACGTGGGCACTTATGAAACGTCAGAAGCTAGGTGCACGGTTCCAATTGGTTGTTTCCTATGGAGAAGAGCCGAAAAGAAACTCCACGGTTACTCTTTTAAAAATAATTGGCATTGGTACGGGAGGACAGTGTAGGCCTGCCAAGAAGTTCCAAGTACTTAATAAAAAATATAATGCTGTTGAGTAATGCAAACCGAGGTTCCGACCCAGCGGGTTTCATTAAGAGCGCACTGAGTTTCTGGATGAAGCAGGACTAAAGCGGATAGGTGCGGCTCTGGCTAGAATGGGCGGTTCGCGCGCTTATTTCCTTCTTATTATTGAAACAAATATACATTTGGAAAATGTAAAATGTATACGATAGACAACATGTAGTTTTTTTATTATTAAAAAACTGATTATCTTCCGTGAAGAATTTACGCCGTAATTTTGATTTTTAGAGTTGTTTTTTTTATTCTATCGAGGAAACTACAAGTTATCGTGTTTCTAAAGTGTATGATTTATAAAGTGAATTCTTAAATATCTTAGTATATTAATTGCATAATTAAAGGGTAAGTAATAACATTTCAGTAAGGGATCAAACGAACACAATTACGTATTTCGCAATTACGTAACATTCCCTCGGTACGCCCTTAATGGCCCTGAGAAAAGATTATAGAGTGACCAAATTTAAATTAGGATACAATGTATTTTAACTGTTCACCATGGCCGTACCCAGGCCAAAGGCCTCCCGAGATGTTCCACTATTCTCGATGTCAATATTTCGGTGGCCAATCCTTTAGTTACAATACGCTTAAGGCGCAGATATATGAATTTAGTGACTTTTAAATCTGTTATTACGTCTCCATTGAAAGCAAACAAGTTATGTAAAAAAATGTATGTTACACTAGAACGCATACACATCAATTCTGTATGTGAAACTTTAAGTATTGTAGTTAAATACTTTATGAAATAAACGCAGGACGTAATGTCTAACCAAAGCATAAAAACCGATATTACTTTCAAAGTACATATGATATTTTCATGATTTTTTTTTTGTATGAACAGATAATTTTATTATCTATAATTCTATGTGTTTTTTTTTCTAATATTCATATTTTCGTTACTAAAAAATAAATATTCCTTATGAAACCGAACGGCGGCGCGGCGTGAGCGCGAAACACATTTGTACGGCCGAGGTCAACGGCGATTACCCGACGCTTAAAAGTAAATAGCAAGCTTCCACAATTCCTGCCGGGGTCGCGGGAAGGTACCAAAGGGTTACCGAAGCCCCTGGCAACACAGGCAATACGGGTGGGTTTTAGTCAGTAAGAGTCTGACTCTCTCCCGCTCCGCCCAGAGCGGGAGAAGGTACTTGATGATTTCCCAACCAAAAAAAAAAGCTTCCACATTTAAGGCTTTAAGTTGTCTGCTCCATCACAGAAGGATGTCTCTGCGGGCACTATTACAAACTGTCCTGCAGTACAACAGCAGATTCTTAACAAGACTTTAACAGCAAATACAATGTTGATGGATGTACGAGTATTTTATGAGACTTACCCGAGTATGTTAGTGTGTTTGAGCTTGTTCATGAGCTGCACTTCTCGCAACATGTTGGGCCTGTTGGCGCGCTGCTGATTCATCTTGAGCACCATCACTTTGCCGGAGGTCTTGTTCGTCACCTGGAACAAACAAATGACAATAAGCATACAGGGAAATTAAACAGAGAGTAAAGGTAAAAAGTTGTCGTTTTTAGGATAGCATCTAAACGAAAAAAAAAAAACAATTTAAAAAAAACGGACAAGTGCGAGTTGAACTCTCGTGGTAAGGGTTCCGTACAATGAATATGTTATGTAGGTACCATGTTTTTATCTCAAGATAATTTAAGAACAAACTTAACGTTGTAGTTGAAAAACATGTTCACCCATACATTCCAATTGCAAATGTAAGTTTGTACGCACAATATTGAGAGATTTACCATGTTATTTTAACGCCATGTACTTCTTATAGGTTTTCCTGTAATCTATAAGTAAAGTACTATTTTCTGTTTTTTTTTTCAGGTAGATTTCATCAATTTTATTAAATAACTTTAAAACCATTTACTTATTTTACTGTTATATAAAAAAATGACCTTCACAACAAGCCCTTTCATTTGATATGTCACATCGTAAAGTTTGCAAAACATTTTTTTAAATTTTCTAATTTGCCCTCAAAAGTGACCCTCATATTAAAAATTAATTTATTTACGTTACACGTCCGTGTTTTGGTCACAGATGTTCATAATGTGTTCCAAATTTCAAATTAATCGGTCCAGTTGAATCGGCTGTGACAGACAGATAGACAGACACACGAGTGATCCTATAAGAGTTTCGTTTTTCCTTAGGTACGGATCCCTAAAAAGATTCCTGCAATATTTCGCTGCTAGTTAATTATGACTAAGGATTAAATTCCCCGCACTTACATAACATATACTAACTTTTCATCACTTTGTGATATATAATTTTTGTGATATATAATTTGTGATATATAAAATTTCCTGAACCAAAAACAGTATCGAAAACCTAACATAAGAGTACCTACCCATTACGTCGCGGGAAGGTACCGAGGCCCCTGGTAACACAGGCAACAGGAAGGAATACGGGTGGGTTTGAGTCAGTAAGAGTTTGACACACCCTCCCGCTCCGCCCAGAGCGGGAGAAGTTACTTGACGATTTCCCACCCAAAAAAAAAAGAGAGTACCCATTACTCCATAGCAACTTAGTATCTATAAACAGAACCCATAACTTATCATCAAAAACCCATCCCATACAGCTACGAATAGCCCATAAATTTCCGATCTCCCGTAATCCCAGCAGCTAACCTAACCTGGTAGTCGACATCGACCTACGTGACATCGTTGGCGAAAACCATCAAGTCTTTAAGTGAAATTAGGAGCTGATTAGATTTTATGTTCCTCGTTACGCAGAATTTAGGAGTGTCAATAAGTGAAGTTTGTTTTTTTTTTAAGATAGGGTAATACACGAGAGGCTTTGCATAGGAATGTCGAATTTATAAAAATTAAAGTAAAGATTTCCTTACAATTAAAACTTTAAGGCTCGGCTTTTGTGGACAGGATACTATATAATTAAGACTTCTTACAGTTGCAATGTTGCCATTACATGTCATTTGGTTTAAATAGGTTTTTATTATTATAATAATATTTTACATAGATTCTTTAATATTTTGTGAATGTGAGAACGTTGTAGGCTTAATAGACTAGATTTGTAGACCATTAATTTTTTGTTAAGTAGGTACCTGGTACTTCTTGACAGGCCTACACTGTCCCCCCATACGATAAAAGCCAATTATTTTAAAAAGAGTAACCGTGGAATTTTTTGCCGGCTCTTCTCCATAGGAAACGACCAATTGGAACCGTGCACCTAGCTTCTGACGTTTCATAAGTGCCCATGTAGGTTTATGTGAAATAAAATATTTTGATTTTGCAAACGAGACACCGATTACAGCCACCGGTACCCCAGTGACAAGCAGTTCACGAGCTTTTTCATACGTTTTGTCTGGATTCGTCGCACACGTGTGGCTGGTGGTCCACCCGCTGCAGTAGTACTCAACACCTAAACTAGAGGCGACAGCCACCGGTGGCAGTAATCGGTGGCTCGTTTGGACCGAGCCTAAATGTAGTTCGCAGGACACAACCTGTGTGGACTATCTTTAGTAGTCTAATGCACTTTCGTTATTTCAAAAAATGAATAAAAAATAAAAAATGAATAAAAAATGAAAAAAAAAAAATGAATAACCTGGAGTCCGCCTACAAAGGAACCTATCCAAAAGTGCTGAATCTTCAGCAATTATCAGAGGAGCTCTACTTCCAGGTAGACGTAATTACGTAACCGAACTAGGATTCAGCGGGGATAACGTTTCAAATCAATTCAAAAGAAAAATCAATTAAAATCAATAAGCCACTATCCAGTTCAGCCATCTACCCACTTTTCACACATTATAAACGTGTCAAGATACGTTCACAGCATCAGTTTCCGTGCATATCGTAAACAATGCAAGTGTTTGCATCTAGGCTAGGCCGCTTCGTGCTCCAGACTAAATTGGATTTCTAGTTTTCTAGAATGCCGTTCGAATTAACTGTAACGTGTGCGTTAAGACGCAGTTTGGTCTTAGAATAGGTCTATGTAATCTTTTCGTAACAAGCATATTACAAATTAGAGGATTATATCCAAGATAAGAATGCTTGGGAACATGCTGGTCCAGCTCCAGCTGGTCTAGACAAAATCAAACTGGTTGCTATTTTGATTGTACAATATATTATTTGATACACATAATAAAACAGGGTTGAATTTAAATTCTGTGATTACTCACACTCTGACCTATTACTTTATTTATTATTTTTAGGAAAACGTATGCTTTTACAACGTTTGTAAATATGTGAGCATCATGTACCTATCACATAATTAATTTATCTGTCATTGCTTCAGTTTTAATTCGTTTTTACCTATTTTGGTATAGTAATTTTATTCTAGGTGCATCGTCTTCACATATAATTATATATTGTACCTATACAAAATGTTGTAAAACATTTTAAAAGAGTAACGGTGGAGTTTCTTGGCCATTCTTCTCCATACGAAACTACCTTTTGGAAGGGGCAACTAGAATCAGTTCTAGTTTTGTTGTAAATTTTGACGTTAAAAACTGCCTTTTATGTGCCTATTTGAAATCAATAATTTGATTTTGACTTCGTAAAACAGTAAAGAGAAGAAAACTGCCTGTTACTTTCTTTTGCTGGTGCTGATCCATGCGTCATGTTCGTGAACGGGCGCCGTCAGTAGGGACTGGTAATTTCTTAGCTGCCACGGCTTATTTTAATTCTTCAATTGTTTTTGTTTTTATATTTTTATTACGGACACTTTTTACGTGCACGTCTTTCTACATTGTTCTCAAATGTATATTTACAACATGAATGATATAACTAATATTTTGTAACAATATTTTAATTTAAAAGAGTGTCCGTGGACTTTCTTGTTCGTTCTTCTCCATAGGAACCTACTACGCTTTGCAATGGGCAACTAGCTTCATCTTTCTGATTGACCGACCCTTTGGCAATTCAAAAGTGTATTTGGTTTATTTGAAATAAATGCTTTGAGTTTGAGTTTGCTGGACGCCGCAGGCATTTTCAGTTTCATCAGGCTTTGTAAGAGAGATGGTTGACTACAGTGCTACTAATCCTGTGAAGCTACTTTCTGCTAGTGTCTTAGTGGGATCTTTACCTGACCAGCATAGCTGCTGAGAAATTTATACGTGCAGTAGATCTTATTGTCATATAAAGAAGATAAGTTTTCCTTGATGATCCTTTTGAATTGAATACTTATACACAGCATTATGAAGATAGTACAAAGCAATTTCTTCATTACAATTGTAATTGCATATTTCCAAGTTTCTTTACTTAATGCATACTTTTGAAGAGAGCAGTTTTCATTATCTATGTGTACTTGTACTAAATCTAGATAACGGTTACATTAGTCAATAGAAACTGTTTGTTCTGGCCAATATCAAAGAGTTTCCAGGTAATAAAATTCCATTAAAGATTTGATTAAAAAAAAATGCAAACTATATAGGTACTCGTAGTTTGTATATCCAAAAGTGTCGCTTTTATGAAACAAACTGTGAGCAATGGCTCTTATAACTGAAGGAATCCAAGTGTTGATAACTGCCAAGCGTTTATTAGAATTAAACCTAGATGTGAACCCAAGGTGACGTGACCGACACGCGGAGGTAATAAGCGAATAATTATGTTTACCGAGAACAAAACATTACCTTTAAATAAAGGAAGATAGCTGACTCACGAGTATAATTATTTGTTGAAAAGAATCTGATTATGAGGTAAAATATAGCTTCGTACGGCGCTGATGTTGAATCAAAGAATAAACAGAACTTCTTTAAATGAACTTCAGCAAATCTTATCAGCTGAGTAAGGAAAAAGTTTCTTGTAAGTACCAAAGATGTTTTCAGTAAAGGAAATTCCCCTACTTTAGTATATAACACAAACAGCCTGTAAGAGAGTATATCGAGAATCGAAGAGATGGGAAGCAATGGCATCTCACTTGCTTATAAAATTAACATAACTGCAATAAGAAAGAAAGAAAATACATTTGTTTGGCTAAGGCACACAATATTCATACCAAAACCAAAAACAGAAATTACTTAAAATAGTATTGTGTGCCTCACGGCTGCGCCAAATAGGCCCAGTTTAGCATAAATGCCAGACAACTAGCGCCTGAC
Source organism: Atethmia centrago (assembly GCA_905333075.3). Classification (NCBI taxonomy): domain Eukaryota; kingdom Metazoa; phylum Arthropoda; class Insecta; order Lepidoptera; family Noctuidae; genus Atethmia; species Atethmia centrago. The sequence goes on from HG995374.1 coordinate 28,184,958, forward strand.
GCTGGTTTTCAACTGGACCTTATTTAAACAACGATGTGTTTGTGAAATTGAAAATGCAATGCCAGAATAATTATCACTTAAGATTGAACTTCTTCATCTTTATATGTGTGATTATGTATCAGAAGTATTGAACGTGGAACCTAAATTACATCAACCAAATAAACTTTGTTAGGTAAACCCAGTAGGATTCTTGCATTTGACGGATAGTTTTTCAAGCCATCTATTTTCCTTGTTTGTACAAGGAAAGCTTCCAACACATTCACGTATATCAAGAAAACGCTACATCATTTAACGTCCCCTTCGGATATGGCGAAGTAACGGTAAGACGCATTAAATAACCATTTATATTGTGTCAACTATACACACGATATATTATGTGTTTATTTCCTAGTTTCCTATCCATTTAGATATTTATGATTGGAATGTAAGTCGTTTTGGGGAGTCGCACAGTGGAACGAATGTATGGGAGCGGTTGGACGTAGACATGTCCGAAAAAAAAGAGTAAAATTATGCCAAACTAATGATGCCATCTTATTCGATTACTTAATGCCTTCATAACTTGTGGTGATGAATTTCTTCATAACTCCCATATTTCGGGAGTAATTTGAGAAAATGTGAAATTTTACTATGAAAATGAGTGTATCGAGCTCTCTCCCTCCTGATTCCGGGCTTGTTTCAAGTAGCGGTCTCTAATATCATAATGCTAATACTAAGAGCTATATTTAATACTAAGACACATAGTGCGCCAAATGTGCACTTTCTGGGATAAAGAGTGATGTTTATTTTATAACACAATTTTTTTATTTTTTGTTTATTTTGTTGATTAAAACCGTTTTTCTAAAGGTTTACCTTATTACAATAACATTTCTGAGCAGCCAATTAGAGAAGATATAAGCTAATTAGGATATATAATTAGGGACTTAAGGTTTACATATAAAACTGATGCACTAATGATTACTGATAAGAACATTGCTATTATTTAATTACTAAATGGCTCTTAATACACTAATTTAGCATGCATCATTTACTAATTATCACAATAACTAATTACCTTGCAATATTTAACAAAGGATACCTGGGATACCTGGATTTTATATAAATAGGTCACTATTAGTAACTTTAAAATCAGTGTTGATTTACACCTCGTTGTATCCAAGCTAATCTCGCAATGTATTTTCCAAATTTTAATACAAATCTTGATATTCACGTTGCTTTATGCGCACGCGCACATAAAGATTTACGCGACTTTAACTATTTGTTCAGTGTTTTAAAAGATAACAGTTGTGTTCAGTTATGTGAAAGTGCTGAAACAAGTTTAAAAGACTGGTGTCGTCGATTTTGCTACCGCATTTATGCAAAATGGACACAGTCTGGAAGAAGCACAGATAAGTTTCGGAAGAAACATGAGATTTGGCTACAGGCTGCAATTCAATGGCCGGAATTACAGAATGAAAATATGGAACCTTCTACAGAAAATATAAGTGACGTCATCGAGCCCATAATTTCTCCTGCTAAATCTGATGCTTCAACTTGTACACATCCTAGTCCTCGTAAATCTTTTGAGGACCTTAGTAACCGGCAAAAAAGAAGACGCACTGAAGATAGTCTTTCATGCAGCAGTAGCAGCGCTGAAATTATGTTTTCGGCCGAAAGGGCGCTTCAAAAGGCAGGACAAAGCGATACAGCTTATGTTATGAAATACTTGACGGAGAATCCAGAAGAGGCCTCAAAAATCAAAGCCTTCATTGAAGGTAAATCAATTCAGGTACGGGAAATATCCCCTTTGAAGGCATTGGCTCTTTATGTATCGATGAACTTATCGAAATGGCGCTATAACACTCTTCGGGATTTCAACACTCAAGAAGGAGCTCTTCAATACCCGAGTTACTACATGTTGGTTAAAGAAAAAATTAAGTGCTATCCGGCCAAAGAAGATCTCACAGTTACAGAGAGCTCTGCAAAAATCAAATTACAAGCCTTGATGGATTTAACCTCAAGAAGACTTATTAGGTCGTTAGAAACCCCTGTTGATCCCAATCAACAGCTCGTATTGACCAGCAAATGGGGTTTTGACGGATCATCTAGCCAAAGCATTTATCATCAAAGGACGAGTGAAGATGAGCAAATCGATCTTGCTAGTAATTTTATGATTAGTCTTGTACCACTGCGGCTCGTCTCAAAAGGTGTAACAATTTGGGAAAACGAGCGACCATCTTCCACTTCATTTTGCCGGCCAATATTGTTTAAGTTTATAAAGGAAACCAAAGAAAATGTGCAGAGAGAGATGGCTGAAATCGAAGCAGAGATTGAAGCCTTAACTCCATCCACCATCACTGATGGAATTAGTGTCAAACACCAACTGCTGTTGACAATGATTGATGGTAAAATTCATTCCATTATATCCAATACAGCAGCTTCAGTGTGTGACATATGCAAGGCTTGTCCTAAAGAAATGAATAATTTAGAGTTAATCAAAGATAAACACGCAAACGAGGACATGTATAAATATAGCTTAAGCACCCTTCACGCTTGGATTCGCTCAATGGAATGCTTATTACACATTTCCTACAAATTAGACATAAAATCATGGCAAGTAAGGGGTGATATAGCAAAAAGGCAAGTTGATGACAGGAAGAAAAGAGTTCAAGAGGCTGTAAGAAGAGAAACGGGCTTACTTCTCGATGTTGTGAAACAAGGCAGTGGATCCACCAACAATGGCAACTCGGCAAGGAGATTTTTTGAAAACTACACCAAATCTGCTGAACTGACCGGAATAGATGCTATGCTTTTAAGAAAAATCTGTGTGATCTTGCAGTGTATTTCATCAGGAGAGAAGATCAACGTAACTAAATTCCGAGAGTTCTGCTTTGATACTGCTAAGCTTTACGTGGAGTTATACCCATGGTATTATATGCCTTCTTCACTTCATAAAATTTTAATGCATGGGCCAGACATAGTTCAGAACATGTCAATTGTGCCCATTGGTTTTCTATCCGAAGAGGCATCTGAGGCTAGAAATAAAGATTTTAGAAAATATAGAGAGGGGCATTCTCGAAAGCATAGCAGTATCTCATGCAATGAAGATATTATGCACAATCTTTTACTGTCTTCTGATCCACTTGTTACAAGTATCCGTCCAAAAGGAAATAAGTTTGTAAAAAAATCTTCTTTTAAGGAATTTTATGAGCTTACGGATTCTGAGAAAAGTGATATCGAATTTGTTAACATAAATGATTTAGCGGACATCGATTCTGAATTTGAATTAATTGATGATGATGATGATGACGAAGATAATTAAATGATGTTATTGTTTTAAAATGTGTAACTTAGTAAATTAGAGCTTACATCTTAATTATTTATTGTACTTTTAATGAAACTAGGTAATTTATTATCAACTTACTTAAAAGTCATACTCTCATCAGTTCTTGTGAATATTTTTGTTAATATATATTTCTGTATATATATAATATATTTATAGACCTCTTAATAAGTCTGTCTGCGGTTTAAAGTAAATACAAATGGGGAAAAAACGTTTTTTTTTTTTAATTTTCATTTCCTTTTATCCCAGAAAGTGCACATTTGGCGCACTATGTGTCTTAGTATTAAATATAGCTCTTAGTAATAGCATTACGATATTAGAGACCGCTACTTGAAACAAGCCCGGAATCAGGAGGGAGAGAGCTCGATACACTCATTTTCATAGTAAAATTTCACATTTTCTCAAATTACTCCCGAAATATGGGAGTTATGAAGAAATTCATCACCACAATTTATGAAGGCATTAAGTAATCGAATAAGATGGCATCATTAGTTTGTCATAATTTTACTCTTATTTTTCGGACATGTCTACGTCCAACCGCTCCCATACATTCGTTCCACTGTGAGTCGGTATTTGTTGTTTTGGTATGACTGGTTCGCTTCTTGCGGTCCATTTTTTATATGGTTGGTTCAAAGTTTTATTACGTCTTAATATTTCTGTTTTTTTTTAGGTTTGACATATTTTATTTCGATTCGTGTAAATTTGTTTGATTTGTTGACAATAGCGTGGAAAGAAAGTTATCATCACATAACGAAGTCATTATAATTCCGGGGTCGCGGGTATCAAGGGTTACCAAGGGCCTGGCAACACAGGCAACGGAAGGAACACGGGTGGGTTTTAGTCAGTAAGAGTCTGACACACCCTCCCGCTCCGCCCAGAGCGGGAGAAGTTATTTGATAATTTCCCAAAAAAAAAAAAAATAGTTACTAATTGACTAATAATAAATTATAACTGGCTTCTTACAGTGGACTACGACATAACAGAATGTTTCTTAGTTTAAGACGCTGACAACACTTAAACCGCGGTCTCTGTCAGATTGCATAGAACAGAAAGAGAAGCGCGATGACACAAAGCTTGTAATTTATTGCAAAATATGAAGCATTTATCTATTTACTCAAAATTGAGTTGAGTAATTGAAAATAAAAAACAACCAAGTTCTGCATTCAAATAAGACGTTCTTGTTATTAATTAAATACGTAACGTATGTTGATATTTAATGCAGATATTTTGGATCAGAACTCAAGGTAAGAGGTTAGTTTAACTTTGGTTTGTATCGAGATTTTTTTTTAAACCGTATTTTGGTAACAACCAAGTTCTGGGAAATATGTTCAAAATTAACATATATTTTTTCCGCTACCACAAACTATACAGATTTGGCAATTTGTTTTCTTAAGAGAAACCTATTTTGGTCAATTGGATCTTGTCAGCGCCTTAAGTAAAACTCACAGTACACACATTGACAGTTCACAAATACTCACAAACATACGTATAACATACAGACACTCTTACAACACACACTCAACTGACACAAATCACAGCACTTTGCATACATACACTCTTGTTATACCTATTTCAAGTTAAAAATATACCTTATTTTTTTATAAATTTGTTAACGAACGAAGGAGCCTGGATCTCACTACACAGGGAATCCTAGTGTGGAAGTCTAGGAATTTAATTCACTTGAATGACAACTTATAATAATAATAATTATATAAAGCATTGGTCAGGTAGGGGCCATAGCCCTTCTATAGTCTTAGGAAACCGATCCACTATAGCCTCCCAAACCCATAGCCCAATATGTTTTGTTCCCATGTTCTGCAATAGTCATGCGTCAACCGGGGGTTTTCCTTGAGTGCACCTTCATAGAGCAAACATGGATAATCGTCGGTTGGTGCCTCATTCCATTACAATTGTCCAAGGGGCCTCTGCGAGTTGGCTTCGGCCCCTCGTACGCCTTCCAAAGGTCCGGGACCGGGATGTAAGGACAAAAAAGATAATAATAATAATAATAATGAAACTTTATTGTGTAAATGGTGCTGTAGTAGAATACAATAAACAGTTATACATAAACTTAGCGAAAAAAAAATATCTTATTCTTATAAGTGTATCTATGATACTTAGGGTTGCCAACTTTTTTTACAAGAAATAAAGTATATTTAGGTCTGAGAAGAATATTAAACAGTATTTTAGATAAACGAACAGTATTATATTTATTTAATGTTTTAAATACACATTTTTAGAGCTTCTCGCACAACTTATTAATTTATAGTCTTTTTTTAAAAACTTCATACGCCTCACCAAAAATAAACCAAAAATTAAAATAAATGAGGTCCTCATTTTTTATTAAATTATATTTGCTCTATTTCTATCATCTCGCCACTTTGCATTCATTACTGAAAAAACTCTTTCAATAAATGCCGAGGTGGCAGGAATAGAAAGTAGATATGAGACAATTTTAGTAATATGTATTTTTAAATTCTTTTGAGGTGTTTACTAATAAATGGCTCCACTTATGGCCAATACTCATTTCAAGAAAGTCTTTGTCTTCTGATTCGTTTTCATAAATTACTTTGAAATGTATTAATTCTGAATATAAATCATCCCTACCAATATTGAGTCTATACAAATTTAAATTATCTATAATTTTCTCAAAATGATTAAATGTGACCAAAGACTTCAAACAGCTAATTAAAGAAAGCCAGTTAGACTGATTGTAATCGAACCATTTCTCTAAATATAAATTCGCCTTATCAATAAAAAGTATAAAGTTATTAATATAATAGTCCTATTAAAAACTTCTTGGGAAGACTCTGTAAAAGTGTTTAATAGTATTTTTGTTTCATGTCCAAAATACTTATAATTTTTTCTTTGAATTAGCTCAGTCTTTAAACCAGTCAAAATGTTATGAGTTTTTGATGGCTCATTCATTCGCATTTTCATAGAAATGAAATAACCTTTGTTGAATTCCATTCTCAGGGGTAAAATATTGTCACCACTGTGTGGATCGCCCGGAGGACACGGTGGAGCATACGGTGGAGGTCTGCCCGGCTTGGGCAGAGCACCGCCGTGTCCTCGTGGAGGCGATCGGCGGCAGAGACCTCTCGCGTCCGGCCCTGGTTCAGGCCATGGTACGGAGCGAGAGGGCATGGGCAGCCGTCACCTCCTTCTGCGAAGCAGTAATGCTCGCGAAGGAGGAGGCGGGACGGTTGAGGGAAAGGCACGTTTCGCGCCCTCTCGCCCCTAGCCGCCGCAGGAGACGCCCTGGGCGTCGGGAATCTCGGGCAGATTTCCAGCCACCGTAGGCGCGGGCTTGCGGACGGTGAGCAATGGGTAGCTCACCGTCCGGTAAGGACCAGGCCCGGGTCGACGGCGCGTCGTATTCCACGCGCGCCTCAAAGAGATGTCGTCAGCACAAAAGTAGGGGTCCACTAGGGCCGATGCCTGCCGGGGTCGCGGGAAGGTACTTATGGGTCACCGAGGCCCCCGCAACACAGGCAATAGGAAGGAAAGGAATACGGGTGGGTTTTAGTCAGTAAGAGTCTGACACACCCTCCCGCTCCGCCCAGAGCGGGAGAAGTTATTTGATGATTTCCCACCCTCAAAAAAAAAAAAAGGGGTAAAATATTGAATCACCAGGGGAATTAATTTAATATTTTTTACAGACAAGAAGACAGCATTTTTATACTTTATTTTTGTTTAACAGTAAAAAGTATAATGTAGTGAAAAACAGTATAATACTGTTTTAAACAGTATAGTTGGCAACCCTAATGATACTCCATTAGATTGTGTTCCCTGTTTTCAGTTTCATTACCGTCAAAGCGGTACTACACCAAATAGTCTAAATTTGTCAAATAAGCTCGTCTCTGTATTGTCATTTTTGAGCTTCAGGGTCGAAGATGTACCTATAAACAATCCTATCTACAAATCTTATTGAATTTGAATTAATAGGATTAATAATATAATCGTTTAAATACATATTTTACTGAGTAGAAGCATGTTTTATTGAGAGATTTCTCGGAATATTTGCGTTAATTAAACAACGCTCTTCGATAGATACGTCTAAGCCTATATAATTAGCAGCCAATATTGGATTTTCTGATAAATTAAGGATTTAATTAGATCATGGACTAATTTCTTAGAAGTTCTACTTTAATAACGACTATATATTGGCATAGTGATGACAGCTAAGGCTAAGAAGTGAGAATTTATTTATCAACATTAAAATATTATCGCAAACAAAACAGATTATTTTTTTGTAGGTCATATGAAACCCGAATCAGTAGAATATAAACCAAATATATTTATTCTAAGAATGGGCAACTCGAAAGTTCAATTGACCACATCTGACACGACCTTTCGCTCTGTCAACACCGCGACCAGTTATTAAACAAAACAAATAAAGGTAAAGATTGAAGTGGTCGTACAATGTGATGATCTGATGCAACTTTCGTTTCTATGTCGCAGTTATGGTATTAAGAGGACCAATTTGGATAATAACTAGTGACCACATACTAACAAAACATGCACTGGTGAAAATGAGCTTCCTAACAGCATATCTGGAATAGTTAATAAAAAAAAAACCGGGCAAGTGCGAGTTGAACTCGCGTGGTGAGGGTTCTGTACAATGAATATGTTATCATACATAATCTGCTTATAATGTTTCCACTGCTGGGACACAGGCCTCCTCTCTGTGAGAGGGGGCGCGTCGTAATCCAGCACGCGGGCCCAGTGCGGGTTGGTAGATGTCACATGTCTTCAAATTTTTAGTTCTAGGACATGCCGGTTTCCTCACGATGTTTTCCTTCACCGTTTTGAGAGCAATATGTTATCTACCTTGTTTTTTATCCTAAAATAATTTATCCCAAGAACAAAATTAACATTGTAGTTGAAAAACATGTGCTCCCATACGTTCTATAGTCTTAAAATAACATGGTAAATCACTCAAAATTGTGCGAACACTTACATTTGCAGTTGGAATGTATGGGAGAACATGTTTTTCAACTACAATTTTATTTTGTTATTGGGATAAATTCAACTCAACTACGGGACCCTTCATTGTGCGTGATCCGACACGCACTTGGTCGGTTTTTTCCTTTTGAGGTACGGAACCCTAAAAATTTAATATTAATTATTGACAACCGATCATCATTTTTAATGAGAGTAGCTGAGGATATAGTTAAATAGGACACATCCTATTTAATATCTGCTACAGGCTGATGATGACAATCATACTTCTCAGAATATTGTAATGAGAATTATACAAAAGAAAATAAGTTGTTGAATAATGGTGCCGATTCCCTTCTTCACAAACTAAACTAAATTTAAGTTCAGTGCATCCTTTTCTTTCTATTTCTTTAAGAAAAGGACAGAAGATCAATTTTAGTTTAGTCCTGTCAAATTAATCAGCGCTTGACGTAAATTGACGTAATTTTAGTAGGAAAGTTTTTAATCACGTCTAAACTTGTATGGAGTTGACAGGACTAAACTAAAATTTATCTTCTGTCCTCTTCTTAATGATATAGAAAGAAAAAGATGCACTGCACTTAAATTTAGTTTAGTTTGTGAACAAGGGAATCGGCGCCAATGTCAACTTGTGTTTAGTCATCGTCTGTCAATCGCTGTAATTGGTGTTGCTGCTGTGGCTGCCATTCAAAAGGTAGAACCTAGTGTCAAAAAACATGACACTACAACAATTCTACACATTCCAAGGAGACAGTGACGCTGCTCGCAAAATTGCTGTGACTTACGTTTTTATGACTTAAGTTATAAAAAGATTCTTGTCAATATATCTGCGACAACTTGTTAGGCTCATTGTTTCGTCAGGGTGTCAATGAGAGGTCCTAGTGTCACGGCAAAGTGTTTATTCACGCCTGGTTCATTTCGAAATAGTCTTTCTTGAGTGTCTACATGTCTACAGGGTTAAATTAAATTAGCTAGAAAACTCCGCAGATGTGATGTGTATCGATATTTAAACACGAGAAAAAAAAAAGAAAAAAAAAATGTATTTTTTTTGGGTCACTTCAAGAAACGAAATGATGAAATGAAATGATTTTATTTTCTGTAAGTAGGTTTGTACAAACACTTTTACTCGTCAATCATATTAAAAAAAAAAACTAGATGAGCTCGGCGTTTCCTATCTGACTACTCTGAGAAGAAAGGCCGAAACAAACTCAGAGGTCACAGTCTCTTTTAAAGTCCACACAATCTCGGTCAGATCATGTGAAGACCATGTAGATTGGTGTCTGAAATGGTCTTTTGAGGATTGAACCACACAGATTGAGTGGACCTATCCAGTTAGTGCACGCATTTGTCAGTAATCGTGCAGCTCCACTCAGAACTTAAGGAGCTCAACGATTCGACGAACACCAACACCAACAGAGACACTGTTGGTGTTTTTTCTTGAGGTATGAGTTAAGAAACTCTTTTTTTGTTTTCTCTTGTTAAGATACCGATACCCATCACGTCTGTGAAGTTTACACAAAGAAAACTGATATTTCAAGTAACTACACTTATTGCGGTTAATGACCCCAAATAAAAGTCATCAAATTAATTTATTTTTTGTTTGATCATGTTTAGATATCAATACCCATTACGTCTGCGGAGTTATGCTAGCTATTTACTTTGACCATGTAGACATGTAGACACACAAGAAAGTCCAACTCGTAACTCGAAGTCGTATTCATATGTAAAGAGATTGTACTAAGTTAGCTTTTATTGTTAGGCTGTATATAGGCTTTATTCCGTGGCCTTTTCATATCTAAAAAAATTGCAGCCAATATACAATCTGACACAACTACACTAGTGACAACAAAGTACCTACCAATTTGGATGTTGTTGTTTGTTGTTGTATTGTGTGTGTTTTAGTGTATCATTTGTGTATTTTTAATTTCTGTGTTTTAATGAGTCCTTGTTACTTGCAAAATAAATGAATTATTATTATTAAAAGTCATACGTAAATTATTATGACAAGGTAACAAGGTATGCCGCAGGAGACGCCCAGGGCGTCGGGAATCCCGGGCGGATTTCCGGCCACCGTAGGCGCGGGCTTGCGGACGGTGAGCAATGGGTAGCTCACCGTCCGGTAAGGACCAGGCCCGGGTCGACGGCGCGTCGTATTCCACGCGCGCCTCAAAGAGATGTCGTCAGCACAAAGTAGGGGTCCACTAGGGCCGACGCCTGCCGGGGTCGCGGGAAGGTACTTATGGGTCACCGAGGCCCCCGCAACACAGGCAACAGGAAGGAATACGGGTGGGTTTTAGTCAGTAAGAGTCTGACACACCCTCCCGCTCCGCCCAGAGCGGGAGAAGTTATTTGAAGATTTCCCACCCTCAAAAAAAAAAAAAGGTAACAAGGTATGAAATTCATGATTAGGAGTCATAAATATGATAATGTGGTTAGTTTAATTTGTGTTTTATAATTAAAGAGGTATACAGACTAATTAAATGTCGATTGCCTTTACATATATAAACCGACTAACTTTAAAGTTGGCTTGGCACAGGGAAATGCAAAAGTGATGAGTAGCAAAGTCTCAGCCGGAAAACTCGGAGGAGGATTCTATTTCCGGATCCGTAAAACGTCTGAGGGATGCGACGCTAGTAGTTCGAATAGGGAAATAGAGGGTATCTATAAATTATTAAAAATGTTAATTGGAAGTGTAGAGTTTAAAGAAACGGTATGCAAAAAGCTAGCAACCCGTTTTAAATTTTGAATTAAAATGGGGAAGAGTCTGCAAAAATCAAGGTTATATTACTTTAAGAACAAAATTTATTGTATTCGACTTATCTTCTTCTGCTAGTAGGTATAGCCTCACATTTATGAGTGAAGCCATAGACTAATATATATAAATGGTGAAGCCTTTGCATGATTAATTTGACAGATTTTTTTTATTTCTAAAACAAGAGTAGAAAAAGCAATATCGTCCTATCCCATAGCCTAACGCAAACTGACCATTCAGTAATTCCTTAATAAACCCCACCATCAAAAATATCGCAAAGCAATAAAAGATTTTATTGATAGCCCAACATTTTTACTCCCACGGTACCATAAACCAAAGCAAATACCTGTCTAATAAGAAGCATAAACAGTTTTTTTTTTCATCCCGAGTGGCACCTACTAACAGTACTCGACACCCACTCGTGTTGACTCTGATACTGTCAGCAGCAGTCCCATAAGCCAACTTTACATGCAACGAATTGTCAGCTTTGAAGCTCCAGAAATAAGGGTGAAAATTGTGTGGTTGTTTGAAACGAATAAGGTTGATTTGTGTGGTTGTCCGTCAATGGTCTCGTCGGGACACTTGACACAGCCTCGCTAACGAACTGATGATGACGCTTTACGAGTAACAACTTTGAGGGGATAACCAGCGTTTTGAGTGAGTATGGAGATTTTTCCAATTCGTCAAAAGCAAAAGTGCAGCATTACTTAAAGGTTAAGATTGGTTTTGAAAAAGTGCACAGCTAGCTAACTGAAGTACTACTACAAATAGGAGCAGACTTAGAAATGGTTGAATGAATCTTAGAGCAAAAGTCAGGGCAATTTGAATATAAGATAACGTCGAGGTTAACAGGTGGTTCGGATAAACCCAAACCTGCAGTTACGAGATCGGAGGGATCGGGTAAGCAAGCTTTACAAGATGGACTATTTAAAGTTAACCTATAAGAACCACATAGAATACCGTATGTCTATACGGTACAACGTTCTTATACAACTTGTTTTTTGATATCCTATAACTCTAGGGTTATTCTATAGGTAATGATAATACAAAAAGTCCTAGAATATGTGGTCCAAAAATGCATAGTTTCGAAGATATCATAATACTAACACTAGACTCTCGATGTGTGTCGGTATCTAAGTTTCAATGATAAATACGAGTAATTAATTTTCATTCAAAGCAATCATTCATATTTAAAGCTATGAAAATGCGACATTGTCATATTTCACGTAAAAGTGTTTTACATTAATAAAATAAATAAATGAAATAAAATTCATTTATTTATTAATATTATTTATTATTATTTATATATTATTATTAATAATCATGACTTTGTCGTATTATTTTGTATGAAAAATGAAAACAAAAAAAAGATAAATGAAAAATAGTTCATATGCCAGTTGATTCTTTGGTATGGTCCCTAGAGTTATGACTATGAGATATAAAAAAAACACCTTGTATATCTAAACAGTAAGCAACATAAGAGGTAGTTGAGACATACATCTGTGAGTAGGTTGACTATTGCAATAGTGCATAAGTAGGTAATAATACTTAATATAATGGGTGCTTATAAACGGTTCAATCAATTTTAATGAGAATTTCACAATCGTTTTAAATGTCGCTGCTAATGCAAGAGATTGCGCGTGCTATTGACTTGCGCATCTAATTTAGCAAAGACGTCAATGTTAAAGAAATTCATATGCAAATTCTATTTTGTTCTGCAACAAACAAGAATATCCATTTAATTTAATTATATTAGTCCACGAGCGAAACCATGGTGCTCGAACATCGCCCACAATTTTCGAAGAAAGAACAAAAAAAAAAGAACTTAATCTCGTCTTTATTACATGACTTGAAGATAACACGTAATCCTGGCACGCAAGAATGTTGAAAATTCTTCGTGGAACACGCCCGTTGACCCATCGCGCAAGCAAAACATGCAATGAAAAAGAAGAAGTAAAGGCAAAGGCATGCGTACAGCCGGTTATAAAAATAAAGTTATTATACCAGTGATATGGAAGCGATGGGAAACGGGATCGGGGCGTCAGTTCGGACGGTGTTACAAGTAATAACCGTTTTCCGAACATGTCCATAACTTTTATGGCTTCAAATAGTGATGATGTGAAAATTGCACAGGATATTTATAAATTGTTAAATGGTTGGGGTTGAAGGCTTCTTTAAAACGTATGATTTAATTTAAGCATGCCAAATTCCACTGAAGCAGAGTATAGAATAGACTGTATTACATAACATACATAATCAGCCTATAATGTTCCCACTGCTGGGACACAGGCCTCCTCTCTGTAAGAGTGGGTACTATAATCCACCACGCGGACCCAGTGCGGGTTGGTAGATGTCCACCACGCGGGCCCAGTGCGGTTTGGTAGAAGTCACATGTCTTCGAATTTTTGGTTCTGGGACATGCCGGTTTCCTCACCATGTCAACCACCACTGCCACTGCTCTCAAAACGGTGAAGGAGACTGTATTAATTTGCTGGAAATTTGTATCCAAAACAGGTCATACTAATAATATTCTAATATTCAACAAGTAATAATTGGTTGTAGAAGTCTTTCCGAACAAGAAAAAAATATTATCCCAGAGAATAATAATCTAAAAGCCTTGCTCACAAGTAAACACACAAAGTAAAAACCGGTACACTAAATCAAAATACTGCATGTTTGCTCGTCGGCTTCTTTCCAAGAGCAATGCAGTCGGTACAGAACGCGACATTAAGCCAATGTTTGCGTAGAACGATAAGATAAAAATCCGCAGTGCACGACGTCAAACAGTATGACATATGGGCGACTAAAAATAAGCTTATCGGACAATAAGAGAGTGCGCCGAGGACGAGGTTGTAAAATATAATGATATTGTATGAGGACATTATAATGTAGTCTAGTGTGTGGGGTGTTTTTTTGGCTGTCATGCCAATAAAACGAATTACGACTTGGGAATTTATTTTACGTGATGTTAGCAAGGTTGGAATTTTAAGAAAGACGGCCATGGGGGCGGAGCTTGACATTTAGCTATATAACGAGGCTTTGCGATGATGATAGAATAAAGATCATCTAAGCAGTTGCTTAACAAGACTGACTCTGATTACCCGGAGTGCTGACTGCATCAAAGCCAGAAAACCACAGTTCTAGGAAACCCACACCATTACTCTTCAAAAGAATTTCAACACAGCGATCACTTTGACCACATATAAAATCAGAACTGAAGTAGCATTACTTATACATCACACTGTACACATAGAGGCAAGGTAAAAAATAGTTTCTTAGTAGTGTTTACGCATTCCAAGAACTAAAAAGGGTTTGGTATTTTTACACCTAACTTGTCGCAAGCAAAAGCTTTCGTTGTAAATCGAAACGATTACATACACTTGTTCACTTCAGATAAGCCCGCCAATGTCGAAGAGTGGAATGCGAATTCGTTTGATTTTGGTCACGCAATAACAAAGAATCTGGTAAGACGACATCGATACAAATTCGTAATCAAACAAGGAAGGTCGTGTAGGACAAAACTGTAGTGAAACCTAAGAAAAGTACTGGACTATATGACGCAACATTAGAGACTGTGACCTCTGAGTTTGTTTCGGCCTTTCTTCTCAGAGTAGTCAGATAGGAAATGCCGACCTTATCTAGTTTAAAAAAAATATGTTTGACGTGTAAAAGTGTTTGTAAAAACCTACTTACAGAAATAAAATCATTTATCATTAAGGGCTCCCACACAAAACTGCGAATTCGCATCGCATCGCAAAAATCTGCGAGCTCGATGTCAGTTTTTCATAATAAAATGACAACGAGCTCGCAGATTTTTGCGATGCGATGCGAATTCGCAGTTTTGTGTGGGAGCCCTTAGTATGTTTGAATGAGCAGCGAAAACTTACTGGACATAAACTAAATGTCTAAAAAGTTCACCTATCAAATTGACGAGGTAAAACATTTGATCGGTCAAAATTTATGGGAGCTGTGCTTAAACGTCTCGTCAATTTACGATGCGACGACAACGAAAGTCATTTCGATCTTTGGCAAGCGATGAAGACGATACTTGATTTTTAGTATCGTGTTGAGAGAAGCTACGTTATCACCTTACAGTAAAATATTCATACTCGTTTTATAGGAAGGTAACACGCAGCTTGGCTCGTCGTAAGGACCTAGAGCGTGACCAAGCATTTTACAAGATGTTTAGCCTATTTTTACTTCACTACAGTATTTTTCCATCAACCTTTTTAGGGTTCCTTAGTAAATGAGGAACCCTTATAGTTTCGCCATGTCCATCTGTCTGTCTGTCTGTACCCGCTGTAGCTCAGAGACGCTTAGTACTAGAAAGCTGTAATTTGGCATAGGTACACATATTAATCACCCCGACAAAGTGTTGATATAAAATCTAGAACAATTTTTTTTTAGGGTACTTCCCTTGCACGTAATGTAGGGATAATATTTTTTTTCTCGATTTACTAGTCCCGTATTTTTGAATGGCCTATATCGTTGGATAGGCCGTTCAAAAATATGGGTCTGTGAACAGCACTCTCCGATCCAAGGATCCGCTTGCGTAATATTAAGCATTAAATTGTTAATTTTTGTTAGACTCAGGTGCGCCCCCCCCTGCTAGCTAAATGGTGGAAAGCTGTCACAGCTAAATGGGCTTTACAAGTTAACGAGTAATAGTCGACCAAATTACATTTGCAGTTGGAGAATTGATTGTGGCATATATCGATGTACGGGAGAACATGTTTTTCAACTACAATGTTAAGTTTGTTTTTGGGATAAATTCATCCCAACTCCCCAACTACGGAACCGTTCATTGTGCGTGGTCCGACACGCACTTGGCTGGTATTTTAGTGATCCATTAGCGTTTTTTTATTCCGTTTCTTGATCTGTTTTCCGAATTGAGGACAAAGTCACAAACTAGTTTACATTGTTTCAAACTTTACGCATCCGTTCTCATAAAATATGATTGAGTGACTACCAAACATTTTCTCTCTTCCAAGCCGACTGTCAAAATCTCAAACTTTTTTGAGGCGTAAACAATTATTGTAACAACGACTTGGATGTGTTCCAATAAACTTCATAATGCTACTGCATTTTGTAATGTACGCATCGAGATTTGGAGCCAATAAATACATATGCTGTGCTCCAGTTAGATTCCGCTGTTCCGAATATCTGAACAATTACAGATAGAACTGGTTTGTTTGAGTTAAGATTTATTGGAACACTTAACCCGATTTTAAGCTAATTTAAATAACACTGTTGATTGGGGATTAAATTGAGTACGATAGCATGGCATCGATCGAATAGATCAACATCCCAAGGATGTACTAGATAGAAGAGACATTGATGAAAAATCAATTTTAATATCGGTTGGCGCAGTGCCAACATACTGCAATCACAGCTAAAATATTAAAATGTTATTGCTACGAAAGCTGCAATAGCATATATAATGTTGGTGCAACATGAAGTTTAATTTCCTTGAAAAAAGTTATGTAAAACCAAGTTTACATACGTAATAAACTTAACAACCATCGGTCTGGAGGCACAACAATGTAACATAAAGAATTTCAATTGGCACTCAACTTGCTAACACACACACACACACACACCTACACACACTACACTACCTACACTACAGACCACAGACTACAGACTTTGGACTACAGGACCTAAACGCGACTTTTATAAGTTTTATAATGCCTTAAAGTATATGATCCACTGCAGTAAACTAAATCAGAAAAATATATGATATTCTTAAGACGCTGACAACACCTAAACCGCGGTCCCTGTCAGATTGCATAGAACAGAAAGAGAAGCGCGATGACACAACGCTTGTAATTTATTGCAAAATATGAAGTAATTATCTATTTACTCAAAATTGAGTTGAGTAATCGGAAATAAAAAACAACCAAGTTCTGTATTCAAATAAGACGTTCTTGTTATTAATTAAATACGTAACGTATGTTCATATTTGATACAGATATTTTGGATTAGAACTCAATGTAAGAGGTTAGTTTAACGTTAGTTTGTATCGAGATTTTGTTTTCAAAACGTGTTTTGGTAACAACCAAGTTCTGGGAAATATGTTCAAAATTAACATATATTTTTTCCGCTACCACAAACTATACAGATTTGGCAATTTTTTTTCTTAAGAGAAGCCTATTTTTGTCAATTGGGTCTTGTCAGCCCCTTAACGATATATGCTAGGTAGATAGTGTGTTGAAAACATAATATAACTAATTTGATACTATAGAAAAAAGTCACGAAGATACCTCTAAAAATTTCTTTTAACGATTAAAAACCATACTAATATACATTCAATCATTCTGATTTTTTGTCAGATTATTCTACAAGCAACTTAATAGCATAATAGTGTTTTATTTTTTTTATACAATCTATAGATTTTTTGTAAATTGCTTCATATTTTGCAATAAATTACCAGCGTTGTGTCATCGCGGTTCTCTTTCTTTTCTATGCAATCCGACAGTGACCGCGCTTTAGGTGTTGTAGGCCTCTTAAAGCTAGCGCACATCGGCGGATTGCTGGGCAGAGTATTGTAAATTTACCAACGTAAATTTGTACGTATCCAATGGTAATAAATTATGGATTCCAAAGCTCAGAGACCGACCACGGAGCATCACTCCGCATTTCCCCCGTGGCATACCGCGGGGTGCTTTTCGGCAAACTCTCCTCGATGCCGTCCTGCGCAGTCCGCCGGTGTGCGTTGGGCTTTATTGTACCGAGTCTCGGAACATTTCCCACTATCCTAAACTACGAGAGCGTCCAAAAGCGTATTTAATCCAGCCATGCTTCTAGAGAAAATTTCCATAATTGCGACCGCTTGAAAAGCAACAAGCTAGTGCTGTACATAATAAGGGTTCACTTTGACCCCAAACTAGCCGTGCCCTGCACAAATATGGACAATGGAGATTCTATCTTGTGTTTCGCACGATCGAGTATCAAGCACGGATTTACAGCAGCAATTTGAAGACTCCTCTCAAATTGGACATGTTGCTAGAAGATTTGTTTTGAAATCGTTTGTTAACAACGTTCAATTGCATGTGAAAAATATTTGCGCATAGATATCGAAAATTATGAGAACATATTTAGCAAACGCGTGAAGGTTGTTCATGAATGTTTGAATTATTTTATTGATCGAAGAAAATGGATTCACGGACTTGTAATACAATCGGCTTGATAAGGTAATTGGGGTTATACCAGATCCCGAATTTGCCTCGAGCGGTTAGATTTTCATTTTATGATTAGGACAGCAAACTTTTTTTTACGAAAAATGGAGGCATATTTTTTGGAACAATGTGAAGTAATTCAGCTCACGGCTATGGGTAGACACGTTTCGGATGTTTGAACTGCGTAGTCGTGTCGGACGTCTTGACAGATACTTTGCGTCTATCGGCACACAGCTATTGTTTTCGTTAGCTTTTTTTTAACACTTATCGCTGAATTTTTATAGTTGTATTTTGACGGCAGTTGCATGATAGTGTTATCTTGGTACTTTTTATGACATTTCTCCGAAGTCACTACAAAGTGACAAATTTGACTAACAAGTTTTCTCTGATGCTTCCATTTTAGTGGTACTTGCAGATTTATTGCGGTTTTGCGGAGATTATTCAAAAAATAAAATGTGAGTGACTCATAGTTTTAACGCGAACAGGAAGATATAATAAGTAGCGGACTTGAAGACACTTATGCACGTTCACTGCAGGCATGTCTGGTCCATATAAGGAGGAAGATGGACTCCAGATTTGTATGCCTGGATCGTTACCATATATTACCGGACTGATAGGTTCCTACGGAAACTATTTACATACGTGCACTGTTTTAGGTCTAAACTTGGAATTGCTGGAAGTTTGTGAGTTAAAAATGTTGAACCGGCGCGCGGCGTGGCCATATTTATTTAAATGGATAGGAAATTAATTTTGGTATTTAGCTGGTCTTTTTTTTGGTATTTGGTATTTAGCTTATTTGGTAATTAGCTGGGCAGCTTTGTTTTATTTTGGACGCGTCTAAATAGCATTACATAATCAGTCTATAATGTTCCCACTGCTGGGATTCAGGCCTCCTCTCTGTGAGAGGGAGTGGGCACTATAATCCACTACGCGGGCCCAGTGCGGGTTGGTAGATGTCACATGTCTTTGAATTTGTGGTTCTAAGACAACGCCGGTTTCCTCACGGAACATTTGGCTAAATTGCATTAAACACTTTTATTTCTATTTTCATTTACATAATCAGCCTATAATGTTCCCAATGCTGGGACACAGGCCTCCTCTCTTGGAGAGAGAGAGTGGGCCGTAATCTACCACGCGGACCCAGTGCGGGTTGGTAGATGTCACCTGTCTTCGAATTTTTGGTTCTAGGACATGCCGGTTTCCTCACGATGTTTTCCTTCACCGTTTTGAGAGCAGTTTTCATTTAACGAAGTTCAATACACGAATCTTATTGCTAAAATTAAGTTAACCTTGGAGAATCTTTTTATTCGTATTAACAATAGGCATGCATGAGATACATAAAATAACTAATATTTTGAGTAAGCTAACCTTGTGATAACAGCCCAGAAACACGAATCGATTAGACTTAGCTCATAGAACTTAATTCAATGTTATTGAATTTAATGAACTGCATCAAGCTTCTTCGAGTCGAATCCGACGCACGATGAATCTTTTTAGATGTGGTTCAAAGTATAATATTACAACAGCATTTTAGGTATGAAAAATTGTCGCCCCGAGAACATGCTTCAAGGTGAATTTCATGAAATATTTCCTGAAAATTGGCAAGGTTAGCTTTGCTGTTTGTGTACAGTATGGCGGAAAGCTCGACTTCTTTGTATTGGTAAGGTGTTCTAAACACTTGATGGGTCGGCAAAATCGAATATACGTCTTGTAATTGCTTCGGGTCGGCTTTGTTGTTCAACGAATACTGTAGAATCTAAAGGCGTGTACGCACGAACGAATAAAACATGGTGAACACGGACATCGAACACGGAACATTTGGTTTGTACGTGTGGACGTAAAAAGCGATTACGAACACCATACGAACAAAGTTCACTTGTGTTCACGCTCAACCGCCCCGTTCTATTTAGTAGACTCGGATTGGCCATTGGCACTGGTTGACAGTGGCAATTTTTTTTGCTATTCGTAGTGATTCACGAAATATTGTTTCCAAAGCAGGATCCTAGGTAGTGAGAAACAGTTTTGTATAAAAAGCGAAACAAAACACATTAATTTAATACTTAAAGTCTAAAGCAATTAGTGGAAGAACGAGGTCAATGTTCCATCTAATTTCTCCGAACACCGTCCACGTAGAAAAACGAAATTGGGTCGAAACGAACATTTTAGACGAACATAGTGTTTGATGTTCGTTAGTGGTAATGCAGAGTTCGATGTTCGTGTTCACCATTTTCTCGTTCGTGCGTATGCGCCTTAATGTGCCGACCGCCCCGACCGAACAAGTGTGCAAGCACGCTTAAGAAAACATAAAGCAAAGCATACAAACACCCAAATGCATTTTATGGTTCTACGCGAAAAATTAAAACCCATTCTTGGAACATTATCAATGCACAAATCATAAATAGCATGAAATCATTATATTATAATGACGTGAAGCAAAAATTTTGTACCCCTTTTTACGAAAAGTACACGGATGGAGGAGTATGATATCTGTCACAGTTAAATTTTATATGGAGAAGGATCGCAGAAAGCTAATATTTTTTATGGTTCATTGAAACTTACTTAATTGGTCAAGGACAGCTAATGAGACAATTGATTTTCTATTGTTTAACTCCGAATCGGTGTCGCGCGGTGCTTAACAGGTTAAGTGAACTTCAACCAAAATTAAACGAAATGTTGCATCCGAAGAGATTTACACCCTACCCATGTAACCATCAACCCCATATTATTATGGAATGGAGTAAGCAGTGAGCTCTAAAACGAACGAGGTGACAGTTGACAGATAACATAAGACTATCAAATGAATATTTTTTTTTTAATCTTTGAACTGTGTGGCAATGTAGTGCAATGGAGAACGGACTACAATGTCTGTTAAATCTCGAGGATGCAATATTGAAGTATAATTATATTATATGCACTATAACTAAATTAAATTAATTAAAAAAAAAAAACATTATACACGCTACCATGCGTTTGACACACATATAGTACCAGGGCCTCATGACTTGAAGATAGATAGGTGACAGAAGGGACAGCTTGAGCATGGAATAAGTAAGTACTAATATAGATTGTAAGTAGAGGGTTTTCCTTAATAACGTTCAAACTTAAAATTTAAATGAATTATGGAGTAGCAAGAAAAGTCCATAAGCAAAGCCACGATTGGATGTTTACTACGCCGCCTTTCGCATCGGACACCAATACTGTCGGTATTCCAAACGAATAACGGACGGTTGATGTACGATAAGCTTCCCCTCGCAAATTGCGAGAGAGCGCATTTTTCAAAACCACACCAAGGTGCCACGTTGAGAAATTACTCCGAACCCCATGGGATTAAGCTTGGAAATCCTTGCAATGTTGTAGGGATTTGTGCTAATATTATGAATGAAACTTTTTGAAGCTTTTTTTGGAAAATGGTATTTTTTGATGGATCACGAAGACCTTCGAAGAATACCAGCGAAGTTAGACGAACTTAAACGGCAGATTGTAGTGTAACCATCAGCTGTCTTTATTATACAGTAGCGAAAACATTTCATTAGTAAATCAAATATTTATGTTTTGGATGACATATATCTGCAGATCTAAAGAATTTGAATATTTTGTTAAAATATTTAGCAACATCTCTCTCCGAGTCTCTGATTATATTATCTTAATTTTAAATGTCAATATTTAAACGAATGACGAAATGATAAAAGAGCAGTTGACAAAATACTCAACAAGGACATTGTAACACTTTAAATATTTTGATGTGAAATGAAAGGTAACGTATAAGGCCATTAGGTTCAGGAAGATATACACACATGTTTGAGCTGAACTTCATAATAATTTTGACAAGAGTTTCACAATTTCCTCACTTTAATAGAATTATTTATAAAAAAATCCTTCGAAATGACTAATGAGCTAATTTCCAAAACGTTTTAAGAGTCAACAAAATCATGCGCTAAATAAAAAAAAATATTGCAGAACTGTACAGTTCCGATCCAAATAAAAATAAAACACTCTATAAAGAAAACCATAAGATTTTCCCACAAACTGGACATCATATAAAAACTGGTCAACATCTCCGAAATATAATCTCTTCCCGCTTTTATTTTGAGTGGTACCCTTCCGCCGATTATAAAGGCGATACGAATGCGTTGGGCGCGACACACATCTATTTGTGGCCAGCTAAAAATAATGGTGGACGGCTTAGCGCCGCCGTCGTGAATGCAGTTTTTATGCACCGTGCTAAACGAGAAGGGATCGTGTGCGTTTTGCTGCGTGCCTTTGTTTTTGTGCCGAATCCTTTTAGAGGCATCGGCATCGGCTTCTGTCTACTTTCTACATATATTGTCTTTCAACTTGTCTTTTGTGTATTTTTTCATTGCAATCTATCAAAACATTGAGAGGGACTTTCTTTCAACTGGTCGATTAGCTTTAGTATCTATGATATTCCTAACTTCGACCTTTTGCTTTCTCAAAAGCTTTGGACAAAGAATCCGACTTATCAGTTAGAACTTTCACAAAGACATCTCAGTTTGCAAATATTAGCAGACGCTTGCAACAAAACTTGTTGCCACATTGTTTTCTTTCCTGACCACTTCACTATTTTGTTATTGGTTTCATGCTGTATCTTTAAATTTTCTTTTCCCAATACTTATTTCGAAACCTCACTTCACCGAAGGCCGTAGGAGAAGTAAACGGCACACATAGCATGCGTTCTTTATCCTACAAAATGGTATTTAAAAATTTGCAATGCTGCTTAAGTGTGGCCTAGAAATCTCACATTCGACACAACGCTCGAATTTGTGGTTCGTGATCGAAGACTTAATTAACTTGATCATCTGGATTTCATCACAGTTATACTATTTGGGGTAAGCAGTTGTTAATTGAGGGCCGATAAATATGCGGAATGTTTAGTATTGCAGATAAGAGTTCAAGATTTGATCACCGAGACATATTTCGGATAGGTAGTTCGGATCTGAGATTATTTTATCCATTTGTGATATGACGGATTTTTTTCTATTTGTTTATGGCTCCAAAGTGCCGGCCGAACCTTCAAAGTCCAATATTTAGTCGAAACTAGAAGGTCGTCAATTAAAGTTGTACTTTCGACAAATCTTGACAGTTTGACCCTCATGTGGAGCCATAGGAACAAAATACGCAAAACATAATTCTATACATAATTGAAGTGAAGCTTTAATGGGGCGATATCTCGATGCATCTCGTTATGCAAGTCTCGTGCACCGTTACATAAAAGAGAAAGAACTATAAATATATTGCCTTGTGAGTTTATTGCATCGGCGATAGTGTTTCTGAATGTTGCGCCAGCCCCCGCAATGGGGCGTGTCGTGACATGTTTAATCTTAATAGTCATTACTGAAATAAGCTTAAGATCTACTTCATCACTCAACACGTTCTCTAGGCAAATAATGAAACTATTATTCTAAGGCCTGTCTACCGAGCAATGCAAGACAACGCATGTAAAAGCGAACTAAATATTGGAAGATTAGCAGCGACCCTAAGTTTCTAGGAAAAAGTCAGTAATCAAAGTAATCCTAAGTGCGGCAGGTCATTTCATAATACTCGTAGTTGCGATGACAAATATTTCCAAACTCCAGATTTGGGCTTTTCTCTAGGCTTAGTTAAATATTGTCACGTATCGTCTGGCAAGTCTTTTACCCAACCCAGAAGACCAAACGATATCATAACGATATTCCCTTCAAATTCAATTTGGTAACTGTCTCTATAATCTTGGATAAGGAAACAAAATAATTTTAGTACGAACGAAGTAAAATAAACCGTATTGGAGAATCGTTCTCATTTAGGTCCCGTTGTACAATCACAATTCAGGTGGCACGCGACCCGCTGTCAATAGACACGCATTCCGTCTTAAGAGGGAAGCGTGTGCGCATCGTACGTAATCCATTCGTCTTGCTGCGAAACTGCGGTTCTATACTAGTCGTTCTCGCGGTTGCGGTTCAAAGATTTGATGAAGAGGAAGAGATTTTCCTTGGGAAAATTTTGATGGGTAAATAGGTATCCGTCTCAACATCTTCATATATCTAAAACGTATCTGAGATGAAGGTCATCAGTCATAATCATAATGCAATAATCATAAAAAAAATACTATATATCTTGCCAAAATTTACGCACAGTGAGAAAAAAAACGAATGTTGTATTGACTTAGCTTAGAACAGATTAGTGAGAGAATTTCTTCGTAATTCTCGGCAAGAATTTCCGTCACACGTTCTAAACATACAAACAAGGCTTAAAGACAGATTTGTGTTTCTTGTTTATTCAGCACAAGTGCTTAAGCCTAGATGCTAAGATTGAATTAAGCAATTCGAGTGCTAAACAACGACTGCCTTCTTGAATGACATCTTGACATTAGCCATACATAAATAATGATTATTCACAACACTAGATAGATCTATTTTAATCCAGAATCAAAGACAGACGCATCTAATTTATTTGGAAAGAGGTTTGGATTTCCCGTTTCATATGTAAACAGCAATTCTAAGGTTCAACAAAACGTTAAAACTATTATATAAAGTTCATAACTGACAGTCGGAATTCAGACTATTCGAGCAACCGATAGATTTAAGCTATCTCTTTCACCCGAAGGTAGACGAGATGGAGAGAAAGAGATGCAGCTATCAAATGTGACTCGGTGATATATTGATGGCGTTAAACGTAAAATGTGAGAAGTGAAATTATAGGCTCTAAGACCGATACACTCAACAGAGAAATGGTTTAACATTTTTCCGGTTGCGTAAAACATGATGTTGAGGTAGTTAAAATAAGGATGTTATGTTGATACTAGTCACAAGTAAAAATATATGCTTATAGTTTCTGGATAGCCAGCGAAGATGAGAATGTAACAGTAGTTTGTAGGTACCTAGAGAATGAACAGGAAGCCAAAAAACTTGGGTTTCAACAGCAAATCAAGATAATCCCTCTCTAACTTGGAACCCAATGCGATGAACAATGAAGTAGCTTATAGAAGAAAAAAACAATGAAAATCCAAACGCCATTTTTTTTTTTGGGTGGGAAATTATCAAATAACTTCTCCCCGCTCTGGGCGAAGCGGGAGGGTATGTCAGACTCTTACTGACTAAAACCCACCCGTGTTCCTTCCGTTGCCTGTGTTGCCAGGGGCCTCGGTATCCCTATCGGACTTTCCCGCAACCCCGGCAAGCATCGGCCCTAGTGGACCCCTACTCTTTTGCTGACATCTCTTTGAGGCGCGCGTGAAACACAACGCGCTGTCGACCCGGGCCTAGTCCTTATCGGACGGCTCTTAACAACGTTATCAGGAACTTAACTTTCTCATAAAACATTTATTGAATATGAAAGCAATTGACAGAGTGGTAGCTATGAAAACCTTTATGGTTATTCTGAACTACAAGATATCGCACATTTACAACCTATAATTAATTCAATGGAGCTGGACTGGAGTGGATTAAAATGGAATTTATTGTATGCGACAGAGGTAGTTCTACGGTGAGACATATTCAGCATATGTAACGATATAGTCGCCTCTCAAGACGCTGAAATAGATGGCCGACTTTCAGCTGAAAACCAGACTACTTATAATTTCGCGATAAGTACTCAATATAAACATAGCTGGGTTACTTTCAATATTAAAAAGAAGTGTTAGCGTTCTGAATTACCGTTTAATGATGCGTAACGACAATTAACGAGTTATTTATGAAGCGTCATGTAAACGCACGTCGCGCCGAGAAACGCAAAGCGCAATCGTCCAGACGACACAAATGCAGCGTCCGTTAGACGTATCGAGTCGCAAGCGCACATCCGCGGCTAATTTCAGTAGAAACGGTAACACGACAGTTTAATAGAGAACGTGCGGTAACACTAACTGTCCCGGAATCTGTACCAAGGCCGACCGTTTCAAGATAAATGTCGATATACGCGTGTCCGCAGCAGATGGTAAGATGTGTGGGTGCTGAAAGTATCAATGTCGCATCGAATTTGGCGAAACATGTGGAATCAGAAATGGGCCAGTCACCCTAAAGCGCCTACAAACATTTTCTATGCTGAACGAACGCCGTACATGGATGAACACTACCACACTGTTATAGCAGTTCGCCAAGTATTTCCGCATAATGAGCTTGTAAACATAAATTGGGATGTTAAAAACATTGTTGACCATTGTAATATTTTAATAACATATGGATGGACGACGTGGGCGGGACTAAGACCGAATATGTGCCCTTTGTGCATAACTTTACATCCGTCTCATGACGAAGTAATCAAAATGAATGCGCTTGGTTAAAACGGAGATACGGCATGGGAACAGAAATCAGTTCCTCATGAGAGAATTCCAAGACAGCATAGAAAGCGAACAAACACGCCTTAATGATCTAAACACAATTTTTGACAACAATATAGTCACGAAAAGTGTCATGACATTTTGAATCATTAAGCATGTCAGCTGGGTCTAAAAGTACATTTTCGAAAGTGGGTTAACAATGACAAATAGATGACAGAAGATTCTTAAGATGTTTTTAAATGTTGTCTAGTTAAAATAAAACTGTTGTACATACATTTTTGTTTAAGTGGGCGTGAATGTATTGACCTAAGTCAAAATTCTAAAATGCACATACAATTAGTCTGAATCTAAATTCAGACTAATTTTATGTGCATTTTAGAGACTTGGACTAAATAGCTGAAATCTTATAAACTAAACGATGATCTGGAATCCGAAGGATAATGTGTATGTAAAAAAGACTTACTGGATTTTAATAAAATTTCAGCTGTAGCCAGCGCCGACGAAAAGCAAACAAATGGTGCCGATGATAAAACTGGGAAGCACGGTGCATTCCCGACCATTACTTAGCAGACGAAATAAGCATGAGTCGCAACAATCGATCGATTATCGAAGAATTTGATGACATCACTAGTTTTATAACCGGTCCAATCATTGAATATGAAGCCTTCAACGTCAGTTGTTCCAAAGTGGATGATTTCCTATTGTAAATATTATCATGTTGTTTATTGAGACCCCCGTTGGATTGTATACAATGCCCGCAAACAATATCTGTATTGACAGATTTGAAAATGCTCTCTTGCCTTGTCTAAGATTATTGATATCGACTAAGTGCGTTTTTATAGCGATGCATTGATTGATTCGTTGCATAAGTGTTCTTAGGTAAAAACGAAACTTTTTTGTTTATGTAATGAGTTAAATCAATAGTTTGTTTGTTGCTCGCCGTGGGAGATATCATGATTCACAATTTCAGACATTGACTGTTCCGTGACATTACAACATTTTTTTGAGTTATCATTGTCTGAGCATTCTCTGCGTTTGTTACTATTATATAATCATCATCTGTCGGAAGACGTCCATAATTTTCTTTGGTAACTATTACATGTTTAATAGCATTCTCATCTTTGTCATACAAAACTTCTTTATTTTATGGTTAACTCAGTAGTATCAAAGGTACATACAATCAAACGCATTAATAGTTTCTTCATTCGTGATACTTAAAGCGGATATCTGGGTTTACGTAAAACGACTGCCATGTAACATCCGCATGCCTTAAGGAAACCAGTTATCAATTGGTCTGAAAATATATCAAATTAGTCAAGCAGATGTCATTTGTGACTCATCATTTTCCTGCCCTTGTCCCATGTTATTTGGGGTCGGCGCAACACGTTATCTTCTTCCATCCTCCACTGTCAGCTGTCATGCTATCATTCACTCCCTTCTCTTTCATATTATTCCTCACACAATGCATCCATCTTTTCTTTGGCCTTCCTCGCCCTCTCCACCCATCAACATTCATATTCATCCCTCCTCATCACATGCCCATACTAAGCCAAACGACTTCCTTTCAACTTTTCTGTCACTGGCGCCACTTTCAAGCAGCCCCTTATATATTCATTTCTTACTTTATCCATTTTCGTCCCTCCACACATCCATCTCAACATTCTCATCTCCGCTGCATGCACTCTTTTTTCGTCCGTCTTCTTGTCATTTGTGACTATCACAATAATATGCCCGTCACCGCGACTGCTTCCTAGTGTTAAATTGTTGGCAGCGGATTCAGCTCCCAAGATTGGCACTCCAGTCGGTGAAAATTCTGGTCAGGTAAGGGTTATACACAATATTAAAATTGTTCACTTGGGAGCGAAGTTAATTGTCAAAGGAGATGTTTGATTTTGGGCTACCACAGCCATAGACAAATAGGGGATTTTCATAAAAATACTAACAAATTAATTTGAAGAAGAGTACAGGCGTACGGAAATGATTATTTGGGAAGATTTTTAATATGATAGATAACCCTATTATTAGGGCAGTCATGACAGTTGTGTTTGTCATGAACTCATGACGTTTGACGGCTTTGACAGATTTAACTTTAAGAGATGATATGGAAAACGAACAACATTTCTGGAATATTTCCTTTAATTTTTAATTAAAGTTTAAAGTGTAGAATAAAATTATCGCATTTAATTTACTTATGACATTTTAATTGTACTCAATTAAGAACAGGTTAAATTGGAGGTTTTTGTTAATTATAGCCGTGTTATTGCTGTCTTTATCTGTGTAATCAAATAGCCTGATAAAATGGATACACATTGACGGAAGCTGCCCAAATTGTAGCTTTACATGAGGCTGGACACGGTCAACGTGCAGTGGCACGCAGACTTTATTTGAGTAGTTCAAAGGTACAGCTGGTATACCGCAGGTATCTGGAGACTGGTGCTTTTGTTCGGCGACCTGGAACCGGCAGACCACGGGCAACTACAGAACGTGACGACCGCTTTATTGCAACCAGTTCGTTGCGCGACCGTGGACCGTGGTTGTTCAGCTACAGCAAGCGTTACGTGACGTTCGAGATGTCGAAAGCAGTAGCTGGACAGTGAGACGAAGACTAAAGGAACGAAATTTAATATGACACAAACCGACAACTGGCCCAAAATTAACTGTAGCTCACCACCGATCTCGCCTGGAGTTTGCTCGAGAACACATTAATTGACTGGACATAAGACTGGAGCTCAGTTTTAATTTCTGTCGTTTTTTAGCAATGTCATTGTTGAAAAGACAGATTCTCGACTCGTGACAGATTCACGACCTGGTGAAAGATTTGCTGGAAAAGTGGAACTTCGACGACCCCGTCAACGATGGAAGTGATAGACGTCCACGTCTACCACTTCCATCGTTGACGGGGTGGAACTGACCGATGCATAACTGACATTCTCGAAGACCACGTAATGCCTTAAGGCTCCTACATACTGGCGCGACTTGTCGCGCGACGCGACGCGACACAAAGACACCGCGTGTAGCGCTACAAGCGGTGCCTTTGTGTCGCGACGCGTCGCGCGACAAGTCGCGCCAGTATGTAGGAGCCTTTATGCTGGTTTTATTGGAGAAAATTTGCTTTTTGACAATGCGAGCTCCCGCCCTCACACCGCGCGGATCGTTACGGAGTACTTATCGGTGGTCAGGATTGTCACAAATGGTGTAGCCAGCACGAAGCCCGGATTTGAACCTCTATGGGACGAGCTAAAACGGAGTGTCCGAGCCAGGGTTTCCGCTGTTCCATCCATTTCCAAGCTTAAAGTCGCTGTGTTTTAAGAGTGGAAGAACATACCACAATATGTCATCGTCACGCTGATCAGATCCATGACTAAAAGACTACAAGAATGCATCAGGGCACGGGGGTAATAGCATTTATTAAGAATATATTTTTTGTAATAATTTTAATTTTTATTGTTTTTTCTGTACTGTTTTAACCCTACGAAATTTTCTATCAAAATTACCATTTTTTTTTCAGAGCTAATAATGTATCATTCAATAAAGTTATTGTTCAATAATTTACCCTCATTGTAAAGGTTATTCAATAAACTTTTAGGCGATATATGGTTCATATTGATACGTTCCATATTACCAAAAATATTAACTATTATACGTGAAAAAAAGGAAGTGGCTCGATTTATTTGCTCCCAATTGTACACGTGCACGTAAAGGCTCATACGAAGCCTCGTTTACTCGATAAAAAGTTAGGTCGAACGAACGTAAGTTAATTAAAGTCAGTAAAGTGGATTACTCAACGAAAGCGACGCGCGACAGATTTTACACGTCACACTGAAAAATTTATAAAACTGTCATTATACGACGACATGTCAAACGAAACTTTTTTTTATCCCTTTTTACTTTTGAGCAGCTTGTTTTAATTTTGTAAAACAAATGCTGCTGTGTAACATATTTTTACCTTCCAATATATAGAAGAAATTTCTATATAAAGCGTCATTTTAACGTATGTGAAGGATCTATAAACAGACTCTCATTCAATTCAACTGAATGAACAAGAAATATCGCTACAAACAATGAATGACTCGGCTCCAATGAAAAACACAAGAATCTAGAAATTGCACACGAATTGCAGATCTCCAGTGCGAAATACGCTAGGACAGCTTTAGAGATGCGTGTACCAAAATAAATAGGATCAAGTGCCAACTGAATATCACACGAAGTCTAAATACCGGAGGGCTTATGTTATAAATACGGTGCCACATAACCGTGGTGCAGGCGTGTGAAGTGGAACGAATTGGGCTGATGCGTCAGAGCATTCGTGTCCAGGACTCTCGTCCTTCGCCTGTTAATGGACGGGTATAATTAGATGCGTTTTGTCTTGGCGGAATGCGTAAAGTCATTTGTTTTGGTTATGGGAGCGTGACTATGCAAGAGAAAAATGTGCAATCCTTAATTGGGTATTTATAAGATTTGAGCAATGGCAAAAAGCAGTTGTGTTAAATAAGTTATCTTGAATAGAACAGTATACTTGCGAAATTTTAAAAACAGTAAGTTAAGCAACGTTTAAAAAAATAATGTTCACTCACTGACACTTCCAGTTCTGCAGTATGTATAAGGACTTACCTGAAAAAGATAACAAAATTAATACTAAGCACGTTCCGTTCACGTTTACGCAAAAGTCAATAGCAAAGTTGTTTGAACAACATTCGCAAAACAACGTTCATCTCAAATGGCTTTTTAGCCTAGAACAATAACTTGATAGAACAATAGCACCTGACCTAACAACGTATGAATAAAGAGTACCACTCGATGGCTCGATCCTTTTTGCAATTGAAGCAAAAACTCCACGAAGGGCCAATCGTGGCGTGGTCCGAAGTATTCCGAAGTACCCCGAACTGGGACAGTATGTGGGCAATGCTGGCAAGGTGCTGTTGATGCAACTTCCTTTGCGCCTACTTGACGAAAGAATACTTCGGAAACTGTTGTAACTCTTTTGATCGTTATTTGTTAAGGTATGTGGGAAGATGAGTAGGATTGATAAATCGCTTACAAGAATCGGTCAGAAGTCTTAATTTACGGCACAACGGATGACCCTTTGTTTACTTGATTATGCCCACAGAATATGTAATAAGTTAACCAGCAACCGTTAAGCAATCGGTCTCCGGTATCTAAAACAGAAGATGATAAATGAAACCGATTACCACTGAAGTTACGTGATTCACCCGTTGTTTACAAACAACAATAATATCATTCTACTGCAAAGGACTCACATTGCGGTATTCTGTATTGCCCTAGAGAACGCCAATTACGATATATCCGAGAAGATAAAGTTGCGCAAAATTGGAGGTCGTCCAAAGAACTTTTTTTCTGAGACAAGTCACTTAACAACTAGGAAGTGAATACGAACGATCATTTATAAAAACACTGTCTTCGTCTTCACAGGAAAGTTAATAACGCTCTGCGTATCGACGTATGTGATTTTACTTTCAACACATGCAATTACAGAGTAATTGAATCTCAGCAATGCTTTTTCTTGTTACAAACGATCAATAGAGCATTTCATTTAAGTACCACGGAGCGGATTAACATTGATACGCGATGAAATTCGAGATGCCTTGTTGCAACTGTTTGACTTACATGGAGCAATCATTTTTTTTGTTTGCTTGTTTAGGGAGAATACTACAAATTCGTTACATGACTCGTGACATGAAAGAATTTGGTTCTTCCGCAAATAGTTTCATAACGTTTCAATGAAAGGAATAGGAGGTGATATTCAAATCGATACGTATTGAACTCCATCGTGAACGCAAGGAATTTACCACTGTGATGTAATCCTTTTATCATGAATGAATGTTATGAAGAAACGTTAGCCGATGACATGACACATATGTAACAGAGAATTAGATCACGTCCTTAGAAATTAGATCACGGTTTCATTGAGTGTCATTGCATGTTCAAAATATTTGAGAGAATAACAGTACTAGCTAATAGTGTTATTATGTCATCATGGGTATCTAAAAATCGACTAAAATCAGTATTTGTGACAATCCGCGGCTAAAGGTACCTTGTGGTCGATATGGAGTTATGCATACGCTAGTAATCTGCGATTAATACGCTGTAGATATCAAAAAAGATCAACCTCCTACGATGTTTTGTTACGGAGATATAATTTTTTTTTAATTATATTCGAAAATGTGCAATTTCGAGAAACAGACATTTTAAGTTCAGTCACCTCGAACAAGGCAATAAAAAATAATCTATATTTCTTGCAAAATTTACAAAACATTCAATATCTTCGAAACTATAAACGTCCATAAGGTACCTTTAGCCGCGGATTGTCACATTTATTCGTTTGAAATTATAAGATTAAATTGTCATGCATAAGATACATTACCTATAACTACGAAAAATAGCTTGCTCTCCTAAAACTTTTTGTTTTGAAAGTCTCAAAATAGATGCCAAGACATTGTAGAACATACTTTCAGTACATTACAACCTGTTTTCTCACAAGTATTACCGAAGAATAGTGATTAACGAAATGTTCTAACGATCCGTGTGATTTTTCTCAAGAAATGAGATGCATTTTTGCTCAAACGTCTCACGAAACTAACTCACTGAAGTATTAGCATCCAGAAGGTATTTTATCTAGATCTGTGTTCTGTAAAATAATACTCTTTTTAAAAAGTTGGGACGTTTAAGGTTAGGATAATATTTGTTTTGGTCTTCAGGTTTTTAACGCGACAAAACGAAGCGCGAAGCGATGAAACAGCGATTTTAGCTAGCTTAGCTCCTAGCTCTGGATTCGGACTCTCTACAGAACTACTTACTGAATTATTTGTAAGATCCTATTGGATTTAACTGCATTAGTAAAATATTTTCATGTAACCGGCTTATTATAAATTCACATCATTATTACATTTTTTTCTTTGATCATAGCTTTCGGGATCACTGTAAATATTCAAATTAGTAACTAATTTTAGTATTCAAAAGAATGTTTTTTATAAATGTATTACAACTCCAGATTTAAAGCACCCGATTCCAATGTTTTCACATCAAACACTTCTAGGAACAACATTCATGCTTTAATAAATAAACGATCGGCCTATTTAGATAGACCAAAGTAAATAGCATCTGGATTATTTTCTAGACTTAACGTCAGTCCTTGAAGTTTGGCAACAGTACTCGTAATCTTAACTCCTAAAATGTACAAACGATAGCCGTTTGTATATTAAGCTGTACATTTCCAGTAAAAGCTGGCATCTAATTGTAGGGAAATCCTATACAATGCGAGATCAGCTTATACTGAAAATGTATAGCTTGATATGTAGCCGTTAGTATCGAAGTCTTCGATTCCTTACGATGTTATTTCAGCTCTATTTTTGTAAACAAATTTCGCAGTACCGCAGCCTTGAACGAGAATCGAATTTATATGTTTACAGTTTTTATTGAGCATCAGCATTTGTGACGGCAGCATTTTACGCAATTACTGACCATCTCTGCGCTCCAAATTACCTGAGCACGTCAATGTATTTTGCGGTGTATTGGTAAACAGGTCTGTTTATATCATTCCTTTATTCAATGTTACAGCATCGTTTATTTTGCTCTCTCAGTCATTGTCGACGTCTTTATTAGATACAATTTTATTATTCTAGGTAATATTTATGATTAATTTTAGTGTATTATCACGATGGTTGTTCTTTACAATTGAAAAGTAAGACTGTAAAACGAACTTGAATAAGAGTTATTAAAGATTTCTAATCACGCACCTATATTTTCTAATAGCAATAATGAATATAAAGGTAAATATGCATGTAAACGGAACAGTAACGTTAAAAGATTTAACAGTAAATAATAATTATTCAAAAAACTAGGAAGATATACTTCAAGAATTAATCACGAACATGAGGATTATTAAAACATTAATTATCGAGCTGTTCTCGATGAATTCGGTTAGAAATCACGAAGGCATTGAGAACAATATCGGCACTAGGGTAAATTGACATTTAAACAAGCTTCTTGTGTATTTCACGAGTGAATTGACATTATCATTCATCATAATGTCAATTCATCATCGTGTTTGAGTTCGTAGTCTTCCTCCTACTCACTGTTGAAACTAGGAATTTCATTTTTGGGTTGATTAAAGAAAATGGTCTAGAATTTCAACAGGATGATAAATAATCAGATCACGCAAAACTCAAATGGGAGTAGTGGGACGGCGATAGTTGTTTACTTTCTATCTGACTTTAAATAAAATATACCCTTTAATTCACCCTACACTACACACACCGCAAGTCGGGATGCCATTCCTAGAAACAGTCTAATCAAACATTATGAAAAATATACTAAAACAGCAATATACACTACCATCAGCTCATCAAACAAGACCAGAATACATGTAAGACATTGCGACAATGTTCTTACTGTGATATAACTGTCTCCTGAGATAAACGCGAGCATTTCACACGACTATCTGGCACGCCGAGGTAATTATGAAATAATACAATGTAGGACGACGAATTATGTGAGATATATTTAGAGCTAAGAATATCAACAACAGACAAAACAGTCATTTGGATGTCATCCGAAATGGTATTACTATTATAATAAATTGCTTAATTGGTCTAGCAGCAACATGTCTGGGACGTATGAGATCCTGGTTGAATTTTTTAATTTGGTATTAAGTCGTGCCTATGTCAATGCGAAATAACGTTTCAAGATGAATGACTGAAAGTGACGTTATTTGATTCGCATGAATGAATAAGATCATTCTGGTTAACAACCTGATGCGAAAATTACGACCTTTACCCGGCACGGCCGAATGGTGCCAATGCTCTCATATGCAGTTGGAGGTCTGCCCAACTTTACGAGGGAAATTAGCGTGAAGATATGTCGGAATACCTCGTCTCCACACGTCTATGTATCAAATGAAACGTTGATATTGTAAACGAGAGGCAGGTGCGCCAGCGCATTAAGTTTCGTTAACATCTGCCACTGAATTAGATACTTCTATATTTATTTGAGAACTTTCCAGGTGCATTTGGTAAGAATTGGAATAAAACGTGAGTTGAAAACGCGCTTTATACATTTTTGTTTATAGGCAGATGGTTGTTAGGTTTGTTATTGCAAATTGCATTAACGCAGTTTGGTATATGGAACACTTTATGTACACGTGAGCAATATCTGATGATTTCTTCTAAAGACAGATTGTGAAGTGCATGGTATTATTGAGAAATAATAGCATATAATTAAGCGAGGATAGATATAATCCGTCACTAAAATGTAAGTAATTAAGCTAGATGACGGTACTGATGCATAAAATTTTACTGCTACCAGCAGTTTCTATAAGGAAGGGATTATAATTATACACTAACAACTTAACCAAATATCCGCTTAAAGATAAGTAAATAGTCGTAAGAAAGTAGTAAAAGCCATAACAGATATATACTTATTAAATATGTAAATACTTCTGATAAAACATTCAATTAGAAGGAATCTGGACCGAACCAAAATAGAAAGCGGCCGTCAAGGTCAACATAATAATATATTTCCACCCACATAGCAGTTAGAAAAAAATAACGATACAACGATAGTAATTTACATATCGGAGGAGAATCAAAAATAACTTATCTGTAAAATCCCGTGGAAAACCCGAATGATAATGTCATGAAGTAATGAAAACAATATGATGAACTGTTACGACAGCTGATAACGAAACCCATTAATAAAACCATAGTATCCGAACATAGTTCGACAACATTTCTAATACAGCATACATGGCTGATTTCGAATTGTAACTTTCAATATTTCGAAGAACAAAACAATCCATGTATAAGAACCAATTTGGGTTAGTCAATAGAATTGTTTTGATAGTCGGTGGGTAATAAAAAGTTGAAGAAAGTGCCAGAGAAGTCATCGGCACTTGGTGTTGGGCCAAACTGTGGCAAGGTCATTGGTTGTTTGATAATAGACATTATGAAGTAATAGATTGTTTGTTTACTTTTTTTCCGTGCTGCACTATTGATCAGCTTCAACTGCTAGTTTCGTAGACTTTTGTCAAGTAACAGTTAACTTATGAATATTGCCTGTATTTTATATTTTGATCAAACCTCGAAGTGTGGTTAGACACTAACTTGAAATGTAGCCTATATTCAGTGCTTTATTGAAATTTATCGTTATTTAACCGCCGGGAGCGAGACAAGAAATTTACCCAGACGAAATAACTCGCTTTATCTCAATAACTAACAAGTAACGATACGGCTATCAAGTGCTTTCGAAGTTGTAGGTCTGGGTGGTATGCCAAAAGAGCCGAATAAAAGTCACAAGAAATTAATAAATAAATTTAAATTTGAATTAGTCTCATTTTCATTGTGGTAGAATTTTGAAAATTTGTCTTCGGCGGAGGAAGGTGTCGTTCTAGACTTCATCGACAAACGTATCCTGATTAAAGATTCTTTTTTTAGAATAATTCATGGCTATTTCACAAGCAAAATTAACTGTTTCCTTCGTTACGATCGATTGATCGAATTACTCCATTTTGTCGATAAAAACATGATAATTGCATGGATCCGCTTTTGTTTTGTTCCGTGATTTGTTCACTTTGATTTTAAAACTGTCTGTTCCGTCGGTGTTATTATAGAATAATAGATCATTAATCAATTTTGAGTTGATTGAGATTAGAGAACTGTGTTTTTAGGTTTTTTTTTTTTGTTGATGATGTTGTAAGTGTTGATGGACATTATAATTTCTATCAAGGTTTTCACCCGTCTACGGGGCGGGCACGACTTCCCGCCAAAATCAGATGGTGAATTTCTTGTTTTGTGTTATTAACCGAGACACGCGTCTCAGTACTATTTGCGTCTCAGTACCTTTACATCTAAACACTATATCAAGTCTATCTAGCACCAAAATCTCAAATTGCTACATTCACTTGTTTACGTGGCATTTGAATTGCATATGTGTACACGCAACGTACATTCGCATACCAATATTGATATAGATAAGTTAAAGTGTTCGTTACAGATTCCATTGCGCTCGAGATTAGTTCCACGCCGCGGATTCGAGGACATTGCAACGATACCAACGTGCTGATATCAGCATGTTTTGCGTTCATTACCCCCTTTGCATTTAAGTTCTAATAGCATTCAAGGTTTCAAAGAGCAGTGTATTGCAAAACATGATTTGTAGCGTCTCCTTGTACTTTATTGTTTTTAACTATAATAATATTCTTCAAGATTGCTATTGAGTGGTGTATTAACAGAAGTGATTATCGTTTATCGTACTCGTATCAATTGACGTCACGTATTGTTATAATATAAGAAGAGTGTCAGTGTGACAAGTGACGCTTATTACGACCTCAATTTCTAATTCATTCGTGTAGAAGTTATAATTTCTATATGAATAACTCGCAAATTATTTCGATTCTGAATGTCAGTGATATCTAGTGTACTGATGATACTCGTAAGTGATACATAAAATCATTAAGCGATAAGTTGAAATAGCTGTTAATTTCAGAATTGGAATTAATAAGTAACGATTGAGAAATTATACTTAAATTCGTACAGGTCATAATGAAATTGAATAAATATATCCATGCAAGCGATTCAAGAATTTTGGATTCGGGTTATGAACTTAAAATAAATGTTTACCTCAGTATTTTTAAATGGGGTACCGGTAAACAAAGAGGCTGACATACTGTGGTTTGCCATTCGAAAGGAAAGGAACAAAATGTTTCCGAAGGCACAATAAAGAGAAGTACAAACAATGAAAACAAAGAAATTATAAAGTCATGCTGTGTTTTACTAATTTAAATGGTATAAATTCAACTACGTAATATATGAAAGTTATTGTGTACTGTAATGAGGAAATCAACTGAGCATAAATAATGTTCATCTTACTGACAATGTATTGTATAATGTCAACGTATCTCCGATATCTATGTGAGAATATTGTTTGTTCCTACTTCTACGAGTATATCCTGAGATCAATCTATTTGATCCTGAAAGATTTATCTATATTTTTGCGTCGATCTGGCAACAAGCCATTTGGGTAACAAATCTCTTTTTTCGATCATTGTGATAGATATTGTTCAAAAATGTTGGTGGAATCTCATTTACTTTCTTTTCTATGCTTTTCATGGCCACGTACAATATTATAATTGACGTAAGCAATTACACCTTGCCAGATCAAAATCACTGTTGCGATAGTGAAATGCGTATTTAAATCATGATCTTTTCAATTGGTCGACATAATACTTTCACGTTTATGTAATCACGCGCCTCTTGGCTCGCCCATCCGTCATACTGCTTGCTTGTTATCTTGATCTAAACTATGAAAGTGAAATATCTACTCTTCTTTGTATGCCGGAGATAAGGGGCCCCTGGCGCAATGAGCTCGCGTTTTCACGTTTTTCTCTTTGATATTTTAATGTGCATAACGCTTCGTGCGAAGGTTATTATTACCAAGAACACAATAATAATTGTATGTACGGAATAACAAAACATTATTAAAGTACATCAAGAAATAAAGGGCTTCCTCAATAAATATGATCGAGCAAGCGGACAGTGAAATATCACAGTTTGCAAGACCTCGGAAGTCAAGAAGTAGACGTGCTTTGAAAACAAATGGATCACAGAGCAGGAGACAAACGTAGGACTTATCAATATGGAACCATCGCGAAATTTTGCGTGTAACCTTGCCAAAGGACAATCTTAAAACAGTATACAGAATATTTGTATGCAGGAGAACAACAACATAAAACACCGGAAATAGATTCAATGCCAGATATTCGCCATCGTTCGGAGCTTAGGGAGCGATCTTCCAAATCCGATGCGTACTTCGAGCAATGTGATATCTTATGGAAACATATCCAATAAAACGATACAGATTTTTTTCCAATCGAATTACAGGGTACTGTGAAACCTTAGTAGCGCTTGCGACTGGGTCAAAGGCATCGGATTTACTTTGTCGAACTTGTCGCGAATAAAACGTGACTTTTTATTTGCGGTTTACTTATCTTTTCTGAAACTCCCAAATCTAAGGAAGTTATTGACATGACACATTTTTGGAAAAAATTATATATCCATCCTAAATCAATTCAGTCTAGGAGTTCGAATGAAATTATCTCCAAAATAGAAGTCAACTGTATTCAAAACTTTGCGTGTCATATACACTTCCTATTACAATTTGTAGACTAACATTTCTAATTGGCATTGCAAAATGTCCATTGCCAATTGTCAGTCGTGAAAAAATTATGAGTTTTTTTAACATTTATGCCTTCGGTTAACGTGCATAATAAATCGGTAATATATCTTTATACGGCGGTTTTGGGTACAATCGATTTAATTCATTGGCCGTTGCGTCAATCTTAATCTATTCACGACTTTGCTTTTCTTTATCTTTAGTTATCTTTGCTGTAGTCAATCTGAGGTGCGCTGGCTCTAGTATTTTACGTACATATATAACGTTAGACATTTTGAGGGCTGAAAAGAATGGGAAAGGTCACGGTCTTTACATTATGTTTCTTTTTTTTTTCTTACTAAAGCCTATTGAAGCAGCTTTACCTTAGGAAGCAAACATTTACTATGGAAAAAGTTATTTGGTTAGAAATTGTAATGACAGTAATTGCAAGGTAAATATAGCTCTAAAATAATAATTTCAATAGTATGCTATTTGCGTGCGCATCACTCTAAACTACTGGACGGATTTTTATGGGACTTTCTCTGAACATTTTGAGGTTATCGTGATCGAAGAGAATGAAATAATTGTTTGAGTAATATTAAGAGCAGACAAAAAAGAAATTGACGAAACACAGACAAGAGAACAATAGGATGAAGAATAATGGAATATTACTGCAGACACAAACAAACTGGCATTAACGCAAATAATAAAGTTAATTTCATTCATCATTTTATACAAAAACAAAACTATAATTATTAACATTGATATGTTCTTTCTTAGGGTCACTTAAAACGATGTAAAGACGATCGATAATTAACGTGCAGTGTCGTAAATTAGCGTTATTGACTTCATATATACGTCGGCGACAGTTCCATACGTCGGCTGAACGGCGCCTGGTGACGTTTTTAATGTTTACTAATGATAGATTCGGGTCTTATGATTAATTAATGTCACTATTGTTTATTCGTGCTTCGATGGGCACGATGTATTTGTCCCGGTTGTCGTGCGAATATCAATCGTCGTCATAGGCCGTCCTAAGTTCAAAGAAGACACTGGTTAAGTTGAAGGCCAGACAGGGTTTAGGTATTTTATTTTTAGCATCATTTGGTTTAAGTGGGACGTGATTAACTCGGGATAAGGCTAGAAGGATGTCTCGAAAGCAATTCATCTTATTTCAAACGTCTTGTTGTTTGTTAAAAATACAAGGAAAGTCGTTGTTTATGCGCAAGTCGGAAAAACTTCTAGCGTCATTAGCTAGTCATTAGCGTTACTCACAGTAGTGATTGTCGACAAATAACTACATATTTTATTACCTACTTATGTTAATATAGCAATTGTGATTCTCTCTACCTTGTTTAACTTCATCTTTTCCTCTAGATAATTATAATAGTTGAAGTCCTAGTTGTTTTGATTTACTGGTAGGCTACCGCCAATCCTACAAACGACTGCTTCATAGGCAATAGCATGTTTATGTTGTCATTAGCCCAGCCTTTTCCTCACTCTAGTAGGTTCAGTTTCCGACTGAAGTCTGACCTTAACAACGCATTCAGTCAGTAGCTAAAATAGCTAATTTACGATGTCTCACAACAAAAACAACGCTCAGATGACCAAGTAATGAATGTTCAATGTTACCAACATGGAGTTCTGTACGTATTTTTCTGTCCTGTAGGTACTCAGTAAGCACCTCGCACCAGATTAGGCTATTTCAAAGCCACGGTTGGTAGTCGTTCAATGTCAAACGCTACTTCCCGACAATACTGAGGCATGACTCATTCTTCATCAATCGTACTTTAGTTGATAGTCTGATTGAATGAGATCTTTTATTTTGACTGATACGGCTTGAGAGGCTTCTCTGTTTTGTTTATCTTATTGATAAGAAAGAAATGGTGCAATGTTTTGTTATTATCTTGTTGTTCAATGAAATACTCTTAAGAATCTAAGCTATTTTTGTTGTACCACCACGGTTTTAAAAGATGTTTTGTAGCGAAAACGACTATGGAACATACTCAAATAGTCCTGAAACTCGTTTTTGTTACCGTTTTGTTTCAGAAAAAAAAATGCCGTCTATACTCAGCCAAGTATTTACTACGAATACAGACGGCTGCAATCACGACACAGCAACTGGCTAAGTTAATATTTTGAAGCACTCAAACCCCGCAATCTGTAACTAATCCTATGGTACCATCAATATTTATGAGACTTTTACATGGCATAGAACGAAATAACAGTCAAATGTTGGTATTGTAAACTTTTGAAATGCTTGTTGTATTAGGTCGTCACTACATATTATAAAACAAAGTCCCCTGCCGCGTCTGTCTGTCTGAACGCGGTTAAATCAAAAACTATCGAACGGGTTTTCATACGGTTTTCACCAATGGATGGAGTGATTCATGTGAAAGGTTTATGTGTATAATTCATTAAGATTTTGTGTAAATTGGCTGAAATATATTATGACGATGATTGTTCAAGATATCGGAATAAAACATGGCCGACTGGGAGGTTTACTGGCGTGCGCCGCGTAAACCTAATAGAGTTATATGAAAACAATATATTACGGAATGAATACATTGTTTACCAAAATTAACACATAGGGTACTTTTAATCCTTACTTTCCCGTGGGATATTTTCCGACATCCACGTGGGCGAAGCCGCGGGCAACAGCTAGTAAAACATATTTATCACTGTTTTGTACTAAGAGGCGTCCACGCGACAAAAACAATCATGTGACGATAACCTCACTTTTAAAATATTGCATGTTTGTGCAGATTTATTTTCCTTTTTCGTGCCGCACAGTACCCACCATATTCAGTGTGCCCCTATCCTAATATACGCTGTCAGTTCAGTGCGCTAATATTTTGATGGATTGGTCTGACGTGCTTCCTAAAGAGTTACCATATCTATAAAATATATAACGTAATATTTTGCTAAAAACGCTCTTCGTAGTATGTCTAATATTTTTTAGCGAGAAATGGTTTCTATTACGCCCTCTTGAGCTAATTGGATTAGGGCTTAGTTCAGTTAATAAGTAGGTAATCCCCGTGAATCCTGGCACAAACTTACTGCTGTTCAAAGAGAGAATGGGGGAAAGAATGCAAATCAAATCCATATTACGATTCCGATTGATCTGAACGAGCAGAGCGATAAAATCATAAAATGTCAACCGACTTTCGATCTCGGATCCGCAAATATAAGACTCCGACGAAATCAGATTGGTTTTTATTCCTTGCGGAACTGCTAAGACACGGTTTATAACTCACATTTTTAATTGAAACAAGAGTAGATAGTAAGTTTAATGCAAAAATAAAACCCAGAATCTATGTGATGATGAAGGGTCTATGTGATGCTTTATGTCATTTTGTGTGTAGTCTTGACGTTGATGATTATTATGAAACGAAAATATAAAAATATAAAACCCTATTTTTTTTAAATATTATCAAACATAACATCAGAGGAGGACAGTGAAGGAGAGTGTCATATATCGTCGCCTTAGAGTGAAAACCTCGGGAATGTTATTTGGTCATTTTTAATTTATTACATTTTTGGAAAGCAAAACCTCGCAACGCACGCCTAGTTTCCCACAGAAAAAGTTTAGCCAGCTGTAGCGCCATCTATGGCAAGTTCGAAATTCTCGCAAAAGAACAGACGAGGTTTTCAATTTACCAACACTTAGAAATTTATAATTATTCCAGTAAAGTTGCCTTTTTCGCATATACGAGGTTCACTCTAAGGCGACGATATGGGTTATAGTAACTACATATTTCCATCGGATGCTGAAGTCCATACACCATGACCAATAGTATACAAACCCATTATTAACACGGGACGTCAAACATCAGATTCACTTATTCACCAAGATCATTGCAAAGACCAGCAGGCTTAGCATGATACTCTCTATTTCTTCGAAGAATAGACACGGCTCTTTCCATACAAAGTGACATTTCGTTTCTCCTTTTTTGACATCTCACCGTAGAAATCCTTC
Organism: Atethmia centrago; assembly: GCA_905333075.3. Lineage (NCBI taxonomy): Eukaryota > Metazoa > Arthropoda > Insecta > Lepidoptera > Noctuidae > Atethmia > Atethmia centrago. Next base: position 28,228,581 of record HG995374.1, read on the forward strand.
TACAATCTGTCATCTTGTCTTTCGTTTCTAACGGTCTTTGTTATATGAAGAAGGATTTCTACGGCGGGATGTCAAAAAATGAGAAACGAAATGTCACTATGTATAGAAAGAGCCGTGTCTATTCTTCGAAGAAATAGAGAGTGTCATGCTAAGCCTGCTGTAGTAGACCAGAGTATACAAACCCATTATTAACACGGAACGTCAAAAATCAGATCCACTTATTCACCAAGATCATTGCAACTTTTTCGCCCGACCTTAAATAATTCTGGTAATAAAACCAGCCGTGCGAATCCTCTGAGCTTAATGGACTGTGGTTGCAATCGTAATTCATATACTACACTATAAAAATTCAATTTTGTCTTTCATTATGAACATTCATGCGGTTGGGACAGGCAGAAAAGAAATTTTCTTTACGATTCGTTTCCGCTTTGGTGACTTTTGTTCTTTTTTGTTGAAATCTGAGTTTAGGTTTCGGCACATACAATCAACGTTAATGGGAGTTTTCTTAAGTTATTCTTTATAGATTGAATTGAAAACTTTAAATACAGTTTTGCTTTAAATATTTGTTGCGATATGTTTATACGTATACTGCGTTTTATTCGTTTCTTTTTAAGCTTAGGCAGTCCGAATAGTATGGCTATCACCTGTTGTGTCAGCAATAAAATACTTATACGCCTTTGATTTACAACGTACAACTTCATTCACCGTTTCCACAATTTTCCTCGCATTGTTACTGTTATACACACGATTGATCAAATTCTATAACCTCCGTATCGGCATTGAAATTGAATGCGTAATTAAATTTCCACGTTAAAATTTACAAACGGGTGTAAACGATACGAGTTTATTTGATTGTGAATTCAGGTCGTACATGCAACAAGTTGCAGTATTGTGCTATCTCACAAACATTTGCAAATTGTCTATCTTGCGTCAACGTGCCCTAATATAAATAATTTATTTTAAAAGGATTAGATATACGACCGAAATAGTTATCAGATTTGCTTTCGGCGAGGAAGCTGTATATAACTCATACTGTTTTGAAAACACAAAGATCTGCCTTATATATATATATCGCTAACTTATCAAAAAGAAAAATATATTATAGCACCGTTTTCACAAACAAAGACCAGGTTTTGCAATAGTCAATATGAGATACGGTCATCTCAACTTCTACAATAAAATCATCTGCCTAGCCTTTTCCCAACCAAAATGTTGGGGTCGGCTTCCAGTCTTACCGGATACAGCTGAATACCAGTATTTTATATGCAGCGACTGCCTATCTGACCTCCACAATCCAGTTACTGGGTAACACGATACCCCTTGGTAAGACTGGTTGTCAGACTTTCGAGCTTCTGACGATCCGTAACGACTGTCAAAGATCTACAAATGACAGCCGAGACCAACGGCTTAACGTGCTTTCCGAGACACGGAGGGGTCTTGGTATTGTAGAATTATTAATTCTACAATTATTTTTTTTGGTATTTGACCTGCATTTTTTACACTACATAATTCAACCTTTTTTTTGCGGAACCCTACTGGCAGACATTCGAATTTTACTATTTAAAACAATTCTGGATTTTTTTGACAAGATGTTTGTGTCATTTTTAATTTTTTTCTTCTACGAGTTCAGGTTGTGCTTCCTGAAATATTTTTACTTTGATCGCCTTTTGGAATTTTTGAACATCAAAATTTTGTAACCGTATGTCTTTATTATCTGTCGCTTCCTAATTAATTTTTTCTGGTATGTATTCCCATATTTTTTTATTTCGGTTATTATAATATTGGATATTTACCAATTCTCTTATTATTTATAGTTTTACATCCTGACTGCCGACACACTCTTTATGAGTTGTTTGACTTTATTGCCACGTAATGTGGTATGTAAAACCTTTTATTTTTTAAAGTCCCAGCTTTATAATTCCTTACCTTTTTAAACATTAGCTTTTTATATAGGGAAAATCACCCAGGGTTCAGTTTTGGGCGAATCGCAAAAACGCGCCCAGGCTGAACACCATTTCTGCACTCGCCACCTCGCAGCACCGACTTCATACATCACACCTATCGGCGCCGGTGCAGCGTCGAGTCACTCGCCGTTACGCAGCTTTCCATCTTGGCGTTAATCTCCTCTACGCGGCGGCCCCATCGTGGCCAGCGTCACGGAGACGTGACCCGACTCTGCCGGTAAGCCGATCGGCTAGCGCAGGGTGAACCCTGTCAAAATCCCTGTTTATTATTGTAATATCTTTCCATTTTCATTTCTTTTTCTTTTTTTTTTAATAGTTGGGTGTCCTCAACGCACCTAGGGGGTGGATTGCAATCTTCCATCTAGGTCGTTACTTCACGCCCAACCCATAGGTCGCACTTCCTAACTCACATTTTCAGATACTTGTAACTTTTTTTAATTTATAAAATACATACCTTTTGATTTGCCACGTTACAGCGCGTTTCATTTCGAAAACCACACTACATTATGTAAAGATGTGATACATTTACTCACATGTACAATATGTACACACTACACACACACACATACTCCATACACACTCATTTGAATAAGCTGATGTAAAATATTAGTTTTCTATAATTATCTCTCTCTTTTGCATTAATATTACTTTCTTAGGATTATATAAATAGTAAATACTGGCATAATTTTTATATGTGAACGTACATTATGTAAATCTAAGTTGCGGAAGAGTGGAGTGTCCTGATGCAGACATTTATTTGCTTAAAAGGAAACTTCTATCACTAGCTATGTAGTACACACGGCTACACAAGCTATACATTTCCAGTTTACACTGGACAGCTTATTCTGGAAATGTATAGCTTGATGTATAGCCGCGTGTACAAAGCTTATTAAAGAAAATAAACTATCTGTTTTGTATCTTCCACTGACGCAGTTGTGTAAAGATTGGTAAAGTTTATGGGACTACATTAGAATAGGAAATAAATACCATCTCTCATGGAGATCATGTTTTTACAAACATTGTTTCGTTTGGAAGGATTTTTCGTTAAAGTTTATTTGTGAACATACTCGTAACACCATATAGAAAACAATGTCACAATGATTATGACAATCCAGATGAGATATAATAAAAAATAATAAAAAAATGATAGTGACAACTATCAAAATTTTCTCTAGTGTTAGTTTAGTGGCATAATATCTCCATAAAAATGTTAGCTTACATATTATTTACATCACGTTAAACGATATCACAGTGACAACTAACAGTAAACAAGTGCATGGCTTTCTCGTTATCTAGTCCTGATAAAGAGTCTCTTGTCTGGGTTGCGAAACAATGCAGAGTGTGCAGTCTCATGCGCATACGCACTGCGACTGCTCCGAATCCGAGAATACGGTTCAAGAAAACTCGGACCGAATGTTTCAAGAAAATTCGGTTGAAGTGCGTAAGCACCCCTACCAGAAGTATTTTCTTGGATTCAGACCGGAAGCAGTGCGTGCGTAAGCTGTCTTAAAATTGGCGCATATTTTGGCTGGATTTAGATTTTAAGATTAGGAAGCAATGCAATATATCAAAGCTTTTTTTTTTTGGATGGGAAATCATCAAATAACTTCTCCCGCTCTGGGCGGAGCGGGAGGGTGTGTCAGACTCTTACTGACTAAAACCCACCCGTATTCCTTCCGTTGCCTGTGTTGCGGGGGCCTCGGTGACCAATTAGTACCTTCCCGCAACCCCGGCAGGCATCGGCCCTAGTGGACCCCTACATTTGCGCTGACGACATCTCTTTGAGGCGCGCGTGGAATACAACGCGGCGTCGACCCGGGCCTGGTTCTTACAGGACGGTGAGGTACCCATTGCTCACCGTCCGCAAGCCCGCGCCTACGGTGGCCGGAAATCCGCCTGGGATTCCCGACGCCCAGGGCGTCTCCTGCGGCGGCTAGGGGCGAGAGGGCGCGAAATTTGCCTTTCCCTCAACCGTCCCGCCTCCTCCTTCGCGAGCATTACTGCTTCGCAGAAGGAGGTGACGGCTGCCCATGCCTTCTCGCCCCGTACCATGGCCTGAACCAAAGCCGGACGCGAGAGATCTCTGCCGCCGATCGCCTCCACGAGGCAAATATCAAAGCTTGTTACGAATATTTTAGATGTACTATCTTTGGCTTTTATTGTTGACACAACTGTTACGTTTGCAAGCGGTAGGTAAGTTATCAAAATGAAGAGACAGAGCAGTACTGTTACATTATTTTCCCATGTGTATCGTATAGAACGAAGACATAAGTTAAGGAAATTTATATCTTTGGATAATAGAACACTTATGGAGCTGTTATCAATAAATATTTCAGTAAGGCACAGAATAACATTAAGCATTTCCGACTTTGGGATTGAAAGGTCATGGACTATTACTGTGCAAGCTATGTTTCTAGGTACCCAAAGAGTATCATGGCCTTTAAACTACCTCCTAATTGGCAAACTTACACCATCTATTTTCGAAGACGACTTATGAAGGTAGCTAGGGCTACCTGAACCTCATTGTCTTCGTCTATTAAGCTGGCATTAATGTTCCGAAGGATACTTTGATCCTTATTCCATTACTTCTAACAAAGCTGACATGAAATCCAATTTGGAGCAAAGTCCTCTTTTTCTCTTTGAATTTATATATAAATATGCGTCTCTAAAAGGTTTTTAATGAATTTTGGAGCTTGTAAAAAGAAGCCTAACATTTGGGCCACTTAATTAACTATGGCTTTTCTTTTAACTAAGTAGATTTTATGGAAATGGAAACTCATTGCTTTCCATGATTGAAGATGACAGCATCATCCTTAAATGTTAACTTCTGCTTAAGATTCATCTGCATTTCAAGCCTCAAAAGCTTATTTAAAATTGAGGTTCTATTTTCCTAAGAGATGTAGCCTGTTTTACGTAGCACGCCTTCGGGGATTTACGTTCACGTGGAGTTTCAAGTAAATCTGTTAAGTCTTTGAATATTTCAAATGGCTTCAAAGCTGTTATTTCACGTAACTTCGTGTGAGCTGATGAAAATTCAATGGCAACGTTTCTTTACATGATGGGGTTTATTTATGGTGGGATCTATGGTTAAACAGTCGATAACTTTATATAACTTTAAGCAAGTTTATAAATAAAGCACTATAACTCTAGCCTTAAGAGCGCTTACGCCGTGCGGCATTTCATACAAATTTTCTATTCCTTATTTTATCGAAATTATTGAACCGATTTTAATGAAACAAACGCACACATAAGCAGGATACATAGGTCTAAAACATTTTCGAAATAACTTATTTAAAAAAAAGATAACTGGAAATTTCTGTTTTTATGGAAAATTTAAAATCGCTCTAAATTAACTGTAACACTATTTTTCGAAAATGTTTTCTACTTAACTTTTTAAACCTATTTATCCTGCTTATGGGTATGAATTTCATTAAAATCGGTTCAGTCATATCGAAAAATAAGGACTTAAAAATTTGTATGAAATGCCCACACTCTTAAGCTGTTCCAAAACCCAGACTGTTTTTCAGTAAACTGTTTCATAATTTATCAGACAGTCTAAAACCAGTAGGTACGCTGGTTCTTGACGTCTCTTTAAGATTTCTAACTTTACAGTTTAATTGCCATACCGGTTATTTTTGAAATAAGCTTAATAAATACTTAAAAGCTTCAAATACCTATTCAGCAATATTGTATAAATCAAGAAAGGTGAAATTCGGTTGTCAATGAAACTGAGGAGTGACGGAACAAAAAATGATAATTCCACAATGTCCAATTTTTCACAAATCTGTAACTTATTTGGCTTTGTAAAATAAAATAAAAAAATAGAGTGCTAATAAAATAATGATGGGAAAACTTAGTATACATGATTTTTTATTTTTTTAAACGGAAGTATCATGATCTGTGTCAAACTGTCAACTTTAGAGGCTATTTACTAGAGGAATTATCGTGATTTGGACCACACCAGCTTGGAGTGTAATGTAATTTACGGTAATCTGTCGAATGCCTTAAGTAACTTTTTTTTTAAAGTGGAATTATCATTTTTTTGTTTCGTCACTCCTCAACTATCCCTTGTTGGGTGCCAATAATAATCACACGCATTTCTGACCACATTACGGGCTTCCCTTGATCAAGAGCCCTTAGCAATATCTAAATGTGACAAACACCTGTTTATATGCCTGTAGGGCTATTGGGACAATCAAACGGGCATATAAGTCTGTTCACTCCACAATTTGTCCTTATAGTATCTCAATTAATTGAACTGATATGGACAAACGAGTTTCGATTCATCTGTATTACTCGCGCGTGCGTCGTCTTTTGTCTTTTTTTGTAAATGACACCTACTAATGTAATATATTAACCGTCGAATTAAGTAATCGTATATACACGAGTGTTATTATAGTGAGTGCACACGACCAGAGATGTTTCACGTAGGTATGAGCGTAAACAGCCTGCCTACACGCGTGAAACCGACACCCGTTGTAAAAACTCGGCCTCGATCGTGCAGTTGAGGTGTGGTCACAGTGTTAGCTATTATGCAGGTGGAATATTATGATTTTAAATATTAATCAACATCCTGAAAAAAGCTTGGTTGTCTGAACTGGGATTGCAACGAACGGACTCAACTAAGGGATGCAGTGAACTTTAACTTTAGATCATCTTATTATATTGAGGTATCAGATGCATCTTATACATGCGCATTTATAGTGAATAGTTAAGGGAGGGGCTTGTGGCTAACAGCCGCACGGATCGATCGATCAGGTTAAGCTACGCTTGCCGCGGTTGGTGTGTGGATGGTTGACCATCTTTACATACCAAGACCCTCCGTGCCTCGGAAAGCACGTTAAGCCGTTGGTCCCGGCTGTCATTTGTAGATCTTTGACAGTCGTTAAGGGTCGGCAGAAGCTCGAAAGTCTGACAACCAGTTTTACCAAGGGGTATCGTGTTACCCAGTAAGTGGGTTGTGGAGGTCAGATAGGCAGTCGCTCCAAGTAAAATACTGGTATTCAGCTGTATCCGGTAAGACTGGAAGCCGACCTCAACATAGTTGGGAAAAGGCTAAGCAGATGATGAGTTAAGAACAGCAACGTCTTCTACAAATGTCGTAATTTAATTTAGAGAACCTAAAATTATAATTAATGATTTTAAATATAACCCTGTCTATCTTTATAGTCACGAAAATGGTTCGTGTATCAGGGAATAATGAAGTAAATAATAACTACGGCAATAACAAAATTCGAATGTTTATGAAATTTATTTACCTACATCATAATAATGAGCCCAACAACAAATTTCGAAAAAAAAAGAAGCAATTTAAACGGTTTACAATACTTCCTGAAAGTGTTACTAAAATGAGATTATTTCATTGTTGGCAAAATTGTGTTATACAATGTTGTTATCAGTCACGTAAAAACTAAAATCGTGAAACAGTAATTTTGTGCAAGATATTGATGCAATATTCTGCACAAAAAAAACCGGTCAAGTGAGTATGGGACTACGCACAATGAAGGGTTCCGTAGGTAGGATGAATTTATCCCAAGAATAACCTTACCATTGTAGTTAAATGACTTGTTCTCCCATACATTCCAACTGCAAATATAAGTTGGTCGACTATTACTCGTTAACGTGTAAAGTCTACTTAGCTGTGATAGTTTTCCTTTTAACTTCGTGTTATATAATAATGCCGTGAATTTATTGACATTTCCAAAATCAACCATTTAGCTGGCAGGGACACACACACACTTGAATCTCTGAATCTAAAAATAGTTTAGACAGAACCGCAATACTTTACGAACGGCCAATGCAACGATACCTACTCACCATGGGATAGACGAGAAAAAAACGGATATCATCCATACTTTACGTTCAAGGTATCAACTTCCCTTGCACGTAAAGTGGGGATAATTAAAAAAAAATAAAAACCCTATTTTTTTTGTTAATATACAGCTTTCTAGTACTAAGAGTCTCTGAGCTAAGCCGCGGACAGACAGACAGACAGATGGACATGGCGAAACTATAAGGATTCCTTGTTGACTACGGAACCCAAAAAGTCTCACTGTTGTCACTTCGAAGAGATGTTACAGGCTACAGCTTATAGCAAGATTACAAGAAATTGACGCGCAATTTACATAGCAAGTCTGACGGTTTTTAGTGAAACATTGTGCCCGTTTCGTGTTTTTAGGCTGTTCAAAGCCTGTTTCTATTTCCGTTCGTCACGTTGCACATTTTCCTCAACGTGTTTACTTATCATAGATTGAAACTTATCAGATCCAAGGCTGATATTAACAGTTGATATAGTATATTGTTTGTATTGGTGATATTTAGTTATTTGGATGGACTATCTCTATTTTCAAAGAATTGATGCGACACATATGTAGATAATATATATTCAGTACGTGTAGGTTCCATATCTTATAATCATAGGTATATAAAAATAGCATTATTGGAATTTTGGTCGTAGATATATTAATTTTGTCCTCGTTAAGGCGTATAGCCTTATTCATCTTAGGTATGAAAATGAACACGAAACAGTCTTTCATGTCATAAATTCTTTGACTTCTAATTAAATATAAAATAACTAATTAGTAGCGGGTGTTTAAATCCGTCCGTTGGTCGTAAATCTTCCTAAAATGAACCAGAAGCAGAGCATTGCGAAATTAATTATAATATAGAACAAGCAACACTCTAAACTTTCTTAATATTCCGACAAGTCCTTTATATATTTTTTTCGGGTTTCGGCCTCTCGGAGAGTTTGCATGTAACCAGTGTTTTATTTCAACAAAAGAAAAAAAAAAACATGTTTACTCATCTTAGCGTATTCTCAGGTCAACTATAAAAAACATGAACGTAGTTGAAAGAAATTCTTTAGGGCAAGCAATGTTAAACTTGAAGAGCCTAAACTTTTAATGGCATGTAAATAAATATATCCCCGCTAAAATTGAAGCCTCACAATATAATACTCGTATTATAAGTACACGCGTGTCGCTGGCGCCGTGTGGGCGAGCGTGCCATCTGTCGCGTTGAGAAACTACTGCTTACCTGGCCACGAAACTAGGCGAGCTGGACCATCGGCAACGATTTAGATCGAATGTTTAGTAATACATACTGGCATTACCGCTGTAGATTACTAAGAGAGGTAGAACGAACTACGGTACAATTGAAAATATGACCACATTAAGATGGTAGCTTAACATAATGAAGACAGAATTAATTGAAAGTAGGATGCAAACAGAAATATTCAACTATTCAGACAAGACTTAAAACAATACTAAGTACCTACGAGTAAAATCTAGTTTTCTCAAAGGGCTACCGAAGGCCAAATTGAGCTTTTACTTAGACTAGAAAGAGGATACTATTTCCGATGATATTTCGTCCAAAGGCATTAAATGTACAATAGATATGCATGTAACAGCCAAAAAGGAATGGTGTTATTAACACTAAGCAACTAACTTTAATAAAAATTTACATAATGCAGAACATAACAATCAACAGACAACTGATACAAACTTATCACAAATTCCAGGATTGGAAGAATTTTATTAGGCAGTTCCGAATTCTAAGATAGAGAAAGTGAATATCCTTTTAAACAAGAACAAATACGATCGGAATCTCTTCGGAATGAAAACAGACAACTCCTCAGTTTTGTAGGACAACTGACTAGAATAAACAGGAATCTAAATGCGTGTCTATGTCGTGAGCTAGAAATACAGACAGGCCGAGTATGTTTAAAATAGTAGTCTGTACTTGAGGTGACTTAAGCTTCCATTGTTATCTGATTATTTTGGGAGCGTGCGATGAGTAAACAACTCTTGGGTTTGTCAACACTTACATAATAAGGCCTTGCTTACGTTTGTATTTAACTATTTGGTCTGGTCTCAAAAATTCTTGCTTAGCCTTTAGTGACGTTTTTAAAACATCTATATTTCACAGCTTCAGTATATGTGAAATTCAACCATCAAGAACTTATTGCAGTCAAGGATAAGATAAATGCCTCATCCAAAAACAAATATTGCAGGAACCACAAAGAATCACTACAAGAAGACAATAGACGATGAAGAACAAGAACGATGAAAGCATCGAAAGAGATTTCCAAGCATGCAGAGGCACAGACTAGTACAGTTCATATGTTTATTATGCGAGTTGAAATAAAATATGTTGTGGTATCAGCTGTTTACCACATGTCGCAAGATTTAAGAGTGTGCTAAAGAAAACGAGTTGCTAAGGTCGTCTACAACAAGTTACAACTATCGCCTTCAGTATCAACTACACGTGCAACTTGTCACTACTTTTACGAGAATTACATGGTTTTGAGTTTGCTGTCGGCTGTCAATCAATTTGAACGGTGAAATTGTGGATTGGAAAGGAGGAAAAAGTAGATTATATGCAGATTCGCTTTACCACAACAGCAAAGCAACACAGACTGCACAATATACTCACGAAGCAATCATACCATATTTTTTCTGGCCGTAATGCTTACCTGTAATGAAAAGAAAAACATGGGTTATTTATTTGTATGAATAGTTAAAAATTTGGATGTTCGTATTTTCTGAAAGTTGATCTATTCGACCATGCTCCCCGTTACTAATTCAACTTGATGAATCAAAGTTCAGCCATAAAAGCTCACATTACACTTCACTAATTAGAACTAAACAAACTATCATAGAAGAAATTATACAGTTATTACCTAAATAAACCATTCCACTGACCTTGCACCCCATCGGTACGGCACAGCGGCACAGCACAACGGAAGGGCAAGGCAGTGAGATGACATTGAGAATGCGGCCGCTGCTACAAAATCTAGAAAGCGGATTAACTTCCACAGAACAAACCTGTTCGGTACAGTACTAGCGGATTTTGTTTAATTGACTTGCTAGTGATGCCAATTTGCGGCTGTCTAATTAGAATTTATGTTTGATGCGGAAATGTTATTAAGTAATCAAGAAGGTATTGGATAAATCAGTGATATATGATATATCTAGTTTTAGTGTTTCCGGGGTTCGTTTGTGGAATATACAATTATTAAGGAAAGAAAATATGTAAGTATGAAATTGTGTTCTGCTTGCTAGCAGCGAAGTGGAAAGATTTGGGTTAATATTATCAGTTGTCAGTGTACAGATGGATACACAACAGAAGCCACCTGCGCATTGATAACAGTATCAATGGACGTTTCTGCATCGAGGCTAGACGAGATGACTTATTTGTAGGTCGCAGGAAACACACTTACTTACTAGTGAAAATGAAAGGTAGTTGGTTCTTCCCATATCGTCAAATAAGTAACATTCAAGATCAAAGACATACCGGCTTATCCAAAATCATAAGGACACTTAGTGGAATGAAATCGACACTGCTGATTATATGTCATACCGGTGTATATCGAGTTTCAGCTCGCCCAGTATACCCTGGCACTTCATGGGGGGCGCTGTTCACAAGGGTAGCAAGCCACAATACGTCTAATTCAATACATTTCATTTAGTTCCCAGTTTCACAGTCTACCAAGATATAGTGGGCGCCCTATAAAGGCTCTATCGGAACGATACGGGTGATCGTCACGTAATGGGTGGCCCGTTCCCGCTGGTAGTATAAAATTCTTTGAATTTTTGATACACGGTATTCATTAGTCATAGTTTTCTATGTAAAATGCTGAGAATAGATGGTAGTCATCCTGTATACTATGTAGAAACGTGCCATAACGAGGATTGCATTCTTTGATTCTGATTCCATGAATTCAAAAAGATCTGAAGATCAGATTGGCATCCCAAAAAATCAGAATTCTCATAAATTCACTTAGGTACTGCGTGATGAATATCATTGGCTTTCTCAATTATAACTCCTTGGTCAGGAAAGACACTATAGGAATCCTACTCAGATATTTGATAAATCAGTCATTCATCCTTCAAGCGGTGCTCATTGAACAAAAATTTAACGGCCCTTCCTAATATAGTCATTAAAAAAACGTCACCACTGAAGCCCTTCGCCTAGTTCGTATAAAACTACTCAATATACTTCTTAACGATCATTACATATGGCACGCGACGCCGGCGGCGCTCCCTACACCTGCCCCGCCATATGATGAGCTCGGCAGCACGGTGGCATGGGAGTGTGTCGTGACCTCCAAACTTTTAAATTTATTCCGTTTGATAGGGCTTGGTTAGTGGTTTACTATTTGGCTTCTTTTTGAAGATTAATAGCTTGATTATTTTAGAAGATTTTTTCGTGTTGTTAAATTGGTATATTTTTGGATTTGCACTTTAGAATAAAACTGTGTTATGTTGTGAGTTCAATGACGTGCATTGGCTGATGATAATATGATGTTGTAGTACCTAGTATAGCCAGTTGGATATAAAAAAGAAAAAAAAAATGTAGGCACTCTGCCTTAGCTGAGTGTAGAGCTTAGGGAACGTGGCATCGAACCGTAAGTTAAGTTATCGTAGCCGTTGTAACTCTTGCCGTCTAGCAATTAATAGAACCATAAAATTACTTTGAAATTCTGTTGGTTATACCTACGATAAAAATGAAACTGAGAAGTTTACTTAGTCGTACTCATAAAAGCTTGATTCTATTTTACTGCATAAGAAACAATAAAGTTTTATTGATATAAAACTGTTCAAACATTAGATCAAACAGCCGGTCTGTACCGCTTTAACGTTCTTGAAATATTTGGAACCCACAAGACTATATAACTCTTTACAAAAATACAACCGTCACATTGACCTAGTTTCCTAACCTTACTGCTGTTACTGATTTCGTGTTAAAATTGGCGTATAACGTCAAAACAAGACTTATTTTAACAGCAGCTGCTGCCCGCGGCTTCGCCCGCATGGCTTTTACAATAAAAGTCCCGTCAAAATTGGTCCAGCCGTTTCGAATAGATAAAACGAGAAAATAAGATCACTCTTCTTCATCTGTATCCATCCCTTTTGGAACGAAGATCCTTATCGCACGTTGTACCCTGCACACTTGGCGACTGTGAGTTAGACTGAAAAAAGGGTAACATTTTGACCGTCACGACACTTTCGATATAAGTAAGTAGTACAAGTAGTAGTGTGTTTGTGTGTTTTTTTTTTTTATTTAGTTAAGTCAAAGTCAAATTATTTATTTCAAATAGGCACATAAAAAACACTTTTGAACGTCAAAATTTACAAAAAAAAGTTATTCTCAAACGTTGTTAATTTATTTAATTGCGGACACAATTAAATAAATTAACAACGTTTGAGAATAACTAATACTAGTGGTCGCCTACTGGTCGAAATTCAACCGTATTTCATTTAAAGGAGATGGGAAATTCTGGGCCCAGCAGTTAACTAGTTGAAATGTGTATTAAAAAAACCGTTATATTTTTCTAAAGGAAATCCAAAAATACAGTACCATGTTTCTATCTAGGAAGCGAGAAAAGTTAAATTAACTTATGAAACTAAATAATCGATTAAATAGATGCCGGAATTCTTAGTAATCGATATCAATAATCGGTAAAATCTCTGAATATGTATGAAAATCGAGTGACAAGTGCTTATCAATCTTTTCGTGGGATCGATTCATAGCAAATCGAGTTCCTTTTATTTTTCTTCAGTTGGCAATACTAGTCACCGACTGACAGATGACAGGCAGAAATAATCGGCAAAAGTTTGTTTTCTTTCATTCTGAGTGCACACGTATTTTCCATGTATAACTCCACGACCTCGGCTTTGCATATTATAAAGGACTATTCGACGGATCTTGCTACTTTGAATTACCTGAGTCTCTATTTTGGACAACTGATTACGCCTATCGATCGGATATTGACGACATGGATCAATGTGTGAATTGTACCATTGCGACTGGTCGCAGTAAATCTTATTGGCAGAAGAGTCTTGGACGTTGAGGCGATTTATCAGTTATTCGTCAGTGGCGTGCATCTCAGCCTGTAAGTACATATTCAAGTCGAGATTTTAGCCTATCAAGCGAACAAAACCCGAGTTACTTACCTACTGTTTACGGTCACCGGTTTCATGTCTGTCGGCTGTCTCTTTGTTGGATAGCATATATTAAAACAACACTTAATAGCTAATTAGCCATACGATTTTATGGAATGTGCTGTTTGACCGATTTACTCATAAAAAAGGTGTAGGTAACGATCAAGTCCCGATGGGACCAATTCGGTCCTAGACTCAGGTGCTTTGAGATATTGACAGTTATTGGGACCATTTCGGTCTTGGCCGGGACGTAGCGGTTTGGTTAAACGTGCATTAGGATGTAATGAAGCTTGTTTATGGTTGAACATGATTTAAATAGTTAACTTATTTCAGGTAACCAGTAAGAACTATGTACGCCCAGCATGTTGGAACTTGGCCCTAGATGTGGTTCTTCGAAGACGTCCGATTAAAGCACCAACCCAAGTTGGCCATTCCAGTGTCTGTGTCCGCTGCCGCAACCACCTTCTTCGCAGTGAGTCTGCTCGTGATTCATTCAATGTTAGGCTTTTATTGTAATTGTATTGAAGGTAGAAGGACTGTAGGCTGCTGTGCCCATGAAAAATATCGTACCTCCTGCACAAAACTTAGGTGTTATTCTCATAATTATTGAAGATGAATATTTAATATTTTATACATATATTGGTGTTTTATTTTACTTCTTCTTCTCCCTTTTTGAAAGGTACCTACTGCTTCTAAGTTCAGGATATTGGATGTAGAGACCTGTCTTCGACTGTAGCGACTGTCCAGGGCGTGCCAAACATGTCATATCTTCGACACGTCACACTTGAAGACTCTTCTTGAACTCCATGCATAAAACCAAAACACAGGCAAAGCCATTCAAAAATATTTCGCAAATAACACCAAAAACCTACAATGTTATTAATGTAACCTCAATTTTACTATACTTCATATAACTTGATTCCTGGATAGCCAAATTTCACCAAACTTTCAGTGAGGCCTTGTTATTATGTCCTCTTCCTAATAAGGCTAGTTAGATTGAGTTAACACCTGGGCCCAGGAGACTATGGAGTACTTCCCTTCTCCTTTAAGTTTGAATGTTTGGTTTTCCCTCTACTTACTTATTCTATGCTCAAGCTGTTACTTCTGTCACCTATTTTCAAGTCACGAGGCCCGGTGTGTGTGTCATATTTCTAATGCATATTATACAAAAATATTAACTTCCTGTACTCCTCCTCCATATAAACTTTAACTGTGCCAAATTTCAAACTCCTCCGGCCGCGTAATTTTCGTTAAAAGGGGTACAAAGTTCTTGCTTCACGTATTAATGATACAACGAAAGGCACTTCGTTTTATCCTTAGTTCCATCCATGCCTTTCCATGGCAATTCGCGTTTACAATGTTGAATGTTCTCACGATCATCTCCAAATTCTAAACAACTTTCGCGTTATTTACATTGAGTAATAGTATAATTATCTAAACATTTAACACCTATTACATAACAGTTAATTAATCATAACACGAAACTATGTTAGTTTGCAATTCGGGGAAATAAACACTATACATAATTTCGCGAATTGGGGGAGTAGGACGCATATTATTAAGAGATCGTTCGGTCTTCCGACTAGGTTGAAATATATACGAGATATATGAGCACTGATGAGTGCCATCTGTCATGCTGCGTGACCTACTGGTGTAATGATGGATGCTATTAGAGATCAACGCACGGTGTTCGAAGATCAAATGACAATATCAAAATACGCTGCCTAAGAAATATATTTTATATTTGACAATTCAGTGTAAATATGCTTCTTTGCACGAAGTAATAGCATTTGCAAAAAGAATAATCAAATCAATCTATAATGTTCCCACTGCTGGGACACAGGCCTCCTCTCTGTGAGAGGGAGTGGGCCGTAATCCACCACGCGGACCCAGTGCGGGTTGGTAGATGTCACATGTTTTCGAATTTTTGGTTCTAGGACATGCCGGTTTCCTCACGATGTTTTCATTCACCGTGTTTTGTTTATTTTACTTAGGATTTATTAATTAAGTTTTGGAATCCAAAATAGATTCGCCTAAAATATTATTTGTGGTAAACGACCTAACAGACGAATTTGAATACGCAAGCTTGAGAATCTCTAAGGAACCATTAAAAGCTGCTTCGAAACCCACTGTGTAATTAATCTGTAGACATCATTAGTACCTACGCAATTTATATAGTTCATTAATAATGCAAATTACATACAAGTACAGTCACCTTCGCAAATTACGAAACTAAATACAGACGGTAAGGGGTCAATAATGCATGGGCAGCCGTCACCCCCTTCTGCGAAGCAGTAATGCTCGCGAAGGAGGAGGTGGGACGGTTGAGGGAAAGGCAAATGTCGCTCTCTCTCGCCCCTAGCCGCCGCAGGAGACGCCCTGGGCGGCGGGAATCCCGGATAGATTTCCGGCCACCGTAGGCCCGGGCTTGCGGACGATGAGCAATGGCTGGCTCACCGTCCGATAAGGACCAGGCCCGGGTCGACGGCGCGTTGTGTTCCACGCGCGCTTCAAAGAGATGTCAGCACAAGGTGTAGGGGTCCACTAGGGCCGATGCCTGCCGGGGTCGCGTGGAAGTTCAAAAGGGTTACCGAGGCCCCTGGCAAACACAGGCAACGGAAGGAATACGGGTGGGTTTTAGTCAGTAAGAGTCTGACACACACCCTCTCCGCCCAGAGCGGGAGAAGTTATTTATAATTTCCCAGCCAAAAAAAAAGGGGTCAATAACCCCAGATTATGTTTTGACATAATTATGCCCTTTTAAGAAAAGCCCCTAACCCCGATACAAATCAAAGTTAATCCAAAACTGCTACAAGAATTCTGGCCTACAGTGTAAATAAACGCAAGCTTTGACAGCCACACACGTACACAAAATCCACACACATAGTATATTCTATAGTATACAACTCTTCAACTGTATCTTGTGACATAACATTTATAATAAAGTATTTCGTACGGCGGAAGCCAGTTCAACGTGCGCGCGATGACATGAAGCTAGGAAACATTGACCTCGCGGCATATTGCACTGGCTTGCAGAATAAGTGGTCGCTCAGGAGGTATTTTTAAAAATGTCTAGTGTTTGTTTGTGTGTTAGTGTGTCTGATGTTAAGATTGACATCGATATGAGTAATCGAGAAGTGGTTTAGTAGGATTATTTTGATTAGCGGCATATTTTTTTTTTAATTTGCATTTTGTGTTTAAGACGCTGACAACACCTAAACTGCGGTCACTGTCAGACTGCATAGATAAGAAAGAGAAGCGCGATGACACAACGCTTGAAATTTATTGCAAAATATGAAGCAATTCTCAGTTTACATAAAATCTATTAATTGGATTAAAAAAATAAAACATGTTGCTTGTTGAATAATCTGACAAAAAAAAACAGAATGATTGCATGTATATTAGTATGGTTTTTAATCGTTAAAATATTTTTTTAGAGGCCCTTTCCGTGATTTTTTCTATCGTATCAAATTAGTTATGTTATGTTTTCAACACACTATCTACCTAGAATATATCCTGAAGAATATCATATATATTTTGATTTTGATTACTGCAGTGGATCATATACTTTTAGGCATTATAAAACATACAAAATTTGCGTTTAGGTCCTGTAGTCCCCTTAACAAGTAATCATCACCGTCTTAGATTTGGATGGAGACTCGTTGTTTTTTTTTAATCTCATCTCATCGATCAAGGGAGGGGCAGCTAATTGATATTTTTTGTAATTTTGTTTCTAACAAACTTGGCAATATCTGCAATGACGATCGTAAGCAAAACCGACTTTCTATTTAAATATAAATAAATATCTTCACTTTTATCAGGATGTTAATCAACGGAAGGCAATAATAAACTCTCACAACATAAATACTCAATACTTTTATTCTAAAACATAACTCGATCCGTCATTAAGAAAGCATTATGCATATCATTTACATCAGCAAAGTGAATGTAAAATGATTTACTTTTCTTCTGAAACAATCATGACTTGGATAGATTCCAAAGATTACAAAATATTGGACTGTGGGAAGTGAGCATTCATAACACGAGATCGTAATTCAGATTCAATTTAACAGATCTGTATTTGTCAACTGGATATGAGTCAACTAAAAATGATTCATCCTCATTGCTCACTAGGTTCCCTTGTGTGCAAGGGCAGCCAGCCCATTACGAAAACTAACCACACGCGTTATTTGACATCACCAAAATATCTGTAGGCCATACAAATATTTGTCCTGATGCGAGGCGGAACGGAAAGCGGATAAAAACTGGCTTGAGCACACACACCACACCACCAAGACTTTTTTTAAAGGCATATTAAATGTTTAGCACTAGGCCACACATTCCACAAGCAATCGTATAACAATTTTTTTTTTTAATTATCATTATCTGCTTCACCTTTTGTCAACATGTTGGGATCGACAGTCAGCCTAACCTGATGCAGCTGAATACTATTGTTTTACATAGAGCGACTGCCTTTCTGACTCACATAACCCAGTAACTGGGTAACACGATACCCCTTGGTAAGACTGGTTGTCAGACTTTCGGGCTTCTGAATACACGTAACGACTGCCAAAGATCTATGAATTGTCATTCATAGATCTTTGGCAGTCGTTGTTAAGTGTTAAGGCGCTTACAACAGGCAAATGAACAAAGTAGGCTTGTCATGTAGCGAAAAATATTACAATTTTGAACATATTTCTCAGAACTTGGTTGTTACCAAAACACGTATTGAAAATAAAATCTCGATACAAATTAATGGTAAACTAACCTTTTACCTTGAGTTCCAATCCAAAGTTCTGTATTAAATATCAACGTACGTTAGTATTTATTTAATAACAAGAACGTATTTATTGAATGCACAACTTGGTTGTTTTTATTTTATTTTCGATTACTTAATTATTTTTGAGTTAATAGATAATTGCTTCATATTTTGCAATAAATTACAAGCGTTATGTTATGAGGGGCTTTTGGCTAAGTAATAACAGCCGCACGGGTCAATCGATCAGATTAAGCTACGCTTGCCGCGGTTGGTCCGTAGATGGGTGACCATTTTTACATACCAAGACCTCTACGTGCCTCGGAAAGCACGCTAAGCCGTTGGTCCCGGCTCTCATTCGTGGATCTTTGACAGTCGTTACTGGTCGTAAGAAGCCCGAAAGTCTGACAACCAGTCTTACCAAGGGGTATCGTATTACCCAGTAACTGGATTGTGGAGGTCAGATATGCAGTCGCTCCATGTAAACTAATGATATCCAGCCCCCACCCCCAACCCCAACATAGGTACTTGGGAAAAGGCTAGGCAGATGATGATATGACATCGCGCTTCTCTTTCTATGCAACCCGACAGTGACCGCGCTTTAGCTCTTGTCAGCGCCTTGACAGTAAAAATACACTGTCCGCTCAACAACCGCATCCAAAAGTTCTCGTTCCCGCCGGCGGCCGGACGGTAGCGACGTTCTATTTTAGCTAGATGTTAACCCACATTCGCGCCAACACTACAAATTAACTAACTGATTAGTCGTTGAAAATTTAAACAAGAATGTTACACGTTTGCTAAGCTATTGGGGACAATTGAGGACAGTGCATGTTTTGCGGAATGCGAAGCGGTTGTACTTGTAATGTGTGTCGGATTTACTTGCGAAGACGTAAGCCACTAGATTATTGTTTCCAACTGTATTTTTTTACGAAGAACCGTGGGAAGTTTGTACAGCAACTAAACGGATAGCGGTTAAATCAGAATTAAGGATACAAAAATAAACATTTAAAATAATAAGTATTGAATAATTCTACCAAGTACACACGTTATTTGTAAGATTTAGCAACATATACGGAGACGTCAACAACCTAAATGGCCGAAAGTTTCAAACATAAATAAATAAAGACAAATTTTGGATAATAAATCGATCAATCAACTCAGACTATAACAGTCCATTGCTGGACATAGGCCCCTCCCAGGCTGCGCCACAACACGCTGTCCTCCGCCTTCCACATCCAGTCTGTCCCAGGCACCATTTTAAGGTCGTCGGTCCATCTAGCTGGGGGGCGTCCCACACTACGCTTGCCGATACGCGGACTCCACTCCAGGACTCGTCTGCTCCACCGGCCATCAGTCCTTCGACAAATATAGCCAGCCCATTGCCACTTCAGCTTGCTTACCCTGCAGGCTATGTGGGTAACTCCGGTTCTCTTCAAAGAAACTCCGAGCATAGCCTGCTCCATGGCGCGCTAAGCGACCTTGAATTTGTGGACCAACCCGACTGTCAGTGTCCATGTTTCGCCACCGTATAACGGGCAGGACACACTGGTTGAAGACCTTAGTCTTCAAACACTGCGGGATTGGCGACGAGAAGACTTGACGAAGTTTTCCAAACGCTGCCCAACCTAACCGGATCCTCCTGTTAGCTTCAACAATAAATCATACATAAATATTGTTTAAGAAGCTGCCTGAAGTACCGCTACATCGCGAATTTCGCTCATCTGACAACAACGCAAGTTTGATGACTCCGCGTATATTCCCCCTCTTATCTGCACCCACTTTCATTACGGTAATTGTACTCGGTCTAAACACCTGTCGTATTCACAGGCTATTAGCGTTCAGCATGATATATTTGACAGAAGTCATGGTGGCCTAGTGGTAATGGCCGCGACTTACGAGTTGTAGGTCGTAGGTTCGAACCAGGACAGGTGCTTTACTTTGTGTAAATTATTTTATCACCACTGCTCTCAAAACGGTGAAGTAAAACATCCTGAGGAAACCGGCATGTCCTAGAACCAAAAATTCGAAGACATTTGACATCTACCAACTCACACTGGGCCCGCGTGGTGGATTACGGCCCCCTCCCTCTCACAGAGAGGAGGCCTGTGTCCCAGTAGTGGGAACATTAACTAAGCAGACAGGTGTGCTGCTGGGGAGTTTGTTGCGCCACTTCTTCTTCCCAGCTAAAGCACTAGAAAGTGGTGAAGGGCGGCCGTTTTTGGGGGACTGTCTTATGTAATTTTGACGTTCGAAAAGTGCTGATTCTCAGCCTAGTTTGAGTAAATGACTTTTGATTTTGATTATAGGCTGATTATATATGTGTTCGACTTCGTCCGCGTGGAAGTCGGAAATTATTCCACGGGAACGTACTACCGGGATTAAAGTACCCTTTGATCTAACCCAGGTCATGGTTATTCCTGGTTCATGGTTATACCATATTATGGTGGCCATGATTATTCCTACCGGGGACGCGGGAAGGTACAAAAGGGTTACCGAGGTTCCTGGCAACACAGGCAACGGAAGGAATACGGGTGGGTTTTAGTCAGTAAGAGTCTGACACACCCTCCCACTCCGCCCAGAGCGGGAGAAGTTATTTGATGATTTCCACCCAAAAAAAAGACAGGTCATGGTCTACCCATGTGCCAAATTCACCCAAATCCATTCAGCTGTTTTATCGTGAAAGCGTAACAAACTCACTTTCGTATTTATAATATTAATTAATATTCGCGACATCGATCGCGTAATAAAACCGATGAATATTCATATTTCATCGGTAGATGTTTCTCAAATAAGTGTATTTATTTATTGACGGGGACACTTCCGCGATGGACTATCAATTCATTTTGCGTCATTTACTGTACCATAAACCAGCAGATTTGCGTATTGAAATGTCATAAACACCAAATGGCTTACTTACATAAATATGAGGAACTGTCATGTTTATGACTTGATCAATTATTTAGTTGTATCATGTAATATGAATTTCATTATGAAAGTGGATACAACAAGGGTTTTCCATTGCATAATGTAGTTATGCATACAGATTTAAAGCGAATTTGGGTAATTGCTGTTTAAGTAGGTATGCATTACTTTAAGGCGCTGACAAGACCCAATTAACCAAAATAGGCTACGTTTAAGAAAAAAAAAATGCCAAATCTGTATAGTTTGTGGTAGCGGAAAAAATATATATTAATTTTGAACATATTTCCCAGAACTTGGTTGTTACCAAAACACGTTTTGAAAACAAAATCTCGATACAAACTAACCGCTTACTTTGAGTTCTAATCCAAAATATCTGTATCAAATATCAACATACGTTACGTATTTAATTAATAACAAGAACGTCTTATTTGAATGCAGAACTTGGTTGTTTTTTATTTTCGATTACTCAACTCAATTTTGAGTAAATAGATAATTACTTCATATTTTGCAATAAATTACAAGCTTTGTGTCATCGCGCTTCTCTTTCTTTTCTATGGAATTTGTGCAGTGACCGCGGTTAAGGTGTTGTCAGCGTCTTAATATAACTATGTCAAGCTGTTGACGAGCCATTTTAATATCCCAAAAAAAAAAACGAGCGAGCTTTACAGTAGTCGCATATGATGTGGAACATCTGACATCTCACCTTGGTGCAAGCAACTGAGCAGCGACAGAAAGTAACATCAGAATTAAAAAAAAAACTAAATACTGAAACATTTATTCGAATAATTATTCATTAAGTACTTACTAGTGGTCGCCCACTGATAGAAATTCGACGCCCTCTACTTACAATCTATGTATATAGTACCTACTAATTCCATGCTCAAGTTGTCTCTTCCTGTCTACACGCTTCCGTCCCTTTTCATGAAATCACTCCAATAGAAAGCGGGAGGAAAGATGTTACACATATACACATGAAAATATATTTATTTACATAACCAAATTACACGATGATTATTAACATTAACTAATTTAAATTAAAGCTAAGTTAAGCCTAAATGAAATAGATATACATACGTCATACCTTTCCCGCGTAGTTATTTTGATCTTTATGTAGTCTTTATATAAATTCGATAGAAATGGGTAAAGCTTATTTAAAACTACAAAAGAAACTGCTCGTTAAAGGTTTACGTTTATTAAGGCCACAAGTGTAGAAGAATATAATTATCAACTCGCAAACAACGTGATTTTTGGTAATAACGTTTCGAAACATTTTTCATTGCTAATAAATACATCAATGAACAGGTCAAATCTTAAAACGAATACGCATAACATTCTAATTTTGCAAATTATGACCTATTGGCAAATCGAGAATATTATTAAAACGGCAACATAAAGCAAAAAGCAATATAATCGTTGGAAACGTTGCATGCATAGCTTCACTGTTAACATAATGATAAAGACAGTTACACTACATCCGTTGCGCAAACGAGTCCCACCTGAGCACGCGACTACAACAACGGAAATTCTTTTTGACCGAGCGAGCCAAGCGTCTCTGCTTCAAGTCTGGCAAAATTCCTTCCTCTGTCAGTGTGTTGGTACTCCTCTACAGCGGGCAATTGCGTAACACACATAAATCAAATCAAAATATTTATATTTCACATAAACCTACATGGGCACTTATGAAACGTCAGAACTCAGAAGCTAGGTGCACGGTTCCAATTGGTCGTTTCCTATGGAGAAGAGCCGGCAAGAAACTGCACGGTTACTCTTTTAAAAATAATTAGCTTTTACAATGTTTTCAAATTACAGTGTTAATAGGTATGAAAACAAATAAAAACAAACAATAAAATAAAAATACAATTGATCGTAATCGGTTTCATTTTGACAGTTCACCCTCGTCCATTGGGTTATTTACATTGTTGAGCAGACGAATTATTCAAACCTATGAAGCAATGGATTAGCAATCTGCTTCAAAAGTCTCGGATTATGATTCAAACTGTATTACGCAATTAGGGTGCAGGGCGTATTTTACAACCGATCTGGAAGACACTTGGTATACAGGTTTTATGACTTTTTTTTGTCATCGGGTATTTTTGATTGGATTTACTTTCTCGAAAAGGGGGCAAAAGAAGGCCATCTCCGCCTTATGACATCTGAATCCGATGGTTCTTTTTTATTTGAAAGGTTTACTTTAAGTTGGTCATAGAAATTTTGGTGATCTTCGGCGTGATGAGCAGAATAGCTCCATAAAATGC
Source organism: Atethmia centrago (assembly GCA_905333075.3). Lineage (NCBI taxonomy): Eukaryota > Metazoa > Arthropoda > Insecta > Lepidoptera > Noctuidae > Atethmia > Atethmia centrago. The sequence continues at coordinate 28,252,423 of HG995374.1, forward strand.
AAAACCTAATCGAATCGCAACCCGTTAAATACTTATAATTAAGTAGTTCCGTGGCCATCTGAGGTCTTCATCATCAGTTCCACTTAACCAAATGGTGCTTTCCGAGAGCAAATGCACGAGTTACTATAAAAATACCCTAATCGCTATAAGTGTGCCAATAAAACTTGAGGATTTCCCTCCAATTCCATGGGAGCCTCTCATCAGATCCTGACTTGGTGACAGTCGGACTACCTCAGAAGCATACCATTTCAAACAAAAAAAAGATTGTTTATAAATGACAGAGAAATCGGTGAAAATACAAAAAAAAAAAAAAACAAACATACAGACGAACATATAATCTCGTTTTTGGAAGTCGGTTAAAATTGATTATGATTTTTCTAAGTGATTTTCGGTTACAACTGCAGAAATACCTTTGTTATTCATAGGTTTTTCTAGAAATACTATGAAATACAGAGAGAGATATGAGAGCAGTGGTGGCCCAGTAGTAACGGCAGCGACTTACGAGTTGTAGGTCGTAGGTTCGAACCCAGACAGGCGCTTTACTTCGTGTAAATTATTATCACCACTGCTCTCAAAACGATGAAGGAAAACGTGGGTTACGGCCCACTCCCTCTCACAGAGAGGAGGCCTGTGTCCCAGCAGTGGGAACATTATAGGCTGATTATGTACTATGAAATACAAACTTATTTTTGCGGTCGGTAAAATCATTACCTACTGTGCATGCGTGAATATTCAGCCTAACTACGGAACCCTTCACACCCACTTGCCGTTTTTTTTTTTAAATATTATCTTTGACAGTTCAATTGGAAGCGAATTCGGTCATGTCGTGATTCCAAAGAGTTTTTATTGTGATTTTTATGAATAATGTGAGAGAGGTAATTCGATGGATCTGGTTCATTTTTGATCGCCTATTGTGTTTTTGCAGATAAGAAAGTGATGACTTTGAAATGGCGAATCTGAGCGTTGATAGTGTAATCGGTTTTGCTTTTCCCGATGCATTCAAGCCTTTTGTTGCAAAAAAAGATATTGATAAAATAGAAAGTGCAGTGAAGATGAGATAATGATAGAAAAAAAAAATATTATCTATGATTTGTCCAGATTTTTCCTTACTTAGACCAGTTTTTTTTCCCTTTAGTTCGAAACCTTTGGTGATCGAAAAACCTTATTAATAGAAATTGTATTGCACGTAGGTTTCGAACTTCAATGCTGTGCCAAGACTTATGTTTTGCTGGCTATACACAACTATACATTTTCCCCTGACCTAGGTTATTATAGACATCTCTTCCCAACAATGGTCATATGGAATGCCTTGTTTTGCAATAAAAGCCTATAGAAACGACTTACAAAAATGTTATTTATGAAACAGAAGATAATGTTCCATACATCAAACACTATCAAAACAATGACTTTCCCAAGACTTTCTTTTAAAGTTTTTTTTTTTACTTTTATCAAAAGATGATCATAGAAAACATCTATATTCAAGTGTTTCCTCATTGCTCTTATCAAGTCCTTTACAAGTTTTACTTACACAAGTGGGTCGCTAAAGTCAGCCGAGTCGAACGCATTACGTTTTTACACTAGAAGCCCACTTAAAGTATACACTTTGTTCTGTTCTTACGACATCCAATACTAATATCTGTTCATTTAGAACTGGTATTCATATTACGGTCGTATTTGGAACACTACTTAATCAAAGTATTTTATTTTTACACATTTTAGATATAGCTTCACGTACCTAAGAGAACTGCGATACTGATGGACTGATACTAATTATAATTCGTTACACTGAAAGTCACAATTTGTAGGAACGGGCGAAGATTCGACGCAAATAGACAACGGTGCCCCCACACGCTTCAATGATAGTTTTTCCTAACAGAAAACAACAGGTTCATGTATTTAAAAAAAATCGATTATTGTACAGATGTACAATAATCGATTTTTTTTTTGACTAGATTGTCAAAGCGAGGTTTTGACTTTTAGAGCTGCAACGCCTGCAACATTACATAGCAATACGCCTGTATTCCCCGAAGGGTAAGGCAGAGGTGTACCTATACCTACACCCACATTTCGCCAGTTATGTTTAAGTCCCATGTAATAGGGAGCGAGCCTATTGCCATCAATCGGGCACAAATCCAGACTCCGGGCAGCTAGCGACAAATTCCAGATGGAAAAACCAAAATACAGCAATATATTGACATGTAAAGTAATTGGAATTTAACTCAATTCTGCATTCGACGCACCTGATACAGTTGGAGTGATTGTTTTCAATCCGAGACAAGTGTAGCAAGCATGATAAAATAAGTAATTTGCTGCAATGTTTTGATAACTTTATTTCACTGCGATAATAAATGCATCATTGTTGCGTGTTGCACTTTTTTGTACACACAAATGTAGTATGTTATTTATTCGACGGTACATGTAAAATGACGAGGAAATCTTCAGTAATTGTTACTGCCTTGATCGATAGTTAATTAACTGTTTACTGCCTTACTTCTGGCGTGTAATTTTTGCATAAATAGGTTCCGAGTTTTTTTGGCCCCAATTGGGTTAGTTTTAATTAATTCTTTTTCCTTAGTAGCTCAGTAAGTCAGCATGTTTGTTTTTTTAATAAGTGGCGATGGCACCGCACCTGACTGTCAGTGGTTAGTGCGAAAGTATGTTTTCAATTAAGTACACAGTTTCTATTTGATTAAAAAAAAAACAAAATTATAACTACACGTGCATTAACAAGATCTCCCACTCAAGAAGGAAGTTATTTTTAATGATATTTTATGTTCAGCATCTAATCGCGTGAACTGGCGCTGTACCTTAATTTTAGCAAAGAAAACTTCGTTGTATAAGATACTAGATGCGCCCGCGGTTTCACCCGCATAAGTTTTGACACCGTGGGTATATCGGGATAAAAAGTATCCTATGTGTTACTCACAACGGGGAGATCTTGTTAATGCACGTGTAGTTATAATTTTTGGTTATAAACTATCTGTGTGCCAAATTTCATCCAAATCCGTTCAGTACTTTTTGCGTGAAAGAGTAACAAACATCCATCCATCCATCCATCCTTACAAACTTTCGCATTTATAATATTAGTAGGATAAACGAGTAGTAGGATTAATCCAATTACTGAAACAGATTTTACTTCTAATAACGTTACGAATAACTTGTTCTAGGGTAGAACCTAAGACATCTAAGACATCCAGCATGACAGCTCGTGCACCTGCTTTTAGTTGTACTAATCTTTTTTTTAACATCTCGATTCTAGTTTAGTTTTACGCGTTTTCTGGGGAGAGAAACCGTTCTCCTAAGACCGATTCGCCATTGGACTGTTCGTCGACAGGATGATTCATTTATTTCCGTTTCCCCAGCAGGGTCTTTCACCTACGGACAGTTCGCCGACAAAACCTTTCATATACGTCGCATTCGACGACAGCCCTTATTGAATCATTTGGGTTAGGTTAGGTTAGAACAGTGACCATTAACGCGCGAAGGCGAGCGAGCGAAGCGAGCGTGTCGCGGCAGCGACCGCCGAGCACCAGATCCCCTCTATTGTTGGTGACCTACTATATTTGCTACAAAGGGCTGTCGTCGAAACTGACGCATATGAAAGGTTCTGTCGGCGAAATGTCCATAGGTGAAAGTCCCTGCTTGGGAAACTGAAATAAATGAATCATCTTGTCGACGAACAGTCCAATGGCGAATCGGTCTTAGGAGAACGGTTGCTGAATCCGTTTTCTGTTCTAAACTAGGACTATGTTGGCTTCAAATATCTGCATTAGTAAGTATTGGTGTTAATGTATTTAAGTGGCAGTTTATTGGGCAATAAAATGCTGAGCCCGCGACAATCCAATAATAGATTTTTACTAGAATTTATTTAAGGCGCTGACAAGACCCAATTGTCCAAAATAGGCTTCCCTTAAGAAAAAAAAAAATGCCAAATCTGTATAGTTTGTGGTAGTGGAAAAAATATATGTTAATATTGAACATATTTCCCAAAACTTGGTTGTTACCAAAACACGGGTTAAAAAAAATCTCGATACAAAGTAACGTTAAACTAACCCTTACCTTGAGTTCTAATCCAAAATATCTGCATTAAATATCAACATAATGTGACGTATTTATGAACGTCTTATTTGAATGCAGTACTTAGTTGTTTTTTTTATTTTCGATTACTCAACTCAATTTTGAGGAAATAGATAATTGCTTCATATTTTGCAATAAATTGTGTCATCGCGCTTCTCTTTCTTTTCTATGCAATCTGACAGTGACCGCGGTTTAGGTGTTGTCAGCGTCTTAATGTGAGTCCGTTGACAATTCCAATTAAAAAGCGTTTATATAAGGTGTGAATAGTACATGCTAGTTACGTCTTAACGGACCTAAGTAATCGTCATTACAGAGTCATTAAGCTAATACGTTTTAAGTTTAGGTCAGAATTAATAGTTAATCGTCAAGCTCATTGTCAGTTAATCACAATTCAAAGTATATTTGTCACGGAATCGGTATAATCGTTTAAAACCCATCTAGATCACTGACGCCTTGTTAAACTGCGGTGCAGAATAATTGACCAATTTACTTTTATCTATTTTGAGATATCGCTTGTCTGTCGGTGGCTAGTCGAATTGAGCTAGTCTTATATCTTCTTTTTTTAATCTTTATTAGTTTATAGAGGGTTTGATCAGTATGACCACGTCAACCTCATAGGGGCATTCTGTGTCTATCTAGTCCTATATCTTAGAATATAAAATCAAAATCAAAAGTCATTTATTCAAACTAGGCTGAAAATCAGCACTTTTCGAACGTCAAAGTTACATAAGACAGTCCCCCAAAAATGCCCACCCGTCACCACTTCCTAGTGCTTTAGCTGGGAAGAAGAAGTGGTGGAACAAACTCCCCAGCAGCACGTCTGTCTGTTTAGTTATATAAACTTGATTCTATACAAATCGTATACAAAGTAATTAACATTACGAAACACAAAACATTGGATTAAATTACACACTTGCCATACGTTAGCTAGCACGCGCCAGTATACCAACAAAACAATGAACAAACTGTACTCAAGCAGATAAAAATTACAACATAAAAAAACGTAAATAGAACTTAATACCTAAATAAAAGCCTCCAGGCATAAAGGGCGTGCCCGCTTACATAAGGCAATTGCTGTAGCTCGAAGTGAGAAATGATAAACTAGCCCCATCGAAGTAAAATAAGTAAACAATTACTAATTACAATTAAAACCATGATCAGCAAGACGACCAGATAAGACCAAGATAAGACAAAGCGTATAGGTTATAAGCCTCATCCGCTATTGCATGGGCCTTAAACATAACTGGTGAAATGTGGGTGTACTGTAGGTAGGTACACCTCTGTCTAACCCCTCGGGGATAACAGACGAGATGTTATGTTAAGATAAGACAAAGGCGATAACCTCTGACCACTAGGGTGACTAATATGTTATTGAGAATGTTACGATTTCAATCAGATCTCTCCGGCGAATAAAAATATTTAAGAAATGGCTCATTAGTTTAGATCCTTTTTTAACAGACTTCAAAAAGGAGGAGGTTATCAATTCGACATGTTAATTTTTTTTTTAATGTATTTTCGGCGATTTCTCCGTCAATTACGGACCGATTTAAAAAAAAAAAATGTTTGAAAGCGTATGCTCTCGAGGTGGTCCCATTGTCACCCAGTCATAATCTGATGAGGGGATCCCATGGAATTCTAGAGAAATCCTCAAATTTTAAAGGCACACCTATAGCGATTTAGGTATTTTTTATAGTAACTTGTGCATTTGCTCTCGGAAAGCACAATTTGGTGGAGTGGAATTGATGATGAAGACCACAGATAGCCACCAGTGTATTTAACGGGTTGCGATTCGATTAGGTACTTTAATATGGTTGCTAAGCTATTTATGATCTTCACAATGCATATGGTGAGTGGCAGTTCTCCTGGTTCTTACCAGGAGAACTCCTCAACAATTAACGTCCCTGCATCAAGAAAAGCAATATTTTGTAAAAGGTGTGGAGCAGTTGACATTAGGCTATTGTAACTTAGATAAATTACAAACTGACCCACTAAAAGGTGAAAAATAAAAAACTTTTTACAAAAAAAAACAACCGACTTCCAAAAACACAATTTGAAAAATAACTTTAATTTCGGAAGTCGGTGGCAAAAAACTAAAATACAGATCCAAAGACACCGACTTTCGAAATTAAAGTTATTTATCACTTTGTGTTTTTGGAAGACGGTTGTTTTTTTTGTAAAAAGATTTTTATCCGCTCGCGTTCCGTAGGCCGAAATAACGGCGTATGTTTTTACTTTACTTATTGCATTTTTGCACAACTTGACTCTTTCCCGGGCAGATCTGGGTACATATCTAGTCAATGCCATAAGGAAAATATTCTTCAAAAGCATTTCTAAGCCAATTTTCTTAAACGTTCGCCACGCTAATCTAACCGCTCTCGTAACAAACAGTTGCATAGCGTGTCGTCAAGTTATTACACACTGTATGGGGATCCTATAGTAGAAAGCGCCCGAGTAATTGGTGATTTCAATTAACATACAGTGTTATGGCGCGTCCCGTACATTTTATACCGACTTCCACTTTCTACGTGTTTCGAGCACGATACTTCCGAGTTGCTTTCCTTGGCCATTTTAAATTCTTGCGTTACGACCTTGCAAGTTACGAGTTACGACAGATGACGTTTTATTGTGGTCCTTTTCGCGTGGCTTGAATTGTAATGTGTGATTCATACGTGAGCCATTAAGTTGTGGTGATTCATTAATTGGATGTTATCTGTGTATATTTAACTTGCCCAGCCTTAGTGGCGTTGTTTTGTTTATGAGAAAACATTGTAGAACATGTTGTTACGTTTTACTATGGTTTTATTCATGGATTATTCATCAGATTTTGAGTCATCTTTATAAATTATTAAAAATTATGTTTATTAAAAAAAATCTGTAGAAAATTTTGCCCTGTAGGTATATATAATCTGCGTTCTGTACGGGTTATGATAAAAAGCGTTTAATATGGACAGAGAAAATGGAGCAAACCGATATTGTACCAGGTCACAGATTCCTCCACTGACCGCAACACAACACACTTACCCTACTACACTGATTAATAATCGAAGCAAATTACTTCAATTAAATACCGCATTTCAATTGACGATGAAAAACAGAGACCAATTCGTAACAAACGAAGAATCAACGTATTTATTCCAACCAATTAGAAGTAATATGATCAAAATTAAGTAAACGGTTGTCCAATGTACTGGGAAAACGATATTACTAATTGTAATGAGGTTTTTTTTCATGATTAAGTGTTTATCGTGAGTTAGTAGTGACTTTAACATTGGATTTAATGAAAATGAGCATGTAGGTGTTATACGATTTTAATGTTAATTTTTGTTGGGTTTGTGGCAGATGTATAAACGTAAACAAAGCGAAAGGAGTATGTAAGGAGCGTAGCAGGTGGCGTTCTATAGTTTCTACCTACCCCCATGGGAAGAAGGCGTGAGTTTATGTATGTTTTTGTAGCGATCCTCTTTGTGAATATTAGTGGCTATCGAACAGGGAAAGAGGAGGTAATAAAGGTTAAGTGAACATGCGGAAACTAGCAAAAGCCAAATATGTGAAAATAAATACAAACATCTGTTTAAGGCTCGTACAGACTAGCGCGATATCGCTCCAGTCTGTAAGAGCCTTTACATAACGGTGAAGGAAAACAACGTGAGGAAACCGGCATGTCCTAGAACAAAAAATTCGAAGACATGTGACATCTACCAACCCGCACTGGGCCCGCGTGGTGGATTACGGCCCACTCCCACTCACAGAGAGGAGGCCTGTGTCCCAGCGGTGGGAACATTATAGGCTGATTATGTATGTTATAGGGTAAGACTTGGTATTACGCCCTACTTTTTTTTAAATCGTAATTTAAAAAAAATCTTACAAGATATAATCAAACTTTTTATTTTGGAACAATATTTAGTCTTTTGACAATAATGGCACAAGTGGTAATCTTAATAGGAACTAAGGATAAAATAATATTAATATTTTTTTTAAATCTAAGGTGGGGCGTTTTGTAATGTGGCTGGTGGCTAATACGACTCATTCTTATTATAAAATGCCCCAGTGTATTAATCATATATTTTTTTATATTTTTAAATATATTAACAATCATTTTGGCACAAACTAACTCTTAAATCGAAATTAAAATAATATGACGCACTTAGTCAGTCTCTTTATCAAATCAGACTTTTTACATAAACATTTGAATAAAACTTAATTTGTACTTATATCAACTTAATAGATTATTAAAAGAAAAACAAAATAATAGGTAAACTACCATCGGTAATCAACACAATAACATAACATAACATTCGGCTTCAGTTTGAGATTCAATCAGTCTTATAAGTTTTCATTTGGCAATCATCTTAAAATTAAACAATAAAAACTTACACTCTATTTTTTTTAACAGCTTCCTTTTTGGCTTTGCGTCCACAACGATTACACATTGGGTTATACATAGTGCAAAACTCATGCAACCATGTTAAACAAGACGGGCATTGAATCCAATCTTCAGTGGATTGTGTGTCATAATAATTTTCCGTGCATTCAACGCATCTGTTAACGTCATCATGTTCGTCTGAGATTTCTTCTTCAGAAGTATCTACCCTAACCTCGTTTTCATCATTGCTTTCAGAAGACGATGACCAGCTTACTTTTTTCTTATTTCTGACAGGACCTTTCTTTGCCTTCTTTCTATTTTGTTTTTGTCCATTTTGTTTCTTTTTTACACCATATTTTTCTTTCACTGCTTTAATTCTTTTTGTGATCTTAGCCTGCTTTAATTTTTCAGCTGCTGGTTTCTTCTTATCAGCAATTACTTTCCGTTTCTGTATATTTTCATCAGAAGTTAAAATAACAGCTGTTTGTTTTCTCTTAGACAATACTACAGGAAGTTTAGGCACTGGATGGATTTCATTCAAAACTTTGGATGGTGTTGCTTCAGACTCAGTAGATCCTATTTGTTTTTCAGGGGTTTGTTCAATCAAGTCAATAAGATTAGACTTCGCAATAGTCAGACACGCCTCACTCTCGATACGACATTGTATCGGATACTTTTGTGGTGTTTTTGGCAATATGATATTCATTTGGTCAAACTCTTCTGCCACAGGTGCATCTTGCACAGGCAATGAATGTTCAGTTACTACTTCCATCAAACTATCTTCGTAATTTGGATTAATTAGATGTAGTCCTGAAGGACCTGGCTCAGATTGGAACTCATTCACAACGACAGGTGGTGATCCTAATGTCCTGGGCTCTAAATCATTTATGACCTGCTGCGGTGATGAATGAATTGTATCAAAGGCAATTAGCTCACTACCGTCATATTCATGAAGTAATGACAGAGACTCTCTTGACGTCCCATCCTCATCTTCAATAACTAAATTTTGGTCTCGCAGCGAATCAGATAGTGAAAAATAGTGATCAGGAATGGCACTCGGATCAAAAGGATAAATTCCACATGATTTTAAAGCTGACACACCATTGGAAACAGTAGCAGCTTTGCCCCAAGCTCGTCCGATTAACTTAGACACGTCATAGCGTGTCAACTTCTTCTCCTTGTTCCTAACCATCCAAGTCTTAGCTTCCTGGGCAAAGTACACCTTCAATGGCCTAAAAAAGGCTCTATCAAGAGGCTGCAGAGCATGCGTAGTGTGACTTGGTAGACACAAAAGAATAACACCATTTTCTTTAGCCACTTCCAGTAGGCGAATATTGTTACTGTGCGAGCTGTGACCATCTAATATTAACAATGTTTTTCGAGGACTCTTGTGACGCAGAAACACTTCTTCAAACCATTGCATGAAGAGATCTGTATTTATGTAAGAAGATTTTTTGTTCATGAAAACCTGTGATCCTGGAGGAAGACCTTCGGAAAATTGTGGTTTGCTGTAAGTACCCTTATAGATTAAAACAGGGGGAAGAAAGTTACCTTGAGCATTACAACAAGCAATCACCGTTACGTTTTCACCCTTTTCAGAGCTAGTGAGCGTGTAGACGTCTTTGGCTCCCTTTGTGGCAATTACTTTTCCTGGCTTGTTGTTCACCTGTATGCCGGACTCGTCCATGTTGAAAATATCTTCGGGGTGATTTGCAAAATCATTTTCTTCGTAGATTTTAGCTAGTAAATCAAAAAAATCCTGTACATCTTTTCTATTAACTCCATAAGCTCGAGCAAGTGACAAGCCTTCTGATTTTCTTTGACTTAATTCTGAGTTACGAGCCATGAACCCCGAAAACCATACATTTCCAGCTGATTCAGAACTTGCTGAAAATGGGTTTTTAATTGTAAGTTTCTTAGCTAATTGAAATGCCATTTCTTTTACATCTTTTCTGTCAGGGGCAAATCCAACTTTTTCCAATTTCTTTATATGGGCAACCAGTTTTTTTTCATGCTCTACCGAAAATACTGGTTTTCGTCCTAGAGGGCTCTTTGATTTTCCTGATAAAATGTGTCTTCTTAAAGTCCGAGACGGTATGCCAAAGTTTCTGGATGCCTCATTAACACCCATTACTTTGCTTAGGACACTATGCATGGCTTTGTCTAAGTCGTCCGCACTCCATGATGCTCGTAGTGTCCTTCTTTCATACTTCCGAGACATTATCTGTAATAATATCACGCAACAAGGTACTTTAACAGAGTTCAAATATTAGGGCGTTTTAAACAACTAGCTTAGGGGCTTATTGTCAAATTCGATTTTTAATATGCCCCACTGAGATCAAAACACAAGATTCAAGGTTATAACGTTCGAAAAAATAAAAAGAGAAAGGTAATTTTATCTATTTTACGATAGTGTGGGTCATTTTAACACAAAATATAAAAGTATCAATATATATGAATTTCTTGGAGACTCACCACAAATTGTTTCACGCCAATAAAACCAGATTTTGCAATATTTTTTAAACGGACATCGCAAACTACGTGCACACGTCGGCCATGTTGTGCGGCTACTAGTGGCTCCCCGCGCGTCTAGTTACGAGCGGCGTGGCTTTGTTAGTGTGAGTGTTTGAGTGGTGGGGCGTTTTGTCACTTAGGGCGTATTACCAAGTTCTACCCTATGTAGAGATCGGATATTCGGATGCATATTTACCTAAAGTTGAGATGTTGGCTAATATAGAATGCGCTTTTGTATCGAAAAAATCCCGTGGTTCCGGGAATACAAATGTAGGAATCCGATTATAAATTCCAATGTATATTAACTTACTTTCAAATGTTGGCTTATATGGAATGCACTTTTGTATCGATCGTAATCCCGCCCGCCATTCCGGAATCGACAAATTTTGTGGTTTTTTTTTACTATAGAATTGGCTGCATAACTACCTACCTTATATTGTAATTTAAAGTAGGTAGAAACATTAATTTTAACTGTAAATAAATAAGCAAGCCATGAATTCGGGGTTTTGTTTTAAATAATTCTTTTTTTAGAAGTCGTTTCTATGCTATGCACCCGACTATGCATTCCCGGTGTCCCTGGCATCCCGGGATTTTTATTAAAAAAAATATTTTAAGAAACCGCTTCCATACTTTCATAGCCAAAAATTAACTTTAGGTAAATATGCATCCGAATATCCGGTCTCTAGTTATATGTTTACATCAAGTATTTTATTGTAGCATGTTAATATTGATGACAACTGCAATGATCAATCAATCAATCTGCCTAGCCTTTTTCCAACTACGTTGGGGTCAGCTTTCAGACTAACCGAATGCAGCTGGATACCAGAATTTTACATGGAGCGACCGCCTATCTGACCTTCACAGCCCAGTTACTGGATAACACGATACCCCTTGGTAAGACTGGTTGTGAGACTTTGACATTGACATGACTATTGACTTTGACTTGGAGCGACTGCCTGTCTGACTCTGTGATGTCAGACTCTTGGGCTTCTGACTATCCGTAACGACTGTCAAAGATCTATGAATAACAGCGCGGACCAACGGCTTAAGGTGGATCCGCAGTAGATGAATCATTAACACATCTCTTTTAGTAATTTGTTCCATATAACATACTTGTTTTTTTAGTTATTTATGTTTGACAGTATTTTAGAATACACCACTTTCACAGAACAGAATCACCCCGTTGCGAGTGCGGTAGTGTGTGTGTAAAAGGGCAGTTACAGTGCGGTATCACACGGGCCGCGTTTTAACATGCGTGTCCCACACATGCCGATTTCCGAAAAAAAAAGACCTACTTATTTTATTTTTGAAAAGACCTATTGATTCGTGTCGAGAACCATTAGCATAGTTGCCTCCTTGAATTTGACGAGGATGCAAAACGACACCTTGTATAATCATTTTAGACAACCAAGACCTGTCTACCCTCTACGCCCAAAAAGAAATTATCTTACTCTTACCTCTATCTCTAAACATTTGTTAGGAATCCTTATGATCTGTCTTAAACAATTCTACTGCCATAGATAAATTCAGCTTTGTAAAGTCAAATGCCGGAGCCATATAGTCCAATTAACACGTGTGCAAATCTTGTTTTAGTATTAAATTCACGTGACTTATCAGATTAAAGCAGCAAAGCCGATAAATTGACGAAATTAGATTAGGAATCACTTGAATGTTTTCTTTGGTCAATGATATCTAATATCATGTGCGGATTTTGTATTAGACAGACGACCTTCAGAGTAATGGGATTGCCTTCAAATAAATGGGTAAGTAATTAGAATTACTTAGGTCATTAATTAAAGGATTTAAGCGAAAAAAGTATTTGTTTTGGGGTTTTGGGGCAGAAATGTTTCGGTAAGTCGATTAGACTCTTTCAAATTGGGGGGAATGAGCTAAAGAAAAACAAAAAGTAATTAAGTACTTGAGCCGTTTGTTTAGTTTTCAACGCCTATAAAACTCTTGTTATCTTCAAATCTATTAATTAGCTGGTGACCATGTCTTTCATTTACAGTCGAGTATCTGAGGAGCTGAAAATGTCAATGCCTGCAAGATTTACTGATAGCCCAAAAAGTTATCAAAACTATTAATTTATTTACCTATCTCAGATTATATGTAAGATATCTAATCATAGAATCAACGACGTGGACGATAAACCAATAACTGTATGCTAATCTAAATTACTTTATTTAACTAGGACACATAATACTGTCCTCCCATACCTATTAACACTGTAATTTGTTTACATTGTAACAGCTAATTATTTTTAAAAGAGTAACCGTGGAGTTTCTTGCCGGCTCTTCTCCATAGGAAATGACCAATCGGAACCGTGCACCTAGCTTTTGACGTTTCATGAATGCGAATGTAGTTTTATGTGAAATAAAATATTTTGATTTTGAATACACGAATTTATTGAGGAAAGGAAAGTCCGGTTAAGACGCTGACAACACCTAAACCGCGGTCACTGTCAGATTGCATAGAAAAGAAAGAGAAGCGTGATGTCACAACGCTTGTAATTTATTGCAAAATATGAAGCAATTATCTATTTACTCAAAATTGAATTGAGTAATCGAAAATAAAAAAAACAAAGTTCTGCATTCAAATAAGACGTTCTTGTTATTAATTAAATACGTAACGTATCTTTATATTTAATACAGATATTTTGGATTAGAACTCAAGTTAAGAGATTAGTTTAACGTTAGTTTGTATCGAGATATTTTTTCAAAACGTGTTTTGTTAACAACCAAGTTCTGGGAAATATGTTCAAAATTAACATATATTTTTTCCTCCAACACAAACTATAAAGATTTGGCATTTTTTTTCTTAAGAGAAGCCTATTTTGGTCAATTGGGTCTTGTCAGCGTCTTAAGCAGCCGAAAACCTAGGTTGACTTCCGTGGAGTTTCTTGCCGACTCTTCTCCATAGGAAATGATCAACTGCAGCCTTGCACCTAGCTTCTGACATTTCATACGTGCCGATCTGCATGGGCACTTATGAAATGCATAAACCTACGTTTATGTGAAACTAAACTTCGTCAGCGTGAAATTTACGCCCCCGACACGCCGCGTCGCATCCGATCGCTCGCTCGCAAGTAACTGATGTTACGTCGGGTTCTGACACGCGGTTTCGAATTATATGAATTTTTATTCAATAACTATTTTATTTTTATAGGTTATTTCATACGTTTATTTTATTTTTTAATTATATCTGTATCTATCCGTGACATCATAGTGGGCCCTATCAGAATACCAGCGCTGCGACACTTATTTCTTAAGTACTGCAGCATTATGCTGAGATAGGAGGCTTTTGGCCTCGTACAGGACTTTTTGTTTTTTTTTTATGTTTCTATGAGTATTTTTTAGTTTAATGTGTGTTCTCCTGTGCGAGTCCCAATAAATACTTTTTCTTTCTTTCTTTCTCGCTCGCGCTATTACTTTCTTTTTGCTTAGCGTTCCTTCTGACTTTTTTTCTTTTTGCTCGGCTCCCAAGGGTCTTAGCGTGATGTTAAATAGCCTTTAACCTTTCTCAATAATTGGGCTATAATATGCAAAAATAATTTTTCAAATCCGACTGGCTGTTCCAGAGATCATCGCGCATCATCTTTAGATTTTGCCCGTGTTTTGATTGACTAATTTGAACAAAAACGGTTATTGTTACTAAACTATAAATCATATCAAATATTTTCTCTTTAAAATATTAATATAGATAGTAGATAAAATATTTTGATTTTGAATACACGAATTTATTAAGCCACAGGAAAGTTCGGTTGAGAGGCCGACAACAACTAAAGCGCGGTCACTGTCGGGCTGCATAGAAAAGAAAGAGAAGCGCGATGACAAAACGTTGGTCATTTATTACAAAATATGAACCAATTATCTATTTACAAAAAACTGATGATTGTATTAAAAAAAAAACACTATTATGCTAATATGTTGCTTGTAGAATAATCTGACAAAAACTCAGAATGATTGCATGTACCTATTATTAGTATGGTTTATAATCGTCAAAATATTTTTTTAGAGACATTTTCGTGATTTTTTTTCTATAGTATCAAATTTGTTGAATTATATTTTCAATACACTATCTACCTCGCATATATCCTGAAGAATACCATATACTTTTCTGATTTTGCTTACTGCAGTGGATCATATACTTTTCGGCATTATAAAACTTGTGTTTAGGTCCTGTAGTCCCCTTAAGCAGCCGACAACCTCCTAGGTTGACCTGCGAGATGCCATTTCTCAAACACAAAACACGAATTAAATTTAATGAAGAATCTCTGCCCTTCAAGATCGTAACCTAAACATTGTGAACTAATTCATTGCACCCAGTGGTATATTTACGTGATTAGACTAACCATTAGAATACTAAGCACAACTTGACGACAAAACAATCGAACGACGGATGGATATATTCTTCAGCCTATTCCCACAGCATCGAGAAAATAAATATAGAAAATCAAACAACAAGAAATGCTTAGGAAAGTACGCATCGGTACTTGTCGGACAAAACATACTTGTGCCTTCAAGAAAAATAATTTATATCACTTGTTCGCTAGCTTTTACCACACGTTATTCTTTTGAACTATATAATCGCAGCGGTTAATCACAACGACCGAATGTCGAATTTAGACAATTGAGTGTTTTGACACGTGGATGTTCGTTATAGAATGGCTTCTTTAGCCTTGGCCTATTGCAATTAAGCTTATATAGAACGGTCATAATCATTAAATAGATATTTCCAACTAATTGTGTGATGCACCAAGAATGTGATAAGTATTGTTTATTTTCAAAGCAAACTCCGACTCTAAGGACCAACGGGGCTCAGCTGTGTGATGGACCAGATGGACCAGATGACGGCAGAAAAACACGTAAAAGTTTGCCACTTCTTGTGTCACTCATCCTATTCAACTAATATTATATATGCGAAAGTTTGTAAGGATAGATGGATGGATGTTTGTTACTCTTTCACGCAAAAAGTACTGAACGGATTTGGATGAAATTTGGCACACACATAGTTTATAACGAGGAATAACACATAGGATACTTTTTTACTATTTCGATATACATCGCAGTAGACGCATCTAGTCTATAATATTTTTTAACGCAAAGTTTTAAGAGCTTACAATGAATCATAAATTCATAACTAAGTACAGTCATGCACACCCGCGGTGAAAGAAAATCATGTATTAAATATGACATGAAAGTTGAATAAAACGACCTCTGTATTATATAGTCATTTAACCCGAGAGTAATCACTGCAACCTACGTTTACAACCTGTTACATACTCACTAGGAAATGTCAAGAAATTAGTGAACTATTACGTGGTGTAACTCATAGACCATTATGTTGTGGTATGTGGTTAAATAATATACTATGTTTAAATGTACTGAATATGACTACATTGTATTGTATTTTGTATTGTATTATAACATAAAAGGCGAAATGTTACTTGTAGGTACAGCTTTGCCTAACCCGTCGAGGAACCATCATCTGCCCGCCTTTTCCCAACTACGCTGGGGTCGGCTTCGAGTCTAACCGGATGCAGCTGAATACCAGTATTTTACATGGAGCGACTGCCTATCTGACCTCCACAACCCAGTAACTGGGTAATACGATACCCCTTGGTAAGACTGGTTGTCAGACATTCGGGCTTCTGACGACCCGTAACGACTGCCAAAGATTTACGAATGACAGCCGGGACCTGCGGCTTAACGTGCTTTCCGATGCACGGAGGGGTCTTGGTATATAAAGACGGTCACCCATCCACGGACCAACCGCGGCAAGCGTAGCTTAACCTGATCGATTGACCCGTGCGGCTGTTATTATTTAGCCACGAGCCCCCCGTGGAGGAATACAGGTGTGATATTATGCTATGTTGTATATTTATCTCAGAGTTATATACAGTCACATTTAAGGCGCTGACAAGACCCAATTGACCAAAATAGGCTTCTCTTAAGAAAAAAAATTGCCGAATCTGTATATGTTAATTTTGAACATATTTCCCAGAACTTGGTTGTTACCAAAACACGTTTTGAAAAAAAATCTCGATACAAACTAACGTTAAACTAACCTCTTACCTTGAGTTCTAACCCAAAATATATGCATTAAATATCAACACACGTATTTAATTAAAAACAAGCACGTCTTATTTGAATGCAGAACTTAGTTGTTTTTTATTTTCGATTACTCAACTCAGTTTTGAGTAAATAGATAATTGCTTCATATTTTGCAATAAATTACAAGCTTTGTGTCATCGCGCTTCTCTTTCTTTTCTTGCAATCTGACAGTGACAGCGGTTTAGGTGTTGTCAGCGTCTTAATTAGCTAGCAAAACTCCGCATACGTGAAAAAAAAAAAACAAAATTGTGGGGTCAATGACCGCAATTAGTGTAGTCACTAAAATAACAGCTTCAAAAATCAGGTTTTATTTCTTTGTGTTAACTTCACAAAAGTGATTGGTATCGGTATCTAAACTCGATGAAACAAAAGAAAACACATTTTCTCAACTGATACTTCAAGTTAAAACACTACCAGCGG
This sequence comes from Atethmia centrago, assembly GCA_905333075.3. Lineage (NCBI taxonomy): Eukaryota > Metazoa > Arthropoda > Insecta > Lepidoptera > Noctuidae > Atethmia > Atethmia centrago. The sequence goes on from HG995374.1 coordinate 28,269,910, forward strand.
TCGTTGACCCCCTAAAAAACATTTGACCCTGTATAACTAAAATAGAGACGGTATAAGTTTTTGACAATCTTAGCCACACTGGTAACTAGCTTACAGTACTGAGCCCGAAGGAAAGAAAAAACGAATGGGAAAGCTTCTAACACAGGGAAATACCCGTATTGGTAAAAAAATAAATATATTGCAGTGTTCGTTTATTCATTCTATCATACTTCTATGTTAGTTCTTGTCTGTTGCCTTGACTATAGCGCCATAATACTGGTCAAATCATAGGTTTTGGAGCACGTTAGTCACCGCTGTTAATGTTTGCGGAAGTATCTGTCAAAACGTAATGTACTCTTTCGAATTTTGTTTGTACTGAGATTAGGAGAAGGTTAAATGGAAGTTCTCCGTCATTATCAAATGTTGCGGATTCTGTGTTCCATGACAAGTAGCAGATAACTCAGTGATGCAAGTACTAAGCAGAAAATCTTTAAGTTTAGCATAAATACTAAATTAAGTCACCAGTCAGCATGAGATTGCTGAAATATTTTGTTGATTTGAACACATAATGGAAATAAAACAGGCAGTTTTTTTTAAAATAGAACATCGAAGATATTTTGGTAGGAATCTGGGCACGTATTACGGTGACGAAAAGCACCTGTCACTATTTCTCCCACTCACAAAGCGTGGAAAGCAACAGTACAAACGAAATTTAAAACTACTTCCGACAAATTTCTCACACGCTGATTGGGAAAGACAACACCGCATCTAATTACTAAATCGTCGGTAAATAATTCCACAGACGTATTCATTCCATCCACATATAAAAACCGTCCAAAAGCAGGTCATTCATCAATTAACTAAGACTCGGAAACAAAGTTTAATAATACCAGGTCGTGTGTGAAAAGTTAAACCTCGTTACGCTGTGGTTACAAAATTTAAACACCTCATTCATGCAGCGTTTGTTGTAAACATTTACGTAATTACGTATAGGAATTAACGGCCATTGTGTTAATTGTATAAGAGATGTTGAAAATGTGTAACAAATTATACAATCAGCGTCCCTTCCTTTTTCGGCCGGTGGTTTTAATAAGTTGCAAGTTCCTCAATAATATTGACTTGACATCGATTCAGTGACTTTCATTTCTGATACTCCACGTTTCATTGATCAGGTTGCCTTTAAATCATGATTTAAGAAGAAAATAAAAGCGTAAGGTAAGTAAGTAGCAGACTATCTCTTAAAACAAGTCTGCGAAATATTTCAGCAAAACATTGGGACTGCTTTTGTCAAGAATATCGAAACGTGAGAGTACAAAAAAACCAAAAAATATATTCTCTTAAAAGATTTATTTCAAAGAGTCTCCAGAAAAATAGCAATTTATGACGACGTGCAACAGGAGAAATGAGAATTCGTTACAGTCATCCATCAGATTAAGAGGTGCATTCAATAAGTACCTAGCCTCATCGCCAGAGGGCGCTGTAGTTTCAAAAGAGTTTTACCACAGTGTAGCACATTCTTTTTTAATTCTTTTTTCAAATTTTCATTCCAATCCCATCATTTGTTTTAATTTGACAACTTATGGAAGCGAACGTGTCGATCGGTTTTACAAAAATGGAAAAAGAGCAATATCGTTCGGTGATTCGATTCCTATTTTTGGAAGGGAAAACGCGCATCGAAATCAAAGAGCGCTTGGATGCTGTGTACGGTGACTCTTCTCCATCAATGGCCACCGCCAAGAATTGGTTCAACGAGTTTGCACGTGGCCGTACGTCGGTTTTTGATGAACCACGTCCAGGTGCACCGAAAACAGCTGCTACGGAGGAAAACATTTAAAAAATCCATGATTTCGTATTGGCAGATCGCTGATTGAAGGTTCGGGAGCTAGCTGAGACTGTAGGCATTTCAGAAGGAACAGTGCATCATATTCTTCACGAGGAACTCGGCATGAGAAAGCTGTCGGCGCGATGGGTGCCGCGTTTACTCACACCAGAAAACAAGCGCAACCGTGAGACCACATCGGAGACGTGTTTGTCGCTGTTTAAGCGGAATCCAGCGGAGTTTTTGCGTCGTTTTGTGACCGTCGATGAAACCTGGATCCACTGGTACACACCAGAGACCAAGGAGCAATCAAAACAATGGATCCAGACCGGGAAACGTGCTCCAAAGAAGGCGAAAACTGTAAAATCGGCCGGAAAAGTTATGGCCACCGTTTTCTGGGATTCACAAGGTGTGATCTACATCGATTACCTCGAGAAGGGTAAAACAATTACAGGGCTTTACTATGCCGATTTATTGGGCCGATTCGACGCCGAATTAAAGAAAAAACGACCCCATCTGGCGAAGAAAAAAGTGCTGTTTCACCACGACAACGCACCGGTTCACACGTCTGCCGTTGCCATGGCCAAATTGGTCGAATTACGCTACGAATTGTTGCCCCATCCACCGTATTCTCCAGATTTGGCCCCTTGTGACTTCTTTCTGTTTCCTAATCTGAAAAAATCACTCGCCGGGAATAGATATGGATCGAATGAGGAGGTCATCGCCGCCACGGAGGCCTATTTTGCAGAGTTTGACAAAAACTATTTTTCGGACGGGTTAAAAAAGTTGGAGCATCGCTGGGCTAAGTGTATCGAACTAAAAGGAGACTGTTGAAAAATAAATTGCCACTTTTCCAAAATTTTCGTTTACTTTTTGTAGGCTAAGTATTTATTGAATGACCCTCGTATGTCAAAATATTCGTTGCTAAAATGGACGAAACTTGATCAACTAGTTGTACAGGTATACGTAAGATTTAAGTGCATGCATTTCAGGTCATATTATCTTAATATGGTATCGTTTAGACTTGATATTAGGAATAATGGTAGCTAAATATAGGCGTTATGTGTCGTTTATAATAAATTATGACTATGCTACATCATATGAACCCATATAAGTCAACTGCTGAACATAGGCCTCGGTCGAATGACCAAAAGGAGTTGTCCCAGATAAGCCATATTTACAACGTTCGGCAGATGGATATGCGACCGCAGGATCGTTTCATTCTAATAATTTATAATATTAGTGCTTAGCAAAACACCTGCCGGCTCCCTTTATTAGTCTTTCGAAACACACTAATGAAGTGCAATCATCCAAGTCTCGACACACGACTAAACCATAATAAACCATTCAAATTCATTACGGCACCTTTCATCTTATATCGTCAAAGAAAAAATACCGATATACAAATGTCCCCTAAAAGTTAACGGAACATTTCCCACGTTTACAACCCAAATCCACGACGAAGAAGTATTATGTTGGCCGTAAAACTTGATCCATAACTCACTCTGTCCGGAAACCTTCCCGATTTCAACACCCAAGATATTTCACTTCGGATATGCGTTGGGGATTTGAATGCGTTGGCATAGTGAATCATTTATACGTGTCTACTGACTTGGAGGTGACTAAATATTGGGTATTGTTTTTGCTACAAAGAGGACTTTTGAACGAGTAGGCTTAAACAATGGGAAAAGTGATGAGCAATGACAGAAGCCCGATGGATCGTAGTTCGATTAATAATGAATGTGTAATTACTGGGTGATCCAAGAAAAAACATCAGCTACTAAGGATGAAAGGTGTTAACTAGAGAACTCTTAGAACGGACACTTATGTCAATAATTTTATGTTTCAAGAGCTGTTTGCTTTTCCTGCTTGTCAGTTAAAATTGAATGCTAGTAACTATAGCAAGCGCTGAACTTAAGAATATCTATTTCATACTTAGATAACCAGTTGTTTGCGAATAGACTGTGCCTCGTTTCTCTCCGCGCACTTGTCTTCCAAGCTGACAGTTGTCAACTTGGCCTCGATAACCAACTGACACATTCATCAATGCTCAGTAAAGTCATTATCAAATCTACCCTCTTTCTTCGTAGTTGTTGCGTCAACATTGGGGAGCGTGATTTTGGAGATGTTGTTAATGTGACGTAAACTGGGAGAGTCCTATGTTCAGCAGTTTTGGCCAAATCTTATAGCACCAAATTATAGAAGACAGGTCGTCAAATGGATTGGCCATTTGACGACCTGTCTTCTTGAGACCTTGACGAGATTTCGCTCTTATTTTTAGCAGCCAAATCTAATACGGAATCTAATCAGCCAGTACAGATCCAGACCAGGAAACCTCTACGCCACGCCGCCCATTAACTCGAATCCCACATTCACCTCATAGTCGCCAACGCGACAGATTCCGGTAATCCCACTCGCTAACGAGTATCGAGTGTCGAGTAACGATTGCGTACGAGTCGACTCTCGATTTCGTCGCGAGAGGAATGTCGCTGGGGGAGTCGACCGACCCGTGTTACCTGGCGTGCTGTTACACGTTGCGATGCAAGTGCTGAGAGATTGCGATGGGATGATGCGTTTTTGTGCTACATTACATATTACGAAGTCATGCGAGGGTTATGTGGGTATGTTTGGACTGGATGTAATACAATTGTTCTCGATCAGTTTGATGCTACTCTCATCTATCGATTCAAATCGTTTCTCGTCATTCATTGTTCAAAAATCATATTCGTTTTGAAAACATCGTCCACATTGAGTAAAAACATTGGTCAGAGAAGAGAGGTTAAAAAATTCTGAAAGTGTAACATAATAGGTATTGTTTGAACTTACGTTATTTTAAAGGTATGTCATATCAATCAATTCACAATGCAGCCTTTTTGTGAATAACACAATATTTTCATTCATAATTTCAGAACACAACTTATGAAAAATATTATAAACTGCCCTTTCTGTGACAATCAATTCAATCCACGACTGAAATAATTATTATGCAGATCAGAGACGTTACTGCAATCGTATACAATTCTGCAGAACACTGTCTTATCAATTTACGATTATTCTTAGGCGCAAGGCCAGACCAAGTAAAGTACTTAAAGGAAAGTTTACGTACTCAACACATACATAATGTAAAATGAGAGCCAAGTAATGCAAAATAATGAGTCCAATGCATATGCATGCCTTTGTGTGTAAGTATTTCTAGTTCGTATTTTTCAGAATAATTGCCCACTTTCACAACGATGTCATTTTACGTTTATCTATTGATCCATCCATCATTAATACTTACTTAGCTATTATAAGATGTTGATATCAATCTTCGATTATCGATTTAATCGGTGCACAGCCGATTGAACTGATCTGAAGGAAATGAACAAAAATGGTCGATATAATCACAAAGAAACCAAGGTCTGCAGACGATTTAAACGTCATTTTTTTCAGATACCATCTTTCAACTTCGTATCTTGGAACTAAAGTATGAAGGAACAAATTACATGGAACGGGCAGTGGAATAACCTTGTCGTTGGACGAAAAATAAATAAAAACGCAATAATTGCTCTCTGTAACATATCGATATTACATAACGGTGTTTTAATAGGTTTTTTCTTTAGAATACTGTTTCTCGAGATAAATATCAATATGCTTCGAGTTCTTGATTGCGCTGCACCTTGTAACACGCAATGAAAGGCTGGGATATCCAATATTGAAATAATTATTTGTTTATTATGTTGATACACTTGTTACGTCTTTGGCTAAAGTAGGTCGTAATTTCAAAATAAAATGTTAATTGTCAGTACTGAAATAATAAAAACACCATTTAATGTCAATTTATGCCCGCTGTGTCGGCACAGTTTACGTAACGAATGATTTTGAAACAATTCTGTTTTGGCTATAACTACATTGTTATTGTTGTTTTGCCTTAATATTTTAGCGTTTATATTATCGGGCCTTACATTCACGCTCATTTTCTCAGACAATTCGAGTAGAATTTCGAACGTTATCAACGACGATTACGTCGCCACCGCAAATAAATACAACATCAATTAACTATCAATCCACTAAGACTGATACCACTGACACAAAGTAGTCTAAATTGCTTTTAGTCTTCATAAACCGTATGGAATCTGAAAAGCGGGCCTCTATTCACAGTACTTAAACTAATAGAGGAGTGATGCTCAAAGTGGGAGACCGAACTCCCCTACATTTCAAAGAGCTAATCAACTGAGGGAGACCGCAAGCCTCCGCAGCAGGGACGAATACATGATGGGGAGTGGGGACAGGCAACTGCTATAGCAATCAACAACAGATTTTCCCACCGTAATCCGCAGTTGGTTTTATTCAAACAACGTTTCTGCTTTTCACTCGAGTTTGTCTACGTCGCTAATTCCATTTCATTTTAAATAATGATTAAAACATTACGTCTGATAGATCTTGCAAGTCATGAAGACGCATAATTTGCTGATTTCTCGAGTCTGTCTCGTTTAATTTGCGTGTGCGTATGGAGTAAATGTCTCTTTACGCACATTCTAAACTGCGATCGAGATAACACTACCATAGGTAAGAAATATTCGCTAGCGTGACTTAGAAACACTTCCTGTTCTTCTGAGTGAAAATAACTTTTATCTTATCGTAACTGTTTCCTGTTACTAGGCTAAAGTTTTTAGTGGATACCTTACGAGAAATGTAGATATATCAATATGCAATGATAATTATGTTGAATGCGTCTTGATGAAACGATAAAACGAGTGACCAGCAAAAATCTTCAATCCTCTGTCAGTTTTGGTCCTTGGGCCCGCATAGATCTACGAAGGGAAGACCAATATTCACCCTCCACAATAGTCATTTAGAAAATTTCGGGAAACGCTGAAACCAACGAAGCATTTGATCAAACGATGATAAATCGTTTGTAACCCTCGATTGATTCGTTGTATTAATTTACAAAGCGTGGGCTCGCGTCCAACTTGCTCGAAAGCCGAGAGCTAAGAGCGACTCCGAGATCAGACCAGTTTGGACGCAGTTCGCTTAACCTGTCCACTTGAAGACGCGACTGTTGTTCCTTATGACATTACATTGTTTAGTCGCTAGTTTAGTTTATTGTTAGAATGATGCTGTAACGGTAAAGTTATAAGCTTGTATAAGAATGTTGGCGTAGATGTAACTAGGAGATTAGCAATGATGGACGTGGGTAACCTGATGTTTGGGTATGGACAAAAAGTTCCTCTTTATTTAATGTTGATTTAAGATGAAGAATTTTTTTTCTTGGATAAATGGTAAACCGCGTGTATCCCTTTCAAAGCACATGAGAAATAAGCTGCCTTCCCTCCATTTACTCTTCAACTTATTCCCACTAAGTAAAGCCTCAAAAGGCAAAATTCATCTAATAAATATTCATGTTTCGTTGACTGCAATGCCCATGTGCTAAGCATGTAGCAATAAATGATCAACAACGAGGTGTAAGGAATCTGCTGGCGAGGTCACTGAACCTTCCATCTGGATTAGGGACAATGGAACCCAAGGAGGCGTAGAGAAACACCGTGACATTGATTTTAGAACATTTCTCGCTTTAAGTTTGTGTACTTTCGTGGTACATTTTGGTATGAAAATGTAAATATAATTGTCTTTGAAGTGACTGTGTTAAACAATTCAATAGGGCTCAATAGGCTTTATGTTCCTCCCTCCAACTACTTTTTTCTTCAGTAAAAATACAATTTCATTCTTGTCTTTCTTATTTCTAATACATCTTTTATTAGAGGCTGTCAGTTAAATCTTTCTTGAAAACACCGATCTTTATTTATTTCTTACGTATTTCTATGGTCCTTTGTTTCGATAAGTTTTTACATCCATCGTTGTGGCTAGTATGGGATGATTAGACACGCACTATGTTGGCATTTCAGGGTTATTGCTGATAACTCGTTGCTACGACTCCGGGGTTACTAAGGCCATGCGATAGCTAAAAATATAAGAATTATTTATATTGCCTAGAAGTTGACGTATTGAGTTCATGCTATCTAGAGATAGTATTTAGTGTTTTTGTAATTACCCGACTGCCCCAGAAGGAGAAGTAATGTTTTTCGAGAGTATGTATGTACGAGGTGCATTCAATAAGTACCTAGCCTCATCGCCAGAGGGCGCTGTAGTTTCAAAAGAGTTTTACCACAGTGTAGCACATTCTTTTTTAATTCTTTTTTCAAATTTTCATTCCAATCCCATCATTTGTTTTAATTTGACAACTTATGGAAGCGAACGTGTCGATCGGTTTTACAAAAATGGAAAAAGAGCAATATCGTTCGGTGATTCGATTCCTATTTTTGGAAGGAAAAACGCGCATCGAAATCAAAGAGCGCTTGGATGCTGTGTACGGTGACTCTTCTCCATCGATGGCCACCGTCAAGAATTGGTTCAACGAGTTTGCACGTGGCCGTACGTCGGTTTTTGATGAACCACGTCCAGGTGCACCGAAAACAGCTGCTACGGAGGAAAACATTAAAAAAATCCATGATTTCGTATTGGCAGATCGCCGATTGAAGGTTCGGGAGCTAGCTGAGACTGTAGGCATTTCAGAAGTAACAGTGCATCATATTTTTCATGAGGAACTCGGCATGAGAAAGCTGTCGGCACGATGGGTGCCGCGTTTACTCACACCAGAAAACAAGCGCAATCGTGAGACCACATCGGAGACGTGTTTGGCGCTGTTTAAGCGGAATCCAGCGGAGTTTTTGCGTCGTTTTGTGACCGTCGATGAAACCTGGATCCACTGGTACACACCAGAGACCAAAGAGCAATCAAAACAATGGATCCAGACCGGGGAACGTGCTCCAAAGAAGGCGAAAACTGTAAAATCGGCCGGAAAAGTTATGGCCACCGTTTTCTGGGATTCACAAGGGCTTTACTATGCCGATTTATTGGGCCGATTCGACGCCGAATTAAAGAAAAAACGACCCCATCTGGCGAAGAAAAAAGTGCTGTTTCACCACGACAACGCACCGGTTCACACGTCTGCCGTTGCCATGGCCAAATTGGTCGAATTACGCTACGAATTGTTGCCCCATCCATCGTATTCTCCAGATTTGGCCCCTTGTGACTTCTTTCTGTTTCCTAATCTGAAAAAATCACTCGCCGGGAATAGATATGGATCGAATGAGGATGTCATCGCCGCCGCGGAGGCCTATTTTGCAGAGTTTGACAAAAACTATTTTTCGGACGGGTTAAAAAAGTTGGAGCATCGCTGGGCTAAGTGTATCGAACTAAAAGGAGACTTTGTTGAAAAATAAATTGCCACTTTTCCAAAATTTTCGTTTACTTTTTGTAGGCTAAGTATTTATTGAATGACCCTCGTATATCTATTTCTTTGGCACGCTCTGTAGCCTAAACGGCTTGATGGATATAAGTTATAACATAAAAGGTGTCGTTAGATTCGTCTTAATTGTGGGAGTGACATAGGCTATATAATATTTATATATTGCAACTGCAAACATAAAAAGGGAGGGGAAGGTTTTTTTAAAAATAAATTATAACAATATTGATATCAAATAAAAGCTAGTAATGAGTCAATTCTATATATATTAAAAAAACCAAAAAGCTTGAAATAAATCAAATTATTTAAAAAACAAAAAATCCGACTGCTAAAACACATAACTGAAAAGAGAAAAACAAGCATTATAATCTATAGAATTTTGGTATCGCAGGCGGGGCCAAACCAATAACCTGAAGTATTATGGTGTAATTTTTGTTTGTGCCCCGGCTATACTAAAATTCTATAGATTGTAAAAATAATGCTTGTTTTTCTCTTTTCAGTTATGTGTTCTTAACTGAGTTATTTATTCTTTTATCTTAGTCTTGTTGACCATTCTTCAATAGTCTTCAATTGAATTATTGATAATAGGTATTGCCATTCAAAAAAAAAATATTGAAATCAACCATGTTTTTAAAGAGTTGGGGCTTTGTACAACTTGCTTCAAATCAGAAATATCAAAACAACTCATTCAGCTCAGCACGTGCGTTCAAATCAAGTCACAAAGGCACTTAAAAACCAACATTCCTGAATTAACCAAAGAAAAATCACGTACTAATATAGAGCGGGTTCACAAAACCAGCTTGCTTCTACTGAATGCCTAATAAGCTGATCGGTTTAAGAAAACTCGCGGTTCGACCCGTGCAGCGGTCAATGACCCGGGCTAAGCGCCGGCGCAACCATTGTTGTCTATGGACCATGCTAGTATAAAGCTCATGTTTTGTTTCAAGGCCAGATCGCAAAATGACTAACCTAGTACTTTGGGCAACAGCTTACGCAAGAAGTTAAGTCCTATGTAACGAGGCTTCCGTGTTTCCGACGAGGTAATTAACCTTTTTGGTATTTTTCTAGGATCTAACCATTACCAGAAAAATTACCCAATTAAAATAGTCTTTCATATAGAACAAGATTAACACAACTTTATAACTGAATGCAAGACATAACAAGCAGATGTAATTATATTAAATAAGGTGCTTTCAGAGGTCAGACCGGTTGGTGCCCATGGGCGGACAAAGAGCACTTGTACTGAAGAATATGCATGAATAGAAAGCAGATACAGTAACATGACATTTGTTCGGTGTGAGACCCAAGACAGTTTTATTGTAGGCATAAAGTTATAATAGAAACAGAATATTAAATGGAGGGCCTCGTCTTTAAAAGCAGTGATTTGCATGTTTTATTTTTCTTTTATAATTTTCACCATATACAACAAAACGCTTTTAGGATAAGTACTACATTGAGATCGTGCGTTCTAGATCTTGTGTATTTAGGTGCTGTATGATTTATGTGTGTGTATTTCGGGACATTTCGAAACAATCCTGGCGACTACGCTCACGTTGTCACGTATACACATAGCTGATAATCGAGTTACAATACAGATTATACACAATACCGTTGCACATCGAACAAACCTTTGAAGAAAGCATTATTATACCAACGAGTTATGAACTATCTATATCAAATAGAACCTAAGATCCTTAACAATGAAACAAGACGACATACTTCCAGGTTACAACATAAGTGAAAAAGCAGAATCTTCTTTGATAGCTTTGAAGCTGACTAGCCTGTGCTTAGCGTTGATCAAAGTAAGCGGTAAGTAGAACAAGCCTTCATGAGGAACTAAACCTTCTAGTCGGGAGGCTTCAGACAAAAATCGGGAAGTAACGAATAAAGAAGATAAAGTTATGAATAATTCAAGTTTTTATCGCCCTCTGAGTGCGTTCAAAGCGTTAGCACACTTTTTGCGCAGTAACAAAAACGTTTTCGGCGTAAAAACTGCAGGAATATTAAAAACATCATAAGCGTTCCTTACCCTCAGTTTTTACATGTTGCGGAAGATCGTACGCTCCACATTTTCTTTAATCAAGTACAGATTTAATAACAATGCTGTCTAGAAAGAGTGCAAAAAACTACTAACCATGAGTTCAATTAGTAAGCAATGAGGAAATCGGATCAACGATTCTCGAAGAGATTTCTAACTAAGCGACTGAGGCAGCTGTGGCTCCATTTTATAATACGTTGCTATAGATTTTGCCTTAAACTCAAGGGTATTGGGGCTGTATGAATTTTTGCGGTTCCCTAAATGAAACAATCGCTATCTCTCTTCACGTTTTACAGTATAAAAGGCGAGAGAGCATTGAAAACAAAAAATTGGGAAGCAGCTTCCTATGCTTTGAAATGTGTTCTTCCATCAATGACATCTTGAATTCTTATCGTCCATTAAAAGTCCCCATGTTTACGTCTAATCCTTTATGGTGTGAAGCCAGACGTGATATAGTGTGCCCATAAGTTAGTTTTATCTTAATAATTTACAATATCGTAATATATCACTATCACAAGTTCAAAGAGATTAGCGAAGGTTTATCTAGCTATTTCCGCCTTCATTTGTATATCATCGAATGCCTACCGCCAATACTATGCGCTAATATCAATAAATCCTACTTTTGATTAGATTAAGGTTCATTAAGTATCAATGAAAATAATTGAATGCTTAATTTAAATGATTTGGAGTTCCCAGTTCGCTATCTAGTCGTTACCAACCATGGAAGCCATTTAAGCTATTATAATGATTCTTATCTATGGATTGTATGATCTGGAATAAATTATTATTATTATTATTATCTTCTTTTCAAACAGGGAGTCAGCGTCTCTAGAAGATGTTCTCGTACTTCTTAAATTATATAGGTGTGGCTTTTAACAACATCAACGGGAAGTCATACGTAGCCAAAACACATGGCAAACAGATAATTGTAAGTGAAAACGAAATTAAGAGCATGGAAATAGGCAATTTGACTTTCGGACTGACGGAAGCAGCACATGAGAAAGTATAAAACTAATACTTATTAATGATTTATAGACGGCAGTTTAAACAGTGGCAAATTAGTCAGTTTATATTAATTTTATACTTTTGTTTATAGGTATAATTTGGCAACGTTTGCCATAATGAAGTCACTATGCTTTTTATGTATTTTTAATAGTAACGTTTGTATTATTTATAACTTATTTTGCTATAATAACATGACCTAATGTTCAATCGTTTGTGAGTGTAGAGTTAGAAACATAGAAAGGACAAAAGGGTTCGAGGTTAATTTTTGAACATTCTACTTCAGGCTTCCTTAGACTCATCTTGTTCTTTCCAGTACCTATCAATGATTTCACACGGAATGACATAATTATCATTAAGCAATACTAGCTAGATATTTATTATTGTACCAACTAATAATTTGCGTATAATAATAAATTGGGTTTAAACATTGCAATTGTACACTCTGACCCATTAACTACCTACTTGTGTACGTTCCATTTGCGTAAGCAACCTCTATCATAATTTGCACGGCATGAAATATAGCCGATACGATTCATTATCGATTAATAAGATAAAAATAATTATTCGACGATGAGAAATTATATTGCAAAATATTAAATAATACATGTATGTAATTATTTAGAGATAACACATCATAACACATATTATTGTGTGGGACGCCCCCAGCTAGATGGACCGACGACCTTAAAAAGGTGGCTGAGACAGACTGGATGCGGAAGGCGGAGGACAGGGTGTTGTGGCGCAGCCTGGGAGAGGCCTATGTCCAGCAGTGGACTGTTATAGGCTGAGTTGATTGATTGATTGAACACATATTCAGTAAAGACTATCTGTACAAATTTCACGTAATCTATGGACGTCTGTATAATGTGATTTATGATCAGTATTCTGCATTACGACCACATTGACTCCCTTGTTCTAATATCTGATATGAGCCCGGGAGATATAGAAATGACTCTGTTTATCAACTGTGGGAAAAGAGTACAATTTAATGGACATTCAAGCTGGCTTTAATCATGCGTGTTGTAGTGTTGATTAGATTATAGATTCTTTGTAAGTAATCTAGGCTGATAAAATGTAACAGACTATTTCTTTGTATTTGATCAATCGCTCATTTGAATGAAATAAACTGCTGATATTTTTTAGAATGTTAAGATTCTAGAAAATTTCTTCGATGGGGTTTGGCTTGTAATGCCCCCCACCGGTGAACAAAATATCAATTCACATTAAATTCGGCACTCGAACATAATAAAATTCAATAAAAAAACACAACTCACCAGCTAAATTGGCCATTGTTATCAAACGAGATGCTATAAAGTTTAATCTTTAAGCCGTTCAAACACTTTCTACCGACGAACCTTAGGCAAAAAATATTTCCATTGTTACGTACGTGTACGTTGTTCATTCACTTGATTTTTTAGCATCACCTGCGTTACCATCGTGTGCAGTCTGGTTTGCTTCATAAATCTTATTTGTTCGTGTCGATCTAACACAGGCTTTAGTTTCTTACAGTGAAAATGTAGTGAGTTTACTTACATGGTACGGTGTTAGAAAGCGTGGGCGATTCGATAGACAATTAATAGCTACATCGGCTGTACGCTAGAGATCTGCTTCTTACACTTGCTATTGTTCTACTGCCAGGTCTAATTACCGGCGAAAGTCTAACGAGAGTGTTGCGTGAAAGTTTCGTACACACGTTGGGTCCCACGTGTATTGTGAATATTTTTTATGTAACTTTTGTAGGATGTCATAATTTTTGTTTATATGGAATTGTTGTGTGCAGTTGTTAATGTTATGCAACGATTATTTAATGATGCTGTACAAAAAAAGGCGAAACTGTTGTACACGTTTTTGTTCTAGACGAATCTCGTGCGAAAATATTTTTAGACTTCATTTATTTTTGTGTCTTCTTCCTCCGGTCATAAATTAAAGCCCAAAAGTTTGAATGTCTTCTGCACTTGTGCTAAAGTGTGCTTTGGTCTTGTGCTTGTAATCGCGTACAAATTGTCGCTTTTGTTATAGCATTTATATATAGTGTGTGCAAGCGGTGAGCTCACAGATTAGAGGATTATAAAGATATCTTGATAAAATTCTTGTACAAAAACGCAACACAGGTCAGGTAACAAACAGGTCTTGATGTTATAACGAATTCCGCATTGTTAATTGAGGTCAATCGATATGAATAAGTACATTTAAGAAAAATGTGTCTTGACCAGTTACTTTGGTTTTCGAAGCATAGAATATTAGGCATTTCCAAATAGTACCTCAAATAGTACCTAACTATTATTATAAGTACAATCGTATTGTAAGCAAAAGCAGATTCGCCAGAATAAAACCAGCTTCAGAAAATTTCCATATCCAACTTCAAAAGTTCTTTTCGTTTCTCAGCCCTTGTGTCGGTTGAAAATAATATTAAAATCTAGCTTGTCAGCTGCGACTTATGAAAATTCATGTCGTCCAAACGCCTGAAAATTATTTCCTGTTCTATTTTTCGACAAATATAGTAGTTCTGTGCGGATTGAAAGAGATTTTATCATCTCTGAGGCTGCAAATGTCACAAGTCGGTGTTTTCGTTGTGTTCTCTATATCCCGGCTTACAAAAGACACGGAGTGCAGTGACAGGATTGTGGCAGACTACGTCGCTACAAGATTAATTCCCTTCCTTTTGGCATCGCTTTATCGTAGTAGACTCTGGTAGGAATTCCGATCAACCTATCGACGGTCACATAGCTGCCAAATATCGAGACATAAACAGGGGTCATATTGATTGTTCCGGCAGTATCAGACAGTGTTTGAGGAATGTTGTCAGTGACAGCTAGATAATACATTGCATATAACCGTTTGTTATTGTACCATTATGATTGAGCATTATGAAATAAATATTAGATGCTTGTGTAATTCATTGCTAATTGTTTCAAGTTTCGAATACCAAAGGAGAAACGAATGCCTGCAAATGCATGCGTCTTTACGTGCACCATCTTGGATCGAGTCTTGACTTATCATCAGTTAAGACTTAAACATGCTAAGTTGTCAATCATATGTCTGTGTTAGTTATGATGATCATTGAGCTGTTGAACATTAGTGTTCGGAAAGTGTTTAATAAAAAGTTGAGGTAAGTTTGTATTCATCTATCCGTTAACAAATTCAATTTAATTGGATGATTCTTTAGTTTATTCATGTACCAACAGAATATCTCAAGGGAATGTTCTGGGTGTTTGCACATTTGATGGAAGATGTGTCGCGTATCATCGGTCGAGTAACGCCAGAATGGATAAGTAGATAATAAAACATTCAACCTTACACACCCAATTGATGATGCGTTAGTGAGTCGGGGAACTAACGAAGTTACGCCCGACGCATCTTCCGTCAGATGTGCAACCATCCTAGGCCTAAAAATTAAAGTAACACCAAAACAAAAATTGGGCACGAATATTTAACAAACAATTCCAAGCCACTAATTTGTAAAGAACTTCAAGATCCGACTTTATTGACAGTCTTTCCTCACGCGAACGCGACGCGGTTTCATAATTCTACTAACAAATTATGGAAATTGATTGGCCAAAACTTGTACAATTTCGTTTGACACTAGTGACTGACGTAACGATTACATTGTTCATTGGATCATGCGAGTTGTGTAATGCATCACTTCGTTTGTTTACTGTGTTTGTGAACCTAGATTGATTTGATTACAGTTGTAGTGCTCTTTTTAAGGGATTGTAAGGAAAACCATGTTATTGTTAATTGTGAACATGATTGGCTTCTTGTGGCGTAGATGGAGAGAGCTTCAGAGAAAACAACGTTTTTTAGTTATTCTTTAAGAAATGGAAATATGAAATGAAAGAAGCAGAAAAAAAAACTACACAGAACTTTGACATATGGTAATGGTAATGTTTTATGATATGGTAGACATTAAAACAATCGCCAGAATAAATGGTTACATGAGTAGGTATCCAAGTAATGTATCTGCATTTAAATTAAAAGTTTTTAAATATTCTTTGAACAGATTGATGTATGAAGGCCGCTTGCCTTTAATACTTGAAATTATATGAGTTACAAAACTCAACGCAGCTTAACTTATTAACTTATCGTTTGAACCCGTTACGTTAGTAAATAAGTAAACTCATCAATCATTAGCTATGGTTAGAGTGGTAAGTGCGAAAAGAAATGTAGAAACTGAGAAAAGTGAAGTTGTCTGGGTGTATTGTAATTTGTAAGGTGGATGAGCACGCTTCAAGTGGCACTTACCCTAATTGGATGCAATGCTCCATCAAAGCCACATTTAGCAGTATACAATACAATAGCACCAGTGTTAAGTTACTCAATAAAGGTGTGACGAATTTCATAATTTATTTACAAAAAATCTTCAAGAGCAAAAAATGTCAATGCCATTGTAACATGAATATTTTAAAAACAATCCTCAAAATTAAATACAACAATTGATTTTACAAAAACAAGACCTTTGAAACGTGCTTAAATGCAAAACAAAGAACTACGTAAAACGTTGCAAAAAATGACGGAATTGTACGTTCTGAAATTTACGAAAAAGTAAAAAAATAATAAGAATAAGGCATTAATTCAAGCCACGAATGAGATAACAAAAATAGTTAATTTCAGGTTGCCATTTTAAACAGCAATTAGTATTTAATCACGATCGCCATTGTTGTAATACTCTCACGGATAAGAAGCCGAGATGAGACGAACATGTTTTATGGCGATTCTGCCGAGGTTTTACGACGTAATAAGATTATGTCTGTTCCCATTCCGACTTTATAAAGGCGAAAGATGAATGTCTAGAACGTACTTGGACAAGATAATTAAGGCGAAACCGAATTGGTATAAAACGAAAACTTTAGTCAAAAAGAAAACAAAATGGTAGACAAAGTTAAAAAAAATATTAGTTCTTATTCGAAAATTAACATAACTATTGTCTACTTCGGACCAAACTTGATTAATTTCCAAAAGATGATCATTTATTGACAGAAATGTGTGTCTAATTTGATAATTCATAGACTCGTTTCAGATCAAGTAACTAGCAACGGAATATGTAGTCACTCACTGTCGATAACGCAGTTAGTAAGATGTTTTAAAAACACTTAAAATTTAAAAGCAATTAAAATCCTACGACCCCTAGTCCCTACATCAATTTACTTGCAGAAATACTAAGAAATTGGTTTCAGAAAACTTGTTAAAGACCCTTTTGCAGATAGACAATTTCCCTAGGGCGTTTTAGAATCAAAATATAAGGTTAGTACACAATTAAAAGCAAAATATACACGTGACGTGAAGAGTCGTAGTGAAATTGATTGAATTAAACCGACGAAGGGCCCCAGGCTTGCTCGACAGGATCTGTGTGCAGCACAAATCAATTTAGGTAATTGAACGGTGCTGGTAGGGAGCCCTGATTTTTTCGGCAAAGAAAAAAGCATTTTGTTTGGGAGTCAACGCATTTGACTTGAGTGGATTGATTTTTTATTTAACGTGAAAATGTTGGTCGGTGAATAGACGAAGGGAAAACCAGTAGCTTAACATGAAGTATAAAGCAAGGCCGAAACAATATGGTACGTGTTCCCAATTGAGGAAGGATCCTCTTATTAAACGAGGACAAGATATTATCAAAGTTTGAAGTTGCCACCTGACCTGAACAACTGAGCTTTGTACCACGTACCCCCGTTCCTATGTCAGAAGCTTGAGGGTTAAATAATTCATGGAGTTATACCCTTGGCAGAAACTTAACAAGATATCCGAGAAGACATTAATTAATTTAAAAATTGCAAAGCCCTCACAAATGAAGCGTCCGAGAAAAAATCGTAACTTCTGTTAGAATTGTAATCGACTTTTTCAGTAGAAACGTTTGATTACAAAGTTTTTCAATAAAAACAAAAAAAAAAACTCCGGATTTATGAGAAAGCGGCGCCAATTTTTCACCAGAGATAAACCATTGTTATATCTTAGGGACTTCACGGTGTCGAAGTTACTAAGTTAAAAGTCCGTAGATCGATTCGCGATAGTTTCTAGCATACTATTAGTAGATAGAATAGTAATTTTAATAGTACATCTACTATCAGGTGCGTCTGAATCTTATCGCATACCAACCGGAGCGGTAAGCTATAAAATAAAACTGGTAGGCTTCGTACATGCACTCGTAATAGGACATGTAACCTGTGCGTAATTGCGTACGTTGAATAATAACTACATATTCTTGGTGGAATCTAGGAGCGTATCTTAGGGTTGAAACTGGGTGATGTAGCGATAGCGAGCTTTGGAAAAAAAAAAGACGATCAAATGTATCACTTTGAAGGTATTGTTGGCGGAAAGTTAAAGGATCAAGCAAACCCGATATACTCGTTGGAGGCAACAAGCTAACTATTGTGGGTGCTCTTGAACGAGCGAAGACGGCTTACGCTGGATTATCCTTTGACAGTATCAAGAAAGTTATGCCAGTATAACATTCTTAGTCACACTGCACAGAAATTCGAAATGCTTCTAAGTAATTTGGAGAAAAGTTAATCGGTAATTTTGTAATAGTTTAGCCACTATTATCAACCCCAACGGAGCGATACAATTTATTCGCCATTGTAACGTAATACGCAACGTTAAAAACGTTACGAATGGCGATTACAATCGCTTGAAATTCTCTGAACAATTCTTAGAGCGCACCTCTACCAACATTACACACATTCCTACTAGATAACCGCTCCGTGGTCTTATCTATCCACTACCGTTACAGTTTCCGCATATCATATGAGGGAAACTAGGAAAATTAAGTACAGCATTTAACATCCAGATGTAACATTACTTTCACTGCGAGAGATTTCCATCAATGCTGACAACTTTCCAATATAAATGTGCGGACTATGGCCATTCTTCAGTCGAAACTGAACAAGCCATGTCATGCACAATCATGGTCTTGAGGAAAGTTTTTATGACTTGTTTGTTTGGCGTTCAACTTGAATAATGCATTGTAACACCTTATGGAGTGAATAAGTTTTTAATCGAGATGTGTCAGCTGTTATAATTATAACGTAACCGGTGTGGTCTCGTCTCATAAAATCGTAAGGCAGAGGTGAAATTTTTATAGCCGCGGTTCTTCAATGACATGCAGTAGTAATTGCTAAGTCACTAATGATACTCCTTCATCACTTATTTTTATTCGATATCCAGCCTGGTAGTGGGAAATATAGGAATGAAAACCAGAGTCCACGTGCTTGGTAAGTACGTTACTAATCAAATACCGATAAAACACTTAGGAAAACTACCGTATAGCTTTTAATATCTAATGCTATGCTTTGATAAGAAACTGAATTTTGTAATAAGTTTTGTAATATACATAATATTAAATAGGAAAAAGAATACAATACTAATAACCGCACTAATAATTTCAAACTAAATGCGTCAAGGCTCCCGCAGATAGGCACCACGCGTCACTAGTAGCACAATTTCTATGAAAAACGAGCCTTCACGTCTCATACGCCTAAGGCAGATTGATAATAGGTACCTAACACAGAGCCTTAGAAACAAACTTAATAAATTAAGCACCCATGTGGTTGCAAATAATACACGTACAATAAATTTATGGTGTGAACTAATGTTCTTACGTCGCACTTAGTACATGCAGCAAAACAATTGTCGAGCAACACTTTCCATTTCAAGAAAAGCAAGAGAAAATCCGGCGCCTCCTAAAATACAAGGTTATATAATTTCCTGAGGAAAATCAAAATCGTGGGTAATTAGGAAATTGTTCTCGCATGAAATCTTAATGACCCTTAACTAATTACAACTAGCTTTGTCTTGGAAGAATACGAAAAAATCTTAATGGTACACCAAACTACGCGAACGAGATAATGAAAAATCTTAATATAGAATTTTAATATTTTGTCCAGCATCTCATCTTTAGTTACAATATTATAGACGCTAAAGTACCTAATAATGATAAAATATAAGTTTTATGGAGTTATAAAGTAGTACAGGACAGTGTAATCTAGGAAAATGAACTTCTATTAAGAAGAATGTTAATTAGGTGTTTTATAAGGAATAAGCGTGTAAACGTGACTGCGAGAAGAGAAAATGTACATTAACATTAAGTAAACAGGTGATAATCTCGCGAAGATTATCTTGATACAACAAAGCAATCGAAACCGAGACTAGTAAGAAAACGAGAGAATAAACTAACTGCTAATTTAAATACGGCTTGAGGAGCAACGTGAACGATGAAAACATCAGGACAAATAGTGATTAACATACTTTAAAGTGCCACTATTGGACTTCTTAGGCAGTTATCATCAACTACAGACACCATCTGAAAGTTACATTAAAAATTAATTAACGATATCAAGTCGGCAGATTTCGGTGCAGATATCAAGATTTGGAATACTATTCTCTGGAATAGTATTCAGTAGAATAGTTTATCATTATCAGTGACGAAAATTAATAAAATTTCCTACTACAGCGCTGACATTGCTAATGGACAAGGTTATTTTAATACAGTCCAAAATACATCTTCCAAAAATAACAACGAAAACAACAACTATTACGACAATTAGGTAATAACAGATGCTTTCCATCTTTTCGTTGACATCATAACTTAAGAGAATGTTTTATGATATACCCACAATAAGCCAAGTGGACGATCGCCAGAGTTATAAATATGGATTTTGAATACCTGAATGATTCAGCCCGAGAACGTGGCAACGGTCTAGACTAATCCCCAGTTGGTTTATTCTAGACGTCGAGATTAACAATTAACTATTTATGTGCTGAATGATAAATTGCTAGATTTGTGCGTGATTCATGATGCTGACCGGCGTTAGGGCTTCTGAATGTTACGACTTAATCCTGTCTCGTTTTTCATGGGAAAGCTCTCGGGATGTTAATGTTCATGTATTATTATGAGCCGGAATGTAGGATAGTTTTGTACTACTATTAGTAAAAGGATTATTTAAACTAAAGTTAGAGCAGAAGGACCAATTTCTACACAAGCTGAACGAAATTTTTGTTTTTTTTCTTATTCATCATCTTGCTGCCCCTTGTCCCATGTCGGCGCAAGATAATTTCTCCTTCCATTCTTTCATGTCAACCATCACGCTATCATTCACTCCCGTTTTTATTCAAAGCTGTTCGCTTTGGACTAAATGACAGCAAAGTGTACATTAAAAGGTAATTGGATTCATGATATATTGTTGTGGAGTGTCCGACAGTTAATTAGTTCAGTCATAAAGGCAAACATACTTTATTTACCTAGGAATGGAAGGAAACGTAATGATAGTCGTTAGCAGAATTACCAATTTGACGAAGGCTACTAGAATCCTTTGAGAATTGGAATTACTTAAAAAAATATTTTTCTAGGTAACCTTAATTTCGGAACCGAAATACGAGAAAAACAAATAAGTACAACAATATAATAAAGTTAGTAATCACGTTAGACACGTTAAAAAATAATTAGACTGTTTTAAGAATGCCTAAAATACTTAAAAAAAAAAAACATTTTGACTAAATCTTCGCTACTTTGAAGATCAAACCGCATAGCGACTAAAACATAATTCACATCTGTGACGCGCTATGTAGGAACACAGCGGATACGATACCTACCACACGTCATTGATAAAAATCAATATGCGAAGCCAACCAGCTGATGTTACAAGGCAAACTGGTCTTAATGGGTCATTATCCTAGACCAAGTCACCATAACAGCGACAGTTGTCATCAAAATACACGATAATACGAACAACCTTCGAAGCAAGGTTGACATCCGATATCAACCAGCGAAACAACATTAACCCAAAAACGGATAGAAACCGGTCAAATTTGCTGCGGATTTTGGAACTGCTTCTAGAACCATCGCCGAGGGGTATTTGGTGCTTATCAAGGCAAGATGAGAGCAATGTAGGACTTTTCAGAAAGTCATGATCTTGGATGTAGCTAGTTCAAAGCGATGGACAATTAGGTAAACAAGAAGTATATAAATATAAAAACATATGTCTGAAAAAAATTTAGTTCCGCAAAGGATACTTCTGAGAAATCTAATGTGGAAGCTCTTGTTCATTCATTGGATATAATGCCTTAATCACTAGGAAAATAGAGAGTAATTTGGAAAATAATTCACTTGTCATAGTTGATTTAGGATTCAGGTTTCGGTGTGACAGTGGCGTAGCTAATTTAAAATTCACTTCATAGTAATTATCTGTTTTGAGTTGTTTTGTTCGCAGAATTGCATAACTAATTGACAACATTAATTCGTTACACTAGTACAGTGAATTTTGGAGATGATTTACCGTTTGTTAAATATTTATACGACACTTAAACTTACTACTTAACTAACGAGAACAGAAATCAGCATTGCATGCAACAAGATGACAGATCCAGTTATATTTTCATAATTGCGAATTGGTATTAACAGTTAGGAATAATAGCGGAAACCATATACTATTCGTTGATAGCAGCTGCTCATTTATAATTAAACGCTCCTTAACAGATGCCACTAAAGATAACAGCGCCATTACTATTTAGAAAATTATGATTACCGGTTACCGTAACATCTGAGGGTCTGAATCCTGAATAATTAAACTTGACCACCTGTTTCAGTTTCCACAAGACCAAGAGAGATTAGGATAGATGTATTAGTCGTAGATATCGCTACCCAAACTAGTGGAGACATTAATAAAAACGTGAACTTCGGTAACTTAAGTTGGCGATAAGCAGAAAATGGGAACGCTAACTAGAAAAAGTACGACAAAAACGTCGAAGCAATCCCTAACATGATAAAATAATATCCATTACCTACACCACTAAAAGCGCTTATTCCTTTTTCGCAAGCTTTGATCATTACAGCCTACATTAGAAGGGCTGAGTGTAATAAACACATGTTTTAAGCATGGTATGAAATGTCTTTGCAATTAGTAACGTCCTCATAACACTTATGATTACTCGTGCATTAAGAACCTGTTCTGTTGGTTGCTTGAAGGTGATACCCTAGACGGAATTTCATTTATGTCTTGTGTGGACCAGGAGTTGGGACGCGTAAGAATTTGCTCCTTTGGGTAAATTAGATTTACTTTTGCGGCCTTTTCTATTTTTGGAATATTTTATTAAGCTCGTCCTTGCATAATTTGCCATTAGATAAATTTTGATCCACCATTTTTGCCTCCTAATATTCCTACATCAAACGGATTCGAGTCGTTACTTATAAGCTTATTAGGAACACATTCAAAGATTACGTGAGAAGGGAGCCGTCCCGAAAATTAAGCTGTATAACATTTTTTTTAAAACAAGTCACAGCAGTCTCTCACCTTGGTATTCTGCACCTGAGCAGCGACAGAAATTAACCTCACAATAAAAAAAAAACTAAATACTGAAATATTTATTCGAATAACTATTTCATTATTTAATTAATAGTGGTCGCCCACTGGTCTAAATTAGACCCCCTCTATTTACAATCTATATAGTACTTACATATTCCATGCTCAAGCTGTCAGTTCCTGTCCCACAGAAAGCGAGAGAAAAGATGGTACACATCAAAACGCAAAGGCCGTGACTTAAGTATCTACGTAACTTTTAACAAAAAAAGTAAATATTCGTCCAAAACACGTTTTATTTAATGCTTTGGCTACTTAAAGGCGTAACTAGAACTCGTTTCTACTACACGATAAATGCTATTACAAACTAAATTAGAGATTCGCGTGCATCTTCTAAGTACAAATTGTGTTTCCTCGAATTAGCACATACGTTGTGTGAATGTTACTCGTACTACCAAAACACAAATACGTAAGCAATTATGTAGTTCATGTTACATAATAAAAACGCATAGTATTGTGCGGTCACTTTCTTGTATTCGTATTGAGTCAACGATTTAAGACCGTGATTCGCATATTTGAATAAAGTGGTATTTACTATGCGGATTTAAGGATCACTATATTTGTAGAAATTAGTAGAAGTTCGACAAGTTTCGTAATTTTCATTAAAATGCAGATTCTGTTCCTCGGCTCCGCACAATCTGTTTTGTCATGGAATTAACTCTTGCGTCTTAGGAAGACTGCTTAATTAGTGTTAATTTGTATTTAAGTAATACTTGTTCTGTGCAAATGAGTCTAAAAGTTTTTTGATGTTAAATGTTACTTTGATGATCATTTTCCTAGTAGATCCTAAGTAAGTTTAGCTCCTTGACTTGTTGCAAAGTCTAGAAGAACTCTTTGAGAAGTTTAGAGTTTTCAAAAATCAAGTTTTCCAAACGCAAAAGAAATGCTCACCCTGCTCCCAGTCTAAAAAGAATTAGTTGAGCCCATTAATAGAGGTGCCACACGTGGTGAACTATAATTAAGTGATTTATAAACCGCAAGAGTAGCGAACCTTGTGTTTCGCATCAAGGTTATATCCTGACTTTGAATGAATCATTGCTTCCTCGCACACGGGAGGGCACGGCTACTTATTGTTTTAAACAAATGGTAGTCTGAGAAGGAGCTCGTGGCTAAGTAATAACAGCCACACGAGTCGATCGAAGGTTAACCTATTGACCGCCACCTCAAAAAAGCAAATACGTGCTCTCGGCGCCAAGCTACGAATTATTCCTTAAAATCTGTCATGTAGTCGCGAACGTGGCGTGCTGGGCACATTTTGGTCTGTCATCTATACATGAATGTGGCGGTCAAAAGGTTATGCTACGCTTGCTGAGGTCGGTTCGTGAATAGGTGACTATCCTTTACATGCAGGATAAGTTTAAAAGGAGTGCGGATATTTTAGGAGGTAATCTGGTGCATAAAACTAAACAAGTTTCCCAAGGATAATAGGTTTAAATCTAAAAAATAAAATTAAACTTCTCATACAAACATAAGTCACGTGACTAGTCACTGCATGAAAAGTCGATATTCAATTTTAGGATTTCGACTTATGATCCGGATGGAAATATCCGGCCTCCATTTAAACTTATCCTGTACATCGACTCACGCTAAGCCGTTGGTCCCGGCTGTTATTCCCGGCAGTTTTTCCAAGGGGTACCGTGCAGTAACTGGTTTGTGGAAGTCAGATCGGCAGACGTTCCATGAAAAACACTGGTATTCAGCTGCGCCCAGTTAGACTGAGCAATGGGCAGCTCGCCGTCCGATAAGGACCAGGCCCGAGTCGATGGCGCGTTGTGTTCGACACGCGCCTCAAAGAGATGTCGTCAGCATAAGTGTAGCGGTCCACTAGGGCCGATGCCTGCCGGGGTCGTGGGAAAGTCCGGAAGGAATACCGAAGCCCCTGACAACACAGACAACGGAAGGAACACGGGTGGGTTTTAGTCAGTAAGCGTCTGACACACCCTCTCCCACCCAAAAAAAAAACCCAGTTAGACTGGAAGCTGACCCCAACTTAGTTGGGAAAAAGGCTAGGCAGAATAGCAGATGTTAGCCTGAGGTGCTTTTAAAATTACAGTACTTTAAAATTACAATTATGTTTCAAGACCATAATGTGGAAGATGTAAGACAATTGCTGGAGATTAAAGATTGCCACTTTAATGAAGTTAAGGACCAAGTTACTGATCTCAGTCTGTTGTTGTTTACAAACATTTAAGTAAAATGAAACAATATGGTGTTTTTCTACAAAAAGGCAGTCTGTGTTTTTTATAGCATAGGGCATTCGGTCATCGCAAACATTACCCTTGGTTTTGGTAGTAAACAACCAAGTGTTTCATTACGGTGATTTAAATATCGTATTTGATTAGTTTAAGAGCAATAAATATCACAAAATCTAATGATTCAATATTTTAATGTGAATCTTAATTATAAATTAGACCGTATCCTTGATCTGCCGATTTTGAATCAAAACACGTTGCCTTTTTAATTTTGTTGAAAATTCTGAGGAATAGCGGTTCAATTGAGCAAGTTTTAGTATTGTTGATATTCTAAAAACTGGTTGTGTTAATTTTGGCATAACACATCAAGATGTCCTTGCTCGATTTTTGTTACAAAACTACTAATTTGAATGTGTTTTTTAACACATTCAAACAAAATGTCAAACAGAATAATAATAATTGATCAAAAAGTTTTGAAATCATTCAGATTTAAATTAAATGCAGTTTTCATTTAAATTTAATAAAACGCATTTAAATTCGTATTTTATTAACCTTATTAACCTTTTGACTGCCACAGTCATGTATAGATGACAAACCAAAATGTGCCCAGCACGCCACGGTCACGACTACATGACAGATTTTAAGGAATAATTCGTAGCTTGGCGCCGTGGGCACGGTATTGCTTTTTTGACGTGGCGGTAAAAGAGTTAACTGATTTACGGTTTATCATTAAGTTAACCATAGCCAAGTTAATCGATGGATTAAAGAGAAGTTTCAGTAAACGATTTATTTCCGTTTACTAACGACAGAGCAATTGAAGTCTAGTAATAATATCTTAGTCTGTGTTAGTAAGTCTAGACCAGAGCTGGAATCTATGCACTCGATACTCTTCCCCACTTACAGCTCGAAACGAAAGATGGAGTGCTACTTTAATTGTAAGTAATCAAATACAAGCAGTTTATACTTCTACCATCAATCGAACAGTTGATTAATTCTCTTCGTTGGATAGAGACCCGCCTTTCTAGATTTATTTTTAGCAGATTTTCTTTCACCGACAAATTTGCGAAAATTGCGTGTCTAAGCCCCATACATTTCATTCCGCCGACTGCTTGCTTGTCAACAATTTAGGACAAACAGTTTATTATACAGTAAAAAGTAATTTAACGTTTATTGTCCGTGTAGAAGTTTAGAACGAATACTTGGCACATTGAGCGTGTTAAATCGCGAACATGTATTGCTATCAAAATGTAATAAAATTCGACAATGTAGGCACCAAAAACAATTTTGATGTGAGTCCGAAACTCGTTAACTTTTTACTCGAAAAATTTCTTAATAAACAAAAACTAAGTTCGGTCGCTGATTACGCAAACGCCGCGTTTTTATGATTGATGACCTCCAGTTCGATGTACTGGAAAATTCTCATGTAAATCATGCGTACATAAATACATACAAGATATCTTAAGCAAAATTACACAGACTGGAGTTAATTTTAGAAAAGAACACAGGTAATTAACATTGTAAAGGTAATGATTCTTTTTAAATGTCGCGAACTTGGCCCACTTTTTTCTTAACAACAATTTTTCAGACTTCGCATGCATTGCAAGTATTTTTACCACTTAGTAACAGAGGCGGCATCAGTTTTTAATATTTTAGTTAATGCGAAAGTTCCTGTCTGTCAGTTTGTTTTTTACCGTCTTCATGGTTTAATTGCTGAACCGATTTTGTTGGAAATTGGTAAAGAGATAGCTTGCACCTTGAGGAAGGATGTAAGCTTACTTTTTTTGTTAAATCAACCCCTTATTTCGTGAAATAGGGAGTAAAGCTTGTGTGGGTGGTAAAATACGATTTCCACGCGGACGGGGTTGAGGGCAAAGCGCTGGTATTTTGATACGAAGTAACACAATCGTGTAATATTAGTAAACATGCAATTTATCATCGAAACTGTCCAGCGACATCAACCTTGGCAGTACAATAGGCCTTAAGACTAGTTAGTCTATTTCCTGACGACATTTCCTTTTCCGTACGATTCTAGATTCGTCGTAGTTAAACGCAGGAAATATAAACTTACAATTACGATAGCCTACGAGCTATAAAAACTATGAAGGTATAAAATATGACTTTTACATATATGGGGTCAATGTTCGATTAAATTCCTTTGTGAATTAAAGTTATGTAGTATTGATATTAAATTGTATAACCATAATCGTATTGGGTAAGAGATCAATTTCTAGTCGTAGTTTTCTTAGACGTGCAACTAATTTGTTCGGGTCGGCATGATTCGGCACTGCCGAGTGTCAAAATATATTCGATTTTGCCACCCGGCCCGGCTGTGCCGAATCATGCCAAGCCGAACAATTTTTTTTATTTACAAAAACATAAACTTTGACAATCAGTAGGTACCTACATACAGAACTGTAAGCAAACTTAAGTAGAATTATACAAATATTATAAATAGTAGTGAGGTCGAAAGTTCATTAAGAATGGTTACCCTGCCCCCAAACTAGGAAAATCTTGTATCTTTGGAGGCCAATTTTTGTGAGCATACAAGTAAATTTAGAAAGAGAATCTTCGGAGACGGTTTGTAAACATTTGCACGCTCACTCCGGTGTTATTTATTTCAAGTGTCGCTGGCATCTAAACCATTGAAGAAAATCTTTAAATTCTATTCAATTCAAACTAAAGCATTTATTAGCTAGAATACGGCACACAATGGATATTATGTTACAGTATTCATCTCTTGAAGTCTTGGTTATGCGTTATCGACACTCGCTAAAAATGGTGGTACCATACATCGTGATACAACTAGAAGTAACATGACGATTGCTATGTAAATAAATGGCGTTATGATTGTCTCGTCATTCTTAATGGGTTAGACAACTGTTTAATTAATTCATTTCAATTGTAATCTATTAAGAAATTAGCTCACAGTAAAATTAAATACCCGTTTTTACACGGAATTAATTAATTGATAAGACCATTCGAACTTGGCTTACTCTACATTTCAAACGCATTTTGATGACGAAATCGTGTCAGCTGATTAGGACATACCTTGTAATTGTCACGTCTTTGGCTATTTACGTTACATATTGACTGAAAATTAGCTTGTATTAGCAGGTCGGCGATTTCAGGTATGCGACCACACGAAATATTAGGTTCAAACATGCTAACTCAATACTTGTGCAAACATTCTATTTGGTGGAAAATTGAAACATCACAACTAAATATACATAGCCTGCTATAATGTATGACGTCACAGAGGACATTGACATGTTCAGACTGAAAAAAATATAATTTAATAATCACATAGAATGTGTTAAACAAATATTACTCATGCATTAGGTACCAACATGATATCATATATCACCATAACTAGCAAAGAATATTTATATTCTTTTTACAGTCATGAAATTCCATGCTTCAGACTATTCAATACTTAATTAACAAATGATGTCAGTGTCAGAAATATGTACTTCACTTAAGGGTGCCAGTTGTGTAAATAAGTTGAACGAAGTGTGACCGAGACTTAATTTAAAATTACATATTCCATATGCAACAAAGAGTATTACTTATTCCGTGATATTCAATTTAGTATGCATATCTATTCATTAGTTTTGGAGTCCATTGTCTGATTTTGAAAAAACCAAAGAAAATAGCAGCCTATTCAATATTTGCTTGAAGTCAAGAAACTCCAGCTTCAATCTAATTTTATAAAGAGCAAAGATTTAATTTTTGTATTGTTGTTTGTTAGGCTTTTATGCTTAAACGGCTAAACGGATTTGGATGAAATTTTGCACATGGGTAGACCATGACCTGGGTTAGGACATTTTATCCCGATATTCCTATGGGATCGAGACTTGTGCGGGTGAAACCGCGGGGCGCATCTAGTACTTTATAAAAAGGAAAAGTTATGTTGGTAAAACCACAAGATAAGATAAGAAATGGTTTCCTATACCCAATATATATTAAATTTAAATTTAATAAAGTGTATTAAGTAGGTGAGTACTTTTCAGCAGTTTTATATCCCCGATAGTAATAACAACAATAAAAACCACAAAGAAAAAACCTAACAAAACCCAAATTCAAACACCATTCATTACATAAAAGGATAATCCACCATACAATTACGATTCAAGTTATTCGGCTTCATGGCACAAAATTGTTTCCAAGGCCATTATCAAGGTTGCAGCCTTCAATTTCCCTAACGCAAACATTATAAACATTGAACAGTTTGTTAAATAGATATTCATGTCACAACTTTAATCATTTATTGAATAACAATGAGGTCACTTGCGTGGATTTGATGGGACCAATCATATTAGTGAATGGTTGTCTGAACTTTTAAATGGCTGTTTGATAGTAATTTACATTCTGCACACTGCACACCTTTGAGTCATAAATTGTTATCACTTTTGAATGATACGTCTTCAACTTACATTTAAATTTAAAAGTTTTCATTAGAAGCTGGTTTAGCAATGTGAGTTGAAGAGTCCTTATTAGATTTCTTAGTTTATGAAAATCTTCCAAAAACTTATTACTGTTTCTGTCATATTAAAATGAACAATTTAAAAATTGAAGTTGGATACTTCAATTTTTAGATTGTTCATTTTATAAATTTTTTCTCACATCAATACATTAAATCAAACTTGTACTAAACCAAATGCTAGTATTCATGTATCAACATGACAGAAATATTACAGCTATGCGGCATCATAACAGTATTGAGACTACATACAAGGGGCAGATATTTAGATGCCCAATAAATTACTATAAAGGGCCATTCAAATTATGGCACCGTGCCAACGTTGTCAGTGAAATGGTAAGGTAACCAAAGGTGCCAAATGGAATGGCAATATTAATCGAAGATATTTGTGGCATAATTAAGGATGTAGAGTATGTTTTGTTTGTTTACGGTTCACTAAAGAAAGCAGTGCCAAGATATGTTTAATTATAATAAACTTTGTATGACAGCTTATATACAGAATCTCTGTTTTATGAAAGGAAAACTTTCTATTGCAAAATTGCGGTCTGACAATACTTATTTTGAATGTACATTCAATGACTGTTTGTCGGTAAGAATTACGTCATGTGTTTAAACTTTATTATTATATTATTCATTCACAGAAATCTGTTTATAAGAGGAAATTATTCATTCAATAATGTCATTATTAGTGATTATTGTGTCATTCTTAAAAGTTTCAATGGGATACCTACAAATGAACATGAAAGAAAACACATGCAATAAATGTATTTTCTTGTGGATAAGAATCTAATAGGGTGCCGATTGGTCAAGATGTTCATAATAATTAAATAATGGTAGACATTTTTTCATAGACTATTTACTCTGTTTAACAGTAGGTAGTTCTGTTCTCTAAAGAGATTGTTGAAAGTTTCTAGTCTTCTAATTTATTCACAGTAACAGCTGGTTGAGTTTTACCTTTTTTTTTGGAATAGACAAGATACTTTTTTTGGAAAATCTTTTTAGATTATACAATCAGGTTATCAGCAGTAGATAGGTGAGTATAAAAATTGTTATCAATAACTTGTTTTTGCAAGTTTTTCAATATCTTCTGCTACTACCTGCAGAACTGACCCTTTGAATTCACTTGGTGTGATGATGCCTATCCAGTAGAAAATCAATTGTGTCTAACTTTATAGCTATAATCTATATACTTTTACACAAAATAAACACAGCGCTTATAAAACTACAGCGGGAAAAAAGTCAGCACTTACTTTGAAAACTTCTGAGAAGAATCCAGTCCCAATCTTCTCCAGTATGAAGTCGTCGAAGGGGTAGAGCGCTGCCACAGCAGTTCTGAGGGCCGTGCATGACGACCCTGTCACCCTGCGGTCACCCAGTCTCTCACAATCCTCACTCACACCAGACTCCTTATCACAATCATCATCACAACACACCGCACGCTTAGTCCGGCTCCCGTTCTCCCCATCCCGGTACCTTCGGCCCAACTTTGAGTGTGGACCCCGAACGTAACGGCCCGACTTCGCCGTCTCGTCCAAGTTCGTGAAACTCTCCGCTATCTTCAGCACCTTGCTTGGCTTCCGCCGCTCGTACCTGCTCCTTCCACCCTCCTGCGTACAATCGTGTTGCATTATAGCTGATCGTGCTATAATCGAGTACGCTTATCCCGCTTCGA
The DNA here is from genome assembly GCA_905333075.3 of Atethmia centrago. Classification (NCBI taxonomy): domain Eukaryota; kingdom Metazoa; phylum Arthropoda; class Insecta; order Lepidoptera; family Noctuidae; genus Atethmia; species Atethmia centrago. Next base: position 28,301,725 of record HG995374.1, read on the forward strand.
ACATAGTGTTCCCGATCAAGTGTCCTCCACTACACAAGAACTGTGCCTCACGCGCAACATCTTTATAAATGCCGATACACTAACTGACGGTACTCGAAAATATGCGAAATAACATATAATCACACAAAAACTATGTCGATTTTGCTACTGTCACTTTCACATATTTCCCAAATATCCTCTTGTTATTGGCACTGTACAAGGCTTTTTTCGGTTTTTATTAATAATCGAGTTTGTTGTTACGATTTGTGTGTTATGCGATAGATGTTTCTACACATAAACAGGCCAATTGACTGACGACGCGCGTACAAGCAAAGTAAAGAAAGCTGAAAGCAAGCAAGCCAAGCAACACCAACACATGACATGACATCCGAATGTTGACAGCTTTGATTCGGGCGTTGGGTTTGTTACGTTGGTAGAACTGCGTTATGGCCGCGTTCTTGGTTAACGATATATCGGTTATCGTAAGGTTAACGCTTTGAAAACCGTGTTATTAATCGTTTCTTTTATCTTTTACACATAAGAAAAGAAATTCAAAACTAGAACTAGATATTATAATTACGCTTTGTTTATAATTTATGGAACTTATATCCTGTTTAGTTTTGTGTTTTATTAATTACAAATGAATTGAAAAAGTGTTTAAGAATTCAACATAAACATTTTAAATCGTTACGCGGTAACTCTACGTTCAGATAACTTTTAAGTAGCTGCCATTTGATATCCAGTGCATTTCCAAATTTATAAAGAATAAATAAATATACCTACATATTATTTGTATGGTTAGGGTAAATTGGTGCAAAGTCGAAATAAATAATTATGGCAGGTAAACCTGTAGCCGTACCGATCTGTACCGATCGCCAATCACAGAAGTATAATCCAGCTCCACCCTTTTCTACCCCAGATAGGTCTGGCACCAGCCTTACTAGACTAGGCAGACTAAGCTGTTTATTAAATCGCCATCTATCGGTTGCAAAAGTAAATTAATAGGGTTTGTTTAACGTAAGTGTCCGAATGCAACTCGGAGAATGGTGCCGATTCCCTTGTTCACAAACTAAACTAAATTTAAGTTCAGTGCATCTTTTTCTTTCTATTTCATTAAGAAAAGGACAGAAGATAAATTTTAGTTTAGTCCTGTCAAATTAATCAGCGCTTGACGAAAATTGACGTTATTTTAGTAGGCAAGTTTTTAATCACGTCTAAACTTGTATGGAGTAGTGACAAGCGCTGAATAATTTGACAGGACTAAACTAAAATGTATCTTCTGTCCTTTTCTTAATGAAATAGAAAGAAAAAGATAACTAAACTTAAATTTAGTTTAATTTGTGAACAAGGGAATCGGCACCATTATCAGTTATTTTACACCTTGCTGGAATCTGTAAATTGGTTTGAAACCTGATAGAGGTCGTGCAAGGGGTGTAACATATTGATGTTACACCTCGTGCAAAGAGCACGCTGGATTGGTACAGTCAACCGCACAAGTGGTAACACTTCACAGAACACTATTACTCCTAGCGGAGTAACACTTGCACTACAAGAATTGCCTTTACTGCTACGACAAAGACACTGTCAATGTCAATTGGTACCGCTGACGTGCGGCTATGATGCTCTGTGTAGGCGACTGATAGTACCTTGACCTGAACTACGGCGAAGCGAGTACGCGACGTACGCTGGATGAGATAATAATGGGTTCTTCAGTTGAACTTTTATTATGGCAGCTATCATTCAGGAATCACATTTCTATTAAGTGCCTTCTTTGCAGCCCAAGAAAAGGTTAAATGGTTACACTAGGAAAATAAAACGAATTAAAATCAATTTCGCTGTTTATTTTAATCCATGCTGACGACTATATACTTAATTAATTTCAATGTACCTATATCACACAATGGAAACAACGATGATCACCTCGAATAAAATCAGTTTAAAGTCCTTTTTCTTATTTAATTTAGTTTACACTGATTTCGCTTCGAGTTAGCTTCCACAAAGAAATAATCTCTCTGTCACATTATAAAACAACAACGCTAGCTCCATTATCCACAACTGCTACTAACTATTAAAAATTTAACGCTCAATAGCTATAAATACAAATATATTATTGCTGTCGCGATTTTATTATCTAATAACTTAATTAAATTTTACATTGATCTCAAAATGAGTATTCGTTTTTTACTTATCTAAATTTAGTCTTATCTAATCTTACCTATAGTAGTATTGCTTGATTTGAGAAAACATTGCTTTCTCGTGAAAATGTTGTAACAAATACAATAGTACAAAGTTAGTGAAGCAACCATTATATGGTGCATTGTAACAATCATTTAGACCCCATCCATTTAGAAAATAATTTGCTAGTCTAGATAAGTTTGAGCATTGATATTTGGAAGGTATACAACACTTCTGATTTAATAAATATACCATATTAATTAGGTAGGTAGTAAATGTTATGTTAAATTAATAATTATGATGTAAATATTTAGAGTAGGTAACACACGTTTCTGCAAATTTGAGATTGACCAGGCTTTATTTATTAGTTTTTGGGAGCAAGAAATTTAAGATTATAAATTAAGTCGGAAGGTTCTGTAGAAAATGTATGATCCATATTTTTATCAGAAGTGTTTATATTGTGCGTTTGATAAGCAAATATTGAAATATACAGTGGCCCAAACAATTATTTTGAGTAAGAACCTTTAAACGAGTTTATAGAACTTGTCAGGCAACGTTACTATTGGAGTTTTTAACGTTTAGTAAACGTTAAAAAAATCCAATTATAGTAAAACAATTGATAAACGTAGATTTAAATAAAATAAAATATGTTTACCTATACGCTAACGCTAACAAAATGGGGCCTTCCAAAAATTGTGCTTATTATAATATGTATCTAAGAAACTTATGATTACATTCTAATTTACATAAATCAAAATATACAAAATGTAAGGTAAGAAACGATCCGTTTAAATAAAAATAACGTAATAACTATCGTAAAATTATTCTAGCTACTCAGTAACATTTTACAATGATTTTGTACATAATTCAAAGCTTCATATTTGTAGGGAAAGTACTAATTTGTATTGTGATTAAATTATGTATAATGTTGGAAATAGATAAATCTATGCCTTTTTATCTTCTTAGTTGTAGTTTAATGAGTTTGCAAATTAAAGCTAGGTTGTGGGTGAGTAAGCAAATTATAGTTACAGTAATTTTCAGCCTCAAATACGTATTTAAGCATTATACTTTTATAAAATAAATTAAATGCTAAATATATGCGTCTTGAATGACCTACAAGAAAGTGCTAAAAGCACATGCCACATTTTGAAGAACACTGACAGATCTCTTAAGTCTCAAAAACAACAAATAAAATAAATTGGATTGAAGCGAATGAAAAGAAAAAAGGCAGAGGAAGTTTCTTCATCATTTATAAAACTGTCGCAACAAGAATTATTTCACAACCATTCTCATCAAATCTATCAACCATATTTTGTCAACTAATATTTATGTTATCCTTGGACAAGTTGAAGTCTAATTAATTTATATTTAAAGGGCAAGAAATAAAATTATATTATTGTATCATAATCCAATTTTTTGTTAGGAGAGACAGCATTTAATATGTGTGATAGGGACATATTATTACTTTAGATACTTGAAACAGAAATAGAAACTGTTACAGAAAAATATTTGTGATCTTGGAATTACCTTAGCTTTTAGCCCAAGGATAACTAACATTTAACTATTATTATAGAAGTTCTATACACAGGACACCCAAACTGATGTGCCTCCAAGTATGTTCATACTAATCTAGCATATTATTTAACTCAAAAAAGCAATTTACTGTCGATTTTCGAGGAAAATAATTAGATATTAGTTACAAGTATTTCTAGGGTTAAAAAATACCGGATTGAATATACTGTTTTTCAGCGCTGTGAAAATTATGTCACCTTTAATATTAGGAAGCTAGATTAATATAACACCATAAACGAATAACTTATTTTAAACCGTACATAACGCAAAAATGATATCGGTAACTAGTTGCTAACCGGTATTATTTTGCCGCTGGTGATAGAAACATTTTCTTATATGTCTTAATTCTTAAATTACTTAATTTATCAAAAATAATTGTACTTGGAGGCAACGATCATAAACATAGAACAAATTCAAGAAATATGTGCATATTTGTGCAATCAAGACGACATCTATCATGTCAATTTATTATCTAAAATTTTACATTTAAATATAATGAAATAACAGTTAAAAATAACGGCTAACGTTATTTTAGCTATTTTAATATGTGGCAATATTACGTTTTAGGCGATTGAGTCTATCTATGATAATACGATAAATATCGATTTTAAACGATTTACAATATTGATAAAAATAACAGGAAAATAGCTTGATATACGTTTATTATGTGTTAATAACTAAAAGTTTGTTTTCTAAGTAGTTTCTATGCCTGTCTATTTTGTCGTAGCTATAATTACAAGGGTGAGGGGCCGAAATGACTTAATTTGTATTAGTTTATTAGGAATCATCTCGGGATTATGTAGTGTATGACTGGGAGACATATTACAAAGGTTAGAGTTATTCTCAGCGCCGGTTGGTGGCTCGTTTGATCTTGACATTCACCTGCGAAACAAACAGAGGAAATAGTTAAACCTGGTCCAGCAATCCATTACTAGAAAATGTAAACTAAAAAAAAAACAAAACACCCGACTGCGTAAAAGTGGCCTTTAAAAAAGATGGAAACAAGATTTATATAATTTAATACTACATAACAATCGCAGTCGGAGGCAATAGGTCTTTACTGTTAAATTTAAGATCCCTCCGACTGTATGACTATTGCTTAGGTAGGTATAGTATTAACTCCCCTTTTTTGGCTTTGCCGCAGTCGGGTAAAAATATACAAAAGGATTTTCGAATAAGTTTGTTGCAGTTTCCCAGACCATTACAATCAACCGTAATTTAAAAAGTTTGATTGAACCTGTAAGTCTTAATGTTTTTTTTTATTATAAATTTAGCGAAAAATAACACAGTACCTATTTTAAAGCAAGCATTCGCGCTATAAAGGGCAGCGAACGCACAGGTGTTACCTACTTAGGCGCACTATGTTACTGTTTGTTCGAAAAACCGGATGACGCCCCCTGTCGGCGCGACCCTGAATGCGTGCGTTCCGGTTCGCCGAACAAAAAGTGACATGAACGCGATAATCGCTTTTGGTTAGGACGCGGAGTTACACAGCGAGAAATCGCGCGGCATTCACCGAGCGATCGCGCGTCACACAATCGTGCACTGTCCACACTTACCAGTAGCGGTGGCGTCGAACACGAGGTCGGGCGTGAGGTCGTCCCGGTCGCAGTTGGTGGCGGAGCGCGCCAGCGCCAGCGCGGCGCGCGCGCCCTCGCGCGACACGAAGCAGTAGCGGCGCGCCGCCGTGCTGTCGCGCGTCACCGGCGTCGTCACCACGAACGACGCGCCGTTCTCGTACCAGCCGCCGTGGCACGTGTACGCTGACAAAATGCAAGGTTTATACAATGTTACAGACTTGAGTGATGCCATGCCATTAGTTTAGCGGCCGAATTCTCAAACTCAACTCAATTTTTAAGTCGTCGTTAAGTCATAAATGTGTATGTCATGTGTACCGCAAAACTTTACAGTCTTAAAATTAAGTGTCATTTAAGAATTCTACTGAAAATTTCACACAAAGCATGCACATGTACAAACACACGTTTGCACAATGGTGACAAAGTAATTACTCAGGAGTTGCGGTTTTTCTCCGACTTACAAAGCCGTCAATCTTTTTCATTAAACAACGGGCACTATCACCGAGGTTTAAATCAGATGAGGGAAAAAAAGGATTGACAACTTGTCTAAGTATGCTGTGAAATATTTTATCTACTACAGCTTCATAGATCTGTTAACTCGTTCTGAATAAAAAAAAAACAATTAGAAATTAAAGCAATAATTCGTACCTGTTACCACCTCTCTATTCTCACACGTAGAGTAGAACTCCATATTCTTCACGGAGTTGCACCCCACCTCTAGCCTATTGTAGCTGTTGACTACACAAGAGGCTTCTCCGTCCGACTCCCTTCGACTCCTCAACATGGGAGCACTGGACATGTTGCTTACGCTAAAATTGAACAATCTACTCCCGTTAACCCTACGATTATGTTCAAGCATTGCCTTCTCTCTCTTACTACTATCTTCGCTAGATCTTATGTCTCTTCTGCGGCGATTTTGTATTTCATATTTTCCAGAGTAGGGACACTCTTTGGATTCGGGATTGCTTGCTGGAAAAGAGAAGAAGAACTTAGTTAATAACGTCTCCTTAGTTCGGCTGGGTTCTCAATCATTAGGCCATAAAATTTTTCTTATGATAAGGGCATTTTCATTTTGGCGCAGGTTGTTTTTCGGTTGTCGAATGACAACAAAATTATGAAAAAAATATTTGGATACAATTTTTTTAAGAACAAGCGTAGGTATGTGCACTGAAGGTATTTTTATAAATCTGTGGATTTGGTTTATTGGTTCCTGATAGAACACATTTTCAATTTTATTTAAATTAATAATGTTTCGTGAAATGTGTAAAATCATGAAATCCCAATGACAGTATACGAGTACATCATTGCATTTAACTTTTAGATATTTTTTGTACGACAGCTAACGTAGCGACAATTTAATTTCATTGTTAGATAGTTAATTTATTATTTCAAATAAACATTGCATATCAGTTAGCAAAAAGAATATTTAATAAATTAATTAAAAACTTGTCTCACGAATTCGCGATTACCGGACATGTCCTGATAGTGACACGCTTTTTACTATTAAAATACACAAATATCGTGCAAATTCGGTTTTTATGGCAACCCAAACTACAAATGTCAAAGTATGAAATGGCATTTCGAAGTTAGTCACGCAAGGTAACCAGGTAATGCGGTACGTTTCGCGGCACAAAAAGTTTGGTCAAGAAAAATCTATTGAGGTCAGTAACGTTTTTTTTCGTGAATATAAAGTTTGTCTTTATTTCTTTTTTAGCTGTACATAACTTAAACACTGCTGAAGGCAAAAAATTAAAATTTGATTGGTTTCTGATAAAATTGTATTAGTATTTTAATTTAGTTTTAAAAAGATCTACATTCGTCACGTCCTGTTAGCAACCGTTATTATAGGATGGACAAAAAATGTTACGAAACAGACATGTAAAGCTTAGAACTCATGAATTAAACTTAACAAAATTCATTTTTGATAACAACTGTTAGATCCCACTAATATTTTAAATGTGGGTTTGTATGTTTGAATATTTGTAACTCAATCCCGCAAAAGCGGCTGTCCGGATTTGATGACGTTTGGCACACAGATAGATAGTTTACTACTTGTATTACCACATAGGATACTTTTAGGAAAATCTGATTTAACGCGGGCAAAGCTGTGGGACGGAAAGCTAGTAGAAAAATAATGTATGTACCAATATATTTTTTCTTAACTTTACAGGTAGTGGTGTAATCACTTTTCATAACGATGATATACTTTGACATAGATAAATTTTTGGAAAAGAAAGATTTTTATATTTGTTTGTTCAACAATCTTGATAGATTTTTTTTAATAAGATAGAAATTATAGTGATTAAGTTATTAAGTTATTAGTTTAAGTTTGAATTTTATTTTATTAAAATTTTATAGTAAACATAATATGGTGGTTATGTTGATTGATTATTAGTTTGTTAGTTAATAGTTAATTAGTTGTTAAACGATGATTAAGATATTCAATGTACCAAAATAAATAATTTAAAGTCTTTAACAAAATGTTTTATTAAAATACATATTTAATATGCATTTCTATTTAATTTAGGTAGGTGTATGTTTATATACACATACACATCTCATTAGAAGATCTGCACACATTTACAACATTTTATAAGATTTTAACTTCACAGTGGGCACTATTCTTAATAATTCTGGTTCGTCACGTCACATGTCCATTTAGTAACTGTCCCAAAATATTTTTGCCTTATTTATTTATTTAAAAAATCTTTAAATATTATGCGGAATATTATTACTAACACTATGGACTCATTGTCTGAAATAAAGAATTTGAATTGAATTGAATTAATAGAATATTATAAATGAAGAAAAAAAAAACTACATTTAATTATATTCCAACTTTATCATTCCCTGACTGACCAAATAAGTTTCACGAAAATTACAACTTGCTTTTGGACAATATGTTACGATACTGACCAAATTGATGAAATAAAAAAAAAATACATTGAAAAATGATTAATATTTAATTTCATTAATTGATAATAAAAACTTATTACCGAGCATTTTTCTCATTTCATTTCCAGCAGTTGAATTTTTATCGCGATTTGATTTTTGTTACTAAAAAGACATTTTTAGCGCATCCTACTTTAAAAAAATAATTTTAGAAAATAAAATAAACATTACTGCACGGAATTTACATTAAATCACAGAAAATATTTTATTTTTCGAATAATTCAAAGTTCAAAGTCTTAAAACAATAATCATTTTTTAAAGGCTGTTTACCTGCGCCATTTAAAATGAAAATGCCCATAAATCAATTGAAGGATTAGAAGATTTAGATTGAGCATGGAGATCGTGGGATTTAATTAAATTATATTCAATCCTTTATTCCTCAAATTGTGTTTTACAAGATCTTAATAACGGTGACAGTCCACTGTGCAGGGCCTGCATGGAGGACGACGAGAGTTGAGGAGACAGCAGCTCATGTGCAGCTAACTGGAAGGATCACATTGAAGCGCTATGCAAGAAAGTTAGTAGTTCATCCTATGCCCTGTATAAACTTGCTCCAACAGTTAACACAGATGCACTGCTCACAGCTTATCATGGTCTTGTTGCATCTGTATTAAGATACGGTATTATATTTTGGGGTAATTCTACAAACAGAGAAGCCGCTTTTAAAGCGCAAAAGCGATCCATCACAGCCATGTTTGGACTACAAGTAACGAATAGTTGTGAACCATACTTCAAAAAATACAAAATTCTGACACTCCCGGCTTTGTATATTTATGAAACTGCCTTATTTACACCCGGCTTTGTATATTTATGAAACTGCCTTATTTACACACTTGTTTCCCCACCTATCAGATACTGTTAAACGTAACAGACGGAATGATAAGTTACGCGGACGGCGAGCCAAAACAGCCTTATTGTGGAAAAGCATATTCTGCATAGCCCCGCAGGTTTATAACAAAATACCAAAATCAATCAAAGAGTTAAATTTAAATAGATTTAAAAAGAAACTAAAAGACTTGCTATGTAATAAATGTTATTATAATTTAAACGACTATTTGAATGATACTTTGACATCCTAATTGAATAAGCCTTTTTTAAGCTTAACTTAGTTTTAATTTAATTTAGTTAATGTTAATAATCATCTTGTAATTTGGTTATGTAAATAAATATCTGTAATTGAATAGTATTATTTTCCTTTACTTTGACATCTAACTCTTTGATACTCTGACATTAAATGATACTTTAACATCCTCAATAAATTGTGTGTGTATAGGATATTATTTTTAACTGATACACCTCAAATTGTAATTTTAATTCGTAATTATGCAATTAATAATGTTAATAATAACCTAATATATTTCTATCCTGTAATGTACCTAATATTTGCACGCCACACTTGGCAGAATGTGATGATACCATCGACTAAACTTAAGACCATATAATGTACCATATCCTGACTGATTATTATAATTATTAGGTATTATTAAATTGCGCGGGCGTCGCCACATACAGGGCAAAGTACTTCGGTAACCAGGTACCCTCCGTGAGGTTGTCAGTAACACCAAGGCGTTGCTGGCCTTCCTTGAGGAGCTGGAGTGGATCGACACCATAACATTTTTTATTTATTTATTTAAACTTCTCGCACACTATTAGGTACAAAGGCGGACTTAATGCCTTAGGCATTCTCTACCAGTCAACCAAGGGTGGTGAAGAGATAAGATGGCAGGTGCTCTGAGAGGAAATAATAATAATGAAAAATATTGATAACATAATAGGTTATAAATAGAATAGGTACAGAAGTAGGTACATAAATAGGTTCATCATCATCATCATTTCAGCCGAAAGACGTCCACTGCTGGACATAGGCCTCCCCCAAGCACCGCCACTTCGACCGGTTTTGTGCTTCCCGCATCCAACGGATTCCTGCGGCCTTCACAAGGTCATCGGTCCACCTTGTAGGAGGCCTTCCAACGCTACGTCTTCCGGTACCCGGTCGCCATTCCAGAACCTTTCGGCCCCATCGGCCATCTGTTCTGCGAGCAATGTGCCCTGCCCACTGCCACTTCAGTTTGGCAATTCTTCGGGCTATATATGTCGGTGACCTTGGTTCGCCTACGGATCTCTTCATTTCTGATTCTATCACGTAGGGACCAAGCATAGCCCTCTCCATTGCCCTTTGAGTGACTTTTAGCTTTTTGATAAGGCTCATTGTAAGCGACCACGTTTCAGTGCCATAGGTCATCACTGGCAACACGCACTGGTCAAAGACTTTCGTCTTGAGACACTGCGGTATGTGGGAGAGAAGATATTGTGTAGCTTCCCGAACGCTGCCCAGCCGAGTCGGATTCGACGATTGACCTCTTTCTCGAAGTTGGACCTACCTAACTGGACAGTTTGTCCTAGATAAACATACTCGTCCACAACTTCGAGCGTAGCGTCTCCGATTTTCATGAGAGTGGGTGTAACATGGGCATTTGACATGATCTTTGTCTTGTCCATGTTCATTTTAAGACGCACTCTTTCGGAAGCTCTACTGAGGTCATCGAGCATTGTACTGAGGTCCTCCATAGTCTCAGCCATGACAACTATATCGTCGGCAAACCGAAGGTGATTGATGTACTCGCCATTGATAAATAGGTTACAGACTTATAATACATATACATACATATTTACTACAATATATACCTACATTATACATGTATAGGTATATACATACAAATTCAAGGAAAAGACATACATAATTGAGATGACTCTACGCTATTTGTTTTGAAAATAACTCTGAACTACCCCACCCGTAAGCAAAAAATGCGCTTCGACAAGGAGTTTAACGACTACTTTGACGATAAGAATTGTTGGTCGCTGTGATTAACTCAAGACAATGTTTATGTTCTTTCTCCAGAATTAGCTTACCTAGTGACAGTTTATATGAGTTTATATAGTTGTTTATTTTATTTGACTGTATAAGTCGCACTGGGCCCGCGTGGTGGATTACGGCCCACTCCCTCTCACAGAGAGGAGGCCTGTGTCCCAGCAGTGGGAACATTATAGGCTGATTATGTATAAGTCAATTTATTTTTAATTTAATTTTCGTTTATTATTGACATAATCTTCTCATTACAATGTTTTTTGTTGAGTTGTATTGCAATATGTGGTTAGCTAGCGACCTCGATAACTCGATTATATTATTCTTACAACCGGCAGCAAGTTCGTCATGCTCCCTTAGATATCACTGTTTGCTGTAGCGTCGGGGGTCGGGTTGCCTCCTTCCCTCAAATATGGCGAGAGGGGTAATGGCTGATCTTTGCGTTATGCTCGTGAACGGGTGCTGCTTGTGGTGACTGGTCGTCTTGCTGACCATTGTTTTGTTTTGTTATTAGTAATATTAATTGTTTATTTATTTTACTTCGACGATCCTAGCTCATCATTTGTGACTGTTACAGCTATAGCTATATGTAAGCGGACACGCCCTTTATGCTTGGAGGCTTTTATTTGGGCATTAAGTTCTGTTTACGTTTTTATGTCTGCTTGAGAATTTATAGTTTTTGGTGTTTTCCTTTTCTTTTTTTTTGTTGGTATAGTGGTGTGCAAAACATTAAATTATTAGCCATATGTCAGCTAGACATATGGCTAATAATTTAATGTTTTGTGTTGCACGTAATGTAAATTGTTTTGCATACTGTTGTATAGAATCCATTTTTTTAACTGACTAACTGAACAGACAGCTCTGCTGCTGGGGAGTTTGTTGACCACTTCTTCTTCCCAGCTAAAGCACTAGGAAGTGGTGAAGGGTGGGCGTTTTGGGGGACTGTCTTATGTAATTTTGACGGTCGAAAAGTGCTGATTCTCAGCCTAGTTTGAATAAATGACTTTTGATTTTGATTGATTTTGATTTTAAGTTGCGGACACCAGCCCGTATTACCTAAGATCTTAATAATACAAGTTACAAGTTCATCCACACTGTCGGGTATAATAATTGAATACAATATGAATAGTAGCAAAATTAACGGTGTACAGTAACCAGTCCTGTCACCGATCGATGAGCCAAGATTGTAATCTGGTGCAAGGCATTAATCTCAAGATGCCTCTACCAGCAGATGCTCTTGATCAACAGAAGTTCTCATCTTAGAGTGATGATAACGAGCTGATACCTTTTTTCAAATTCAAATTCTTTCATTCGAGCGATGACTCTTAAGGCTCCATCAAAAAGGCGCGACACGCGACGCGACAGAAAGGTACCGCGTGTAGCAATACAAGCGGTGCCTTTGTGTCGCGTCGCGTGTCGCGCTTGTTTGTAAGAGTCTTTATAGGGTTAGTAACATTGTCCTTAAAACTATGTGTTAGTAAACAACACGATACGATGGCACATGTAACTGACAGCAATGAATTACATACGGATAGTCCACTCTGTCAGCAATCATTTTCAGAACACTGTTAGGGCTGGCCATGACTCGAGCCACCATCGTTGCTGCGCGCTTGCGCATTATTGTGTAATAAAAATCTAAATGCGCCGCCACAAACATCCCTGACGCCATGGCAACCTCATCAGTTTTCTGAACGCGATATTGAACACGGAGGGCTCCATACGACACCCTTTTAAGAAGGACCTTTGACTCAGAAGTGGCCCACGATACTCACCTACTAAAGTAACATAAGGCGCAGTGACGGCGTTGAAGTGGTGCGGCGAGCACGCGTCGTCCGGGCGCGCGGTGGGCGCGCCGCGCTGCAGCTCCGCGATGTAGGCGTCGCGCCGGTACAGCACCACGCACACGTAGCGGGACACGCTGGGGACAAACAAAGCAGACTATGGTTAAACAGGCTAGACTTTCTGATTGGTTATTTTGACGTTACCAGCATAGCTTTACGGTTCTGGGAAAGGCATGTTTCGCGCCCTCTCGCCCCTAGCCGCCGCAGGAGACGTCGGGAATCCCTGGCGGATTTCCGGCCACCGTAGGCGCGGGCTTGCGGACGGTGAGCAATGGGTAGCTCACCGTCCGGCAAGGACCAGGCCCGGGTCGACGGCGCGTCGTATTCCACGCGCGCCTCAAAGAGATGTCAGCATAAATGTAGGGGTCCACTAGGACCGATGCCTGCCGGAGTCGCGGGAAGGTACTTATGGGTCACCGAGTCCCCTGGCAACCCAGGCAACAGGAAGGAATACGGGTGGGTTTTAGTCAGTAAGAGTCTGACACACCCTCCCGCTCCGCCCAGAGCGGGAGAAGTTATTTGATGATTTCCCACCCTCAAAAAAAAAAGTGTTTGTTCATTAATTTACCGTTGTCAGCCGGAAATGCAATATTTTGGTCAGAGACTATTTACCGCCAAGGACATCTCCAACTTCCCGAATGGGATTTTCATCACTTACTGTCTGAGGGTTTTCAAATCCTGCATTATCCATATGGCCCTGCTTCATCAGCTCCGAATAAGTTAAGTTAAGTAACCTTATTAGTAGATAATATCATTCAATTTCTTTTCTGAGAAACAACTTTTCGGACCCTCCACCACGAGACAGTCCACTCACAGCAGACCGAAAGAAAGTCTAAGTACGGACAAGGGAGTCCACTTAGATGTATCACCAAACAGATAAGTTACACACACACAGGTCAGTGTCTGGATAGGCACTATTATCCAGACACTGACCTGTGTGTGTGTAACTTAACTGTCTGTTGTGAGTTGACTGTCTCGTGGTGGAGGGTCTACAAAGTTGTTAAATACAAAAAATATAATCAAGTTACTTACCAATGATGCTGCCAATGTGCAACCAACGCCACCGAGTTCCCGCTCGGCGAGCTCGCCTTCACATTGACGCAGTACACTTTGATATCTGCCCCCGTCTGGTTCGTTATCCTGAGGGTCGCGTTCCGCTGGTAGAACGTGTAGTTGCTGGTGAAGTCCAGCGTGTGCCACGTATGGGAGAACGTCATCCAAGAGGGGAATTGGCAGTTGAAACGGACTGATACTGCAAGAATTGGAGGAAAGATTATTAGTTTTATTATGAAGAGTTTTGTTCACGCTTTTATTCATTTGAGGACTGAAATATAGTATTAAATTCTTTAAATGGGTGATCATTGCTGGTCTCGTGGCTCGAGGTGACTTTGTTACAGCATTTCATCCTCAAAAGCATCATCAGAACGGCATTTACGTGCTCACATGTTTCGGTCTGGTCTTCGGCACAATCACGGAGGTTTTGTGGAAGGATTCCTTACATTAAGAATACGTGGAAGATGAGGTTACTCCCAAACTTATTAACTATAATCTCTCACCACGTTTAAGAGCCATGGTCCTGGATCCTTCCGTGGCACTGAACAGTCCATTGCACGTCGCATCCCCTGACTGCGCGACCCTGTACTCAATGCCGCCCGGCGGGACCACCTGCTCCTTTACGGCGCCGGTTGCTGTAACACGCGTGTTGAGAAGTAAGTCTAAAATTGGAGAGGAAAAGACTTTTGAGGCCCACTGTTGGAAGGAAAAAGATTGGAGGTCTTTTTGATTCCATTAGTGGGCTGTATAGAAATATAACTCACACACACGATTTGGATAGGGACTTCTAACACCCCAGATAAGTTTTTAAAGATTGGCATCTTTAAAAACTTTTCTTCGAGACTTCAAAACTTCCAAATAAGAATCAAGTTTGGAAAAGTCTTTTTGGGTTAATAAATGGGTTATTAACCCGAATTAGTTTATTTCTTCATTCTGTAGTTCAATCATAGTTTTCATGTAGAGCAGGGATTCCCAAACTATTTTGGGCAAGGAACCTCTTTTCTAAAATTAACTGATACCTCAGACCCCCATAGCAATTTTTTTCATCTAGTACGAACTTGTGCACGCTTATCGACTTGTTGAGTATTTTAAAACTACAACAATCATACTACCTACTAAAATAGTAGGCATTCTTGTAACAAGTTGGTACACGTAACCCAACTTATACAGTATCTTGAAAGTTTCAAATAAGAACTTGTGTATTAATAGGGGTCGATTTTTAGACCTCGTCGACCCTCAAAATGAGTTTTCGTTTATGTCGACCCCAAGGGGTCGATATACCACCCAAAAAAAAAAAAAAAAAAAGGGGTCGATATCGACCACTTGGGGAATCCCTGATGTAGAGTAATCAAATGGTTTTGGTTTAAGTCACCGTTTGCAAATAGTTTGGTAAGCAAGCTTTAGGTTTGTTAAAGAAAATTTAACGAAATTAAATAATGAACCCAATATCATCATCTGCCTAGACTTTTCCCAACTACGTTGGGGTCGGCTTCAAGTCTAACCGGAGCAGCTGAATACCAGTATTTTACATCTGACCTCCACAACCCAATTACTGGGTAACACGATACCCCTTGGTTAAACTGGTTGTCAGACTTTCGGGCTTCTGACGACCCGTAACGACTGTCCATGAATGACAGCCGGGACCAACGGCTTAACGTGCTTTCCGAGGCACGAAGGGGTCGTGGTATGTAAAGATGGTCACCCATCCATGGGCCAACCGATTCGATTGACCGATTGATTTTGCGATTGACTGACTGATTGATCGATTGACCCGTGCGGCTGTTCTTATTTAGCTACAAGCCTCACCAAACAAATTAAAATGTTTGTAGTTACCATTGGTCTTCTCATAGACGAAGCACCGGTATCGGTCCTCATTGCTGGTGGCGTGGTTGTGATGCAGCTTGCCCACCAAGAAGCGGAGGCTGCCTTCCTTCCACGTCGCTAGGCATTCTAGCTCTTCCACTGAAATTAGAACGGAGAATTTGGATGAGTGTGATAGTTTTAATTAACCTGTTAAATAGTTACCCCGCGCGACACCGATTCGGAGTCAAACAATAGAAAATCAGTTGAGTCTCATTAGCTGTCCTTGACCAATTAAACATTTTTTTTTTTTTTGTAATTTTTGCCATTACTTCAGAAATAATGTATAGTGAAAAAAAAAAAACGTACAAATTACTAGGAAAATAACCTTGTCTTATTATCACTTTGAAGTGTTTTTTTTTTTGGAAGTCGGTTGTTTCTTTTTCGTATTTACGTATTTATTTGGCGTATTAATACGACAGATATTGATTTTCATACTAACATTGCCAACTGTTGTACTGTACTGGTCAAATACGTAGCTTGCACATTTGACCAGTACAGCATTTTCGATTTATCTCAAAGAAGGTTTTCAAAATAATGCTCGAATTTCGAAACATTAAAAAGAAAAGACCCTATAAATAGCAACCAAACTTCTCATTAGTAACACAACTAGGTATATCTGAATGACAAACTTACAAGCCCAGTAATAGTACCCATAGTCTGTTAACTTCTTGTTCGAAATCTACATCTAAGAATAGACGCACAGTTCGCCGTTGACGTACACAATTGTGACAGACGACTGCACAAATAAAGTTTTATATAGATACCGCCAGCGGCGTAAAGGGGAAGTACCTACTATGGGAATTGCTCGGAAATTATCCTTTTGGAGTAGAAATGCTTTTTTGTTGTCCGTTTTTTCTTTTCTCTTTTTTACTACGCTTTTGAAGTTCGTGTTTTCCTGCTTTTTTTTGTTGCAATTATGTTTATTATTTGGATGAATAATTTCTTTTGTTTTTTGTTTTGAAATAGGAGAACTGTTTAACAAATACTCGTATTGTCATGTGGAAATACAAGAACATCATTCTCCAACTTAATTTGCACTTAAGAGTCCTGCCAAATTACAAAAGGTTACTTTTAGTCGCCCTTCATCTTTACATTAGCTTATTGATCACAAAAACTGCGTGTGATTGAAACATTTAGTAGCAATTTAAAAAAAAAAAACTAGATAATATCTGTTATCATCTTGAATTAGTCTGTTATCATGATCTTCAACATGTTCCCACAGTGAAAAATCATACATAAATTGTTTCGTTTCCTACGGAGACAAATTCGGGAAAGGCAATGATCGCTATTGGCATGCTAACACGGGAGAACTATTTAACTCTTCTAATACCCCCTGCGCCGCGTGGTTTCTCCCACATAAGTCTCGATTCCGAAGCAATATCAGGATAAAAAGTATCCTGTGTCCTAATTCAGGTCATGGTCTACCCATGTGCCAAATTTCATCCAAATCCGTTCAGTCGTTTTAAGCATGAAAGCGTAAACAAACTCACTTTCGCATTTATAATATTAGTAAGGATATATATTATTATATTATATTATATTATATTATTACGTTTATTTATAGTATATATAATATTATATAATGTTTTTGAACCCAATGGCTTGGCATGTGATGATGGGAAGAGGCCAGACGGAATTACCATAATACCGTGGAAGTTGGGTTATTTTTATTATATACTTGTACATCTAGTAGGTATTTTTTAAGATTAGTATATCTATTTAAATTTAATGAAAGATTAAATAAAGAACAATGAATTTTAATATATATATTTATATATATATAATTAGGATTAGGATTAACTTATATGATACTTTGAATTGAGATACACTACGACAACTTAGGAGGAATTGAGGAGGAATTACATAAATGTATACATTTATCTAATTCCTCGTCCATTTCATTGAATTTATCTCTACAAATACGCAGACCAATGTCTTAATACGAAATTAGTAAGGAATGAGTCACCAATAAGTTCTTAACACCGCAGATATTTCGATCGGTTCGCGGGCCGCGACTGAAACTAAACAATGCCTGACACCTATGCTGGAACTCTGCCCGATCCATTTGTAACTGTTGTCTAACAAGACGAGCAAGAGAAGATCAACGACTCAAATACACAAATTGTTTTAGTTTTACTAATAACGTCAAGGATAGGAAAAGATGTTCATTGTTTTGCCCGTTTTACGACTTACGGTATATACAATTAATTGGGAGAGGACCTAATTAACTTTTTTGCGTTTCTTTCTATTTCGTTTAACAGCAATGCAATTAATCTCGCAATATAAAATGCAATAAACGATAATGATACACGGTTTACTGATGAGCAATTGTTTTATTTCTATAACAACTGGTCCTTCGAGCCGTATCCGAGGAGTGCTAACTGTGTGACATATCGCACCAATCGGATCTGAGGTGCCTTGTCGAGTTTCCATCCTATAATCCAGAGCACTGTGCGACCCATCGCATAAAGTTTCATCGATACAATTAGTACTTTTTACATAATTAGCACCAAACTTATAATTTTTTCCTTTTTTTTTTTTATTATTATCAAGACTGAAGAAACTTACCCGTGCTTTCAGAGCCATAAACATCAGGGCACGCCTGGTAGTTGAGAAGCAGCCTCGAATCCTCCGTGCAGCTTTCGATTGAAGACACCGGACTCTTACAATCACCATGACCCCTGGAATTTGTAATAATTTGCATTATTTTGTGTTTTAGACCCATCAAATTCGATCAAACATGGAGCGAAGTTTCAATAAAGTTCGAGTTTCTTGTCTGGTAACACGACTTCATGGTCTGAATTTATATATAAGTGTTATTAATAACTAGATACTTGCAACAAGAGTTCATTATAATTTTGTAGCATTATAATTCACCCTTATTGGTATGGTACTGTATTGGCAAGCGCCAATCATACGATTCATTCGTCCATATCAGTTAATGTGATATCGATTGTGCTCAATCTGTTTAACGCATTTCGAACTTCCATATTTCAATCGAGATCTCATGGAAAATCATGCATCGCCATTCAAATTACAGACTACTTTGAGTGACGCTCGATCGGTAATGCATTACCAACGGTTTTTATTACACGTCATTGCGAGCCGTCGTTCCTCGTCCGCCACCCACCGACTGACGCGTGTCATATTGCTGGTCACTTCAGCTGTCGTTGGTGATATGGCGTCAATGTGTATTACATAGGAACTTTCGAATTATGTAAGCTTTTGGTCATAATCATCATAATCAGCCTATAATGTTCCCACTGCTGGGACACAGGCCTTCTCTCTTCGAGAGGGAGTGGGCTGTAATCTACCACGCGGTTTAAAAGATGTCACATGTCTTCGAATTTTTGGCTCTAGGACATGCCGGTTTCGTCACAATGTTTTCCTTCACCGTTTCAAGCTTTTGGTGTATATTATGTAATTTTGTCAATTGACGTCACGTCGACTACATTGACGTAATTGATCATAATTGCTAAATTACATTTGAAATACATGAACGCATATTTCATGAAATACATGTCTGCCAGCACAAGGACATTGAAGACAGAAACCTTTATATCTAAGTAATCTGCAAGCAGTGGCGGTACCTTCATATAAAGCCCAAAAGCCTAACTAAAATGCTCGATAGAGAATTTATTGTACCTAACCAGTAGTTTATGAGAAAATTGCGATGATACATACGTAGATACGTAGGTACCTACATACTCAGTCGAAAACGGAACTTTCTTTTTTTGAAATCGGTTAAAATTTTATTGGGCTTGCGTTATTTTGAAACCCTAGGCACGCCACTGTCTGCAAGGCACAGGCTGAAACTAGGTCATCGACAGTTCCAGTGTACCCCGAAAAATTAAAACTTCAAGGAACAGTTACAGCTTTAGCTTTATCAATGATAGGCTATGTAACTATTTAATTGATATAACTTAAGAGCGTGCTATTCTAAAAGTTGGCAACGTCGCAAAAAGCTGTCAAATATTCATCGGTTTTTATTATTTTTTTAATATTACTGTATGGAAGTATGAAATATCGCGAATATTCTGCAGTTGGGATTACTTGGGATGAATTTATTCCAAAAACAAACTTAACATTGTAGTTGAAAAACACGTTCTCCCATACATCGATATACGTCACGATCAATTCTCCAACAGCAAATTGAAGTTGGTCGACTATTACTCGTATACTTGTAAAGCCTACTTAGCTGTGATAGTTTTCCTTTTAATTTAATTATATGCACTACTGCTGTGATTTTTTCACATCTTCCATTTAGCTGGCAGGGGGGCTGGCACTTGACTCTAACAAAATTTAGCACTTTAAAGCTTAATATTACGCAAACGGATCCTTGAATCTAAAAATGGTGTTCATAGACCCGCAATATTTTTGAACGGCCTATCCAACGATATCCATCATGGGGTAGCCGAGAAAATAAAATATCATCCCTACACGTAATGTGGGGATGATATTTTATTTTTTAAGATTTTGTTTTAGCACTTTGCCGGCGTGATTTATAAATACCTGTGCCAAATTACAGCTTTCTAGTACTAATCGTCTCTGAGCTACAGCGGGGACAGACAGACAGACAGACAGACAGACAGACAGACGGACATGGCGAACCTATAAGGGTTCCTTGTTTACTAACCCTAAAAAGGGCATTTGGAAAGCTTCCAAATACTTTTTTTACATCTAAAACTATTTAGTTTTACGATATTAATTACGGCATTTCATAATCCCTATTTTAGTTAACTAGTTAGTGATATTTCATATTTCCATACAGAAAAATTGCCAAAATAATAAAAACAGCAAAATATTTGCTATTTGCGACTTTGCCCACTTTCAGAATGCATGCTCTTAAGACGCTGACAACACCTAAACCGCGGTCACTGTCAAATTCCATAGAAAAGAAAGAGAAGCGCGATGACACAACGCTTGTGATTTATTGCAAAATATGAAGTAATTATCTATTTACTCAAAATTGAGTTGAGTAATCGAAAATAAAAAACAACCAAGTTCTGCATTCAAATAAGACGTTCTTGTTATTAATTAAATACGTAACGTATGTTGATATTTGATACAGATATTTTGGATTAGAACTCAAAGTAAGAGGTTGGTTTAACGTTAGTTTGTATCGAGATTTTGTTTTCAAAACGTGTTTTAGTAACAACCAAGTTCTGGGAAATATGTTCAAAATTAATATATATTTTTTCCGCTACCACAAACTATACAGATTTGGCAATTTTTTTTCTTAAGCGAAGCCTATTTTGGTCAATTGGGTCTTGTCAGCGCCTTAATGGCTTGTTGATTGATCCTCATTGTTCTAACTCTTTAAACTAGAACGCGTACACATCAATTCAAAATGTGAATATTTAAGTATTGTAGTAAAATACGTTATGAAATAAATTCAGGAAGTAATTTTTATTTATTTATTTATTTATTCAATTTGGGAAAACAAACAGTAGTATATTAAGCATAAACAGTGTTGTCTTAAAATTAAACTTAACAAATATACTACCCACAACATTTTCCACAGATTACTATGGTATATAATACAAACTGTTAGCAAACGTTAACTATTATATAGCAGGGCTAACTTAATCACAAAGAACTTAAAAAAAAAAAAAAAAAAGGATAATAGACAATATTCTACAAACAAAGACAAAATTTAAAAAAAATAATAATAATAATGCGTGATGTGTCCATACAGGTCCCTAGCCGATTAACAATGATACCTATATTGTGTAAATCCTATGGAGCCTACTGCCGATCCTTGAGAATTTTAATTATATCATTCTTAAACTTATATCTGCTTAGGAATAATATGTCTATTGCACCAAAACGCGTATTGTATGTGTCTACTAAGCGGTATAGCGGTGAGCGCACCCCAGCATTAGATCTACAAAAGCCGGTAGCGAACAGTCGCCTAGTGCGTATCTCCCGTTCATGTACTGTTCGAGGAACCAGGTAACACAAACCACCCACTAAGTCAGGGCAATCAAACTTGTTTCGGCAGACACTGAATAACGTCATTGTCTCAAGAAGGACGCGCCTTGACTGTAATGTAAGCAGGTCATACTCTTTAAGAAGCGATTGGTATGATGTTTTCTTCCGAAAACATCTAAATTGCATAGCGCGAAGGTACTTACGTTGGACTAATTCTATGATTTCGACATATCTCGCATAGTAAGGATTCCAGATCGGTACTGCGTATTCCAATTGCGGCCTAATTATGGACTTATACAGGTGCAAGAAGGTGGAGGGACGATGGAAATCTCTTGATGCTCTCATCACAAAGCCAAACATCTGATATGCCTTATTGACAATTTTTTCAATATGAATGTCAAGATGAAGTTTCGAGTCCAGCTGCAAACCAAGATCACGAAGATTGCTAACTTTGTTAATAACACTATTAGCAAGTCGATAGTTGAAATTTATGATATTTTTCTTTTTAGTGAACGTTATACTATGACACTTAGGCAAGCTGAGGTACAATTTATTATAAGTGCAATAGTCCGAGAAACGATCAAGATCACGTTGGAATTCAACACAGTCTTGTTCGTTTGAAATTTGTTTAAAAACTTTTAAATCGTCAGCGTATAAGAGAAATTTTGAATTTTGAAAGCAATATTTTATATCATTTATGAACAGTATGAATAATAAAGGTCCTAAAATCGAACCTTGAGGGACGCCAGATGTTACTTGAATACAGCAGGACTCGAAGCCATTGATCACAACCTTTTGGGTCCTGTTGGTTATATAGGAGACAAACCAACGCAGGAGATCCCCTCTGATACCATTGTACGCGATTTTATTGAGCAGTAATCTATGATCCACTTTATCGAATGCCTTTTGAAAATCAGTGTATACTGCATCTGTTTGTTGTCTGTTATCAATATTTTCAAAAAGTTGTGTTGTGAATATTAGGAGATTGCTTATGCAAGACCTGTCTTTGACGAAGCCATGTTGCTCCTTTATTAGAACATGACGAATAATTGGATAAATCTCAGCATGGACAAGCCTTTCAAAGAGTTTGGACAATGCTGGTAATATGGAAATCGGACGATACATCTCTACATTATTTTTAGAACCACTTTTGTGTACTGGCACGATATTTGCACGTTTCCATACGTCGGGAAAGACTCCACACGAAATACATTTGTTAAATATTATAAATAAGGGATAGCATACTGTACTGTAGGTGTTTTTTAAAAATACCGCGGGTATACCGTCTGGACCAGGTCCTTTTGTCGGATCCAACATTTTTAGTTCTCTACGAATATTTTCTAAGGGGAAGTACAATTTAGATAAATTAACATAATGATCAGCAGTTGTAGGTGGAGGTACCCATGAATCGGAGTTAAATGTGGAGGGTTCGTACACAGAATGAAAAAAGGAGGAGAATAAATTACACGCTGTAGTAGGATCACTGGCATAATTTTGTTTGTAGTGTATCGTGTTAGGAATTTTATTTGCGTTTTTACGGTTGGAGATGTATGACCAGAAGGCCTTGGTATTGGTGGCAATATTATCTTCAACTGACGTCATACATTTTTTATAGCATCTATCAGCTTCCCTTTTGAACCTTGCTCTAATAACAGAAAACTTTTCATAGTCACTTATATTGCCGCATTTCTTCCACTTTACCCAAGCACAAGTTTTATTTTTAAAAGTACGTATGAGTGGACGTGTGAACCAGATGGGAAAGTTTAAATTCCTCTGCTTGCACGTGGGCGTATGTGATCTAATTATTTCGAACATTTTTTCGTAGAAAGCAGACACAGCTTCCTCAGGTGTCAATCCTTCAAGTAGACCACTCCAGTCAATATTACTAATATCCTTATTTATCTCGCAGTAGTTAGCTTTGTAATAATTGAGTGGATTCGCAATTTTGCATTTCGAGATACTAGGTGTACATACAAACGATACGTGGACGTAAAAGGCTGGATGATGAGTATCGATGGGCAAGAGAGGAATATCAGAAACAAAAGTTACAGAATGTGCATTACTGAAAAACAAATCCAAAATACGACCGTTACAATTGGTTAAATGATTATATTGTTTAATATTTAGTTGCGAGCAAATGTTTAAGAGTTGACGAGTTACATTAGAGGGAGTATTTGTAGCACATTCCATGAATGAAGTTCTTTTAACCCAGTTAAGTTGTGGCATGTTGAAATCGCCTGCTAAAATAACATTATCCACAAGAGGATCATCAAACAGAGCCGAGAGAGAATTAAGAAAATGTATGTAAATATCTTCCGTCGTATTCGGTGGTATGTAAGTAGCACATATTAAATTATAGTTATCACGGCAGGAAGGGATTTTAATTATTTTATGCTCAGGTAAAGTTAAAGGGGGCGATAATGCGAGGCAAGACGGTTTTAATTCTCGAGAGACAGCTATAAGGACACCACCACCGTCTTTTTTCTGGGTAACACTACGATCACGATCGCATCTAAATACAAGGTAACGTTGGTCAATAAATTCGTTATCCGAAATATCAGGTGTCAGCCAGGTCTCGGTGAAAACAATAATGTCGTAAGCATTCGCCAAAATATTCAAATACAATGTGTTCAGCTTTGTCCTGATCCCTCGGCAGTTTTGGTAATATATAGAAATATGATTATCCATTAATTAAATGAGTCAATTCAATAGTATTAAATAAAAACAATATTGGTAGGATTTTAAAGCAACGACACATTAAAAACAGAACAATCAAAAGCGACACATTCAATACGGCGTTTGTAAAGACAAGAAAGGCAAAGATATTATTATAATAATACAGCAACAATTTATGGATCGGCTTATAAAAATAATTATAATTAGCGGACAATTTTTTAGCATAGTGCACACTGTTGTATAAGAGGGATATTTTTACATAATTACGTACTATACAAATAAAATAAAGAAAAGATGAACCTGCAGAAAACAGCATATTTAGATTAGTGATAATAACAGAAAATGCTACCTTAATAACAAATAATGTACTGTTTAAGAGAGATTTAATTATCGGCGATATTCTCGGAATGTTTTTTTTTTGCTGGATATGTCGGCTTCCGTACGAATCGCAAAAGTGGCAGAGTCATCCGCTTCTTTGACCAAGACGGTCGCATTTCTGATCCATACGTATCTAAATTTATTAGCTTTTGCTGCTTCACGACATTTGCGAAATAAATCCTTATTTCGAAGTGTTAAGTGCTCATTTATGTAGATACGACAAGGTGTTCCAGAGAAGCCAATGCGATCAGACGTCAGCCCCTTGGACAAACGGTACGCACTAAGTACATTATCGCGAAACAAGCGAGACGCAAACTTCACTATTATGTTCTTTGGGCGATTATTCTGCGTGTGTGCGTGAGGAACACGGTGAATCGCAACTACATCATTTTTTGCTAACGGTATATTAATTGCCGACGCAATTGACTCCAGCACAGAAATCAGGTTTTCACCTCGTTTCTCAGGAATGTTCCCCAGTTCAATGTTACATTGCCTCGCCTGCTGTTCCAGTACATCTATTTTACTTTCTAGCAAAGCTACCGACGTCACAGCAGAGTTCCTGACACTCGCCTCCAAATCAGCAATACGCTTCACACTGTCAACGCAGTTTGCAGAGTTAAAATTTACTGTTGACTTTAGCTCTGTCACAACCTGAGACAGATCATCATGTTTTGCACTTAGACTCGATATTTCTAATTTTGCCGTAGAATATTCTGTTCGCAGTTCCCTCAGCTCAGCTTGTATTTGCGAAGACGTGGTCGATAGGGTATTAAACTCTTCTCGTAGGTTACCAATATTCACACTAATGTTCAAAAACTGGGTATTGATGTCCGCGCGTAGGTCGCCTATTGTTTTTTTAAACTCGGCAGATAGATCAGCAATAGCCAGCGTTAGCTCGCAGACAGGTTGTTTCCTTTTTCTTTGCGTGACATTAGCAACGACACCAGAATCCTGTTCCGTATGCAGATCTGGACTCGACTGGCTTTTACTTGGTGTCTTATTCGGTGAGCGAAGCATTATAGTATATAATTATATACCTATATGTATATTATTTTCGTAGCCAGACAAGAGTATAGCAACTTGATAGTGAGGACACAGGTATGACGCGTTGCCAAAAACTTTATGGCCGTAGATATAAGTACACAATTACGCGGTCGAAAGATCACGCAGCGGTGGCACAGTGATATAAGCCGCTACACTCGCCGCCTCGAAACGGCCGACCTCAGGTTCAAACCCCACCGGACGCGTCACTTTTTCTAAATGTTAGAATTCAGCCTGTGTAGTCACTGGGCGAGAGGGACACCGCGCTACAAGTTTCAAGATGGCGCAGACACTATATGGCACACCGCACAAGATAGTAAGAGAGATACCGATTATATCAAACGAGAGTACAACAAAAAATACTTTAAAGTAGCCCCGACACGACCGTGCAGATCAACAGCACGTCTGCTCACAGCAAGTAAAACAGTCAACTGTAGTAATAGAAACTGTAGTAATAGAACTAAAGTAATATCTACCCAAAGCATAAAAAACGACATTACTTTAAAACTACATACTTTTTTTTTTTTTTTTTTGGGTGGGAAATCATCAAATAACTTCTCCCGCTCTGGGCGGAGCGGGAGGGTGTGTCAGACTCTTACTGACTAAAACCCACCCGTATTCCTTCTTGTTGCCTGTGTTGCGGGGGCCTCGGTGACCCATAAGTACCTTCCCGCGACCCCGGCAGGCATCGGCCCTAGTGGACCCCTACTATGTGCTGACGACATCTCTTTGAGGCGCGCGTGGAATACAACGCGCCGTCGACCCGGGCCTGGTCCTTACCGGACGGTGAGCTACCCATTGCTCACCGTCCGCAAGCCCGCGCCTACGGTGGCCGGAAATCCGCCCGGGATTCCCGACGCCCTGGGCGTCTCCTGCGGCGGCTAGGGGCGAGAGGGCGCGAAACTTGCCTTTCCCTCAACCGTCCCGCCTCCTCCTTTGCGAGCATTACTGCTTCGCAGAAGGAGGTGACGGCTGCCCATGCCCTCTCGCTCCGTACCATGGCCTGAACCAGGGCCGGACGCGAGAGGTCTCTGCCGCCGATCGCCTCCACGAGGACACGGCGGTGCTCTGCCCAAGCCGGGCAGACCTCCACCGTATGCTCCACCGTGTCCTCCAGGCGATCCACACAGTGGTGTCACCCGGACGTTTCCTCCCGCCTTATCCGACACAGGAACCTCCCGAAGCTGCCGTGTCCGGTGAGGACCTGCGTCACGCGGAAGGTGAGGACGCCGTGGCGCCTCTCCAGCCACTCCTCAAAGAGGGGACTTATCGCCGCAATCGTGGCGTGCCCAGCACTGGGTTGCAACAACCGTACTTTCCATGACGCCATGAGATCCCGCCGGAGCTCCGTCCGCTGTGCCGCGATTTCTCGCGGCAGCGGGCTTACGCCCCGGCGTTTCGCCTCCTCGCGCCACTCCCATACGTGCGCGAGGACTTTTGCCTCCAGATCCCATGGCGGCAATCCGGCAAGGAGGCTCGCTGCCTCACAGGAGACCGTGCGGTATCCTCGGACCATCCGGATGGCCATGACCCTTTGGGCCGCGCTCAACCGGCGGGCTGGCCGCAGCGCCAGAGAGCGCGCCCATACAGGAGCCCCGTAGAGGGCCATGGACCGCACGACCCCCGCGTAGAGCCTCCGGCAGGAGGCGTTTGGACCCCCTAGATTGGGCAGGAGCCGCTTCAATGCAGCGCCCGCCCGCTCCAGTTTGGGAGCCAAACGTCGGAAATGCTCCACGAAGTTCCACCGGCTGTCGAGGACGAGTCCCAGGTACTTCATCGTCGACTCGACGCCGATAGAAACCCCTCCTACCGTTATTTGGGACCCCAACGGTGGCGCGTTCCGAGGACCATGAAAACACATGGCCTCGGACTTGTGCAGGGCCACCTCGAGTCCCAATTGCCGGATCCTTTCGACGATTGTCGCAACCCCGCGTGCCGCTAATTCGGCCGCCGCCTGGTGCGACCTCCCCTGCGCCAGGACCAACGTGTCGTCAGCGTAGCACACTACGCTGACGCCGCTAGGGAGGTCGGCGCGCAGCACCCAGTCGTATCCGATGTCCCACAGATGCGGCCCCAGGACCGATCCCTGTGGGACACCGCACGACATCTCTTGCCGGTTCCACACTCCCTGGTGACCGGGGTAGATGACGGCCCTGTCCGTCAAATAGGCCTCGACCACACGACAGAGGTAGGTCGGCATCCGGTGATACCGGAGTGCCTCCCTGATGCAACTCCAGGGCAGGGTATTGAAGGCATTGGCGATGTCTAGAGACACCGCCAAGACGACCCCACCCTGGGCAACAGCATTCCCCGTCGTCAGGGCTCGCACACGCATGATGGCGTCCACCGTAGAGCGCCCTCTGCGGAAACCAAACTGGCTCTCCGCCAAATCCGGCCCCACCCGCACCAGCTGGCCGACGAGGCGGTCTGCAATGACTCTTTCAAAGAGCTTGCCCACCTCGTCGAGCAGCACGATGGGCCGATAAGCGGACGGAGAGTCCACAGGGCGCCCTGCCTTCTTTATGAGGACCAGTTTCCCCGTCTTCCAGCGAAGCGGGAACTGGCCCCTCTCCATGCATGCGCTTAGGAGCCCCCTAAGTCGAGGCCCGAGAGCCTCCAAGGCCAGGACCCAGGCCTTCCCAGGTAAGCCGTCGGGTCCTGGGGCGGTATTTTTGGCATTAAGCCTGCGTACCGCCGCTCTCATTAAAACTACATACTTAAGATATTTTCATGTTTTTTTTTTGTATGAACAGACTATTTTATTATCTATAATTACAAGACGTATTTATGTGATGCGTGATTTTTTTCAAATATTCATATTTTCGTTACATAAAAAAAAAACCCTTTGAAACCGAACGGTTTACTCGACCCTTAAACCATTAAACTCTGTACTGTGTGGATCGCCCGGAGGACAAGGTGGAGCATACGGTGGAGGTCTGCCCGGCTTGGGCAGAGCACCGCCGTGTCCTCGTGGAGGCGATCGGCGGCAGAGATCTCTCGCGTCCGGCCCTGGTTCAGGCCATGGTACGGAGCGAGAGGGCATGGGCAGCCGTCACCTCCTTCTGCGAAGCAGTAATGCTTGCGAAGGAGGAGGCGGGACGGTTGAGGGAAAGGCAAATTTCGCGCCCTCTCGCCCCTAGCCGCCGCAGGAGACGTCCTGGGCGTCGGGAATCCCGGGCGGATTTCCGGCCACCGTAGGCGCGGGCTTGCGGACGGTGAGCAATGGGTAGCTCACCGTCCGGTAAGGACCAGGCCCGGGTCGACGGCGCGTTGTATTCCACGCGCGCCTCAAAGAGATGTCGTCAGCACAAATGTAGGGGTCCACTAGGGCCGATGCCTGCCGGGGTCGCGGGAAGGTACTAAAGGGTCACCGAGGCAACGGAAGGAATACGGGTGGGTTTTAGTCAGTAAGAGTCTGACACACCCACCCGCTCCGCCCAGAGCGGGAGAAGTTATTTGATCATTTCCCACCCAAAAAAAAAGGCCCTCTTTACACAGCACGATTTCTTTACGGTACGGCGTATAAACCGCGCAGTAGAAAAAACGTATCTGTCACCAAACTTCTATAGTGATCCATACGACGCTAACGACGGTGCCTACACACGGCGAATAAACCCTACTTTTTCACGACAAGAAAAAGGTGTGTGTACAAGTTTTGGCAAGACATAGTGAGCCATAATATATCTGCTAGTAATTATTACATCTGTACGAGTATATACCCTATGTTTTACCAAAAAAAAATATTTGATTTGATTCTTAAGAACAGGTTTGGCTTGAACAAATCAAATCAAAATATTTTATTTCACATAAACCTTCATGGGCACTTATGAAACGTCAGAAGCTAGGTGCACGGCTCCAATTGGTCGTTTCCTATGGAGAAGAGCCGGCATGACAGTCCACGGTGTTATTGAATATTGCACTTACCTATTATAAGTAAAAGAGAACGGCCCTTTCAGCGGGCAGTCCACAGGGTCAGCGTTTTCTCTGAACATTGAATATAGTAACGCGTCGCCCGTTATCAAGGAACACAGGTGCGGTAACGCGTCTCTTCGGTGGCAGAATGCTGGAAATAAAAACAGGGGTTTAGTGTAAATTCAGAGAAGCAAAACCACATAACTGAAAAGAGAAAACAAGCATTATAATCTATACAATTTTGGTATCGCAGGCGCCCCATAAACATAAGTAACACCATATTTCAGGTTATTGGTTTCTCCCCGCTGGTTTTTTTTATTTTTTAAATAATTTGTTTTATTTACTGATAGTGTAGGTTCGAACCCGGACAGGCGCTTTACTTTGTGTAAATTATTTCATCACCACTGCTCTCAAAACGGTGAAGGAAAACATCGTGAGGAAACCGGCATGTCCAAAAATTCGAAGACATGTTACATCTACCAACCCGCACTGGGCCCGCGTGGTGGATTACGGCCCACTGCCTCTCACAGAGAGGAGGCCTGTGTCCCAGCAGTGGGAACATTATAGGCTGATTATGTACTGATAGTGTGGTACGCAATCACCTCGCTGGAGTATAGACAACATGTCGTTCAAAATTGTGATATAATACATACACACAAAAACTCACGCCTTCTTCCCATGGGGGTAGGCAGAAACTATAGAACGCCACCTGCTACGCTCCTTACATACTCCTTTTGCTTCGTTTACATTCATACATCTGGTCATACACGCACGCCGGTTGCGAGAACTATGCGTCTGACCTATTTGAAGAACATTTCCGATGAGGTCACTATATGTCATTCTAGGGCGTCCCCTCCCGGCGTTTCCATTCACCTCTGCCTTGTAAATACCTTTTGTTAGTCGCCTTTCATTCATCCTCTCAACATGACCAAACCATCTAAGCATACTCTTTTCAATTTTTGTCACTACATCTTCCTTTAAACCGCACCGTTGCCTTATCACATCATTTTTCAGCCTATCATTTATAGATATAGGTAGTTGGAAATTATTATTATTAAAAGCCCGAGGTGTCCAACACCACTACAAGGCCCTATGAGTCCATACTATCTTTCCACATTTCTCCTGGTTGGAAAGGAATAAGAAAATATGTATCCTAACTTATATTATGAATGCGAAACTGAGTTTGTTTGTTTATTACGCTTTCACGCTGAAACGGCTGAACAGATTTGGATGAAATTTGGCACATGGGTAGATCATGACCTGGGTTAGGACATGCCATAAGCTATTTTTAATCCCGATATTTCCACGGGAGCCCGACTTGCGCTGGTGAAACCGCGGGCGCAGCTAGTAATAATATAAATGCGAAAGTGAGTTTGTTTGTTTGTTCACGCTAAAATGGCTTAACTGATTAGGATGAAATTTGGCACATGGGTAGATCAAGACCTCGAGAAGGACAGGATCGCAGACGAAGTCGCGGTCAACAGCTAGTATGAAAGAGGTACCTAAAAGATTTTGTGAAGAAGATGCAACAGAGGAATTACGGTTATGTGTGTTAATCAAATCCTGCTATTACCACCACCATCGGCATATCCTACTAATCCTACTAATATTATAAACCCTTGACAATTCAAAAGTGCCTGTAATTGGTTTATTTGAAATAAATGCTTTGAGTTTGAGTTGGAATAAGTATAAAAGTCTAGAATAAAATAAATACAATAAATACGACGATTTTATTACACAAAGTGACAGCTGTGCTAGCTGTCACTTTGTGTAATAAAATCTCAGATTAATCCAGTGAAATAATAATTCGACCAGCCAACATTATAGACTGATTCCTGGAAAACACTAATTATATGGTCTTGTAAATAGAAATAAAAGTGTTGTATTTAATAAATACTTGAAAAGCCATTCTAAAAAAAAAAAATCGGCCAAGTGCGTGTCGGACCACGCACATTGAAGGGTTCCGTAGTTGGGATTACTAGGGATGAATTTATCCCAGAAACAAACCTAACATTGTAGTTGAAAAACATGTTCTCCCTCATAAATCGATATACGTCACGGTCAATTCTCCAACTACAAATTTAAGGTGGTCGACTATTACTCGTTAACTTGTATAGCCTACTTAGCTGTGATAGTTTTCCTTTTAATTTCATTATATGAGCTACTGCCATGATTTTTTTCACATCTCCATAAACAACCATTTAGCTAAAAAAAATTTCACTTTAAAGCTGCGTAATGCATAATCAGCCTATAAAATGTTCCTACTGCTGGGACACAGGCCTCCTCTCTGTGAGAGGGAGTGGGCCGTAATCTACCACGCGGGCCCAGATGTCACATATCTTCGAAGGTTTCTAGTTCTAAGCGTCTCTTAGCTATAGCGGGGACAGACAGACAGACAGACGGACATGGTGAAACTTAAGGGTTTCTTGTTTACTACGGAACTCTAAGATACCATTATTAATATAGAAATAGCCGCGTATCTGTTACTTACTCAATGTACTTACTAAAATGAAGGCAAATGGTAATGTAATTCATTAAGAGGGCCTCGCCAGAAAATTAGGCGACCTGTTTATGAGTCCAGGATACTCCCTTGACAGCCCGTATAGTGTGGGGACACCGTTAACTCATCCAAACTAACGCTAACGATATTTATTATGTATGTGGCAAGGTTACCCATTTTAGATGGCAAGGCTTTTAGTGCTGTTTAATTTTATATTTTTAGTAATGCGGAAGAACGAACAATACAAGTGATTTATTTTGAAAATATCTACATCATTTAAAAACTTAAAAAACAAACTTAAAATAATAATAATTTGAAAAAAAAAATTACAAAACCAAATTACAAGATTATTATTAACATTAAGGCGCTGACAAGACCCAATTGACCAAAATAGGCTTCTCTTAAGAAAAAAAAATGCCAAATCTGTATAGTTTGTGGTAGCGGAAAAAATATATGTTAATTTTAAACATATTTCCCAGAATTTGGTTGTTACCAAAACACGTTTTGAAAAAAAAATCTCAATAAAAACTAAGGATAAACTTACCTCTTACCTTGAGTTCTAATCCAAAATATCTGTATTAAATTGTATAATTAATAACAAGAACGTCTTATTTGAATGCAGAACTTGGTTGTTTTTTATTTTCGATTACTCAACTCAATTTTGAGTAAATAGATAATTGCTTCATATTTTGCAATAAATTACAAGCGTTGTGTCATCGCGCTTCTCTTTCTTTTCTATGCAATCTGACAGTGACCGTGGTTTAGGTGTTGTCAGCGTCTTAACTAAATTAAATTAAAACTAAGTTAAGCCTAATGTACAATTATATAAAAAGGGAGGACAAAATATTATAGGGCGTCAAAAAATTCGTCCGCATCGCTGTCAACAGACCAGAGGGCAGGGGGGTAACCATCACCTCTTATAGCAGTATTATTATAATATTACTTCCAGTAGGAAAGTGATGCAGCTATACAGGACTTATAGCTCCATCTCTTTCTCACGCTGAAGTAATATTGAGGTAATACTGCTTTAACCTCGTAAGGCCCAACCCAAATTTAGGTCGATATATATTTTTATGATTAGATATATAATTTAAATGATTTTAAATAGTGTCTCGGGCCGGAGTGTCAAAATTTTTTTGTCATTAAATTAGGTCGTTGGGCCTTACGAGGTTAAGAGGTGATGGTAACCCCCCTGGTCTATTTTTTGGCCAACGAATCAGCATTGCCATACAACGTGGCAGCTGCCAGCCTTTTGGGCACTTTTCCTGTTGGAGCAATGCGAAAGTGAAAAAATTCGACAGTCTGCTTGATTATTGTAGAACTATCATGTGGATAGTGCTACCATCCAAGTCGTATTATTTTTGTCTGTTGTCTTTTATGTTTTTTTTTCTTAATATAACATAACATACCATCACGCCTGTATTCGCCAAAGGGTCAGGCAGAGGTGTACACCCACATTTCGCCAGTTATGTTTAAGTCCCATGTAATAGGGAGCGAGCCATCAACCGGGTACAAATCCAGACTCCGGGCTGCTACTGCGAAATTCCAGATGGAATAATCCATAACACTTTTGCCCGACCCGGGAATTGAACTCATGCTCAGCAGTAGCTCTTGCGACCACTAGACCAACGAGGCAATCAAAAATCTTTATTTTCTTCTTATTCGTTTGTATTATTATTATTAATTGGTTATGTAATTCATTTTGTTTCCTTTGTATGATATTCGTGTTAAGTATTTTGATTTATTTTAATATTTTTACCTTATCAAACTTACTGTACCTAGATTATAATATGATGATTAGAATGATGTGGTCTCCTATAATTGGATGCGCACACTTGTACTTGTCCCTATTCTATGTAAACTTGCATGTAATTGTGTAGCCTCTGTTGGAGATCCAATAACGAAATAAAGAAGAAAATAAATAAAGAAATAAAGAATTAAGAAAGAAAGAAAGAAATAAATAAATAAATGAATAAAGAAATAAAGAATTAAAGAAATAAAAAAATAAATAAATGAATAAAGAAATAAAGAATTAAAGAAATAAAAAAATAAAGAAAAAAAAAGAAATAAAGAAATAAGAAATTTATTTCTTTAGAAATAAAGAAACAAATAAATAAATCGAATCCGCTTATTCGCGATTATCCGCGATCAAACAGCTTAGCTGTTTATCTCAAGCTAGCAAAATCGTCGTGAGGTCTGTAAGTTTTTCAATTGAAAGACAATATTATCTACTCACTTTCTTTATACTGTAGAACGTTTTTATGTTTTTCATGCATCACAACGCAGCGGTAGCAGCCTTTTCTGAAAAGAAAGAAAACAATGAGTTAATATTGTACCTTACATCCTTCGTTTAACAAGACTTATGGAAAGGAGAAAAGATGGAGCATTTTTGCAGTAGGTATAACAGAATAGAATACTCTTTATTATGTACACTATAAAAATTACAGATATAAATGTAGCAATTATAGGTGGCGTGGTAATTGTAGGTGGCGTAGGTATGAAAGGCGACCATCATAAGGCAGAAGAGAGTGGAGGAGACGCCTTAGAAGAGATATAGTGACCTAATTGGTGATGTTCTTCTGGAAGGTGCGTAGTACTCGCAACCGGCGTGCGTGTATGATCAGATGTATGAACGTAAACGAAGCAAAAGGAATATGTAAGGAGCGTAGCAGGTGGCGTTCTATAGTGTCTGCCTACCCTCATGGGAAGAAGACGTGAATTTATATAATATGTATATATAAAACAGTATCAATGGTATCATCTATACAGATAAATAAAATTGGAGTGTCTGTTTGTAATATTAAAATAACCACTTTTTACTAAATACATATGGATGTATACACGGTACATATACCAAAATAAAATTATTTACAATTTTTGTCTGTCTGTCTGTTTGTTCCGGCTAATCTCTGAAACGGCTGGACCGATTTTGACGGGACTTTCACTGGCAGATAGCTGATATAATAATGAGTAACTTAGGCTTTATTTTATAAATAAATAATTAAAAAATACTATTCCGCGCGGACGAAGTCGCGGGCACAGCTAGTACATTATAAACCAGTACTAGCAGCTAAAAAAGCACCCACACATGCTGGTACGATTAAAAGTTACTAACAGACCGAAACTGATAATAGCAGCGAAGTGTAAAACTGAAAACCTGCAACAGTTTATAAGGTTGATATTAAGACGCTGACAACACCTAAACCGCGGTCACTGTCAGATTGCATAGAAAAGAAAGAGAAGCGCGACGACAAAACGCTTGTAATTTATTGCAAAATATGAAGTAATTATCTATTTACTCAGAATTGAGTTGAGTAATCGAAAATAAAAAAACAACCAAGTTCTGCATTAGAATAAGACGTACTTGTTATTAATTAAATACGTAATTTATGTTGATATTTAATACAGATATTTTGGATTAGAACTCAAGGTAAGAGGTTAGTTTAACGTTAGTTTGTATCGAGATTTTTTTTTCAAAACGTGTTTTGGTGACAACCAAGTTCTGGGAAATATGTTCAAAATTAATATATATTTTTTCCGCTACCACAAACTATACAGATTTGGCAGTTTTCTTTCTTAAGAGAAGCCTATTTTGGTCAATTGGGTCTTGTCAGCGCCTTAAACCTCTTTTCAAGTGAAGCTGACTGGCCACTAGTAAAAGATATAGGGGGCAGGGAGCAGGTAACTCGATAGATTGAAGATTTGTTGGTACGAGGCACGAACTGGCTATGCGTCGCAGAGGGGACGGCAATGTTGTATTACAAAAACTTTTCTTTGAGAATGGAAAAGCTGGTGTAGACTTATTCGTGGTATTTTTTTGTATATATCATGTAACGAAAAGAACTATCGTTAGCGATTTTTATTAAGAATCAGGTTAATTTTTTTTTTTTTTTATAATAATGATAATAAGATAAACTTTAATCAATGTTTTAAGAAAAAAAAGTAACTATACAATATTGATGCTACTAACTATTTACACTAGGTAGACACTAAATTAAATTACTAACTATATATACAAAATAATACAAAAAACAAAAGGACACTTAGGTGTCAAAGTATTCGTCCGCATCGCTGTCATCCGGAAACGTGCCCAGAAGACTGGCAGCATTGCCACGTTGAATGGCAATGCTAATTCTTTGGCCAAAGAACGAGCCAGCCCTCTGGTCACGTGAAGTGTCGATCAATCGGCGAGAGATTTCCTTAAAAAGGAGACGCGCACTTGTGCCCCGTAAATTAATTAATGTTAATTTGTTTATAAGTAGAATATAAATTTGTCACTAAACAGTGGGTACCTAATTTTAATGGAAAATCCTCGATTCCTAGCATCAAATTCACCATTCTTAAGGCTCCCGCAGGCAGGCGCGATGCGACACTAGTAGCACAATTTCTATAAAACTTCATGGAAAGTATCGCGCTGTGCGTTGCGCTGCCTGTCGCGCCCGCGATATCGCGCCGGTCTGCAAGAGCCTTTGTAATTGGAAATTTTTGGTTGGAAGTGTGCGATTCACAGAACGCCCCACATCATAAACTGCAGGTAAATAAGAATAGCACCAATGTATCCCATATCTTAGATTTTAGAGATACCATACTTGTCTACTACGGTGGGCAGTTAGAAGTATGTAGGAAATATAGGGCGTCAGCAGGTAATGCGGCGAATTGAAGATTTGTTGGCACGGGGCACGGAACAGGTATGCACCATCGCGCGTAGAGGAGCGGTGAACGACAGAAGAATCAAGTTACGTTAGACGATTATAGACTTTATGATTGCAATTTTTGAGCTCTTTTCAGGTTGGACTTTCTCACTTCTTTTGTGGGGGTTACTTATTTACTTGATTTATTTAATTGCCAATACTGCCTACATTGATCTTGCATAGCTGCCAGCTACCTACCATGTTTTGATAAGCTTCTGATGTTAGTATCTAAGAATGTATGCCGATTTTATTTATGAATATGTATGCCTCAATGAGATATTCTACTTAATACCTAGACCGCTAGGCCTAGATGTTTGAAATTTTTGCTGCAGAGTTCTTTATATGCTGTGTGGCGGCATCTACATCGCCACATGCGAACTACGCATCAAACTGACGTCATGCAAAATCCTGCATCGCGCAAGTAAAGTTTACTGCGCAAATGGCATATATACAACGTCCCGACATCAACTGTCGGGCAGTAGCCCATCAGACACACCACCCGTCTGGTCGGAGGATCCTCCCTTTTCTATGGAGAATAAGTGAACTTTACTCCCTGTTCCTCATACCTCTATAGCTGAAAATAGACCCCCAAAGCGGTCCATTAAATAGGATAAAAGTTTGTATGGAAGTTCGTTATTTTTGCAGATGGGAAAACCTTGGCTTGTATTAGTAAAAATATTAGCTTGAAAGAAGTGAAGTTTGTAAAATATGAGTTCAATAATTTTCAGCTCAAGAAAATATAAACAAGTACAAACAAGAAACAGAAGGGCATTCAGGTCAACTTAAGTGGAAAAGTAAGCGTACTTGTGCAAGGACACGGAAAGACGCGGATATGTGCCACCCACCCTTATCACTAGCGCTAAGCGCTATCGATAAGACATACAGATTGAGAGATTAAATGAATGCGACGCAAACGAAACGGAAGAGAAAAGATAGGAAAGAGAAATGATCGAGATTTGCACCGAACACGCGTTCAAAAGTTTTATTAAAGGAAGGTTCGAAGATGAGAAATAGAAAGTGGAAAAGTTTCAGTGTTCAAAACGTGAAGTAAACAAGATTCCTTTTCTTTTTCGAGTACTTGTGTTAATTGTATTTTACTTTCAGAATAACGGAAGTGATTGACACATTTTTGAGTTTAAATAGAACGCTGCGAAATACCCTGTTTTAATTTCTCGGTATTGATGGGATTACTGATGTGTAGTTAGAGGCTGGAGTGAACTATAGCAAAACAAAGTGACTTTCTTGTAAACATTATAAAGTTTTGCTTAGTGTTTTCCTTCATACCTCTATTATTTACGATATTTTTCCAAGGAGTCATTAGGGCCATGAAGTTCTTGTGCTGTTACCACCAATGCATGATTTGGTTTCTTTAAACCGCCACATTTCCTCCAAGAACACATTAATTTCTCTCGCTAGTTTTTACCTGTTTTTTGCAGCCAGTTTAATACCAACATTACCAAAAAGATGACACCCTACTTGACACCTATTTACTGTATGTACACATAAATTCTGTTAAGCAATGGTAGCAACTTACTCATCAACAATAAGAAACTTGTCCCCCTCCGACGATAGGCACCGTCCTTTATTGGACAGCCTGTCTCCCTCGATGAGGATCGGCTGGATCACGCCCGACTGGAACCAGCGCCCGTGCCACCGAGATGGAAACGCACAACCTGTGGACAAGGAGAGACTATGTTAGAACAAGATCATGATCATCATCTGCCCAGTTTTCCAACAACTATGTTTTGGTCGGCTTCCAGTCTTAACTAGATGCAGCTGAATACGGGTTTTTTTAACGGAACAGGCAGCTGTGCTGCTACGGTGTCTTTTGCGCCACTTCTTGTTCCCAGCTAAAGCACTTGGAAGTGGTGAAGGGCGGTCGTTTTTGGGGGACTGTATAAAGTAATTTTGACGTTCGAAAAGTGCTGATTCTCAGCCTAGTTTGAATAAATGTCTTTTGGTTTTGGTTTAATACCAGTACTTTATATTGAGCGACTGCCTATCCAATCTTCGATAACTCAGTTACCTACTGGATAACACGATACCCACACACACACGATACCCACGTACACGGTACGTAGGTACCTAATATAAAAGGGAAATATATACAAAAAAGTTGAGGTTAGAAAATAAAATCGTTGATAACACTTTAATGTACAGTGATGGCCTGAAACACAGGTTTCAATAAACATTCTAATTCCAAACCATCATTACTTGCACCTGTAATTAAAAATAGTTTAGTTTTATTTTATTATTAGGCTATTAATGTATAGAATACTAGATGCGCCCCGCGGTTTCACCCGCATAAGTCTTGACCCCGTGGGTATATCGGGATAAAAAGTATCCTATGTGTTATTCCTGGTTATAAACTATCTGTGTGCCAAATTTCATCTAAATCCGTTCGGTACTATTTGCGTGAAAGATTAACAAACATCCATCCATCCTTACAAACTTTCGCAATTATAATATTATAGTAGGATAGTAGGATTGTTGGCTAAATGTACACTTTTTGTAAACGTTTTTATTAAATAAATAATAATTATTATTATTATAATGAATCCCTCCCTCAGTACTTCTGACATCTACCAATAAAATCCTCGCCTATTCATCCGCAAACAGATCGTTTGTAGGATTAGAATTCAAGAGATCATAAAGTGCGACCAGAGTGCGAGGTACTGAGGGCGCGCGACGGTGCGACGCGGAAGCACAGCAAACAGCCTGTTCTTTTTATAATATGACATCACACCTGTAATATTCAAATGGGGTAGGCAGTACATATTGCACCAGGTATTTACAACGCCGTAATACTTAGGAAGCGAGTCTATAGAAATTAACCGGGCACAATTTATAATCTGG
The DNA here is from genome assembly GCA_905333075.3 of Atethmia centrago. NCBI lineage: Eukaryota > Metazoa > Arthropoda > Insecta > Lepidoptera > Noctuidae > Atethmia > Atethmia centrago. Next base: position 28,341,588 of record HG995374.1, read on the forward strand.
GCTACTCTAAGTAATTTCAAATTTCAGTTTACCTCAATCGGAGATCGAACTCGGACCCCACTAGACTAACGAGGCAGTGTACTATGTTAATAATGACATAATGCTTGTTTTCCCCGAACGGTTCGGCAGCAGAGGTGTACACACGGCTACATATCAAGCTACAGATTTCCAGTATAAGCTGACCTATCATTGTACGGAAATTCAATACAAACGCGAGATTAGCTTATACTGGTAATGTATAGCTTAATATGTAGCCGTGTATAGTGGACCCACATTTCGCCAGTTATGTTTAAGTGCTATGTAATAGGGGGCGAGCCTGTTGTCATCAACTGGGCACAAATCCAGACTATAAGCTGCTCCTGAGATATTTCTGATGGAAAAATCCAATTACATTTTGGCCGACCTGGGAATTGAACCCAGGACCAGCAGCAGCGGTAGCAGCTAGCAGCAGCAGAGCTGGACTCAGCAGTGGTGTTCCCGACCACTAGACATGTTAAGTATAATTAAACAGAAAATCTTGTTTCACAAGTTCATTATAAATATTTTGGTCATTCATGAACATGTTTATTTATATCAATCACTCAGCCAATCGCAGTCTACTGCTGGACATAGACCTCTCCCAGACTGCGCCACAACACCCTGTCCTCCGCCTCATCAGCGCATCCAGTCTGTCCCAGCCACCTTTTTAAGGTCGTCTGAACGAAATTATCCGGAAAAGACAAGGCAAGCTGAAGTGGCAGTGGGCTGGGCATGTTTGTCGAAAGAGCGATGGCCGCTGGAGCAGATGAGTCCTGGAGTGGAGACCGTGTATCGGCAAGCTTAGTGTAAGACGCCCCCAGTTAGATGTAGCATTTATATAGTTTCAAGAAAATGTTTTCTTCTTGTTTCATTGTAGTGAAGATTATGCGTTGTCGGAAAGGAGCAATCACCGGTTTACCTCGACTGCTGGATTAGTATAGAGTTAATACTGCTTCTGCATTCATTTGAAATAGCACACAATTCAGATTAAACAAAAACACTAATCCTTCATTCAAATTCAGGTCAATATCTGAAAGCATTTGATTGTTATCTCCGCCACAAAAGCCATAACGCGATAACATCCACACATGCTAACCGTACCGACATATTTTTTTAAAGTGAAGTAATGAAAAACTGTAATATTCATCATTTCAAAAACACAAAAGGTTTTTCACACGATCGTTGACGATTGCTTATGACATATCATAACATCACGCTTGTAATTCCAGAATGGTTAGGCAGAGGTGTGCGTATAGTATAGGTACCCACATTTCGCCAGTTATGTTTAAGCCCGATATAATAGGGGCGAGCCTCTTGCCATCATCCAGGAACAAATCCAGACTCCAAGCTGCTACTGATTGGGCACGCCACGATTGCGGCGTTAAGACCCCTCTTTAAGGAGTGGCTAGAGAGGCGCCACGGCGTCCTCACCTTCCGCCTGACGCAGGTCCTCACCGGACATGGTAGCTTCGGGAGGTTCCTGTGTCGGATAAGGCGGGAGGAAACGCCCGGGTGTCACCACTGTGTGGATCGCCCGGAGGACACGGTGGAGCATACGGTGGAGGTTTGCCCGGCTTGGGCAGAGCACCGCCGTGTCCTCGTGAAGGCGATCGGCGGCAGAGATCTCTCGCGTCCGGCCCTGGTTCAGGCCATGGTACGGAGCGAGAGGGCATGGGCAGCCGTCACCTCCTTCAGCGAAGCAGTAATGCTCGTGATGGAGGAGGCGGGACGGTTGAGGGAAAGGCAAACTTCGCGCTCTCTCGCCCCTAGCCGCCGCAGGAGACACCCTGGGCGTCGGGAATCCCGGGCGGATTTCCGGCCACCGTAGGCGCGGGCTTGCGGACGGTGAGCAATGGGTAGTTCACCATCCGGTAAGGACCAGGCCCGGGTCGACGGCGCGTTGTATTCCACGCGCACCTCAAAGAGATGTCGTCAGCACAAATGTAGGGGTCCACTAGGGCCGATGCCTGCCAGGGTCGCGGGAAGGTACTAAAGGGTCACCGAGGCACCTGGCAACACAGGCAACAGGAAGGAATACGGGTGGGTTTTAGTCAGTAAGAGTCTGACACACCCTCCCGCTCCGCCCAGAGCGGGAGAAGTTATTTGATGATTTCCCATCCAAAAAAAAAAAAAGTTGCTACTGATAAATTCCTGATGGAAAATCCCAATAACACTTTGCCCGACCTGGGAATCGAACCTAGGACCTCATGCTCAGCATTAGCGCTTGCGAACACTAGACCAACGAAGCAGTTTAAAAAAAATGCAAAGTAAAGTAATTGAAAACTGTAATATTCATCACATCAAAAATACAGGCTTTCCACACGATCGTTGACGATTGCTAATGAGTTTGCGTTTATTAAGGTCGATGTCATTAATAACGATTGAGTACTTTCTGCCCTTAGTTTGATGGGACTATTATGTAGAAAGAGATGGAGATACTGTCTATTCGAAGTGTCGTTTTGTCTGGCCGAGTAATATTTTCTGTTGTTCAAAATCAAAAATTAAAATCAAAATATTTTATTTTACATAAACCTACATGGGCACTTATGATACGTCAGAAGCTAGGTGCACGGTTCCAATTGGTCGTTTCCTACAGAGAAGAGTCAGCAAGAAACTCCAGGGTTACATAAAAAAAAGGTTTTACAATGTTTTCAAATTAGTGTTAATAGGTAGGTATGGGAGGACAGTGTAGGCCTGTCAACAAGTGCCAGGTACTAAACAAAATAGAAAATGGTCTACAAATCTGCAGACTATTAAACCTACAACGTTCTCACATTCACAAAATATTAAAGAATCTATATAAAATATGAATAAAATAATAAATATAAAAAACTATTTAAACCAAATGATATGAGTGTCAATACAACTGTAATCATCAAATCTGAATGAATATCATGTCCACAAAAGCCACTAATAAATAGTTGAAATTAAAATTGTAGGTCGAATAATGAAAAGATTATGTCAAGGAAGTAAGTAAAAAAATAATAAAAATAAACATCCTTATTTGGGAGCAGTTAAATACATTTACATAGTTATGCCGATAATGAGGTACTAGACACATGTGCAGGAGGAATTATTGCTTGTCTTCAACGTAGTCTTTATCTTTTATAATTATTCGTTTTATGTGGGTTTTGAATTTTCCTTCGCTAAGTTCTGTAACCGACTTTGGCAACTTGTTATAAAAGCGGATACTGTTACTCTAGTTAGTGTTTTATAGCAAATTCAGGATTGTTTTCTAATGTATAGAGGCAGAAATCCCACATGCATAAAAAACGGGCCGTGATATTACCTCTATGAGCAAAGTCAATTGTCTCTGGAATCAGGATTATAAAGACAGCAGTGTTTTGTAAGGTAATATTTTATAAATTCGATTTTGGTGTCTTATGTGGAGCAGTGGTGGTCGTAAGTTCGAACCCAGACAGGAATTTTACTTTGTGTAAATGATTTCATCACCACTGCTCTCAAAACGGTGAAGGAAGACATCGTGTGGAAACCGGCACGTCCTAGAACCAAACATTCGAAGTGACATCTACATACCCGCACTGGGCGCGCGCGGTGGTATACGATCCACCCCCTCTCACCGAGAGGAGACCTGTGTCCCAGCAGTGGGAACATTATAGGCTGATTAGTTTGTCATTTCAAACAGTATCTCCTACGTTTGTTTGGTAGGAGGCGTAGAGGTCACTGTAAAGATCGTGAAACTCCAGAAAAGTAAACTTTTATTACATTAAGTATCAGTAAATAAATGTGAATTTATTTGAAATTCTATTTTGTTTTCGATAATAGACCAAGGTAAACCAGCAAAATAACCAAAAGATTTATTCCTAAAGTAATTTATTAGAGAAGTACGAACAAATAAACAAAATACATCCACATTCAATTTCCTTAAGCTCCTCACAATAAGTTGGTTCAACCAAAAGAATAACAATGTGCACCCACCAATATTGTAAGTGCATCATTCCAACAATTGCCTTTCACATTCACCCAATCAGCATAATAAGAGTACGTTCACACGAGCCATTGTATTTTAATCTGAAGATTATTGCGTTCATTACTGGTGTAATATCGTCACAATGGGCCTTAACAAGTTGCTCGTTTGTCGTACACGGCTTATGGTAGTAACGTAGCCTTTTAAATGTACCATAGAGTATGAACGATGTGAGTTTGATGCCCTTTTGATTTCTTGCAATGTCAGTTACAAGATTGTGGTGTTCATAACTTTTTGATCATGGTTTGGGTTGTGTGTATGGTTAATTGCAGTTTTATTAATCGTAAAAAATGTTTTTCGGTGTTACTACTGGTAGTTGAGGGAGAAAGTTATATACCAAGCGAAGTGTGAGAAGGAGAGGATGGATCGATCGAAGTTCATCATTAAATCAGGAGGAAAATATTAATTTAATTTGCTAGAAAAAATTATCCATACCCCAATTTATTTGTGGTCGGCGCAACATGTCGCTTTCTTCTATACTTCTCTATTAGTTGTTATCTCGGTAGTCACCCCCTTTCTAGCCTTATCATCTTTCACACAGTCCATCCATCGTTTCTTTGGTCTTCCCCTACTCTTATAGCCATTGACATTCATACTCAAGACTTTCCTCACGACATTTTCCTCATTCCTCCGCATCACATGCCCATACCATGACAACCGATTTCCGCACAACTTTTCAGTCACCGGTGCCACTTTCAGACTTCAAAAAATTTGTTTTATCACTTGTGCAATGAACTTATGTTAGTTCGATGTCTCAGTGAACTAGATGAAAATAATTTTCCAGAAACAGAACATTTAATGCACATCAGATTAAATGAGAATTAGCTCATTCAAAAGATAATACAACATTAAAACACCCTTTCACATTTGCATACGACGTACGCTATCTAGATCAGCGGGCCCGATGTCACGCTTACTTAATTACAGAATTATGCTAATAAATCAAAAGCGGAATGCCCCTTAACCGAAATTAAGTAATTAACTTCACCCGACCAAATTAAATATGTCTCGCGAATGTTTGCGCGACCTGACGTTGAGAGAGCTTTTTAACATGGTGGAGCTGCAGTTAAGGAGCATACGATCGCGTTTGTAAACACCATTCGAGCGGTATTGCCGTACTTTACAATATAACAGTTAGCTAGAATTATGGTGTAGTTAAATGTTGTGATTTTGTAGGTGTGGTTCAGTTGTACCTAATCATTGTTAGGAGGATAAAAAGTAGGTTGAAGAAAAATTGTCTCCGTTTAATCAGCTTGATAGCGAATGGAAATGTTTAATGATACTTATTTATTAAGTCTTGTTTATGTGAGACGAATTTCACGTAAAGTCGAATTATTAATGTAGCGGAGTAATCTGACATGTGCTAGCTGTCACTTTGTGTCATAAAATTATCATTATTATTAGTCAGTGATGTTTTACTTATGATATTAGTTAGGATTAGGATTACGTACTGCAGTTTAGGCTGCCTTAAGATGTTTTCCTTCAGCGTAAGTTAGTCAGTGATGTTTTACTTATAATATTAGTTAGGATTAGGATTACGTACTGCAGTTTAGGCTGCCTTAAGATGTTTTCCTTCAGCGTAAGTTAGTCAGTGATGTTTTACTTATAATATTAGTTAGGATTAGGATTACGTACTGCAGTTTAGGCTGCCTTAAGATGTTTTCCTTCAGCGTAAGTTAGTCAGTGATGTTTTACTTATAATATTAGTTAGGATTAGGATTACGTACTGCAGTTTAGGCTGCCTTAAGATGTTTTCCTTCAGCGTAAGTTAGTCAGTGATGTTTTACTTATAATATTAGTTAGGATTAGGATTACGTACTGCAGTTTAGGCTACCTAAGATTTATTCCTCCAGTGTAAGTTAGTCTGGGATGTTTTACTTATAATATTAGTTAGGATTAGGATTACGTACTGCAGTTTAGGCTACCTAAGATTTATTCCTCCAGTGTAAGTTAGTCAGTGATGTTTTACTTATAATATTAGTTAGGATTAGGATTACGTACTGCAGTTTAGGCTGCCTTAAGATGTTTTCCTTCAGCGTAAGTTAGTCAGTGATGTTTAACTTATAATATTAGTTAGGATTAGGATTACGTACTGCAGTTTAGGCTGCCTTAAGATGTTTTCCTTCAGCGTAAGTTAGTCAGTGATGTTTTACTTATAATATTAGTTAGGATTATGATTACGTACTGCAGTTTAGGCTACCTAAGATTTATTCCTCCAGTGTAAGTTAGTCAGTGATGTTTTACTTATAATATTAGTTAGGATTAGGATTACGTACTGCAGTTTAGGCTGCCTTAAGATTTATTACTCCAGTGTAAGTTAGTCAGTGATGTTTTACTTATAATATTAGTTAGGATTAGGATTACGTACTGCAGTTTAGGCTACCTAAGATTTATTCCTCCAGTGTAAGTTAGTCAGTGATGTTTTACTTATAATATTAGTTAGGATTAGGATTACGTACTGCAGTTTAGGCTGCCTTAAGATTTATTACTCCAGTGTAAGTTAGTCAGTGATGTTTTACTTATAATATTAGTTAGGATTAGGATTACGTACTGCAGTTTAGGCTGCCTTAAGATGTTTTCCTTCAGCGTAAGTTAGTCAGTGATGTTTTACTTATAATATTAGTTAGGATTAGGATTACGTACTGCAGTTTAGGCTGCCTTAAGATGTTTTCCTTCAGCGTAAGTTAGTCAGTGATGTTTTACTTATAATATTAGTTAGGATTAGGATTACGTACTGCAGTTTAGGCTGCCTTAAGATGTTTTCCTTCAGCGTAAGTTAGTCAGTGATGTTTTACTTATAATATTAGTTAGGATTAGGATTACGTACTGCAGTTTAGGCTGCCTTAAGATGTTTTCCTTCAGCGTAAGTTAGTCAGTGATGTTTTACTTAGGTATAATATTATTTAGGATTAGGATTACGTACTGCAGTTTAGGCTACCTAAGATTTATTCCTCCAGTGTAAGTTAGTCAGTGATGTTTTACTTATAATATTAGTTAGGATTAGGATTACGTACTGCAGTTTAGGCTACCTAAGATTTATTCCTCCAGTGTAAGTTAGTCTGGGATGTTTTACTTATAATATTAGTTAGGATTAGGATTACGTACTGCAGTTTAGGCTGCCTTAAGATTTATTACTCCAGTGTAAGTTAGTCAGTGATGTTTTCCTTCAGCGTAAGTTAGTCAGTGATGTTTTACTTATAATATTAGTTAGGATTAGGATTACGTACTGCAGTTTAGGCTGCCTTAAGATGTTTTCCTTCAGCGTAAGTTAGTCAGTGATGTTTTACTTATAATATTAGTTAGGATTAGGATTACGTACTGCAGTTTAGGCTACCTAAGATTTATTCCTCCAGTGTAAGTTAGTCTGGGATGTTTTACTTATAATATTAGTTAGGATTAGGATTACGTACTGCAGTTTAGGCTACCTAAGATTTATTCCTCCAGTGTAAGTTAGTCAGTGATGTTTTACTTATAATATTAGTTAGGATTAGGATTACGTACTGCAGTTTAGGCTGCCTTAAGATGTTTTCCTTCAGCGTAAGTTAGTCAGTGATGTTTTACTTATAATATTAGTTAGGATTAGGATTACGTACTGCAGTTTAGGCTACCTAAGATTTATTCCTCCAGTGTAAGTTAGTCTGGGATGTTTTACTTATAATATTAGTTAGGATTAGGATTACGTACTGCAGTTTAGGCTACCTAAGATTTATTCCTCCAGTGTAAGTTAGTCAGTGATGTTTTACTTATAATATTAGTTAGGATTAGGATTACGTACTGCAGTTTAGGCTGCCTTAAGATGTTTTCCTTCAGCGTAAGTTAGTCAGTGATGTTTTACTTATAATATTAGTTAGGATTAGGATTACGTACTGCAGTTTAGGCTGCCTTAAGATGTTTTCCTTCAGCGTAAGTTAGTCAGTGATGTTTTACTTATAATATTAGTTAGGATTAGGATTACGTACTGCAGTTTAGGCTACCTAAGATTTATTCCTCCAGTGTAAGTTAGTCAGTGATGTTTTACTTATAATATTAGTTAGGATTAGGATTACGTACTGCAGTTTAGGCTGCCTTAAGATGTTTTCCTTCAGCGTAAGTTAGTCAGTGATGTTTTACTTATAATATTAGTTAGGATTAGGATTACGTACTGCAGTTTAGGCTGCCTTAAGATGTTTTCCTTCAGCGTAAGTTAGTCAGTGATGTTTTACTTATAATATTAGTTAGGATTAGGATTACGTACTGCAGTTTAGGCTACCTAAGATTTATTCCTCCAGTGTAAGTTAGTCAGTGATGTTTTACTTATAATATTAGTTAGGATTAGGATTACGTACTGCAGTTTAGGCTGCCTTAAGATGTTTTCCTTCAGCGTAAGTTAGTCAGTGATGTTTTACTTATAATATTAGTTAGGATTAGGATTACGTACTGCAGTTTAGGCTGCCTTAAGATGTTTTCCTTCAGCGTAAGTTAGTCAGTGATGTTTTACTTATAATATTAGTTAGGATTAGGATTACGTACTGCAGTTTAGGCTACCTAAGATTTATTCCTCCAGTGTAAGTTAGTCTGGGATGTTTTACTTATAATATTAGTTAGGATTAGGATTACGTACTGCAGTTTAGGCTACCTAAGATTTATTCCTCCAGTGTAAGTTAGTCAGTGATGTTTTACTTATAATATTAGTTAGGATTAGGATTACGTACTGCAGTTTAGGCTGCCTTAAGATGTTTTCCTTCAGCGTAAGTTAGTCAGTGATGTTTTACTTATAATATTAGTTAGGATTAGGATTACGTACTGCAGTTTAGGCTGCCTTAAGATGTTTTCCTTCAGCGTAAGTTAGTCAGTGATGTTTTACTTATAATATTAGTTAGGATTAGGATTACGTACTGCAGTTTAGGCTACCTAAGATTTATTCCTCCAGTGTAAGTTAGTCTGGGATGTTTTACTTATAATATTAGTTAGGATTAGGATTACGTACTGCAGTTTAGGCTACCTAAGATTTATTCCTCCAGTGTAAGTTAGTCAGTGATGTTTTACTTATAATATTAGTTAGGATTAGGATTACGTACTGCAGTTTAGGCTACCTAAGATTTATTCCTCCAGTGTAAGTTAGTCTGGGATGTTTTACTTATAATATTAGTTAGGATTAGGATTACGTACTGCAGTTTAGGCTACCTAAGATTTATTCCTCCAGTGTAAGTTAGTCTGGGATGTTTTACTTATAATATTAGTTAGGATTAGGATTACGTACTGCAGTTTAGGCTACCTAAGATTTATTCCTCCAGTGTAAGTTAGTCTGGGATGTTTTACTTATAATATTAGTTAGGATTAGGATTACGTACTGCAGTTTAGGCTACCTAAGATTTATTCCTCCAGTGTAAGTTAGTCAGTGATGTTTTACTTATAATATTAGTTAGGATTAGGATTACGTACTGCAGTTTAGGCTACCTAAGATTTATTCCTCCAGTGTAAGTTAGTCAGTGATGTTTTACTTATAATATTAGTTAGGATTAGGATTACGTACTGCAGTTTAGGCTACCTAAGATTTATTCCTCCAGTGTAAGTTAGTCTGGGATGTTTTACTTATAATATTAGTTAGGATTAGGATTACGTACTGCAGTTTAGGCTACCTAAGATTTATTCCTCCAGTGTAAGTTAGTCTGGGATGTTTTACTTATAATATTAGTTAGGATTAGGATTACGTACTGCAGTTTAGGCTGCCTTAAGATGTTTTCCTTCAGCGTAAGTTAGTCAGTGATGTTTTACTTATAATATTAGTTAGGATTAGGATTACGTACTGCAGTTTAGGCTACCTAAGATTTATTCCTCCAGTGTAAGTTAGTCTGGGATGTTTTACTTATAATATTAGTTAGGATTAGGATTACGTACTGCAGTTTAGGCTACCTAAGATTTATTCCTCCAGTGTAAGTTAGTCAGTGATGTTTTACTTATAATATTAGTTAGGATTAGGATTACGTACTGCAGTTTAGGCTACCTAAGATTTATTCCTCCAGTGTAAGTTAGTCTGGGATGTTTTACTTATAATATTAGTTAGGATTAGGATTACGTACTGCAGTTTAGGCTACCTAAGATTTATTCCTCCAGTGTAAGTTAGTCAGTGATGTTTTACTTATAATATTAGTTAGGATTAGGATTACGTACTGCAGTTTAGGCTACCTAAGATTTATTCCTCCAGTGTAAGTTAGTCAGTGATGTTTTACTTATAATATTAGTTAGGATTAGGATTACGTACTGCAGTTTAGGCTACCTAAGATTTATTCCTCCAGTGTAAGTTAGTCAGTGATGTTTTACTTATAATATTAGTTAGGATTAGGATTACGTACTGCAGTTTAGGCTACCTAAGATTTATTCCTCCAGTGTAAGTTAGTCTGGGATGTTTTACTTATAATATTAGTTAGGATTAGGATTACGTACTGCAGTTTAGGCTACCTAAGATTTATTCCTCCAGTGTAAGTTAGTCTGGGATGTTTTACTTATAATATTAGTTAGGATTAGGATTACGTACTGCAGTTTAGGCTACCTAAGATTTATTCCTCCAGTGTAAGTTAGTCAGGGATGTTTTACTTATAATATTAGTTAGGATTAGGATTACGTACTGCAGTTTAGGCTACCTAAGATTTATTCCTCCAGTGTAAGTTAGTCTGGGATGTTTTACTTATAATATTAGTTAGGATTAGGATTACGTACTGCAGTTTAGGCTGCCTTAAGATGTTTTCCTTCAGCGTAAGTTAGTCAGTGATGTTTTACTTATAATATTAGTTAGGATTAGGATTACGTACTGCAGTTTAGGCTGCCTTAAGATGTTTTCCTTCAGCGTAAGTTAGTCAGTGATGTTTTACTTATAATATTAGTTAGGATTAGGATTACGTACTGCAGTTTAGGCTGCCTTAAGATGTTTTCCTTCAGCGTAAGTTAGTCAGTGATGTTTTACTTAGGTATAATATTATTTAGGATTAGGATTACGTACTGCAGTTTAGGCTGCCTTAAGATTTATTACTCCAGTGTAAGTTAGTCAGTGATGTTTTACTTATAATATTAGTTAGGATTAGGATTACGTACTGCAGTTTAGGCTGCCTTAAGATGTTTTCCTTCAGCGTAAGTTAGTCAGTGATGTTTTACTTATAATATTAGTTAGGATTAGGATTACGTACTGCAGTTTAGGCTGCCTTAAGATGTTTTCCTTCAGCGTAAGTTAGTCAGTGATGTTTTACTTAGGTATAATATTATTTAGGATTAGGATTACGTACTGCAGTTTAGGCTACCTAAGATTTATTCCTCCAGTGTAAGTTAGTCAGTGATGTTTTACTTATAATATTAGTTAGGATTAGGATTACGTACTGCAGTTTAGGCTACCTAAGATTTATTCCTCCAGTGTAAGTTAGTCAGTGATGTTTTACTTATAATATTAGTTAGGATTAGGATTACGTACTGCAGTTTAGGCTGCCTTAAGATGTTTTCCTTCAGCGTAAGTTAGTCAGTGATGTTTTACTTATAATATTAGTTAGGATTAGGATTACGTACTGCAGTTTAGGCTGCCTTAAGATGTTTTCCTTCAGCGTAAGTTAGTCAGTGATGTTTTACTTATAATATTAGTTAGGATTAGGATTACGTACTGCAGTTTAGGCTACCTAAGATTTATTCCTCCAGTGTAAGTTAGTCAGTGATGTTTTACTTATAATATTAGTTAGGATTAGGATTACGTACTGCAGTTTAGGCTGCCTTAAGATGTTTTCCTTCAGCGTAAGTTAGTCAGTGATGTTTTACTTATAATATTATTTTGGATTAGGATTACGTATTGCAGTTTAGGCTACCTAAGATTTATTCCTCCAGTGTAAGTTAGTCAGTGATGTTTTACTTATAATATTAGTTAGGATTAGGATTACGTACTGCAGTTTAGGCTGCCTTAAGATGTTTTCCTTCAGCGTAAGTTAGTCAGTGATGTTTTACTTATAATATTAGTTAGGATTAGGATTACGTACTGCAGTTTAGGCTGCCTTAAGATGTTTTCCTTCAGCGTAAGTTAGTCAGTGATGTTTTACTTATAATATTAGTTAGGATTAGGATTACGTACTGCAGTTTAGGCTACCTAAGATTTATTCCTCCAGTGTAAGTTAGTCTGGGATGTTATACTTATAATATTAGTTAGGATTAGGATTACGTACTGCAGTTTAGGCTACCTAAGATTTATTACTCCAGTGTAAGTTAGTCATTGATGTTTTACTTATAATATTAGTTAGGATTAGGATTACGTACTGCAGTTTAGGCTACCTAAGATTTATTCCTCCAATGTAAGTTAGTCTGGGATGTTTTACTTATAATATTAGTTAGGATTAGGATTACGTACTGCAGTTTAGGCTACCTAAGATTTATTCCTCCAGTGTAAGTTAGTCAGTGATGTTTTACTTATAATATTAGTTAGGATTAGGATTACGTACTGCAGTATAGGCTACCTAAGATTTATTCCTCCAGTGTAAGTTAGTCTGGGATGTTTTACTTATAATATTAGTTAGGATTAGGATTACGTACTGCAGTTTAGGCTGCCTTAAGATGTTTTCCTTCAGCGTAAGTTAGTCAGTGATGTTTTACTTATAATATTAGTTAGGATTAGGATTACGTACTGCAGTTTAGGCTGCCTTAAGATGTTTTCCTTCAGCGTAAGTTAGTCAGTGATGTTTTACTTATAATATTAGTTAGGATTAGGATTACGTACTGCAGTTTAGGCTACCTAAGATTTATTCCTCCAGTGTAAGTTAGTCAGTGATGTTTTACTTATAATATTAGTTAGGATTAGGATTACGTACTGCAGTTTAGGCTACCTAAGATTTATTCCTCCAGTGTAAGTTAGTCTGGGATGTTTTACTTATAATATTAGTTAGGATTAGGATTACGTACTGCAGTTTAGGCTACCTAAGATTTATTCCTCCAGTGTAAGTTAGTCTGGGATGTTTTACTTATAATATTAGTTAGGATTAGGATTACGTACTGCAGTTTAGGCTACCTAAGATTTATTCCTCCAGTGTAAGTTAGTCAGTGATGTTTTACTTATAATATTAGTTAGGATTAGGATTACGTACTGCAGTTTAGGCTACCTAAGATTTATTCCTCCAGTGTAAGTTAGTCTGGGATGTTTTACTTATAATATTAGTTAGGATTAGGATTACGTACTGCAGTTTAGGCTACCTAAGATTTATTCCTCCAGTGTAAGTTAGTCTGGGATGTTTTACTTATAATATTAGTTAGGATTAGGATTACGTACTGCAGTTTAGGCTGCCTTAAGATGTTTTCCTTCAGCGTAAGTTAGTCAGTGATGTTTTACTTATAATATTAGTTAGGATTAGGATTACGTACTGCAGTTTAGGCTGCCTTAAGATGTTTTCCTTCAGCGTAAGTTAGTCAGTGATGTTTTACTTATAATATTAGTTAGGATTAGGATTACGTACTGCAGTTTAGGCTACCTAAGATTTATTCCTCCAGTGTAAGTTAGTCTGGGATGTTTTACTTATAATATTAGTTAGGATTAGGATTACGTACTGCAGTTTAGGCTACCTAAGATTTATTCCTCCAGTGTAAGTTAGTCTGTGATGTTTTACTTATAATATTAGTTAGGATTAGGATTACGTACTGCAGTTTAGGCTGCCTTAAGATGTTTTCCTTCAGCGTAAGTTAGTCAGTGATGTTTTACTTATAATATTAGTTAGGATTAGGATTACGTACTGAAGTTTAGGCTGCCTTAAGATGTTTTCCTTTAGCGTAAGTTAGTCAGTGACGTTTTACTTATAATAATACTTAATACCAGCTTATTATTGTCCCCCTGCAGGGCAAAGGCCTCTTCTCATACAGAGAAGGTAGGGATGGCGATTCTTTCCGAAAAATATCGATTCGAATCGAAATCTGATAAATCGATACACAAAATCGATGTTGAAAAAATCGATTTTCCAGTAATCGATCTTATTTTGATTTGCTTTTAGAGTTTGTATTTTCTTTGTTAATGTTAAAAATACGTTTGTGATACAAAAGTATTTTTATTTATTTCTTTTACCTATTCACGAGCGACGAAGGAAACTAAGTACGCAGCCATCTTGCGAGCTTTTGGGTAATTAAATGAACAATACATTCAACTAATTGTAAATAATTTACGGTTCAGGTTCTTATCAAAACAAAAATATCGATTCACTGGATTAATTCCGTACCGTCCGGATATCGAATAAAAAACTATTTTTTTAGTCCAAGAAATCGATTATTCGATTAATCGATCTCAGATCGCCATCCCTAAGAGAAGGCACGAGCACTTTACTAACTTGAACAATATTCAATAATGTTTCCATAGGATTAATAAAGTAGTACTTATCTTAACTAATATTATGAATGCGAAATTGAGTTTGTTTCTTAGGCTTTCACGCTAAAACAGCTGAACAAATTTGGATGAAACACATGGGTAGACCTGGGTTAGGACATAGGATACTTTTATCCTGATATTCCCAAACGATCGAGACTCGAGTGCGGGTGAAACCGCGGGGCGCAGCTAGTACATGATAAAGCTCTAATGGATTTAGTCATGCAGTAGATGTTATCATAGTCACGTAATATGACTTTAGTCCTTCTATATAAGTAGAAAAAAACTAGGTTTTACTTTCAAAAAGTTCTTTTGTTTATCGCCAGTCATTTATCTGTACATATTCTTCAGCTACTGTGAATATAAATGACAATCACGAATAAATGAAAAGAACAATGCAATGTCATAAAGGTCACATCACAGTAAAGGCACAATAATTTATTATAAGACTACAGACAAATGAAAAGTTTTAATAGAATTATCGATTCAGTTAAAATGTCTGTCACTGGTGCCGATTCCCATGTTCACAAAGTAAACAAAAATTTAAGTTCAGTGCATCTTTTTCTTTCTATTTCATTAAGAAAAGGAGAGAAGATACATTTTAGTTTAGCCCTGTCAAATTAATCAGCGCTTGACGTAATTTTAGTAGGCAAGTTTTTAATCACGTCTAAACTTGTATGGAGTAGTGACAGCCGCCGATTAATTTGACAGGATTAAACTAAAATTTATCTTCTGTCCTCTTCTTAATGAAATAGAAAGAAAACTATGCACTGAACTTAAATTTAGTTGAGTTTGTGAATAAGGGAATCGGCACCAATGTATATCGTCCTAAACTACGATTTGATGAGACTGTGGCGGCATCTACAGCGCCACATACGAACTACGCATCACACTGACGTCACGCAAAAATCCTGCATCGCGCAAGCAGAGTTTACCGCGCAACTAGCATATATACAACATCCCGACATCAACCGTCGGGCAGTTGCCCACCAGACACGACACCCGTCTGGTCGGAGGATCCTCCCTTTTCTATGGAGGATGAGTGAACTTTACACCCTGTTCCTCATGCCTCTATAAGACTATAAAATGGCCACACCAGAGCGGGGTAAATACGTAACACACTTACAGCAGCAATAGGTGTCATTTTGACAGTTCAATAATATTCATTGCGTTATTTACTTTGTTGAGCAGACAATTTTTCGAACTTATGAAGCAATGGATTAGCAACTCGTATCCTTCAAAATAATTCAGATTGTGTTTGATACAGTGTTACGCCATTAGGGTGCTGGTGGTTTTAACGTTTAATATGGATTATTATTGTTAAATATGGTCAGAACGTGGGATCTTTAGATACTTTACTGGATAAGTTTTTTTTTTAAATATTTCTCACAGAATCAGATACGTTATGCTCCTCAGTATCCAGAAAGAACTGGAATCCTCAGTATAATCTACGTTTAAAAACCTCGTAAAAAGCAAAACAGCTGAGGTTTCCTTAGAAATTGATGTCAGTTTTCAGTTAAGGCGCACATATGCGACTTCTAATGATTTTAAACTGAACATCACGTCTAGACATCAGCTCCTCCCATTCGCACTAGGTCGCCGTCACCTAATGTCGCCTCCTTAACTAGTACTTACAGATGGTGATAACTACATTGACCGATTATTATCCAGCAGGCTTATCATGACGATTTCTATTTCTACACTATTGTAGAATAGAAATCGCTTGTCTACATTTCTCGGTAGAAAACTGTCACCAGTCTATACGGAAACGTCATTTTTTTCTACTCATGTTTCCCTACGGTTCTGGTGCTAAGTCTGCAGAAGGCGTTTAACATAGTTGGTCCTAGCTGAAGTCAATTTGGGAGATAGCTGCAACAGTAGGATATAATTATACAAGCTACTTTGAATTAATTCACGTTCCACGTTATTTTTGACAAGAAACATATTTGGTCTGCTCTCATGCTAGTCCCAGCCCAAATTAAAACAGACACCACAAAAAATCAACTACATTATTTTGAAAATCTGACCCATTTCGCATTTCATTGTGTATGCTATTTCGGGAGTCGCTCATACAAATGGAGTTGTTACGCCGCGGTCAGTAACAACCTTTACAATAATAAATGAATCATCGCGACACGACACAGGATGCTTTTTTTTCGACAGCCGACATTCGTATGAATACAATTGGCTTTATTTGCGTATTCTGTTGAAGTTGTCGCTAAAAATGTTATAAATTGTGTCAGTGTGTATACCTATTGTATAGTTTGTTCTTTTTTTATTTATATGGTTTATGCTACGTGACGTCACGCCTATATTTCCCGAAGGGGCAGTTCTGTATTACTTTAAAAAGCAGGGCAGAGGTGCATTGTTTTATACTAATCCTGTGCATTGTCGATATCAAGTTACACTTTCTTGCAATAAGGTCTGTTATCATTTGAACCAGTAATAATTAAAAATGTATATTCCAATGAGGGTTTTCTGGAATGACGTTCTCTAGATGACAGCACTAATAGGTACGTCAGATCCGGGCACCTGTCAAAAGTGTCAAAGCGCCTATATTTTCTTGATTAAATGATGAACGAATGAATGAAATGAATGATGAACGTCATCATATTATTATATTTTATATTCATTGTCGAAATGGAAGACCTCTTGTCAAAGTGGCGCCAACTTGTGGCGTGAATTTCATTAGTCAAGGGCTGGGGTTTGAAATCTCCTAAACTTTATGCTCTATGTGAATTAATCATTTATAAGGTTTAGAAGTATGTTTAGGTATGTAATATGTAAGCATTAGTGTAATTGAAGCGTTTAAGTTATTTCTAGTTTAAACAAAGTGTGTAATAGAATTTTCATTTCGTAGATGTCGGAATGATAGGTTAGGCCTAAGTAAGTAGATAGTGACGACATTTTTTTAAGGTTCAATTATTTACATTGCCGCAGAACGAAATGGAAGCGTTTTTTTTGTACAAAGCATAATGAACTTTATGTCAATATTGTAACGTACAAACTAAGGTTCGTTTTAATCCCAGACTAATTTGACATTTCAAATGATTGTTGTTCGTTTTTAAATTTAGAGTTTGATATTTGCTTAAGTCAATTTAGTCTCCGAGATTAAAATACTTTAGATACGAGTCAATTATCAGGACGCGCGTTTTCTAGAGAATTCTCGCGCATTCTCGGTAAATCCCGCAGTTACAAGCTCGTATCTAGTTTCTACGTTACACAATTGACATAAAGTTCGTTTTGCTATGTACAATATCGTTACAAAAACACGCTTCCATTCCGTTTCGTGGCAATGTAAAGTGAGCCTTACTTTTACATAGAGTAGGTATACAATACAATGGTGATAGTGGCATAGCCAACACTAACTTACCATTAATGAACAATACCTAAGTAAGTGCGACAGCAGAAAAAAATCTGATAAAAAACTTTTCCATTTTCTGCTGCGATGTATTTTTACGTTCATGAAAAGTCATTCTTATTTTTTAATTTTAATGAAACGAATAACTAACGTGAATGAGCAGCAATTATTTTATTCGATATCATTCGATCTCAATGAACATCATTAAAATTGGAACAGAATTATTGAAACAAATTGGAGCCACAGTGGTCCAATCAATCGTGTAATATGAAAGTTGATATTCAATATCAAGATACTAATTAACGTTTTGAATAAAGTAACAATATTTAATACTGTGTTAGCAATTTAATTGACCCATTGATCAAAATTGAAATTGGAAGCAATGACACTGATGTCAGTACTGGCAGCAATGACCCCATCGCCAGGGTCAAATAATTGGTGCTACCATTTTAAGAGGCTGACAACACCTAAAGCGCAGACTGCATAGAAAAGAAAGAGAAGCGCGATAACACACCGCTGGTAATTTATTGCAAAATATGAAGCAATTATCGATTTACAAAAAAGCTATAGATTGTATAAATAAAATAAAACACTATTATGCTATTATGTTACTTGTAGAATAATCTGACAAAAAATCAGAATGATTGCATGTATATTAGTATGGCTTTTAATCGTTAAAAGATTTTTTTAGAGGTAACTTCGTGATTTTTTTCTATCGTATCAAATTACTTATATTATGTTTTCAACACACTACCTACCTAGCATATATCCTGAACAATATCATATATTTTTCTGCTTTTGTTTACTGCAGTGGATCATATACTTTAAGGCATTATAAAACTTATAAAAGTTGCGTTTAGGTCCTGTAGTCCCCTTAAACACTGGGTAGGGGATTATTTTTTTCCAGAATCCCTATGATAACCAACAGATGTTGTCCTTTAGATTCAGAATTTAAAAGTCTTATAGGTACAGAAGATACACTGTCTTAACGCAGCGGAACATAACAACAGTAAAACAACAAAGATTTTGGGCACAGCATACAAAACACTTCACCTACTTATTACATATGACGCCCCAGAAGTGTCACTAAACAGAGCACCCGATAATTCTTTATCCAAAAAATGGCGTGAAAAAATGTATCCTATAACCTTGTTCGGCGGTAAATCAGTGTTCCAGCCCACAATACCTCCATACAAGGCTACGGCAGATAATAAGCCTACATCAATATAACACGCAACAAGCCCGAGTTGCCGCCGACGAAATTGCCCCGACACCCGGCAACTTGGCTAATTTCTCATGAAGAGGTTCGCTAGGGTTGTTTATTCTGAACGATTGGGTCGGATCGTCGTCGTGTCGGATGGTTTTAACCTGTTAAGCCCCGCGCGACACCGATTCGGAGTCAAACAATAGAAAATCATCTTGGTCTTGGTATGTAAAGATGGTTACCCATCCACGGACCAACCGTAGCTTAACCTGATCGATCGACCCATGCGGCTGTTATTAATTAGCCACAAGCCCCGCAAAAAAAGATATATATGACGGAAAAGGTAGGTCTCTTTCGTTATCATCAGCCATATTTTTAACCCCCGACGCAAAAACGACGGGGTGTTATAAGTTTGACGTGTCTATCTGTCTGTGTGTATGTGTATGTGTGTGTCTGTCTGTCTGTGGCATTCCTCCCGAATGCATAGACCGATTTTGATTTTTTTTTTGTTTGAAAGGAAACTTAATCGAGAGTGTTCTTAGCTATGATTCAAGAAAATCAGTTCAGTCGTTTGAAGATTATCAGCTCTTGTCTAGTTGATATTTAACTCGCTCACCAACTTACACAGCGCAGGTATCGTGTTTGGACTCATTGTACTGGTCTCAATAATTAGGTTATAGCTAGATGGTGATCAGGGTCTGATGATGGAGAAGGAAAGATAAATGAGGGTAAAGAAAACGTCAAACAGACAAGGCTTAGACCTGGCAATAATGAATGTATGCTATTGAAAGAAAGAATAGCCGCTGTTAACTTCCTATTTTCATTAGCCGTCCCCCAACTCGACGACGACGCTTGGCTCAAAATATTACCTAAATTAATATTAAACTGAAAGGGCCCAATACGTATTATTTTGTTACTTTTTAGAAGTTTTTGTTAGTGTCGGGGGTTTTTTAAATTTTAAATTTAACTTTTTAACTACTGTTGACGTACAATGAGAAGTGTTGGTTATTGCACAATAGATATAAAACTTCACAGACACTTATGAAACCCGATTGACAAAAAAAATTTTGGTTGTCTGTAAAGTCGGTTTTCGGACGATAATTTTGCGTGATAACGAGAGAGAGATGCGTCACAAGGCGAACACTTAGACCGATCCTGCTTCTCTATCGCTAGTTTCACGCTCTCGCATGCACGCTCGGCTCAGGCGGAACGTGACAATGAGACATGCTTTTTCGTGCGTGTAGCCGGCGTTCATCGATTTATAATATTATACTAAAATACCGATAGCTTTTCCAAAACTTCCAATTACACTGAAAAGGAGAAAGTACTATGAGCATCTGGTCGGAATCGTATCATCTCCAATAAAAGCCCTCAAACTCACCGCCCCGGGCTTAATTTGTTTAAATCAAGCCTGAAGACGCAACATTTTGTTGCTTGCTCGTGAACATAGTCGTAATAACGTTAATATTGTACCATCTTTACGACTTGAATGACTGAACTGTTTCATTTTGTTTAATTTATTTATGTTTAGTTACTGTCATTAGTGAGATTGGTAGTAATGTTTTCTTTTATGATATTGTGTAACGTGTCGTGACGTACGCTTTTGCTTCCTAAGAAAGCGTTTCCGTCAAATTATAACGGCCGTCATGAAAGTCTGTCATTTTCACTAGTATTTGACATTAAGGTGTCAAAAAACGCTCTGTATGTGGACAGCCGATGTTCTTGATTTGTATAGAATCAATT
The DNA here is from genome assembly GCA_905333075.3 of Atethmia centrago. Lineage (NCBI taxonomy): Eukaryota > Metazoa > Arthropoda > Insecta > Lepidoptera > Noctuidae > Atethmia > Atethmia centrago. Next base: position 28,362,244 of record HG995374.1, read on the forward strand.
TTATATAACTAAACAGACAGGTGCACTGCCGGGGAGTTGTTCCGCCACTTCTTCTTCCCAGCTAAAGCACTAGGAAGTGGTGAAGGGCGGGCGTTTTTGAGGGACTGTCTTATGTAACTTTGACGTTCGAAAAGTGCTGATTCTCAGCCTAGTTTGAATAAATGACTTTTGATTGATTGTAAGTCCGTCCACCGCTTTCTTACCCTACGGCTACACTTTAGTCATAAAAGCCAAAGCTTTAGTCATAAATATGACCCTGGTCAAGGCTGCCGTCAATAATTAGGTAACTAAATACTTTTTGTTAAACCAGTAATCTTAAACCAGGTAAAAAGCTTATCCATTGCTTAATTTTACACCGAAGGCGACTCTTAAATTCCTTTTTGGGTCCTAACGCTGGATTGTTGCAATTTGTTAAAGGCAGAATTATGAATGGTAATTATTTTGTAAATTGGTTACAAATTATATTTTTGAACGTTTTGCAGCATGTCCACATTTTTGTTTTAACTGGACAAGGTCGGTGTTGCCTACTCAACTAGGTCTGAGACAAAACACATAAAAAAAAATAAAAAACGAACGAGCCATATAGTAGTCGCATATTATGATGTGTAACATATGACATCACCTTGGTAATAAGCAACTGAGCACCGACAGAAATTAACCTCATAATTTAAAAAGCTAAATACTGAAATATTTATTTGAATAATTATTCATTACTAAAGTCTGTTTTTTAATCTCAGAGACTAATTTGACTAGTGCAAATGTCAAACTCCACATTGAAAAACCAAACAACAATAATTTGAAATGTCAAATTAGTCTCTGGGATTAAAAAACGAACTTTAGTGGTCGCTCACTCGTCGAAATTCGATATTTACAATCTATATAGTACTCACTAATTCCATGCTATTAAAAAGCATTTACTTAATCCATGCTCAAGCAGTCACTACTACTACAATCTACACACTTCCGTCCTTTTCAGAAATCACTGCCATAAAACGCGAGAGGAAAGATGTAAACATTAAAAAAAAAACAACATACGATCATTACTAAGTCGAATACCTCAATAATATTCTAGTAATCTACTGGTCGAATCGAAGATACCTACGCTCCCTGTGATGTAAACACCGCTGCACTTGGAAAATTGATGTGAGATTTCGCCATCGATCACTTTTTCAAGCTACTGGCTTTAAAGTGCATTTTGGGTTGGACGATTTGCACAACGCACGGCTGTAGCTGAAAACCAGCGCTGGGGCTCTGTCTCGCATAGGGTCGCAGCATTACGCTGAGCGTTGGCCGTTTTGCGTGGATGTGACCCATATTTCCCCCCACTTGTTATTTCGTGTTTGTGTTCTTTTTTGTGTTTTGTTTAACGAAAATAATAGTACATTATTGCAAAGGCCGTGAAATAGGCAACTGTAGGCCGAGTATGAGTTTGAAGGCCGAGCCGTAGGCGAGGACTTCACTAATACGAGACAGGCAATTGCCATTTCCGTCGAGGCATATATGTATAGTGCTTTTCGTAAAATAATGCAGGGAAATAAAATATACTTTTTATATTATACATTTAATTAAATTAATATTTTTGACTTCGCTGGAAGCAGGTTTTCCATTGCCAATTTGGCTTCTGATCTTAAATCTGGTGGAGTACCTACAATCAATCTCCATTTCACTCTCTGAACCGTTGGAACTAATTTTAATGATTAAATTTATATTTAATAGGTGTGTAAATAACAAATCAAGATGAATAATATTTTCAGTTTTGCCGCTATTTTTTTTATTTATCACCTGTTTCGAAAGGCAAACGCATTTATCTATACAGCTACGTGAACGCAATTTGTACTAAGCAAAGAGACTTACTTTGGTATGCCAAGAATGATAAAAAGAGAGCCAATCAAAGGGTATTTAATAACCCCAAAACGCCGTTTCATACAACATTGCTGGAGCGTTGTAATGTTCCAAATTCAAAAAACGCTCCAGCAATGGATTTTATTTTCGTTGTCCGTAAATTCGATACTTCTCGTGTTATTTTTTCGAAAATAATGACACTATTTCCATGCATGTTTGAGAAAACGTATTTTCTTTCTTTCTTTTCAATTTAAACCAGCAATAGCTTGAAAATGTATAAGTATACCCCAGAAATACCTCTTCCCAAGAAATTACATCCGCTTACAAGGCGACAACTTGTCTATCTCCAATGATTAATGGCACACACCCTTTGCCCTTTAACGTGAAGAATTTGGAAAGTTTCGGAAGGCTACAAGGTCGGGCTAAGCATTTATTTTGCCAAACTAATTGCTTATTTTTTTGACATTTTAATTTGATGATGAGTTGATCCATTATAATTAAGGAAGGAAGATGGGTCTTAATTTGATAAGACAACTTTATTGATATTTTATTTGGGTGAGTTATTGAGGCGTTTGTGGCAAAGTAATAGCCACACAGTTAAATCGATCAAAGCCATGCTTGCCGCGGTTGGTCTGTGGATGGGTGACCTTCTATTACAAATCGAGACCTCTCCGTGCCTAGGAAAGCCCGTTAAGCCTTTGCTCCCGGCTGTCATTCTTGGGTCTTTGGCAGTCGTTACGGGCAGTCAGAAGCCCGAAAGTCTGACAATCAGTCTTACGAAGGGGTAGTGTTACTGGGATGTGGAGGTCAGATAGGCATTCACTCCATGTAAAATACTGGTATCCAGCTGCTTGCGGTTACCCCGGAAGCCGACCTCAACATAGTTGGGAAAAGGCTAGGCAGACTGATTTGGGTGATTTTATAGGTAGCCAAAGTCCAGCACAGTTTTATTAAAGATTCCATCCATCAAGTTTTATGTTTTGGATTACTCTATGAAGAATTAAAAACCTTAAAATGATTAAATTAGAGACACACTTTTCATATTTAAAAGTTCTTCTAGCATTTTTAAGGCTTCTGTACCAAGTTAGCACATAGCTCCGTGTAGCTTCAGCATGAGCGTTCAACCAACGAATGGTATACATAGTAACAGCATAAAATCAATTGCCAACTTAAAATAAAGAACGGTGCCGTACTTTAGACTAAGTGTGTTCTTACCCCGGCCGGCACCTTGGAAGCGATTCCGCCACGATATATTCCGGCTATTCGACACTGAATGGAAATTAATGATGGCTGCTGCGGACCACCTGACTTTGCGAAAGTGGGCCGCCATTTTGGTATTTTTTTTTATGGACGGGAGCCGTTTGGTTTATGGCGTTTTGCCGTTATGCCATCTTTGTGTTTATAAAGTGTCACGTATAGGTGTAATTGAATAATACTGGCCAGTATTAATGTTAATTTGTGTTTTTACGATATTTATGTAGTTGGATTTAGGCAAAATTGAGTATTTATTCGAAGGGCCTAGACCAGGGATTCTCAAACTATTTTGGGCAAGTGACCCCCTTTTCCAAAACAAACTGATACCTCAGACCCTCATAGCCAAATACATATATTCATCTTGCATGAACTTGTGCACGCTTATTGTCTTGTTGAGTTTTTTAAAAGTACAACAATGATACTTCCTACTAAAATATTAGACATTCGTACACGTAACACAACTTTAAACAGTATCTTGAGTTTCAAATAAGAACTTGTGTGGGATAGATTTTTAGACCTCTTCGACCCCCAAAATCAGTTTTCGTTTATGTCGATCCTTAGGAAAACGATTTCGACCCCAAGGGGTCGATATCGACCACTTCGGGAATCCCTAGCCAAGACAGTGTTTTCCACCCGTTTTAGGGAAAAACGTAATTCTAACCTGCTGGTTGCTGAGTCAGGTTCTCGTCACTTTACAGTAGTACTAAAGATGATGATACCATCCCGCTCTGGGCGGAGCGGCAGGGTGTGTCAGACTTTTAATGGCTAAAACCCACCCGTGTTCCTTCCGTTGCCTGTGTTGCCAGGGGGCACGGTAACCCTTTCGTACTTTCCCGCGACCCCGGCAGGCATCGGCCCTAGTGGACCCCTACACTTGTGCTGACATCTCTTTGAGGCGCGCGTGACACAACGCGCCGTCGACCCGGGCCAGGTCCTACGATCCTTTACCTTGAACCAAACTTTAATAGGACTAACGACCCATAAACGACGTTTGTCAATGAAACTGAATTTGAAAGCAAAAAGGAAGTCATTTATGTTTTAATTGTTATGGCGATTGTTAGCATAGTAAACGTACCTTTCTACTCCCAAAGTCACTCTTAAACATAATAGGAACCACAAAACAATGATTATCACAATAAATATTGCCACCTAACTCAAAAAAAGTGTTGCCATATTTCATACATATCTTTATCGAGTAGACCTCTTTAGTAACAACCTTTTTAGCCACCTCGCGCTAAGACCCAGGGGATCACTTGATGTATTCACACAGTTCTCATAAAAAATCGTCACGCATTAGTCGTAAGTGATACTTACGCTGTACCCACCCATTTTTACTGTTCAACATGATTTACGCACAAATATTTCGGAGGTACTTTTTCTGTTGGTAACATTGTTGTTTTTACTTGTTATTATTTTGTTGGTTATTTTTTCACGCACACTGCATGATTGCATGTAATTTAGAAGCTTGGATGCAAAATAAAGAATAACAAAATGAGAGCAACCCTCAAGCATAGCTTTGGAGTAATTTTATAGAAAAATAATCTTCGCTAAAACATAAACCACCATCTTGCTATACTTCAATTGAATAAAAAAAAACATCCAAACACATTGCACCTGGCTCGTTGTTTCAAATCTCGAAGCGACATTTAAATTTTTTCTGCCCCCCGATCAACAGGCAAAGGACCATTCATTACACAGCCATAACTCAACCGCGACAACATAATTTTAAATTACGAACATTTCAAATCTCCATGTATTTAATTTTTCAACGAACGAATACCACCAGCGCAGCAGTATAAATTTCCCGTAACGTATACTTAACTTAACCCTGCTATGCTCGTAAATAAATAGAGGTATTGAATCGTAGGGTAATCTAGACCAAATGATGGATTTTCGCTAGCCATCGAAATTATGGGGCTTTGTAATTGGTGTTTAGAACCGCTTAGTCAGTTAGATTAAGAATGAATTGATTTTCGAGTGAAACTTTGATATAGTTTTATTATTTATGAAGGTTGATTTGACGAACAATAACGATTTCAGGGCCTCAGGCCATTCCCATAGAATAATTGGATTGATTTAGGTACACCAAGTGGGATGGGGTACAACAAGGCATGTTGAGTTGGCAGTTGAGATGCCCCATCTTGACGAAATGGTGGACGAAACATATGGAAAGCAAGGCGGATGTTTTGCTACAAGTTTATGACATCAAAACTGTTGTAATTTATTATTAATTTAGATCGAGGTATGGCATATAGCCACGGTGGATAGCACGAAAAAGACGAAACAGATCAGCAGTGGTATTGTAAATTAATATGAATATTATGTTATGTTATCTTTTAATATTTTTCGTTATTTTTATTTCCTCTCAGGTCACCTGCCATCTTCTCTCTTCACCACCCTTGGTTGACTGGGAGACTTTTCGACTTGACTAAGGCATTAAGTCCGCATTTGTACTTAATTGTGTGCGAGAAGTTTAAATAAATAAATATTAAGATGATAGCATTTATAAGCGCACTGTCTGGACTCCTGACAAAAAAAAACAACCTCCAATTCCATAAATGTTTAGTGTCGTGGACCATGACAAGAGGAAAGCCAGGAGAGAACAGAGAGCAGCCTGCCAATTCTGTAAAATCTCACCGTGGAAGTGAAGTGAGCTGTCATCCCACCTGTAGTGCTATTCTGTAACAATCTCACCGTGAAAACTTAGGTGAAGTGAGCGTGGATTGAGCTGTCAGTGTCATCCCACCTGATGCTAGCGTTTGACCAAGCATTACATTTACAATCTTAATCGAGATATTAATAATATTTTTTATGCTAATTCTAATGACAATTTTATGTTATTTACTATATATATGGGGTTTCTAAATAAAATAACTGAACAGAGATTCGGTGAGAAGCACATATTTTTTTTCAAACCAAAATTTTGGTATATATAAAAAAATATACTTTGAAATATGGTGGTCAATCCCTAACATTCGTGGGATGGCACTGACAGCTCACTTCACGCAAGAATTCACGGTGAGATTTTTACAGAATCGACATGCAGATGCTAGGCATTGTCACTAATAGCTCACCTCATCAAAGTTGTCACGATGAGAGTATTACAGAATAGACTGCAGGTAGACAGCAGCATCCTTTGTTGGACTTTTCACTGACATATTTGCCGAATACGTCGGGTATTCGGCAAATATGTCAGCGAAAAGTTCAAAGAACTTAAAACATCAGAATTTTCTAGAAGAATATACTAGACATGTCAAAAAGCACTTAGCTTCTGAAACTAAGAATACGGGCATAAATAGTTGAAATCGCAGCAACCCTACTGGAGCATCGAATATTAATATTTTCGGCTCGCTGCAGAACGTGACGGGCGAGCGAGCTAGAATGTAAAGCATTTCTTGACCGTTCATGTGTACAGTCAAGGGCAGAAATAGTTTTCACTTGAGCTTCAGTTTTCTAAGAAAGCAATACCGTCAAGTAACGGCCAAAAAAAACCACGGCGGTTGTCACGACAATGAAAAGCCGCAATTTTCACCTGTGGTATCACAAAATGCTCTGAGTCACATGGCCGTCATTAAGTGATGGCGCTGCTTTCTTAGGAAATCAAGCTTTTGTAAAATTCAACAACGATTTTCTCCTTATCTTAAACTATAAATGAAATTACAAGGCGAAGCCGTCTTTATTAAATGCAGGAGTTTCTGTGTCAATAAATTAATTTATCTTTCTCTCTTTGTTCTTCTGTGCATAGAGCATCTTCACACACATACCTACCTACTTTTTTATTGTATCTCATTTCAACAACTGAAGCAAAAGAGCTCTACGAGAAATTAGCATTTGAATTTTGCTAAGTGTATCCATATTTTTGCCCTTGACTGTACCCTATGCTTATGTCCAGTATTGGATTCTAGGGACTATTTATGTGATAGGTATTGATCGGATTCATTGTACAGTTTTATGTGAATGCTCGTTTTATTTCTATTCGGAACGTGTGTACGTGTATCATCAGCGTTTTCGTGTTTTCTTTGTTGGGGTAGCCTGGTCATACATCTACTATACGATACCTACTATGTTAGTTTCCTAACCAAGACTTGTCTTCCCGGAAAGAGCGAGGTGGAAGAGCCAAGGAGTATGAGAGTTACTCCTCAGCACACAACTTTTAAAACTCACTGAAGTAATCTCACATGTGCATGCTACATGTCATCATGACATGCTAGCTGTCACTTTGTGTAATCAAATGGTCATATTTATTGTAAGGGTGATCGTTTAGTTTAATCGATTTATATAAGTATAAAATAAACGTATAATAAAGAGTATAAAAGTCTAGAATAATAAATACAATAAATACGGCCATTTTAATACACAAAGTGACAGCTGGCACATGTCAGATTTCGACTTTAGATGAAATTTTACCCGAAAAGTCATGTAGGCTTTTAAAGCGAATTGAAGCCGTCACGAATCAAGTGGAATTCTGATTATTCATAAGCATGTAGATAATATACCTAATAATGAAAATATAATAATATTGAAAAGATACTGGATACTGAAGTTTTCTTAAACAAAATGTGGGCACATTGGGTTTTAGTAATCTTCAAGTTAATTTCATCAACTTCCAGGGCAGTTTAAGCACTGATTCTTTCTACTCAACCTTAGATAAATATTAACGTTGCTTTAAACATGTACTTTACGTATTATTGTGTCTGTTATATGATTCTTTCTACTCAACCTTAGATATACTAACGTTGCTTTAAACATGTACCTACTTTACGTATTATTGTGTCTGTTATATGATTCTTTCTACTCAACCTTAGATATACTAACGTTGCTTTAAACATGTACTTTACGTATTATTGTGTCTGTTATATGATTCTTTCTACTCAACCTTAGATATACTAACGTTGCTTTAAACATGGACTTTACGTATTAGTGTCTGTTATAAACTAGTCTATAACGCGGGATTAGGTACCGAGCTAGTGGAACAGCTATCCTGGCTCGTATCTCACCGATTTATGACTGCGTTCATCTGAGTTAATTTCTGTTTATTACGTGTTTCGTTCACTGTTCTGTTGCTGTATCGTGTTACGAAGCAAAACCTAGGAACATAACAACGTAATATCACGACCGTAATCCCCGTAGGTTAAGGCAGAGGTGTGCCTAATAGTACACCCACATTTCGCCGGTTATGTTTAAGTTCTAAGTTATAGGGGCGAGTCTATTGCCATCAACCGGGTACAAATTCAGACTCCGGGCTGCTACTGAGACATTCCAGATAGAAAAACCCTGTTATTGGGTTTTTCCAATTTCATTTGTTTTGCCCGACCTGGAAATCGATCCTAATCGGCATAGCGCTTAAGACCACTAGACTAAAGAGGCAGACAGAACTAGGAACTGGTGTAGAATTTTTCCCAGGGAAAGCTTTTGCAAGAAAGTCTTTGTTAATAGTAAATTCTAGGAAAATTTGCTGATCTTGCGAGCTCAACCCAATTTTATAGGCAGAATAGTGAGCAGTTGGGTTATAAAGTGGTAACAAACTCACTTTCCAATTTGGAATGCATTAAAAGAGCCTTCACAATGATACTTAAGTACGTCCGTCGTACTCTGAGCAGTCAGTCCCGCATCCCGCTACCAACATTGTATTGGTACTGTGTAGAATGTGCCGAACAAAATAAAATATTCACTTTAACATTTACAATACTAGCTATGATACTTAGGATAATATTTAGGATACTGTCAAAAGCCTAGCCTAAACCCAATAAATAAATAGTCCATTGACTCCCAAGCTCAAAGCAACTGTCACTAAAGCCTGGGTATTACCATAATAAAATAATGTATTTGTGTAAAATACCAAGGTGTGTCGTATAAGCGATTCAAAACTGTTCTAACATGCAAGTACCTACGTGGGTGTTGCCAGTGCAATACAGGCATAAAATATTGGCTTTAAACATGGTAATACTGCGTAAACAGAAGATATGTTGGCTTAAGTTTCACTGGAAACGTTAGGTAATCTGGTTCAATTGATTTTAGTAGAAAACGAGGCTATAAATTATTTATTTATTTATTTATCAAAATCTCCCTTACAACCATCATTACAGGTGTGTACCTAATGCGATAGCGCGGTCTTAAAATTAACTTACTTATAATTTAAAACTTTGAAAAACGTACAAAATAAAACTACTTATAATAATATCTAAAAATAAAAACTACTTTACTGAATTCCCTAAATATATAAAAAAAAAAACCACAATATTTAAAATATAAAACAGCATAAAGCCTAACAATATTAATTTGAAAACCAATAATTTTCGGTTGATGTTCAATGCGTATGAAAATGCCTGACATTTTCGAGTGGGTTGCGTTTGTAAGTAATGATTTCTAATGTCTATTCGATGCAAAAGTAAATTATGGTTTGATGCTCTCGCAATAACGAAAACAAAGTAAAACTGGGTAAGGTACACTGAGGACTGAGATTATAAAGTTTATGGAACAGGCACAATAAGACCTGGCATTGTGAAACCCTGAACCATTAAACGTTCATAATTTAAATTCCCCTTCAAACCTAACATAATACTAAACTCCTCACAATCCGATACAAAACAACCCTTCCACCAATACAAACTCACAAAAATTACTCCTTCGGATATAAACACTACAATAGATCCATTACCGCATCTAAAAGGCCCCAACAACGGCTGACCGCCACGAAATCGGCAATAGTTTATGTTAAACGTGTCTCGTCGCTGGCCAGGTGACAACTGTGACGGGCGGTACACGGAAAACATTTTAACCCGATGCCCGGAGTTGTGCGGTCGCATCGACCCGTTGGGCAAATTACGGAGAAAGAATGAGTGCCAATTGGCTGTTTGAACGTTTGTACGGTTGCCTTGCTTCCTCATAGTAAAATTCGGCATAGGTTTTGAGTTAGGTAACGGTTTACAGTACAAAAGTATTTTAGCAAACGCGCGGACTACGATATCATTATCGATCCAATGCAATCGTAAATTCTTAACAAGAACTTTGGAAATACGAGGGATTAAAAAGTCAGATTCCATTTTCACAGTGGTCACAAATGGTATACATAACCCATTCATTGGGTCACATTTTATGTCACTCAAGTCCCAAGCAGACTGTAAAATGTGCATAATTTTCTAATAATAAATTTGTATGGGAGTTTGTATTTATAATTTTGAAAATACAGCGGATTATAATGTTTATGCTGAATTTGTGTAAACAAGGAGGGCTCAGAATACGGGATGAATATAATTGTTTGCCCAGGGTTGGATATAATTATTTTGTCAACAGTTGAGTATAGCAATTAATTTGGGTATACTCAACTGTTTTGATATGGCAAGCTAAAAATAAGTCCGTACAAGGATGCGTCAATCTTATTTTATCATTCCCTATCTGGCTTCACATAATATAAAGTGTATTTACTGAATGTAGCTCCTCTTAATATTTGTTACCACTTTTCTCTATACTGTAAATATTTAACGCATCTTACAGCTCCTTTCACCTCGTTAAGAAAAACAAGCTACCAAACTCAAATTGACTGTCAAAAACACTCCAAACCGAAAATCCGAACCATCTTGTAAACACAAACGAAATAGTTTTAAAATAAATAGCAGCGAACACCAAACACGAATGTCTGTTCACTTAAAACCACACGTTGACGTAAACGAATGCACTCGGGAACTCGGGTAACTCGGATACAAATCACTTGACGACCCCGAATTAACCGCGAGACACAGACTGTTTATTTAGACTGACTTCGATTTGGATCAACTCCTTGAGAGGCTTTGAATACAGCGATACGGGATCGGTTTAAGGAAGCGATTTTGGAGAAGGAAAAATATAGAAAAGAAGAGAGTGATCTGAGCCAGATGGATAAGTAAGTACAGTGGTTGAAGAATCAGAAAGTATCCATTGAAGAGAAAGGGTCTCCCAATGACTGCAACGAGAATGTAAGAATTCAAGAACACACACACATACAGAAGACAGAAGGATGGCATATTTGGTGGAATCTCTTCGGCTATTTCAACAGGAAGCTCAAAAAGACGAAGCTGATGATGAGATTGATTTACTTCTAATGTAAATATCTGATTTGGATGATGATAATAATAATGTACTAGAAGGTCCCAGTTCATTAGAGAAGCATGCGGTAACAAGCGGAACAACTAACGGTCGATACCTTTCAAAGCTCTGCATGATCCATAATGGTAAAACCAGTAATCAAGAGCATGCCTAGACATGTTTAATAAAAAGAGGCCTACAGTAGAGGTCCGAACAAGAGGAACTGGTTTAATACTTATAGGCTTCTTTGTTACGATAAGTTTAGAGTGGCTAGTGAATGACCGCGGGATAAGGATAGATTGTTACATCAGTAACTTAGTATGGACGGCTAAACAAGTGATTCTTGAACATGAGTCTTGAAAAAATATTGCAACATTTGCCACTTACCTACCGCAGAGACCTATTCTAACAAGTCTCCTGTTAAATACTATATAAACATAATACACTTTGGTAAGCAAGCTGTAACTACCAACATGATATTTTGCAGTAGATAATCGGAGACTTAAGAAACTGTGGGTATAAAACTGATCATCGAAGCTATTGTACAATGAGGCATAATCCCTTAGTCCGTTATACGAAACCGACGACAAGAGACAATCCTGTCGTTTTTCTTACAACAAAATCTAAGCAACAGCAACCAGTTTTGATTTTGTTAAAGCAGTACGATTTACTTGCATTAAGACAAAAACACATCATGAACATAAAGACAATTAGCAAAACAGTGCACAAAATGAACAAAAGCACATGTTAAAGTATTAATACAACAAGACGGGTAGTGGTAAGATTAAGATTGACAGCAGCATCTGCGATGAAGCAATTTGCCTGACAGGCGCAGTGATTATAGAATGAGTATATGACCCCTGGATTGTTATAACGATCTAGAGGGCAACGTTCGCGAGTGATCTTTAAAATGATACTTAAACTTTTTTTAATGAATTTTGGGTATGTTGCATATCGGTTCTAAGCAGAGTGTTGATAGTAATTGCCATTATTGCGTTTACAACACCAAACATTTTTTTTTAGGAATAAAAGCTAGATGATATAGATTGCTACTTACATGAACATGAGGTTGGCTATAAGGTACTGTAGAAGTTTTAACCAGCTTTCTCATTACCTCCAAGAATGTTTGATAAGTTAATGGTATACATTCGCCAAATTAAATTATACTTTAATTTTGCGCTTTCTAGATCTACTCTAGTGTAGTTCTTAGTTGACGCCGTAGATAAACCAAATTAGTTTGTTGATTTAGAAATGAAAACGTAACCAAGCAGATAGGCAGACACGCTTTTGCATTAATATTCATTTATTTTGTTCTATTTTCGTTTTGACAAAGCATATCAGTTGCATGTCGCATCCCACACCGCTGTCTGTGAAGCCACATACCAACAAATATAGACTTCCGTAAATACAAACTATAAACACGTGTAAACGAATCCAAACGCTTTAAGCTTCACGCCCATTAACAATAATCCTTTTTATTTCCCTGTGAAAATGAACAATGTGGGTCAAAATGATCCCTGCCAACTTAATTTTAGGGTTGATTTTTGTTCAATCAATGGTGACTGCAAGAAGTGTGGTGTCGTTTATAAAGATTTTAAGTTGGTTAGTCTGTGTGTATTAAAAATAAAATTGCTATTATTCAAGTCATAATCTTTAAGAGAAAAAACTAAGTATGGGAAGTGCTTGAGGGGGTTTTGTAATGTGCTTAATTTTTTGTACATTTATAAGGTTTTGTTTTTGCTGCACGGTGTTCTGGCGGTGGAATATTCATAAACATTCTTAATGACATAGTTTTCAGAGATAATTTTAGTAAGTTTCACCTATGTATATGGATATGTTCATGCAAAGGTGTCACCTTTTAAATTAGATAGAAATATAGCACACATTCACAAAAACTCACTTCCAACTTCGGCCTTATCAACACTAACCATCAGGTGAGATGAAGGCCAAGAGCTTCACCGTAGTGGACAAAAACAAAGCAAATCATTGTTTTGGTAAAGTTACAACTAGGAATAGCGCGAAGATCCGCCCCCAACTCATACTTTTTCTTTGGCCTTAAACTGAAAAGTCTACTTATATTCTTCACTTAACAGTAGCTAGAAGTTAAATCCAAAGATAAATTAAGTATTAGAAAGAGCACTTTAGCTCTTAATAACTGCGGCGCACCGACAGAACGATTAATTTCTAACAATTAAATGTGTCGCTTTGAAAATATAAAGGCTCTTGCAAACAGGCGCGATGAGACAGCGCGACGCGACACTAGTTGCACAAATTCTATATAAACTCCACGGAAAGTGTCGCGCTGCCTGTCGCGCCCACGATATTGCGCCAGTCAGCATGAGCTTTAATGCTTTGAGCTTGAGAATATAATGTATCGGTAGCTATTCTTGTGGTGATTGAGGAATGATATAAGTGCAGTGAAAGTTGTGTCTACTTACAAAAGAAGAAAGGGTGGATTATGTTTCGGGAATTTACTAGAATGTTTACAGCCAAAAGTGTGTTCGTCACCTTAAGGGATATTTTTGTCTGCTAATTGCACGATAGAATCTGCTTTACCAATTCAGCATCATAAGTTGCGCCGGAATGTCAATACCGCAGAATGTCAGCCATCTTCTTTACATGTCAGACCAAATAAAAAATTTGACATTGACAACTAGATAAAAAAAGGATTTATCTATATACCTAATAAAAATAAAATGTTTGCTGTTCGTTGGTAAGCACATTACTTGAAAACGACTGGATAGATTTGGCTATATTTTAATTTAAAATGTTCGTAGTAGTCCGAATCAGGTTATTACATAATCATACATAATCAGCCTATAATGTTCCTACTGCTGGGACACAGACCTCCTCAGAGGGAGTGGGCCGTAATCCACCACGCGGTTTTTGGTTTTAGGACATGCCGGTTTCCTCACGATGTTTTCCTTCACCGTTTTGAGAGCAAAGGTAATGAAATTATTTACACAAAGTAAAGCGCCTGTCTGGGTTATAACCTACGACCTACACTAACTCGTATGTCGCGGCCGTTACCACTGGTCCACCACTTCTTATAGTTATTACGGAAAGAAAAAATTTAAAAGTATCCGGGAAAATTGGAAAATTCGGGTAAACTGAAAGTGCAGTTTTTGGGGGAATTTTGTATTAATTATTGAAATTTAGACAAGACTATGTCAGTCGGGTCAGCTAGTATTTATTTAATACAATGGTTTTAGGTTCACGTCAACTCGACATTGGCCAAACACACAAATACACATAAACTCACGCCTTCTTCCCATGGGGAGGCAGACTCTATAGAACGCCACCTGCTACGCTCCTTACATACTCCTTTTGCTTCGTTTACGTTCATACATCTGGTCATACACGCACGCCGGTGGCGAGAACTACGCACCTGACCTTTTTGAAGAACATCATTAATGAGGTCACTATATGTCTTTCTGGGGCGTCCCCTCCCGGCATTTCCACTCACATCTGCCTTGTAAATACCCTTTGTTAGTCGCCTTTCATTCATTCTCTCAACATGATCAATCCATCTAAGCATACTCTTTTCAATTTTTGTAACTACATCTTCCTTTAAACCGCATCGTTGCCTTATCACATCAAATAAACTTCAAACGTGACGTCGTCATTGGTCGAACGTGTATGTTTATGTTATGCTGTTTTGACACTTGTTTATAAAGTAATTAAATGTAGTTTTCTATGTAATAATCTGCTTAGTTCCGTTGTTTCAAAAGGTATTACGTGTCCTGACCTGATAAAAGAAACAATTTGTAAACTGACGAAGATATAAAGGGCTTGACTGTACATTTATTAAATGTCAAATGCCCAACTCAAATCTTACTTAAATTTCAAGGATGGCTATTTTTAACCATATTCAGTACTTTATCCCAACCAACACCAGCAGGTTTAGCACGAGAACCATAGAGAAGCGTTTTTGTCGATGGAAGAGTAGACAAAAATGACGTTTCTGTGTAAACAGTTGGTAGTTTTCTAACGAGAAATGTAGACAAGCGATTTCTACTCTACAGTAGAGTAGAAATAAAATGCTTAGCCTGCTGAACAAAATCTTAGCGCTTAAAGCAGCAATTTTTTCCCGACCAAGTAACAGCTCGCGTGCACCCAAACTTCGTTTACGAACGACACGAAATTCTTCGTTCAGTCATGTTCACTCAAATTATTTTCCAAACTTAGGTTAGGTTAGGTTAGTTATAAGCTTAAGAATAGGTATTCTTAAGCTTATAAAAGTTTGCACTCTAATTGGCCGATGTGTGGTAAGTTATTTGATTTTTGAAGGCTTTATAAAAGGGTATTAACCCTTAAAAACAGTATGTGGGTAAATGAGGTATGAAAAAGATGAGATAAAAAAAGAACTAAATTCTATTTTTCTGCAATTGAGAACGACAAAAAATATAGCCGTATTTTTAAGGCGTTTTAAAAGGTTGTTAACCCCTAAAAACAATATGTATGTGAGTATGAAAAAGATGGGATTAAAAAAAATAACTAAATTGTATTTTTCTGCAATTGAGAACGACAGGAAATATATCTGTATTTTTTTAATGTAGATAAGAGCTATGTGTGTGTCTATGTGTTTTAGTTTAAATTGTGATCTCCTGTGTTTAGTCCCAATAAATACTTTTCCTTCTTTATTAGGAAAAGAAAGAAAAAGTTTGTATCTATCTCTTATGATACAGGGGACCAACCATCACCTCATAAGCAGTATTATTATAACATTACTTCACAGTGGGAAAGTGATGGAGCTGTATAGGACTTATAGCTCCATCTCTTTCACACGCTTAAGTAATATTGAAATAATACTGCTATACGAGGTGATGGTTGCCCCCCTGGATACCCTAGTTTAAGAGACATAGTTTAATCTTTTGTGTACAGATTTCTGCAGCATCCAAATGTTTTATATAAATATTCTCAACCATACATTAAAAAATTTAAAACTTAAAGTACAATTATCTGTATTTTTGGGAAATAAAGATATTTATTATTAAAAGAATAATTTTAAATTAATTTAGATTATTTTATTTAGCAAAGTTAACAAGCTAACATGTTATGTGTAGTTGCTTTTAATAATCGGATAATGTAGCTCTCTACTGCACTACAGGTAGTGTAGAGCTACATTATTCTTTAAAATAAAATTCATGATACCAAAACGACAAAAATCTATTTCGTAGAAATAGCGAGCATAAACCAAACTCTTGTTAAGGATTCTCTAAATTGAACTAACAACTTTTTAAAATACAGGAAAAAAATAAAAGTAAAACGACCATTTAAAACTTGCATTAAAACAAAACTAACAGTCACACGCTCACATGTTAATAATTTAGTTAACACGTGCAATGTTTTAGGAATGGCGCCACGTGTCACTTTTATCGAGAAATAATCGTGAAAAAGTAAAAGCAAGCAATTATAGAGATTAATGATGATTGCACAAACGTGTGGTGGTTTAGTGAGGTTCTGTCGAAACAAAAGAGAGCATCTAATTACTCGTAGCAACACAATCAAGAGCTTTAAATCTATCGCCTACGCTCCACCTTGTGTTTAGTAGAAAATAAAGAGTCCTTAAAAGTACATAGTTGTATAGAGTGATGTAAAAACTATTATGAGGACTCTAGCAAGATCAAATAATAATGTACTTCATTTAAAACTTGATAATATTTTTTTGTTATGAATAAAATATGAGGACGAACAGACGTAGCGTTGGAAGGCTACAAGGTCATTGTGAAGGCTGCAGGGGGACAACAGGCAAGCGTGAGAAAGAGAAGGAGCTATATACAAGTCCTGTACAGCTCCATCACTTTCCCACTGTGAAGTAATAAGTATTATAATAATACTGCTACAAGAGGTGATGGTTGCCCCCCCAGGAATCCGCTGGATGCGGGAAGCACAGAACCGATTGAAGTGGTGGTACTTGAGGGAGGCCTATATACAGCAGTGGACGTCTTTCGGCTGAAATGATGACAATGATGACAAAGTTATGTAACTCCTATACCTTTGTAACGACTACTGACTAAAACCTACCCGTATTCCTTCCGTTGCCTGTATTGCCAGGGGCCTCGGTTCCATGACGCCATGAGATACCGCCGGAGCTCCGTCCGCTGTGCCGCGATTTCTCGCGGCAGCGGACACGCCCCGGCGTTTCGCCTCCTCGCGCCACTCCCATACGTGCGCGAGGACTTTTGCCTCCATATCCCATGGCGGCAATCCGGCAAGGCGGCTCGCTGCCTCACAGGAGTCATGGAAAGTACGGTTGTCGCAACCCAATGCTGGGCACGCTACGATTGCGGCGATAAGTCCCCTCTTTGAGGAGTGGCTGGAGAGGCGCCACGGCGTCCTCACCTTCCGCCTGACGCAGGTCCTCACCGGACACGGCAGCTTCGGGAGGTTCCTGTGTCGGATAAGGCGGGAGGAAACGTCCGGGTGTCACCACTGTTTGGATCGCCCGGAGGACACGGTGGAGCATACGTTGGAGGTCTGCCCGGCTTGGGCAGAGCACCGCCGTGTCCTCGTGGAGGCGATTGGCGGCAGAGACCTCTCGCGTCCGGCCCTGGTTCAGGCCATGGTACGGAGCGAGAGGGCATGGGCAGCCGTCACCTCCTTCTGCGAAGCAGTAATGCTCGCGAAGGAGGTGGCGGGACGGTTGAGGGAAAGGCAAGTTTCGCGCTCTCTCGCCCCTAGCCGCCGCAGGAGACGCCCAGGGCGTCGGGAATCCCGGGCGGATTTCCGGCCACCGTAGGCGCGGGCTTGCGGACGGTGAGCAATGGGTAGTTCACCGTCCGGTAAGGACCAGGCCCGGGTCGACGGCGCGTTGTATTCCACGCGCGCCTCAAAGAGATGTCGTCAGCACATATAGTAGGAGTCCACTAGGGCCGATGCCGGGGTCGCGGGAAGGTACTTATGGGTCACCGAGGCCCCCGCAACACAGGCAACAGGAAGGAATACGGGTGGGTTTTAGTCAGTAAGAGTCTGACACCCTCCCGCTCCGCCCAGAGCGGGAGAAGTTATTTGATAATTTCAACCCAAAAAAAAAAAAAGCGGCCTCGGTTACCCTTTTGGACTCCCACGTGACCCCGGCAGGCGTAACGCCTGCCTGCCGAGCATTTTCCCAACTACGTTGGGGATAGCTATCCGGATGCAGCTGAATACCCACCTTCCATGGCAACAAGCAACAGCGTCATGCCGTCTGGTCTCTTACTACGAGTACCAAGCATATCTAATACTTTTGTAATAACTCTTTAATATATTTTCTTTAATTTCATCTTTATTTGAAACTAGCTGCTGCCCCCGGCTTCGCCTGCATGGCTTTTTCTAATAAATAAAAGTAGCTTAAGTTACTCCTTATGCCAGTGAAAATCCCGTCAAAATCGGTACAGTCGTTTCGGAAATTAGCCGGAACAAACAGACAGACAAAATAAAAAAATAATAGGTTTTTGTTATAAGTACCGTATACACTTATATATGCATTAAGAAAAAAGCTGTTATTTTGACATTACAAACAGACGGTTCAATTTTATTTATTTGTGTACAGACTAGTGTGTCCATGTCCACCAGAAAAGCTTATCTTCATATTCCGACGAAAGTGACCATAAATTCGCTGATACACAGATATTCGTAATAAAAATTATCTATATTACTGCCGGCGATAAAAGTAACGTCACACCATCAAGCGATATCGGTAATATGATGGTCGAATCAAGTTAAAAGAATCATTCATTGTGACTAATTTTATTTATGGACGGCCACCCCTAGAGCATTTATTACCGCGAAACGGTCGAGCCAATAAAACCACTGAATCAAAGAGAAAAAGTGCTCTCAGTTCTATAAATATTTTATTTCGGATAGTGAGAAGTAGGGTGCCCACAAGTAAGTGCCGATGGGAAGTTTACTTTCGGTCCTTCGGGATCGACGGCGGATCGACGTCGGCGGCACACTCTTGAACCAGTCATTTGAAGTGTCGTTAGATTGGTTTATTCAGTTTGTATGTTTCAAATGTAAATAGATTTCTGGTTTATACAAAGTATGCAAAGTAAATTGGATTCTATAAAAAAAAATACTTATACTACTAAGATGATATTTTTTTTTTTTTTTTTTTACTAAATATCATTTATTTACATAACCAAATTACAAGATGATTATTAACATTAACTAAATTAAATTAAAACTAAGTTAGGCTTAAAAAAGGCCCTCGGGGCATTGTACCGAGGATGCTGGCGGCATTTCCTCGCTGAATTGCAATGCTGATGCGTTGCGCGAGAAAGCCGCCAGCTTTTCGGTCACCAGTTACATCAACTAGACGTTTCGCGATTTCCGCAAATAACTTATGCGCACTGGGACCCCACGGACCGAGGGTCTCGACGCCAAAGGGCACAAAGTTGTACTCTCTGCCAAGGCCTCCATATTCAATAACTTTCAGATTTTCGGCATTTTCTGCCGCTGCACCCGCTTTAGAAGTAGTCCGTTGGAGGTGGGACGGTGCCAGTGTGTCTACACAGGTAGCGTCCCACACAAGCATCCGTCCCAAACTCCACGGGACCAAAGACACACCATCAGGTCTTTTGCCATCATCTCTGACAATGCCAGTCGGCTCAAGAAGAGCAGGCACATTGATGCTGGCAAGAGACCGGCGGATTATGTCATTAAGTGTTGCATGTCTTGAAAAGCGGCCTGCACTTTTTTGACAACAAAGTCCGTGGTGACCCAGTCGGTCCACGTCCGTGCCACAAGGGCATGTGTGTGGAGTGCATACCGTGACCCCAAGCCGCAGACCAGTCGCCAGACGAAGCGGGGTCGGATCCAGGAAGGTACCGGTATATGGAGAAGGATGGGCATGTAGCCAATGACCGGCCTCTCTGGTTCCGACCGCCAAAAGTCTTGCGCGATCCGGACCTGAACTGCGGCTCAGAATCGATTTGTATGTTAAATCGCAATAAATATCGTCCCAGCTCCTCTGAGATTTTAGGTTGTCTGGAAATTCTTTACCCGGGCAAGCAATTTGAAAAGCATTCTTGGCATCCTCCAAGCCCGCAGTCTCATAGTTTGTGGGCAAAGCCCTTAGGACATTACCTATGAGACGTGACGTGCTATGGGTGGACGACAAAAAGGCTGGGGAAGCAACACTCGAAATTTTGCGGATTCCTAAACCGCCAAACCGAATAGGGAGGGATGCTTGTAACCAAGATGGTTCATTGAGCTGAATATTTAAAATCGTTTCTAAACTAGTTTTGACTAAATCGTCTATCGGTGAAAGCAAATTTGGATGTTTCCAAAAAGGATGATATTATTTAAAATCTAGATTAAAATAGAACCGCATTAAAATCATTGGATTCTAAATAAAAATAAGCTCTATCTCTTATTAATAAAAGCTTCCAACTGTCTGCGTTTATTACGTGACTATTGTATTTACTTTCCCACACACCACAGAACTGAGAGAGTCCTTGAAGTCTCTCCTGTATGGCCACCGTACACTCGGAACCCGGGGAACTTTTACTAATGTGTGCTAGTCAAATGGACTCTCGAGAATTCAACCGTCGAATAAAGCACCTTACGCCAATGATATAGAGTGCAAAATATGATAACGAGTCGAATATATAAATAACAGGACTGGCTTGTTCCTCTGCCAGTCATGCATATGGAAATAGGGAGTTAGGTCATAGAATAAAATGGGTACGTTTCCACTGTTTTGATAGTTTTATTTGCGTACCTTTTTGGATTTGTGGTGTAAAGTGGTCGTAAATAGTTGTAGTCTGTGGTCCCTACTGAGTGAATGTTGGGTGTAAATACTTTATGGTTGGTATGACATACTGTGTGTGTTGGTCCCCCTTGAAGGGATAAGCCGATTGGAGTGGGGCCGTGTTGTTGATGAATAGCAATCGTGTTTTGAGGTTTAATTGAAATTATGGTTGTACCAATATGGTATTAGATGGAGAATAGAGGTACTGTAGGCTTTATGTTAGAATAATAATAGTTGACCAATCTCAGCTGAGACCAGCCTTCGGCACAGGTGTGTGCGCAGACACAGGTGCACTCTTATAGTCCGATGGGACAGCAATCCGACACGGCCGGAGAGAGATCACGCGCAGGACTAATGGCTTAATTGGCGTGCTATCCGAGGCACAGGGGTATCACACCTCAGGGTGCCACGAGAGCTTACCGTCCCATAAGGACCAGGCCCGGGTCGACGGCGCGTTGTGTCCCACACGCGCCTCAAAGAGATGTCAGCACAAGCGTAGGGGTCCACTAGGGCCGATGCCTGCCGGGGTCGCGTGGCAGTCCAAAAGCGTTACCGAGGCTTCGGCAACACAGGCAACGGAAGGAATACGGGTGGGTTTTAGTCAGTAAGAGTCTGACACATCCTCCCGCTCCGCCCAGAGCGGGAGAAGTTATTTGATAATTTCCCACACAAAAAAAAAAGGTTGAGTTCGGTATACTTAGATGTAGGAAAGTAATACGAGATTTAAAAGAAAGTTAGGTTAAGTATGTAATTTCACTCACTAACCGTAGCGCAGAGCACAGCAGTCCGGGGTCACGGGAAGGTACTTATGAGTCACCGAGGCCCCCACAACACAGGCAACAGGAAGGAATACGGGTGGGTTTTAGTCAGTAAGAGTCTGACACACCCTCCCGCTCCGCCCAGAGCGGGAGAAGTTATTTGATGATTTCCCACCCTCAAAAAAAAAAAAGAGCAGAGCAGTGGTGGCCCAGTGGTAACGGCCACGACTTACGAGTTGTAAGTCGTAGGTTCGAACCCCGACAGTTGCTTTACTTTGTGTAAATTATTTCATCACCACTGCTCTCAAAACGGTGAAGGAAATATCGTGAGGAAACCGACATAGGTTCCCTAGAACCAAAAATTCGAAGACATGTGACATCTATCAATCCGCACTGGGCCCGCGTAGTGGATTACGGCCCAGTCCCTCTCACCGAGAAGAGGCCTGTATCCCAGCAGTGGGAACATTATAGGCTGATTATATAACCGTAGTGCCTCGTGAAATCGTGACTCCTACTTTTCACACGACCACTCACACGTTTTTCATTACCATTCCAGTATTTATGTTTCGAAGTGCGGTCCAAGCACCACTCGACTGAGTATAGTTTCAAGTGTTATTGATTCTGCTAGACTTACCTGAAACAAACAGAATTAGAAACATTAGTTTGCATTCAAAATTCTATAGGGTAACTAATATTTTAAACATTAGCAACAGGTAGTACAGAGATGGAAATTCAAGTTACGTCATTGAAATAACTTAAATAAAACATTCAGCTTTTAGAGTTTGAATTCACATTACGGTGTATGTGGAATTTCTGAAAAATAACTGTAATATTTTCGATGGCAAATAAAATTAATTTGAAAAAAAAAAAAGTTACTAAAAATAAGTATGACATAATATGCTGTTAAAAACCTTATTTCATCATCATCTGCCTACCCTTTTCCCAACTATGTTGAGGTCAGCTTCCAGATTAACCAGATGCAGCTGAATATCAGTGTTTTATGTGGAGCGACTACCTATCTGACCTCCACAACCCAGTTACTGGGTAACACGATACCCTTGGTAAGACTGGTTGTCAGACTTTCGGGCTTCTGAGGACCCGTAACGACAGTCAAAGATCTACAAATAACAGCCGGGACCAACGACTTAACGTGCTTTTTATTTATTTATTTATTTATTTATAGTTAATTAAAACGGTACAGCACCAATTACATTAATTAACATAGAAACAATTATTAATATATTATAATAATTTAATTTAAAACTATCATGGACAGTGGACACCGCTGCCAACTTTCTCTTACAGAAAAGCACACATATACGCATAATTTTACTCCATTCATCCGCAAACAGATCTCATTCAGGGTTGGCAGTCAGAAGGACATTTAGCATCTTTAGAGTACGACAGACTGGGGATTCGGCTCTAGCTACAGTTTTGGATGGCATTTGCGCAAACAGATTGTGCCGGCGGCTCTGACGGTGTCCGATGTATTTGTCGGGCACAAATAGTCGACAGAAAAGGCTATGGAACTCTGGGCAGTCGATACGTCCCCGTAAGATCTTACAGGCTAACGTGAGCTGATCAAGGCCTTTTCTCACCTGCAACGAGTTAAAGCCCAACGTCCTTAAAATATAGTTGGTAGGGTACTTGTAGGGAAAGAACTGGCCTTTGGAATAGGCATCTTAAAATAGTTTTCTGTACCTTTTCCAGCATCAATGTTTGGGTCGTGAGCATCAATGTTTGGGTGCCAAACACAGGCACTGGACTCGAGTTTGCTTCGAGCCAGAGCGGTGTACAAAAGCCTAATAACATTTGGATTGCGAAAGTCACGAGTATTTCGCAAAACAAATCCCAATCGCCTGAAAGATTTCTTCGCAAGAGTAGAAACGTGATATCTAAAAGTCAGACGGTGGTCTAAAGTCACTCGCAAGTCCTGTATGTTGGTGACACGAACAATTGCTTCACCACCCAAACTGTCGTAAGTAGTCGTAATGGATTGGTCCGTACCGTAAATCATGACGCAGCACTTGCCTATATTAAAATATAGCTTGTTCGTAATGCTCTACTCATAGATGGCATGAATATCCCTTTGTAGGATTTTACAATCCACGTCCTTTCGGATTTTTGCGACTAACTTAAGGTCGTCGGCATATAACAGGCATTTGGCAAACGAAACATTAGTAATCAGGTCATTGATCATGATCAGGAACAGAGGCGGCCCTAACACGGATCCCTGACTTACACCTGAGCGTATATTGTAAGGCTTGGACTCGAAGCAGCCATGTCTTACAAACTGCTTGCGATCTCACAGATAGTCGCAAAATAAGTTAAGAAGACCGGACGAGAAATCAATGGCCCCCAGCTTTGTCAAAAGCACATCGTTGTCAACTCTGTCGAATGCTTTCTGGAAATCGAAATACCGGGCCTCAACTTGCCCACCCATGTCCACGCCACGGGATATGTAGTCTACTTGAATCAGTAAATTCAAATTTACGGAGCGACCCGGCCGAAACCGTGTTGCGCATTAGTTAGGACATATACGCGTTTGTAAATGAAAGCGTGGAGAATGTGCTCGAAAATCTTGACAAAGGTTGGCAAGATAGCGATGGGTCTGTGTTCCTCTACTGATGTTTTGTCATTGGTTTTAGGGATGGGAGTGAATCGCGAAGTTTTCAATTGCTCAGGGACACGTTTCCGCGGCACGGAGGGGTCTTGGTATGTAAAGACGGCAACCCGTCCACGGACCAACCATAAGTAAGCATAGCTTAACCTGTTCGATCTACCCGTGCGTTTGGTGAACACCTTAATAACAGTTTTATAAACATTATTTAAAAAACTCTCTTTTAATAAGTTTTCTTATATAGAGCTAACCCGAAACCCCAGAAAATACACGCTCATCAGTCCTCATCAACTTTGACACACACATCCCCCGAAAACAATAACACGACCTCAACGTTTTATTACTTCGCAAAATGATGAACAACTCTTTGTAATGTTCACCGTATAGGATAGATAATAAATACGCTAACGTCTGACTTCGACCGATAATTACCGAGCCGCGTGCAAATTTAATAACTCGCGTGTTCAAACGGGTTAGATGGATTTAGAGACGACGGTAAGGGCGCGATTTGACAACCGATACGACATGTCGTGCCTAAAAAGAGTAACGGTGGAGTTTCTTGCCCATTCTTCTCCATACGAAACTACCTTTTGGATGGTATTTTTCTGTAAATTTTGACCTTCAAAAGTGCCTTTTATGTGCTTATCTATACATACAAAAATTAATCCTCATTTCCCTTGGTCACGGCATCACGCGTAAGAGGCTGGACCGATTTCGCTTATTATTTTTGTTGTTGTGTTTGTTATGTTTAAAAATCGCTTTTGTATTTTGCTAAGTGTATACATATTAGTGCTCGTTACTGCACATAGGCCGTTGCGCGTCGCCAGTGTGGCGCTACACGTCCTATTAGCATGTCAGTGACGCGAACCCATGAGTTTGTCTCCTACCAAAAATCGCTCAACGCGCCTAAAGAAGGTTTTACTTCAAAAAACTACTCACGCCATGTTTCCCCACAACAAATCTACAAAAGAATATCTGCATGATACACTAAATTAACTACGATGATAAAAAAAAATTAACAATTCCACATTTTCCCACAGCATCCCATTCCAACAACCTGACCGCTAACTCAATAACATATCGTAACACAGTCGTGCATTATAAACGCACGCATCGTATTTGCTTACTGCTGCCGCTCGTCAATCACGGTGGCCTGACTGTGCATTTCAATTTGGGGTTCACGCTGCACTGACAGATGTTGTTCGTTATCGCTTCGCTTAGCTTTGTAGAATGTGGGGTATTGGTATGAGCCTGGCGATTTAAAGACGTTAATGTGATACTGTTCTTGTTATAAGTAAACAAGTGTTACAGAAATGGTGATGTTGAAGTCGAAGCTCATAGTAGTCGTAGGAAAAATCTATATGGAAGCTCTCGTCCACTCAATTTGTGTGGTCCTTTCCTCAAAAGACCATTTCAGACACCAATCTACATGTCTTCACATGATCTGACCAAGATTTTGTCTGGACTTTCAATGAGTCTGTGACCTCTGAGTTTGTTTCGGCTTTTCTTCTCAGAGTAGTCAGATAGGAAACGCCGACCTCATCTAGTTTTTATTAAATATGATTGACGTATAAATTGACGTGTTTGACCTACTTACAGAAATAAAATCATTTATCATTTATTATTTATCAACACGAACAAGTAAAGGCTCGTGCAGACTAGCGCGATATCGCAGGCGCGACAGACAGGAACATGCCTGTCGCGCCCGCGATATCGCCGCAGTAGGCGGAAGCCGTGACTGTGACAGGAAGGTTTCCACTCAGCATGACGCTGTGCTATGGGGGACCCACAGCAGAGCGCTGATTTTCAGGTGTCACCCGAAAACGACGTACGGAAGCCAAGTCAATATGAGAGATTTTAACAGATTAGAAGTGCAATAAGTCCGGTTCACCGTGGCCCTTGGGCGTCAACTTTTCATTACTTGATCGGTTATTCTTGTATGCTTGTGCCAACATAGAAAGCGAATCATGGAAAAAAGAAAGATGAATAAAGACGAAACATATTCAAGATTTTCAGAAATTGCTTGGTCTAAGGATGTCAATTCTAAAGCTGCCAAATTTATATTTGGCAGCTTTAGCAAAAGCGAGAGAATAAGAGACTCACAAATCATCGCATCGCACTGTGCACAAGCATCACCCATCAGCCAACTCAAATTAAGACTAACGATTCGGAGCTTAATGCGGCCGGTTTTAATTTTAACTTGAAAACAAAATTCGACTTAACGACAACCAGCGGTTAACCAATGTTTTACTTTTCAACTGGAATTATGATCCAGTTATCGTTAATTTTGCAAAAGTTCTGTGAGGTATCTAGTTATCCAGAATCAAGTTGGGTGTCAGTAATATATTCGTTTGTTTCCAGCATCGCCCGCAGTTTATGTTTTTTTTTTTGTTCTGGGTTGGAAAATCCTCACAGATGTCCTCCATCCTGAGGCGGCCGGAGGGGTCTGTCAGGCTCTTACTGACTAAAAACCACCCCACTATTCCCCACCCACATTTGCACCGGGGATCGTGGGATCTTGTGCGAATTCCGCGGAATGATGTGTAAGACTCCCCCCGCGTCGTCCTGTAGGGGCGCGCGTGGAAAACTACGGCTACGGCTTATGTTTGGCAATTCTTCGGGTTATGTCGGTTACCTTGGATCACATGCGGATCTCTTCATTTCCGATTCGATCATGTAGGGAACTCCAAGCATAGCCCTATTGTATTGTCTATTGCCCTTTGGGTGACTTTTAGCCTTCTAAGGCCCATTGTGAGCGACCACGTTTCAGTGCCATAGGTCATCACTGGCAACACGCACTGGTCAAAGACTTTTGTCTTCACACATTGCGTTACGTGGGACGAGAAGATATCGTGTAGCTTCCCGAACGCTGCCCAGCCGAGTCGATATCGACGGTTGACATTTCGTTAGTATGGAAGATATCTTGCACGTGTTTGGACTTGGTAGGATAATATTTTGGGTAAAAATATTTTGTTTTGACCTTCCCGAATAACTTTTATAAGGATTGACATCGCCCTGAAAAACATTCTGTCAATATTGATCTACTTATAAGTAGGTACAGTCAGCGTCAATAATATCGGGACGAACAGACTGTTCAAAAGGATCTTTTTTTTTGTACAATGTTCCTTTAAAAGATAAAACAGAATTCCTTCAACGCCTTCTGCATTATAAAGTTCCACAGGTCCTACCAGGAATTAATTAACTTGAATTAACTTGTTTCTTATGAGAAGGAACATGATTAATTTTCCTTGGAAACTAAATCAATAAAGCCTTTGAAAATCGAAAACATAGTTCTCATAAATTAACGGAAAATTATTTTATCTACGGTTTTCAGTTACGTAAAATGACATTAAGATTGCCAGTTTTTTCCAAGTTTCTACTATTATTCGATAATCGTATCATTTATCTTCACTTCAAGCCTGCTTACCCTTTAATCATTCCAACACCAAGGGTTCAAAGGTACTTTTTCCAGCGTATCCTAAATGACGGTAACTGTGAGGCCAGTTCTCATTACTGCCGCGGCCCGAGCGGCGATTTATTTGATATCCGGCCACTCATGAGTATACGAGCTGCTATTTTTCTTTTAATACACTACTTTGTGTTTAGTTCCGGTGTGAGTTTATTTGAAGGCTTTTCTTTTTGTATTAAGGTAATGTGAATGAAGAATTAGCCAGAAATGTACAGGTAAGAATGTGTTTTAAACGATGACAAAACAGAGACGAGGATCTTTTACGAGCAAATATCGTTCACATACAAGTTGCTTAGTTGCCAATTAAAAAAGAGCAGGATTTTCCAAAAATAGGAAACTAACCTCATCCCTCTCTAAGGGGCTTGTGGCTAAGTAATAAAAGCCGCACGGGTCAATCGATCAGGTTAAGCTACGCTTGCCGCGGTTGGTCCGAGGATTTGTGACCATCTTTACATACCAACACCCCTTCGTGCGTCGGAAAGCAAGTTAAGCCGTTGGTCCCGGCTGTCATTTGTAGATCTTTGACAGTCGTTACGGGTCGTCAGAAGCCCAAAAGTCTGACAAACAGTCTTACGAGTACCAAGGGGTATCGTGTTGCCCAGTAACTGGGTCGTGGAGGTCATATAGGCAGTCACTCCATGTAAAATACTGGTTTTCAGCTGCATCCGGTAAGACTGGTAGCCGAGCCCAACATAGTTGGGAAAAGGCTAGGCAGATGATGATGAAACTAACCTCATCGATGAATGTTGTAGGACATTCCTCTAGCAAGCTTGAATAAAATTAAGCTAATTATTACTGAGGGATAGACCGACTAATGCACTGACTGAAAACTATCATAGAACAGCACCTTAATTGCGTAACTTTGAATCACAATCGATTGCTTCATAGGTTTCAAAAATTCCTTTGCTCAGCAACGTAAATTATGCAATGGATGTGGGCGAACTGTCAAAATGTAACCCATTTCGATCAGTTGTCAGTATATGTGTGTTGGCCCGCAGTTTGATTAATCCTGATTTGTTTACCATCCTCAACTCACATTACTTGAAGCATCTTCAAGCCCTGCTTCACTATTAATTGTAGTTCTGTTAAACCCGTTACAGATTATGAGTGTTATATTGTTACGTTTGTGAGGGAAAAGGGTCATTTGAACGTAGGCGTTGGGTTGGCATTGATCAATGAACATGGAGGAGTTGTATATGTTGTGGCGTCTAGGGATCACGTGATACACGTTGTGGGACTTTGAAATCTTGTTGGTTGTTGATCGTGAAAGTGATACTAATTTTGATATTCCTAAGGGTTCATTGGGAAGTACAATAGTTCAATAACTATTCAATAGTTTCGGAAATGCCAATTATAAACAACAAGTAATAAAGTTAATTGAGAAGCATGTGTGGTGTGACTATAAATGATAGGCTGAAAAATGATGTGATAAGGCAACTATGCGGTTTAAAGGAAGATGTAGTGACAAAAATTGAAAAGAGTATGCTTAGATGGTTTGTTCTTGTTGAGAGGATGAATGAAAGGCGACTAACAAAAGGTATTTACAAGGCAGATGTGAGTTGGAGGGGACGCCCCAGAAAGACATATAGTGACCTCATTAATGATGTTCTTCAACAAGGTCAGGTGCGTAGTACTCGCAATCGGGGTGTGTTTATGATCAGATGTATGAACGTAAACGAAGCAAATGGAGTATGTACGGAGCGTAGCAGGTGGCGTTCTATAGTTTCTGCCTACCCCATGGGAAGAAGGTGTGAGTTTATGTATGTATGTAAGTAAGAAAGTTCTCAAACTGTATATTTTTAGGTAACCAAATGAGAAGCAAGCGACAGTCCCAAAAGGAAGTAGTGTTATGAACCAGATATTAATCTAATTGTTTTCTTTCCAGTTATGTTCAGGAAAGTACCTGTTTTAAAACATTTTCTCGTGAACTTGAAAACATCGCTACTAATTCTGATGTTTAATACACCAGAGAAATAACAAGAAAGCTAAACTCCCACCAAAAACTCCCAAATAAAAGTTTTTCAATTTAAAACACGAACATCGAACACATTTTTCACAGAAGATACAAGGGACAGGTAGGTAAATAGAAAAGGAACGAAGTAGAAAGGCAATGGAAGCAACACAGTCCAATCGGAGCTCGCTAATCAAGCAGCTGTAATGCAATCACCAGCTAGTCGGACGAACAAACTGGATTACATGAGTAATGGCCTCTACCAACAATGATTAATTCCATAATGATAACTGTCAATTTAAAATCGATGGCAAAAGTTTTGAGGGGGATGTATGGATGGGGTAATTTGTTTGTTTTGTGTATTTTCGGTGGTCGGTCGTTTATAGATAGACTGATGGATATATGAATAAGGAATGATAAAATGAGGAGGTTTAATGTGGACGTAAACGAAGGTCGAAAGGGGTTTGAAGATACTGATGATGGTTTATGGATAAAATTATGTTGAGGCGTTTATGCTTATGCTTTTGTATTTATCAGTTGGATATTATTACGAAAGTGTTTCCAAGAGGAAATCGTGTTAATTTATTTTTTGCGTTTAAATATTATCATATAACCGCTCTGGGCGGTGCGGGGTCGGGCGGGAGGGGGGGGCAGACTATTACTGACTAAAACCCACCAACACCCGTGTTCCTTCCATTGCCTGTGTTGCCAGAGGCCACGGTATCCCTTTCCGACTATCCCGCAGCCGTCGCGGACATTTTCGTTTCTAAAATTTCGAAAATTTTTAAAACGAAAAAGTCCCTCGTCTGCGCAGGCTTTAAGGCTGACTTTTAAATCTGTTATTCTGCCTTCATATAATGCAAAACATCATATAATGTAAGATCTGCAAAAAACGTATGTTTAACTAGAACGCGTACACATCAATTCTTTATGTGAATATTTATGTATTGTAGTAAAATACTTTATGAAATAAATTCAGGAAATAATGTCTATACTATGCATAAAAAAACGGTCACATTGTAGTTGAAAAACATGTTCATACCCATACATCGATATACGTCACGATCAATTTTCTAACTGCAAATTTTACTTGGGCGACTATTGCTCGTTAACTTGTAAAGCCTACTTAGCTGTGATAGTTCTCCTTTTAATTTCATTATATGTACTACTGCCATGATTTTTTTCACATCTCCAAAAACAACCATTTAGCTGGCAAGGGGGGGGACACTTGACTCTAACAAAAAATAGCAGTTTATTTGCACAATATACACAAATTACCCTACCATATTGCTATCCTTCTGAGTTTTCTACCTCCCAAAACACTCTGTGAAAGCCACATGGGGCTGAGCATTCAAAAGTGTCACACAAAGTAACACTGTAATCAAAGAGACATAACAATTGAAAGACAGACAGAAACAAAAGCTGTTCTTCAAACTCCTTTCAATAACATCTTGAGTGAGAAGCTTTTAAACATGACACACGCTACAAGGCTTTCCAATTACAATCAAATATCTTACATATTGTATAAATAGAAGGATGGAAGGTATGAATTTGTACCCACTCATCTCGGTAAATACAACTAAACTGTTGGCCCTTATTGCTCGTAACCCTTAACGACGACATTCGCTGAAATTCGGAATGACAGCAGAAAGCGGCTGAGGCATGCCAATCGAATTTTACTTACACAAAGCAATATTGTGGTTTAAGGTATAGGCGATAAGCGTTGCGCACGCTTTGAGTGTGGAAATTTTACCAAGAGTTTTGAACAGGCAAAAAAAAAAGAGTAGCCAAAGAAACGATGACTGTGAATAATAAAATGGCTAGAAAAGATTTGAACGCTGATAGAGATGTGTGCTGATGAAGAAGACCGCTGCGCCGAACCCTTTGGGATAAGGGCAGCGGCGTAGATAGCATGGGTGACACCCGGTGCGCATAATTGTGGTGTAACCCAAGAATAAAAACTGTTAAGATTTATAAGCATTCGATAAACGCAAAGTATGATTTTATTTAATTATTACATCCAAATCAAAATATTTTATTTCACAGGGTTGTGTAGCGTCATCGATTTATTTTGTATGAAAAACACATTTTTTTAGGTTATATGTATATTTCATTATTTGAATAGACATATATAAAATTGTGTTAATCGCTGTACTATTTAATATGATAACCAAATCGTGCGTATAATTCGTGCATTACTTAATTTTGGATAACTTGTTTAAAATGGCTTCAAGCGATGTATCGTCGAAAAACGTGATAGTTAGATGTTGAATTTTTTTTTCACGGTCGAGTGTCGCCCCTAAACTGGGGGCACCCGGCGCGGATCGCCCCCGACGCCCCGGGCTACTTACACTACTGGATAAGGCAGGAGGATAATGATTATGACGACGTTGCTGTTTGGCGTAGGTAGTCATACCCTACAAAAAACACAGGTATTAAGAATGATGACATGTTCGAAGAAGCATCTTCTACAAAAAAGCAAATGGTGAAAGTCAAAACTGCTTCGAAAATAAGAAATCTCGTGGCCTGCTTTCGCTTAAACCTTGCTCCACAACATCAAATGTCTCACGTTGATATGACGGCTTTTATCAGGTATTGTTTGGCTTTTACGATTGATGCCGAGGTGGGGCGGGGCCACAGTTGCCTGACAGTTATCGATATACCATATACATATATATAGGGCTATATTTATCACACTGTTCATGATGGGGGTTTAAAAATGTTATTAGAGGGTCCGACCGCACTGCACTCGGCTTACGTTGTGGGCGACGGCCCAGTACCTCTCATGGAGACTAGGCCTCAGTGTCAGAAGAATATACTGAACTAGCCCTTCGTCCGGGTGGATTTTGTATTGAAAAGGTAGTTTCCGAAAATTGCGATCTTTTAATATTTATTCAGGTCCCAGTCTATTTATTGATCAAAGGAAAAATAATTTTCATATTAACTATATCCCCTTTCTTAACCCCCAAACGGGTTCATTTTTGATAAATCGTTTGTGGCTTTTCTTTTATTTGACTTATTGGTTAGTTATACCAATTTTTGAGTTAATCAAGCTACGCAATAAAATCCTCCCCTCTAAAATGTAATACCCTTTTTCACCCCGAAAGGGGTAGATTTTCGAAAAATCATGTTATACGTTAAATACAGAATTTCGAGTTAATCAGGCCGCGCGTTAAGATCCAATCACCTTTTATGGGGTGGTTTAAAAAATGACAAACTTTATTATTTACTTGCATAAGTATTCGTGCCAAGTTCCAAGTTTATTAACTCAAAGAATAAGATCTTTCACCCCCTTATCACCCCTTAAAGATCGAATTTCCAAAAATCCCTTCTTAGTGTTCACCTATGTTATAAAAGGCACCCTTGTGCAAAGTCCCAGTGGTTTCGACTGTGCGCTGATAATTATGTCAGTCAGTCAGTCATATTATGTCGCAGCCATCTGGTTAAATTAGCCAGCTAATTGGACGCCTAGGCCGTTCATTAAACGCTGGCACCTAATTAAATAGCTGAAGGACAACTAGAACTGTGACCAACCGCGCGCGAGCCGAGCGAGCGCTACTTCTAACGGTTAGGCTGTTAACTAAACGGCTAATTAAGCTAGTTGGCTGCGACATACGTAATATACAGTGTTTGGAGAACGGTTACCGATACTTTATGACAATATTATATACTCATTTTTATCGACAAATGCAAATGCTTTGAATCTAAAAGACCTACAGACGTGAAAATGACCATATTGCAAAGGTAAACGTCGAGGCTACCGTTTAACTAAATAAATTATTCTGAATAATAAGCAAAAAGAGCCAAAAAAAAAATGAAATTACGAAGTTTTACACAAAAAATTACTTATTGTCTTACATTTTCTACTCTAGTGCAAAAAGAACCCGTTTATGTTGCATATGTTTTTATTTTAATCAAAAGTATTTGAGACAACCGACAAAATGATGCCAAGATACGCCAATTACTCTACGCCAGTTATTTAAAGACGCCATAATTATACATATAAGTGTGATGTATGTTATTGTAAGTGATTTGAATTGTTTCAAAATCTAGTAAATAATACTTAAACCATCCCTGTTCTAGTTCAGTTTCGAAATATAAATCTAGGTTAGATAAAAGATTTTAATTGAATTTTACTGTCATGTAAGTTTTTTGTTCAAGATTAAATTGAATAGCGGTTGGCACACTTGGCACGCCTATAACATTGTATTATGTGATCTGCAAACTGCTATTTGCTTACGTTTTTTTATTTATATTCATTTCATTTTAATTTCTTATGTTTAAAATTGAGTTTATATAAAACTTGCCAGGGTAGGTAAGCCATGTAGAGATTATAATATTTCATTCAACGAACGCTTATATTTTACATGACTAAAAGATGGTAGGTAATGATTACTCCCGCAATGAAAAAAAGTCTAAAAAATTACAACCCTGAGTTTATTTTTCCCATTCAGTTCACCTTGCATTATCCCCATATTTATAAAGAAAACCGTAAAAGACTGACAAAAGGTTTATGAAAATAATTTTATGAATAGGCCTCCTTACAAAAGACATAATTTGTACAGCTTTTTGGCATTTGCATGTAGAGGTCTTTAGCAATGTTAATGCACTTTTAAATAATCAAGCTTTTATTTTTTATTAGCTGCTGCCCGCGGCTTCGCCCGAGTGGCTTTTTATAAAATAAAAGTAAAATAAAAGTAAAGTTACTCCTTCCAGCCGTTTCGGGGATAAGCCGGAACAAACAGACAGACAGACATCATCATCATCTGCCTAGCCTTTTCCCAACTATGTTGGGGTCGGCTTCCAGTCTTCTACATGGAGCGACTGCCTATCTGACCTCCACAACCCAGTTACTGGGCAACACGATACCCCTTGGTAAGACTGGTTGTCAGACTTTCGAGCTGAATTTGAAAGCTGAACAGACAGACAGACAGACAATCATTAAAAAAATGTTTTGTTATAAGTAGGTACCGTATATACTTTTATATGCATTTAGTAAAAAGCTGTTATGTTGACATTACAAATAGACACTAATAGCAGTGTTGGGCCAGTGGTAACAGCCGCGACTTACGAAATGTAGGTTGTAGGTTCGATCCCAGACAGGTGCTTTACTTTGTGTAAATTATTTCAAATTTCAAATTCAAATATGTTTATTTGTGGAACATAGGTAAACAAAAAGTACAGATGTCAGTATTAATAAAATGAACGCTATGTCTTGCCGTCAACGGCGTACAAATATTCTAATTATAATTTTAACTAATTAGTAATAACTACAACAAATATTCAACATTAATAATATTATCAGCCTATAATGTTCCCACTGCTGGGACACAGGCCTCCTCTCGGTGAAAGGGAGTGGGCCGTATTTCACCACGCGGGCCCAGTACGGGTTGGTAGATGTCACATGTCTTCGAATTTACAACATTGTTAAATAAAACTAAATTATAAAAATTCAAAATTATACATAAAAACAAAAAGAAACACATTCATTATTACGATCAATTTTCAAAACAATAAGTTAAACCAATTAAAAAAATTCAAAATTAAATTAATACAAAATTTAAATTATTAACAAATACAAACATCATTTAATAAACACAAACAATTAATAAAAAAAAGTAAAATACAAATGTTATAAAAATTGTAATTTGTCGTCTAGGTATGTACTCACTAATTGTGTAATATGCTTTTATATTTATTAAATTAAGAACATTTCATCACCACTGCTCTCAAAACGGTGAAGGAAAATATCGTGAGGAATCTGACATGTCCTAGAACCAAAAAAATTAAGACATGTGACATCTACCGGGTGCACTGGGCCGTGGTGGATTACGGCCCACTCCCTCTCACAGAGAGAAGGCCTGTTTCCCAGCAGTGGGAACGTTATAGGCTGATTATGCTAAACAGACACTTAAATTTTATTTATTTGTGTAGGTAGATAATGTACTGAGCAGGTTTTATAAATGTTTTTTCACTAATTACTACAGCTAGGAAGTTGCATTACACTGTTGTAACGTTAAGTCCACAGTGAGTACTAAAACGAAGTCTGTAGTGAAATTAGCATAATATTGGCTTTAAATACCTACAAAGTTTAAATGTCGAAGCTTTAACATGTTAAGTGAAAAGTGAATACTAAAGAAAGTGCTTAGCTCTTTAGCTCAACTTATACTTATTGCAAACGAGGCTATTTGCTATCGATAAGGTGAAACAAATGAATTTCGTACTGTGTTCGAAATAGGAATGACTTTTACCATATTGTGATCGTAGCCGTCAAACTTAAAATTAGCTGAGTGGAAAAGTAGTTAAATTAGTAGTTTACAATTATATTTTGAGTTTATGAAACTGTTGTATAATGAGGAGTCGAGTAATCTCTGTTGACCTTGGTCATACAAATGCGCATCGCACTCACGCCGCGCCGTTCGGTTTCACAGGGAATATTTATTTTTGGTACCGAAAATATGAATATACGAAAAAATCACAGATAGAATTAGAGATTACAAAATATCTGTTCATACAAAAAAAAAACATGAAAATATCATAAGTAGTTTGAAAGTAATATCGTTTTTTATGCTTTGGGTAGACATTATTTCCTGAATTTATTTCAAACAGTATTTTACTACAATACTTAAATTTTTAAATATAGAATTGATGTGTATACGTTCTAGTTTAACATAATTTTTTTTTCTTAACTTACTTGCATTATATGAAAGCGTAATAACAGATGTAAAAGTCACTAAAATCATATATTTGCGCATTAAACCACGAGTGTGTGTTTAAAATTAAAAACCAAGCCGTAGGCGGCGTTTTTAATAGTATCTTGGGTACTTCATACTGCCAAGTCATGGAAACGTTTCTTTGCGTTTTTAAATAATAAAAGACAACTATTGTATCTGGTTTAATTAAATTAACGATAGAAAATACGGAAGTGATATAAATTAAAACAAATTAAATAAAATAACGTGTTTGTTGTGCGTGTGGCTGTTGGGCCTGATTATCTTAGTCATAGAAAAAAAAATACTTTATGCACTAGAGCATAAAAAGCGACTTTATTGTCGCCTACGCACAACATAAAGACTAACTTGCGATTATTATCCTGGGATATTCGTACTTCATAGTGAAGTAATATGTATGAAGGGTTTTTTTTTTTAGATTTTTATTGTATTACAAGCCGTATGCCCGATGGGATTTCCCATCGTCAAAAATGACATATTTCCGTATAATCTATCATCCCCTATTGGGTTCAATAGAAGATGATAGTTTGTACGGAAATATGTCATTTTCATATGAAATTTTAAAATTCACCTCCTAAAGAAACCACTTTAGGGGGTGAATTTTCAAAAATCATTCCTATATGCTCACCTTCGTTATAATGTGAGGAACTCTTGTGCAAAATTGATGTGCAACAAGTACCAAGTACTTAACAAAAAATAAATGGTCGACAAATCTAGTCTACAAAGCCTTTTTTTTGGTGTTAAATTATCAAATAACTTCTCCCGCTCTGGGCGGAGCGGGAGGGTGTGTCAGACTCTTACTGACTAAAACCCACCCGTATTCCTTCCGTTGCCTGTGTTGCCGGGGCCTCGGTAACCCTTTCGAACTTTCACGCGAGTCTATAAAGCCTACAACGATTTTCCCTACAGACACAGTCCCGGGTCGTATCCGTGTCGTCGCTACTAAAGCGTCGCCCGTCTGTTTGCGTCGTTAACGAGCTGGTACTAATTGACGCTGAATCTTTGCTGCCACTGCATGCAGTTCAACTATCGTCTACCTTTCAATGTGCTGAGCAATTCATATTAACACGACACCTTTGATAGAGAAAATGATTATGACTTTATTGATAGGTAGGTGTAAAGCTGTAGAGATGTCTTTGATTTCTAAATCACTGTTTAGAAATATTGCGTCGTAAATGAAGATTTATTACCTACTATTACCAAACAATCTACATATTTAAGTCATAGGTAGATACTCAACTTCTCATAGGTTATCGTCTGAGCAAGGCTCAAGACTTTTTTGATTACCTATGAGAAGTTGAGTACCTATGACGTAGATAGATAGGTAGATTTAGTATTTTGTAGATATGCAGATTGTTTGTTTTATTTAGAATTTTTAATATGCAATTAATTTGCACCAATTAAGTAGAGCAAATTCCTATGGCTTTAATCTTTCAGAAAAGTTATGATTATTTTTTTATATTTATTTCAACACATTTAACAATATCTCTAAAACATGTTGACTTGACATGAGATCAACATTGACAAAGTATACATTAAAAAAGAAAACAGCCAAGTGCGTGTCGGACCACGGAAACGGATCGCTGAATCGAAAAATCACTTTCATAGACCCGCAATATTTTTGGCGGCCTATTCAACGATACCGCGCACTATGTGATAGAAAGGAGAAAAAAATATCATCCCCACTTTACGTGCAAAGGAGGTACCTTAAAAATTTTTTTTTCAAGATTTTGTAGGTATTAGAACTTTGTCGGCTGATTAATACTACTACTAGTCTCTGAGCTAAGCCGGGACAGACAGACAGACAGACAGATAGACAGATGGACATGGCGAAACTATAAGAGTTCCTTGTTTACTACGGAACCCTAAAAACCGGCCAAGTGCGTTTCGTGGTTGGGATGACTTTATTCCAAGAACAAACTTAAGATTATAGTCGAAAAACGTATTCCCCATACATTCCAAGTGCAAATGTAAGTTTGTACGTACATTATTACTCAATAATGTGCGTACAAACTTACATTTGATATGAAGTATATTATGGTCTTAAAATAATATGGTTTTACCATATTATTTTAAGACCACAGACTTCTTATATATATATCATAGGTTTTACGTGATCTATTATAAAATTAGAACTATTCTCTGTATTTTTTTCAAAATTTTTCAAAACTGCCGATTTCGGAGATAAAGTACGAATGGTTGAAAAACGAATTATTTTAAAATTGTAAAAAAAATAAAAATTAAATCCACACAACAAGCCCTTTCATTTCATATGTCACACGGTACAGCTAGCAAAACTTTTTTCTTAAATTTTCTAATTTTCTCCCCAAAAGTGAACCTTATACATATTCAACATTCATTTATTTACGTTACACGTTAGTTTTTGGGTCACAGAAATTCATGTCTACCAGATTTCAACTTAATCGGCCCAGTAGGTTCGGAGCAAATCAGCTGTGACAGACGGACAAACACAAACGAGTGATCCTTTAATGGGTTCCAGTTTTTCCTTTTGACATACGGGATCCTAAAAATGAAACCGTTCAACCCTTAATCTACAAAGTTATCACTCACCCAAAACCATTCAAATATTTCGCGAAGCGGTGGAAGCGGTGAAATGTAGAGCATTCGCGCCAATGACCTGGAAGATCTAAACCTAGGTGGTCAGATACCGGCCGGGCGGTTGAATACAGGCTTATGTCAAAATTTGCTAGAATAAAGCGCTTGGATGTATGAATATCGGGTCGTGGTACTTGTGCTGGATGTATGGAATGTGTTGAGATTTAAATCGGTTTGTGTTTAGAATTGTGTGTCTGATTGTTTGTAGTTTAGATGTGTGTTTTGTTTTGTTTTGTGATTTCTTAGTTCTGTGTGATTCTGAAAATTGCGTAGACGTAAAGGAGAAAGGGAGAAAGAAGAGACTCCTCTTGACATAAACCTTTACGTCCACGCATTTTTTTTACGCAATTTTTGTTTATGTCAATATTGACATGAACAAACACATCGAAGTACCTAGTGAAATGGTGATTGTGATTTTGATTTATATACCTTTAAAAATTGAGTTAGAGAATAGGCCTGCCCCCTATTACATTGGACTTAAGCATAACTGGCGAAATGTGAGTGTACTACAGGTACACCTCTGCCCAACCCTTCGGGGATAACAAAGCGTAATGTATGTATATAAGTATGTACAAATTGAGTTTTCTCATGGTCAAGTCATCCTTGATCAATCGTGTAATATGGCCACCTAATCGTATACATAATATTAACGGAAAATGTAAATAAGGTTCAGGGGGGTAACCATCACCTCTTATAGCAGTATTATTTCAATATTACTTCAGCGTGAGAAAGAGATGGAGCTATAAGTCCTGTATAGCTCCATCACTTTCCCACGGTGAACAATATTATAATAATACTGCTATAAGAGGTGATGGTTACCCCCCTGATGCTTTGAATATGTATGACGTAAATCGGAAACATTCAAAATGAAATAAGCACGTTACTGTTTTTTTTTTATTTTTTAAATATTTATTTATCCATGGAGGTTTGTTCATATTTGAACATGTCACCCCCGTAAGAATAAACATGAAAATATACACATCACAGTACTAAAATTAACTTCTTATACAAGTTATACAGTATGGCCCTTTAAAGCAACTTGGCCTCCTCAGAAAGAGGAAAAAAAATGCTGTTACATCTGAAATTATAATCCCTGAAAATTATTGACAGGGAACACCGCGTTTTGAAGTATCAAATATCTACTAAATGCTTCGTTACGAACACATTCCATCAAGATGTGATATACGTCCTCTATAACATTACCTTCAAAGTACATTACTGTTATCAGGAACAAAAATTATTAGACCACTTTCAGTAATCAACACCTTCAACCAATTACTTTTTATGATCACGGCTTAATTACCGAACTTAAAGTTAGAACGAACAATTACGATAATTCCGG
Organism: Atethmia centrago; assembly: GCA_905333075.3. NCBI lineage: Eukaryota > Metazoa > Arthropoda > Insecta > Lepidoptera > Noctuidae > Atethmia > Atethmia centrago. The sequence goes on from HG995374.1 coordinate 28,402,624, forward strand.
CCAAGTATATTTCTACAAGAACAATAATTTCGGGTGAAATTATTTTTATTTTACGGCAACTTTTGGGAGAAATGCTCGTGCTCTCGGCAATCCGAGTTTGCTCCGTTAAAGAGCATCGGACTAATTAATGCTAAATCTTTTCTGTCTATATAATCAAGTGCCTCAGCGTCCCTCGCCCTCACTCTTCAGATTTTTTAGATTTTTTTCAAGAGCTTTTAATTGAGCGTTTTTCCAATTTGAAAATTAAAAGCTATTATGTCTGGGTGGGGGTCTGGGGGAAGTTGTATTGAGGTCGGTAGATGTTTGAATATGCATTGTGTTGTGTTAGCGAAGCTTGTGAGATGTAGGAGTCTTCAAATTCTTTTACAAGTTGTAAGGTTAAGTAGGTAGTTAGTTCGCTTCTCATTTTTAGACTTCAGTAGTCAACAGGGTACCCTTATAGTTTTGCTATATCCGTCTGTCTGTCTGTTCGCGGCTTAGCTCAGACACTTTTAGTACTATAAAGCTGTAATTTGGCATTGGTATACATATTAATTACGCTGACAAAGTGGTAACATGAAATCTTGAAAAAATTTGTAGGGTTGGTAAGATAACAAAAAATCGTTTATCCCATGGTATGGGGGGGTATCGTCGGATAGGCTGTACAAAAATATTGCGGGTCTGTGAAAACTATTTTTCGATTCAGAGATCCGTTTGGTTAATATTACGCTTTGATAATATTAAGTTTTTGTTAGAGTTGTGTCTCCACACTTCAAAACTTCAAAGCGTAATATTAAGCTAACGGATCTCTGAATCCAAAAACAACCCTGCTGGTTGTTTTTGGATATATGAAAAAATCACGGCATTAGTATATTAACGATTTTAAAACGAACACTATCACAGCTAAGTAGGCTTTACAAGTTAACGAGTAATAGTCCCAACTTACATTTGCAGTTGGGGAATTGACCGTGACATATATTGATGTATGGGAGAATTTAGCTGGGAAGAAGTGGCGCAATAAACTCACCAGCAGCACACCTGTCTGTTTAGTTAGAAAAAAATGATTCCATATAAATCGCAAAGTAATTAACATTACAAAACACAAAACATTCAATTAAACACACGCTCCGACACGATTTTGGCCGGTGTTTTTTCATTGCTTGAGAGATAAGTTGCTACGCATGTGTTTATGATTTTGAGAGCAATTGTATGATCTAATAATTTAAACTACTTACAGCTTACCAAAATCAAAATCAAAATATTTTTATTTCACATAAACCTACATGGGCACTTATGAAACGTCAGAAGCTAGGTGCACGGTTCCAATTGGTTGTTTCCTATGGAGAAGAGCCGGCAAGAAACTCCACGGTTACTCTTTTAAAAATAATTGGCTTTTACAATGTTTTCAAATTACACAAATTAACATACCACTACATACCACTACATAGCCTACACTGTTCTCCCATAGGTACCTATGGGAGAACAGTGTAGGCCTGTCGAAACGTACTTAACAAAAAAAAAGAGAAAAGGAAACGGTCTAAATAAAAAAAGATCTAGTCTATTAAGCCTACAACGTTCTCACATTCACAACGTACACAAGAATCCATGTAAAATAATATTAAGTCTGAAATATAAATTGTAGGTATATAATGTCACATAGTGAAAATATAATGTCATAAATGTATGTCTAAAAAATAATAATAATAAACATCGTAATTTGGGAGCAGTTAATAGATATTTCCATAGTTATGCCGTTTCTGGTGTACCAGGGAAGCCACATGTGCAGAAGGAATTATTGCCAAACTTCCTTGTCTTCAACGTAGTCTTTAATCTTGTAATATGCGTTTTTGATAAGGACACGTTTGATGTGGGTTTTGAACTTTCCATCGCTAAGTTCTGTAACTGACTTTGGCAACTTGTTATAAAAGCGGATACTGTTAATAACAAATGATTTGCTTGTTTTTGTTAATCTAAATTTGGGTATCACAATTTCATGTTTACTACGTGTATTTATATTATGGAAATCACTTCTTGTTTTGAAAAGACATAAGTTCTTGCGAACATACAAAATACTTTCTAAGATATAAAGAGAAGGCAGAGTAAGTACATTAATTTCTTTGAATTTGTTTCTAAGGGACTCACGAGGACCCATTCTATATACTGCGCGGATTGCCCTCTTTTGTAAGATAAAAATTGAATCTACATCAGCTGCCGATCCCCACAGCAGAACGCCATAAGACATAATACTGTGGAAATAAGCAAAGTATACTAACTTAGCTGTGGCTATATCAGTCAACTGTCTAATTTTTCTTACTGCATATGCAGCTGAACTTAATCTACCTGAAAGAGCTCTAATGTGGGCTCCCCATTGTAATTTTGAATCTAGAGTAATTCCTAGAAATATAGTTTCTGTAATAGCATCTAGTCTCTTGCCATCAAGTTTTAAATTTAGAGCCACTTGGGGTACATTTGGTAGTGAGAACTTTATACATTTTGTTTTGTTCGCATTAAGTAAGAGATTATTAGCTGCGAACCATTTCGAAAGAATATCCAGACTATCATTGACGTGTAGGACATCTGGATTTTTTCTATCTATTTTAAAAATAAGAGAAGTATCGTCAGCGAATAGAATTATATCCGATAAGTTTGCCATCATGTAAGGATCATTAATATAAACTAGAAATAGGAAAGGGCCAAGAATTGAACCTTGGGGCACGCCCATCTTTACTAGAGACCCCGAGGACGTCGCCCCGTTAACGTTTACTTTTTGCTGCCTGTTTGATAGATAGGACAGAACAAGATCAGCAGCTTGTCCACGAATTCCGTAGTGGTGTAATTTACAGGTCAGTGTATTGTGGTCAACGCAGTCAAACGCTTTTGAGAGGTCACAGAAAATGCCAATGGCATCCTGGGATTTCTCCCAGGATTCCAAAATGTGACTGATGAGTTTTACTCCTGCGTCAGTCGTCGACCTACCTTTCGTGAAACCAAACTGGCGACTATGTAAAATCCCATTAGAATTGAAATGTGACAGCATCTGGTCTAGCATGATTTTTTCATATATTTTACTCAATGCTGGTAGCACAGATATAGGTCTATAATTAGAGGGATCACTCTTACTACCCGATTTGAAAATTGGTACTACTTTACTATGTTTCATTAAATCAGGAAACGTACTGTCTAAACATTGATTAAATATGCCTGTTAGGACAGGGGCTATTGTGTCAATGATATCTCCAAGAACCTTAACGGAAATCCCCCATAAGTCTTCAGTTTTCTTTATGTTAAGACTTTTAAATGCCCTCTTAATAGTGACAATAGAAATGGGCTTGAATTCAAAACTTGGAATGTCCTTAGAGAAGTGTTGTTTGAGAAGAGATTCAGCTAAAATAGGTGATGAGGGAAGAGATTTCGTAACCTCTATTGGGATTTCGGTAAAGAAATTTTCTAGTGTCTCAGCAACTTTTAACTTATCTGTAATGGTTTCATTATTAATTAAGATACGTACTTATAGAAAACATTATCAGAATGGCGAAATGTGGGTATACTATACATACACCTCTGCCTACCCCTTTCCTTTAGTAAAATGAACGCGACGCAATTATAAGACACTAACGCATTTTGTTTACCTAATTGGGATAAGACTCACCCAATATTTCACTCTCCATAAAAACTTAATTCAAACAAAAACAAATTCGAACTCCATTAAAAAAATAAAACATAATAAAACACGAATAACAAACAAAATAACTGTCAAACTAAACAGACAGACACGCGAAAGGTGTGTTTATATTAGTAAATTAAATAATAAATTCTTGGTTATAATCTCTGCTGTTATTGTCTGATCCCCTAATGGCCGAGTCGTGATAGAATGGGCCTCTCCGCAGTCATTAATGGTGATACAAAATCTGTAAACACATTAACGTTTGTGTTTTAAACAATTAATTAAGGAGATTGAGCTTCATTATTTAGTGCACGCTTTGGATATTTTATTTTAAGTCTGTTTAAAAATTCTTTGTAAGCTTGGACTTTGAAGTTTTATAACTTTTTGAGCAGACTATTTCAATAAGGAAGGGGGGCTTGTGGCTAAGTAATAACAGCCGCACGGGTCGATCGATCAGGTTAAGCTACGCTTGCCGCGGTTGGTCCGTGGATTGGTGACCATCTTTACATACCAAGACCCCTCCGTGCCTCGGAAAGCACGTTAAGCCGTTGGTCCCGGCTGTCATTTGTAGATCTTTACAGTCGTTACGGGTCGTCAGAAGCTCGAAAGTCTGACAACCAGTCTAACCAAGGGGTAACGTATTACCCAGTAACGGGGTTGTGGAGGTCAGATAGGCAGTCGCTCCATGTAACATACTGATATTCAGCTGTATCCAATAAGACTGGAAGCCGACCGCAACATAGTTGGGAAAAGGCTAGGCAGATGATGATGAACAGACTATTTCAATAAATAAAGTATGCATTCTTTATTATAATATAAAATAATATCACGCCTGTAATCCCCGAAGGGGTAGGCAGAGCTGTACCTATAGTACACTCACGTTTCGCCAGTTATGTTTAAGTCCCATGTAATAGGGGGCGAGCCTATTGCCATCAACCGGCACAAATCCAGACTCCGGGCTGCTACTGAGAAATTGCTTGTGGAAAAACCCAAAAACACTGCCTGACCTGGGAATCGAACCCCGGATTTACTATAATAAATTCCTTATAACTATCCGTTTCAGTTCAATGGACACACATTAGTTTGTTTTGGGACTTTTGCGAGTCCCCGCAATTTCCCTTACGAAACCAAGTCAACAAGATACGTTTTTGTGTGCGTGCGCTTGCCACAAAACGTAGGAAGTGCATTGTTCATTTAAGTATGTAATCTGTGAATCAACTAACTTGTTTCCCTCAATTGAGTGACACGAGTTTGCGACATCCGCTAGACAAACACTTGATAAGTGACACTATTATAGTCTTTGTTGTTCTTTTCTCACATTCACCTATTAATGAACTTTTAATACGACAAATTGGGTAATAAAATGGTGTCCACTTAAGGGCGTATACGCCGTAGGGTATTTCATACAAATTTTCAAGTTCTTACTTTTCGAAATGACTGAACTGATTTTAATGAAACTTTACACACGTAAGCAGGATACATAGGTCTAAAATGTTAATAGAAAACATTTTTAAAAAGTCTGTTTAAAAAAAAGATAATTGGAAATTTTTGTGTGTATGGAAACATCAATCTAATTTTAAAATCGCTCTAATTTAACTGTAACACTATTTTTCTAAAATGTTTTTACTAACTTTTTAGACCTATGTTGCTTATGTCTGTGAAGTTTCATTCAAATCGGTTCAGTCATTTCGAAGAATAAGTACTTGAAAATTTGTATGAAATGCCGTACGGCGTAAACGCTTTTAAAGGTCAAAAGAAAGTCTCACACTTTAAGAAAAGTCACAGAAGATTTTGATTATATCGGTAAGTGGTTAATTTTAAGATTGGTCTGCAGTATTCAGAATCTGTGTGTGAGATCGATGTGACTGATGATACTTTTTGTCACGCAGGCAGCATGTGTGTTTTTTTATAAGGTTTAACTTCAAAAACCGGCCAACTGTGTGTCGAACCACGCATAATGAAGGGTTCGTAGTTGGGATGAATTTATCCCAAGAACCAACTTAGCTTTGTAGTTGAAAGAATGTTCTCCCGAATACATTGATATTCGTCACAGTCAATTCTCCAACTGCAAATGTCAGTTGTAATCGCAAAAAAAAATGTGTGAGTTCTAAGGGACCGTAGACCTACATATTTAATATTACCTACTTTCAACTTGATACTTCCAAGCGTTCCTGAGAAAAAGGGTCTTGACAGACGGACGGACGGACGGCCAACGAAGTGATTCTATAAGGGTTCCGTTTCATCTTTCTTAAGTACGGAACCCAAAAAATCAGGATAAAAAAAAAAACATATTATTTTTAAATTATTATGAATCAGGTCATAAATCCTAACTAATATTATAAATGCGAAAGTGAGTTTGTTTATTACGCTTTCCCGCAAAAATGACTGAATGGATTTGGATGAAATTTGGCACATGGGTAGACCTTGACCTGGAGAAGGACATAGGCTACTTTTAATCCTGGATCGCGGACGAAGTTGCGGGCAACAGCTAGTAATTTAATAAAAGTTAAATAAATAACTTAAACCCTGAGCATTATTTTCTAAATTGAAACTACTATTCACAGGTCTATCAGAGTTTACGCAACAAAATCCATTTTCCGTTATTTCTGGTTCACTAAACTCTATAAACTGTTTATTTTATGGATATTAACAGTGCATAGTTTCGTTATAAATATGTCACATTCCCCGATAGTCTAATGAAATAGCTGTGGCAAAGATACGCAGATGTCTGGTCTAAAAGAATTTATTACACGCGTTTTAACAAGTTACAATCAGTTTTTGGGCTTGTTAATACGACTTGTTCGTTAGAAAAAGTCTCTTTTACACTGTACGACTTATGCTACGGCTACATTGTCGCGATAACGCGAACTACACTTTACGCGGTCTCTATTGTACAGCGAGACATCGAGCGGTGTGCGAGAGAGAGCGCAGCATTAAAGACGTAAGAGTGAGAATTTGTGTAAGTACTTATTAAGAAAATTGACAGTAGGTACCTCATTTTGCCATTACATACAACCGTTACAGTATGTCAGTTGTGATTTGAATTTACGAATAATTTATATTGGTAGTTTAATTTGCTTAAAAAAATATATCCCTGACTTTAAAAAGTTACCTAACGTTTTTTGTTCATGAAAGAACTAAAGCAAACGAAACTTGAGCTTCAAAACTATTTATACCCTAGTAAATTAGATGCCTCTTTGAAAAGAGTATGCTTAGATGGTTTGGTCATGTTGAGAGGATGAATGAAAGGCGACTAACAAAAGGTAATCACAAGGCAGATGTGAGTGGAAATGCCGGGAGGGGACGCCCAGAAAGACATACACATAGTGACCTCATTGGTGATGTTCCTCAAAAAGGTCAGGTGCGTAGTTCTCGCCACCGGCGTGCGTGTATGACCAGATGTATGAACGTAAACGAAGCAAAAGGAGTATGTAAGGAGCGTAGCAGGTGGCGTTCTATAGTTTCTGCCTACCCCCATGGGAAGAAGGCGTGAGTTTGTGTATGTATGTGTATGTAAATTATATATAGGGAAACATAACTGCAAACCTATTAGCTAACAGCAGAGTTTTTCATTTGTGATGAATAAAACAATGTAGGTATGGATGTGATAATGGATAATACACTTACTTATATATTTATATAGCGAACTCGCAGGAAATACAATTTCACAGCTTTCCATCGATTAACTTATCGGCTCATTACGCATCACATCTGCCATATAATATTCTGCTTCATTAAACGCATTGCAGATTTAAAAGTGCCCTAATTTTACCCCCAAATGAACTTGGTCAATTATCATACTTACAGTATCGAGCTTTGGAAAGAGACACAGGTATGAGTGACAGAGATGACACTCTACAAAGCAGATTCTTTTTTTAAGCTCGTTACCTCAACTGCTTAATAGTGGTAACATTTTGCTATATCAATCAACTCAGCCTATAACAGTCCACTGCTAGACATAGGCCTCTCCCAGGCTGCGCCACAACACCCTGTCCTCCGCCTTCCGCATTCAGTCTGTCCCAGCTACCTTTTTAAGGTCGTCGGTCCATCTAGCTGGGGTGCGTCCCACACTACGCTTGCCGATACGCGGTCTCCGCTCTAGGACTCGTCTGCTCCACCGGCCATCGGTTCTTCGACAAATATGGCCAGCCCACTGCCACTTCAGCTTGCTTGATTTTGATATATGACGTAGCATAAACATAATCAGCATATAATGTTCCCACTGTTTGGACACAGACCTCCTCTCGGTGGACCGTAATCCATAACACGGGCCCGGTGCGGGTTGGTGGATGTCAATTTTTTTTTTAATTTTGGTTCTAGGACATGCCGTCTTCCTCATGATATTTTCCTTCACCGTTTTGAGAGCAGTGGTCATAAAATAATAAAAAAAAGTAAAGTGCTTGCCTGAACTTCGAACCTACGACCTACAACTCGTAAGTCACAGTCATTTTCACTGGGCCACCACCACTGAACCCATATTAACAAATAAGACATACTGAGTCCCAACTAAACGTCAAGAAGTCATGTCACATGTCAAGAAATGGTCTCACGCCGCCGCCGTGCTAGCATTTAAGATAAAACGGCTTTATCGTCCAAACCGTGATAAAATGTGTGACTCAACCCATGTCATAGTAGGCCGTGCTCACCCCGCTGCTCTGCTCTACGACGCGAGAGTTACAACTGATGCCCGGATGACGGCACAACAGGGTACTATACTGCGGTTCTCGTAATTTTCTGATCGTATCGTCGAATCGTATCGGAAGTTGTAAAGAGTCCCTTTACGCGGTGGTCTATCTTTCTTTTCGATCAAACGCAAGAAATGTCGTTAGCTAATGAGCCAATGGCACTTATATTATTACACCCAGCCATGCGCATTTCCAACCTTGTTACTATGGTGTAGAGTACAATTTTGGTTGTTTTAGAAAAGTAAATTGGGCATGTGAAATATATTGCTTTATAAACAGCTTGTCAGTTTTATTTTACTTCTAAAATGGTGCAACGTATTTTTGATGGTCGATAAGGAGCGTTTACGAGATGGAAATCTTTTGTATTAGGATTACGTAATAATTTGATACACAAGTAGAATGTTTTCGATAGAAGTTTAAAATATTATCAACTTATAATAAAAGAAATTACTCTGCCTCCTCTCTGTGAAAGGGAGTGGGCCGTAATCCACCACGCGGGCCTAGTGCGGGTTGATAGATGTCACATGTCTTCCAATTTTTGCTTCTAAGATATGCCGGTTTCCTCACGAAGCACCTGTCTGGGTTCGAACCTACGACCTTCAACTCGTAAACCGCGGCCCTTACCACTGGGCTACCACTGCTCTCCCTCTTACAGAGAGGAGGCCTGTGTCCCAGCAGTGGGAACATTATAGGCTGATTATGAAAAAGAAATGAACAATAATATACCCACCGCAGCCACTAAAGACAGCCCCACTTTATGTCCAGGCGAATCACTGTCCATTTCAAGGATGCTTGGACGAGACCGCAGAAAGCGATAAGGCCGCTCATTGTATATTTTGTAGTTTTATTTATTTTTAGTTATGTATTTTTGTGGTGTACAATAAAGTACATAATCAATAAATATATTAATAATATCTATAGATATATTCTTTGAAGGGTTGACGCGTGACGTAGCCATTATTAAGTTCCACAGGCCCGGGTCGACGGCACGTTGTTTTCCACGCGCGCCTCAAAGAGATGACAGCGCAAGTGTAGGAGTCCACTACTGCCTGCCGGGGTCGCGGGAAAGAAGTCCTAAAGGGTTACCGAGGTCCACAACACAGGCAACGGAAGGAATACGGGTGGGTTTTAGTCAGTAAGAGTCTGACACACCCTCCCGCTCCGCCCAGAGCGGGACAGGTTATTTGATAATTTTCCACCCAAAAAAAAAAAGACTCAGGGTTGATAAAAGAAACGAAATAGATCTAAAAAGGAATAACAATGTTTACGCACCCCTTCAGCCCACAGGCATACTATTACAATAGGGGTGAACCGTGCTTGTATCCTTTATAATTACAGCTATTTAAGTAAATTTTCCACTTAGTTGTAACAAGGCTTGAAAGAGACCAACGCCTTGAACTTGACCTGTTTTTGCATCACAATAACCGGATCCCTTCGGCCGTTAACTGGTGCAGGATTATAAGGATACTAGATTATTAGTTATTACCCCAGGGTTTTTTTGTTTTAACTTTTTTTAACGTTCTTATTAGGGTTGTGTAATGATAAAAGTATGTTTAATTATGTTAAAAACATTTTTTTATTAGATATTTCTTTTCTCTTATATACATACAGGGTTATTTTAAATTGGCTAGCTCAACTCCGCAGACGCAATGGATATCGATACGTTATCATGATACAACAATAAAAAAAGATGTTTTTTTTTCGTGGGATCATACAGTTTTTTTTTTGGGAAATTATCAAATAACTTCTCCCGCTCTGGGCGGAGCTCCGGGTGTGTCAGACTCTTACTGACTAAAACCCACCCGTGTTCCTTCCGTTGCCTGTGTTGTAGGCCTCGGTAACCCTTTTGGACTGCCACGCGACCCCGGCAGGCATCGGCCCTAGTGGACCCCTACACTTGTGCTGACATCTCTATGAGGCGCGCGTGGAACACAACGCGCCGTCGACCCGGGCCAGCAGTGCTATTCTGTAACCTTCTCACCGTGAAAACTTAAGTGAAGTGAATGTGGAGTGAATTGTCAGTGTCATTCCACCGGATACTAGGGATGGACCAAGGATTACATTTACAATCATAATCGAGATTTTAATAATATTTGTATGCTAATTCTATTGATCATAATCAGATAACTGATTAAATAAACGCAATTTCATGACCCAATCGCGATGTGTTTTAACTGATTAAATAAACGCAATCCCATGACCCAACTGCGATGTGTTTTGAAGAAGCGATAGTGGATTGAGTCGACTAAAGCCTGTGCGACGTTATTCAGTGTTGTTATTAACCCAAATCTTTTCAATAAGAAGAGATAACCGAGTGTGTCAAGTGATCGAGTGCTAAAAGTGTGCCTGGCTGACGGACCATAGAATTTATCACCTCACAAACTATGTGGAAACCTAACTACACGATGTGTGTGTCTGTATGCATAAGTCATTTGAATAAAAAACGTGCGGGTTATTTAATAAGTACCTTTTTAATATTTTATTTTAGGTAGGTAAATTTATACCGACCTACGCGTGGCCAATAATAAAATAATATTCATAAAATCACCGTCATTAATACTGTAACAAAATTCAACAGTTCAACTGACAATCGCGCAGCGCGCGCACCGGCCGGCGGTCGGCTAGGCTCACTTCACCCAGCCCAAGTGAAGTGATGTTGCTATGGCAACCAGAATCGAGTGAAGTGATAAGATCACGACACTTGCGCGTCGCGCTTACCGACTCACTTCATCTTAGCCGGCGCGAGTGGTTACTATGGTTACGAGAATCGGGTGAAGTGATAAGATCACGCCGCGCTTGCGCGTGAGGAGCTGTTAATAATGTCAAGTTGAGTTTTTTTTTTTATTTACCATTTTTTATTTTTAAATGTGCGACAAACAAAAATTTGGTTTTAACAAAATTGAAAATGGCGGCTACAAACATTTTTTATAGTTTTCATGGTTTTTGGGAGTGTTACAGCCGATACTGAGGTCAAATCTAAAAAGCAAGATGGCGGCTGCGAAAATGTTCAGAGTTTTCATCATGGGTGTCGTTTTCATGGTTTTCGGGAGTGTTAAAGCCGACTGTGAGGTCAAATCTAAAAACCAAGATGGCGGCTGCGAAAATATTCAGATTTTTCATCATGGGTATCGTTTTCATGATTTTCGGGGGTGTTAAATCCGATAGTGAGGTCAAAATTAAAAGGCAAGATGGCGGCTGCGAAAATGTTCAGATTTTTCATCATGAGTGTCGTTTAAGGAGCAGTGGTGGCCCAGTGGTACCGGCCGCGACTTACGAGTTGTAGATCGTAGGTTCAAACCCACACAGGCGCGTTACTTTGTGTAAATTATTTCATCACCACTGCTCTCAAAAGGGTGAAGAAAAACATCGTGAGGAAACCGGCATGTCCTAGAACCAAAAATTCGAAGACATGTGACATCTACCAACCCGCACTGGGCCCGCGTGGTGGATTACGGGCCACTCCCTCTCACAGAAAGGAGGCCTGTGTCCCAGCAGTGGGAACATTATAGGCTGATTATGTATATGTATGTATGTGTCGTTTTCATGGTTTTCGGGGGTGTTAAAGCCGATAGTGTGATCAAATCTAAAAACCAAGATGGCGGCTGCGAAAATATTCAGATTTTCATCATGGGTATCGTTTTCATGGTTTTCGGGGGTGTTAAATCCGATAGTGAGGTCAAAATTAAAAAGCAAGATGGCGGCTGCGAAAATGTTCAGATTTTTCATCATGGGTATCGTTTTCATGGTTTTCGGGGGTGTTAAATCCGATAGTGAGGTCAAAATTAAAAAGCAAGATGGCGGCTGCGAAAATTACCAATCCTAATCCTAAGAATAAAAAAACCAAATTGAGTTTCTGACTGAATTTCTGTTTTGCTATTTTATTAAAAAAAAACCCTAAATAGTAAGGTTTCAGCGCTTAAATACTAATTTTGAAATAATATAAAATTATCAATAGAATTAGCATAAAAATATTATTAAAATCTCGATTATGATTATAAATGTAATGCTTGGTCACTCCCTAGCATCAGTGGGATGACACTGACAGCTCACTCCACGCGAGTTTTCACGGTGAGATTTTTACAGAATCGACATGCTGGTCCTTATCGGACGGTGAGCTACCCATTGCTCACCGCCCGCGTGATCATACACTGCAGTTATTGTAGTCTTGAAATATCAGTTTAACAAATTTGTATTTTTTTTTGTTAACCTCACAGACGTGATGGGTATCAATATCTAAACACAATAAAACATAAGAAAACAGTTTTTCTCAACTCATACTTTTGTTTAAGTAACAACACTAACAGAGGTCGTTGGAAAAAAACGAACTAACAAAAAACTTCAAATCTTTATTTTAATTTTTAATCGTGTTTAGATATTATCGAGTATCCGATACCCCATCATTATATCGATATCTAAACACAATTAAAAAATAAAAATAAAGATTTTAAAGTTTTTTTTATTTCGCTTTTTTTTTCAACGACCGCTGTCTGTAGTTTCGGTAGCTAATTTAATTGGACCTGTATGGGGGGAAGTACTAGTCGCGGGAAGGTACTAAAGGGCCCGAGGCCTCTGGCAACACAGGCAATGGAAGGAAGTCGCGGGAAGGTACTAAAGGGTTACCAAGGCCCCTGGCAACACAGGCAACGGAAGGAAGTCGCGGGAAGGTACTAAAGGGTTACCGAGGCCCCTGGCAACATAGGCAACGGAAGGAAGTCGCGGGAAGGTACTAAAGGGTTACCGAGGCCCCTGGCAACACAGGCAACAGAAGGATTTCGCGGGAAGGTACTAAAGGGTTACCGAGGCCCTGGCAACACAGGCAACGGAAGGAAGGCGCGGGAAGGTACTAAAGGGTTACCGAGGCCCCTGGCAACACAGGCAACAGAAGGAAGTCGCGGGAAGGTACTAAAGGGTTACCGAGGCCCTGGCAACACAGGCAACGGAAGGAAGGCGCGGGAAGGTACTAAAGGGTTACCGAGGCCCCTGGCAACACAGGCAACGGAAGGAATACGGGTGGGTTTTAGTCAGTAAGAGTCATACAGACACACCCTCCCGCTCCGACCAGAGCGGAAGAAGTTATTTGATGATTACCCACCCAAAAAAAAATGGGTTATTTTTATACATATGTCATGGTGGGACATCAAACAGGTGGCTCCTGATGGTAAGTTATGATCGCCGCCTACGGACGTTGGCCACCCGAAACACTTTTACGCTGATTACCTTATATATTATCTTTAAGGGTCGGGTAATCGCCGTCGACCTTGGCCACACAAATGTGCGTCACACTCACGCCGCGCCGCCGCCGCCGCCGCCGTTCGGTTTCATAGGGAATATTTATTTTTAGTAACGAAAATATGAATATACGAAAAAGTCACAGATAGAATAATTATAGATAATAAAATAGTCATACAAAAAACTTTGGTACTTTGAAAGTAATATCGTTTTTTTATGCTTTGGGTGGACATTACTTCCAGAATTTACTTCAAAAAGTATACAATACTTAAATATTCACATATAGAATTGATGTGTATACGTTCTAGTTTAACATACATTTGCTGCATAACTTACTTGCATTATATGAAGGCGTAATAATAGATTTACATAATCAGCCTATAATGTTCCCACTGCTGGGACACAGGCCTCCTCTCTTCGAGAGAGAGTGGGCTGTAATCTACCACGCGGGCCCAGTGCGGGTTGGTAGATGTCACATGTCTTCGAATTTTTGGTTCTAGGACATGTCGGTTTCCTCACGATGTTTTCCTTCACCGTTTTGAGAGCAGTGGTGACGAAATTATAGGATATACCTATAAAGCCTGCCTGGATTCGAACCCACGAACTACAACTCGTAAGTCGGGGCCGTTACCACTGGGCCACCACTGCGCTCAATAACAGATTTAAAAGTCAGTAAAATCATATATCTGCGTATTAAAGATAAAACGGTAACACAACTTGGCGGTAGAAATACCTTATGGTAGTACTTCTCCAGGCAAGCTCTTTCACAAAGAGCAATTGAATAAAATGCCGCCTCTTTTATTTAAAGCAGATCCTCACAATATTAACACAATAAAATAAAAAGTACAATACAGTAATTCAATTAACTGATATACACCGACGTAACGAGCACGGTACCGCTCCCAACGGCTACATTTTATTATTATGCAAGTTAAACATCTGCATTTTATTTTATTTTGTATACAAGCTACTATTAAACGTGGATATATGTACATATATTATTGATTATAATTAAAAGCACTGCACCACTTATGATTGGATTATGGATTATGTTAGGATTTACATGTACACTCCGTAGGTGTCTCCGTGGCATCACAGCGGGCCCTATCAGAATACCAGCGCTACAGTATTTCGGCCGGGATCGCGGGAAAGTTCGAAAGGGTTACCAAGGCCCCTGGCAACACAGGCTACGGAAGGAACACAGGTGGGTTTTAGTTAGTAAGAGTCTGACACGCCCTCCCACTCCGCCCAAAGCGGGAGAAGTTATTTGATAATTTCCCATCCAAAAAAAAAAGCACTGCAGTATTTATTTTTAGTTATCGCAGAATTATGCTGAGATAAGAGCCTTTTTTGGCGTCCACAAGTCGTTTTAGGGTTCCGTACCCAAAGGTTAAAACGGACCCTATTACTAAGACTCTGATGTCTGTCTGTCCGTCTGTCGCCAGGCCGTATCTCATTGATGATTGACGACATTTTCACAGATGATGTATTTATGTTGCAGCTATAGGTAACAACAAATACTAAAAAAAATTAAATTAAAATTTAAAAAACCCCCGACACTAACAAAAACATCTAAAAAGTAACAAAATAATACGTATTGGGCTCTTTCAATTTAATATAAATTTAGATAATATTTTGAGCCAAGCGTCGTCGAGTCGGGGGACGGCTAATGAAAATAGGAAGTCAACAGCGCCTATTCTTTCTACAATAGCATACATTCATTATTGCTAGGTATAAGCCTCGTCTGTTTGACGTTTTCTTTAGCCGTCCCCCGACTAGACGACGCTTGGCTTGGCAAAATATTACCTAAATTTATATTAAACTGAAAGAGCCCAATACGTATTATTTTGTTATTTTTTTGATGTTTTTGTTAGTGTCGAGGGATTTTAAATTTAACTTTTATTACCTACTTTTTAAACTTTATATATTACTAGTAGGTCAGACAGGCTGCCATCGATACGTACCTCGCCGAAATCTGCGCCACTGTAGGTATTTTTCCCAAAGTGAAGGTACTTACTAATTTACCTTCATTTCTCTTTCCTTCTCTATCATCAGACCCTGATCACCATCTAGCTATAACCTATTTATTGAGACCAGTACAATGAGCCCAAACACAATACCTGCGCTGTAAGTTGGTGAGCGAGTTAAATATCAACTAACCGGAATCCTTCGTGCGCGAGTCCGACTCGCACATGGCCGGTTTTTTTGTTTTTTTTTACCATTATCTATAAAAACGGCAAAAATATCATGCCTGTTGTATGGGGGACTTTATTCTGTTTTTAACCCCCGCACTTAGCCGGTTTTTTTTGTTTTTTGTTAATCGAAAAATATGTAAATTTTGTTAGTTTTAAATGCTTCGTTTTTACTTTTTGTATTTCTTGTGCGTGTCCCAAATAAAATATTTTTCTTTCTTTCTTTCTTTCTTTTCTTTCACTTATGAATAAAATAATATTTAGGTTTATACATCAAGAAACTATCTTACAAATGCCTCATTATGTGAATGTGGGCGAAATCCACTTCTAGTCGTGGATCGTGAGTATTTCATCATCTGCCTAGCCTTTTCCCAACTACGTTAGGGTTGGTTTCCAGTCTAACCAAATGCAGCTGAATACCAGTATTTTAAATGGAGCGACTGCTTATCTGACCTCCACAACCCAGTTACTGGGTAATACGATACCCCTTGGTAAGACAGAGTTTTCAGACTTTCGGGCTTCTGACGACCCGTAACGACTGTCAAAGATCCACGAATGACAGCCGGGACCAACGGCTTAACGTGCTTTCCGAGGCACGGAGGGTCTTGGTATGTAAAGATGGTCACCCATCTACAGACCAACCGCGGCAAGCGTAGCTTAACCTGATCGATTGACCCGTGCGGCTGTTATTATTTAGCCACAAGGGTTTCGTCGTCCACGATTGCGGCGATAAGTCCCCTCTTTGAGGAGTGGTTAGAGAGGCGCCACGGTGTCCTCACCTTCCGCCTGACGCAGGTCCTTACCGGACACGGCAGCTTTGGGAGGTTCCTGTGTCGGATAAGGCGGGAGGAAACGTCCGGGTGTCACCACTGTGTGGATCGCCCGGAGGACACGGTGGAGCATAAGGTGGAGGTCTGCCTGGCTTGGGCAGAGCACCGCCGTGTCCACGTGGAGGCGATCGGCGGCAAAGATCTCTCGTGTCCGGCCCTGGTTCAGGCCATGGTAAGGAGCGAGAGGGCATGGGCAGCCATCACCTCCTTCTGCGAAGCAGTAATGCTCGCGAAGGAGGAGGCGGGACGGTTGACGGAAAGGCAAATTTCGCGCCCTCTCGCCCCTAGCCGCCGCAGGAGACGCCCTGGGCGTCGGGAATCCCGGGCGGATTTCCGGCCACCGTAGGCGCGGGCTTGCGGATGGTGAGCAATGGGCAGCTCACCGTCCGGTAAGGACCAGGCCCGGGTCGACGGCGCGTTGTATTCCACGCGCGCCTCAAAGAGATGTCGTCAGCACAAATGTAGGGGTCCACTAGGGCCGATGCCTGCCGGGGTCACGGAAAGGTACTAAAGGGTCACCGAGGCCCCTGGCAACACAGGCAACAGGAAGGAATACGGGTGGCTTTTAGTCAGTAAGAGTCTGACACACCCTCCCGCTCCGCCCAGAGCGGGAGAAGTTATTTGATGATTACCCATCCAAAAAAAAAAGGCAACAGGAAGGAATACGGGTGGCTTTTAGTCAGTAAGAGTCTGACACACCCTTCCGCTCCGCCCAGAGCGGGAGAAGTTATTTGATGATATCCCACCCAAAAAAAAAAGGGTCTTGTCGTGAGTATACGGAAATTCTAAGTACATAGCAGATCAAAGTTTGGATTTGTGTCCGGTTGTCGACTAATTGTAAATATAAACTCTTACATGAAACTTAAGCGTAGCGATAGCGACACGATGTGGCTATTATTTGATCTATAACCTCTGCCTATCTCGTCGGAATAGGAGGCGTGATGCTGTGTTCTACATTCATGTGTATAGTTGAGTATTCTGGTATGTAGTGTGGATTCAGATGCGGTTGCATCTGGTCAGACTGACAGCCGACCTCAATATGCTTTGGAGAATGAGGATTATGTGTTGTGGTAAGCTTCTTGAATATATTATATACAGTGTGTCTGTATACGGTGTAGCGAAAATTAAGGGTGTGGTACAGACCATCAAACTAAATAACTTTCTCCCGGGGACCAACGTCGTAATCGCGAAAAAATATCAGTGGTCCCATACATTTGGTCGAGTAGGTATTGAAGTTTTGTAGGGAGCTCCTTAATTTTTTTTTATTCTGTTTTTAGTATTTGTTGTTATACCGGCTACAGTCAACTGTCTAACCATCACGGTTCATGAGATACAGCCTGATGACAGACGGACAGACAGACAGACGGACAGCGGAGTCATAGAAATAGCCCTAAAAATAGGCAGTCATGGGGACTGCCGACCGAAGTGAAACATCGCTTAACGTGCCTTAAAATGTTTTCACTTCAATAAAATAATGAACTAGCTGTATTAGAACCCAATGGCCTGGCACGCGACGATGGCAAGAGACCAGTAGGCCTTTAGTGTGGGATGCAACGTGTGTCGATACTCTTGCGCCATCCCATCTTCCTGGCTCGGCTTGCACTGCTGGCTCTGCTGCTGCGGCTGCAGAGAACCTCAAGCGGCGTAAGTATAATAACCTAGTTGGTAATTATATTGGGGTTGAAACCCTCGGGCCGTGGGGTCCGAGTGCTCACGGCCTTTTTAAGGAAATCTCCAGACGGCTGGTTGACACTCCCCGTGACCCAAGTGCTGGCTTTTACCTTGGCCAGAGGTTAAGCATTGCCATACAACGTGGCAATGCCGCCAGTCTCTTGGGTACATTACCAGTCGACAGCGATGTGGATCAATTTTTCGACGCCGTATTTTAGTCTGTGTATAGTTTTAGTTATTTTTATTAATTATTATGTATTTGCTTTTTTATGTACAAATCAATATTAATTATTCAATAAATAAAAAAACTACAATATTTGATTCAAGTAAAAAAATATCATAAAATAATGATTATGTATCTAAAACCCAGTTTTAACAATGGATAGTATACACAATTAAAACTTTTCACGTGGTCAATTTAACTTCACTTACTGTTACTACAGCATGTCGGCGCGGGCATGTCGGTGACGCGAACTCATAAGTTTTTTTTTTTTTGATGATGAGTTTGAAGTTCTTTGGTCTATTACAGACATTACACAAGTCCTGAAGAAGGATATACACAAGTTTTTGTTTCGGAAAATTAAAAAGCATTCACGCGTACAGCGTATGTGTTTGTATGTATATGTCGCAGCCAATTAGCTTAGTTAGCCGTTTACTTAATAGCCTAACCGTTAGGAGTAGCGCTCGCCGGCCGCTGCCACGGCACTGCTCGCTTCGCTCGCTCGGCTCGCGCGCGTTTGGTCACCGTTCTAACCTAACCCATTTGATGGGGATGCCCTGGCTTAGTTACTCCTACCACTTCGGCTCGCGCGAGGTTGGTCACAGTTTCAGTTGTCCTTCAGCTATTTAATTGGGTGCCAGCGTTTAATGAACGGCCTAGGCGTCCAATTAGCTGCTTAATCTGACCAGATGGCTGCGACATATACATAGAAATAGAAAGTTTAAAACAAACTAATTGAAAAGATACCTCCCAATAATAAAACTCAAACAATTAAAAAAAGGTGGTATGATAATAAAGAACGTCAAACAAGGCTGTATGTAAACAGTGCCAATGTTGAATCGATTTAAAAAGTTAACGCAAAGCCTCGCCCATCTGCGGGTGGGAAGTTATTTAATAAAAATATATATTTTCCCGCGACAATCCCGGGATTTCTGCTCATTCCGGGGCCCGGGATTTGATGCCTCTTAGCTGGCTGCTTTAATTTTTTGTTCAATTTTTATGTAATTTTCGAAAGTGGGTATTTACGTTTATCATAAAGGATGTGGCACTGAATGGGTTGTCTGGATTTTAATTTATTTGTCTGAGTTATAAAAGGCTATGGTTTCCTATTGACTTTTGGTACCATCACAGTGTTCTCAAAGAAGTATAATATTTTTTTTTTACTATGGTGTATTAATGGTGTATATAAGATTTAGCTAGCTTACAAAGTTGTTATCCGGGATTTCTACGACAACCCTGGGTTATTTTAAAGCATCCATAATCAACCTCATTCAGCTCATCACTTGAAATCTGACATCATCGAGGTGTAGTTTTCACGACACAGTGATGTTATCTAGTTTTTAGTTAATTGCAGATATGTTTTCAAATGCTAAAGGCCTTTATGCACTTTAACTCCTAGAAAATTTTGTAGATAAGATCAGATGGTGAACTCAACGTGCATACTGTAAAGAGGGATGTGCAT
The DNA here is from genome assembly GCA_905333075.3 of Atethmia centrago. NCBI lineage: Eukaryota > Metazoa > Arthropoda > Insecta > Lepidoptera > Noctuidae > Atethmia > Atethmia centrago. The sequence goes on from HG995374.1 coordinate 28,422,556, forward strand.
CAAATGCTTTTAGTTCTCATAGTCTTGGGCGTGAATTAGTTTTAAACAAAAGTGTAACATTATACGCTCGAACAAAGTCGTGACGTGTAACGTTTCCGGCAGGTAGCGTTAGCATACGTTTTCATTGTCTGCCAAACTGCTCGCGAATAAGTGCCACGTTTTACTGTGGGTGGCTAAAATGATGCATGGTGTTTTATTTTGTTACGTGGAAAGTACTTTTTGGGGATGTTTTTACGATGTTTATTATTATTATTTTTTAGACATACTTTTTTGTCATTCTTTCAGACCTGCTGTAATGGTAAACATGTCATTTGGTTTAAATAGGTTTTTATTTTTATTATTTTAATATTATTTTACATGGATTCTTGTGTATGTTGTGAATGGGAGAACGTTAGACTAGATCTTTTGTAGACCTTTTTCTTTTATTTGTTTTTTTAAGTACTTCTCTACAGGCCTACACTGTCCTCCCATACCTATTAACACTGTAATTTGAAAACATTGTAAATGCCAATTATTTTTAAAAGAGTAACCGTGGAGTTTCTTGCCGGCTCTTCTCCATAGGAAACGACCAATTGGAACCGTGCACCTAGCTTCTGACGTTTCATAAGTGTCCATGTAGGTTTAGGTGAAATAAAAATATTTTGATTTTGATTTTGAGGGAATGTGTCTTGAAGTCACCAGTGACCTTTTTTATGCCGGTAATTACAGACACAATTAAAAACCCACAGGGGCTTATTACAAACCAAGGTTTGTCTTTAGAACCAGGTTTAAACCATCGAGCCATTTTTGAATTTCGAACTTTATTTCAACAAAGATAAAGTTCTTAATACAAAAAGAGATTTTTAACCCGAGCCTAAGTGATTTCGTATAAAGAACTTTACTACGGTCAAAATAAGGTTCGAAATACAAAAACTGGCTCGAAGGTTTAAGCTTGGATCTAAGTTAGAACTCGTTTTGATAGTGTCTCGCATAGATCTACGTTCCGACTATGAAGGGATATGAAGGGTTAATAAAAACTTCTACGAGGCCTCTCTCTAAACTTTCTAGGTTAAGCAAAATTATACACTACGTCAATTTGTCGTGTGATAGCCATTTCATACAACTGTCAAAAAATAACAGTTGTGATTTGAATGTCCGGACAATTTGATTTGGTAGTCAGTTTGCTTAACCTGCGCGCGGCACCGATTCGGAGTCAAACAATAGAAAATCATTTGTGTCTCATTAGCTGTCCTTGACCAATTAACAATTACTTTATCTTATTGTTTTTACTGTAGTGGTGGTGGCTGGTAGGACTGCCAAATTGCAGCAGCGATGTAGGCTGGCACGCCGAGGGTTCGAACCCCGACGTAGTGTCGTAAAAATCATACACTTTGATCACTATAAATACACGTATAAAATGATTGAATAAGGAAAAAACTACAATTAGGACGTATAAAAAAAGGGTAGAAAACTCGTGAGGTAGTTTTAAGAAAAATATTATGACTACATCGGTTATTTTTTCTTTGGGAGATTTTTCTTTTAAAAGGTTTTTTTTTTAATAACTCGAGGAACAGCAATGAATAAATTTAGTCATGTTTGGTCGTAGGGTATCGCCAGGATTGATTTAAATCATTCAAGGAACCGTCCGCATACGTAATTAACGTGTAGAATACGCAAAAAAAAATGTATGAACCTTAGTTCTGACCGCACAATAAATTAGCATATTTGATATATTATACTTTAATCGGTCAAGGACAGCTAATGAGACACAATTGATTTTCCATTGTTTGGCTCCGATTGCATACGCAAGTTAAGACGTGCTGAGATTAATTAAAAATGACTACGATATTTAATACGGTCGGGAAATTATGAAAATCTGCTTGGGTTGATATATGCTCACGTCGAAATCCTTCTAATTCGCCGAACGGAAACCGACGACGCGCAGTACAGCTGGCCGGATCTTTGGACGCAAATTGCCTACGCAGCTTGACGGACACCGGGTTTGGGTCGTACAAGTCACCGTCGAACAGCACCAAATGGAAGCCACTGAGAGGATCACTCCTAAAGCCTCTTAAGACTAAGGGTAAGGCCAAAAATTGGCCATTGACTGGGTTTTTACACAAGAGCCTCAAGTCTGCTATTACAATAGTGTCAGAATGGTCTATCATTGATTTTATAATATTGTTAATTTTGACAAGTTTGGTAATCTACTAATATAATGGCGTCATTATGACTTTCCAATGGTCAACCACTGACACTCCTTTGAAAGAAATAGCATAGAATGGTAATCTCGTACATAATGACAAATGAATGACTGACTTAGGCGGTAATCTGCTAAAATTTTGATAGTTCCTTTGATCAGTGACCTACCATTAGAACGTCATTGTGCAGTCATTGCTTTTAATAGCTCGGTTGTCCTGGAGAATTCACTCAGTAACGCTGGCGATACAAGATATTTTCCTTTCAACAACAGAATAAATATGACGACATTGCGAGGTGATGTTTTGTCAACCTTTAAATTAAAATATTTCTATAAACTTTGATGTTTCGTCCACAATGAAAAAATAACCTGACTCTCAATTTTTTTTTACCAGGTTCATTGGAAGTGCAATCTATTTTAACCTTAGACAATTGAATAAAAATAAGTTGAACGTTTAGCGCGCAAAAAGTATTTAACAGCTGGAATAATACTGCAATACGTACAATCCAATCTAGGGCAGGTAGACCAGCCATAACTGTGCTATGCACCTCCAGGTATTCTTCTATTCAGTAGTTTGGATTGGTGGCCTGCTGACTCGTTAGGCTTGCCTCCTATAGACGCCCTGGCCGTCGGGAAGCCCAGGCCGATTCCCGGCGCGGGCTTGCGGACGGTGAGCAATGGGTAGCTCACGTCCGATAAATACCAGGCCGGGATCGACGGCGCGTTGTGTTCCATGCGTGTCTCATAGAAATGTCAGCACAACTGAAGGGGTTCGCTGGGGCCGATGCCTGCCGGGGTCGCGGGAAAGTCCGAAAGGGATAACGTGGCCTCCGGCAACACACAGGCAACAGAAGGAACACGGTTGGGTTTTAGTCAGTAAGAGTCTGACACGAGAGCAGGAGAAGTTATTTGATAATTTCCAATGCAAAAAAAGAAAGGCGTGCATTCTATTATTAATTTGCTGCCTTTCAGTATAATAAACTATCATGTCAACTTTATAACAGGATAAATAAAAATATATATGAACATAAGAAACAATTACACGACTGTAAAAAAAATCTTACAAATTGGATAAAGACACTAAATTACGCAGACACTGAGGTAATATTGCAACACACAAAATGAAACACACACATTCACACACACACACTCACGCAAATACTGTTTATGTCTGAGGTACTGAATAAATTGAATATTGCTGTGGAAGAGCGGAGTCTCCTAACACAGACATTACTTGCTTAAAAGGAGGCTCCAATCACCAACTAATGTAAAACTTTTTGGAAATGAAATTAAGATTTTATATTTTTTTTTTGTATTATAAGAGCCTTAAACAAATTTACGAAATGAAGGTCTACTATGCACATCTTCGTAACTCTTCGGGAATACAAGCGCAATGTTATATTAAGTCATTATAATCGACGTAAGTTTTTATAAGGGCCATCATCATCTGCCTATCCTTTTCCAAAGTTGGGGTCGGCTTCCAGTCTAACCTCATCAAGTTAGACCCCAACAGCTGAATACCAATATTTTACATGGAGCGATTGCCTAAGGTATTGTAAGGATATACATTGCTTATTCGAAGATACTCCAAACATTCTTCCCGAACAATATCCACCACATCCTAAGTTGAAGCAGCATCTTATTTCCCCACAACTAACTCGACAACTCATTTTAATAGCTCAACGAGAAGCTTCTAATTGATAGATGTGCTACTCCAAATTATTGAGTCGACTCCCCCGGGGCCGTGTAATTTGTGCTAAATAGTTCGCGACGTGTCTGTTAAATGAAGGTGTTTGTGAAAGAGGGGGATCTTTACTTTATGTATGGGAGTGAGGCTGATTAATTACCAGGGTATTTTCTAAGGGACATGGAAAAGTCTTGTGAAGAAAATTTAGAATTTAGGTATTATAATACGTGTTATAAGTTAGTCATTAATTAGAATTACAAGTAACAATTACTCGTCTAAGTAACTTGCTGGACTTCTAAATAAGAATAGGTTATATGTTAAACCAATCAAGGTAAGGACTATTTTTTTTTTTTGTGTGTGAAATCATCAAATATTTTCTCACGCTTTGGGCGGAGCGGGAGGGTGAGTCAGACTCTTACTGACTAAAACCCACCCGTATTCCTTCCTTTGCCTGTGTTGCCAGGGGCCCCGGTAACCCTCTGGTACCTTCCCGCGACCCCGGCACTATAGAGTCGTTTTTAATAAGAGTGTTATGTCATAAATAGGCTTTTCTTTTTTTTGGGTGGGAATCATCAAATAACTTCAGGTTGTGACAGACTCTTACTGACTAAAACCCACCCGTATTCCTTCCGTTGCCTGTGTTGCCAGGGGTCTCGGTGACCCATTAGTACCTTCCCGCGACCCCGGCTTACAGGTAGGTAAGTAGGCTGGCGTGGCAACACTTGGCCCATTGTGAAAGGGTTTAGCAAAGTACTGCTACCAAACCTGTTTTGGCCGCAAAGCATGTACCATTTTGAAGATACCGCCTCGTTTCGATGTCTGTGTAGACCGTAATTTGGAAGCTCCTCCTTATTTCATTTAGCATCATCAGCCTATAATGTTTCCCATTGCTAGGACACAGGCCCTTGATGAGAGGGAGTGAGCCGAAACCACGCGCGCCCAGTGCGGGTTGGTAGATGTCACATGTCTTTGAATTTTTGGTTCTAGGACACGATATTTCCTCACGTTGTTTTCCTTCTCCGTTTTGAGAGCAGTGGTGATTAAATAATTTACACACAGTAAAGCACCTGTCTGGGTCCAAAACTCGTAAGTCGCAGCCGTTACCACTGCTCCACCACTGCTCTCTGATCTTGATTTTGAAATAATAATATAAAATTGACAAGGCATTTCCACTGAGCTCATGAGCCGTATAACAACAGTTGTATACCGGTCTCTGATAAGTTCTCACATAGGTACAGTGCGCAGTGAACAGGTTTAATTAGAGTAACGATGCTCTCTGTATCAACTGCAGAGTCTCACAATTCCCTTTATGACGAACAGTATTGTTGTGTACAACTTAGATTATTCATGAAGTTGTTGCTGACCGCATAGCCAGCACGTCTTGGCGCAGTCATTTAAGTAACAATGTCTTAGAGACTTAGATCATCTAGGTCGACCTAGATAGGAGATCTGAAGGATTAAATAGATTCCAGGTTGACGGCGTCGTGATTTGAATATTTTAAGGAAAATTGGAAGATTTTTTGGTTGGCATTTGGGTAGCTCTAGATTGGAATAATTTAGTTAAAATACTGGTTTCAACCAGTAGATCATTTATATGAAAGCTAAACGTCTTCTTTAGATGTTTTGAGGCTTTTCATCACTTTGATAAGACTCCTAGGCAAACTCAACGACCACTTTAACAGTCCACTGCTAAACATAACTTTGCTGAAGAAGGACGCAACTGCACATAAGTATTTGATGTATAAATTAATAGTTAAATTAATGTTATGCTTATTGAATAATTATTCAATTTGAAAACTTGAACAACAGTACTCTATTTCTAACTGAGGAGCCTTGTAAATGGCTTGTCATGAATCACCACACTATTACTTCTGAAATGATAGCTGTAAGCCACTCAAACACAATAAAAAAATAATAATATGGTGGTATGTGCAATCAAGGAAACTCATTTTTTAGCAAAATGATAAGCATAAGCCAAGTCATAAACTCTCTAGAATACAGTGACCTTATTGGTGATGTTCTCTAAAAAGGTCATGTGCATGGTACTCGCAAACCAAACGTAGACCAGATGTATGAACGTAAACGCTGCAAAAGGATTATGTAAGGATCGTAGCTGGTGGCTTTCTGTACTTTCTGCCTACCCCCATAAAAAAGGCGTGAGTTTATGTGTGTATGTCTCCTCTTCGTCGTTACCTCAATGGAGGATCGCGACCACACACGACGCGTCTCCAAGCTATGCTGTCTTCTGTAGTGTGGACCTCTCGGTAAATTCTACCTCCAACAGCTTTCGTGATCGCATCTGGCCTTCTTGCCGGTGCTCTGCCTTGAGCGCGTTTTCCTTCCATCCGGCCCAGCATCATAAATTCATAAGTCTTTCCAGACCATGCTTAGGTATAATGTCTGAAAAAGCTGATGGCCCGCACAAAGTCAAAGTCAAAGTCAAATTATTTATTTCAAATAGGCACTTTTGAACGGCAAAAATACAAAAAAATAGAATTGATTCTAGTCGCCCCTTCCAAAAGGTAGTTTCGTATGGAGAAGAATGGGCAAGAAACTCCACCGTTACTCTTTGAAATTTCAGATGGAAAAACAAAAAAACAAATTATTTAAAAAACAAAAAACCCGACTGCAAAAACACATACCTAACTGAAAAGAGAAAAACAAGCATTATAATGATAGAATTTTGATATCAAACTTTCAATTTTGGTATCGCAGGCGGGAGCCTGCGATACCAAAATTGAAACCTGAAATATGGTGTAACTTTTGTTTGTCCGACAAACAAAAGTTACACCATATATCAGGTTATTGGTTTATCCTGCCTTCAAAGGGGCGAATTTCTTATAATACTAAGCGGCTGCATGCTAAGGGCACCCCCTGTGGGGTACGGACCTCGGCTTAGGGCGTCGCTGGGGGGAGGACAGCAAGGTGGGACAGGCTGGATCTGATCAGTATTATTATTATTAATAGGGGAATTTAAAACTACAGGCTCAGCTGCGGCGCGGGCTGGCGCTTCGTCGAGCAAGGGTCGGGGGGGACAATTACGTCGGGGTTTACGCGAGGGACCTCGGCGGCGAGGTCGGAACGTAGGTCGGTGTGTTTTGTGCACTGTACTCGTGGCCCTACTGCTTTCCTGGAGGAGGGTAATGGGGTCATCAGGGTCGGTGAGAGTATGCCTTGGACGGCGAATAGAGCTAATGGTGGAGGGCCTATAACTGGCGGCCTGCACAACCAGAGGGTTGCGGTGGGTGGCGGCGGAGTCGAAGAAGCGCTACGTGATGCGCTTCATGAACTGCTTGATGGTGGGGATTTTAAGATCGAGATGGAGGATCTCGTTTCGGACGAACCAGGGGAGATAATTTTCCTTTTAATTTCATTATATATACTACTGCCATGAACTTTTTCACATCTCCATAAATAACCATTTAGCTGGCAGGAGGGGGGTTACACTTGACTCTAACAAAAATGAGCACTTTAATGCTTAATATTCGAAAAGTGGTGTTGACAGACCTGCAATATTTTTGAACGGCCTATCCAACGATACCCTACACCATGGGGTAGTCGAGAAAAAAAATGTCATCCCTACATTACGTGCAAGGGAGATAAAAACTGTTTTTTCAAGATTTTATTTTAGCACTTTGTCGGCTTGATTAATATGTATACCTATGCCAAATTACAGATTTCTAGTACTAAGCGTCTCTGAGCTACAGCGGCGACAGACAGACAGACGGACATGGCGAAACTATAATAAGGGTTCCTTGTTTACGACGGTACCCTAAAAAAGCCAAACGCCCTTTAATAAAGCCAAAAGTATTACTAGCCACGGCATTATAAGCTTTCATGATAACACCACAATATCCCTTCCGACTCAATGATTGTAGCAATCATTATAATTTGTCAACTTAACTCATTAATCAATATGTCGACGCACTTAAAATGCCATGATTGTTTTCACCTTGCGTTCTCTTATTATTACCGATCGATCGACTAATGTATTAAAAATTGCCGCCATTAGTAATAAATACACGTTTGTTATTTTGTTTGTTGTTTTTGATTGTACCCACGAGGTATAATAATAGAGCACCGGGAAGAAAGGCGTTAGGGCAAAAGTACCTTAAAAACGTAAGAAAAGTGGCCTATTCAATGATTATTTCATGAAATCAAGACATTTAAAGCCAATTCTTAGGTTTATTGATTATTTTAATGATTATATTTGGTACGTACGCTAATCATATTTGGATCAACAAAATAACCTTTTTGAGACAATAATATTTTGAGAATCTGATATTATGCGAATAAAGGCAACCTGACCTGCTAATCGCAGACACAGAAAAGAGTTGAAAAAGCAACTGGACCTGCGCCAACCTGGCGGCGACGTTGTTAAAAGATGCCCTTCCATAGATAAACTACCCGTCTCTCCACTATTCCATTGCTTACTCAAAGATGCATATCCGGTAGGCTCTAATAATCCTTCCTATCCTAAGGACACGTCTTCCTGACCATTACCGCGCCCCCCGGTCTACTCTTTGATATGCAATGGTCTCTGTAGTCCCATGAAACATGAGGCTCCAGGGACTAGTGCGAATCCTTGGGTTCATTCGAGCAATCGAGTCTGCTTTAACCATGCTGGGGTCGGTGCATTTCATTCATTCATTCATTCATTCAATCTGATATTATGCGAATAAAGGCAACCTGACACTGACCTGCTAATCGCCAAAAAACAATTTTTTTATGTCACGGGCCACTTAGCGGATTCTCCTTAAGGCGGACAAATATAAACGAACGGTATCGTAGAAACTAACCGAATATTCTATCTATTACGTGGAAGACGAGGAAACTCTGTGACATGTCCTAGGGTCCACACTTCCTAGGCCTACATGCAGGATTAGTTTTATCTTTAATCTGAGCAGGCTATGAATTACAACGTGGCATATATGGAGAGCAGTGGTGGCCCAGTGGTGGCCACACAGGCGCTTTACTTTGTGTAATTATTTCATCACCACTGCTCTCAAAACGGTGAAGGAAAACATCGTGAGGCAACCGGCATGTCCTAGAACCAAAAATTCGAAGACATGTGACATCTTCCAACCCGAACTGGGTCCGCGGGCCCGCTCTCTCTTACAGAGGGGAGGCCTGTGTCCCAGCAGTGGGAACATTATAGGCTGGTTATGTGTAGTCATTTCAAATGATATGTTGAAAGAAGGTAGGTATGTACAGTCAGCGTCAATAATATCGGGCCGAACAGACTGTTCAAAATAATCTAAACAACTATGAAAATTAAATATTAACTAAATGACGTAAGAACTGTTTCGAAATGAAGCAAGGATTCGACAACTGTAATTCTGACAAGAGTTTTATCAAATCGCGATAATTTTCTTAGTTGTTGAGATCATTTTGAACAGTCGGTTCGTCCCGATATTTTTGACGCTGACTGTACAGTCACGAGTATAAACATTGAGGTATCATATAATGTTTTTCTTGCCTTCAATTAAGAATGTACAGTTGTCAGCACACCCAGTTACCTCAAACTGTCATACTCCAAATGATTTTAAACCTAAAAATATTGATTGATAAGTTCAAAATCAAATGAGAAAATTTGACAGTTTGTGGTAACACGGTATGCTGGCGACTGTACTAACGAAGAAAAAAAAAATGCACTTACATACGATTTTGAACGAACTCCACTTAAATACATCTTTCTTTTGCAAGGGTGCGATATATCACAACTATATGTCCGTAGATGTATGTCTATAAATGTTACAATGTTCGCGAAAGGTTCCTCATATTGCTTTTATGTATAATTTATGGCACAGTCGTCAGTTGGGAACTAGTCTACTGCAGCTTCATTTAAGCGGGGATAGCAATAGAAACGCTTGTGTTTTTGGTTTACTGTAATGGGATCTATCGAAATAGGTTAAACAACGATTTTCTAGTTTATAATTGTACTGTCCATACACACAAATCGTGTTTTATCGGGTACTGCAGCTGTTTAGTATTTAAATTCTTTGTTTCCGACAATGTTAATTAACTCCTAGGACTCGATTGTATTTACTTACTTATATTCGTGTAAAAAAAACGATAATAATACACTTATGTATGGAAGTGAATGTTGGGTGTGGCAAAAGAAGCATGAAAGTAGAGTAATCGCTGTGGAAATGCGTTCCTTGAGAAGCATGTGTGGTGTGACTATAAATGATAGGCTGAAAAATGATTTGATAAGGCAACGGTGTGGTTTAAAGGAAGATGTAGTGACAAAAATTGAAAAGAGTATGCTTGGATAGTTTGGTCATGTTAAGAGGATGAATGAAAGGCGACTAACAAAAGGTATTTACAAGGCAGATGTGAGTGGAAATGCCGGGAGGGGACGCCCCAGAAAGACATACATGTAGTGACCTCATTGATGTTCTTCAAAAAGGTCAGGTGCGTAGTACTCGCAACCGGCGTGTGTGTATGACCAGATGTATGAACGTAAACGAAGCAAAAGGAGTATGTAAGGAGCGTAGCAGGTGCCGTTCTATAGTTTCTGCCTACCCCCATGGGAAGAAGGCGTGTGTTTTTATGTATGTAAAAAACCGATAATAATTTTCTACATTCTGTCCGGACATGAGGTACCTACTAGAAATCCCATAAAACCAATAAGGTTCGTGCAGACTTGGGCGGATACCGCCCCAGTCTGCACGAGCCTTTATAGTACACCTACTCTCCGATTCTAAAACATTTTTACCTTCATAATACCGTGGCTTGTAGCACTTAGGAAATAAAATACGTAAACTTTTTTGTGCCTTGCGGATAAAAGACTGGTTACTTTAATGTGAAGTAGATTTTAGCAGGTAGGATTAAATAGCTTTCAAAGTTGTTCTACATACTAACACTAGGCGACATCTAAATATTGTTGCCCACTGGATTTTCAATTGTAACAACAGTGCGCTTTTGTTTAGTCATTACAGTTAGGTGTCGCCTAGTGTTCAAGAAAACAGGCGTAAGACATCTTAGTTCTCTCATTATCTGCCATTGTTAAAACTGTTAAAACAGTATATTCACAAGATTTCTAGTACAACATAAAACAGGAATTATTTTAACTCCGAGATCATTATCTTTTTTCTACGAATAAGTTATTACTGGTTCTGGGAAACATGTCTCATCCCATATTTGCGGAATCTTCTTTCTTTGTAATGATTATTCCACAAGCTTTGTTGTAAGCCCTAACAGAGGCTTTCAACAAGAAGATAGATAGATAGATAGATAGAATACTCTTTATTATGTACACCATAAAAATTACAGATACAAACGTTGAAATTTTACAAGGGGTGACACAATGGGCGGTCTTATCGCTAAAAGCGATCTTTTACAGACAACCTTTGGATGGATTAAAGGGGGAGGAGAGACAATACTGCAGGTAGTCAGTGGTGTACCAGTTACATATACAATAAATACATAAAGCATATACTATACATAACATATATCATACATACATACATACATACATACATACATATATATATATATATATAAATATATATATATGCCATAAACATGAAACAAAATCAAGAGTTCTTGATTTTGTTTCATGTTACTTATAGTTATATAGTTATATAACTATAAGTAATGATGATATTTAGGGAGAGAGAAAGTGTTTTTTTACCTGAATTTTAAAAGTGGACAAAGTTTGTGCACGCCTTATCGACACGGGTAAGGCATTCCATGACCGTACTGCTTGAACTGTAAAAGATTTGTCATAAAAGCTGGTGGAATGCATCGGCATCTCTAGTTTTAAGTTTTCCGATGACCTCAGGTATCTACTCGTATTATGTGTGTCATGAAGGAACTTGAAACGTTCTTTAAGATAAGAGGGGGTTGTAGGATTGAACAGAATACTGTATAGCTGAAATAAGATATGAGCATTCCGGCGAAGACGTATGGGAAGCCACTTGAGTTTTGTACGATATTCAGAAATATGATCATACTTGCGCAAGCCAAATATAAATCTTATGCAAAAGTTTTGAAGTCGCTCAAGTTTATCTAGTTGTGCCTCAGTGAGATCGAGATAACTGACATCAGCGTAGTCAAGGATGGGAAGTAAAAGGGATTGTGCAAGCGCAGTTTTAGAAGACTACTTGATATAAGAATACCATGGCCCAATTAACATGCTTCTGAGTAAATAATGATGTCAAGACATCTTCACATTTCATCTTCATAAAAGTGTTATTAGGTTTTTATATTTGGAATTTCTCAGAGCCCAGTTCAGTTGATTACAAAAGGCTCGTCACTTGTTACATGGGATTTAATCATGACTGGCGAAATGTAGGTGTACTATAGGTACCCTTCGGGGAATACAAAAGTGAGGTTATGTCTACATGAATTTTTGTGATATACTTGAGATCACCATTAGGCTGAAGACGACACAATCTCCGAATACCATTAGGTTAAGGATGTGACTTCTATTTATACACAACAAACAATGTCCAATGATCAAACAACAAGATGCAAAGAGGATAATACCTTATAAACAATGCTTGGTAACCAATCTGCTAACCGCACCATTATTTACTCATAGAAGTGGCCAACTTGATTAAATCCTTTGTTGTATTTACGGCACCTACGTTTAGGTGGTCTAGGACCAATCTTGAAAATGCTGTAGCTTTAAGAAAGCTGAAGCTGTTTCAAGACTTCAGGAGTTCCTATAGTATAAGCTGGTTATATGTAGTAAATCGATCGGAGTGTATAGTTTAGGTGGCTAAGCAGATTATGCTTAATCGAATGTCGTTCTTGCTCAAAAGACATCTCTCTACATTCCAGAGGTAATTTAAGCAGAATCGTAACGGATAGTTTACGTCATATTGCACTTATGAAATAATGTTTGTTTCGTTATTTATTCTTCTGGATGTATTTTGATGATCATCTATAATAAATACGGCTATACTTCTGTAAGCATTCGTATAATTTCTTATGACGAGGTATAGTTTTCTAGTTTCTATAACTGTCTGATTTCCAATCCAAAAATATTGTGATTGATAAAATATGCAGTTTTCAAAACGTTCACTTTCTAGACGGCTACCGTAACTGAATTGCTATATTGGTTGTCACTATTAACTTTGGCGCTTTGTGTATCACTGTTATATTTAATATCTCTTATGTTTCTATAACCTGCTACTACAAGTAAATATTTTTCCCTCTACAACTGTCTATGTTACTCTTATCATTATATCTCTATTCTTCCATATATTGATCGTCATAGTCGCCAAGTCAAGGTAAGTTGATAAATGTTAAAATTAATTGTATAATTTGTTCGATCCATCTGCTTTGGTCTCTGGAGTGTTCGCGGCGCTAACTTCACAGTTCCAAGTCAGGCTGCACTTAGATTGTGGTCTGAGTGTATGAGATTTTGCGTTTTTTAAAGTCTATGGTTATTGATGTTTCTCCGTATAGCCACTTATCGTAGGTTATATTGTGGCGGTAATGCTTAGTTGCATAATGCTTATTTTTCTACTTTTCCTGTTGTGGTATTCTGTTAAAACTGTATTTTAAGATTCTTTAAAATTGTTATTGTTTCCCGTTTATGGTGGGTATAGAACACGTGTCGGGTAGGTATAATAGGTGATTTTTTAGGGTTCCGTATCTCAGAAGGAAAAACGGAACCCTTGTAGAATCACTTCATTGTCTGTCTGTCTGTGGAGACCCTTTTTCTCAGGAACGCGTAAAGGCTTCAAGTTGTAATATGGTACATTCTTTATTTAAAACCAAACTACAAGATGATTATTAACATTAACTAAATTAAATTAATACTAAGTTAAACCTAAAAAAAAGCCCTCGAGGCATTGTACCGAGGATGCTGGCGGCATTTCCTCGCTGAATTGCAATGCTGATGCGTTGCGCGAGAAAGACGCCAGCTTTACGGTCACCAGTTACATCAACAAGACGTTTCAAGTTGTAATTAATATTAAATACGTAGGCCTTTTTTTTGGGTAGAATATTATCAAATAACTTCTCCCGCTCTGGACGTAGCGGGAGGGTGTGTCAGACTCTTACTGACTAAAACCCACCCGTGTTCCTTCCGTTGCCTGTGTCAGGGGCCTCGGTAACCCTTTCGAACCTTCCCGCGACCCCGGCAGGCATCGGCCCTAGTGGACTCCTACACTTGTGCTGACGACATGTCTTTGAAGCGCGCGTGGAACACAACGTGCCGTCGACCCGGGCCTGGTCCTTACCAGACGGTGAGCTACCCAATGCTCACCGTCCGCAAGCCCGCACCTACGGTGGCCGGAAATCTGCCCGGGATTCCCGAGGCTCAGGGCGTCTCCTGCGCCGACTAGGGGCGAGAGGGCGCGAAATTTGTCTTTCTCTCAACCGTCCCACCTCCTCCTTCGCGAGCATTACTGCTTCGCAGAAGGAAGTGACGGCTGCCCATGCCCTCTCGCTCCGTACCATGGCCTGAACCAGGGCCGGACGCGAGAGATCTCTGCCGCCGATCGCCTCCACGAGGACACGGCGGTGCTCTGCCCAAGCCGGGCAGACCTCCACCGTATGCTCCACCGTGTCCTCCGGTCGATCCACACAGTGGTGACACCCAGGCGTTTCCTCCCGCCTTATGCGACACAGGAACCTCCCGAAGCTGCCGTGTCCGTGTCTGTGAGCACCTGCATCAGGTGGAAGGTGAGGACTCCGTGGCGCCTCTCTAGCCACTCCTCAAAGAGGGGACTTATCGCCGCAATTGTGGAGTGCCCAAAATACGTAGGTCTGTGGTCCCTTGGAGTTCTAAAAAAATCAAGCTTCTTAGTCAATGCAATAAAAAAATGCGGCCATTTGCCATGCGATATATTTTGATACTTGCAAATAAATCAAAACCTGTAGGTACCTGTAAGTATCTTACTGTATTAAAAGTAAAGGAAAAAGTCCGAAAATCGTTAATTTGTAGTATTATCACATAAAAAAAATGCGATTACAAACCTACATTTGCAGTCAGAAAATTGACCGTGACATATATATAAATATCGATGTGTACGGGAGAACATGTTTTTCAACTACATTGTTATGTCCCAACTACGGAACCCTTCATTGTGCGTGGTCCGACACGCACTTGGCCGATTTTTTCAAATAAACGTTTTACTATATCACGTTTTGCCAGTAAATAAAGTTTGTAATTGGACAGGTTTGTTCGAAGAAGATATTTATAAAGTTTCTTCCTTATTTTTTAACTCAAAAAATAATAAATCAATAGAAAGACGTTTAACGTTTTGTAATGAATGAGCAAGACAAGATGCAAATAAATAAAGCCTTACGAAAAAAACCGACTGATTATTTTCACACAAAAATACTAGTTTACATCTCCCGAACGATTGTAAAGCGTTCGTATTTATGACCATCACTTTGTCTCTTTCTAATACATAGGATTAAACAGAGGTGGGCTGGTATACTAATTGTTTATTCAAGTGTCGGTACAGCAATTAAATAAAGTTCGACTATTACTCCTGCCTCTATTGTTAATTCTGGACACGTTTTGACCCGATGCTTTTTAATTAATATGTCCCCGATAGCTTCTGAAAGTTTTACTATTTCTGTATACTCGTAGGACACGTAGAGGCTAACAATTAGGGATATGTGATTTTGTATTCTGGGCTTATTTGGTCTATAACATTATCGAGGTCCATCGCTCCAATGGCGTCTGGTACCCCCAGTTTAACGTTGATACATAAATTTCGTTGGATATTTTTTTTCAATCAATATTCTATTGAACTCTTTACAAAATAACGAGATATATAATATTAAAATATATATTTTTTTAGGTAGTTATAAAAAATGGGAATTTATTTTGAAAATATCTACATCACATCATCAAACTAACAAACTTAAAATAATAATAATAATAATATGTACAATTATATAAAAAGGGAGGGCAAAATAACACAGTCCGTCAAAAAATTTGTCCGCATCGTTGTCAACAGGAAAAGTGCCCAAAAGGCTGGCAGCATTACCACGTTGATATCTTAGCTATATTTTGAGATCTTTATTTGAATCTCTCAGTCCTCAATATAGGGACCCAAACAAGCTTTTGCAATCGCGATATTTCTCCCTTTCTACCCTAACGCTTTTGCCATGGGCCGTAGTTGTCACTTCAAATAATACAGTGACAACAGCTCTACGGCTTTCTGTAGCACCAAGACGTAATTGATCGCTCCAACTGATCACTTGAACCACAAACGTCACAGTTGGTATTCGAGCTCCATCCGGGGATCGATTCTACCCGCCACCGGCTTTTATTCCGATCCTTTGTACTTTTTCATCTCGCGGGGATTAACTAAACTTCAGCGGTCCACAGTTCGGTGCCGAGTCGACTACCATCGATTTCTTATTAGTTTCCTCTTTTGTTTACTCGGCTTTAATTTTTTTTCAATATAGATTTTTTTCGGACGATTGTGGGCGGATTTATGAAGGATCGGGGAGGCGATAACTTTGTTTCTAAGTGCTACTCGGAATTTGAATTGGCTGGTACGTTTTCGTCTTTGAAATGTGTAACTCTCTCTTTGTTGGCCTGCACCAAAATCGTGAGCTGATAAAGTTATATCACACAAAAGCTACACGGTAAGTTATCTACAAATTATCTGCTAGCAAGCTAAGTCTAGTAAATTAACCTTTTGACCGCCACATTCATGTATAGACGACAAACCAAAATGTGCCCAGCACGCCACGGTCACGACTACATGACAGATTTTAAGGAATAATTCGTAGCTTGGCGCCGAGGGCACGTTGTTGCATTTTTGACGTGGCGGTCAAAGGGTTAAAAATATACTTGCTCAAATCAATCACTGTCTTCTGATTCTTTCGATCAGACTTCAACGACATTAGAAACTAATTCACAAAATTCTTATTATACATAATCATAGGTGCAGTACAGATATGAATCTGTGAAGACATGAGTCTTCCCGATGATAGAAGACAGAATCCCGACAAATCCACTAACCGTATAAAATGCAAATGCATCATAGAGGTCAGTCCTTATATCGTCCCGTATATCGAAATGTTAGCATTACCATATACCACAGAGTAACAGGGATTGAACGAGATTTTGTTATGCAGATGCTCTCGCAGATATCGACAGCGATCGCCGGACGACGCCAATTGAAGCCATTGTTGGCATGTGTAACGATGAAAATGATATTGTTGGTATTGTCGAAGAGTATTGGATTATCGAGTGCTAGGATTGTTAAACTCTTAGTGTTGGCGCTTATGAATAAAGATGTGGATGAGTATTTGTGGTATAAGTGGAGTGAGATGGCAATAAGCATTGTAATCGAAATGGTGGTGAATTAATTTGTTCTACTAATCACCGAGTAGTTCAAAGCTTGGAAATGAAATGAGTATGTTTCTATCACATCCACATAATGTAGACCTATTGTCAAAACCTGGATATTTAGAGTTTTAACCAAGAGATAGCTAAATGCAAGAGATAATTAATATTCATTATTTTAAGGTAACTAACTACGTTTCGTAAAGCAACGTAGTTATTTGGACGCCCTCAAAATACAAGCTACTCGTACATTCGTAATATGCAGTGGAAGCCAACTTGCTGTCGGTTATTATTGTGTTAAATTCTATCGAATAGCTATCGAAACAATCTTTCAAATTCAAATTCATTTATTGTTTTTCACAGGTGAAATATCAGTTCTTATGGTTTCATCTTTAGGCTAGGCTGGTCGTAGTAGTGCCCTCAAAAGTAATGAGTACAGGTAGTTCGGGAGTTTTGGTCTAAATACAGCGAAAAGAGGGCATTCCGAGAAGACTACAAGGAAAATACAGGTTGAAGCGAAAACGTACTTCGCTAAAACAGTTCGTAAAATTGATAAACTAATTGCTTTATATGTATATTTAATAATTGCCCTTGATTAAAATATAATAATAATTCATAATTGAATTGATAATTCTAAAAGATCGTAAGTCAACAAAGGTAGTAATACAGTAATGGGCATTGAAAATAAATCAAAATATAAAGTGATGAGTGCTACGCAAATATCAAAAATAACATTTGCCCAATGACATTTTACTCGCACATAAAGTCCATTCCAGTATACGTATGTAGGTCACTGCTGTGAATTACTTATTGTTTTAATTGATCAAATATGTTTCACCATACGAGTAGATATGTAATAAAGGAAATATGGGCAGTTTTTTTTAGTTTTTAATTGGTATCAATATAATATGTTTGAAATTTTGTCTATTAGTAATTGAAGGTACTGTTTATCATATTCTACTATTAATATTATTGGTCTTTACTACTTTTATTTCACGTCAGATTCGTGTTCAGCTTGCTGAGACATGCAAATGCCGGCGAGCGCTACTTCTAACGGTTAGGCTGTTAACTAATCGGCTAATTAAGCTAGTTGCCTGCGACATGCACATAATCATGTGTATTTTGTAATCTGCCAGTTTTCTTATCTATTTGGTAATTGATTTAATCCTGCTCAATTTTAACGTTTTAATCCTCATTGTAATTTACCAAAAAACTGCAATCACCCAGCCACTTCACTAACCAATCTTCCACATCAAATACCACAACTGTTGTTCCCACATCGTAAATGCGTCACAAACTCCAGTCAAAAGGATTACAGCGAATGCTGCCATTGTTCCCAAAGCTATGTGGATTCTGACATCAGATCCTAAGCTGTTGGCATTGTTTTAGTGCAGGGAAATTTACTTAGCCAGCTATGTAGGGTTTGAAAATCTAGCACGTATTCTAGTAGAGCGTTTAAAAATGCAATAGTACACGAACACGATGTATTTCGGAAAAGTGCTGCTGGGTACACTCATGAACTAAGTAAATAAAATATAACTTGGGTATAAGAAATTATTATTCCACTAGCATTGTAAAAGATACTGAGTAAATTCGAAATCAGGCATGATCATTAATATCAGTGTGCTTAGAACACGAAACGTAAGGTACATTCAACGGATTTTTTTTGTATTTTTTTGTTTTATTTATGACTTTATTCATATTTAAGGGTGATGCTCATTAAGTTTTTCGCAAGTTCCTAAATCAAAATATTATATAATCGTCGTATTTTCGCTTCAAAAATCGTTCGAATTTTACGTTTTGTTTACGTCACGTGTTCGTACTTATCCTGTAATGTCATAATCCTGTAAAATAATCATGTCAAAAATAAAATATAGATCACGAACGACGTTTCGTGTTAGGTCATCGGTAACTCATAGCGTATTAAAAAACCGGACAAGTGCGAATTGAACTCGTGTGGTGAGGGTTCCATACAATGAATATGTTATCTACCATGATTTTTATCCCAAGAACAAACTTGACATTGTAGTTGGAAAACATGTCCCATAAACTCCAACTGTAAATTAAGTTGTACGCACAATATTGAGAGATTTACCATGTTTTTTTAACACCATATACTTATTATAGGTTGTCCTGTAATCCTGTAAATAAATATTTCTGTATTTTTATGAATATTTTAGGCTCAGTAGTTTCGGAGATGGGGGGGGGGGGGGAATGGTCAAAATTCATCTATTTTATTATATATTTTTATTTTATTTTCACAAAACTATTTATTTTAAATATATATTTGAGACCCTCAAAACTTTGATATGTCACGCGGTACAGTTTGCAAAACTTATTTTGTAATTTTCTAATTACACATAACAGTTTTACGCATAACGGAGGGCAAATTAGAAAATTACACATAACAGTTTTGACCTTCATATTCGATAGACAGACACACGAGTGATCCTATAAGGGTTCCGTTTTCCTTTTTGAGGTACGGAACAATTTGATGTTTATGACTATTGTATCACTAATCTAAAAATGTTCGATCGTCACACAAGCATCACGCAACGCTACACTGTAACACTTAATTTTCAGGTTCTTTATAATAATAAATTATGTAACTAATTACCAATTCTCTCGTTTATGTAAACTTCGCCTAGAGTTTGTTGACCTACGCTGTCTTAGCCTACAAAAGTTTACTTTGGGAGGAGATTAAGGGCTAAGACAAAGTGTGGTCGGCTCTGTGCTACTTTTGGTTTTGGGTCGCCAGTCTTAACTGTCAGTTTTAAATCTAGACTCCGAAATAGCTTATTTTAAACCGGGTTTTTGAATTTCTGTGACATAAGCAGAAAAAAGCTATAAAGTAAAAAGTTTTTACAAATATTTAGGTAAACGAGTAGGTGTAAAAAGATTGAGGTTGAGCAAAACCATAACGAAGGCAAATGACAAAATACAAATCTCTTAATAATCAAACTTTTTTTTTCTTTCAATCTTTCAAAATTACAAAATTTCACTTTTTGAATTTAAAATATTTCTTAGTACTTCGCTCGCATGTTTTATACTTGTCCTAGTTATTCAGGGAAACCTGTTATTCGCCATATAATACTGTAATACACATACTCTGTAACATACTATATGTTTTGCTGTTGGTTGCCTAAATAAATAAAATAAAGGTTTTGATTCGAATGTGAAGTGGATGACTAAACTAGTGGATGAGTGGACATAATATATTCTTATAGCTATCCACTAAGCAATGGATTGGATTGTATAAAGCATGATATGGCTAGAAAGGGGTGAATACGATGACGGTAGATAGAGTGTGTTGGAATAAAACATGCTGCGGTGACCCCATACGAATTCTGATAAGGATGATGATAAATATGTTTAGTCTCGCTCACTGTCTTCAGTAACTAGTATTTGATTCATATATTTTTATTTTTATCATATTTTTTTATTATTAATTATTTAAATCTAAATTAACATAATTATCTACATAATAAGCACTTTTTGCATGGAACAGCACTCCATTATGTATCTGGGCAAGGGTGTTGTTAGCTGCGCTACAGTTTATACTTTTGTAGCTATCATGGTTTTACATGTTGTATTTAGTCTTGTGTTATTATTCCGAAATAAACTTATTATTATTTTAATAACCATAAATCATTTCAAATCAGCCGCAAGGGTCGATCGATCAGGTTAAGCTACGCTTGCCGCGGTTGGTCCGTGGATGGGTGACCGTCTTTACATACCAAGACCCCTCCGTGCCTCGGAAAGCACGTTAAGCCGTTGGTCCCGGCTGTCATTTGTAGATCTTTAACAGTCGTTACGGGTCGTCAGAAGCTCGAAAGTCTGACAACCAGTCTTACCAAGGGGTATCGTGTTACCCAGTAACTGGTTTGTGGAGGTCAGATAGGCAGTCGCTCCATGTAAAATACTGATATTCAGCTGTATTCGGTATGACTGGATGCCGACCCCAACATAGTTGGGAAAAGGCTACGCAGATGATGATGATTAATCCTACTAATATTATAAATGCGAAAGTTTGTAAGGAAGGATGGATGGATGGATGGATGGATGGATGGATGTTTGTTACTCTTTCACGCAAAAAGTACTGAACGGATTTGGATGAAATTTGGCACACAGATAGTTTATAACCAGGAATAACACATACGATACTTTTTATCCCGCTATACCCACGGGGTCAAAACTTATGCGGGTGAAACCGCGGGGCACATCTATTCATAAATCATATATATATACGAGTATATCACAAGAAAGTAGTGCTTTACACATTCCACCTATAGGAGGCATGCGAAAATTTACATTTTTTTTATAAAAAGAGAAGACAAAAGTTCACAGATACAATAGATCAATAAATAGTTTATAGCGATTAAGTCTTATAGGTAAAAAAAATCACCTAAGGTATAAAAACAGTTTTCTATTAAACATGATTTCATTTGCTTTTGAAACTTATATACGGGAAGTTCTCTCAACAGACGTGGAATATAGTTGTAAACATTGATGGACATCCTATAGCTATTCTTTTTATACAATTCGCTTCTACAAGAAGTTAGCATTTTCAATCTAGTGACTCTTGACTTGTATTTGTGGCGGTCATCTACATCGCCACATGCGAACTACGCAGCACACTGACGTCACGCAAAATCCTGCATCGCGCAAGCAGAGTTTACCGCGCAACTAGCATATATACAACATCCCGACAACCGTCGGGCAGTTGCCCACCAGACACGACACCCGTCTGGTCGGAGGATCCTCTCTTTTCTATGGAGGATGAGTGAACTTTACACCCTGTTCTTCATGCCTCTATATATTTACGGTTATAAGTAAAGAAGAATTCCACTAAAGAAAAAATTACCAAAAGCCATTGTACATCCAATATTTAACAAAACATTTATCCTTACCCTCTTGAACCGCAAAATACTCAAGAAACATTCGGAGAATAAATATAAAATAATCAACAACCTGAAATCCCTCTTCACGGGCAAGTGCCGCCGGTTCAGTCACGTTCACCCCGTTAGGACTTGTTCCCTCGTATATAAGACATTGGTGTGGGCGCTAGAAAGCTAAATTGTCCGGGTGAGGCCTTTAAGAGTTGATTACCTGTTCTCGATAGGCTGGGAGGGTTCCGCGTGGAGGTATGCGTAATGGAATGTATAGATCAGTCTTTAGTGGTAGCGGATTTTGTTAAAGGTAACAGTTTGATTGATCAAGTGTTAAGACATTATTCATCACACTTGAAAGCACTCAATTCTTGTTAACAAATCATAGTATATTTTTGTCAATGCATTAAAAAGGCTATTTTCGAGCTTTTTGTTAAATCTGGTTATCACCAAACTGAGTTTGTACGTAAGGGGTAATTTTCAATACCAGGTCGATTCCTGGCCACCGTAGGCGCGGGCTTGCGGACGGTGAGCAATGGGTAGCTCGCCGTCCGATAAGGTTACCAGGTCCGGGTCGTAGGCGCGTTGTGCTCCACGCGCGCCTCAAAGAGATGTCGTCAGCACAAGTGTAGGGGTCCACTAGGGCCAATACCTGCCGGGGTCGTGGGAAAGTCCGGAAGGGATACCGAGGCCCCTGGCAACACAGGTGATTTTTAGTCAGTAAGAGTCTGACACACCCTCCCGCTCCGCCCAGAGCGGAAGAAGTTATTTGATAATTTCCCAACCAAAAAAATCACCCTCCACAAAATCTTGTTTCATAAGCTTTATTCACAAATAATGTACGTATAGTCAGAAGATTGCAAAGGGAAGATTACAACCAAGCGAACGAGGCTACGGGAGGTTACAAGTGTAATACAAATGTCACGTCTGTAAGCCGTAGAGGATCTCGCCAAAAAGTAGGGCAAGGTATACCTCCTACATCACAAGAGTAATTGGTCCAAAGCTTGCAGCGGTAAGCCTTTCATCGTTAATAAGAAATAGTTTGAACCACATAGAATTCCAATCGGTCCTTTACTTGACCTGAGTACGTAAGAGGTGTTAGCACCAGAACTTTTACTAACAAGGCTTCAGCTAGACCGCGTCGGAGAAAAATTGCTTAAAAGTAAGTTCAAGTTGTTAGTACAAGAAATATCTTGGCTTTTTGAGGTTCAAATGAAAAATATTTAAGAAAACCGGGTTCTAGAGCTATTGGAAACTTTCGAAAACAAACAAGTCTTAATTAATATTTTACTTTCAACGCTAGTAGGAAGCGATATGGAAAATTTTGGATTAATTGGTGCCTGAAAATTAATTTAACTAAAACTACAGTTACTAGTATTAATTAATGAAATAACTTTACCTTTCGATATGATTTTGTTCATTAATTCTTGATACTAGTCATTACTATTACATAACATAATCAGTCTATAATGTTCCCACTGCTGGGACGCAGGCCTCCTCTCTGTGAGAAGGAGTGGGCTATAATCCACCATGCGCGCCCAGTGCGGGTTTGTAGATGTCACATCCAATTTTTGGTTCTAAGACATGTCGGTTTCCTCACGATGTTTTCCTTTACCGTTTTGAGAGCAGTGGCCATCTCAAAAGCAAAGCCGAAATGTCTCATTCACTTTAATTCCAGTGGCACGTATACCCTTAAAATCTGAACATCAGCATCGCTAGCGGTAGATATAGCAGCTTAGGTACCCTGGACGAGCTCGTTCACCAAGCAGGTGGCTTTTTGAGAAGAAGCTAGTCCGGTGCTGTGTTCTGATTTTAAGAGCACTAGGATACCGGTTTAAGTATTACTATTACTAAATGTGATATATGGAAAAAATAGGCAAGGGTCATAAAGAATATTATAGTAGAACAATGTTAATGCCAAAAGGGTAAAGTTTGGGAATTAAGTTTAGAATTGCCATAATACAAAGAGTCTGACTTTATTTGATACAAAAAACTGATTGATTCAGTAGTGCTTCACAGGACAGTTCTATTGTTACTGTTCAGAAATTCCCTATTCCCACACAATAATAAAAATAATAATGTCTTTTTGTGAAATATCGTTGAATCATTTGAAATGAAATTCCATTCTAATTTCACCGTGTCTAATAAAAGTAGTGAGACAACTTGGTCGCTCTTAGCCGGTCGACAAATTCATCTGACCAATAGTAAGTAGATCCTTAATAATGATATAGATTAAGAAAACCGTGAAGAAGCGATTCTCGTACTTTTCTTTGTAGATTAACGCAATGTACGCCGATATAATCACCTACTACCGATTTTTTTTTATGATCCGCGCTTGCCCTAATCTACCAAACCGGTTAACCAAAATAGAGTGTAGAGCGGCGGTCTTCCGGGATGAGACTAGCATAGTATCATGGATATTGGCACAAGCAGAGAGAAGACTATGCAGCAGTGAGTGAAGTTGGGCTGTGGATGATGATAAGGTATAGTGTGTAACGTGAGTAACGCAACGTGTTTCAGACACGGATATTTTTTGTCCCAATTGTGTACGTAGCCTATGATGTACACCTATGTAACAATATTGGTGTTATCCGTGTGCCCACACGTACGGGCGTTGCTGCAGTGTACCCATCAGGTGTTTCGTTTCTATACATTCTTTATTCTATGTCCACGGACATCGGTACTCTATAGCCGAGGAACCGGTCGGTCCCGGTCCCGGCCCGATATTAGTTCAGACACCTACGCACACAGACAATGCCGTGGTTCCGTTGATATACGATATCTTTATTACTATGGGAGATTCTCATGGATGATTGGGTTTAACTGGATTACAATGGAAGATATACAATCTCTTTTTTTTTTTTATGGTTTTTGGAAGATATTATGGTGGGGAACGATGTAACTGAAGTACATAAACGTGGTTGTGGTAGGAGTGGTTTTAATGTGGTTTATATAAGTAGAACTGCGACAAATTGTTAAATCAAATATTGCAGTTGAAAACCAGCCATTCATGTTCCTACAAAATCAGCTAAAGGTTCAAATTATACAGATATACCATGATGTACATTCACACGTACGCTCACGCATCCTCTCTCTCTCTCACACACACACACACACACACACTCACACAAGCTCGCTCACACATACACACCCATGGATACACACCCACCCTCACACATACGCCTCAAACAGGTATTGTATAATTTAAAATTGTTTAAATTTTATTGCATACTTTATATTTGTGTAAAATTACTGGGAGAAGACACTGATTCCTGTAACACAAGTTTCAACGTACCGCAGGAGTCAGGGTTTTCATATATAAATGTAACATACTTTTTATGTCAATAAATATTATTATTATTATTTATTTTTATGTCCTTACATATCTCCGGTCCTGGACCTTTGGAAGGCGTACGAGGGGCCGAAGCCAACTCGGTGAAGGTGCACTATTATTAGTATTATTTATTAATTTCAGTTTAAACTAAAACAATATTTGGTAGTGCCACAATAAAAATATCGTTGGAAAAATAAAATTTCACCGTCGTCGTCGTCAGGAAGAATGAAAACACGCCACACAGTGGAACGAATGTATGGGAGCGGTTGGACGTAGACATGTCCGAAAAAAAAGAGTAAAATTATGCCAAACTAATGATGCCATCTTATTCGATTACTTAATGCCTTCATAACTTGTGGTGATGAATTTCTTCATAACTCCCATATTTCGGGAGTAATTTGAGAAAATGTGAAATTTTACTATGAAAATGAGTGTATCGAGCTCTCTCCCTCCTGATTCCGGGCTTGTTTCAAGTAGCGGTCTCTAATATCATAATGCTAATACTAAGAGCTATATTTAATACTAAGACACATAGTGCGCCAAATGTGCACTTTCTGGGATAAAGAGTGATGTTTATTTTATAACACAATTTTTTTATTTTTTGTTTATTTTGTTGATTAAAACCGTTTTTCTAAAGGTTTACCTTATTACAATAACATTTCTGAGCAGCCAATTAGAGAAGATATAAGCTAATTAGGATATATAATTAGGGACTTAAGGTTTACATATAAAACTGATGCACTAATGATTACTGATAAGAACATTGCTATTATTTAATTACTAAATGGCTCTTAATACACTAATTTAGCATGCATCATTTACTAATTATCACAATAACTAATTACCTTGCAATATTTAACAAAGGATACCTGGGATACCTGGATTTTATATAAATAGGTCACTATTAGTAACTTTAAAATCAGTGTTGATTTACACCTCGTTGTATCCAAGCTAATCTCGCAATGTATTTTCCAAATTTTAATACAAATCTTGATATTCACGTTGCTTTATGCGCACGCGCACATAAAGATTTACGCGACTTTAACTATTTGTTCAGTGTTTTAAAAGATAACAGTTGTGTTCAGTTATGTGAAAGTGCTGAAACAAGTTTAAAAGACTGGTGTCGTCGATTTTGCTACCGCATTTATGCAAAATGGACACAGTCTGGAAGAAGCACAGATAAGTTTCGGAAGAAACATGAGATTTGGCTACAGGCTGCAATTCAATGGCCGGAATTACAGAATGAAAATATGGAACCTTCTACAGAAAATATAAGTGACGTCATCGAGCCCATAATTTCTCCTGCTAAATCTGATGCTTCAACTTGTACACATCCTAGTCCTCGTAAATCTTTTGAGGACCTTAGTAACCGGCAAAAAAGAAGACGCACTGAAGATAGTCTTTCATGCAGCAGTAGCAGCGCTGAAATTATGTTTTCGGCCGAAAGGGCGCTTCAAAAGGCAGGACAAAGCGATACAGCTTATGTTATGAAATACTTGACGGAGAATCCAGAAGAGGCCTCAAAAATCAAAGCCTTCATTGAAGGTAAATCAATTCAGGTACGGGAAATATCCCCTTTGAAGGCATTGGCTCTTTATGTATCGATGAACTTATCGAAATGGCGCTATAACACTCTTCGGGATTTCAACACTCAAGAAGGAGCTCTTCAATACCCGAGTTACTACATGTTGGTTAAAGAAAAAATTAAGTGCTATCCGGCCAAAGAAGATCTCACAGTTACAGAGAGCTCTGCAAAAATCAAATTACAAGCCTTGATGGATTTAACCTCAAGAAGACTTATTAGATCGTTAGAAACCCCTGTTGATCCCAATCAACAGCTCGTATTGACCAGCAAATGGGGTTTTGACGGATCATCTAGCCAAAGCATTTATCATCAAAGGACGAGTGAAGATGAGCAAATCGATCTTGCTAGTAATTTTATGATTAGTCTTGTACCACTGCGGCTCGTCTCAAAAGGTGTAACAATTTGGGAAAACTCGCGACCATCTTCCACTTCATTTTGCCGGCCAATATTGTTTAAGTTTATAAAGGAAACCAAAGAAAATGTGCAGAGAGAGATGGCTGAAATCGAAGCAGAGATTGAAGCCTTAACTCCATCCACCATCACTGATGGAATTAGTGTCAAACACCAACTGCTGTTGACAATGATTGATGGTAAAATTCATTCCATTATATCCAATACAGCAGCTTCAGTGTGTGACATATGCAAGGCTTGTCCTAAAGAAATGAATAATTTAGAGTTAATCAAAGATAAACACGCAAACGAGGACATGTATAAATATAGCTTAAGCACCCTTCACGCTTGGATTCGCTCAATGGAATGCTTATTACACATTTCCTACAAATTAGACATAAAATCATGGCAAGTAAGGGGTGATATAGCAAAAAGGCAAGTTGATGACAGGAAGAAAAGAGTTCAAGAGGCTGTAAGAAGAGAAACGGGCTTACTTCTCGATGTTGTGAAACAAGGCAGTGGATCCACCAACAATGGCAACTCGGCAAGGAGATTTTTTGAAAACTACACTAAATCTGCTGAACTGACCGGAATAGATGCTATGCTTTTAAGAAAAATCTGTGTGATCTTGCAGTGTATTTCATCAGGAGAGAAGATCAACGTAACTAAATTCCGAGAGTTCTGCTTTGATACTGCTAAGCTTTACGTGGAGTTATACCCATGGTATTATATGCCTTCTTCACTTCATAAAATTTTAATGCATGGGCCAGACATAGTTCAGAACATGTCAATTGTGCCCATTGGTTTTCTATCCGAAGAGGCATCTGAGGCTAGAAATAAAGATTTTAGAAAATATAGAGAGGGGCATTCTCGAAAGCATAGCAGTATCTCATGCAATGAAGATATTATGCACAATCTTTTACTGTCTTCTGATCCACTTGTTACAAGTATCCGTCCAAAAGGAAATAAGTTTGTAAAAAAATCTTCTTTTAAGGAATTTTATGAGCTTACGGATTCTGAGAAAAGTGATATCGAATTTGTTAACATAAATGATTTAGCGGACATCGATTCTGAATTTGAATTAATTGATGATGATGATGATGACGAAGATAATTAAATGATGTTATTGCTTTAAAATGTGTAACTTAGTAAATTAGAGCTTACATCTTAATTATTTATTGTACTTTTAATGAAACTAGGTAATTTATTATCAACTTACTTAAAAGTCATACTCTCATCAGTTCTTGTGAATATTTTTGTTAATATATATTTCTGTATATATATAATATATTTATAGACCTCTTAATAAGTCTGTCTGCGGTTTAAAGTAAATACAAATGGGGAAAAAACGTTTTTTTTTTTAAATTTTCATTTCCTTTTATCCCAGAAAGTGCACATTTGGCGCACTATGTGTCTTAGTATTAAATATAGCTCTTAGTAATAGCATTACGATATTAGAGACCGCTACTTGAAACAAGCCCGGAATCAGGAGGGAGAGAGCTCGATACACTCATTTTCATAGTAAAATTTCACATTTTCTCAAATTACTCCCGAAATATGGGAGTTATGAAGAAATTCATCACCACAATTTATGAAGGCATTAAGTAATCGAATAAGATGGCATCATTAGTTTGGCATAATTTTACTCTTATTTTTCGGACATGTCTACGTCCAACCGCTCCCATACATTCGTTCCACTGTGCGCCATTTACTCGTAAGCCCCAGTATCGTTCACGTCAAATGTTTTGCTAGGTATGTTGTTATTGTTTTTCGAACAAATTTTTATAAGAAAATTTCACATATTATACACATACATACAACATACATTTTTTTAACATACATTTAATTTAGCAAGATATTATTTGTCTTTTGACCTTGATAGAACGTGAGGTCTATTTGTTCGATTAATGACTACATCAAAATTGAAATCTGTTAGGGTTTGGTAATCAATTTCTGCTTTGAGAAAATGATGTGGTAGTAAATTGATATTTAATTGATGTTGCACGTTTGTACTTGGCCTGGCTAAAGAATTTAATTACAGTAATGATCTGAGAACGACAGTAAAACGTAATGATCGGATGATTCTCACGTATGTCTTGGGGATTGAAATTTATCGATCGGAAAGCACGCGGTAAACACAAAATAAAAAGTCTTGTACTACCTTGTTCTTCGTTATTTCTAGCGCAAGTTATTGTCGATAGAATATTGATCGAACAAAGTTGTAACAGCGAAAACGCTATACCTTTTAAGGGGCTGACAAGACCCAATTGACAAAAATAGGCATCTCTTAAGAAAAAAAATTGCCAAATCTGTATATTTTGTGGTAGCGGAAAAAATATATGTTAATTTTGAACATATTTCCCAGAACTTGGTTGTTACCAAAACACGTTTTGAAAACAAAATCTCGATACAAACTAACTTTAAACTAACCTCTTACATTGAGTTCTAATCCAAAATATCTGTATCAAATATGAACATACGTTACGTATTTAATTAATAACAAGAACGTCTTATTTGAATGCAGAACTTGGTTGTTTTTTATTTTCGATTACTCAACTCAATTTTGAGTAAATAGATAATTACTTCATATTTTGCAATAAATTACAAGCGTTGTGTCATCGCGCTTCTCTCTCTTTTCTATGCAATCTGACAGGGACCGCGGTTTAGGTGTTGTCAGCGTCTTAATAGCGATTTTATCATCTCGTTTACGCTTCATATCGGAAATCTACTACATAATCTCTATGCAGAAGAGTAGTAAAATCCAAAATCACGCAGAATCTTCTGGCAAATAACTCGTAGAGCCGTCATCAAACAGTATTGGGATATGGTGACCGCCCCGGGCTGCTACGGAACGATAACTTAATCCCGGGCTTTTTATCTTGGCAGTGGTGTGCCTAGTAGGGTTACTTGGCTCCGATGTGCCTGTTTGTAATGCATTGATTAGAATTTCTGCGCCATTGTGTTGGAAGAGTTAAGAGGGTTGTACGGAGAGGGTATTATGAATGTAAATATTGCTTATACCTACTTACATTGTCTGTCAAACAACCCCTACCTTACTATATAGAACCAATTTCGTTTGAACAGGTTTCTGTACTATACACGGTTAGATGATTAAAGCCACACACAGGATTAACACTTTGGCTTTAATTTGCCAATCCAGCGCCCACGAATGTCGCAGTAATTCATTTCTCTTAGTTAACTTTAATGAAATACGTAGCGAGGTAACCAACTCATGTATTATTTCCGTCTATTTCTGGATCTGTATATAAAACGATTGTAGACCGAATCATATTTTGTTGCAAACCTGACATTTATGAGTAATGAGAATGCTTTAAAAATAAATGAGTTGAAATAAATCATGTAATTTTGAATTTAGATAAACAAAAAAGACGGCATTCGATTGATGACCGGGATAAGGGAAACAAAGCATTTGTTTGTAATCCAGTCATGGAGATGGCAATGAAATATCTTCAAATACCAGTGTAAAAGAAAAAGTGTGTTTTTTCTTTCTTGTAAACAATATTTACTTTATTTGATGATTGTTATCTTAAGAACGGCTATACATTTCACTAATAAAAACCGGTCAAGTGCGTGTTTAATCACGCACAGGTTCCGTAGTTGCGATGAATTTTTTCCAAGCACAAACTTGACATTGTTGTTAAAAATCATGGCCTCCCATATATTTAAACTGCAAATGTAAGTTTGTATGCAAAATATTATGAGATTTACCATGTTATTTTTTTTCAAAATTTTAGTCTCAGTAGTTCCGGAGATGCGGACTGTGAGCAATGGGTAGCTCACCGTGCGGTAAGGACCAGGCCCGGGTCGACGGCGCGTCGTATTCCACGCGCGCCTCAAAGAGCTGTCGTCAGCACAATGTAGGGGTCCGCTAGGGCCGATGCCTACCGGGGTCGCGGGAAGGCACTAATGGGTCACCGAGGCCCCCGCAACACAGGCAACAGAAGGAATACGGGTTGGATTTAGTCAGTAAGAGTCTGACACACCCTCCCGCTCCGCCCAGAGCGGGAGAAGTTATTTGATGACTTCCCATCCACAAAAAAATAAAATAAAAAAAGTAGTTCCGGAGATAAGGGGTTATGGTTAATTTTCATCTATTTCCCTAAATAACTTTAAAACTATTTATTAAAAAAAAAAAAAATATTGGAGAACCTTTTGGGTCACAGAAATTGATATGTTTACCAAATTTCAACTTAATTGGTCCATTAGATTCGGAGCAAATCGCCTGTGCCAGACGGACAGACAGACAGACGAGTGATCCTATATGAAGGGCTAAGGGGAAGAATCGGCTAAGTCACATTTTTACAAATAGATGTTTTATTGTCTATGGTCACAAAAATCCACATTTTGCCATACACGTACCTAAACCAAGGCAAGAACTCGCTGGGTCACTTAAAAAATTGAGCTGCATTTTGGATTTAATAGGGAATAACTAGCTTAGTCCATGACTAAGCCACTTCTTCCCTGCCAAAGCGAATGTGAAACGAACAGTTTTATTCAGAGTTGGGTAATTTTTATGGAGATGACGATCCCAATATCGATAACATACCATATTTCCTTTTAAAATCGATTATTTATGTATGAGAAACATTTTTAAGTCTATAAAATGATAACTCAAAACATCAAAACTTTAAATGTCAATACCGACAAATTTGGTGAATGCGACTAAGCCAGTTCTTCCCATTAGCCCTTCACATGTGTTCCATTTTTTCATTCGCACGTTTGGAACCCTAAAAACTTTAGGAATACTCAATAAAAGCGTAAATGTCTTTTAACAAATGATAAATATTTTATACGATATGATATGATGATGTATCCTGAAACGGTTTAAAATAATTTCCCTAGAATGTGCTCTGTTTAATATAGAGGAAAATGTACTACAATTATTATTATGATGTAAGTATAGATCAGTGGAGCGGACATAAAAGGCGTATCATAACAACACTCCTCCGTTTTAGGGATGAAAAGGAAAAAAATGAGAAAATATTCTGTAGTGACCCATATCGTAGGAGGGAAAAATAAAAGCAAAGCAGGAAAAAAGCATTCCTGATTTCAAATTGATTAAGCCAAAATTGGTACAATAAAGAGCAAATATCTGTACAATTTTTGTAACAAATTGGTATAAGAATTCTTGTGACAGCATACGGAAGTATTGTTAATAGATCTCGCTATATTGTAATATATTGTATGAAAGTTCAGTTTACTTTCACTCAAAATGTTGAAACGAAATGACAAGCTCAATATATTTCATTTAAATAGGCTTTTGCTGGCTTGTTCTCCCAAAAGATCGTTTCATAATTTTGGCAAGTTTATAGAAAGAGTAATAAAACCGAAAGGAATGAACAAGCCACTGAGATACAGACCATTTATTTCTGTCTAAGGAACCCTTATCCACAAGTCCTAAGTTTAAATATTACAAAAGTTTCCGAACGTAAAAGAATTTTAAGGCATTAGAGAGTCCAGTTTCCACTCCCAGTAGAAACAGCGAGCATTACCCCAAAAGCTTCAGAAATAAAAACAAATCTTTACAACCAAATAGAAACAACTATATTTTCAATTTACCTATTTTGCACTACTTTCTGTAGTCTTAAGGAAAAGTCAAATACAATTTCACAGACGGTCAACTCTCCTGTTTATAGCAATCTAGTGTGAGTCGGGACACGTCCGATACAGGTTTCTCGTTTAATTATCACCGGGTTCCGTCCGTTAGTCACTAGCGAATGCGATTAAACCAATCAATTTGTCACGGCACTTTCGACTGACAATTTGGGACATTTACCTTTACGATACGGGTGCTATACGATCTTAGGATCCGATTTTAGAGTTTGTTTGTGATATCATGTCAAATGGTTGATTCTTGGTTGTGCTAATTTGATCATCATTTTGGATGCTTTTTTTAGCTCTTTGCATTACTTTCAGTATTCTTTCCCCCTTATAATCCTTCCCCTAATAATTATTATAGTGGAAGTAGGTATGATTAAGTTCCGTCGAGTGGTTGTTGCGTGATATGAATAGATGAACATATTTACTCCTCTTATTAACTTGTTTTATAACGTAGAAGGATTTTCTCGTTGGTTTGAAAACCACAAAAATACTAAAGTTTAGATATAGTTTGATCTCACAAAGGTTGTATCAAATATTATTGTAAATAGCAGTTTTATTTCCAGGTATCCTATAACATCCACAACCACAGTCAAATAATTCTAAATAAATGCTGTGTCAGTTGCTATATCAGATGCACATGACAGCAGAATAATTTAAGCAACAGAAAGTAACGTGAGGCGAATCGACAGCTTCATTACATACGAAACGTAATCTATGCTTGACAAACATAAAAATTTATTTCAATGAAATTGATCCCCTGCAAAAGACTAACAATATTTACGATGACAATAAAACTATTATCAAGCCGAATAAATCATAACGTGGTTTGGTCAACTACAAATTGTTGCTAGAAGCAGGCCCCAATAATTGGAAAGGTCTTCGGTAGACAGGTACGAATGTGCACGGCTGATGCGGTTTCTAATTTATTGCAAAAATAAGGGGCTTGCCCCTGGGGCGATCCGGATATAAGCAGGTGTTACATCGCCCTCAGTTTTAAACCCTCTGAGGCTCATTGTGTTCACTGAAATATTATAAAACGGGTCTCTTTGGTTTTTTTGGAAAAGGGTGAGATTGGAATCTTGTATGACATGTGATATGGGACTTACTGGCAGAGGTTATACCTTTGTTTCTGCTAATAATTTTGCTTTCGATGGGTTATCGATCCTGCTCAGTTGGGGCCGGGGGCATTTCAGGGTTGCGACATAATTTCGTCGAACGAATGCTAGAGGAAAGGAATATATTGTGGATTTGTCCTTTTAGTTTAGTAAAAATAGTGAGATTTTATTTTCTTGTTCACTACGAACTGATCAGAAAGAGTCTTTGTAAATTAAATGTATTAAGTTTTCGAGATGTTAAAATGTATGGACCATTTGTCAAATAAAATAAACCGAACTAACCAAAATTCTGTGATTCAGCGGGCACTTAAGGAATATTGAAACTCGTGATGAAATCATCTTTGGACAGATTCCCAAATCAAGTGAATCATCTTTGCCCTTTTGTGAATTTGGCACCAGTTTGATCTCGTTCATTTCCGTTATTTTTGAGATGGTTTGTGCGTCGTGCCAAAGGATCGTGGTAAGATCGTCTGGAAGAAACGATACATTGTTTTGTCTAGTGGGAAGATCCGGAGTGACGTCATAAAACAGAATGAAAATGCTCAAACACCGGATTTGAGCGCAATTATCACCGGTAAAGCGCTGCGAAATTCCACTACATTTTGACCAACATTTTTAAGGGTCGCATCAAAGCATCTCATAACATTCTTATTTTTATTAAAAAGATTTTCAATATATTGAGTTTCGTTACAATGAACTCATAAAAAATATTTGTAAAGGACCTTAAACTCAAGAAGGTTTCAGATACTCGTTTCAAGAGTTAAGCAAGACAGAACGCACGAACAAAACGTAACACACAAATCAGTGGGACAACGATTGGGAAACAAAAAACCAGCCGATTCTGAGCTTTACCGCTAACATTTTAAACGCAAACATTCGTAACCAATCTGCAAATATAACATTGCATTGTCAAAATTTGTGTTGGAGTTGGGATGCTGGATTTTTGTTCAGATTTGGATCTTATTTTGTTGGTGATAAGATTGAGGGGTGGTTTTTTGGGAGTGCAAATCTGGCGTTGCGTGGGTAAACACTCGAACAGAGAGAGACGCCCTAGAGCAGACGTCAAAAAAGTGCCGTGGAGTTTGCTAACGAGGGAGGAGAAACAATGTGTTTTCCGTTTACAACTTTTGTGTACGCCTTCTTTAGGCTTTAATAGAAATTGATCGCGGGATTTGTCTCAATGAAAGTTGGGCCAAGATTGATTGCTTTGTTAAATAAAAGTAGAAACAATTAACGAGTGTTGATAATCTAAAATCTCGTCGACTATCTTCGATCAAACGTTTTATTGAAGAGATTTATGTATATCTACCGTCAGTCACGCTTTCACTAAGTTATGCAACAGAAAAAAAAAAAAACGATTAAACAAATACTTTGTTAACCCTTTATTTTACCATGTGTCGTAACTGAATTCAGCAACTAACATCCATTCCCTCTTTCCCTACCATACTATTGTTCAACCCCACCATGTTCAGCTATCAGACAAATCGCCAATTCGCACCACCGGCAAACGGGATCCAATCAGCACACACCATCTATTCGGTGCTATTCCAAGTACCAAAACGGAGTACAGCAGAGCGATAACAATCTCGCGCCACATTCGACCCGAGGCTCGAATACTAATGCGAGCTCTCCATACAACTCCACTCGTTATACTACCAACTTTATTCAAGATTCGTTTATTTCAGCGACAAAATAATTTTCAAGTAATATAGGGATTCATAATGTGTGACGTAAACACTTTCAGAGTTTCATAATGGGAGAAGTTCTTAGTTCGAAGTAGACTTATTTGGAGAGAAAATTAACAAGGCAATACTTTTGATACGTACTTCGTAGTATGTTTAACAAGGTACGTTGAGTTAATGAGTGGAAATTGGTTTAAGTTAAACAGGGAATTGTCTGTGTAGCTAAAGCTTCTGAGTTGTGAGCAAATTCACACATGCTTTTGATGACGTAACACGATCGGCAAGTTCTGGTCACAGTGTAATTGGCTCTGCAGTTCTTTAAGCGTATGTTCAGAACGATTCTCTTGTTCGTTCAATGCAGAGTGCGGTATTGTTTTTTTTTAAGTAGGTCATCGTGAGAGCTTTGATCGAGCTTGTTTCAACAAGGGTGCATATTAGGTCCAACAAATGCTTTGCTATGAGATACCTTTTTTTGTTTAGTATTAACGCTGGTGCGCTCGGGTTCTTTGAAACTCCTTATCTTTCGTATTAAGTGAAGCGATAAATTTTTCTTTCTTCCTCGTATCTATCTTAATAATTCTCCACATACCTTATTCGGATTACACAAAGTTTTTAAAGAATACTTTCATTCTCTATTAATAATCCTCCAAAAAAATATAGTCCATTAAAATGTAGCGATATCTCATCCTCAAGAAGCTGTCAAACTGATAATAACAGAAAGGGAGCGAGCTATGTGCGAGTGGGCAAACAAAACGCGATCCGTCTTAATATTAATGTAGTTGTTAGGTCGGATGATGAATGGTGACACAGCAAAGCACTTTGCGGTAAACTGGCCCATTATTATTCTTAGCGGGGTGTTTAGTTACCAATTTAGTTAATTTAGACACATTTTCATAACCTCTTAGCAAAATTTTCGTTTCACGTAATCGAAAGTGTGATGGAAAATACAGGAACCTAGTTTTGATTTCAAAGCCGAACCGCAAAAATACAATTACGTTTACGCAGTTCTTAAAACGGAATAGTATACGCGAACTGTCAGGCCACATACATAGGCATGCCTAATGTATTTAGTATTGATGTAGAGAAAGATGATAAAGGTAAGTAAATAAAGCCACTCTGGTAAAGGATAGATTTTTGTATTAATTTAGAAATTATGGAGAAATGTTTTGAAAACGTTATCTTCCAACATATTTTCGTAACGTCTTAGCAAAATTTTAGTTTGACGTATTCGAAAATGTGTTGGTAAAAACCAGGAGTAGCTACTCGTTTTGAATTCAAACCCGAGCCGCACCAATTCAATTACTTTCATGCAGTTTTTAAAACGGTACAGTATACACAAACAGTCCACCCAAAGGATGTTTATTTTGCTTTTACAGAGGTATTCGATGGGAATAATATGATACCTATATCGAGTTCAGTTTTGATTCAATGTCACTTTGACCTACTATTATTACTCTTTGCGATACTTATGAAGAATACCAAATTTCCATTTCAGTGTCAACCACGATGTCAAATGCTGTGAAAATTATGTATTTGGGTACCAAAATTGTTATATCTAGAAAAACGGTTTCCAAAAATAAAAAAAAAATGTATATATTCGAAGTTGACGTCTAGAGTTACGAAAAACAAGTATTCTAATTTCTTATGTGCCACTTTGTATAATGCTAGTCGTGAGATAGTTAAACAACTATTAACTATCTAAAATAACTTTCGTCTTCGCAGGAACTCTCGGATATTGTGTCTGCTATTTAACATCCTTCATAATCCTGAAACGCCATCCTATCTGCGGGAACGTTTTTCCTACGCCCGACCTTCTGATGCACCTTGCAGGTCGCATCTTAGAAATCTCCTTAAATCCTTTCCCCACTTTGCCGACTTCTACTCCTACTCCTTTAATGTGCACGCGGTTCGGTTGTGGAATTCATTTCCGCCTGACATTAAGGACTGCCAAACTGTTGCTGTTTTTAAAAGAAGAGTGAAAAAACACTATCTTTCCACTTTGACATAGTTGCATATTATGACATTTATTACTTTATACTATTAATTATATATAAGTATTTTAGTGATATTTGTTTTAGAAGTATGTATGTTTGTAAGTATATTCTCTTATTGTATGTTTATATTTAAATTAGTGAATAGTTTTTTTGTTTTTATGTATTTAATTTCTCTTCTACTCTTACACACGGTGTCTACATCTCTTTGTCTACTGTCCTGTCGCAGGTATGCTGGAAGAGATTGTCTGCTTATATGTGTGTAACAACTCTGTTAAATAAATAAACAATGGCTATTTAGTAAATTGCTTATTTACTATACAAGGGATATAATTAATTTAGTATGTAAAGATAAGATATTGGAATACAAAACATAAGAGATTGTTCTTTGAGAAATAACCAATGCATCTTAAAATTCAACGGAAAACGGTGAATGGTTCAAAGTATTTAAATGAATTTGGTTCAACATTTGGCCGATCAGCAAAACTGTGCAGCTGTTTTCCAATTCTCAAAATTCCAATTTTATATGAGCGTAATTTTTTTTTTAGCAAGAGAAGTGCGCAAACCTTTTTCAATACAAAATAGGGTGTTTTTCAAAAACCTTCTGACTTGCTGCGAGTGTACATGTGTACCCCAGGAGTATGCTAACTTAATTTATTGAACTTTTAGACGGTAGCTCTAGGTTCTGTAAGCGGTTTTACACTTGGGTTAACTTTGCTTACTTTAGGCTTTGCTTTCGGTAAATTCTAGATTTGCTTTGGTTAACGATTTGTGAAGCCGTCTATGCATGCTCGGTGATTTAACAATGTTGTTCTTTATCTTTACGAAAGTATAAAAGTTTAGCGTAGGCGTTACAAGATTGATCCTAGACATAGCCTTTGACATGAATCAATAAATTTTTTTTTGTGCGTCAAATTTTTAGCTTTGAGCAGTTTAGAAATATATTTTAGATATTGGGTTGGGTTTTTTGTCAATTTCATTTTTTTTTCATTTGAAAGGACTTCATTACTATTAGAATTACTTTGAGAGTGTCTGGATATAGCACGTTATTTTTTATAATTGCGCTTTAAGTCTTAAACCCTAAGAGAAAGCTTACACCGTCATGAGATAACCTTAATGTAATCTCATAATGTTTTTTCCGGACTTGCCACAATATTTAATGCCATTTCACATCTTAATCAGATTAATTTCGCCTAAGGACCCCATATCGACGCAAAAATAGCCTCTATTTTAAATTAATCATCCCTATTCTCCCACTTCAGATTTTGTTTCATACACTTCTATTACAAAATTCATTTCGTCCGTGTCTCTGATTTCATTTATTTTTTATTCCGAATTCTCCGCTTCATTTATATCTACGGCTACATTAATACAAGTATTTACTCTCACAACAATGGCACATTACTTGCCTGCCGATCTATCTTCGTGCACATTTCTTAGATAAAACATGCAATAGTTCCCCGTACATTCTGGAGCACCATTAAGGGCCCCTCTGAAAACTTCCCGACAAAAACCAAGTTGCACCTGACATTGGTAATTGATATACGATACCATTAATCACTTTGTATTTTGCTGTATAAACTTTATGTAGCGTTTTTGTAGCTTCAGCGGAGGTTTACGAATGGTAATTTTGCACAATATTTCCATGAACAATTTTAAAAATTGTTGAACTATGAAAGAAAATGCAGATTTTTTATCTGTACGATGTACGAGTATTACTACTACGTATTCTAAAAGCTGAATCAATAATTTTACTAATCAAAGTACCTATGCCATATTCTCCATACGAAGGTTATGATGAACAAATGTATATAGTCTGTGGTTTCGTTCACGTGACATTTTTGATACTCCCTACCAAAAATGGGTAAAGGTTTATATCGCAAAGGTTACCAAAGGGTCTAAGCTCCCTTTGATTTGTCTCGTATACTTTATTTTTAGTATTGTTTTTTTATATATTCTCAAACAAATGTCACTTTTAGAAAACCATTAACGACAATGATGAACCAAACCTTTCCAGAAAGCTCTAGGTTGCTCTAGCCGTAATTTTGATCAAAGTAGCTACCGCAAAAAATCCAAGCAATCATAACAAAAATCTTACTCACAATACTGCAACCAACCATACATTTCTTTCCATAGAAACTTGGCGTATCTTTACAACAAGTATCAACTGAAACTTGAACAACATAATGTTATGATATAGTGAGTTTCGACTGCTAATATCAATGAATGGTGCCCCGGGGAGGCGAGCTCACTTAGAAATATCATTGAGGTTAGAGTTGGGATAGGCATCTCGAAATCCCTGATGTATTTAGTATAGATGTAGAGGAATATGTTGGGGGTAAATAAAGCTGTTCTGGTAAATAGGCTGCGGGGAAGAATTTTTGTGTTGAATTAGAAATTAAGGATAAATGTTTGAAATATGTTGTCTGCGAAGTCTTACTAATTATAATCTTTATTTCTATAAGAATTTCATCAGGTATTTACTTACATAAGAAACTGAAATTAATTGATTTATAGAATAGAAAAGAATACTCCTTATTATGTACACCATAAAAATTACAGATACAAAAGATTAGATGAGTTGAATAAACATTTGAACCGATCAATCATTTAAAGCAGCTATGTCTGACGTTTACAGGAAAACATGTAAGCAAAAACACCAAACTTAAATGTATAGAGCCAATGAAACAATTCACATTCATTTGCGACCAGAATTGTAAGTTTCACTGGCTAGGTTTTAATGTCATTAAAGGTCTTCAAATTCACAACGCTTCTTCTAACTTCAAACCGTCAATAGATACGGCTTTAACTTCTTTAGTACCAATTCTGCTAACCCGCATAAAGAGGAAAGCATGAATGATACGTATTAACAATTTGGGGTCATAGTTGATGTGTCTGTCCGTAATTGTGGTTAGTAATTAGAAGATGGCCCTCGTTTGATATTTGACCCTTCCTCTGTGCTTGTTAAGATTACTGCTAAAGTTCCTACACATTGTCCTACTGAAGATTCTGAGCGTGAATCGTTAACCCTACTTATGAGGTAAACAGGGCTTCCTAAGTAAACGACTTACATTAGAACTTAGAGACAGTAGCTTATGTCATAGTCCGAGGTTATAGTGCAACGAAATCCTCTTATTTTAAGTTTAGAATATAATTTAATGCTTATTTTTGGAAGGATAGCAGTGGTGGCCCAGTTGAAATGGCCGCGACTTACGAGTTGTCGTATGGTCGTAAGGTCGTATGTTCGAACCCAGGCAGGCACTTTGTGCAAATTATTTCATCACCACTGCTCTCGAAACAGCATGAAGACATGTGACATAAACCAACCCGCACTGGGCTCGCGTGGTGGATTATGGCACACTCTCAAAGAGAGTAGGCCTGTGTCCGGCAGTGTAAAGACCAGCCAATATTTGTAATGGCAAATTTTAATCCCTTTTTAATTGACTAGCTGAATTGATCAAATCCACTTTTTGAGATCGAGGTGGACGTGTGGAGATAAAAGTCAATGAATTATTCTTTGTTGAATAACTCGAAAGCTTTGGCCAATTCTATCATTTAGCCAAGTTTTTGATAGCCAATGTTGGGTGATACTGGTGTGATACTAGTAGTTTTTTGGAATTTCCTTATGCATACTGGCAGAATATTTACGCTTTTGCAATTTGCAAACAACTGGAACATTGATTGCGACAGTTGAGCTACAAAGACCTGCAAAGGATAGTACGAGTGTTGTTCTATCATTTGGAGCGTAATACCTGCCGAGGTGGGATTTTGGTCCTTTGTGGCTGAATACAGTTGTAGAATCCAGAAATGTTGACTGACAAATGTTTTGGGAGTTCATTGCGGATTTTTGTGACGACAGTAGTATGTATGTATATCTATAGTTTTTCTATCAAGTGTATGTGTAGTGAATTGTAAGATTTGTATTTATTTACATAACAAAATTACAAGATGATTATTAACATTAACTACATTAATTAATTTATTGTAAGTATGTATGTAGTGACAAAAATTGAAAAGAGTATGCTTAGATGGTTTGGCCATGTTGAGAGGATGAATGAAAGGCGACTAACAAAAGGTATTTACAAGGCAGATGTGAGTGGAAATGCCGGGAGGAGACGCCCCAGTAAGACATATAGTGACCTCATTAATGATGTTCTTCAAAAAGGTCAGGTGCGTAGTACTCGCAACCGGTGTGCGTGTATGACCAGATGTATGAACGTAAACGAAGCAAAAGGAGTATGTAAGGAGCGTAGTAGGTGGCGTTCTATAGTTTCTGCCCCATGGGGAGAAGGCGTGAGTTTATGTATGTATGTATGTATTTATGTATGTGTATTGTAAGTATGAGGATCAAATTATCGTGAACTAAATAATGAATGGAAGAGAGCTGGGAGAGGCCTATGTCCAGCAGTAGACTGTTGTAGGCTGAGTTGATTGATTGAAATAATAAATGTTAATTTTGAAAAGTGTAATATCTACGCGGTCAAAATGTATGGAACAATATTTTTTTTTAATAACCGACGAAAAATTTCATCGCCTTGTTCAGAATCATGTTCTGAATCCATGGTAACAGGTTGCTGTCGATGTCTCAGCCGCCCCGTTATAATTTTGTATCGTTCTTTATAATTAACTAGAGTCCTGTGTTTGCGTGTTGTTTTCTTCTTCAAGGTTTAAAATCTTAATAAACCCGAGTCACATCTGCGGTACTCCGGCAAAGAAAATTGTAAGTTGTTTCAGCAATAACTCAAATGTTAGCGATTGTAAGGAACACAAGTTAAGAGAACAAAGAATAAAGTTTGCTTAGATACTTCATGCTCTGTTCCTTTTGGTATAATAAGGCCCGTCGTCCACGACGCTAGTTAGAAGTACCGTATTATTAACTCAAATCACCAATGAGTGACCAGAATGTCACAGTCACAGTCCACTGAAATAGGTGCGCCATGGAAATACTACAATGGCGAACATATTTCAGTTCCGAACTCATAGTTAAGGCGCAGATATATGATTTTAGTGACTTTTAAATCTGTTATTACGCCTTCAAGTTATGCAAAA
The DNA here is from genome assembly GCA_905333075.3 of Atethmia centrago. NCBI lineage: Eukaryota > Metazoa > Arthropoda > Insecta > Lepidoptera > Noctuidae > Atethmia > Atethmia centrago. Next base: position 28,465,358 of record HG995374.1, read on the forward strand.
AATGTATGTTAAACTACATAGAATTGATGTGTATGCATTTGCATACACATCAATTCTATATGTGAATATTTAAGTATTGTAGTAAAATACTTTATGAAATAAATTCAGGAAGTAAGTAAACGATATTGTCTTCAAACTTATTTTGATATTATCATGATTTTTTTGTATGAATTTTAAATATTCATATTTTCATTACTAAAAATAAATATTCCCTATGAAACCGAACGGTGCGGCGGTGTAGCATGAGTGCGACGCACATTTGTAAGGCCAAGGTCAACGGCGATTACCCAACCCTTAATAACACCTTAGTAAGTCCTGTCATGGGATAAGTGGCGGGATGACCTGGAGCGTACCTTGAGGGCTGGTTCGAGGTGGCGCGGAAAAGAGTTCCTGGAAGGACTTGGGAGAGGCCTTGGAGATTTGAGTTTTTAACTGGTTACTTTTGGTTAGTGTCGTGGACGACGGGCCTAACTGTGATACGCGTTCCTACTAGCTTTTATTTTTTTACAATGTCTGAATATATTTGAATATACGTGAGTGATTTTCCGTGTAGATACATGTTTGTACGGATATTAAAGATAAGCCTGGCAGGTTTTATTTTATTGAAAAGGATTTAGTGATGAGGTGTTTGCGGCGGGCAAAAATGGACAAGTCTATTCTGCGTGTGTTTTCTGCATATATGTATTTATGTTTTCTCAAGTGAAGTAGATTTACTTATACATATTTTTTTTTTAATTGTCTTAAACAGATTATTATTTTGTAGATATATCTATGTTTGTCGTTACAGAGAAATTTGTAGCTAACTACAAAATCTCAAGCGTTTAATACTGTGGCGGCATCTACATCGCCACGTGCGAACTACGCAACACACTGATGCCACGCAAAACTCTGCATCGCGCAAGCAGAGTTTACCGCGCAACTAGCATATAATACAACATCCTGACATCAACCGTCGCGCAGTTACCCAACAGACACGACACCCGTCTGGTCGGGGAATCCTCATTTTCCATTGAGGATGAGTGAACTTTACAGCCTGTTCCTCAGGCCTCTATAGTGCCTACCCATCGTCGCCTAGCTGCTGTTACAGCTTCAACCTATTACAAATTGCTACATAAAATTCACAATATTTCATAATAATATTCATAGCTACATTCATATTACATAAAGTCTTCATAAAACATATTCTTCAGGGAGGCTCCATACAATAAAGAAACATAATTGTAGGCATCTACGTTATAAAAACGGCTTAAATCTTAACTAGGCAGACGTCTGCAAAAGTCTGAAGTTTATATGGAAAGACATATAAAAATATTCAACTTGAAACTTTATTTCGTAAGAGCTATGTCAATATAAAACGCTATCCTATGGTTTCCCTGACTGGCTTGGTTATTGTTTGCTCGTAAACTTTTGTAAATTTACCTAGGTCCATTATTGTGCAATTAGAAAATTGCTCAGGGAATTATTTTATTGCTTCAGTTGCTTCTGCGTTCTGATTCAGTGTTGCATTTTATATGATTAAATAATGCTTTTTTGGCATTCATGAATCTGATGGAACCTTATCCCCCTGGAGAAAACTTAGAAATATTAAAAAATACTTCAAAATTGTTGCACTTTTTTGCAATATTACACAGGCAAAGGAAGATAATTAAAACACAACTAATTACATCAATATTACGGGCAAACCCAACACCAAGAAAAAAAGCTAGCTCATTCATACATCACAGGCCACGAATATTAACAAAGTCATCAAAGCAGATGCATCATAAAAAAAAGGTAAAAACAAGAAAAAAGTTCATTAGTTCACAATTACAAGCACGAGCCAACGGAAATGATAATGAACCGGGGCGTGCAACACAATTAAAAATAATGTTCCTCTGTTTTTAACAACAATATCCGAACGAACCATTTTAGGGTTCCGCTTGGCGGCAGGTGGAAACCACACTCGTTACATCTCTATCATTGAGTACAATGGAGGACAGAAAAAGAAGCTTAAATGTAAAATTAACACGAGGTGAAATTGATTAAAATTTTGAAGCGTGGTTAATTGAAACAGTTTGAACCAATGAACCAGATCGGTGAAAGGGTTAATAAGTATGACCTACTTGTACGGTGACAAACTCAATAAAATACAAACAAGCCGATACCTAAACATCGAATCAATAACCTCTGGTGCAAACGAAAACGAAGAAAGTGTAAGAAACGGAGTAAACCAAAGTATCAAACTAGGTTCTACTGTTTGGTTTTTCACATTGCAAGGTTACCGACAAAATTACCAAAGCCAAAAGGCAAGTAGCAATCAGCAATGCCAAAAATAAACTAAGGTTATCAAAGTCAAGAATGATATAAATGTATATAATATGATTGTACAAACATGTATGACAATATATGCAATAGATACCTACCAATTTTTATAGAAAGCAGTGGTGGCCCAATGGTAACGGCCGCGACATACGAGTTGTAGGTCGTAGGTTCGAACCCAGACAGGCGCTTTACTTTGTGTAAATTATTTCACCACCACTGCTCTCAAAACGGTGAAGGAAAACATCGTGAGGAAACCGGCATGTCCTAGAACCAAAAATTCGAAGACATGTGAAGTCTACCAATCCGCACTGGGCCCGCGTGGTAGATTACGGCCCACTCCCTCTCACAGAGAGGAGGCCTGTATCCCAGCAGTGGGAACATCATAGGCTGATTATGTGATTATATGAACTGTTGACTTTATCTTTTCGTCTTAATGCCTGTCCATTTAAAGGCATTTCGCCGTTTTTGATGATCAGGAAAGAAGCTGTACATTTTTTCTGAAGAGCTTCTATTAACTTAACAAATTATCATTAATGTTTATATTAGGTAATCAAAAAAATATTTTTTGTGATCACACGGATATACCGTTACGTATGGTCATCAACAAAAGTCTATTTAATTATACTTAAGTACATTTAAATGGACTTTTGTTAAAAGTGACAGTGTACTGTCTGTCACTTTTACATGTCATCAAAATTAACAAAAAACTATAAACTGTTTTATAGCATTTCACTTATAACAGCTAAGAATTACATTTTTTTAAATTCTACTTCGGTATGGATTTATGGATGGAGCAGGGGTGGCCCAGTGGTAACGACGGCGCCTTAAAAGTATGTAGGTTGTAGGTTCGAACCCTGACAAGCGCTTTGCTTTATGTAAATTAGTTTAACACCACTGCTCTCAAAACGGTGAAGGAAAACATCGTGAGGGAACCGGCATGTCCTAGAACCAACACACACATTCGAAGACATGTGACATTTACCAACCCGCACTGGGCGTGGTGGATTACGGCTCACTACCTGTCACCGAAGAGGCCTGTGTCCCTGCAGTGGGAACATAATAGGCTGATTATGCTTATCGATTTAATTAAATATTTGGTCAATAATTATGATTAAAAAACTGAAGTGTTTTGTTGCTGACCGTACCTTTTGTTTTAATGTCAATGCAAGGTAAACTGGTATGTCGCGGGAAGGTACTAAAGGGTCACCGAGGCCCCTGGCAACACGGGCAACAGGAAGGAATACGGGTGGGTTTTAGTCAGTAAGAGTCTGACACACCCTCCCGCTCCGCCCAGAGCGGAAGAAGTTATTTGATGATTTCCCACCCAAAAAAAAAAGAAGGTAAACTGCCATGCAAAATGTGACGGTGCTTTGTATAGTTTTAGAAGTCATTTGTTAGTATGCTCGGTGTATAATAATAATGCACGTAACTGAGCGTACAGTAATATATATTTGGTAGTAAAGAAAGTGATAGTTTTGATCGAAGTTCGCACTAATATACGGTACACGAGCTGACGTCATCATAATGCGAGAATTTGGGACACATGTCTTGAGTTTATTAATGTGGTCAATGTAGTTTCTGCTTCCCCCAAGGGAAGAAGGCATGAATTTATGTATGTACGTATCCTAAATTCTTTTACTTTACGTCTTAGCCCGTTAACTACTTCGACATTTTACCCCCAATTTGCACTACAAAGAATGACCTTTCTAATAAATTCTTTATTGAATTTAATTGATTGTTGGCAACACCACACGTCGCGGTTCCATTAAACCGCGATGTTTCGTATATTCCGTTGCTCGACAGTGTACAAAGGTGAAATAAAACATTAATTGCTGTCAGGCAGCGAGGGGCGAGACAAAAGCTTCGTTTTTTCGTAACTATTGTACGTACGGGACCCTCCGTTACGGTTGGGAAGCAGCCCTGTTTCGGCGCAATGAAAAAGCAATGTTGATCGATATTTTTTTTTTTTTCTACGCTTTTGCGGCTGTGGAAAATTGTGGTGTTTTTAACGTGGTATGAAATGTCTTTATTACCAACTCATTGCAAGATTGCCGTTTAGTGTAACTTGGTTTCTGAATAACCGCGGTGCCACTATTAAAATGTAAAACGCATGTTACAGGCTTTAGGTTGCCTCTAAATTATGTTAAGCGTGTAAACAGGTACAATGACTTACAAGCTTAGCTACTCCAATTAAATAATTTAAATATGTAAGAGAATGGATCTATAGTTGTCACGTCTTTATGATTTCAACTAGCTTCTGCACGTGGCTTCGCTCGCGTGGATTTCAGCACATATCCCACGGGAACGTACTACCGCGATTAAAAGTACCATATGTGTTAATCCAGATTATAAAATATCTGTGTGCCAAATTTCATCCAAATCCGTTTAGACGTTTTCGTGACAATCTGGAACATACATCCACCATACAAACAACAAAAAATCTAAAAACTACATTTTCGGTATCAGATTCGTTCATACCTCGTAGCAATTACTTTAAAAAAAAAATCTCTGTACTGTTATGAGTTAGTTACTCGTATATTTGATTATACAAATGTTGACACTAATTCTCTTATAGAATATAATCGCTCACTGGTTTCCAGCCAGTTCAGATTTGGCATTCAACGAGTTGGGACGTATACCTAGATTTCCCCAAATATGCCAAATAAGTCCAATATTTTAGGAACTCAAAATAAACGTTTTTTTAAAGATTCGGGACTTTTTCTTTCTAACGTTATACATATAGGTATGTATAGATAATAAAAGATGAAGTGTGGAGCAAGGACAATTTATTCTTCGAAGTGAACTCGATTCCTGCAAAGGCCGGAAACACAAGACAAACAGATATGAATCAGTTGTTAATCAAACAGATATGAAACACATGCATCACATTCGTTAGTATCTTCATTGATTGAATGTTATTCTAATTATTATGAAGTTCTTCTTACTTCATTAAGAGAAAGTTATCGACGCAATCCCGAGAGTTCATAAAGTCAGCCCACATTAATATTTACGATATAAAACATAAATTTATAGACAGATTTATCAGTAAGGGCTGTTTAATTAGTGAGAATAATAAAATGTAAATGATGGTATCTCAAAAACAAATTAAAGTTAGTTTAAACCGGTTATAGTGGCCCAGTAAAAGTTCTATACAATACAGTGTACATAGCGGGGTAGTTTATGCTAGTGATGTGAAGATAATGGAAAAGTTGAGTGATTTGAGCAAAGATGAGTGTTTGAAGTTAGCGTTTTAGTATACAGAAGTATTTGGATTACACTCATAGCATACTGACGCAAAACCGCTAAACTTCAAAGTGCTCTGACGAATATAGGTCACGAGACGACAGCAGGCTCAGCACGAGCACCGTTTTGTCGACGATTGAGTAGACGAAAATGACGTTCCGTGTAGACAGTACGACGGCAGCAAAGTAGACTCAACTGCACTTTTTACGAAATTCTCTGTTTTACATAATTCGACTCAGAATTCTTTTTTTTGTCATTGGTTTTTTTTTCCTGTTTGATTCTCAATTTTTACTGATATTAAGTCACGTACGTAGTTGTTGTATAAAGACAACTACAACAACTATTACAGTAATATTGGCCTTAACCATCTCTTTTCGTGGAAAGGTACTTATGGGTCACCGAGGCCCCCGCAACACAGGCAACAGGAAGGAATACGGGTGGGTTTTAGTCAGTAAGAGTCTGACACACCCTCCCGCTCCGCCCAGAGATTTCCCACCCTAAAAAAAAAAAAACCATCTCTGGTAATCTCCCTATAACTAAATGATGTAAAATAGGAGAAGATAACTTTGTTCTTCTATTAACTATCACAGTTTTACGTTCGATATGGTCTCCTGTAAAATCATGATTTTGTAGATAACCGTATATACTTTGTAGCCGTCGAGTGGAAAGTTTTCTACGGCCTTTAGCATGGCGATTACAAAATCAAATTTGGGATTAGAAATGTTTCTTCTGAAATAGTCTACATAAAAAGGACATTGACAAAGATTGTTAAAAACGATACATAAAATGACAGATTGTAGAAGGATTTCTACAGTGCGATGTCAAATAGGAGAAACGAAATGTCACTTTGTGTCTTTGTGTGAAAGAGCTGTCTATTCTTCTTAGAAATAGAAAGCGTCATGCTAAGCCCGCTGGAGTCTTGTTAGAGGGGAAGAAGATTATGATTTCTATTCTAAAACATGGTACGTAATACCAGAAAGTAAGTGACTGCTTTATTTTAAAATATTTTTTTTTCAATCATAAGAAAAAAAAATGCTATAGATAAAGCTAGGGTAGAAAAAACTATGCAAACATAATTATGTCAAGAAGCCTCAGTCACCGAAGAACTGGGTTATATTGCGATAGTTACCAAATCTCTTGGGAGAGAGAATCACATGCTTGTTATTGTAATGTTCGAGTTGGCGAACTAGTAACCTGTTGCTGCCTATACTCCCTGTTCGCTTGTAATCTTTTAATCCTTCCAGTTTTGCCTACATGTGCGGATTGAGGTCAGGTAAAAATGCTGCTGGGTTCATCCTAGACAAAAACACCCGAGCATGAAGCAACTGATGTTTTAAAAAGCTTTTTTCAACTATACACTAAATATTATGTATACCGCGAGGTTTTTGCGTAACACACCTATATTGGCAATATCTTTGATTTTGAAAGTTCAACAACAATAATTACGTTATTTACGTTGCTGAGCAGACGATTTTTTCCAGTATATGAGGCAATGGATTAGCAATGTCCCCTTCGAATAATAATTATTGATCGAAGAATGTCCCTCGCTTTATACCAATAATCGCACAGGAGTCTACCTACCCACCTACTCTATTTTGTTGGATATGGATACCTCTTTGTTTAAGCACTGTATTCGTAGCTACATACGATATCAACAGCATAGTATACTCTCAAAGAATTCCGAAACGCTCAAGTAAAAATACTCGAACAAATACTTAAATCCCATCACTAGAGACTTTGACAACAGCGACGCTAGCGTTGTTCCTGACGTGTTTACGACTACTAGTGAATTTACAACCTTTTTGTGACTGTCAGATTGGTGCCCGCTACTTTTACTAAAGCATTTACTTATATATTTATGTATTACGTAAGTATAACAGGTGGTATATGGATTTATTTCAGTGAGATATAATCTTAGGGCATAATGGACGATGGAATTTTGGGATATGAGCAATCTGGTCTTAAATAAAGATGATGGTGGCAATTATGGAAACTCTGTTTTAAAATAGGTCTAAAATGTTTGTATAATTATTACAGATGACCCATTAAACACACACACACACAGTAAGACACCGTTATTCAGTTATACAGTAAGATTCCGTGAGTAATAAGAAGAGACAAGCAATACAAGTAATTGTTGCTAAGTGTTTAAAAGTAATCTCAATCAAGCAGCTTGCAAATTGCTGTGACTTCTGAGATACAAATAAGTAAGGCATGGTTGATATAAAACAAATGCATAAAGGAAACTATAATTAATAATTTCCGTATTTCCGTCATTCAGTGTATGTAGTATAAATTATCTTTATATCAGCCAAAATACATCCACTGCTGGACATAGGCCTCCCCCAAGCGCCGCCACTTCGACAGGTCCTGTGCTTCCCGCATCCAGCGATTCCTGCGGCCTTTACAAGGTCATCTGTAAACCTTGTAGGAGGCCTTCCAACGCTACGTCTTCCGGTACGCGGTCGCCACTCCAGAACCTTTCGGCCCCATCAATGTGCCCACTGCCACTTAAGTTGGTCAATTCTTCGGGCTACGTCGGTCAGCATAATTACTCACACCTAATTTACCACCTTCAGTGTACATAATAACTTGATATCAGCGGTCTCTGGCATGATTACGATTGATTCAAGAATAGCTCAGTACCGAGTTTCCGAGTAATACAATCAATACGATCCTAGTCAAAAATAATTCTTTATTGACGCCGTTGCGATTGCAAAATTACACTGTTTCTAAGAAAATCACGTAATTTTCTGAAGTGGAAATAAGAATTTATTTCAAACAATTCGTAGGAAAAACGTTAATGATACTGCAAAACGATCTTCAAATGAAGTAATTAAGTAGTATATTTTTAAATGCTGACCAATACTTTTGTTATGTGGCTATTAAAAATTCAAACTGCTCCTCGCCTCGATAATAATAGCTCCATCACGCTTGCAATGTGGGGGAAGACAGCTTTAAGGATTACTTTCGCGTAGTACTGTAGGCTGCACGTCAGTAGAGGCAAAAAAACTAGTATAAGTTGGCCTCTTATTCTATTGTAACTACATACGTACTACGCCAGGCCATTTCAACGACTAAGTGCTGCACTTATTTGCTCTATATTTATAAAGTCATATTATAAGAGCCACGTGTTAGGTGACCCTATTGAAATTAATTAAGCGTAAAAGTGCCACAGAGATTCTGAATGGAAAACCCAATAACACTTTTCCCGATCTGGGGACCAAACCAAGGACTCCACAATCAACAGTAGCGCTTGCACCCACGAGACCAATGAGGAAGTCGACAGTAGGTCTATTTAATTCACAAATAGATAGTGCTAGCTTCCTAATTCCGGGAATTAGGATAGCAGCCGTTAACAGCCGAACATCGCTGCAGGGCTGTCAAATAAATGTCGAGTGGTTCTCAACATTTTTATAGCGGCAGACATAAACGCTAAACGCTATTTTATGACCCGATTATGTCTCTTGCAAAAGCCCTGATCCAGATACGTGCTTTTAAATATTTTGATTAGGTTTTTATTATGGGAAGTCGTTTTGTTTGAGATGTGAGTTGTTTGGAATAGGTTGGATGTTTTGTTAATTTATATTGGGTTTGTACTTTAGGTTTTATGTTTGTGATTATGGGATTGACACAGCTTTAGGAAGCTTATTTGTTTTAGCTTATTTAATGTTTCATTAAATCTTGTACGTTAAATTGACCTCATTCTTTGAATAATCTGAAAAAACACTCTATTTGATTTAATATACTCAACTCTGGCGGCAGTTTCCTATATATCTCTCTTTTAATTTAGGTAATCTGTCTCTGTGATACTATTTTCAAGATTCAAGGGTTTTTACTTCTCTAGCTTTCTCCAATTTAATTCCAAGGTCACCGACATTTCGCCACTATCCAACAGATAAGCCACTACCTCCGATATAAGGCGCAGGTCACACATCTACCTAATCTCGGCCGCACATGTGCCCAACAAGACCGCAACTAATGGCCGGTCTCTACCGAAAGTGGACGTATCTGTAATGTCGTTACTTGTTTTCGGATCTGCGGGTTAGACGGTGGTCAGGGTTTGCGACAATACCTGGATTGATAAATACAGGTGTGATATGAATTGTTGGGTTGGATCTAAACATTTGGCCAAACATCAAATTCCAATTCAAATGAATACACTCACAGGCACAATTAACCGCCCACCTATATCATTCGTCACCCTGTTTGTTTACGTTAACTATGGCTTATCAACTGTTTTGTTTTTTGTTAAGTGGGTACTTTAGCAATAAATCAAACACTTATACCCTTATTTCCTTTTGCTAAATTTGTGTCACCGAAGGGTTTTTGGAATTTAGTCGTCGTTTGACATTGTTGCAGTTGTGTTACCGTGTTAACATTTCCTGTTCTGTACTGCCATAGTGTGCGAATATTGTTTAATTTGAGATTGTATTGTTTGTTCATTGTTTGTTACTGTAAAAAATGCCACTCGATGCAACTGGTGCAGCTAGGGCAGTGGCTTTAGCTGACGCTGGGTACAGCCGACGTCGCATCGCTCGTACACTCGGTGTACCTCGAACTACGATACGAGACGCCATCAGACGATTTCGGGAGACAGGTTTATACACCCGCAGGCCAGGTCAAGGCCGACATCACATTTCTTTTTCCATAAAGGTAGTTTTTTACGTACCTTTCATAAAATGTGGTCTAAGTTTGACAATTTCTGAAAATTTAAACAAATACAAGGTTATTTGTGCCTGTGAGTGTATATTTAGCTAACATACGATATTTGAACAAACATGACGATCAATTTAGCCTACAGATTGATCCAATGTAACATTGTCTTGACTGATCGACTTCCCATCCATAGGATTGATTCCCGACGTGGTATAAAGTACTTACACATTTTCTGTTGGTTTTGTACGGCTATTTAGGGATGCATGCGTTGAAAATGGCCACCAAAAGTTTTCAGTATCATGAATATAAGAATGCTTTAATGAAACCCCTATAATTAATAATTATACCTTTGGATCAGCAGTATTTTAATAACAACAACTCAATCATTAGTTTTGCTTTTGCTAATCAAGATGATTATGGGACTTGACAGAGTCCACTAAAGGTGCTAAATAATTATACATTGCTAAACCTGGCATACCCAGGCATACCCAGGTTCAGCAATGGTAATTTATGTAATATACCTAAATGTAAAGTCGGATTTGTTTTCTGTAAATTCACCGTTACCACTTCCATTCATTGCGGTTGTGATACATCGTCATGACGTAAAAGCTTTTTGATTGTAGCAACTGCAAATATGGATTGTGAACGAGATTTCGAGTTTAAATGCATTTTCGTATGCCCCACTATTTTGGAACGGAGGGAAAGTGTGTCAATTGTTTGTTTTGCAGATTTTCAGTGAGTCAAATGACGAAAAATATTGGTTGATGTTTTTAAAACAAACTGTGTGTTTAAGCCGAGTTGAAGTTTGAATATTGTTTATTTTTATTTTGTTGCAAATAAATTACGTCCATAACAATATCGAGAAGATAAATTTTCGGTAAAAAAAGTTTCCGTTTTGTAGCGTATTTTAACTATTGCTCTATTCATACAACATAAATATTATAAAAGCGTGGATAATTATTAAACAGCTCAAAGTAGGTAAGCTCGCCAGCAATCTAAAGATGGTTATTAACCTAGGTACAATACGCAGCCCTTATTATGGTACTGTCGATCATATCAATGCGACTCTAGGCTCTTACGAAGTGCCATATGAACGGCTGGCTACCGTATTTTCTCTTTGATATCTCGATACAACACGGTACGAAAACAATGGTTACACACATTTAAAACATTAAATACCTTATCTGACCCCCAAAATTCAGGCAACGCCTAGTTTAGGGGTCTCTGTCCAAACTGATATGAAGATACAGTTTGTAAATAAATATGAAATTTGTAAGCCCATAAGACAACTCACCATCTTGCTTCACAGTATTCCCCAGTGGACCGCAGCTAGCGACCCAGACGAGCAGTATCCACCGCAGCATGAGCCCAGCCCTGCTTCTCTGCAGCTCGGGCTGGTTGTGGAAGTGACGCGCTGTCGGCCGAGCCTGCACTGCCATGGTCGCATCAAACGAGGGACCATTGGTGGAGGGGGAGGCTCACATTGTTTGGGTACCTGGAAATAAAATAAAATTAATATTTGGCGGTTGGGTACCTGGTGGGTACAAATGCAATAAAATTCATATTTGGTGGTTCCGATTGAGTATGGTAGACAGTATGGCAGACCGCATGTGGAGATAGAACTCTACTGTGGTTTCATATCTAATAAAATAATATTTAATCAAATCAGAGGGGCTCGTGGCTAAGTAATAACGGCCGCACGGGTCGATCGATCAGGTTAAGCTACGCTTGCCGCGGTTGGTCCGTGGATTGGTGACGTCTTTACATACCAAGACCCCTCCATGCCTCGGAAAGCACGTTAAGCCGTTGGTCCCAGCTGTCATTTGTAGATCTTTGACAGTCGTTACGGGTCGTCAGAAGCTCAAAAGTCTGATAACCAGTCTTACCAAGGGGTATCGTGTTACCCAGTAACTGGGTTGTGGAGGTCAGATAGGCAGTCGCTCCATGTAAAATACTGGTATTCAGCTGTATCCGGTAAGACCGGAAGCCGACCCCAACATAGTTGGGAGAAGGCTAGGCAGATGATGATGATGATGACTCCACAGTAATCATCATTTCATATCTAAAAATTTTTAGCATCGAAATTTCAGGAAAGAAAGAAGAACATACGTTTATTTAGTACAGATTAAAGGTTCGTAACATATTCTGAAAAATAAACACAAAAATGTATTCCGTTGTAGCAAAAAAAAAAAAAATAAGAATGTGTGCCTCAGGGCTGCGCAAAATAGACAGGATAGTACTTCTCTAATATTTTCAATTATTTTTGTAATATGCCACATTGTAGCCACATTGTACTAAGGCCTACCTTACAATGCTAACAGTGCTACGTAACGCAAGAATAATTTTGTCCAGAAATGCTTAGCAAATAAAAGTAAATAGCTAAGTTAGCTTAAGCTCATTAAACCACTATTTTCTCCAAGGACAAAGTTAAAAGCCAATCCATATTTTTTATTGGACAGCTATAATTTCCTGTCCCCTAGCACTTATAGGTGTAGCTACGCATTAACGTTTAATAGCAAACTTATCTGACCTTAAACAAATGGCGGAGGCAAGCTGAACGTGTCGTATCGAGGCTCTGGCCTTCATAAATCACAAAGCTACTACAGATCTAAGATAAGAGAGCTTTTAAGTCATCATCGTAGCGCTTTTGATTGCTATTCAAGTTTGTGTGAAGATTGGGAGTTATGGAAATGGGCTGTTGTGCAATTCGGAGAAAATGTAAGACTGAATATTGTGACGCAATAACAAGAATTTGATGAAGCTGATGTAAATAAAAATTCGGTCGACCAAGGGCAGTAATATGAAATCTACCATATAATGACATACTACGTCAATAATATCAGTGAAAGCTTGATTTATAGTAGATTACTTTTCTAATTGGAAAATCCTTGAGAACAAAAAGCCAACTCTTGTCTTCTGGTATGTTACAGCTGTCTTTACTACCTATTACTAGACCCAAAAGAATTTATTTCGCCAAAAAATCCAGTTGATCTTGCTCGATCTTGATATAATTTATAGCGACACAGTATCATTATTGATGTTTTCACGGCGATCTTATCTAGCGAGATAAGAATCTTTCTCGTAGGCCGTAGCGTCTGTCGCTAGGCAACTTGCCAAATACTTGTGTATTGCAGTTATTGGTTCCGCTTACTCGATAAAACGAGATGATATATCATTTTCATGAATTTGTCGACTGGACTGTTTTATTTGAAGATGTTGTCGATGCCCAGTTATTACTTTGCTAAAATAGTAGTAGGAAATTATTCATTCATTCAAGCACTTTTTCGGTTACGTAATCTGTTTTAGAGATATTAAGTCAACGTGTCCATAAATTAAATAAGCTGTTGCGATTACCGAAATATATTAAGTATTTAGGAATGTATGATCTCACCTCCAGTTTTCTTAAGCCTTACATTAATTTCGAAATTTGATTACATGTAATATATATAAACTTACATAAAATTAGCGTACTATCTTATCACTGTCGCATAAGACCAAGCAAAGTGAGCACTCTACGAATACTGGCATTAAGCCAAATGATCACAGGTAGGTCGAAGAAGAATTTAAAAAACTATTAGAGTGCTTGGAAATAGAGCCGAGTCTAAAAAGAAAGACATACTCTTTGGGTCCGAAAGAAAAAAAAAACGATTTAGGTACGTAAGTAAACCTGCAAGGTTTAATAGGGTCTTACACCCATTTTTGAAAAGTGTCTTAATTAAATTCTATAGTGCTAATAAGCCCAAAAAAATAATCACAAAATTTTTATTCAATCGATTAGTGCCATAAAAATGCATTTAAAATTTTACATTTTCAAATTTCGCGCGTAGGTTGACGAAAACGCTGGACGCAGTGGACGCCATGTTGCTCTGTGGTCATGACGTCACTGGGCTATGAAAACAAATGCGCTGATCTTTGTATGATATATGACACGTTTTTGTTAACATAGCCGTATGACGTAATAACATGGCGGCTACTATTTCATGGTGTTTTTTAACAGATTAGAAAAACTGAAAACGTTGAATTGAATTTTAAAATTTATTTTGTTATTTTATGAACTAAAAGTAACATTTTCCGACTCCTTTTTGCCTAAATCATATCAATAATATATTTATATATTATTTCTCGTATATAGTAAAATAGCCTATTGCAATGCAATTATTTTTGAGGAGTCAACAATATTCATTACATTATTTACGCTGACGACCAGATGATTTTTTCAAACATATGAAGCAATAGATTCAGTTTTTTTTTTTTGATCTCTTCATTTCTGATTCGACCACGTAGGGAAACTCCAAGCTTAGCCCTCTCCAAAAGAAAAGAAAAGTTGGAAGGCCTCCTACAAGGTGGACCGATGACCTTGTGAAGGCCGCAGGAATCCGCTGGATGCGGGAAGCACAGAACCGGTTGAAGTGGCGGTGCATGGGGGAGGCCTATGTCCAGCAGTGGACGTCTTTCAGCTGAAGTGATCATGATATCTGTTACGCAATTGGGGTGCTGGTCAAAATTATCATGTGTAGAAATGTCAAATACGAGAATTAATCTGCGGTACGCACAGTATCGGACGATTTCAAATTACTCGTAAATCCTGCGAATTGCTAATTTAGTAGTACCTACTTAATACTGGCTACGATAGTGGCATCAATCAGTTTCGGTACTAAATAGAGGATGTGTCTTTATTAAATGCTCTATCCATTGTTGCCATGGCAACTAAACGTTTAGTTGTTTCACAATGAAAACGGGACAACAATTTTCTGTGCGGAAATCGAGCTGCAGATTTTGTTTCCGCACCATTCCATCTTTCTTTATTCAGGTGGAAATATGTTCAGTGGCAGATATCTTGTTTATTATTTATTCTATAATTTTCAGGACTTGGTGGAGTTTGTATGAACATCGCGTAATTGGAGTAATAAAAGCGACTAAAGGACCAAAACTTATCACTGAACTTGTAATCCGAGTCTA
Source organism: Atethmia centrago (assembly GCA_905333075.3). Taxonomy (NCBI): domain Eukaryota; kingdom Metazoa; phylum Arthropoda; class Insecta; order Lepidoptera; family Noctuidae; genus Atethmia; species Atethmia centrago. The sequence goes on from HG995374.1 coordinate 28,480,520, forward strand.
AAGTCACACTTGACACTTCGATTATAAAGATGGACTTAATGCAAAACTTGGTTTTTGTGAATCGTCTGTGCGTCTTGTTGTCAGTGTGTGATCTCTTAGTTGCAGTCTACATTGTAATTTAATTTGCGTTGGTGGACTGGTTTTAGATGAACAATATGTAGGCAATTTCTGCAGTAGCAGGCCGAATGAGGAGGAGGACGGGAGGTTTTTGTGTTACTGAGAAATTATGTTATGTATTATACAACTAGATTATTGGCAGTAAGCAACCATTAACATTCTTCTGACTGGCATTTACCCAGAAATCACTAGAAATATGTACCTTACAAATCCGATTGATGACGGTGTTCATATGGTTTCCAGCATTAGATAGCCTTTGTAATAGCCTACCGAGAAAATGTGAGCTTTTTAGTGGATTTACGGGACATTCATGCAATTATCTGTTTGTGACTAATTGTAACAGAGCTTACCAAGTCAGGGATCATTAACATGTACACGGATTTCGTACTTATAATGGTTTAATCGTACTGACTGGTTTGTTGGCTAACAGCTGTCACTTAGATTCCTTTTTTAAACTTCTCTGGCGATTTTTTTTAAAGAACTGAAAGTTTTAAGTGGCCTGTATTTCTGTGTATTGTGTCTTACAACCTATAATTTATTTAAAAGGACTTACAAAATGAGAAGTATTTTGTCGCTTTGTGGCCAATTATTATGTCGTTTTCTATGTAATGAGGACCTAAATGATATACTAAATGGGACATATGTTGGAGTTTTGAGGCAAAAATATATAATTTTTCATCGCAATATAAAAAATGACAAGTTCTTTTCCATAATTGTACTTTTAATACTCATTTAAGTGTACGGCTGAATGGAAATAGGTCGATACGCTAGATATTAAACTGGTGCAGTGTGTTACTACTATCATTTAAACGGAAATGGGGCAATCAACTGTTGGGCAATATTGCTCTATGATTACGGCAATCTTCAGGGCTAGTGCACATGAGATAATTATGTCTTTTAAAATAACTCGACCTGAACGTAGTGCTAATCCTGGAAATAAAACTTTAATTTATTCTGAGTCCCAACAAATTCTCAATAAGTATAAAACCGAGCACCTTACTAGCCACTCGGTATAATTATTTTAATAGAACTAAACTTTACAACGGTTGAAACAATTAAGTTTAGAAACACAGCGATGAAGTCATTTTGAAAGGCTAATTATTTTCCAGGTGACTAACAACTTAAAGGCAGACTAACTATTTGCTACTAAAAAATAAAATGGGTAGCAAAAATAATAGGTTGGCAGCTACAGTGAAGTAGCATTTTAAGTATAAAATCAGTTGGGTTAGGTTAGGTTAGAACAGTGACCACTAACGCGCGAAGGCGAGCGAGCGAAGCGAGCGTGCCGCGGCAGCGGCCACCGAGCGTCAGATCCCCTCGGTTGTTAGTGACTCTCAGTTACCAAAACAAAAACTCTTCACTGTAGCTGCCAACCTATTATTTTTGCTACCCATTTTAATTATTTTTAAAACCCTAAATCAGATTAGTTTGTCGCCGCGTTAAATATATGCCATTTTGAAATAGCAATTCAGTATTCCACATCACACCCTAATTGCGTAACACAGTTTGAATCACAATCCGAGAAGTTTGAAGGATATTGCTAATCTATTGCTTCGTAGGTTTGAAAACTCGTCTGCTCAAGAACGTCAATAACGCAATGGACGTGGGTAAACTGTCAAAATGAAACCGATTACCGACAGTGCGTAATAAAAAAACACTGTTGTATTTTGAACTCTCGGCGCTATGCAGAGCGTTGAAAATCCAGTGCTCGGAAAAAAATCGGCGCGATAAAAAAGCGCCCGTGTGAACCTGGGCTTAAGCTTTGCTTTCCAAAAAAAGCTGTGAACTGTCACAAAATAATAGCTGTCCAAATGCAGAGCTTTTTTGACACTGTGTCAAATACTGGCAAAAATACAGATTGTGACGGAACCGTTTTCCAAAACCCAAACTATACTGACATACATTTAGACATTACATTCTCGCAACCCATCCCAATCAGGATATTTTTCAAGAAGCGGGTGTACGGGACCAATCACACGCCAAAGCCTCCAGAATGACCTACAAACGCTCACGCACACCCTAAAATTTATTATCCTAATAGTAATATGATTGAACACATCGTGATCGTAATTTCGAGCGTGGTTCCATGTCTAATAACGTTATTTTTGTTCCACCAATCAGGTGATCGCGTGACGGGGGAATAATCCTCACCACTTTCAGTATTCCGTTACTGTGCACCTTATCTTGCTGCCACAAGGTCGTAATTCAAATGACTCGTGGTGGCAGAATCTTGTTCTTTTATCACAGAACTTGGTTGTATAGTGAGTTATCGTGTTGCCATTGTCTCGAAATGTCGCACTGATCGAGTGTTTTATTCTTTACTGGAATTTTAGTGGATCGAAATAGATGTCGTTTAGCTGTTCGTGGTGGGAGTAAGAAAAATGCATTGCGGATTAAATTGAAACTGCGTTTAAACTTGAGAGTGACAATATTGTTTCATTGTAACATACAGGTTGAAATTGAAAACTTGCGACAAACTGAAATGGGACATTGTATACATCATTATTAACAACTTTTACTAAGGGACCAAAGCTGTAATCCCAAAAAATAAAATCTGCTTTTCCTACATTTTGATGAGGTATTGCGAACATAAATGTAGGGGACAGCAGTTTTTTTTTTGGGATTGTAGCTTTGGTCCCTTAGTAAAAGTTGTTCATAATGATGAGTACAATCTCCCATTTCGATTTGTCGCATGTTTTCAATGTCACCCTGTATACAGTTTCGTGGACGACTTCGACGTCTGTGGCTCGAGAGCTAAACGACGCAACTAGATCCCTCAATGGCTATTTGTTGGGGTCATAACCGGTGCTCCTTATATCGTGGCTGAAACTTCCTTCGTTCTCGAAACTTATAATCAGTAACACGTTGCCCCAGGAAGATGACGGCTGCTCACAATATCAATAGTGCAAGAGGACTGGCTGAGCACTATGCATAATCAGCCTATAATGTTCCCACTGCTGGGGCACAGGCCTCCTCTCTGTGAGAGGGAGTGGGCCGTTATCCACGACGCGGGCCCAATACGGGTTGGTAGATGTCCAATGTCTTCGAATTTTTGGTTCTAGGACATGCCGGTTTCCTCACGATGTTTTCCTTCACCGTTTTGAGAGCAGTGGTGATGCGTTGTGTTCCACGCGCGCCTCAATAAGATGTCTTCAGCACAAGTGTAGGGGTCCTCTAGAGCCGATGCCTGCCGGAGTCGTGGGATAGTTCGAAAAGGTTACCGAGGCCCCTGGTAACACAGGCAACGGAAGGAACACGGGTGGGTTTTAGTCAGTAAGAGTCTTACACATCCTCCCGCTGCGCCCACAGCGGGAGAAGTTATTTGATAAAATCCCACCCAAAAAAAAAAGTGGTGATGAAATAATTTTACACAAAGTAAAGCGCCTGTCTGGGTTCGAACCTAAGACCTACAACTCGTTAGTCGTGGCCGTTACCACTGATGCACTATGAGTAATATGCTTCATTGGTTCAGTGAGGTAATTTTAGAGATTATTATTACCAGCTTACTATAGTGCCATTACAGGGGGGCAACCACGGCCTCTTAGAGCAGTATTATTTTAATATTACATCAGTGTGGGAATGAGATGAAGCTATTCCTGGGGTATAGGTCCATCTCGTTCCCACTGTGAAGCAATATTAACCTTTTGACCGCCACAGTCTATATAGACTAAAATGTGCCCAGCACGCCACGGTCACGACTACATGACAGATGTCAAGGAATAATTCGTAGCTTGGCGCCGAGGGCACGTTTTTGCATTTTTGACTTGGCGGTCCATAGGTTCAAATAATACTGCTATGAGGCTGTGGTTGCCCCCCAGGACAAATGCGTCTTCTCATACAGAGAAAAGGCACGAGCGTTGATCACCACGCTTTCTCAAGACGGGTTGGTGATTTTATACTAAATATTAATTAAAAGTCCAGTCCAGTACACATAAAATGGCAATCGATCGTAATGCCGTTAATTTTGACAGTTCAGCCACGTTCATTCCGTTATTTACTTTGTTGAGCAGACGAATTTTTGATACCTATAAAGCAATGGTTTAGGAATTTCCTTCAAAATCCTCGCATTGAGATTGAAAGTGTATTACGCATTTAGGGTGCAGATTTCCTCACGATGTTTTCATTCACCGATGTCAGTGACGTGAAAGATAAACAAATAAGACGCTGACAACACCTAAACCACGGTCACTGTCAGATTGCATAGAAAAGAAAGAGAAGCGGAATGGCACAACGCTTGTAATTTATTGCAAAATATCAAGTAATTATCTATTTAATCCAAAATTGAGTTGAGTAATCGAAAATAAAAAACAACCAAGTTCTGGATTCATATAAGACGTTCTTGTTATTAATTAAATACGTAACGTATGTTGATATTTAATACAGATATTTTGGATGAGAACTCAAGGTAAGAGGTTAGTTTATCGTTAGTTTGTATCGAGATTTTTATTCAAAACGTATTTTGGTAACAACCAACTTCTGGGAAATATGTTCAAGATTAACATATATCTTTTCCGCTAACACAAACTATACAGATTTGCCATAAACAATTTTTTTCTAATGAGAAGCCTATTTTGGTCAATTGGGTCTTGTCAGCGCCTTAATGTGGGTAAATTATGAATTGAAAAAGTCACATTGGCCCGGATTTGGACCTCATGACACCAGCATGCTGGTTATCGAGATTCCCCTCTTAATTATTTGGACATTATAATCCAGCTGAACACTGGTCAAGTAATTGCCAAGTGGGAAGAGGAACGTTCCTATGCGTTCCCGACATCTATCAGTTGCACAATTTCTAGATCAAATTTGCAAAGCTCATAGTCGATAGTATGAAACTGACAGATGTCAAGAACGCATTCTCTCAACAGCTGGACTGTACCTTCTATAAGCTGCAGTAGGTGTTAAAGAATGAATACAAGTTTTAAAACATTTTTGATTTCTATTTTATACAGAAGGAAAATAAAATGTCTTAAAATGTTTATTTAAGGCGCTGACAAGACCCAATTGACCAAAATAGGCTTCTCTTAAGAAAAAAAAAAATGCCAAATCTGTATAGTTTGTGGTAGTGGAAAAAATATATGTTAATTTTGAACATATTACACAGAACTTGGTTGTTACCAATACACGTTTTGAAAAAAAATCTCGATGCAAACTAACGTTAAACTAACCTCTTACCTTGAGTTCTAATCTAAAATATCTGTATTAAATACCAACAAACGTTACGTATTTAATTAATAAAAAGAACGCCTTATTTGAATGCAGAACTTGGTTGTTTTTTATTTTCAATTACTCAACTCAATTTTGAGTAAATAGATAATTGATTCATATTTTGCAATAAATTACAAGCGTTGTGTCATCGCGCTTCTCTTTCTTTTCTATGCAATCTGACAGTGACCGCGGTTTAGGTGTTGTCAGCGTCTTAATACGATCTTATAAATGTTAATGCGTGAGTTGATGGATTAGTAGCTCGTTACTAAGTACTTTATGATTTCGTTTCAACTTAATAGGTTTTTAAAGGTATCAAAGTACTTAAAATTGTTATTACCCCGTAAAATAATATTTACATCGATTCGGTATTAGGATTTTTTTATAACAGATACAACAAGGGTTTGAAAGGATTTGATACCGAGAATAGGTTCTTCAATGTGTGTGATCATTGCAATTTTGCCACCTTTAACCATCGAACCAAGCATGATTGTTCAAAATGATACCCAAAAAAAATACACAAAAGAATCTCGACCAAAAAAATCAGACCACATTTCTTTACACTTCGAAACACCTTTACAACATAATTGGTTTTAAAAAATATGACTGTACCTCTCAATAAAAGGCGCGGTCATATGCCAAAAAAACCACCGGCCAAGTGCGTGTCGGACCACGCAGAATGATTCTAGGGGTTCCGTATATAATTCCAATAAAGGGTTCCGTAGTTGGGATGAATTTATCTCAAAATCAAATCTAACATTATAGTTGACAAACATATGTATTCTCCCATACATCGATATTCGTCACGGTCAATTCTCCAACTATAAATGTAAGTTGGTCGACTGCTACTCGTTAACTTGTAAAGCCTGCTTATCTGTGATAGTTTTCCTTTTAATTTCGGTATATACTACTGCCATGAATTTTTTACATATCCAAAAACAACCATTTAGCTGGCAGGGGGTTTCTAACAAAAAAATATCATTTTATAGCGTATTATTACGCAAACTTATTCATGCATCGAAAAGTGCTTTTCACGGACCCACAATATTTTCATTGTGTGTATTTTTTTTGTGGCCTCAGCGGCTACACCATGGGGTAGACGAGAAGAAAAAAATGTTTTTTTAAGATTTCACTGTGCCGCCATGCCAAATTATAGCTTTCTAGTACTAGGACTCTCTGAGCTAAGCCGCGGACGGACAGACAGACAGACGGACATGGCGAAACTATAAGGGTTCCTTGTAGACTACGGAACCCTAAAAAGCAAGTAAATAGACTTGGCCAACATTGGCCAAACATCACCATCCATTGTTAAATTCTCAAACAAGACATCTACAGTAGTCGCCACTAAACTACTCATACACTGGCCTGCAAAACTAAGTAGGTACTACACTTTTAATTTTTTTTTTTTTTAAACTGTAGAAATGTTTTATCAGCTTTCTTTGAAACTATAGTAAATTTTACATTAGTAATATTTTTAAATCTAAAACAAAATAAAACAATAAAAATGATTATTTAGCTTAGTGTCATAAAACTCAACTAGCATTCACAAGTATGTTTTACATACTATTTATTTTTAATAACTATTTTTCGAATCCTTTTTGTTTCGAAAGTATATCTTGTGTACTTAAAAAGTTATTGCAATTTTAAAAGTGTGATACTTAGTTTTGCAGGCCAGTGTATATTATGTAGATCACAAAGACGCCAACATTTGTTGGAGATTTTGTCCATTGACGTTCAAGGCAGGTACACATAGTTGGCCCTATTTCACAATGGTACTATTGGTAGTACCATTGTAAAATAAGGCCAACTACGTGCGTGCGTACGTATCTTCCCAGGGCTATTGCCACGTCAAAATATTCGAGTGAAGATGATTCGGAGTAATGCTTTCCAATTGAGAATGTTTAGACAGCATTGTTACCCGGAATTTATGTGGTGGGAGTATACATCTACATAATCGTACTAGAAGAATGTTTAAAGCTTGAAAATCTTTTTTTCCTTTTATGGATCAACTATTATTTCTTTATTTAGATGAAGCTTCGTTACTGCTAGTGTATTTTTTATAGTTGTTGTTTTTGATTTGATTCTGATGTTGGTTGGTATTTATTTGATAAGTAGCGTGACTACGTCCGATGTATCTATTGTTATTTCAAGCTGGTTTTCTATTTCAGAATTTTTGTTTATGTTCCAATTTTCTACATCACTATCAAACTATTTTTAAATAACGAAGGTATTTTAGATCAACTAGATTTCTTAATTTATTATTAAAACTTATAAGAATCAGCATTGCCATTCAACGTGGCAATGCTGCCATCCTTTTGGGTTCTCTTCCGATTGACAGTGATGCTGATGATTTTTTTATGCCCATTAAGCCCTTCCTCTTTTTTACTTACTTGTACATGATCCTATGTATATATTTAAGTGTTAGCTTGTATAATATCTAAGTATATTTTTCTGTAAACAAAGAAAATGTAAAACATATTTACAAATTTATGATAAAGAAAGTTTCATTGTACCTATGGCTGTATTATCATCACAGTCATTTATAAGTACCTACTGGAATCTTCTAACAAAAAACAACCGAATTGCAAACAAAAAACTACAAAGTGAAAAATATCTTTAATTTCGAAACTCGGTATCTTCCGTAATTAAAGTAATTTTTCACTTTGTGTTTTTTTTTAAGACAGTTGTTTATTTTTCTTAAAAAGTATTTTATTTTGAATTTTTTAGTTATGGTACCTACCCCACATCAATTCGTAAACTACTACCAACTTACTATGTAAACAACATCGCCAGGTAATACAACATCATCAAGATACACAAAGTGGATTAAATAAGTATTATCGAAGCTAACTCAAAAACTACCAAAAGCAAAGTTAATTATATATGGGACAACCGCGCAAGCTTCCTCTATCAAATAAAAATTAGTTTTCAAAATCGTTCCACAATTGACAAAAACATTTCGATAACAGACATTAAAAAAAATACGTACACACGAACATATAACTTCCTTCTTTTTTGAAGTCGGTTAATAAGGAAAAGCTTTCAGTTCGGAGCTGAGGGTGTTACCAATCCAGGTTTACGATGACTATCAAGTTATTATGTCATGTCGAATGGTGATAAATATTCCCTTCACGATCATTGCTGGCTAATTTTATTGATCTATAGCTTCCGGCGTTATGTGAAAAAACTTGGGTGTAGCTTGATTATATTACTGTATAAGTTTTTTATCGGCAGTATACGACTTTGAATATATAAGTTTTTTTTTTGACAAATCTTAAACACAATATATACAAGCTAACACTAAAATATACATACTATGCACAAGCATATAAAAAAGGGTAGAACTCATTGGGCATCGAAAAATTTGTCCGCATCGCTGTCAATGGAAAAAATGCCCAAAAGGCTGGCAGCATTACCAAGTTGGATAGCAATGCTGAATCTTGAGCCTAAAAATAGGCCAGGCCTCTAGTCACTTGAAGAGTCGACCAACCGCGACAAGCCGCCGAAATACTCGATGAGCACTCGGCCCTAGTGTTTCAACACAGAACGGCTCGAACATATAGCTCCCAATAAGGTTGTTAAATTTCTTGATGATAATAATCCTGATTTATCGAATCAAGATTTATTGAATCAATCGAGACAATATCTGAAAGTTCAAAATTTGTAAAAAAGATTTAGAAGTTTTGAACTATTAGGCCCAATTACACCACAAATCACTAAATTCATTTAACGCTAAGCGTATTAAAAACATTATTCTGTCTATCATCTTTAAACTATTGACAGAAATAGAACGTTGTTTTGAATTCATAACATTTTAATTTATGACATGGGATTTAAAACTTCATAGAAAATCTAAAAGAATGTCTCTAGAGACCTCGTGTATAAAAGAAAAGTTTTCCCAACGCAAATCATACAATTATTAATATGTAAGTAAATATCAGCTCCTCAGAAATAACATGCTGTAGGATAAAAAATGTTAATTCGATGGGATATAGTTCAGTTTCCTAAAATCAACTTTGTTGCCATGAACTTCGAGTCTTCATTCGATGAAGTTGCTATGATTTTCTCCATTCATATGTAGTATGGCTTTAGTATGTAGATTTGCCTTGCCTTCCTATAAAACCTACTTATTTTCAATAATCAACTAATCCACCGTATATCATTCCTAATCAGCTTACAAATTAACATACAAACTGTTAATAAGAAATAAAATAAATATAAATAAACAATAAAGCTGTCTGCCCACTAAACCGTGTGATTCATGTCGGACCGGTTCGAATGCACCTTTAGTTACAGCATTAGTTAAAGCTAGGCAGGTGTTTGTGGCTGACCGTATTTTTTACTTTTTGGCTATCAAAAATTTACCTTTAAAATTTGTAGTGACGTTTCTGGGATGTTAGGTATTTTGTTTGGACTATTTATGTAGAAAGTTGAGTATTTATGCTGTGCAATGATTGAAAAACAGCAAATTTTCCATTTATATTTATTTTGTTACTATTCATGAAATGAACCGAAATGACGATGAAAGGAGTTCTCTTTAAAAAGGGTTTTTTTAACCCCAACTCAGAGATCTCTCTAATCATACAAAATGTTGAGTGTTGAAGATTGACGATAGATAGATAGATAACACATTTATTCAGTGCACGCAAAAGACATAGCACAACACAGAAAAGCACAATTAATAGATAACAGTACTGACTTCTAATTAAAGATGGCTATTACATGACATGACGAATTGACATGAAACTGATTTTTGGGTACGACTCGTGCATGTAGATACTTTAGTATATGACAAGGAATTAAGACAATTCTTAACAGTTGCTACAATACATATAACATTTACAAAACAGTCTAACTCAAAACAAAACGACAGTTCCTGAAGCTACTCGTAACTTGTCAGTCATGACTATGAATACTTCGTTTCACGACGCACCTACCGACACATACAGCACAAAGGCTAGCACGACTGTACTACCTACGTTATATTACTATTCCCATGACATAGCCCACGTTTGAATATCAACTAAGATACTAATCTCGTCACGACAGTTTTCCTTCAAGTCGGTATTTTTAGCTGACTATAAATTAAAATGATTAACATATAGAATATGTAGGAGTATTGGCGAGAATCCAAATCAGATAGCTAATGAGCAAGTGAAGGCTCTGTGCGGAATGCTTTTAAGTACAAAAGGGATAAAAACAAAATTCGACTACGGAACAAACGAAACGAAGAGAAATGTAGGAATTTGTACATCAACATGTTGTTGAGCGTCCACCATATTTATTATTCGGTGACCTAAGAGACATTGGAACACATATAAATTCAGAAAAAGAGAAGGGGAAGACCAAAGAAACGATGGATGGACTGTGTGAAAGATGATATGGCTAGAAAGGAGATGACTACCGAGATGACGACTAATAGTGAAGTGTGAAAGAAAAATACATTTTGCACTGACTCCAAACAAATTGGGATAAAGGCAGGAACGCTATACAAATTCAGAAAAGCTACAGTTACTAAAATCCATCCAGCAGGTACGGCTAAGGTGTAAACCACCTGAAGGACTTAATGTGGTAACTTGGTAAGGATAATTGCAGGAGACTAATGGCCCCTTTATTGCAGTCTAGCAATTAGTAGTATTATGAAGAGATATTGTACACGTAAAGACCGAATATAGGTAATTATATCACCCTCACCCACAGAAATGACCCTCAGCTGACTACGTAATATACGTGGGAAGATGCACAAGTGACACCAACATTTCATCTTTAAGTAGCCATTACACAAAGATTCACCGTTGTGGGGAATGATGATGAGAATCATAATTATCTTGTAAATACACAAAACCATGGTTTATTGCAAGCTGTAATGAAAGTTATTTTGGTAGAAGTTTACAGGGAGGTGGAAAATTATTTTAATGAGTATAAAGATCAGTAATAATACGTGGAAAAATGCACAAGTGACATCAACATTTCATCTTTAAGACGCTGACAACACCTAAACCGCGGTCACTGTCAAATTTCATAGAAAAGAAAGAGAAGCGCGACGACACAACGCTTGTAATTTATTGCAAAATATGAAGTAATTATCTATTTACTCAAAATTGAGTTGAGTTATCGAAAATAAAAAACAACCAAGTTCTGCATTCAAATAAGACGTTCTTGTTATTAATTAAATACGTAACGTATGTTGATATTTGATACATATATTTTGGATTAGAACTCAAAGTAAGAGGTTAGTTTAACGTTAGTTTGTATCGAGATTTTGTTTTTAAAACGTGTTTTGGTAACAACCAGGTTCTGGGAAATATGTTCAAAATTAACATAATTTTTTTCCGCTACCACAAACTATACAGATTTGGCAATTTTTTGTCTTAAGCGAAGCCTATTTTGATCAATTGGGTCTTGTCAGCGCCTTAAGTAGCCGTTACACAAAGACTCACTGTTGTGGCGAATGATGACGAGAATAATAACTATCTTGTAAATACACAAAACCATGGTTTATTGCAAGCTGTAATGAAAGTTATTTTGATAGAAGTTTACAGGGAGGTGAAAAATTCTTATAATGAGGATAAGATTAGTAATATACGTGGGAAGATGCACAAGTGACATCAACTATTTCATCTTTCAGAAGCCGTTACACAAAGATTCGCTGTTGTGGCGAATGATGATGAGACTAATAATTATCTTGTAAATACACAAAACCATGGCTTATTGCAAGCAGTAATTAAAGTTATTTTGGTAGAAGTTTACAGGCAGGTGGAAAATTCTTATAATAAAGAAAGAAAAAGTATTTATTGGGATTCGCACAGGAGAACACAAATTAAACTAAAAAAACACTCATAGAAACATAAAAAACAAAAACTAAAATGAAAATAAGAACAAAATGCTCTGTCAAAAGGCTCCTATCTCAGCATAATGCACTTACAAATAAGTGAAGCAGAAATAAAAATAACAACATAAAAACGTAAACTGAACTTAATACCTATATCAAAGCCTCCAGGCAAAAAAGGCGTGCCCGCATACATTGAAATAGTCTAAGTTCATGTTAGGTAGGTACTATCATAGATATTCGGGTAATATGGAACAGTTAATTGTTTGCTTTTCCGATCGATTCAAACCGAATACGAAGTGAAATCGATCCCAACTTTTAACCAAAAATATAAATCTTATTTGGTTAACTTTTGAGAAAGTCTATCTATGTTTACTCCAGGGGGGTAACCACTGCCGGGGTCGCGGGAAGGTACTTATGGGTCACCGAGTCCCCTGGCAACACAGGCAACAGGAAGGAATACGGGTGGGTTTTAGTCAGTAAGAGTCTGACACACCCTCCCGCTCCGCCCAGAGATGGAGAAGTTATTTGATGATTTCCCACCCTCAAAAAAAAAAAAAAAAGGGGGTAACCATCCGGCTCGACGGCGCGTTGTATTCCACGCGCGCCTCAAAGAGATGTCGTCAGCACATATAGTAGGGGTCCACTAGGGCCGATGCCTGCCGGGGTCGCGGGAAGGTACTTATGGGTCACCGAGGCCCCCGCAACACAGGCAACAGGAAGGAATACGGGTGGGTTTTAGTCAGTAAGAGTCTGACACACCCTCCCGCTCCGCCCAGAGCGGGAGAAGTTATTTGATGATTTCCCACCCTCAAAAAAAAAAAGGGGGTAACCATCATCTCTTATAGCAGTATTATTATAATATTACTTCACAATGGGAAAGTGATGGAGCTATACAGGACTTATAGCTCCATCTCTTTCTCACGCTGAAGTAATATTGAAGTAATACTACTATAAGAGGTGATGGTTACCCCCCAGTTCTTGTCACATCGCAGTCAAATAGTTTTCACCGGACTAGTTTCTACTTGAGCTATATCCTATTGGACCTATGATGTCCATTAATATTCATCAAACTAAAACTCAAACCATTTTTTTTTTCAAATAAACCATTTACAGGCACTTTTGAATTGTCATAGGAGTCGGTCATTCAGAAAGATGATGCTTGTTGCAATCCAAAGCGTAGTAGATTCCTATGGAGAACAGTAGGCAGGAAAATCCATTGACACTATTTTAAATTATATTGTTACTAAATATTAGTTAGCACTATTAATCTTGAACGTGAGCTTTCGAATGTACATCTTTACTACTCGTAATTTAATGAAATAATGATCATAACTAATAACCGGTTCCAGATGCTCCACTACCAGGAATAATTTCAAAAATACTTTCGTCTAGTGACATGATTACGATTATCGGGAAAATATCTTTTTTTAAGATGGCGAAGGGAAGACTGTTTCTTAAAAATGCATATTTATTTTTTGAGACTGCTTAAGCATAGGATAGTATAGTTATAATATATATAACCTATCCGATCAGACTTCGTTCTGGTCGAAACTAACGTGGATAATATGTGGAATCATCGATACGACGAATAAGACCCTTTACATCTATCCTCACCACGATTTTTCCACGATCTCCACAAGCCCCAAATTTCAATTCAAAAGATATATCTTATAAATAAAATGCCACAGTTTTCAACCCGTCCATAGACACATCTCCCTCACCAAGCCATGCGTGACATGTCCCTTGCATTTCCCATGCAGCCAGTGGCCGTCTGACCGACTTATTTCCAAACGGATTGAGACCCCTCTATGCGCCCCGATGTGCAATAAAACGTTATTTTTTACTCTGTAATGAATTTCTTTATTGGCCTTTTTGAGTCGATACGTTTTCGATTTAGTTGTGGCTGTTAGAAGACATGTGTCGTTTTATTTTGGATTCTAGTTTAATTGAAATAAAAATATGTTTTGAGCGAGAGTGTAATACACATTTTGGTGGTCTTTTGTTTTGATCAAGGTACGTCAGAATGCATCAAAGGGCACAAAGTTTTGGTCGTGGGAAAACGAAAATGTGATAAGACTTGTCCTATCGTGAAATTTATGGGAGCATTTACTTTGATCTTCCATGAATACTTAATGCCCCACTATCATCTCATAGCTTTCAACGTATTACCTACGTGACCCTTTTTAACCGACTTCAAAAAGGAGGAGGTTCTATGTTCGTCTGTATGTTTTTTTAATGTATTTTCATCGGATAAAAAAAATATATGGGACCAATATAAATTTTATTAACTTTGCTTGGGTAGTTTTTCAGTTAGCTTCAATAATACGTATTTTTCCCACTTATTGTCGATGATGTTATAATAACTTCCTGTCACTGATATTTACATAGCAGGCAGTGGTATTTGAATTTGTGTGGGGTATCACAACTAAAAAGCGAAAATTAAAAACTTTTACAAAAAAAAAAATATTAAAGGAAAAATAACTTTAATTTTGGAAGTCAGTGGTATAAAACGAAAATACAAAACCAATGACACCGACTTCCAAAATTAAATAAAATTTTCACTTTTTAATGTTTTTGGAAGTTGGTTATTTGTTAATACACGAATTTCACAAATACCCACCACAAAAAAAAATATATAACAGAATTCCATCTACATCATAATTTTTCCATTGGTTACGCCATAGCTCAACAAGTCAATAACCGATTTAGAAATCAAGTAGTGATTCCTAAAATCGATTTGTTCCGAATACTCGATTCTTTTAACAAGAACCGCGACTAAATACAACACGCGATTCGAAATGTTGTTTTCAAAATACCAACGGTAAAAGGTCATATTTTGGAAACGTAGTATGGATGGTATTCGATATTTTTGTAGTAGTTTAGAGCTTTACGGTAGATTTGACTAACTAAAATTTCGTGTTGCTTAATAGTGATAAGCACTAGTAAGACTACCTTTTGTAAGGGGCGACTAGAATCAATACATTTTTTTTTGTAAACGTTCAAAAGTGCCTTTTATGTGCCTATTTGAAATAAATCATTTGAATTTGACAGTCTGTTGCTTTCTTCATTTATTCAATGTTATGATTCACGAAATCACCGTGGTCATCACCAAAGTGATTTAAAATTGACTTCCAAAAAACCTGAAGAAGGACATTCTCATTTCGGCGCGAAGGTCTAGCTCTAAACACTATCTCTCTCTTTAAATATATTTTAAGTTTTTTTGTTCTTTGCAATTTATTTTGTTCTTTACACTTGTTTCACTATTGAATACGTTATATGGGCATTTTTACTTAAAAATGCACCCGTCTGAAAACTGAGGAGATTTTTTACAAGTGTGTTTTTGAGTTGATTGAGGTTTTCACTATATTTTTGTTACTATTACAAACTACACTTTATTTCTGACAAATAGCTTAATTTCTATGTAAAAAACAATTTTTAAGTGGACACTATAGCAAAATAATGGTCAGTTTGGTGACATTGAAAAACGGTTATAATAATTAAAATAAAGGGAATTATGACGTTTTTCACCTTTAATTAGTTTCAAATACTTGAATTTATCATAAAAATAAATACATGGTAATATAGAAATGGTTTAAAATTTCTTAAAATTAATTTTTAAATTCGGTTTTGTGACAAGTGATTCCATTGCGATCATTATTTTCTTTTTAATTTAGTGTTTAACAGCCTGTTTTTAATTTATAATTTGTATATTCTGTCTTAAAGTATTTGAAACATTATAAGAAAAAAATATATTATGTAAGCATTAAACAAAATTATTAAATCAGTAAAACAAACCACGTGAAAATTGGGACTGTCACCAAATTGACACATCTAAAATTCTTAGGTCGAGACTACATGATATACAAATTAGAAATAAAAGTCATGTTTTTATGTAGGAACATTTATTTCTTGTTTTAATTATCTATTAATAACATTTTATGTTATAATAAGTCTTTGGGTAGGAATCATAATACACAGTAAGATACAAAACTTGTACTTTCTTAAATCAGTCTCGAAATACCTATAAGTAGTCTAAAATTAAAATCAGTCTTAAACTTTTAATGGCACTTGGAACATAAGAAACTTTTCTGTATCAGGTATAATTCAAATAATAAAGATATTAATACAGTATGAGTAAATTGCAAAGGTAATAACAAATATATTTTTTATTATCTTAGCTACCAACTCTTTTATGAAACATTAAAATATTATCTAAAAAATAAATTTGTCAAAATTGTAAAGATTTGGCATGTTCCAGTATTGTATTTTTTCATTATTTTAGGTATCAGTCTTAAATCAACCAAGTGACATCATACCGATGTCTTAAATCAACCAAGTGACATCAGTGTGATGTCACTTGGTTGATTTAAGACTGATACCTAAAATAATGAAAAAAATTAATCATTATACACAGGGTTGGAATCACAATACACAGTAAGATACAAAACTTGTACTTTCTTAAATCAGTCTCGAAATATCTATAAGTAGTCTAAAATTAAAATCAGTCTTAAACTTTTAATGGCACTTGGAACATAAGAAACTTTTCTGTATCAGGTATAATTCAAATAATAAAGATATTAATACAGTATGAGTAAATTGCAAAGGTAATAACAAATATATTTTTTATTATCTTAGCTACCAACTCTTTTATGAAACATTAAAATATTATCTAAAAAATAAATTTGTCAAAATTGTAAAGATTTGGCATTTTCAAGTATTGTATTTTTTCATTATTTTAGGTATCAGTCTTAAATCAACCAAGCGACATCACACCGATGTCTTAAATCAACCAAGTGACATCGTCGGTGTGATGTCACTTGGTTGATTTAAGACTGATACCTAAAATAATGAAAAAATTTAATCATTATATTAGTATATTTACTTGACAATACAATTTTGAAATCTTATCTAATAAAAAATAAATGAATAATATTATTACCAACAATTATAGCACTCATCTTCAGTAAAATGGTCATAGACCAAAAAATCACAGAAATCACACCAGAAATAGGAACTTTGCAATAAATTCCAAATATCAGTTTTAATCATCGCCAGAGTAAAATGTTTTTGTCTTGTTGAATTATTCACCTCTTGTTGACAACCAAAACAATTTTCCATTATAACGAAATGAGTTATGGGCCAGGGCCATGTGGCATCATCAAAATAAAACTTCTCCAAATCATACCTGGTCAGGACTTTGTCTACATCATAAAGTACAACCATATTTTTGACCAATTTGATATTGTATTTGTATTTTTAATGTATCTGGATCAGTTCGTTGTACCTACTTGATTAATCAATCTGAAACAAAAATAAACATCAATAAAATCTCTAATAAAAGAGAATAAAGAAGAGGAAGTGAATAATACTACCTTCCAGACATCTTTCGCATATATAATCAGAGCCTTCAGATCCTCCTATACATTCAGAGCAAAACCAGTTTTTGCATGAAATACATTTCGCTTTTTCTCCAAATATAGAAGACAGACATTTGTGGCATTTTATATATTTAGGTTTTTGACACATCTGTTTGTCTTTAATAGTACTATGATTCTCAGTAGTGACTTTATTTTTAGCTGTAGAAGGAACTGTTGGACGATATGATACTGTGACATTATTATGAATTATAACTGAAGGTTTTTGGGAATGATCTTTAATGGGTCCTAATAGTTCTATAGGTCTTCTTTTTGGTGGTATTGTAATCACTTCTTTCTTTGGGTCAACATAATGACTTTGAAATTTATTAGTACACTGTATCTGTTTTTGAATCCAAAAATTTTTTTCTTCCTTTATATTTAAAGGCTGCACATTGACAACTTTCAAAGGCTCAGATATGTTTGCATTTTTGAGAACAGTGTCAGCAACGGCATTTCCAAAAAAACATATCTCGGTATTAAATACCGAACTCCCTTGAGTATTTTCGACACTAATGGCCTGTGACGGATGTTCAGCGTCTTCTGCCCGAAAGATCAAATCCGTTTCATCAATAGCGTCGAGGTCAATATTTTGAACGGTATTATTAAATTGCTCCGAAAAGTCCAGTAATAGACAAGGATCTTCGACTATATCGCATATTTGATATCCATTATTTGAAGTCTCAGGTCGAATTATAGGTAACTGATCATCATTTACTCCACCAAATACTACAACGTGTGATTTTGGTGAAAAACAGGTACACAGACCTCTCAAGTCCCCACAAAAACAACCAATATCTCTATATTGTATTATGTTCGACTCTCTATTTAGGCTGGTCGATACTTGGTGTAGTTGCATCGTGCCCTTTAGTACCGGTACTTTTGCAGGCAAATTTTTTGCCACTTTTTCCACATTTGCGCTGTCAATCAGGAATACTTTGGTAACTTTTAAACATTGTTTTAACAATGTATAAGCATCCTTTGCGTCTATGACGTCTTTACCAGTGCATACTTTTCGATCAAGAGTGCGTTTGATGCTGCCTCCTATGCCGTCTGCCACGTTTTTACCGTGACCAGCTTCATAAAACGACCAGGTGGTGTATTGAAACTGATACTGTCTTGTATAATAAACCAGTAAATAGAAATTATTTTTCTGTCGATACTGTGCAGACGGTCCATCTGAGTAAAAGTGTATTATCGTCGTTTCAGGAAACTCTTGCTTTACCATGTCAAGTGTGCCCAAATCGCTGCTGGTTGATGGCTAGTATTATCCGATAATGTACAAAATGATTGAGAACGGTTTTTAAGAAACACCATTCCCGTATGCAGACATATTTGAAGATTCGATGCCCCGTAGTGCATTGACTGGATTTCCTCAGCGAGTTTGGATTGATAATTCTCAGAAAAGTCACAAACTATCAAGGCTTCGTTCTCTTTGAGCTCTAATACTGCCTTTTGATACTGACCTTGCTGATGTTTTGTATTGAAATAATGTTTTTTGAATAAAATCAAGTCTCTTTCAAAATCATTTTTCAATTCTTTGAGAGTCCCTTTCTTTGCTGCTTTTGCCATTCTCTTTGTTGTAATTTCTTTTATCGCTTCACCGTCTTTTTTCTGATATGTGTGATCTAATCTCTCCCAACGTGGCCATTCTACTTGTTTTTTAAACTCCTCTTCGCTCATTTGATGATACTGTACTTTTTTGTCCTTGCATTTGTTACATTTAGACCACATGCACTCATAGTTATTCATATCGCATGATACTTGGCTTAAAATATCTTGTATACTGCCTGTGAGTAAACCATGTTTTGCCATAGAAGAATGAAGAAATCCAAAGTTGCTGTGTTTTATACACAAGCAAGTAGATCTTGAGGATAAGTCAGGCGATAATACGAAAAACGGCTTGTATAAATAAAATGTAGTAAAACCGTAACGTCCATTTTCAGCTTTATACTTTTGGAAAGTATTAACTAGCGTCTCTAGCAAATATCGGATTTGGACCTTTTGTTTGTTTTTTGTTCTAACTTCTTTTTTGCCGGCAGTAATACGGCTAATGTCATCCCTTGTATAAAATTTAGTTATCTCTTGTCTCTCACAACGTCTCGTTTTCTTTTTATTTTGTCTAACTTTGTCTTTTAGACCCAACATTTTTGAGATCATCGTTTTATTACCTGAATTTAATGCCAATATTTTGAGGGTTCGTTTTTCTTCTATTTTAAAGCAACTTTGGTAGGTCGTTTTAAGAGTATTTTCCAATATTTCTTCTCTCGCTTTCATTTTCAATATTTGTAAATTCAGGTCTTTGATCTCCTTATCCTTCTTTTGTTTTAACCTTTGGTATCGTTTCCGATAAGTATCGTTCTTTTTTCTTAAATTTTCAATCTGTCTTGTGTAATTTCTGTATTTATTTACAAGGAATTTGTTTTTATTTCTCAGACTTTGTATGAATTTTTCTTTTGGTAAATTTTAAGTTTTCTTGTTGTGTAACACTACTAGGCTCGGGTATTGAACTAATGTTATTTTGAGAAAAGTCGTGTTTCTTGGCTTTCCCTTGCTTTTGCCGGCTTTTCCTTTTTTCTTTTCTCCACCTTTCTCGTCTAATTTCGGCTTCCTCTGGTGTGAGTTCTGATACTTTTTTCTTTTTCGACTTAACTTTAGCTAAATTCTGTTTTTTCTGTCTTTCAAACTCGTCAGGACGATTTTGTTTAAGCCTTTCTCTATATCGTTGAGTTCTTTCAGCACCACTTAGTGGCATTGTGATGTTTTTTAAAGTACCTTAAAAAAAAATAATGATGTAGAACCAGCCTTATGAGTCAGTTTGGTGACTTTAGTGGTCCGCCCTATATGTGACAACACAAAACGTCACTGAACTGACTGTCACATTATCCAAGTTAAACGCAAAAAAAAATCCTTTCGCACCAAATAAAATTATATTTTTCTAAAATTACTAATAAAACCGTTTCTTGAATAAAACCAAAAATCAATGGAAAGTAGTTCAATACTGTGACACAAATACGTAATAAGAAAAAAGGCTTCAAACATGACTTACCAAATTGCGACCAACCACCAACACCAACAAAACACCCTCTTTATTTCACGAATTTAGCAAACTGACAGGTTTTAAAAATTGTGGATGATCCTTAGTGGGTAGTGTTGCAAGTTTTTAGAATTATAACGAGTTTAGTAGAAAAAATACTTGCATTTGGACCGTCACTGTGCTGACATGTCCGGTCGGATCGAGTTTTGAGGTCCTTTACAAAAATGTAATTTACGCCTGTAATATTAGGGCTTTACTATTAATTTTTAATTAGTGAGTTGGAAAAAGGAATCTACTATATTTAGAACAAAAATTTGACAACGTTTTTGTACGAAAATTTCCGGTAATTTAGGTTTACTCAAAGTGGTTAAGCACTGGGACAAGTAAAAAATGGCTTCTTTTAGTATTCGAATTATTCATAATTAAATTAATTAAGTATATATACAGAACTATTGTTGATCAAAAACAAATTTAATACATTTGGGATCGATTCATTAAAAAATAAAAACTATACACTTTCATATTAAAACACAATACAACTTCGAAAACGTGGGACAGCGTAAAAGTGAAGGGTGCAAGTTTTAGTGAAAATGCCCATATAGATAAGTTTAATATGTTTTATTTATGTTTGAGTATTTATTGTATTAATATAATTATGTAAATGGGTACACCGCAAACTATCTGCAGGCTTAGCATGACACTCACTATTTCTTCGAAGAATAGACACGGTTCTTTCCATACAAA
The DNA here is from genome assembly GCA_905333075.3 of Atethmia centrago. NCBI lineage: Eukaryota > Metazoa > Arthropoda > Insecta > Lepidoptera > Noctuidae > Atethmia > Atethmia centrago. Next base: position 28,501,866 of record HG995374.1, read on the forward strand.
GTGACATTTCGTTTCTTCTTTTTTGAAATCCCATCGTAGAAATCTTTCTACATAAAAAAGGACCTAGACAAAGATCGTTAGAAACGAAAACAACATGACAGATTGTAGAAGGATTTCTACGGTGTGATGTCAAAAACTGAGAAACGAAATGTCACTTTGTATAGAAAGAGCCGTGTCTATTTTTCGAAGAAATAGTGTCATGCTAAGCCTGCGGGAGTATTGTCTTTCCTTCCCGCCTAATCCATTCAAAGGTTGTCTTTAAAATATCGTTTTCAGTGATAAGACCGCCCATTATGTCAACCTATATAAAACCTCTACAATTATATCTGATTTTTTTACGGTGTACATGATAAAGAGTATCCTATTATATTCTATTAACCAACCAAATGAACTAGGCTTTGAAATCACTCTAATATGATAGGATTCAGTATTCTTCATAGACTTGCAATGTTTCCGGCCATCATTTTAGTTCTTGACGACTCCATGCGACATGACATAACCGGCACGAAAAACCAATACTCTCCGATATTAAAACCAAAACTATATAAACGTCGGGTACCGTTTAATTTTAGAAAATGAAACGCACATTGTAGTGGAATGGATGACGTCATGTGCTCGTGACAGCTCAGCTTAGACGCAACTGGGACCGCATCCGCACTCCGCACGTCAATCAAGAGAGGGACGGAGGGACAAATAAGAGGAATTGTATTGAAAGAGACATTCTGCGGAATTATTAAATGTTTTCGGCTAAAAATTGCTGGTGGGAGTTTGAAAGTTACGTTGTTGTGTCTGGATGTGGAGATTTTTACGGTTATAGGGTGAGTTTTGTTTATCATTATAACAGCTTGTGAAGACATAGCATAGATAGATGCATGGATAGAAATATTCTTTAAACTATTACACTAGAACAAATACAACAACATAATATATATTGTGGGATCATTCACACTAGCCACTGTCGGTCCAAATTGCCGATGAGGCGTGGTTCAACAGACCCCAAACATAGGCGTTATTGTCCACCAGGGAACATATCTATTATTCCCTAGTAGGCGAAATGAAGGGTTTCAACACAAGCAATGTTTTGCCATTATCAAAAATTGCCCACCAAGAGATGAACAGACTGTATAGAACTAATTAAGACTTAGGGATAGGGACCCGGTTCCTTTAGAAATAAGACCACTATTCAATCCTGATCGAACAAACAAGAATAGACAATAGCTCCCAAAGAAATACAGATCGATCTGCCGATACAATAACAGAAGCCGAAAAGCTTTTTATAGAAAAAAAAAAATGGAATAGACTCCCTAGAATATTTATCCGTTCCTAATGTATGTAGAAAAAAATACAGTAATAAGATAAATCATTTATTTCGCTATTTATCTGGGAGAATACCTACCTTATTGACTTCGTATCTTATAGACTTGGTACAGTCAACCGCACACCACTGGTATCACTAAGATGTACTACACTACTAAGATGTTTCTTATTGCTACGACATAGAGGCGCAGTCAAACTGTTACCACAGACATTCAGTTGACTGTACCACAAGATATTTTACTTGGCTGTTACAAAAGGAATAATCTATATTATGTGTACGTAATAAGGGTCTTTGTGTTTAGGGGAGCTTAATAAACGGAGGTACATAAAGCTATACAGGGTTATTTATAATTGGCTAGCTAAACTCCGCAGACGCGACGGGTATCGATATCTGAACATGATAAGACCAGAAATAATTTAATTTGATGATTTTTTTTTGTAGGGTCATCGACTGCTGTTATTGTTGTCACTTGAAATATCAGTTTGAAAGTTCTGTTTTTTTTTTTGTGTTAACCTCACATAAGTCATGGGTATTCATATATAAACACGATAAAATATAAAATAAACTGTTTTTCGTAACCCATACTACGATACTTCGAGTCACAAAAACCAAAAGCGATCGTTGGCCCTTCCAAAAAAAATCATTTTTTTAAAAATCGTGTTTAAATATAGATACCAATCGCGTCTGCGGGGTTTAGCTAGCCAATTTAAAATAAGTCATATAGGGTTATTTTAAATTGGCTAGCCGATGTTCCTAATGCATGTCGAAAAAAATAAGATAGATAATTTATTTCGCTATTTATCTGGGGGAGTACCTACCTTAAATCAATTAAATATAGACCAATGGCATCTGCAGGGTTTAGCTAGCCAATTTAAAATAACCCTGTATACTTTTAGGGGTTTTTGGTGCTGAGTGGGATTACTAGACTGCAATGCCGATATTGAAAGGCTTTTTATAGGTCATTGGCAAGCAGGTCGACGGCCTCTGACGATGGAAAATGAAGTTACTATGCTTAGATACCTGCAATATCAAGGGTTTGTTGGGGCGTTGCAAAGTTCAAAAGTATCAAATGTCACCAGCCAATGGTACCAGCGTCAAGCACTAGTTGTCTAGCATTTTTTGCTGAACTGGGCATTTTTGGCACAGCTGTGAGACACACTTTCCTGCAAATTTCTTACATCGCACTTTATATTTCATTTTTTGTTGTATGTTATATTGTGTGCCTTTTAATCTGTCCTAAAGAAATTTATTTTCTTGAAACTATAGGCCCTATATGACTATACTAGCTTTTGTCCTCGGTTTCTTTTAAGTGTAGGTCGGAAATTATCCCACAGGAACGAACCACGTTTAAATTTTGTTTCAATATAACTTGACATCATTTCTTGCAATTCAATTTCATTTATTATTTATTTGCATTAGTTAATCTTATCTATTTCAATTTAATTTATTTTCGGTCAAGTTATTTTAATTTTAAATCAGTATTCATCTGGACTACCTAAATAACTGCTACTAACTTAGTCTTAAGATAATTAATTTATGACTAACAAAATATGGACATTACCTAGTCTGAAATAAGCCATTTTTTAAATTTTAAATATAAAGTATCCTATGTCCCAACCCAGCTTATGATCTATTTGTGTGCCAAATTTCATCTCAATACGGTATGAAAAAGTACCTAATTACTTTTGACTGTTACTTTCACATTTATAATATTAACTAGCTTTTATCCGCGTGGTCGTCGGAAACTATCCCTCGGGAACTTACTACTGGGATAAAAGTTTTCTATATCCTAACTCAGGTCATGGCCTATTCGTATGCCTTTCATCCAAATCCGTTCAGGCGTTAAGTCATGAAAAGGTCACAGACAGACAATAACTTGAAATAAACTTTTTCATTAGAGAAAAACAGGTTTTAATGATTCTTAGTTCTAGCTATCTATTTTCTGCCCCCCTGATAACAACTTCTGGCTTGGCTGACAGAATGGCGCTGATCAATTTCATACTTCCTAAAACCATAAATTTTGATTTCAGTGGGTTTAATACTAGCGAGTTACTTACTATCTGACCATACCACAAGACCATCATTACAAGATCATCATTGATTTTCTCCACTGCTATATATAGTTTGATATCATCCGCATACATGTGATACCGGCAATACTGAAACACGTTAATAATATCTGCGCTGTACAGGATATACAGACGAGGCCCTAAAATTGATCCTTGAGGCACACCACGTGACATCTGACGAGGGGGGATGACATCTTTGATCCATGCTCCTTCAGGATGTCAACGAGCTGTGACCTATTTAGCAAGTAGCTAGCGAAACACTCTGTTGTTTCCGTTGTAAAACCATAACCTTGGAAAGTTACAGAATGGTGTTTATTGCATCGAAGGCCCGTGAAAAATCAAGAAGTCCAAGGATTATTCCCTCCCCCCTGTCCCATGCCTGTAGGATGCTGTCTGGTGTGGCTTACTAGTGTCTAATGCTGAATCGGTCGCAGTAACTAAACTAGACCAACCGTGCGCGAGCCGAGTGACCGCTACTTCCAAGTTGGTCGCAGTTACTTGGCTATTTAGTATTTTTAGAACTGACTTTCATAAAACTCTGAAAACTTTATATTAAAATTGTTTTTAAAATGACTGTTTTCACTTGAGTTAGGGTTATGTTCACTTATATTATACTTGTTTTATTTATTTCTGTTTCGGACGCCATTATTATGTTATGTATGACACACAGCCACGAGCGTTGAAATTTAGTAATTATGGAAAATCGCTAAACATAGTTTAGCTGTTTTACATATCGGAGCTGTTTTGTAAAACGGCTAGTGGTTATGTAAAACAGCGTATTCGACAATCCATCTGCGACATATATATCAATTACAGGTGTACACGAAATTCACATAAAACAAAGCAACTTATATTTATACTTATATATAAAATTAAAATATAATATAGTGTCTTATTAGTATTATAGTATAGTATCGATGGATATGTTGACTAGAGTCACGCATACTTTTCATGTGTCTTTTTAAACAGCTATATGTTACTCGGTGGAGAAATATACGAACAGTGTGCTGTTTCTCATGCTAAGAAGTAGATGATACGTGAAGGTAAAAAGTTGGAACTAGGTTACGAAAATGATGACCCATTTGACGGAGGTTTAACCATGCTATCCGTACTTCTATACTAATTCTAACTAATATCGCTAAAACGGCTGATCGGATTTGGATGAAATTTTGCACTCGGATAGACCATGACCGACTTTAAGACATAGGCTACTTTTCATTCTGGATCGCAGACGAAGTCGTGGGTAATAGCTAATATTATAATAAAAGTGGAAGTAACTCTGTCTTTTCACGCTTAAACCACGGAAACGAGATCGTTCTGAAAGACAGATATGTAGCCTGGGACCGGGGAAGGGCTATATGTTACTTCTCACCCTGTGTGATTTGTATATTTTTTTTATCAAAAACAAAATACAGGCAGACCAAGCCGCAGGTAACATTTAGTATTGAATAAAACTAGGAGTGATATCGGTTAGTGCGGTGTTTCCATCAAACTAATGGTGCCGTAACAATAGTTAAACGTATCTATTGTGTTAATGTTTGTTTGTCGCCTATTTGTTTAAGGGATCTCTTCTAAATGTTTGGTTTTATTGCCACTAAATACCCATACTGAAGGGGAACTTATAACTTATGGGGTACGCGTTGTATGTTATGCGGTTTTTTCTCATCATTTCCCATGTTTTTTTTTCTATAGGACTTGGTAAATAATACCAGCGTTTATACATGTCATGTCCAGTTCTTATTAGTTTCTATTTACTGTATCTGAAATAGTTGTTATCTTGCTTTATTCGCAGAATGCTGACGTTTACGTCTTTAGTTGATGTTTTAAGTTTAGAAGTGCCTTACAACTAGTTTGGGTAATATGTTTGGTATACTATTCTTAAGTGTCTCTTGCAATGGGGTCATTTGTCTGAAATTGTGTGAATACGATTACCGCTATTGCACATGCTGAGCGCAATGATTGAAGAACTATTTCCCATACTCGACCATCAGGGTCCAAAACTGATCGTTATTATGATGATAGTTGTCATATGCGGCGTGTGGCTGTTTTTCATTGGTTTTTTTTTTAAAGAAATTTCTTTGTATCGGTATCCTTGTGACAGGTGCTACTTAATTACAACCGTTTTGTATTATAAGTACGGGTTGTTGTGAACAGCTGGCTTATCTCAGTAAATTGTTCTATTTATAGATACGAAAGTCACAGTTGAGTTTTGTAGGACACTAGCAATACTACGTGGTCTTTTCTGGGAAATATTTAATTCTTATCCGAAAGGTAACTCGAATTATTTGTTATTTTTAATGAAATCTTAGTAAAATGCAACATTGGTCCACTTATAGCTTGTTCTACTAAGTAAAGTAGTTGACGGTTTGTAGAATAGGCTTTTGGCCCAAGAGAGGATTATATAATTGCAATATTGTATGAATCTACTTATATAATTATTGTTAAGGCTCCTACATACTGGCGCGACTTGTCGCGACACAAAGGCACCGCTTGTAGCGCTACACGCGGTGCCTTTGTGTCGCGTCACGTCGCGCGAGAAGTCGCGCCAGTATGTAGGAGCCTTTACTCTATCGTTATTCCGTATCATCACTGGCCCAATACTATATCAACGTTTATGTATTTATTATAAAAGGTTTACCAACGACTTCTGTATACATAATTTACCTTTTTAAGACAATTAACAAGAACCTTGGACTTACACAGTCGCACAAGGATTTCATTCTTCCATCCTCCAATTGCACTAAACCGTGGAACATTCCTAAAACGTTCCATATTTCGGAGTTCCATCAAATTACTATTTCCCATAGCATTTTTAGAGGCGGTACTATAAGTAACCGATATTTATTGTGTATCTCCCATGGCGAGTGGTGTTATAAATTTTTATTGGTACTGTAATACCCTATATAATTATCATGGGAATCTGGTATCCAATGATTTGGTGGCGGAATACGTTTATATTGTGGTTGTAAATATATATTGCGTCAAATGTTATAAATTGTGTGTCTGTATTATTTATTACAATTTTTTCCATGTATGGGAAGTTCTTGTATGTACAATTCACTCATAGTTTTATCCTAGGACACAATATGAAAAACAAATGTGCACAGTATAGGACTTGTTAGTAAATGAACAACACTTTTTGTACCTATAATATATCCTTTAATGTGTTGGCTCAACTGTCTCAAAGCTAATAGCTTGCCCACGATATTTACAAATTGCACATTCTAACACAGCAAAAATTTCTTACATTAAAAAAAAATGTGGGGACATGAAACATCCTTTTTAAATGTAATAATACCCATGCATATAATTATTTCTCATACTAAGATTAAAATATAATATAATATCCTAACCTAACTTAAACTATTGACAAACTAAAATATGGCGTCGAAAAATTCCTCCGCATCACTGTCGAATGTAATGCACCCAAGAGATTGGCGGCATTGCCACGTTGTATGGCAATGCTTAGCCTCTGGCCAAGGTAAAAGGCAGACCTTGGGTCACGGGAATTGACAACCAGCCGCTTGGAGATTTCGTTGAACACCATATTGATTATAAAAGTATCCTTACTCCCCAAACCAGTGAAGAGCGACTTAGGGATGTATAACTCTCTGTAAGGGAGAGCCGATGTTCAAGTGAGTACGTTGTCCAGCCGCATCGATTTTATAAGTAGGTACAACTCTAAACAATACTTACATAAAAACAGAGAAGCAACCATTATTGCTAATTAATTCGCCAATAGGAAATAAAAGTAATTAGTTATATTAACGTTTATTTTGTTGTTCATTGATGTTTTTACGTTTACAGATATTTCTGAGGACTCTGAGGTTATGTTTAGAGGTGGTTCAGGAAATTCATCATCTGCCTAGCCTTTTTCCCAACTATGTTGGGGTCGGCTTCCAGTCTTACCGGAAATAGCTGAATACCAGTATTTTACAAAGAGCGACTGCCTATCTGACCTCCACAACCCAGTTTTGATAATAAAATTATGTTGGTGTTCAATATTCTTGGTAGTATTTTATAGTCTTCCACCAGAATGATCTGCGTTTTATATTGTTTAGACATTTTGAAAATAGTATGAGCAAAGAACCTCAAATCTAGTCATCGTTAAACAAAGTAGGTAGCTACAGAAACCACCAAGAATTTCTGATCGCTATTTTATCAAAACGAATATCTATTAGTTATCCCAAACGTACATACAACCAATCATTTAAAGATATTATTAGCTTTATGGGCCCGCACTTAAAGGCACGACTTAATTTACAAGGAATTAAGTACAAAGTCTAAAAATACACTATAAATCCCAGATGTTATTTTATTTCACACGAGTTCAACCATTCTTGTTAATAGAAATAATGACATGACTAATTGAATACAACGCTACGCGCATCGTTTACCCAAACATTTTTTATCTTTAAGGGTTTGACGTGACACGTGCTGTGTTAGTTCATCTGTGTCCCCACTAACGCATTTAAAATAATCCTTATAATAAAGGCTATAGAGTCGAAAATAAACAGGTCGATGCATTAACCGTTTAGTAAGGAAATGATGACCAGACGTAGGTCGTTTTTCGCATGATTGGGTTTTTTTAGGGTTAAACATTTGGCTATGAATGATTGATTTCGGGCCCCGAATTTTGGGGTGGAGAATATTTGTTTAGTGAGCTTGCATGTTTCGATAAAAAAGCAATACCTATACAAAACGTCAAGTAAAACATACTATACAGGGTTAAATTAAATTAAAACAAAACTCCGCGGACGTGCTGGGTATCGCTATATAGTAGACTAGATGCGCCCCGCAGTTTCACCCGCATAAGTTTTGACCCCGTGGGTATATCGGGATAAAAAGTATCCTATGTGTTATTCCTGGTTATAAACTATCTTTATGCCAAATTCATCCAAATCCGTTCAGTACTTTTTGCGTGAAAGAGTAACAAACATCCATCCATCCATTCTTACAAACTTTTGCATTTATAATATTAGTAGGATTTGTAGACCATTTATTTTTTGTTAAGTACCTGGTACTTGTTGATAGGCAGAACCGGGGGAACAGTGCCTGCACTGTAATTTCAAAACATTATTAAAACCAATTATTTTTAAAAGAGTAATCGTGGAGTTTCTTGCCGGCTCTTCTCCATAGGAAACGACCATTTGGAACCGTGCACCTAGCTTCTGACGTTTCATAAGTGCCCGTGTAGGTTTATGTGAGTTAAAGTATTTAAATATTTTGAAATTGAGAAAATTTTCGAGGTCAGCAACAGCTGGTAGTGTTGTTACAGGAAGTATGAGCTGAGAAAATCTGTTTCTTTTTATTTCACAGTGTTTAGTTTTCGATATACATCACGTCTGTGAAGTTTACACAAAAAAAAAAAACTGATATTTCAAGTGACTACACTAACGGGGATTGATGAACCCCAGAAAAAAAAACTTATAAAATGTATATATTTTTTGTTTTATAATGTTATATTTTGACACCCATCACGTCTCGCTAGCTATTTTAATTTAACCCTGTATATGTATACATATAGTTTACGCATAGCCCAGTCATAAATAGAGACAGCAATAGAACGAGTGCCAACAAAACTAGAATCGTTATTTTACTCATTTTTGTTACACACAAAAAAATCAATGGTGCCGATTCCCTTGTTCACAAACTAAACTAAATTTAAGTTCAGTGCATCTTTTTCTTTCTATTTCATTAAGAAAAGGACAGAAGATAAATTTTAGTTTAGTCCTGTCAAATTAATCAGCGCTTGACGTAAATTAACGTAATTTTATTAAGCAAGTTTTTAATCACGTCTAAACTTGTATGGAGTAGTGACAGTCGCTGATTAATTTGACAGGACTAAACTAAAATTTATCTTCTGTCCTTTTCTTAATGAAATAGAAAGAAAAAGATGCACTGAACTTAAATTTAGTTTAGTTTGTGAACAAGGGAATCGGCGCCAATGTCCAATTTCCCGCTACACTAAACCTCAACTCAATGGGGTTTACTCGATAGCTTGTTGATCGAGACAATTTGAGACCAAACAAATGCTAACCTGAATACAAAAATACACCGTACACTGGTAGACAGATCGTACTCTCAATCAACTCGTACGCATACACGAGAAACGAATGATTGTAAAGAACTGGTTCTATTGTTGTTGAGCCAAATTATTAAAAAGTTAATGGAGATTAAAATTCAGATCATGAAGTAGGAGGTTAATGCGTGTATGCGTTTATTAAGACGCTGACAACACCTAAACCGCGGTCACTGTCAAATTCCATAGAAAAGAAAGAGAAGCGCGATGACACAACGCTTGTAATTTATTGCAAAATATGAAGTAGTTATCTATTTACTTAAAACTGAGTTGAGTAATCGAAAATAAAAAACAACCAAGTTCTGCATTCAAATAAGACGTTCATGTTATTAATTAAATACGTAACGTATGTTGATATTTGATACAGATATTTTGGATTAGAACTCAAAGTAAGAGGTTAGTTTAACGTTAGTTTGTATCGAGATTTTGTTTTCAAAACGTGTTTTGGTAACAACCAAGTTCTGGGAAATATGTTCAAAATTAATATATATTTTTTCCGTTACCACAAACTATACAGATTTGGCAATTTTTTTTCTTAAGCGAAGCCTATTTTGGTCAATTGGGTCTTGTCAGCGCCTTAATTGTAACTTGTTTTCTTAGTCGACAAGACACTAGTGCCTTAAGAAAATAATTTACGATTGAGAAAAGGAATTTCGTTTCAAATAAGTATATAAATATAAAATATAGGAAGGTGACTATCTAATTCAGAGTATTGATTTGCTTTAAGAAAAGCCTCAAAAGACTGAATATTTCATAGAAGACATAAAAGGAAAGGATGCTTACTTACTTAAAGGAACAGATAAAAAAGGCAGAATAACGGTAAAATAAATAGAAGAACTCACTTCACTAAATCACGAAGCAAATACAATAATCCAAGACTATAAACAACTTCTTACTCCAATTTCAAACAACACCAAACCAACCAATAAATAAATAAACATTGCTCCAATAAAAACGCCACAACATCGCCGCATACGCATACACGATCCAATCCAAATGAAGATGGCACAGAGTAAATAATATCAGAACATCAAATACTCTACAACATTGCAGAGTTAAAAAAGATGCAGTTCATGGGAAGATGAAACAAATGACAATCGCTGCAAGAACAATATTGCAAGAGCCCTTTGCTAAAGCCCCATTTACACGTTGCAAGTTTATTGCCTATGTCATACAATAACATTAAAGCAACAAATGTTATGCATCGTCTAATGAAAATTGTTTGGATGGTGCAACTTTTGTTGTTGCTTCAACTTATGTCATGCAACTGGTTGCATCAGTCTTTAAGACTATATCGTAAGTCTTGTTAAGAGTGTATCTTCTGCATGTTCATATTGTTTGATGCGTATAAGAATCCGCCTCATTGTTGTAGAATAACCGTTCGTTCTGATAACTTCCGGACGAGAAATAAGTCGTCGGGATAGCTCTCGTATGCTTTTATTTTTAAGCTCGTGTGTTTTATTCTATTTTGGCACCGAAGATGCATTGGTCTGTCTTTCTTTAGTTCTGCGTACTCATGCTTCTTTTATTCATGTAATTCTAGTATAATTCTATAGTACGGTATAGAGAGAACCTTTGTTTGCTCCCGTTTGAGCTAAAAATAGCTACTTCGATTGATACGGAGCTCCAAATTCGTAATTGTCTCTCTGGGACCTTATTATTTCGGAAGCTCGAAAGGTTATCAGTTTATCAGTCATAGGTAATAAGGTTAATATTATGTCACCGAAATTAGTATCAGTGCTGTTTTTAAACGCTCCAATTATTCCCTGTATAATTATAATTATCTGAAGTATATTCTAACAACTTCTCTTTTTTTATTTGTTATCGTCGTCGCATCACTGCTTACCTCATTAAACCGTCGAACAATTCAAGCACTCAAAGTAGAATAGACTCCAATAGACTTTCTGTCGTGTTAATAATATACTTCTTCAAGTGCTTATATTCAATGTTGCAGTTTTCTTCCACAGCTTGCTCTAACAACTTAAATGGCTCTCAAATGGTGTCAATGTGAGATTCGTGAGAACCTTTAAAGCTACACATGACAATAACAAAGCCTTTCAACACAAAGGTTACAGTAATGGACGTATAATAATAGGAAGAATGATAGTAGTTATATTGACTAAGGGCTACATAGCAATAACCAGCATACACCGTTCGTGAACTAAGAGAACCTAGCATAGTACATTGTGGAAGCCCTTAGATATCTGGGGAAAATATAGAAATGGCGAAATTGAATTTATATATAAGAGAAGAGGGGAAGACTTATTCAGTGATTGTCATGGCAACAATAGACTGGCCTAACGTTGCGAAGAAAAGAAACAGATTTGTATATCTTTACTGAGTTCGAGCTTTCGAAAAATTCAAAGTTATGTTTTGACTGATTGAAATGATCCTATCGGAAGATTTTAATTGTCATTCTGTGGAAGAACTTATTGAAAACTCTTTTGAAATAAAATAGATATTAGCCAAGAATTCGGTGATATTTCACTGCCTTGTTGGACTACTCGTCGTATTTTCTACCGCTGAACATGAGGTCCTGGGTTTGATTCTCGCTTCGGGCAGTGTTATTGCGTTTTTCTATCAGGTATTTCTCAGTAGCTGCTTGGAGTCTAGATTTGTGCCCTGTTGTTGGCTAGCCTCCTATTACATGGGACTTACACGTAACTGGCGAAATGTGGGTGTACAATTGGGTACACTTCTGCCTAACCCTTCGAGGATTACAGGCGTAATGTTACGTTATGTGTTATTTGAAAATGAAGGACTGTCCCTTTTCTTGTTTCGAATTCTTTATTGCTAGTCCTTTATGAATCCAAATTATTAAAGAAATTTCCAATGAATCAGACTTCTGATTATTAATTTGTCAATCATCATTAACCAGTCTTTATTTTTCGTCAGTTATTCTTGCCCCATTCCCAAAGTGAGTTCAATCAAAAGTACTTTCATAAAAAATATAACAACAGGAAAACTATTTGTGTGTAATCCAATAGGTATTACAACGACTCTTCAAAAAACGTAAAACATCGTTAAATACCGTATGCTGTATTGAAATATTTGAGAACTCGCAATTTAAATACCCTCTCGGATTCCACTTGGTTATCAATTTCATATCGATTTGGTTTTACTGCCAAGGTCTAGGTCGCGGAGTATGTAATGACTTCGACGGAATTTAGATATCCTTTCATTACTTCTTCGTAGGTAGTTAGTTTTTTAATATTTCGTGTCGTCATTTTTTTGTGTTCTTATCTGTCGTGTGTGTATTTTCAATTATCATGCATAACATAGCTATTTTTAAAAAGTTATTTCTTGAAATTCTATCCAGGATTCCAAAGTTGTATCCGTGCACCAGAACAATGGAAGATTGTTTGATATCAAATGCAATTTACGGAATCTGTTTTATGCCGCAAAGAATATTGTTGTGGTTTTTAGTATGAACAAACTCACAACTGGAGTTGAGAGTAGGTATCTATAGCCTTAATACTTTCAGTCCGTAATGCAGACTATCAAGAGTAGCCAAGTAACTCAAACCATTGTTGTAGGACTGTAGATTTTATTCCAACTACAACATTACTAGTAATGTATCTTTAATAAACAAGACTTACGTCTAGAATCTACATAATGTTCACGCTAGTCAAATATTTAACCAACGGTACCGGCGTTTTGCTTCGTAGTCTTTTGTGTAACGTCATCTGAATTCCTACCCTAACGACAACAGAATCAAGTAATATCGCATTTGATTTTGTCAGTTATTAATGTAACCGGTCTATTGATCAATTCCATTAAAACACAAAGGTTATTCACCGCCTTTTAGAATAATCACAGCGTGTTTACTAAAAGACAATCAATTTATCGAAGGAAAACAAATAACCGATTGATTTGAAATTCAAATTGAAGTAGGTACGGATCAATCGAATCTAATAGACCGATTGAGCTCGACAAATCTAAACCTAGATCCTGATGCAGACACGTTAATAACTAACAAAGCAGGAAATTAGAGCAAATAGACTATTGGCACAAAGGAAATGACACTACCCGTTCCTATTATGAAGTGAAAATTGTTTGTAATCGAAAATCTCACTGCGAATTCGTCAACTTTGTAGAATTTTGTTTCGAAATTCGGCGTACCAATTAATTGAAACACAGTTGAAAAATTTAGGTTTGATTATTACACAGAATTCGAAACAAAAATTCCAAAATTGAATTAGTAGCCACCCTAAGTAACTCACAGAAACAGAACAAAATTCCACGTTTGTCAATAAACATAGATAAACTAGTACGTACAGACGGAAAAGATATAAATTCTGGTAAATTTGCAACACAAATCGCACTGCAGTGTCTAGTGCAGAGCTTTTTGTGTGCGGGTTAAAAGAAACCAACTTATTAGCATATTCCATAGATTTCCACCCCCACACTGCGGTTGGCGAACATAATACATTAATATATAACACAAGCAATCCTCAAAGAAGGCACATTACCGATTAAAACACAGTAACAAGCGATTTATCGTAGAAAATGTTTTATATCATTATGGTTGGACGCTGAGCGATGTTCTGTTGCGATTTCCACTGAGTCACTGTTTGTTATCACTTGAATAGTTAACAAATAACACTTATTGGTACACTATAGCACTAATGTTATTCACGTTAGGTTGATTGTTAAGATTTTGTGGTTTTTTGTTGTGTGTATGAGGAGAAAAGAGACGCGGCGCGCGTGCGTGCGCGGCTACAACGCGCACTCGACTAAGTGTACTGTAAAGGTATCTACCCCTGGCTAGGGTTTTCGTCCGTCCCGGCCGGCGAACTGACGTTCCGTTCTACGGGATATATAGATTGTATGAGCAAAGGTTAAGGGCTTTTCACAACTGTTTCAGAATTTCTTTCTGATACTTGGTTTCATTGTTATTTTATTGTATAATTATTTTTCAGGGAAAATCTATACTACATTAGCATCCTATGATAAACAGAAGCTATTCAACACATTTGACAATAATAGAGGCTGATCTTAATCCGCAGTTATTCATTATTTCCTTAATGTTATTGTGTGATTTATAAAAGTTAACCCATAGTTTACTATATTTTAATTTTAACTAAAGTCCTAGCATCGTCATCATCATCTGCCTAGCCTTATTGCCTATATTGGGTCAGCTTCCTGTCTTACCGGATGCAGCTGGATACCAGTATTTTAAATGGACCGACTGTCTAGCAGCAAAAACATGAAAAAGTTTTTAAACTAGGAAATTATGAAAACACCCCATTTTATTTCCTTGTTTGATATTTCTGACATTCTTTAATAAAACATACAGTGAAATAAATATTTTAGAACCTAAATAATTTTAAGAACTGCATGGTTATTTTTAGTAACACAAAACGTCAAACCAACCCTCTAACTCCTTGAAACGTAACGCAGATAAACAAGGACAGCGCTATTTATATCTCCCTCCCACCATTTAGAAAAGGTGACAGAGTAGTGCGTGTCTCAACCCCGTATCTACCCTTCTCAATACACGTTATATAACCAATGTATCATGACCTATGGGAGCAACATTTGGGTGGACTTTAGAGGTCAGGATATATTGGTTGGGTAGGGTTACGATGTTAGGGCTAACAAATTAAAAAGGGGAAGAAAAAACGTTCCAATGTCAGGTTTATTGACATTTTGCAGAGCTATAATTAAGGTTTAGCGAGGGTCCAAGTTGTTATCGACACACCGTTAAATTTTAAAAGCCCGATTTTCTTTGCTATTTATTCTTTTAATAGGCTACTAAAGGAAATGCGTGTTTTATGATTTTAAGGAAATTACCCTTTTTTGGGCGATTTAAAAATAATTGAATTGTTTTAATTATTAATTAATAATGAATACCGTACCGTACCGTATAAAGTCTTTATCTAACCAAATAAAACTAAAAGTTCATATTTATTACACGTATGACGGTTTTTATAAAAACGAAACAAATGATTAACTCTGATTTTTCAAAATTCTATTATCCATAATATATTTTGAACAGAGTTCCATGAAATAAGTAATGCATTAAAAATACATAACAATAATCACGATAGCCTGCGTCTAAAACCCTACAAGAAAACTTGACTAGAACTAGACAAGACTCAAGAGAAATAAAAAGTCGCCTAAGAGTAGCGACATCTCTACTAAATCCTAAACATCTCACAAAACGCAATGAAATTAAACATGCAACTTGTACGACGGTCGTATCGTAACATAAGACTCAGATATCTACAGCAGCAACCGATTTGATTAACTTTGTACTTAGCTGTTTCTAAGTTCAGCCAACAGATGGCTCTGTTAGCTGTCGTATTTATGTAGAAGATATTAAGTGCGGTATAAGCAGACCTTTCCACATGCTATGTAGTTAATAGTGTGTAGAGTGAGTATCTCGCTCGCACTACTACTCAAGGCCACGCAAGCAAGCGAGACTAAGTGGGGTGCTGGGTGGCAGGGAGAAGGCTCTAAGGCGCCGATAGTGTCGGTAATTTATATTTACGGTGAAAATAATGGTAATTAAAAAAATACTTGGTATCTACTATTTAGTTCAGTTATTAATGTTATTATGCAAAGTTTCATGATCTAATTTGAAGTATTTTTTTAATACTAGCAGTTTATTGTTCGGTTTTTACTTAACATTAACCCTCAAGTTTACCATGTATTTATATAACGGAGGATCAAGCTTACCAATTTGAAGGATTGTAGACTCTTAAGTGGTAGTATGAAACCGATAATAGAATCGCTTTATTTTCATAGGATCAAACGTCAGTGTCAACTTGAAATCAGTTTTATTATGTGTTGAATTCAGTCGAATTTGGTAATTGTTGACAATATCCATCACGCACAACTTGTACTAGGCAGGGTACTAACATGTTGCGTCTGTAGCTCATGGACACAATAAATAGAAATCATAATTTCAAATATTTTATTTTTGAAACTTATCGTATAAAAGAGTATACAAGTTTTACCACATATCACTTACAATAATTAAGTCTATGTATGTATAAAACACCTACTTATTTTACTATCATTAAAATTTCGCTAAAACTGACTGGTTTTCTTAGTTTATTTAGCAATTATATAAAATATATTTTTAAGGGAGTTTCCTCCTATTCACCCACCGAGAATGATAAAATATACAAAAATATAATAAATTTTAATTATTACTCTCACTCCCATCACGCACATAAATTGTAATTAATCTCAATCAATTTAATTATTTTTACATTATTTAAAAATACTTATTTCAGCAATCACTGTACTTGATTTTATTATTTTTCGCAATAAAAACAAAACAAAAATCAAGAAAATAAATAAAAAAAACTTTATATTGTATAACATTGAAAAGTACACGTGAATACCTAAATGATTACTTGTACTTTCATAAACAAAAAATAATTTAAAACTTTGTTTACAGCTATTGTTACTTATAACTAAATAAAGCTTACTATGGACGGAAGTACTGCCTTGTAAAGGCAAGTCTTTTAGTATAAAGTATTTTAGTGAGCAAAGAACTTCCAAAAATGATATAAATTTTAAAAAAAATATTGAGCAACACTGGCCTCATTTTGCGTATTTAACTTTTAGCAAATTCGAGGATAAAATCTTATATGTACAATATGAATAAGTCCACTCATGAGGTAGTTTTAACGTTAAACTGTTAATAAAACGAAAATAAAAAAGGAAAAAATAAAAAATTGTTTAACAATTTTCGATAGCAGTACATTTGTTCCCAAAAATGATTTATATAATTAGAAATTTTGAAATGTAGACACATTTTAGAGTTAAAGATAGCTCACATGAAATAATTGTTTTTTACACTGGTTCTAACTGTACAATATTTGTTAAGAGTTCAGGAGCGTACCGAGGAGTCTTTGAAGGAGTTCATTTATATCTGTCGAAAGTCAATTTTCTACTTTGTTGTCCAATGAGTTGCCTCCGTGCTTCAATCGTACGTTTCATTTTAGGTATCTCTATCATTAATCAATTCACAAGAATGACAGTGTGCCTGAATCAACATAACGTTTTATGTAATTATAACGTGAATGTGGTGAGTGTTGACCACATTATAATAACATAAAACGAGGTATTGATTTAGTTGAAAGTTTCACGCAGCGCTTACTAATAGAAATTATACTTTCTACAGACACCTAGATACTTTTTTCCACCACAGGGAAGGGACCAACAAAAACCTAAGTATCTCCAACTCTCTATACAAATGGAATTCATAAAAAGTATACAACCTAACCTAACAATACAGTATAGGCTATTGCACTTTTTCTTTATCTGTTACGTTATGTATCACTTGACCGTTCGTGTAGCCATTTTGTAAATGGCCATTGGTTCTCACGAGACCATTAGCTTCATGTCTTAGAAAACCATTTAATTCTCCATTTTTAACATATAGATCAAGGTCTCCATTCTTGATATGACCATTTAATTCACCAGTTTTAATATGACCATTTAAGTCTCCGTTTTTGATAATATGTCCAGTTAAGTCACCATTTTTAAGATGTCCATTTAGGTCACCGTTTCGGAGGTGCCCATTGAGTTCTCCATTTTTGAGGTGACCATTGAGTTCTCCATTTTTGAGGTGTCCATTGAGATCACCATTTTTAATATGTCCATTAGCCTCACTCTTGACGATTCCATTGGAGGTATGAGTTTCATCGTTGTTGTTATTGTTGGCAGCCCCTGATACAGACTTCCTCTTTGGCCTATTTTTGTAGGATTGCATGTAGAAATTCATGAACAGAACGATGAAGATGGTTGAATGCAAGATTAAACCAGCGGCGATGAGTCTGAAACAAAATATGAATATGTTATAGATATTCAGTGCAGGCCTGTTATAAATGGTAGCCACGAGGCTCATGTCATGCAATTTTAATCCCTTGATAGAAGAAACAAATTCCTTCGATCTAAATCCATAAGATTCGTAACATATTGTTCTGTAATGGATGAATAGTAATGTATCCAAACATTACCGCGTGTTTCTAAATCTCATTACATTTCCTGATGCAGTTCGTGCAACATGCTTTGACACAATAATAAAAAGTCCAGAAAAACACTATACTAGCAAAATTGTTGCCGACATGTGCTTAGGTGACTCAGAAGGTGAGATGGAATGAAATATATATGATTCCACCGTTCCTGTTGATTGCGCACGATTCAATGTTGCGTAGCTAGTTACTAACACATACATCTAGGGCTTTACTTAGACAAGTACTGTGATTTTGTCTCGACTCAAATTTTGCAAGATAATCTCTTTTTAATTTTGTTTAATAGGAGTTGCGTATACTTTTAGAGTTTTTACAGTACACAATACAATATTCGTTTCATGAATGGTTCAAGAACATAATAAGTATTTCAAGGGAAAATGAAGATAATGGAAGACGATGAGAAGATAATTTTAACGTTTAAAAAAGATGTTCTTCGATCTGAATACTAATAATGATGATTGAAGTACTTACTTGGGATATCCACAGTCGTACACACAGGCGCTGATCGAATGGAAGAGCACCATGAAGAATTGGACCTGGAAGAAAAATACAATGTGTTGAGTTTTTGAGTGTCTAATAAACTGTTTTACATATCTACCGTCTTGAACTTTTAAACCTCAGTCACCATCAATGATATCTATGGCATGGGATGATATGTTTCTATGTAGCTGAGGTTCTAATAAAGTTAGTCAAGTTTTTAGAGCAGTGGTGGCCTAGTGGTAACGGTCGCGACTTGTAGGTCGTAGGTTCGAACCCTGACAGGCACTTTACTTTGTGTAAATTATTTAATCGCCACTGCTCTCAAAACGGTGAAGGAAAACATCGTGAGGAAACCGGCAACCCGCACTCCCTCTCACTGAAAGGAGGCCTGTGTCCCAGCAGTGGGAACATTGAAGGCTGATTATGTAAGTTTTTAGTGTGGCTGTGGACATATTCTTACCAATCTTCCCAGAAAGTACAAATTACTTTCTTCTCTTTTTATGTTTTGGATAAAACCACGTATTGATTTCCTAGTATCTCCTTATCTCGCCATCTTTTGTAAGGTTGTCTAGACACTGTACTTATTCACTACTATTTAGAGAAAATCATAATAATGTATCGTCACGCAACTTGCCTTTACTGGTCCAGTAGCGCTCTAGAATACATTATGTTAATCGACTTATCAAATTTACTTATATTATACACCAAGATATTCTAATTAGTTTAAAAAAAACAGAGAAAGCTCTCGAACTTTCTCTGTTGTAATGTCAAGAATGTATTTCATGATTCACAAGTGGATTGAAGTAAGAACAAATTTTCGTATTAAGGGCATCCAAGAAAATAATGATGCTAAATGTCTTTCCGTTTCGCAATCAGTATAATTTTGGGATTTTAATAAAGAAACTGGAATCAGTGAAAACTTAATGTCTTTCCATCCATTATAAATTGTATGACCGTTAATAACGTATGTAATCTTCAATGAAACACCAAGGGCGATATTAAGTTTTTTTTATAAATTACTTTTTGTTGATAAATGCAAGATGAGCACTGAATATGGATAATGCAAAACCAAAGAATATGAAGCTGCTACGTCCATTAATATTTTAGCAACATTTCGTTTTCGACTTGATGGTCGTTGGCTAGTTTGTATAAAGATATTGCTTAAGTAAATGTTTATATTATCAATCGTAACGTTATTTAACAACTCAATTATTTAGCCACGAACGCCGCAGGCGAAAATTAGCAGAAGAATAAGGAATTTAGCATCTTCAACCGTTACGTTAGCTTACAAGATCCTGTTACAAAAATACTTCATAAGATTATATGGAAAAAAGAAAATATTGAAGCATAATGCCAGTCCAGCCATAGATAGATTAGGGAGCAAGGAGAGACGTAATTTCCCAAAGATGGTCGCGCTCGGTAAGTATAGACCAGAAAGAATTGAACAATGATAAGGCACTTAAGTAGAAAGAAAAAGAAAGAAAAATGGATTTATTTGTCACAGAAACACGTGCACATAAAAGGGGTAATTCTTATAAATAATAAAACTAAACAGACTTACACAGAGAGACAGAACATATACAAATAGTCGGCAACTGCACGCCGTGACTGTGACAAGTAGGCTTCCACTCAGCATGATGCTGTGCTATGGGGGACCCACAGCAAAGCGCTGATTTTCAGTGGTCACCCGAAAACGACGTACGGAAACCAAGTCAGGTTATGAGATTTTTACATACATATTAGAAAAAACAGGTAATAAAGTATAACAAAATAAACAGTACTTAGAAAATAATATAACCATTATGATCGATAAATACTATACAATAACAACACAAACAATAAAATAACATAAAAATGTATTTAAGTAGGCATCATCACCATGCATAAACAATTCCTACCCATAGTACTTACACAATAATTTACAGTGATTTGTCTCGCTCCCACTCTCACCTTCGCGTCATATTATCTATGTTCGCGTCGCCTGCGCGCGCGCTCACAATATAATAACTTACTTCATTAATTTTCGAGCCATCCAGCGCACGAGACCTGTGTGTTACTACAAAGACTACATGTGACAGAGGGCAACTGACTGGCTTATACTTGTGTTTTAGTCGACCCTTGATCAAAAGTGAGGTGTTCAGTGGTGTACTACTTAGATATAAGTGTCTATCGCCGCGATGAAGGACGACGGGACGCATTCGACGCATAGTCTATTAGCTATCGAGCATTTATTTTCACTATGCCGTCTTGAGCCGCTTGGATATTGATGTACCTGGACCATAGATGATAAACCTTAGGTGAGTAGTTATTTATATAATATTTGCTGTTCATACTTTTGTTGTACCAAAAGATTTTTTTTCAGATGTAATTTAAAATTTTGTTTTGTTTTTAGGGATCTTATAGGGGGTGGTAAATCATTCCAGCAGCGAGAAGCGGCATACTTGAAGCATCCTCTAAAGGCAACGGTCTTATGCCGAGGCATCGAGATCGGGTTGGACGTTGAACGAGCAGAGTAGCTGTAGTGCTCGTGCCTCCAGCTAATTTTTTTAAACAAATATTCCGGTTTGTGTGTTTTTATGACACCGAACATTAAAACAGCTAGATGTAGTTTGCGTCGTGCAGCCATTTTTAATACATTGTGTTCGTTTAAATATGGTGTGATATGATGTCTCCGGGGTATTCCAAAGCAATAACGAGCGCACGCATTTTGTACACGCTGTATTAGACGTTCTGTACGGGAAAGGAGACACGGCCCGTATACAGCGTCACAATAATTAAGTTTAGATAGTACCAGGCTGTCTACCAATCTTTTCCTCATTACGATACTAAGGAAGTCCCTCACCCTATACAGAACCTTTAATCTATAAAAGCAGTTTTTTACTACATCATTAATGTGCGCCTCAAAGCGAAGTTCTGGATCGATAATTAGACCCAGGTTACGTGCGACTTCTACTCTTTGTATGCTTTCTCCCATGATTTTAACATCTGGTTTCGCAGAAATAATCGATTTTATTTGATTTCTGCTCCCCATGACCATAAACTTAGACTTTTGAGGGTTCAGTACTAGTGAGTTGCCCATAGACCACGAAGCAATTCTATCAAGTTCCTCATTTAAGGTACGTACAGCTGATGCTGTGTCACAGGCGTTAAACGAGACATACAACTGAGTGTCATCCGCGTACACATGATATTTGCAGTTCTTAATGCACGTAGTTACGTCGGCACTATACAGTATATAGAGAAGCGGGCCGAGCAACGATCCCTGAGGGACTCCCCTTGTTATTAATTGTGGGGAGGAAGATACCGTGGAACCATCTTTCATGCGTATCTCCACCCGCTGCGTTCTGCCCGTTAGGTAACTTTCAAACCAACCTGTTGTCCGGCTATCAAAACCGTAATACGCCAATTTGGACAACAATAAAGAAGTATTAATGGAATCGAAAGCCCGCGAATAGTCCAGCAGTACCTGAATAGATCCCTCCCCGCGGTCCCGTGCTTCAAGGATATTACCCAAGACGTCAGCCAAAGCAGTTATGGTGCCGCGTCCCTTTCTGAAACCTGACTGCAGTTCGGGCAACATACCATGCGCTTCGAGAAAATCGGAAACCTGTAGACACACCACTCTTTCCAAAACCTTAGACAAGCATGGCAATATGCTTATGGGGCGAAGATCTTTGTAGCTTTGTGGGTTATTACTTTTTGGAATTGGCCGCACAACTGCATTACGCCACAGATCAGGAAATACACTCGAGGTAATGGATCTATTTACTATCTCCGTTATTGCAGTTAATGATTGCGGGAGTGTAAGATTTAACATTTCTATCGATATACCGTCAATCCCTTGCGCATTAGTTGTTATGGTTTTTAAAATATTTAAAACTGTTTTCGAATCCGTTGGCGTCATTGTGAAATTTGCGGTCCCGTACCGGTTTGATTCAAAGTAATTTTGTTGGCAAGTGTTCACATTAGGGTCGCCCGGGACATCTAGGAACGCTGAATTTATCCCGTCTGGGTCGTTAAATTGATCCAAAAGCACGTCGTCACCTTTACCCACTGGAAGCACATGCTTTTTTACATTGCGCCATAAGGATTTTGAATCGCAAATGTTGTCATTTATATACTTAGTAAAGAACGCTTTTTTTTCATTTAATAAACTAACTATTGCTTGGTGCTTAAGGTCTAAGTAGTAGTGTTTATTTGCTTCCAGTTTGGTTTGACGATATTGATAGCGGGCATCGTTTCTCAATTTAAACATTAGTTTTATAATGTCTGTTATCCAAGGTGTAGGTTGCGTTCTGAAAACTCTAGTTTTTAAAGGCGCGTGAGCATCGAAAAGCCTGATAACATGAGAATTAAAGGAATGCACCATGTCATTTACATCGAGTAGTTCACAGATTGAGTCCCACGGGATTGCCTCCAAATCTCTCCGGAAGTCATCAGCTGTTATGTCTCTAAACGGACGATAAGTTAACTTTTTACGTACCGGTTTTTCTTTTTTAAAAACAATTTCGCATGATACGAACGAGTGATGACCGAGTTCCGCTATATGGTCCACAACAACGTCCCGATACCGTGCATCCGTACACATCACATCGATCAGAGTTGCACTATCTCCTACGAAGTGCGTGGGCGTGAGTACAATTTGATCCATGTTGCAGTATTTAAGGAATTCCGTGAGCTTCCTTGTTTTAGAGTTGTTTATGTCAAGCATATTAACATTGAGATCACCTAACAAAATTATATTATCGTACGGGGCCAGTGCACTGATGCTGTCCGTGATCGCGTCTAGGTAGATGTCTAAGTCTAACCAAGGAGGGCGGTATGCCGTTCCTATAAGCAATTTTTTTTTTTTTGCTGTAATATTCAGCCACATTTGCTCCACCTGCGGGTGATGTGGGTGAGCTCTAATTCGAGCGCTGGTTCCGGTTTTAATATAAAACGCGACCCCTCCCCCGCGCCCCCCACGGATTGTCTCCGGGCGTGGTCTATGACGCAATTGATATCCAGGAACCACTGGCGCCCGGCCCTCCTCCCCCTCCCGCAGCCACGTCTCATTTATCGCCATGACATCGACGGAATGATGGTTCATAGCAATAATAAACTCATCATGATTTGTAGATAGTGAGCCCGCGTTCAGAAGTCCAAACTTAATATGTTTATTGCGTGGCATTTGCGCATGAGTAATGGTTAGATACAGTCAGAATTATGGTTGAACGAGACAATATGTGTAGTAACGAAACATGCGAGCAATTAAAGTACATAAATTTAATTAGGAGTAGAGTAAAAAAGGGGTACAGTGACGTAACACAACAGTGAATTGATGCTAAGAAAGGCACGCAGTAGTATATAATAATATTATACTGATAGTATCCGTACGCTATTCCAACAAAAAATGCACCCTTGATCCTCCCACAGTCAAGACATGCAGTAACAAATAATATACCTTTTAAAATATAGACAAACTGACTTGAAAACTTTATCAAGATAAAGAGACTTAACACAAAAATAAAACCAAACTTAATAATATAAACAGAACTAGTTCTGAGGGAGTTTATCAACGTCTGGTCCAAAGACTTCCAGTAGGTCCGTCTCACTGCGCATGAGCTTTGCTTTGTCACCGGGCTTACGCCGTGCAAGAATACGGCCATGCTTCGTCCACACAAATTGCCAGCCGAGACGTTGGCCCGCCTCCCGTGCGCGCCGAAATAACTGACGGTTTATTTTGGTCAAGCGTTCATTTAGGTAGTACCTACTTGGTGGCCCGGACATCTCGAGATCTGCAGTGTTCGCTCCGCGCCGCACTCTCGCGGCGCGCATCAGCTCATCACGCAGGTCGCGGCGCACAAGGCGCACGACCACGGTACGCGGGCGGGTCTCCACTGGGCCCGCAGCGCTCGCAGCATTCACTTGCCTGCCGCCCATGCGGTCCACGCTTACTATGTCGCGATCTTCAATTTTTACGCCTAACTTTGTGGCGATTAATTTCACTGTATGGGTGAGGTTTTCTGACACGATTTCCGGTAAATTGGAAATCTCCAAATCATTTGATAATAATTGTTGATCCCGGTCATTTAATTCGCGCTTCAATTGAGCAATTTCCTCGAGAGCTCCCGAACCTTTAATGGCAGTTATTTTTTTCTCAAGGACATCCAATCTGCTATCCATGCCATCCATCCGCTTCTCATGCTGCTCAATTGACCCTTTCATATGGTCTCTGTCCGCTTGGAGCTGAGTCAGGTCTGTACGAAGGGTCTGAAATTCGCATTGGAATTGCTTCTGCATCGCCTGCAATTCTGCCCGCAGCTCTTCTTTAAACATTAGGCGCAGCTCTGCCTGCAACTCCTCTTTAAAACTGCGTAAGATGGTTGATAAGCCTGGGGCAATATCTTGAGTGTCACCCAGTGTGCTACAGCTTATTCCGGTGGCATCCATGGACTCCTCCGTCGCATATGCCTCCGCTGATGCAGCAGTCTTGCCCATCACCGATATATTTTTACAACTAGGGCAGACCCAGGTGGGATTAATAAAACCCGAAAGTGGCAGGGAAGCGCATGCCCGATGAAAGAGAGCGTTGCAAGTGCCACACCTAGCGGCCTCTAGTGGCGATATAAATTTTGCGCAACCACCACACTTCGCTGCCGGCATGTTGATGCGTACCGTAATTAGCAGCTCTTATTAGCGATCGATCTAGCTGATTTGGTACCCCGGAGCGTCAATAGATGTCGCTGTACCAACAAATTGTGTTTATGGTGGATTGAAAGTATGGGAAGTCTAATGGTGTGGTAACACCATATAACGCTGCACTCCCCTCAACACAACACACACCCAAATGAACTCCGGTAATCGGGGTTTTTCAATATTTGTAAATACTCGAATTCAACTTTCACTTTTTGAAGTAGTAGGTAGGTACTTATTTGCACTTTAGTTTTTAAGTTTATTGTTTTGCACTTTTCCTGCCTCTATGAACCACTGTTTCACTATATAACATACGATATTGTTTGTGATTGTATATGTAAGACTTTAAACAATAAAAACTTGCAATGGACTACTTATTTTATTTTAAAATACAAAGATAAACAGAATCAGCTAACACCAGCTTGACGTCCGTACGTCGTATCGTAAGTAAAAATACTGATGATAGTAAGTGCAACCGAAAAAGTAGTGCAACTTTAATAAATCACTTATAAATAAGATGCACTAACAACTTTTCGTCATACTTAAGTCTGTATAACTCAATTGGCTAATAAGAACATACCATAATCAGCCTATAATGTTCCCACTGCTGGGACACAGGCCTTCTCTCTGTGAGAGGTAGTGGGCCGTAATCGGTGGATTACGGCCCACCCCCGCATTGGGCCCGCGTCACCACGCGTTGGTAGTTGTCACATGTCTTCGAATTTTTGGTTCTAGGACATGCCGGTTTCCTCACGATGTTTTCCTTCACTGTTTTGAGAGCAGTGGTGATGAAATAATTTACACAAAGTAAAGCGCCTGTCTGGGTTCGAACCTACGTAGGTCGTAGCCTACAACTCGTAAGTGGCAGCCGTTACCACTGGGCCACCACTGCTCTTAACAATAAGAACAAGATGCTTCCTAAAGATCTCGAGGAATTTACAAACAGTGGAATTTACCCTTCGTTTAACATAGATCTACGTGGAACACAACACTGTGTCTATAATTATTGTGGCACTGAAGCGGTGATCCTTAGATGATTTACCTTCGTACTAAGCCAAGATGGCCGGCAGTTGAAGAACCTACGTTAATTTAAGTGTAAAACATTTTATAGAACGTGTGTTTGCTAATGGAGAAAGGATACTGTGCGTTCCGCTGGCTTGTGTTGCAACTGTGGCTGAATGTTGCCGTCCCACGATCGACAAGGACTGCGCCAATGGAAATACTTGGAATGGTCTTAGGTTTATTTTTCTATGGTTCTTTTGTAATTATCTTGATATTTGTATAGTATTTTTTTTTTACTTGTGAATAAAGAAATAAATATTATGTTGGCGAAAAAGATGAGTAACTTATTCATATTTGCATATGTTGATACTTATCTCTACTTAACTCGTCCCATTAAGACAAATTGATACGACTGCTAAGTGACCGCAGTAATTGTTTATTGCGAAGTTTTTCATTTTTTTTTATTAGACTATTCTAGTTGTTATCCCTTCGTTTTTGTAGAGTTCCGAAGTGTAGGTCCTAGTGTACTTCTGGTGTAGTCATTAGACACCTTCTGCCAAATATAGCATTATAGGGTTCTCGTTAGCTCAATATTTCTGCTACTACAAGGTACTCTACAAGAAGATCTTGGTATCAATATCAAAGCCCATGCAAGAATATTTCAATTCGTTTAATATAACGTCAGCCCCACTTTATGTCTAGGCAATCACTGTCCATTCCATGGTTGCCTGGAAGAGATCGCAGACAGCGATGAAGCTGCCCATTGTATATTTTGTAGTGTTTCATTTATTTTTTGTTATGTATTTTTGTGGTGTACTATCATCATCAAAGTCATCATCTTCCTAGCCTTTTCCCAACAGCTGAATACCAGTATTTTACATGGAGCGACTGCCTATCTGACCTCCACAACCCAGTTACTGGGTAACACGATACCCCTTGGTAAGACTGGTTGTCAGACTTTCGAGCTTCTGACGACCCGTAACGACTGTCAAAGATCTACAAATGACAGCCGGGACCAATGGCTTAACGTGCTTTCCGAGGCACGGAGGGGTCTTGGTATCTAAAGATGGTCACCCATCCACGGACCAACCGCGGCAAGCTTAGTTTATCCTGATCGATGAACCCGTGCGTAAAGTAGATATAAATAAATAAATAATAAATAACGTTCATTTATATTGATTTACAACCACAGTATAACTATACCGTGCGTGGTCTATCCTACCCGTTTGCGCAAGATCAGCTCCGTGGAAAGGAATGCTAGGTGCGGTGCGAGCTATCCTTATTGGTGGTTCCACGTTGGTTACGGAAGTATTCGCGGTAAACAGCTTTACTGTGTTACTGGTACCTTTACGCAATTTTAACACGCTGTTAAAATTAATTAGGGACTTAAGTTTGGTATAGGGTGATGGTGGTTTTTAGAGTTCCGTACCCAAAGGGTAAAACGGGACCCTATTACTAGGACTCCGCTGTCCGTTTGTCTGTCTGTCTGTCCGTCTGTCACCAGGCTGTATCTCATGAAAAGTGATAGTTAGACAGTTGAAATTTTCACAGATGATGTATTTCTGTGGCCGCTGTAACAACAAATACTGAATAAAATGAATATTTAAAGGAGCTCCCATACAACAGACATGATTTTTGTGCCGTTTTTTATAGAATGGCACGGAACCTTAGGTGCGCGAGTCCGACTTGCACTTGGTCGTTTTTTCAGGATTACTGTGAAAATAATCGGCCAAGTGCGTTTCAGTCCATGCACAGGGAAGGGTTTCGTAATCGGGATGAATATTTACGCTTCCTTTCAGAATAGTACCTATTTCTCAAAAAAAATATGAAAAGCAATGTTATTTCTACGGTTGTAATCGAAACTATCCTGTCTCAAAAACTATTGACTTAAATATATCATCATAATCTTTTAAATTATGGGATCCAACAATATCCCACACGTTTAAGTGCATTGCTCACATACCCCTACCTACATAATGAACTTGTCTTTTTTTTTATTATTGTTTTTATTTTTAACTGCTTTTTTGAGTATGTACAGCACAGTTACTACTTGTAGCGGGAAGGTAGTAAATGGTCACCGAGGCCCCTGGCAACACAGGCAACAGGAAGGAATACGGTTGGGTTTTATTTAGTCAGTAAGAGTCTGACATACCCTCCCGCTCCGCCCAGAGCGGGAGAAGATGATTTCCCAGGCAAAAAAAAAAAATCATGTTACTACAAATTGACAAATTTCTCCAAATGATCTTAAGCTTTAAAATGTTGATGGTTAAGTTCAAAATCGAATGAGAAAATTTGACAGTTTATGGTAACTTAATGTGCTGGTGACTCTACTAAGTAGGTAGGTACGTAAATTTTGGCACTTAATTTTAGTACAAGTCATATTTTTGTAAGACTTTTTAATCTTAAACCTGTACTTATAGTTTGACCGATACCGCTGTACCGCGCCTTAAGAATGTTTAAATTGAATATATAGTTATCTAAATTGAATAGTTTAAAATACGTAATTAATACCTAATATGAGTTATGAGCAATATAGATTTTATTTGAGTAGATCAACTAGTTTGTAAACCGTGATTAATCGTTCTCCGTTACAAAGTAAATAAAAAACACGGGTGCAGTATGTCGTAAACGGCCTTTTTTTTTGTTGGGTGGGAAATTATCAAATAACTTCTCCCGCTCTGGGCGGAGCGGGAGGGTGTGTCAGACTATTACTGAACCCATCCGTGTTCCTTCCGTTGCCTGTGTTGCGGGGGCCTCGGTAACCCTTTTGGACTTTCCCGCGATATCCTAAAGGGTAGGTACTCGTATGCATTTATCATCATCATCATCATCATTTCAGCCGAAAGACGTCCACTGCTGGACATAGGCCTCCCCCAAGCACCGCCACTTTGACCGGTTTTGTGCTCCCCGCATCCAGCGGATTCCTGTGGCCTTCATAAGGAAATCGGTCCAACTTGTAGGAGGCCTTCCAACGCTACATCTTCCGGTACGCGGTCGCCACTCCAGAACCTTTCGGCCCCAACAGCCATGTGAGCGAGCAGCAGGGCGAGCAATGTGCCCACCCTGCCTACTGCCACTTAAGTTAGGCAATTCTTCGGGCTATGTCGGTAACCTTAGTTCACCTGCGGATCTCTTCATTTCTGATTAGATCACGTAGGGAAACTCCAAGCATAGCCCTCTCCATTGCCCTTTGAGTGACTTTTAGCCTTTTAATAAGACCCGTTGTAAGCAACCACGTTTCAGTGCCATAGGTCATCATTGGCAACACGCACTGGTCAAGACTTTTGTCTTGAGACACTGCGGTATTAGGGACGAGAAGATATTGCGTAGCTTCCCGAACCCTACCCAGCCGAGTCGGATTCAACGATTCACCTCTTTCTCGAAGTTGGACTTACCTAACTGGACAGTTTTTCCTAGGTAAACATACTCGTCCACAACTTCGAGCGTATCGTCTCCGATCTTCATGAGAGTGGGTGTAACATGGGCATTTGACATGACCTTTGTCTTGTCCATGTTCATTTTAAGACCTACTCTTTCAGAAGCTCTACTGAGATCATCGAGCATTGTAGTGAGGTTTTCCATAGTCTCAGCCATGACAACTATATCGTCGGCAAACCGAAGGTGATGTATGTACTCGCCATTGATGTTGATGCCTGGCCCTTTCCAGTCCAGAACAGACATAGTGGCGTTTTCGTACAGACACTTAAGCACGTCGATGTGTACCTATAGTCGATCTGGCACCGTTGAAGAGACTGCAGTACAGCCCATGTCTCGATCGAATCGAAGGCTTTTTCGTAGTCCACAAACGCTAAGCAGAGAGGCAGGTTATACTCTTCGATCTTATGTATAACCTGCCGCAGCGTATGTATGTGGTCTACAGTGCTACAGCCTTTACGGAATCCGGCTTGTTCAGGAAGCTGGAAGTCGTCAAACCTGCGCGCGGGACGGTTCGT
Source organism: Atethmia centrago (assembly GCA_905333075.3). Classification (NCBI taxonomy): domain Eukaryota; kingdom Metazoa; phylum Arthropoda; class Insecta; order Lepidoptera; family Noctuidae; genus Atethmia; species Atethmia centrago. The sequence continues at coordinate 28,532,441 of HG995374.1, forward strand.
GTTATTCCTTTGTATGTAATTCCTTTTTACCTGACTGCTCCAGATGTACCTACTCATAGAGATTTGGAGTTTCTTGCCAGTTCTTCTCTATTGGAACCTACAACTAATGGACAACTAGCTTCATCTTTTTGATTAACCGAACCCTTAACAATTCAAAGGTGCCTATAATTAAAAAAGAGTTGAGTCAGTGTTTCAGCGTTTTTTTTTTGCATGATTCGTAAAACAAGCCTCCTAAAGAAAAGTTATGTTTCAAACGCAGCGACAAACGAAACACTCATCCGATGTAAAAACCCATAGGACCTAATTAAACAATTTCATCAATGCAATTTTTAAATGGTTAGTTTGTGAAATATTCTAAGAGAGTTCTGTTCGTGCGGTTAATTATCGAGGTAACCGTTAAGTAGACCGTGGTAGTGACGATGACGGTTTATCTAGATAACTGACGTGGTGTTGTCGGTTGGAGTGAGATGTTGCGAAAAGTAAAGGAAAAAAGATTTTCTAGTGTACTAGAACTGGTGTAGCAAAGTGCGCGCCACGATCTTTGTGGATGTTTTCTATAGAGCCTTGAGTAGAGAATTTGCAGAATGAGGAAAAACAAGTTCCTTTCCATGTCATTTAAATCCATCCAAACACAGTCAGAAGGCGTCGTGGCAGATCCCGTAGAAGATGGCAGGGTGAGCTGGAGAAAACAAACGACCAGTGAACCACACTAGCCCTAAATCGAAATCACTGGAAGTCATGGGAGAAGCCCTTGCCCAGCAGTGGGATGATACAAGCCAACAATAACAGTAATAATTTTATGATCGATTTAAAATAAAACCATCTGGATGGATTTTGATGCATATGACTCTTGTATTATTCAAAGAAGAGTCGGTAGGAATAGAGAATAGATCTTGATTACCCTCAACCATATTCTGCTGCATCACTGTGTTTCCTCGCAATGGACAAAAATAAAGCAAACCTGAATGCCAACTTTTGGTAGTTCTAAGGGCCAATTTAAGAAGACGATATGCATCTTACTAATTACTACCATCCTCCTTCTTTCCTGAAGAGGACCACCTCCTTATTTAAACACATTGGCCGGTACCTACTTAAGTTAGTATAATTATAAAGGCTACTTACTAGTTGCAGAGTAGTGAGGTGCTTCTTCCACCACAAATACTTCTGGTATTGAGGTCCCATCGCTGACAGCATGTAGTAGCTGTACATGATGACATGCACTAGGTTGTTCACGATGTTCGAGAAGGTTCCATGGCCGCCTAGAACATTATAAAGGGATATTGTTGATAAGTGGGCGAAGGCGTATAAGAATAAAGTTTGTCTCGTGTGGAGGGTCCAATTAAATTTAGTTTTTCGTCTGTCTATCGGATCTTTTTTTTACGTATTAATATTTAGCAACATCGGTTATTTTTTTGCCCAATTAAGTAAGTATATTTTAATCGGTTCATTAGTTAATAAACGGTTTATATATAGTTTAGCCTTCAAAACGTGGCAAAAAGACAAACAATCTTTATTATAGGTGTTTCTTCATACGGAAAAGACTTAAGTGTCTTGCATCTCAGTTAAAAAAATATTTAGATGTTACCAAAAATTATTATATACATACTCGTATATTACACTTTAAAATATGGAAAAATAAAGAAAAAAATACGTAAGTTGAAACGTGGGAATCGCTAGTAATAAAATAAAATACAACAATCACCGATCATTAACATTGCTCTTACTGATTGCTTAAAGATTTAATTTACGATAGCTTTTTCCGTAACCTTTGTCAAGGAATAACTGAATGCAACTACTGTAAATTATTATGACAGCGAGATCGTTAATTTAACAACGTAGTGTAAATTGAGCTCCACAATAAATAAGATTTATGTAATTTGGCAATTATCGCTACGTTTAACAAGTGAATTGATATTGTTTGGATGGCCTCTTAAAAGAACTTGTAAAATTACACATAAAATTTATCGGGAAATTGCTCACAAACTTAAATAATGGAAAAATGTTACAAAGAGGCACTACAAGTTAGTTAATTATTATGCTACTTGTGTTATTGGCCACAATGGCTATCTTGGGTTATTCAAATCTAATGACGTGCTTAATCAAAGAAAGAGAGAGAGGCCTTTCCGGTGAAACCCCTCAATGAGTGACTGTAAATATTCATTAACTCATATCTATTACCAACTTGTCTAAGTAGATCTTGCTTAATTTGACCTTGATTTATAGGTCACCTCACTGGCCCTAAGATGTCAATTTGTAACGGTATTTTTCTTTTCCTCAGAACAATGTTACGAATTCTTCAAATGGTAATCTTTTGGCGGTTACACGTACAGTCATTCATATTTGTCCTGCATTTATTTGTATAGATTCTGTGAGACCAGATATGAGGATGCTGAAATCCGACAGAGAACAAAAGTCACTGAACCTAGAAAGCATGGGAGCTATGTGATTGGGAAAGTTTCTTCTTTGATTTTTATTGTAGCAATCATTGGAGTGCATCGGTATCAACCTAGCTGACCGGCATTGCTTATATTATTGACGGGCCTAGAAACTAGATATCGACGATTAAAAGGTAATAAGGCATCAACGACATTTTGGTCGAAAATGAGTTATGAATGCTGCCTTCTTAATCTCTATTTTAAGTAAGATGGCATTCATATCTCGTTTTCGACCAAAATGTCTCTCTCTAATGCTTTATTACCTTTTAACCGTCGATATACAAGTTGATTTATTTACAAGCTGCGTGCCCGATAAGATTTTCTATCGGCAAAAATGACGATCTTCCACACAAATATGCATGCTCTAGTTAACCCCTAGTTTTAGGGGCTGAATTTTCAAAAACCTTTCCTCGGTGCCCACTTTCGTTACATAAGGAACTGTTGTGCAAAAATGTATGCTTCTAAACCCAGCAGGCTTAGCATGACGCTTTCTATTTCTACGAAGAATAGACACAGTTCTTTCTATACAAAGTGACATTTCGTTTCTCCATTTTTAACATCGTACCGTAGAAATAATTCTACATAAAAAAGGACCGAGACAAAGATCGTTAGAAAATCGCTAGAATCGAGACAAAATGACAGATTGCAGAAGGATTTCTACTGTGCGATGTCAAAAATGGAGAAACGAAATGTCACTTTGTATAGAAAGAGCTGTGTCTATTCTTCGTAGAAATAGAAATGTTCACGTTAAGCCTGCAGCAGTTTAGGCTATACTTGCGGCTGTCTGTCAGTGATTGAATGATTGTCAGATTTATATTTGATTGATAGAAAGGTAAACGCACCAGCAATGAACTTCACAAGGAGCCACGCCTCGAACGGCGTCAGTGAGTGGTGGTACAGATGCAGCCACGAGATCTGGCTCTTCTTCTTACGGAGCACGAAGAACACGGTGTCGGCGAACTCCGACAGCTTCGAGAAGTAGTATACCCAGCATAGATGTAACATCTGGAGAAAAAAGGGTAAGATGAGTTTGAGAAGAATTTTGAACAGATTTTTTGGATAGCATAACACAAGATTTTTCCGAAGGTATAGTGAGGCGTACTTTTTACATGCTAATTAAACATAACAGGCGAAAAGTGGGTTCAATCCATCAGTTGTGTTTAAATCCAGACTCACCCCAAACTCAAAGCATTTATTTCAATTAAACTATTTACAAGCCACTTTTGAATTATCAAGGAGCGTAGTAGGTACCTATGGAGAAGAACGGGCAAGAAACTCCATGGACACTCTTTTAAATTATATTGATACAAAAATATTAGTTACATAATTAATATTGAAGGGCCATCCAGCACCTCTTATATCAGTATTATTATAATATTACTTTACAATTGGAAAGTGATGGAGTTGTACAGGACTTATAGCTCCATCTCTTTCTCACGCTGAAGTAATATTGAAATAATACTGCTATAAGAGGTGATGGTTCCCCCCAGTCCTAACTGCCAGAGCCCATTCACGAATATAACGCATGGATCAGCAACATTCAGCTCAACCATTTTGAAGGGAGCTAAATGATCTAACACATGTGCCACCACCAGCGAGACATTTCAGTGAGCATGATACTCGTATACTTCAGCAGCTCCAACGGTATTATCAAATGTTAATCAATTAGTTGTGGTTGTGGAGCAGGACCAGCATTGAGCCAAGCATTATCATCAGCGATAATCCTGCAATAGGGCTATATTTTGTAAAATTGTAAGCATGTTAATATATAGGGGTTTGAAGATTTTTGTATGGAGGGTGGCCCTAATGGCGGCCGCCATTTTTTTTTTTCAGGATCGCGGTGCACAACGCAAGTTATATATTTAGATAGAGGACACTTATACAAACAAAAAATGTAATTTAACATAATATCCTAAAGCGTCAGGTTTCGGAGTTATTCACCGAAATATAAGTCAAAACTGAACCTTGAAGAAACATGGATTTTTTGTTCTTTTTCCCTTCAGGTAAGCATATTGAACTATGAAAACATAATTGCATCATGTTTATGTAATATTTTAGTTATGAGCGAAAGAGACAAAAATATATGTGTACCCCTGCCGAATGAGGACGCCCCGCGACGACTTGCCCGTTGCGGCACCCTTCAGTTTGCCACTTTGAAATCCACTTGGGCTTTGATCATATCTATGGACCTGATTGTGCCTTTTCCTACAGAGACAATATGCGCGAAAGGATTTTAAGAATTCCATGTACTTATATTATTTTCAAACCAGAATGAACTATTGATAACAATTTGCGACGGTACTTATTTCTTTCTGCAAAAAATCTCTAATTACCAATTTCAACGAACGTCATACAGTCACCATAAATACCGTAATTTTTTTTAAGGTATTTTTAATTGTAAGTCTAGATGGATTATTATAAACACCTTTGGACCATACGAGGCAAACAAATCTGATGCTTCTATCATGGCAGAATTGATAAGAGAAAACGAAGACAATCCTTATCATTGGTTCTTTGAGAAGGGAGATGTATTCATACTAGATCGAGGATTCCGTGATGTGATGGAAGGTATAAGTTCGTGTGGATACGAAGCTTATATGCCACAAACGAAAGATGAAAATGAATGTCAGCTGACTACCCATCAGGCAAACGAATCTAGAAAAGTAACTTTATGCCGTTGGGTAGTGGAAACTATTAATGGTCGATTAAAAAATCAGTTTAAACAACATAAATCGCAGTTTTTCAACATTGCGGCACCACACTTATACGAAGAAGAAAGAATTGCTAGTGCTTTAATAAATGCGTTCGGGAAACGACTGAAAGACCATCAGCGCGTTGAGCAATTTATAAATGAAATATATTTAAAGCATGATGCCCCATACCATTTATGTGAGTTTGTGATTCAAAATAATTTAAACTTCCGTTGAGCCAATTTTCGGGCTATTGACGCCGGAGGAGGAGTCGAACAATTCCCAAATCTCACATACGATCAGTTGTTAGTAATATCATTGGGGCCGTACCAAGTTACCCAAGCTCGTAGTTACTATGGGGAACATATTAAGGAAAACGGTATATTTTTTATTGAATTGTGCGAAGAAGTTGACATAAACTATGACTTTAGTCAATACAACATTGTCGTTTCTGATCCTTGGCTTTTAAGAGCCAGAATCCACTCTAGACACCAAAACAATAGAATTTATTTTGTCTACATCTTGCTCGATAATTCTTTGGAAGGCAGGAATAAAATAGTTGCCTACTATTGTAATTGCATTGTAGGAAAACGAACACTTGGATGTTGCTCCCATGTGATGTGTATTATATGGTACATGGCATGGGCACGACACCAAGAATATCCTATTGAGCCTCCAGCTGCCTTCTTGGATGATATTATTTATACCGAATATGATTAATAAATCTTATGTTTTATCCACTAGGTGTATTCAATCTATAAAAATATCATTGTAATTCAACACATTTATCTCATATTATTATGTTCCGATTGTTATAAAAAAGATTTTAGTGAACAAAATAAATGATTAGTATTATAATATTTGTTTTCTTTCTTTGTCTGATTAAGATTAACTGTAAATAACTTAATGAACATGAAGTAACTACAAAATAAATAAATAAATTCATTATAACAATTGTTATTTTTATCTTTGAATATCTCAGAAATGTGACGCTTTAGGATGTTATGTTATATACGTTTTATATTTGTATAAGTGTCCCCTATCCAAATATATGACATTTATTGTGGACCGCGATTTAAAAAAAAATATCAAACTGGTGGCTGATGTTAGGGCCAAAACCTTCAAAGCCCTTTTGTAAAATCTTATTGTGCTATCATTCTGCTGAATTAAAAAAACATATAACGCGGGATTCTAGAGGATATTGCAAGTTTATGAAAGAATAATGGGCGTAGTAGTCTACGAAGACAGCGGTTTTTAACGTAAATATATTTTAGCAAAGTTCTCATAAATTCAGGTTGCTGAATTGTAGTACCTATTATATAAAGCAGCAGATCTCAAATGACCACTATATCTTTGTTTTTTACAATAAGCAGGCACCTTCAATTCTTGATTACAGTCGCATTCGGAACTGATAATTCGAAGGTACATGTCCAAACCGGAATTACTCGTTCATTGATTGCTTTTCTTATAATCAAGCTTTCTTTTTTTTTTAAATTACGGGATGTTACGCATACGTAGTTCAAATGCATAAGGCATTTGGGACACAGGTAAATTCTTCTTCTTCGTCGTGTCAAGATAATGTATTAAAGCTAGATTTCGTAGCCTAAATAAAGTGGCTGTAAGGTACACATCAAAAGTGTCTAGGGACCAAGCACGTTTTTGCTAGTTACAGAAAATCTGATTTTTTAATTATTTTTTTTTGTTATTCTTATGGATACTTTTTTAGTAATATTCGTAATTTGAAAATGGAATAGTTTTTGAATTTTAGTCAAAGATGAAAGTCTTCTGTCAAGTCGTATTCGTATATAATCCTATAACGGGTTTGAGGCCAAATCAGTAAAATTTCTGCCTAACTTCTGAGTGGAATCAATACTTAAGAATGTTATTATGGACATCAGTTAATCCGAGAAACAATGATTAGAGCCATGGAAATGTTGGAAGCTGGTTCTCGGCAACGTGCTGTAGCAATCGCTCTGGGCACTACGCCGAGTGTTAAAAGTCGACTTTGTACACGTTACCGTAACACTGGCAGCGTGGCAGAGCGACATGGATGACGAATTCGCATCCTTACGCGCAGACAAAATCGTTACATATTAACTACTGCTTGAGGAAATCGTACAATGACTTTCATAGCTCTTCAGGGATGTTAATAAGCGATTACACCATAAGAAATCGCTTGCATGAAGTTGATTTCCATTCCCGAAGGCCGCTACGTGTACCACCTATTGAGCCCCGCAATCGCAGAGCCCGTTTACAATGGGCTCGTGAACACAGAAATTGGGCAGACGAAGAGTGGCGTTTTGTGTGTTTTTCTGACGAATCTTGCGTTGGTATTAGGTCAGATACTAGACGTAAACGGTGTACGCCATGAACGTTTAAAATCATGCCAAAGTCCATGCATATAGTGGTGGAACATTCATGATTTGAGCGGGTATTTGGATCCGCGGAAGAACTGAATTGATTTGGATCATAGTGGTGGAACAATCATGATTTGAGCGGGTATTTGGATCCGCGGAAGAACTGAATTGATTTGGATCAGAGGCAATCTCAATGCACAGATTTACGCTGAATTGATGGTATCAGATGTTGTCATTCCTTTGCGGACCTAATTTGGTGCTTCATTTCTGCTTATGCGTGACAATGCACGTCCACACACTGTCTAGTCGTTGCAAACAATCACAGCAGCCAGCTCAATCACTAAACTTGTATCCCATCGACCATGCATGGGATATGCTTCAAAGAAGAGCTCTGCCAAATATGGATGCCGTACACGCTAGTGGTGATAGTGCTCTATAAAATGTCACTATTAGCATAACTATCAATATAGCTCAATGTCGCAGTGACTGAATCCACCGTCGCATGACTTGATTGGCTTCGTCAACCCGTTAAGTAACGTTTATAGATATCGTTTTAAGTTTCTGCACGTGCTTAGGTTGCATGTTGCATGTTCCCGTCTCTATTTTGTATTTATAGTGTTGTGACAGTGTTAGAAATAACGCTAATCTAAAATACGTGGTAAGTAACGATTATAGATCTCGGCATTGGAATTAGTCAAGACAATAATCTGTATTGTGTCCCCATCAACAGATTTCATTTTGTTTATTGCAATGTTTCTTAGAACAGTAGTCTTCAGAACGTGGCAAAGGTACAAGACTACCAAGGTTTATAACACCGTCGCTCTTGACCGTTGGAATGAACTTGCTTCCGTACAACGGTAAGCAGTGAAAGCCTCTTCGATTCAGCTGTTTTTACGTCATCACTCTCCGGTTGAAAGTGAAACTGACATTGCGACTTGAGCTCGTTTTTTATACGTTTTATTGATGACAAAATTGTTGTGTTAAAGAAAATGTGTGTTATACGCTGTAGCCAGTTGTAGGTGTCATTTGAGAGTACGGATTTGGAGATTTTGGTTGGTTACTGAGGCCAGGCCTTTTGTGCCTTTATATTTCGATTTCAGGTCATTACGAAATTATAAAGATGGTGATGGGAGCAGAATGGATGCGGTCAGCCAGAAAACCGGATGTTCTAGTGGAACTTCGGAATGCCCCATATCCAGCTGTAGACAGCGATAAGCTAAATAAGAGGAATGGAAAGTACTCTTTCCAGATTTAAATATCATCGTTATTAAAAACGTAATGGCAGAAATCTAATCAATTTCGATAGTAAAGCGTCAATAGGTCCGAAGAAAAAAAAATGGTATTAATATTCAGTCACATTTGTCAATTCATTCGATATGCTACTAAAAGCAAAGTGTAAAATATCCAAAGTGCATCATTTTAGTAGCCAATCCACCCATTAATCATCTTTAGTATTGAACCTCTTTCCCACACCTGCGCAATAGGTTACTTGAATATGAAGAAGTTACTTATAAGGTCATATAAGGTAAGGTTTATTATTTCCTAACAAATAGTGGTAAATACCAAGAGATCTGAATAAGGAAAATGGGCAGTTTTTGCTTTGTGTCCTTATCTGACGGAAGGATGCTGGTTACAAAAAATAAATAAGAAGATTTTCTGCTAAAGTGACGTCAGAAGATTAAACAAAAGGTTTTCAGATTTCCGTTTACTTTAAAAAGGTTCTATGAATGGCTTTTTTTGGCAGAAAGATGTCGGTAAGTACAGGTAACTGTGACTCATAGTATTCATTGTGCTAGGCTTGAAAACAAAAACTCTAACCTGCCAAAAATGACGCTCGTAATATTGTTTAAAGTTATACCAAAAATAGGTATTTTTACTACCTTTGTTTATGAACGAGCAACTACTCAAAAAGTTCAAGAATATCAACTGCGTCCTCCTTCGTATAATTTCAATTATGTTTCATAGACCTTGTCGTTGGAAGTATCAAATTGTTTATAGTTTTAATTAGAGCTAAAAACCTAGCAGGATACGGCTAAACGCAACTAAGCATCTGTAAAAAAACGTACGCTCTAATATGATGATCATTGAAAGCCAGGATTTAACATTCTAGTGTGATTTTTAAAGATTAATTGTCTAAACTCCTTAAGAACGACCGATAGCAAAAATAGTAAAAAAACCATTAGCATTTTTGAAATGCTCATCTCTCTTTCAAATCCACAGACAAACATTTTTGATTATTCGTTTTGAAAATATTTAAGTGGGTTTGTACGCAGTGATCGTTTTTTTTGTCACTTTATTATTTTTCAGAGAACTTGAAGAAACTAGACAATAGAACACGTATTAGCTATTTTTTATTCGGCTAAAATATTTAAGACTGGTTTGTTGGATCTTGTAAAACTGGAAGATTGACTTGGCAAAATTCTGTGCTTTTCGCTATTATTTTTGAGATTTTTCCGAATAATCACATGTAACAGCCAGCATTAGTAACAACGTAGTATCTTAAGTGACTATAATTTGTATCAAATAGTAGAAAACTAGACACAATCTTCGATCATTAATACAATTCGTACATCCTTTAGTAGTGAATTACTACTCTTGTTATCAGCAATGTGTTAATATTTTAATAGTAACTTATCATAGATAGCAGTGTTTCAAGAAATGCAAATAATAGTTCCCATGTGTTTCCTGTCTAATTCAGATAAACTTGCATTTCCGCGTTTATAATGTTCATGTTATTAGTCAATTTGATTAATAATCAGTTAGGAAGGAAGTATTGATCTGTCTGGGCATTTGATAAGCTTAATAACACTTTGAAAAAATCTGATTTCTATATGGCGCTTGGTTGATTTTAGATAATGATTTATTCTTTGTTTCAAATCTGACAATAATCTGTCACTTTGTGGGTGTAATTCAAAGTCTTTTCCTATGTAATTAGTGACATTGATAGTTACAAAATGAGAGTTAATAAAAAATGTATAACATGTACAAACCAGTTGTAAACTAGTTAATTTCCTCGTGTCTTGGTACTTCCGTTTGGAGTTAATTGTGGTTGAAATAATTAGGTTCTCTTTAGAACTAAGTAGAACTTTAAATGCGTAGATACAAGTTAGAATTGACTGCATGTTCATTCATTTGGTTCGATTTAGTATGTTTGATATGCTGGCGGAATTTAAAGTCTTCACGAGTGGTGGTAGTTCCTTCTACCTTACTGACTGGCTTGTAAAATTGTCATCATCATCAATCATTCTCCTGCCCTTATCCGAATTTATTTGTGGTCGGTGCAACATGTCCCTTTCTTCCATTCTTCTCTATTAGTTGTCATCTCAGTAGTCACCCCCCGATAGCGATATCATCTTTCACACAGTCCATCCATCATTTCTTTGGTCTACCCTACTCTTAAAGCCATCGAAATTCATACTCAAAACTTTCCTCACGACATTTTCCTTATTCTTCCGCATCACATGTCCATACACCCCGATTCCCGCACATCCGCACATCTTTTCAATTACCGGGGCCACTTTCAGATTTCCTCTTATGTACTCATTTCTTATTCTATCCATTCGTGTCACACCACACATCCCTCTTAGCATTCTCAACTCAGCTGCATGCCTTTTATCCATCCCTTTTGTGGCCCAACATTCTGATTCATACAAGACAGCAGGTCTAACCATTGTTTTATATGTCTTCCCCTTAAGTTTAAGAGGAATGCGGGAGTTGTGGCTTATAAAATGGTATGTGCTATTTTATAATACGTGTAGTTCGTCGATATAAGGACTAAGTAAAAATTCAAAACTATTCCATGGTTTGTCTTTTTTGGCACAGAGTCTGACTTCACCCCTACTCAAAAGCCCTTCATTCAATGATCATGTGAGTTTAATCAACATCTGTGTTTGAATGGACAGCAAACACTTTTACATCTTCCAAGCTAATATTTGGACTGCTCTTACGTTAGATTCATTCAACACTGACATTCTTGAATCCATAGAGTATTTACTTTATTCAATGTTAGTGTGATCTACAAAGGCGATTGAACAAACTATGTATAAGTACTTATATCTTCAAAAACAATATTTTATAGACTCTTATACAATTTGATGTCTTCCTAAAAAGTTCACAAAACCTAAATTGAATATCTTTAAATAATCATTATCCTTATATATGGCGGCCATGAATGACATTGGTATTAGGAATTGTAAACAAATCGTAAAATATCCGGTGCGCCACGATTTTGTATTATATAACTACAGATTTACAATACTTGAGGTCATTGATATGAGAATTAGCATAAAAGTATAGGAATCAAAAGAAATATGATGATTTATTTTAGAATTATGATGAAAAGGTACTCAATAGTCTTTATATTTATTGTTTCCACATGTGAAAAAATAATGATCATTGTGGACCCTGTCGGTTGTAGGAAATGTAGGAGAGAGACTTTTAACTGACTACTTAGTTGTTATAGATATATATTGTAATTATTATATTGTATTGTTTTTATAAAACATGTACTTAATTTAAAATTTGTCATTTAAATATTAATTAATATTATAATAGCATTTAGATAATACAAATTGTTTTTTTTTATTAACAAAAAGGATTGTAATGTGGTTAGGGTTCAAGTATCTATGTGAGTTTCTCGGTGTCACCATAACTTTTAAATGCCTGAACAGATTATGATGTATGGAGTGTCGTTAGATCCTTATTTTTACATGAAAGTTCTGATGCCTGGGGTTAGCCAATACTGTTTATAATTGATTTTTAACTTTAATTTTGATAATTATGTAAGCGTGTGGAGGTCTGTCTGAAGGTGACGGTTAACTATTTATATGAGTTATGCCTTGTTAGATAAATATTTGCAATTTGATGTTTTTTTTTTTATGAATAGGTACTTAAAACTTTTGTATATAATATATAATAAGCATGGACATTTTTTTTACGTCGTAGTGCCATTAATTTTGATTTGAGCAGTTTTTTTTAATAAATGGTGTTTGTTGAATGTGTTTTTTTTAGATCTAAACAGACCATTGAACCCATTGAAGAAGAATAATTAGTAAAGGAACGTTCACGTTTAGCAGTCAGTATGTTTTGTTATAAACATAATTGAAAAGCGTAAAAATTGCGTATCACAATTGTGACCTTCTAAACCACAAAAAAGTGGGTATGATACAAACACTTGAGATTGTTTCCCAAAGTAGTAAAACACCTCAAAAACCTCAAAGCCATCAGCGATACATTTCAACACTCCCAAAGCTTTTTCCTTTTTACTAAATAAACACAATAAATAGCGAACTATGCAATTTCACTTTTGTGTATAAACAAAATATTCGAAAGCCATGTGTCGAGAAGCCGGTACCGTTGGACGAGCATGACGCCTTTAGGCATAGACTAAGAATAGATTATGGCAGAACTGACAGCAGAAAAGATTGCGTAAGCCACACAGAGACTTTTGTAAGGGCAGTTTTCATTTTGTCACATTTTTTTTGCGGTTTCTATCTTATATTTGTAAGTTGAATTGACTGTGACGTTTATCGATGTATGGGAGAACACTCTTTGTTAGTTTTTTTTTTTTTAATATGGTAATCGCTGACCGTATCGCTTCACCGATACAACAATTTAAAGTTAGTAGGTACGAACTTCATGGTATAGTATGCCGCAAAACTTTATAAGCTCTCGGAAGTTGCACGCGAGTGGCCTAACAGTACATTACACGTAAGGTTCCGTAGTTGGGATGAATTTATCCCAAGAACTAACTTAACTTTTTAGTTTAAAAAAATGTTCTCCCATACATCGATATACGTCACGATCAATTCTCCAACTGCAAATGTAAGTTTGTAATCGCAAAAAAAAATGTGATAAAACTATACATTACGAATTTTTGGACATTTTTCTTTACTTGTGCTGTGAAACCACTTCTTGGCAAATTTCATGATTCTAGGTCATTTCTGATCTAGAATTATTGTGTCGTTGTTGTTTGTTGTGGTTATAAATGTTTTTTTTTTTAATGATTGAATGGCAAACTTTTATTTAGTATTTTTTATTACGTTGACTTGGAAGTTTTATTTTTTTGGGCTCCAAGGGACCGTAGACCCACGTATTTGATAAAGGACTATTATAGGATTTCATACCTTCAAGTGTTCCCGAGAAAAAGGGTCTTGACAGACATACAGACAAGCAGACGGACGGACGGACGGACAACGAAGTGATCCTATAACGGTTCCGTTTTTCCTTCTGAGGTACGCAACCCTAAAAAACGTATGTCACTGAACGTAGACTCAATTTGCGCAAAATGTACCCATTTATATTAGAAGGCAATTTGAAACATTTTCTGAAATTTACGATTTTATTAAGATTTTAGAGTATGGTAGTCATCTTGTCTTTACTAAACTTTTTAGGAATTGTTATGGTACATATAAAATCGTTTTTTTTAATAAGAGTACTATTTAATGTTCAAAACATGAACACCCTGCTTTTCAATTGGTTATTAGCGTGTTCAAAGAATAGTTTAATAGAATGTAAGTTACTGCATGTTAAATAGTTGATCTAACATTATAAGCGTGGAAAACGCATGCACGTTACGTACTTTTCATAAAAAAAATGACATTACCTTAAGGTGCTGACAAGACCTAATTGACCAAAATAGGCTACTCTTAAGTAAAAAAATTGCCAAATCTGTATAGCTTGTGGTATCGGAAAAAATATATGTTAATTTTGAACATATTTCCCAGAACTTGATTGTTACCAAAACCCGTTTTGAAAAAAAAATCTCGATACAAACTAACGTAAATTACAAATAAAAATTATTGTTAGAGTAAGTATAAGAAAACGAAAAGTCCATTTTTTTTTACTGAAATGATTTTGTGTAAATTAAAATTAAATTCTAAAAATTTAAAACACTTAATTTCAATAAAAACTAACCTCTTACCTTGAGTTCTCATCCAAAATATCTGTATTAAATGTCAACTAACGTTACGTATTTAATTAATAACAAAAACGTCTTATTTGAATCCAGAACTTGGTTGTTTTTTATTTTCGATTACTCAACTCAATTTTGAGTAAATAGATAATTGCTTCATATTTTGCAATAAATTACAAGCGTTGTGTCATCGCGCTTCTCTTTCTTTTTAATGCAATCTGACAGTGACCGCGCTTTAGTTGTTGTCAGCGTCTTAATAATCAGTTTCTTACTTAACAATAGTATGACGAGCGGAGATTAAAAAAACAAAAACACATCGTCACACACTTAGCAGTTGGAACCATCTTTCCGGAATTCCACACAATTTTAACATCAGATAAATAATTGAATTACGAAGGTCATGACCAGAAATCGGATATTCGGATGCATATTTACCTAAAGTTATTTTTTTACTATGAAAGTATGGGAGTGGCTTCTTAAAATATTTTTTATTAATAAAAATCACGGGATGCCAGGAACACCGGGCATGCTTAAATAGTCGGGTGTATAGTATGGAACCAATATCGGATTCATATTTATTTTAAATTGATGTTTCTACGTACTTTATATTACAATAATTAGGTAGGTAGATATGCATCCGATTCTAAATAGTCAGAAAAAAACACTAAATTTGTCGATTCCGGAATGGCAAGCGGGAATTTTACGGTCGATACAAAAGTGCATTCCATATAAGCCAACATTTGAAAGTAAGTTAATATGCATTCGATTCTTAAACCTAAATTTGTATTTTCGGGACCGCGGGATTTTTTCGATACAAAAGCGCATTCCTTAATAGCCAACTCCACAACTTTAGGTGAATATGCATCCGAATATCCGATCTCTAGTCATGACGTTACGGCTGTAATCCTCAAATGATTAGGCAGAGGCTACCTAGAGGAAACCCACGTTTCGCCAGTTATGTTTGATTCTCATCTAATAGGGGGCGAGCCTATTGCCATCAATCGGGCACAAATCCGTACTCTGGGCTGTTACTGAGAAATTCCAGATGGAAAACCCAACAGCACTGCCCGACATGGCCAGCAGTAGCGCTTGTGACCACACACAATGAGGCAGATAAAAAATTACGTAGGTATTATATGTATTATGTGTAATTATAAGAAACTAGCTTCTGCCCGCGGCTTCATCTGCATTTACCGGGACAAAACGTATCCTGTCCTAACCCAGGTTATGGTCTATCCATGTGCCAAATTTCATCCAAATCCAATCAGCCGTTTTAGCGTGAAAACGTAACAAACAAATTTACCTCCGCATTTGGAATATTAGTTAGGATGAACCTTCTGCGTCATAATTCATAATCTACGCTAAGTTAGAATGGTCGTTGTACTTTCTACACCTTAAGACGAGTGGAGAGTGTCTAGTTAGGCTTTGATACTTTAATAAAAGTATGTGCGTATAGGTAGAAAGTTTATTGATTTTGTATAACAGGCGACGTTTTCTTGCGAAGATTTTGTCGTGCGAATTTATGAGATCAAGTCGCACACCTGACTACGTAATTAATAATTACTATTCTGTGAACTCAGACCAAATAAAACCAAGACATGCTCCACGCACCATGACATTTTTAAATCTAAGGTAACTGCACTACTTTTTGGAAAATGTTATTACTCAGTCAAAGACTTTATAAATGATATGAGTTTATCCAGATCGTGATTGTTATAATTAATTGTAATTTGACCATGTAAGACTTATGTAACTGACTATAATATTATTAATTGTTTTAATTTAATTTCTATTTTGTTTTGTTGACATTGTTTAATTTGTTTGTTTTAATATTTTAATTTATGTAATAATTGGCACGCCGTAAGACTGTAGCCGATCTCATTAATTTAAGTACAACATCTTATACCTGTACCTGCATTCATAGCAAATAAAATTCTGATTCTGATTCATAATGCTGTCAGTAAAGTGAAGCCGGTTTCGTAAACATTGTGTGCACATAGTGAGGTGTAGTTTGGTTGAAATGGGTTGTAAATGTGTGCGTGTACGCACAGAGCGAGGTGTAGTTTTGGCATGGCTTCACTGTATTGTTCACAGCGCTATGTCTTCGTTTTTTATTTAGTCAGAGCCTGTAAATGATTACGATTTCTCTTAATGTTTGTAATATGAGGTAGGCTGACAGAGTTTAAGTAAATTATTGATACCTACAATGTTAAGGACTAGCCATACAATAATGACAAAAGAAAATTAAGTGGAAAACAAGAAAATCTATCATTGTTGACATTGTTGGCTGATCATCATCAACCATTTTTCCTTTACAATATTATTAAATGTATTTGCTTACGAGATCATGTCGTATAACTTACGTTATGGATGCTCTAGAGATTCTTCAATAAAATCTACTAATAAATTTAAACAGTCACATTCATTGTTTATACTTACTGAACTCTATTGTTATGCTACGGCTACATTGTCGCGATAACGGAGACTACACTTCGAGCGCTCTCTCTCGCACACCGCTCGACGTCTCGCTGTAGTTAGATATTTTAGTTACAGTTCGCGTTATCGCGACAATGTAGCCTTAGCATTAGGCACACTTAACTACAATTATAGTAATTATTAAAGAGTAATTAGGTTTATTATAACTCACCCGTCTAGCTTTCTCGCTGTCGCTGTAGTCCACGGGTTGGCACGACAAACTGTAGTCTCCCCACCATCCTGACGCCAAGTGCTGAGGACAAGACCTTCATATTAGTAACATAATATTCATAATTTTAAAATAAGGACTTCATAGGTTTCGTAACAATTCTATCCAAACTTAATTAGCATCGATCACACTGATATATTTATAATTATGGAACTATAATAAAATATTGGAATAATATGGGTGAACTGTACTTATACACCTGTGCATACCCTTTCGGAGAAAACAGTTATGTAAGGATGTATGTAAACTTTTTAATTAGCATACAACTCATAAAATAAACAAATAAACGGTGATGGTGAAGGGTTATTTTAATTAAACCGACATCCACACTTTAATTGCCAAGATTAGAAACGGTTTTTTAATTGAATATTTGCGACTATTAGTCGTGTCAAACATACGGAAGTATTTTAGTAGTAAATTTCAGTGCAGTTTTTTTTTCTAATAAGTATTGTCACCATACATGATCCACAAAGAAGCAAGCTTCGATTTAGATAAAAACCTAACCAATAAGAATGACCATTTTTCACCTGACTATGTATAGAAATGAAATAAATCTTAAAATTCAGCTAATTTAATTGTATATTAATTAAGCTTATCACAATGTTAAAAGAAACGCAGGAAAAAATTTTTTTTAATTTTTCTTAATGCTTACTCTACGCCAAGGGTAAACTTTTACCATGTTTTGAACGCATCTCAACTACCAATTTTTTACGACGTTACATTTTACACACTTCTATTAGATTTTTTTCAACTCTATTTCGGAGTTTTATACATTATTTTACATTTTATTTAATCAGTAAGTACTTTTTTATTCGTCTGTGTATAATAAAGATTAATTAAAAACAACAAAATAATAATATAAATTAATAATGCAGTATGTATTTGTGTTCGCACGAGTGAAACGGATTTTTTTTGACATTTGTTGACAGTTCTGCGATTGGCATCGGCGCAGTCCTTCGTTGTTGCGCTTGTGTCGCGTTGTGTACTGTGACATTTTGTGTGTGTTACTACTTTTTACGACCCTATTTACCGCCCCTGGACCTTGATATCTTCCTCATCTGACGACCTTTGCTTATCATTTAGATGAAAATGATGATAATTAATAAACCATTTCACTTTAACATAGTTTTTTATTTGTTTCTCCTGTTTTGTTCATCAGGTAGGTACCTATGTATGTATGTACCGCGGCCAATGAAATGTGTTGGGTAGATAAGTGATCACTTTTGACAATATAAGAACTAAGTTAGACTTTCTTTATGTATATAAACTATCTCAACTATCGTTTATTTACTAAATATATAGTTAATAACAGACTGTTAAGTAGATACTTGGTTAAGGTAAGTAGATGTTGGTTTCAAGGAATTAAAAAAGTAAAAAAGACGTTTTACCATACCTAGATAAGTGTTCTTATTTTAGACTAAACTTCGAGCTTTAATAATTAGTTCTAGCACATTTATTTCATTATCTATTTGGTAACGGCAAATCCCAACCTAAAAAGAGTAAAAAATAACATTAATGTTTTTTGGTCTTCGTAGCGTTTAGATCGAAAAAATTACTATAAGACATTATTGTCTAAACTTATCGGTAGTTTTTCTACTATACCTCATAACTATACATTAGCTTTCATTATCAGGTTTTTATATATATGGGAAGTGGGCATTGTTCTTTACAATCAAACACATAAATACATGTTACAACACACCTCTGTCATACTATGCTGCTGTATATTGCGTGCAAAAATCTAAAATAACCTAGACCACATTTAAATTGGATCTAGCACTAAATTATTAACGACCCGTAACACAATAAGTTACCGATAGTAATTATTCGGTAACTTTTATTTCGTATTATTATGTCTATTGTTATATTGTGTACCGTAAACCCATATTGCCTTGACCGGTTTGCCAGGAATTTTACACTATCTATTCCTACTGTCTATTTCATATTGCGCAAATTTTGTAATGACTATATCTCCTGCAGGCTTAGCAAGACGCTTTCTATATGTAAGATGAAAAGACAAAGCTCGTTCTACATATACAAAGTGACATTTCGTTGCTCCATTTTTTACATCGCACCGTAGAAATCCTTCTACTTAAAAAATATCTAGACAAAGATGGTTAGAAACGAAAGACAAAATGACAGATTGCAGAAGGATTTCTACGGTGAGATGTCAAAAATGGGGAAACGAAATGTCACTTTGTATAGAAAGAGCTATGTCTATTCTTCGTAGAAATAGAAAGCGTCATGCTAAGCCTGCTGGTGTTAATAGGTTTAATATCGTAGATGGCTGATAGAGAGGCAATTTTTTGCTAATATCTTAGTGCATATTTAAGTCCTATATTTCACGGTATGTGGGTACATACCGTGAAATATAAGACTTAAATATGCAAAACCAAAACAATGGGGTCATTGTTTTGGTTTTGCTGTGTACATTTGTACATCAATAATAATTCATCACACAATCTATGGCTTTTTCAGGACGGTAAGTTTTCCAGAGAACTTTTTTTATTTTTTTATTGCTGATCAAGAGCAGACCCACTGCTCTTGATTTTGATCTCGCCTGATGGAAAGCGAAGGATAAGGTCTATAGTAAAACGAGCGTGCCCAGAACATGCCTGTGCACTCTTGCTTTGATGGCAGACGGGTTATATGTGGAAGGGAATACAGACGCTGGCAGAGAAGCTGGGTTTTTTAGAGAAGCCAGGTTTAACAGATTTATTCACTGAACAAATCACACAGGAACTCCAGAATATGTGATCATGAAGAAGCTTCGGCAATCATCTTTCCTTCAGATGCACCCTTGTATGGGTTGCATCTGAAGGAAAGATGTTGCCGAAGCCTATTGCTAGTACTCCTTAATAATTAGTTAATTAATATCCTATGGATAAAATTAAAATATCTATGTCTCTCGAGTTTATTGACCATCTGAACACATTTATGACTGCTTAGTAGAAAACAATTTTGTACGAGGACACATTTATATTATATATTTGTGGTGTTTGGTATATACATGTGACGTCCAAAATTAGTCATTTTCTGTTTTTACATCCCCACCCGTACTATATTATTTTTACTTTTCTTTGGGTATTCTTTGTCTAATGCTAAAAGTACATGTAACAGTTCAATCAACAACTGATAGGTCATAAAAAATAATTATTGTTTGATAAATTTATGTTAACTAACTTAACGTGACATTGTAACACCAAATATCGACTCATTAATAACAAGCTTACCACATACCTTGAAAGAAATAATTTATTGTAAACTAACCAGTTTGGTTTCAGGAAGAAAAAAAACAACTTCTGACGCAGCCTTGAAACTGATAGATGGAATCGTTGATAAACTAAATCAACGCAAAAAATGCCTCACTGTGTTCATTAAGCTTGCAAAGGCATTTGATAATGTTCCTCTCCCCTGCCTTCTATCTAAACTAAACTACTGACTAAAAAACTTCTGTCTTGGCGTACGTGGTATGCAATTCCAGTTTCTTATTTCATATCTCTCAGATCGTAGCCTGATAGTAAAAATCGATGATTGCTATAGCGACAATCTGCCTATTTCATAGGGAGTGCCTCAAGGGATTGGGGCAATTTTGGGACGTACATTATTCCTGATGTTCATAAATGACCTGTGCAACATGCACCTGAGCTCTGGTAACATTTTTCTTTTGCTGACTACACTGCAATTACCTTTTATTATGAATCCTGGGCTAAAACTGATTTGATTTGATATATAATAGTTGGCTTATTCACTCACGCTTAATACTAATAAAACTAAACTCATAACATTCTCTCTACAAAATCCACTACGCAACCCTTAATACCCATTACTCTAAAAGTTCACACCTGCAAAGTCAATTTGGCCTTTTGGAACTGTCGTACAAATTCTTCTACTGATACAACTAAATACCTCGGTATAATCCTAGATAACATTTTTTACTTCAAAGCACATATCACCCACCTTACTGCTCGGATACGTAAACTCATATATTTTTATTATGAATGTATTAAAAAGATAAATGAGTTTACGAACTTTCACATTGCCACATTTCCAATACTTTCGTCATACGCACCGTATATTTCGCCATGTGTCAACCAGTCATTTCGTACTGTATAAAGAGTTGGGGTGGAGCTGTGAAAACTACACTCAAACCTATGGAAGTAGCTCAGAGAGCCATTCTTAAGGCTGTTACTTTCTGGCCAATGCTCTACCTAACCTTTGATCTTTAAAAAATACAATGTCCTCACGGTCCGGCAAACATTCATTCTCAACATTTCATTACAACAAAACACAAAAACTACTTTTACACAAACTCAATTCTCACTTAGGTGAAAGAACGAAATTTGCAAAGTGCTCTTCACAATAAGCGTTCTTTAATATACAATAAGCGTTTCTTTGTTAAGCGTTCTTTAAATAGAACTATCACCGTACATCAATCCTCTTACGAAATGTGTAAAAACCAGATAACATGCTTACTGACAAATTTATACTACAACGACACTCGAATTCTGCTTACTTCACAAACTCTTAGTAAGTTCTCTAACACTCTGTATCTAAACTCAATCTCTTTCCCTACCACTTACACACACACCACACATACGAGTACATCAAAAAACACATAAATACTACACTTACATCACAAAACACACGCACACCACACCTACATCACAAAATACACACACACTTAGCATAAGTTAACATAATTATGTTTGCTCCTTATTACTAATCAGTCTCTATTAAAATGTTCTGTGGGAACCTGGGCTGGCGAACCTTAATAAAGATTACCATGAACTAGTAACTTAGCTAGGACGCCAGATTCAATTCTGTTCATTGTTACTCTCTCTTCTCTTTTAGATTTATTCGTAAATTGTAAAATTATATTTATTGTAACAGACTGTACAAAACTTATTGTTATAAATAAATATGTACCAAATATAAGATACATTTCACATATTGTGCTTATAATCACTTTTTGACCAACCGTTAAAATTAAAAAAAATATATATTTTACACGAGAAGTCCTACTTATCATATTTGTATCAAAAGTATTTTTATATAAACGAGCATCTACACACAATAATATCAGAATTTGTGCATATTTATAAAAAAAAAATTAAACCTATACCGCAACAAAGCACGGTTGTGCGAGTCTCTCGTCTGAGTCGCTGCTAGGCTCTTGATTGGCTGAGTCATTAAATTAGTTGTGATTTAGAAGCCAGTTGCAACTTGTATCGTGTAATTGCAATAAAAAAAAACCTTAATAGCATAAGGAAAAGCTAAACAAGTGATGGCTTGATGATTTTTAAAATGTTGACAAGTGCATTATTTTGTTTCAACTTATTTTTTCCTGTTTGGTACAAATTTGAGAAGTAACACTAACTCATAAACTATGTTGTGGATGTTTTAATTTTTTTTTGTGTACTTTAAACTTTAGCACAATAAAGATATCAATATCATCCATTCCTTCTATTGTATATGTACGTATTCCGATTTATAGCATTTTTTTGAAGTTTCAAGTTTAAAATCATATTTTTGGACTTATTATGTATATCGTCGCCTTAGAGTGAAAACCTCGGGAATGTTATTTGGTAATTTTTATTGTATTACATTTTCGGAAAGCATAACCTCGTAAGCACGCCTAGTTTCCCACAAAAAAATTTATTCACCTGTAGCGCCATCTATGGTGAGTTCGAAATTCTCGCAAAAGAACTGATGAGGTTTTCAATTTACCAACACTTAGAATTTAATCATTATTCCAGTAAAGTTGCCTTTTTCGCTTATACGAGGTTTTCACTCTAAGGCGACGATATGTCACCGTATAATTAAGAATATCGTTAGTTTATAATCTATCTAGCGTGATTATATCCTATAGAAAAATTGTGAGCTGCAACAAACCATTTATAATTTAACGCATTATTTTTCGATAGTTTATTTATAATTATAATCTATCCATGACAAACAGACGAATTGTGAACTGGTATCAAACTTACATGCGACCAAAGCACCTTACGCTGGTAATAAATAGCCAAGTAACTGTGACAAATTTGGAAGAAGCGCTCACCGGCCACTGCCGCGGCACCAGTCGCTTCGCTCGCTCGGCTCGCGCGCGATATGTCACAGTTTCACCTAACCTATTTGGTCGGGGTACTCTGGCTTAGTTACAGCAATCAATTCAGCTACCACCAAGACCTACCAATCAGGGATGGTTCATAATTTTACGGGTGATAAAATCGGACAGATTATGTACCCAGTTGATAAATGCAGGTTCGTTTACAATTTGACGATTTGACATTGGTAGATTATAAACTACCGAAAATTAATGGCTTTTATTGGAACAGTTCACAATTTTTCTATAGTTTATAATCTCCTAACGGTGCTCATAATTTTATATTATATACATTTACGGTTTAAATATTTAAAATAAATTTTGCTCCAAAATGTATCTTTGAAGAAACGTAACGTTGCCAAAAGAACAGACTATTTCGCAGAAAAAGCACAATTTCTAGATCAGCAACCTGCAATCGCCTTGACCCTATTCTTGGGTGATTATTTAGCACTAGTAATACTGTCATACTATCAAATATAATAGTTGCGTCACTGACCAATGGACCGTGGTCTTCACGCAGCGTAGCGCCGTGTGGTCATAGGTACGATCTTATTTGACCATTTGAAGTCCAGTTTTGGTCCGGCATTAAGTAAAGTTTTTTTTGTATTTCTAAGTTTTATTTGCTACTGTTTTTCCCAGTCTACTTAAGGATGATTTTTTACCCAGGTGTCCATGGAATAAATGATGTCTGTTCATCCATATGAATAAATGGAACTTTATAAGCTACTTATTGACTAACAGGAACCTGTACGATCATGGAAGTTAAAGATCGAGTGTGGCACGGCATGGCAGGGGATCATTCGCCATCACTACATGCAAGCGCATACTGACGGCAACAATGGTGCCGATTCCCTTGTTCGCAAACTAAACTTAATTTAAGTTCAGTGCATCTTTTTCTTTCTATTTTATTAAGAAAAGGACAGAAGATAAATTTTAGTTTAGTCCTGTCAAATTAATCAGCGCTTGACGTAAATTGACGTAATTTTAGTAGGCAAGTTTTTAATCACGTCTAAACTTGTATGGAGTAGTGACAGGTGTTGATTAATTTGACAGGACTAAACTAAAATTTATCTCCTGTCCTTTTCTTAATGAAATAGAAAGAAAAAGATGCACTGAACTTAAATTTAGTCTAGTTTGTAAACCAGGAATCGGCACCAATACCACGGTATCCTTAGGTATGCGAGGGCGTCCTTTGGCATCATCTATTTATTTACTTAGCAGTTTACGTTCACACATATAAACAGACAAGAAGAAAGGAACAGAAAAATACGTACAAAGGTGATGCTTGTTTCTAAAGAATACTCTTCCAGCATACCTGCGATAGGACAGTAGACAAAGAGATGTATACACCGTGTGTAAGAGAAGAAGAGAAAACAAAATACATAAAAACAAAAAAAAAACTATTCACTAATTTAAATATACAATAAGAGAATATACTTACATAAATACATACTTCTAAAATAAATATCACTAAAATACTTAAATATAATTAATAGTGTAAAATAATAAATAAATAATATGCTACTATGGCAAAGTGGAAAGATAGTGTTGTAGTGTCATCATTGAAATTTAAATTTTATTGTCATACAATTAAGTTATATTCCTGTTAGTCGTATAAACATCCCTTGATATCCCGTGCCACCAGCAGGCGCAGATCCTTACCATGACAAATTCTGGCAAAAACGGGAGATGGGTAAGAATGCCCAATTTTGATCTAACACCATAGGTATACAAATGAAAAATATTGTATGGAAACTGCCTCAGAAAGACCTGTTCCTCTCTTCCGAACTATCGAAGTATCATTTAAAGCCTTACTTTGCAAAAAACACGTCAATCTATCGTAACATCGTTGTGCTGATGTAGGTATTGGCTTTCTCCGCTGGAGTTTATTATTTTAATATGTACCGACTTGCTGTTAACATGTCTTCATTAACAGTGACACACCAATAAAAATATTCTATTGAGTTTGTCGGTGTGCGATTTAAAGAAGCACTTTTACATTGAATTTGTGTAAATATTTCATCACCACTGCTTTCAAAACGGTGAAGGAAAACATCGTGAGGAAGCTGACACTGAATTAAAGCCTATTAAATATAGCTGCCTTCTCAAGTCAATCTGCCTAGCCTTGTTCCAACTATGTTGGGTCGGCTTCCAGTCAAATCGGAGGCAGCTGGAGTATTTCAGTAAACCTGATTTCTCAAGTTACTCAAAGAATTCGTCTGAGGTAAAATTCAAAATCAAAAGAATTCGTAAGTATTAGTTGCTAGATACAATAGAAGTAGAGCAGTTAATACCGAGGGTAGATTTTATGTGTAGGTTTATAAACATTAACACATAACTCATTAGCGACGTACTTCTTCTTATTTTTGAATCGATGATACAACATTCCGCCTAGTTAACTAAATTACTTTAGCCCAGTAGGTGGCAACTGAAAAGCCATTTACGAGTATATATTCTGAATACTTTAAAAAACCGTAAATTACACTTTCAAATATTCATCTAAACTATTTCTTTGAAACCTAATTTCAACTCTACCTTTCTGCACATAAGAGTCACGGCTGTGTGTATACCATCGTCACGGGCCCATGAAATCGTCAAGCCGCCTTGACATGTCATGTTGCTAAACCATGCGATTGTGTGGAACAATCAATTAGTTAGTTATTTCGCATTGTTTGTAAAGGAGCAAAGCTTGGAGTATGAATGAGACAAAGTGTCGAACTTTCAAATCCAGTTAGAAATTACCTAAAATTAAAATGACCAAATTAATATATTTAAGGTAATTTATTTATTTATACTTTATTTTAGATTAGACATTCCAAAAATAAAAATTATACACTACAAAATATACAATGGGCGTCCTTATCGCTTACTGCGATCTCTTCCCGGCAACCACGGAATGGACAGTGATTTTCTGGTCATAAAATGGGGTTGTCTTTGGTGAAAATAAAGGTATATAAGTACAGTATAACATAATAGATACATACATATATACATTCTAACTATATAAGCAACAAAAATAAATGAAGACTATAGATAGTTTAATACAGCTAACAACGAGAACAAAATCTCAACGACAAGTAATGTTCTTTCACGAGTCTTTTAAACACACAATTGCGCGAGTTTTATTGGAACTGGAAATGCATTCCACAAATGAGCGGCCTGGACAGTAACGGATTTGTCAAAGAAAGTTGTGGAGTGCATTGGCATTTTAAGCGTCATTGTGTGTTAGCAATACAGTAATAGCTGAAGTAAGGATATTTTGTCTGTGCTGTGTATGCAATTAGTTAATACCGTAAATCTTAGTCAGGCGAATTAACAATTTCAATCCAAATAACTGTATGGTATGCAAAAAACGGTTTCTTATTGTGATCTGCGAACAAAACTTGCTAATAGGAATCACTATAACTTCTCTTAGCAGAGAGATTGGTTATAACCATTCAGGCTGTGATTAGTATTGGCAGGCCCATATGTAAAAGGAAATATTTGCCTGGACTGATATCACTTCGAGATAAAATAATTAACATGATTTCGAGAAGAGAATAGTTAGTTTGAAATAAATAAAATAATTTATTTTCTCATACAAACGTAGGTACACAACACAAAAAGTAAGTAAAACATGTGACGATGATAAAAAAAGATGGCGAGACCAAGTGTCGGAAATAAGAACTAACATATTTTAAACATAGGCACAGGTAAACACGCATACAGCCAAATAAACATGTTAAATATAGTCCCATCATTATTTGCCTGTGCTTTGATTAAGATTGAAAATGAAGCGCATAAAATGAACCATTACCAACGAAAGCGATTTTACCTAACTCAGTTTCAGTAGCTACAAATCCAGCTTATACCTATTCGACGACTACCATATGCGCTCTTTGCCAAATTCATACTTCAAAAGCAAAACTTTTTTATATGAACGCGAACGGTATTGTACAAGCTTTAAGCAAATTAACAATTGCTATGTTAATTAGTGGGCGTAATTTTAATTAATTGAGCAGTTAACGCAAATAAAAAGTTTGCATATCAAATTAATTTATTAGTCGTTTTGGTATACATAATCAGCCTATAATGTTCCCACTGCCTCCTCTCTGTGAGAGGGAGTGGGCCGTAATCCACCACGCGGGCCCGGTGCGGGTTGGTGCGTTTTGGTATGGTAGTTAATAACTTATTTTGTGTTTATATATTTTTAGGGTTTCCATACCCAAAGGGTAAAAGGGGACCCTATTACTAAGACTCCGCTGTCCGTCTGTCTATCTGTCTGTCCATCTGTCACCAGGCTGTATTTCCTATACTCCTGCTCTCATACAACAGATATGATTTTTTGCCGTTTTTATAGGTAATGCTTAGGAACCCTTCATGTGCGAGTACGACTCGCACTGGCCACTTTTTTCTTGTGTTTTGTACAAGGGGTCTTGACGTTTTTTAATTAAATTATTCGGTGTCTAGACAGTTTACAATGTATAAATTATGGTCTAAGGTCTATCGTCATAATTGTCTGTGGCTATTTTTATATTGTATATTAGCCCTGTGCTTACTTCCTGATTAACTATAAAATAATATTTATGGGTGGGTTAAAAAACTGGCTTCAAACAATGCTATGTAAATCAAAAAGTTGTTCACATAATTCATGGACTATGAAAATTAGAAAATGGGGTTTATTATCAAGAAGATGTTAATATTATTTTCTCTATATATAACGTAACCATGATCCATTATACTCGTACCAAGTTCAATGATAGGGCAGTACTGTTTTCCGGTATTATGAGGTTATGTACGAGGTACCAGAGAAATTACGCACACGAGAATATTCAAGTTGGTCTGAGGGTAAGGCCGCGGTGCAAAAGCACTAAAAGCACGTGTTATGTGGACGTGACCTGTGAGGTGATGCAGTTGCTGTAGAACCAGTTGGAAGTTCCTATGAAACTTAACATCACGAATGTATTCGTTGAAGTGGTAGGTAGAAGTGTTAAGGTCCAGGTAAGTGTGTACCCATAATGTTGGAGGAAAAATCATATTTTGCCAGTCTTGTTAAAGGGTCCCACGTAATACGAGGCGAGCCTATTGCGATTAATCGGACACAAATCTCTAATAAAACCTTTATTGATCTAGATCTATCTATCTCAGAGAGAAAGAACATTGGTAATTGAATTTGCCCAAACAAGTACGCTACAAACGGTGGCCTCATCGCTAAAGACAATTAGTTCCAGTCAATTATTGGATGGAACTCATCACTAGATGAGTAGTAGGAACTTAAATATAATTATTATAAAAGAATCAACACTCACCTCATAAAACATATACGAAGACAGTAGCACCTGTAGCGCGTTGTAACCAACTAAGGTGTTTTGAATCTGGAATGCTTTCCTATTGGCCATCCATAGTGGGCCAACCACCATCACGAATGCCAGGTATATAAACACCATGGCCACTGTGGGCAGTGGGGTGTCGAAGAGGAACCATCCTTGGACTCGAGGATCTGGGAAATAAAAGGTCAGATGTTAGATGAGAGACTTGAGTGATGTGCTTTTGTTTCATGTGAATGGCTCAAGAAAAGGGTAATTCATTCGTTTTACGAAACACACGTATCTACGATTTTGTTTTTTCTACTGGATGGGTAGAAATTAAATATAATAGTTAGGACCTCCACTAGGGCAGGCAAAAAGAGTCTTGTTGATGTTCTATAATTTCTGCTAACTCATAACTTACATGAGAAAAACACCAAGTTACCAACTTACAAAAACAAAAAGCTATTTTAGCACTAAATACAAAATAAAATGATTTTGGCGGGTTTATTGATCAGATTTTATGAAATTTGATAGGATAAGGAAACCATAGCTACGAAGTTTGTTGTAAGTTTTTGTAAAGTAAGTAAGATTGTAAATCCATAATTGGCTGTTACAGTAGTAACAGCTAATTATATATATTATAAGTGTGTTAAAGTATTTTTAAGAGCTCTGGATTTTGGGATTAATAAATAAATAAATAAGAATCTTGGAAAATAAAAACACGGGTAAAGCCAATGGCACACATAGTAATAAATTGAAATAGACAATTTTTCTCCTTTTACTTCCAAAGTTTCGAAATAAAAAAAAAAACAAGTTGCACGTAAAAAAGCATACTTTTTTAAGTTGTTGTGTTTACCTTCACTCTTCGTTTTATATAAAACACTGCGTACGACACAACAATTTCATTCATTAATATTTCCATTCATATTTTCAAACTGGTTTTACAATAGTGGCGTTCATTCATTCATTATTTATTACTTTGATATTTTCATTTTTTTATCATTTTATTGCCTGTATTTTGGATAAAAACGTTTTTTCTTATTGTAATCATTCATGTAATGCTATCATTGCAGCTACGGAATGATTAATTAAACGCAATTTTCTTACATTACCATTAATGTTTAAAGAAAATTACGTTTAATTCTATGACAAGCAACACGTTAATTAGCCTTGATGTTAATAGCAATGTCAAGGAAGAGATTAGACTATGTATAGAATCGTAATAATAAATAATAAGCAATATGTATTGTAATTGATAAATCATTTTTATTTCAAACGCTGCTTATTTTTTCCAAAATTACTTAACAACTAAGCCAAGTCTAATCTCACACAAAGAAGAATGGCAGTTCTGGTGTCGCTTAATTTCAGAAGCGTTCATGAATGAAACTATGTACATTATATGAAACATTTACACGGCTTTCCTTTGTATGCGTTAGCTTTAATACTTGAATACCAAAACGCAATCATTAGCAATATCTAAACACAGAACCTCGAACGGTAGTAATGGAATTACTATATGCACCAGAATATGGCATTGCTATTTCTGTGCTAGATTATTGTGCTAGTTAGTAGGATTTAGGTGGAAGTGATTATATCGTTTAATCTATTAAGAGACTTTTGATTCCTCGTTTTCTTTAGAAGAGTATTACAGGAAATCAATTATTACTGTGATACCTCAGTTCTGTTCCATCAAATCTAAGACATTTTGGTGAAGAAGCCTCCTGTCCCTTGAAGTACAAGAATATTATTCTTAGCTTTAGAGCCAGTCCCTAATTGAATTTGCAACATGTTTTTTAACATAATAAATAATTGATTTATGGAGCTTTTCGTTCATGATAGAAATATGAATGAATCTACTATTTTTGGGGAATACGAGTATAGCTTTCATGGCAATATTAAAGTCTACATGACTTCCTTCAAATCAGAAATGTCATTATTGACATATTTTAATGACACATCTCGGGTAACTTCTTTGTCATAATGTGTGGTCGTAAATAGATGTGCATTGATTTGTTTACATTTTTTATTTCTTTTATGGTAAAGCCTAGAACACGAGGATTTTACGTAATACAGGTGTGCAGAGATTATAGAGTCTATAGCTATGCCAAAGGTTGCTGCTAACATGTGTGATGAGCATCGTACGGTGATACCAATGACGATAGCATGACGCTCGCGCCGGCTGCTCAGTTATTTGACGAAGATCTTTTAAGATTATAATGTAATACAATATTAAATGCTTTATTGAACTACCAAACAAACGATTTATTTTAGCTTAATCCATAACAAGTAGGAATAAGTGGACCAAGATATTAAGACAACGATGGGATGCGTGACCTCCCCAGCCTGATTCTTTCACAGGTTTTAAATTCTACATTCGCCTTAGTACCTCACTTATAATAAAATGTTAGGTATTTGTAATATTGCAAATATTTGTAAATAATATCAAGACTGCTGTTAGTGCTCTCATTAAGCCCACTGACTAGTATTGTCAGTAATAAAGCCTCCTATGTCGAGCAAAAATGGGCAACTTCAAGCAATTTAGACCAAAGTCGCCAGATATCCTGCTTCACAACTTCATTCAACGTTTTCGATGTTGCCAGATATGTCGTGCGACATCGCTTGGCGTCACTCGACTTCGCCTTTCATCTCAGGGACATATGTCGCAAGAAGTATTATCCATCCGAGCCTGTCCATTCGTGCACGGTGTAGGATACAAAGCGACAGCGCATTGGTTTGCAGTTACAAGTCAACAAACCATCTTGCATAGTTTTCTTTGATTTGCCTTGCTTTATATTGACAAAAGACATTTATTCAATCATCAAGAAACACGTCATAATAATGGCTGCTTTGCAAAGAAGTGCATGGGGCACGATGGGACATGACGACCAATGTGTAGAGGGCTTAACGTGCAAAGTCGACTATTAATGCCACTTTTCCCTTCAGTAGTAATTACTGGAACTATTAATTTCCGCCATTTTTTAGTGTCTACAGCATATTTATACTCTTTGGTTAAATGTAATGGGGTCAGTATAAATGGAGTCATTCTTGCTCTTTAAACAACGCTTTTAAGGCGAAACCCAAAATTAAAAATATATGCCATGACTACCTTTTATCATAATTTCAACGAGATCTATCTTTTGAGAGTATTTGTGCGAATGTACGCGAAGTCTAAACCAGATTACACGGAGTCCTGCCATTCTTCAAATGTATTTGTTTTAGAAACCCACAATTATAAAAAAAATAATCCATAATAGAAAGTCACTGCCGTTGTGCGAATAACCAAGTAAAGAGAGAATGCAATTACAGTAAGTAATGATGTAGCGGTTAAAGTAATTACTACTCGTATTATATTATACAATTTACAACTTTACTAAAGCCCTTCAGGGGGAAAGTAATTATCAGGCAGTGCACTGATACTGGAAAATGTTGGCCATATTTTTCTCACAGGCCATGTCGAATAAAATACGTGGACATTTAACAAGAAAAGAAAGATAATAATTGACTTGTCAAAACGGTTTCAAAGAATTTAGTTTTTATTTTACCCTTGAGTTTTTACACGACTGCATTCCTTTCTGTTCTGATATTTCATCATAATTATTTAATAGGGTTTATGATCAAAAGTTTAGAAGTGTTTATTTTTAATAATAGTCTTAGTGCACGTGCACATAAAGCTAAGCTCGAATCCAAAGTATTAATTGAATAAATAATGCATCTAAGATTTATTGCAATTATTATTTAGGTGCAATTAACTGATAGTATCGTATTATTACGAAATAGGATAATATTGATTTTCAAAATAATAGTTTCGATTATCATTTTTTTGGTATGTGAGAATTTTTAGTAAAAAAGTCAACGCGTAGTATAACTACGGGTGATAGTAGTCCACATTACTGTTATGATTACTATTCAATAATTATTACAATAATAATTGATTTCAAATAAAACTTATATGTAAAAAAAACATTGCGTTAAGTACGCTTTATTGTGTATGTTGCTTGCTCCTAATATTCAATAGAAAGATTTTACGTAAAAATAATACATTTTTCTCAAAGCTTACACTCCTAATATCTGTATAATCAACCTATAATGTTCCCACTGCTGGGACACAGGCCTCCTTTTGGTGAGATGGAGTGGGCTGTAATCCACGACGTGGGCCCAGAGCGGGTTGGTACGAGTAGATGACACATGTCTTATTTTTTTTGGTTCTAGGAAATGCCAGTTTCCTCACGATGTTTTCCTTCACCGTTTTTAGAGCAGTGGTGATGAAATAAATTACACAAAGTAAAGCGCCTGTCGGGGTTCGAACCTACGACCTACAACTTGTAAGTCGCGGTCGTCTCGTAAGGCTACTACTGCTCATAATATCTGATGTGAAGTAAATCAATTATGATAAAAACCACCATAATGATCGGGTGTAACCTGTGGTCAAAACGCCGTGGTCAGCGTAACTTACTGCGTGAAATCAGAATGTGAAAGTGGCGAATCATTGTTCCGTAGATGCTCTAAGATGATGTATTGCTTTCTATTGTTTGGGCTATCTATACTTTTTTAAACTGCTATCTACATTATTAACAAATATACATTTAATTAAGTAACTATTCTTGTAAAATGATTATTGTTTTGCTACCAATAAGTTTTTTTTTTCAGTAATTAATTTTTAAATTATAACTGAATGCTTCTTTGTTGTTGCTTCTGTGTTGTTGTTTGTATAAAGGCATTAATCAAGTGTATTAGTATGAAGTGTTAAGATGAATCGTGCCTACGTGATCATTGGCGTTCATTCCATACAAACGCATTCCTCTGTTTTCTTCTTGGTGGTTACATTGTTTCGCATAAAATATTTGTTGCTCTAGTGTCATTAATATCTTTGTGGGGCTTGTGGCTAAATAATAACAGCCGCACGGGTCGATCGATCAGGTTAAGCTACGCTTGCCGCGGTTGGTCCGTGGATGGGTGACCATCTTTTTATACTAAGACCCCTGTGACCCCGTGCCGTGGCTGCCATTCGTGGATTTTTGACAGTCGTTCCGGGTCGTCAGAAGCCCAAAAAGTATGACAACCAGTCTTACAAGGGGTATCGTGTTACCCAGTAACTGGATTGTGGAGGTCAGATAGGCAGTCGCTCCATGTAAAATACTGGGATTTAGCTGTATCCGGTAAGACTGGAAGCCGACCCCAACATAGTTGGGAAAAGGCTAGGCAGATGATGATGTCATTAATTCTTTATTCAAGTAGAAAACAAGGGACTCCCTTGCTTCATCGAAAAGAAATAGCCAAATTATCATTTCCCAAACAATTTTCCGCATAACTTCATTTGCCAAATTATTACTTAGCAAATAATCTCTTCACAAATAATTGTAACGCAAACCTAATCTTTGGCAAGTGAACGTTTAAACAATAACTTATTTACCAACTAGTACTTTTACCAATTTTTATGTAGTCACATATTTCAGTTGGAATTCATTTATTATTACATTCATTCATGTTTTCGCAAAATAAAATTTCTACCTGGTCTAACTAGTTCGGTTCTTTTTTCTATATAATCTATTTGTTTCTGGCACTCGCCGGCCGCTGCCGCGGCACCGCTCGCTTCGCTCGCTCGGGTCGTGCGTAGGAGGTCACAGTTTTAACCTAACCTAACCTAACCATTTTTTTTAATAATTAACCTACTCTAATTAGTTCCATAAGTGACCATAAATTTGACTTGTTTCAGACAAATTCAAGCACATCTCATTCACACATCACATTCTCTAACGTTTATTGTCTAAAGATTGTTTGCTGTAATAAATCATTTGATTAATGACCAAATGCGTAAATGACATTGTCCTTGATAATATTCTGCCAAGTAAAAATTTGACCAAATGAAAATGTGCGTAACAAAATCATTCCAAACATTGCATTGGTATAACAAAAGGTTGCTTAAATTTATTTAGGTAGTGAAATTTTGGCAAAATCTTTTCGGCAAAACGGCAGGATCCCAGAAAACAGATGAATAAGTGTATATGGACTGAACGCCAATAACCATGTTTCCTCTTACATACACACAAACATTGCGCCTGTATTCCCTGAAGCGTTAGGCAGAGGTGTAGATACGTATAGTACACCCACATTTCGCCAGTTATGTTTTTTAAGTCCCATGTAATATGTAATATTCTTTTTTTAGATGTTCGTTGGGACAACAGTAGAATGTGTAGATTAGCATTTCAATACATAACATCACGCCATGTTTCCCCGATAAGTTGGGCAGAGATGTACCTGCAGTACACCCACATTTTGCAAGTTATGTTTAAGTCCCATGTAATAGGGGGCGAGCCTATTGCCATCAACTGGCCACAAATCCAGACTCCAGGCTATTACTGAGAAATTCCAGGAAAAATCCAATAACATTTGCCCGAACCGGGAATTAAACCCAGGACCTCATGCTCAGCAGTAGCGCTTGCGAAAACTAGGTAGACCAACGCTTAAGTACCCTTAATTCGCACTTCAGTACTCATGTTAATCTTATTCAAATAATTATTTTATTGATCTAGTCCTTGGCACCATTACGAGTATTAACGTGCAGTTGCGTAAATTTTGCACAATTACTCTTTAACATTAATTTGTGGTTTTAGTTTTAGGTTATACTTATAATGGAAGGAGTTTGATATCATAAGCTACTCTCGCCTGTGTAAATAAATACCTCATAAAAAAAAATCATCTATTTGTACGAGTATTATGCTGAGCATTTTAAATAAGTAACTCTAAATCAATCAAGAATCAAAAATATGTGGTAGAAGTAGTTTTATTTCTTATTCTTCTGAGAACTTTTTTTCTAAGATTACTCTCCCTGCTATATAATTATATTAATAGCAATCAGTAAATATAAAATCTTCTAATTATGTCAAGATTGACCGTTTTAATTTGTTTTATGTTAATTAATATATTTGGTAAGTCAAGGGGCTCGTGGCTGAATGATCACAGCCACACGGGTTGATCGAAGGTTAAGCTACGATTGCCCCGTTCGTGTCGTAGATGGGTTACATATCGAGACTCCTTCGTGCCTCGGAAAGCCCGTTCTGCCTTTGGTACCGGCTGTCATTCGTAGATCTTTGACAGTCGTTACGGGTAGTCGAAGCCCAAAAGTCTGAAAACCAGTCTTACCAAGGGGTATCGTGTTACTCAGTAACTGGGTTGTGGTGGTCAGATTCACTACTAGTGCAATTTTGGTATTCAGCTGCGCCCGGTTAGACAAGAAGCTGAACCCAAAATAGTTGGTTAAAGGCTAGACAGATTGATAACATATTAGGTAACAATGTTTCTGAGCTACAAAACCGTAATATCATTATAACTTTAAGGCTCGTGCAGACTAGCGCGATGTGCAGTGCGACACTTTCCATGAAGCTTTCATAAAAATTATGCTACTAGTGTCCCATAGCGCCTGTCTGCAGGAGCCTTTATTCGCAAACCAGTTTTTCTAGGCGTTAGGTAATGACATTGGAAACGAAAAACTGTCGGGTCTGACATTGACACTAAAACCCAGAATTTTAAATGTTTATGTTTATTTTTATGTTGTGAGTTTTGAGTGCATTCTTTTTGTCTTTTTTATTAATAGTGTTAAAATATTTACGTACAGGATTTTTGAATGGTATTAAGATTATATTTATAGTCTACCGTGACCTCATCCGTAAATACTTTGGGTTCGGACGGATACGGTTAGAAATATGAATGCGGGCAGAAAAATAGTCCTGTGTTTGTTGGATTAATACATTTATGTTTATTGAATACAGAATGTTTGCAGTAACTGTTTTGTCCTATGTTTTGTCCATGTTGCTATACCATTGTCGGAGAGAAGTATTTATTTTAATTTGATTTGATTTTATTCTATTGATTTTGTTTTATTTGATTTTTGTTTTGACTTTAATTGATTTTATTCGACTTCATTTGATTTATTTAATCTGACCTGTTTTGAGTTGACCTTATTTGGTTTTATTTTATGATTGTCTATTATTTTATGTTTGCCAATGGGTGTTATTTACCTGAAATAAACGAATTTATTATTATTTTAATTGGTATACCTCTTCTTGGCACCCAGTTCTGTACCTGGGTGGAAATTCAGAGGAACACCATCTCCTTATTAAAAACCAAATCTTTCTTCTTTTCAACACAATGGGTAGGCACAGGTACTCCTCTGCCTGACAGGTAGAGGACCCACAAAGGCCAGTAAAATTTTAGTAACCGGGCACAATTCCAGACCTGGGTTTATCATCATCACCATTTCAGCCGAAAGACTTCCACTACTGGAAATAACCGGCCGGTTAAGGCCAGTTCTGTGCTTCCCACATCCAGGGGATTTCTGCTGCCTTCACAAGTTCATAGGTCCACCTTGTAGGAGGCTTTGCAACGGTAGATACATCTTCCGGTACGCGGTCCCCAATCCAGAACCTTTCGGCGCCATCGGCCATCTGTTCTGCGAGCAATGTGCCCTGCCCACTGCCACTACTTGGCTGACTCTGGGTTGGTCCGACTAACGAAACGAACGACAGTTCTTTCTTTTTAAATATTATATCCCAATTAACTTATGTTATACATATTCATTTCGTGTAAGTTATTACTGTGCCAGTTAAACCAGCAACTGTCTGTTAACCCATCGTAGAGACCGTACTACGACTAACATACTCCGACACGTCACTTGTTATTCCGGTTTCTCGGGAAGTCGTATTTAAACTGCATTTTCTACCACTCTAGATTTGCATAGCATAGATATTATATATTAACAAATATATACAAATACTATTTTTGGTTTCGTTTCAAGACAAGGTTGTTTTTAAATGAGTTATTTTAAAATTTTATTTATACGAGTGATTAAATATTAATTTAAAACGCTACCGATGCCTTTATTTTATTGATCTATTTTTAGCTTCGGTTACCTAAGATGCTTTAGCCTTTTAAAGCATCCTGTCTACGAGAATATACATTTTTAGATCGTACGTTAAAATTGTCGTCAAATAAGTGGCTTTAGATAAATGTGCGTCCGGCGCTCCCTGGCCCATCAGCTCTGTTACTACCTTGCTGACCTGCTTATATTTTTACCAGCGCATAAGCTACCTTCCTACCTTCGACAATTAACAAGCAGGCCCAAGTGGCAAACATAGTGCTAAGCATATTCATATTTTTCTGAGATCATTTTAACTTACGTAAAAAACATTGAATAAAGGAAATTTGTTACAGCTTGAAAATGAAAATACATCTGTTAAGGTGGATGCGCAAAGTCTATACTAAATCTAACTTAGAGTGATGTATTAATGATTTTTATGATTATAATTCTGCAAATAAATATTTTTTATGGTCGCGAATCATATTTTTATCACGAAAATTTGAATTTCGTGGGCTACCTTTTTGCATCTACCTAAACTTACGTTCCTGGGGAACTTTGAGAACAATTTTGGCATAATTTTATACATATTTTAATTTTAAACTAACATATTGTGAAATTATTCACGTAGCTACAACAACTAGAGAAGCTACTTGGCTTCTATTCTCATAAAAAAATCCCATAGGATAAGTTTAATTTGTTCCCGAATTCTTATTTAGAACTTGGGCCTCATTGATTGCCGCTAAGTGTGTTTTGTGATAAAATTAAAGAAGAAGTCCTTGATAGTTCCCGTCCTTGGCAAGAATATAGATGTTCTAAATAATACCATTTTATTACCAACACTTGTCTAACATAAAGTCTTTATGATACAATTAAACCTGTCGGAAGTAATTTGCCATTGTTACACCATTATATAATTTAACAGGTTTATTATACATCGCGTGATACGGTGCAGATATTGTAGATAATATTCTTTGTGTGTTATTAGATGCTGTTCAGTTCCGACGGAAGACTTTGTTTGGTATGATGGTGTGTCTGTTTATTTACTCTCTTGAATAGTGAAAGGGCTTGATTTGTTTAACACGCTTTAGGTTTGAGTGGATAATTTCTTCTTATATTATTTAAAAAAATCGAAAACTAAACAGTAGGATATTAATTCATTAAAAGATTATTTTGAACAATATTAACAGTATAATTTCGAGCTGTTGATTAGTAAAAAGGTTTTAAGTGTTTTACTACTTTATTATTTTCTTATTTGATTTCAATATTGGCATAATAATTTAGACTGATCTTATATCCAGACTAACATTCAATAAATCTAGAAAGTAAACCGAGTTCTTACATAGGAATGATATAAACTTTCTTCGATGACTTTTATGATTAGCGATCTCAGATAAAGCGTTAAATTAGGCAATGTGTTGACTTATTGTTACCTCTTGTCAATAAAATTGAACAGACTTGCGTTTATTATTCTTTAAGGATGAAAGATATAATTTTATGTTTAGGTAACTGGGAGAAAATGTTGCTTTTCGGTGTGTGCGTGTTATTTTATTGTGTTTTCTTAGTATTTCGGATTGTTCTTCTTTCAGTGAACGATGAAGTATTTTAAAGTGAACTTAAGCTTATTGTAATCAATTAATCTGCCTGTCTTTTCCCAACTATGTTGGATTTCAGCGTAACCGGATGTAGCTGAATACCAGTATACTACACGGAGTGACTGCCTATCTAACCTCCACAATCCAGTTACTGGGTAAAATGATACCTTATTGTAAAAATAAAATATAAAAAATACATACCTGAAACTCTTTCTGCTAGCATCCAATATTTGTTAATAATAGTCGTCCAATTGCTGTCCGAATAATAATCGTCTATGGCAATTTTCACAACGCCCGTCATTTTTGCAAATTTTTTATTAGTCACTGAACTATTTTAATAAAATAATTATTATTGTTTCAATCTCACTTCTCACTCACTGCCACTTCACTTATATGAAGTCCTTTTCACGTTGACAGTCCTGGTAACAATTTGCACAGAGCAAGCTGTCACCTGAAAAAAAAAAAAAACAAGTTAAACAATGAAAGTTAGTGAAAGCATATAATTAAATGAGGCATAATTGTTTGGAACAAAAGTGTCCGAATGGGTAATATAAAACTAAATTGGTGGTTGAACATTTTAAAACAGACGACCTTAAAATAATATTTTTTTATAATTTAAAACGAAAATTGTTAGTCACAATACTTCAGTTTTTCTTTGTAATACATATTTTTTGCATAAATAAACCTGGAAGTAAAATTGTTCATCCTTTTTCAAGCAATGAAACTTTTCTTTGTGTTGTCACTAAATAACGTTATTTTAAATGTTTTATTTTGCATTACATTTTCACTTGATATTATTATTTTAAAATATTAAAAATGCAGTATTTACTAATCAAACAAATATTTAAAATATTTAACATTCTTAAAGCACGATAAATAAAGTATTTATTGTTACCGATGGTATTTAGTCGCCAGCATTTTTCGTTAATAGATTTATTAATGGCCACAATACTAAACACGTGCGCACATCATCTCAGCGGATGAAAGCGAAAACTTAACTGAAGTTTTGCGAAAGTGTGCGCACGCCGATATCCGAACCACAATTGAATAGCCCGCGCTTACTCCACCAATCACAAGCCTTCCTACTCCCACGCCAACACAAGGACACACGTCACATGACGCCGTCAAAGAATATTGAACCTTTTGGCGTGCAGAAAAAGTCGGTTTTTCCTTGTGTTACTGAGTGGTCAGATTTCTTGTAGAGTTCAAAGTGCGTCAGTATTTTCCAACTACGTAGCACAGTGTTTTGATTTTGTTCTTTTTTTGTCAATTAGTCGAAATTACTTAATACAATGGACTCATAGGTATTTATGTTTTTTTCCCACATTAAAAAAATGTTTTTTTTTTTAAATTATGTAATTTTTATTGTGTCTACTTCTGGGTTCAGGATATTTTTTCCCTTCCATGTTATTAATATTAGAATTTATAACAAAAGATTGGTTTTGTATTTTTTTCGTGTATTTCGTCAGATTTATATAACCTATTTTTTCAGCCATTTTTTCCGAATATACACAAATTAGTATATTTATAAGTTTTTAGTTATTAATATATGAATACCTCATAGCCTTCACGAAAATACTAGGTTAATTAGACAAGAATTACGCGTAAAAACGTGAGAAATAGTCGATAAAACAAAGAATGAAATATGCATGACACCACACTATTATGTATTTGATGACTAAAATATTATCTTAAATATTTGAATTCAGAAGCAAGGGGCTCGTGGCTAAGTAAAAACAGCCACATGGGTCGATCGATCAGGTTAAGCTAACCCTGCCGCGGTCCGTCCGAGGTTTGGTAAAGATAAAGATCTTATCTGGTGATGGTGATCTTTATACATACCAAGACCCCTCCGTGTCTCGGAAAGCACGTTAAGCCGTTGACCCGGTGGTCATTCTTGATGGATCTTTGACAGCCGTTACGGGTCGTCAGAAGCCCGAAAGTCTGTCAACCAGTCTTAACAACGGGTATCGTATTACTCAGTGATTGGGTTGTGGATGTCAGATAGGCAGTCGCTCCATGTAAATACTGGTATTCCGCTTATTCCAGTTAGACTGGAAGCCGGCCCTAACTTATTGAAATTTGAAATAGCCTCCTCGCGTGGTAACAAATGTTACGTCAGGCGCAACCTGGCCAGTCAGCTCCACATTGCTAACTCATATTTTGGCATGGCCTATTCCCCTAATAGTTCGTGTCCATACGAGAAATTAAGATGGCTGTTATAGTAGGCCCCTTCTTCAGTCTATGCTGGTGGAGTCTGAGAACTGGAGGGAAATGGCCTCTTTCTGTGAGACCGTGATGGTCCAGAAGGAGGCTGCCGAGCGAGATCGTGAGAGGGCTGATCCCGCTCGTAGAAGAAGGCGTCGGGGAGGAAACCGCCTCAACGCCTAACACGCTGAAACATTTGCACAGTTAGGTTTCGGGGAGACCCCTTTACAGTCTCCCCAGAGATGTGCCCTAACAGGCAATGCTTGTTATAGAGAGGGTTTCGGATCGGTCTTTTGAGAGGTACCAATGCCCCCTCTCTTATGCAGATGGTGACCACCGGGGAGGCTTTAGTGAGGTAAAAATCCCACACTCGCCGTGGTCCGCCGTGGTCTTATCCCCAAAGGCCGGGGGCCTTTTGAAGGTTTTCCCCCGAAAACAAAACAAGAAAAAAAAAGGCACTTTCTTCAGAGTAAAGTCACTTTACTCCATCCTTAGCACAGTTCAATCACTCTGCCATAGCCTTTTCGCAATATGTTGGAATCGCTTTCCAGTCTTACCGGAAGCAGCAGAACACCAGTATTTTAAATGGCCTTCATATCTGACCTCCACAACTCAGTTACTGGGTAACACGATCCCCCTTGGTAAGACTGGTTCTCAGATATTTGGGCTTCTGACATCCTTAGCAAAGTTATTAGGCGGATATTCAATGTACTGTAAATATTAACAAAAACTTGTGGAAAGTTTCTTACTGCCATTATGTTTTGGTCATTAGCCATCGAGTTATCTCTAATGCCCGGGATACACGAGGCTAGTTTGTGAAGCTAAGGATAGTAAGGGGTACTTACCTCGGCTTAGGGCGTCGCTGAGGGGAGGACAGCAACATAGGACAGGCTGACTGGATAGTTATTATTATCAGGGGAATTTAAAGCTACAGGCTCAGCTATGCCGCGGCCTGGCACTACATCGAGCAGGGATCGGGGGGGACAATTACGTCGGGGTCGGCGAGGTCAAAATGACGGTTTGATTAATCTGTGCACTGTACATGTAGCCCTACTGCTTTCCTGGAGGAGGGTAATCAGGTAATCAGAGACGGTGATAACATGCCTCGGACGGCGGACTTTACTAACTCTATAGGGCCTATAACAACAATCAGAGGGTTGCGATGTTTGACGGCTGATTTGAAGTGTTAGTAAGCTAGCAAGCTAGCGTAGTTTAATAGGATTGGATTCTATTTTTGAGCTAGTAATGCCACCCCACTGATTTTACTATCCTAGCTTGTGTACAAGCCTCATATGGCCGGCGAAGATAGTACCCAAATGGATCATTTTACTCTGCGGTATAAGTCACCGCAATGCTATTAGCTTAAAATGTACTAGCAATATATAAACAGCACTAGCTTGTGCCAAGCCAGGGCAGCAAGTCAGCCACCCTCTTTTTATTTTTTTGGGTGGGAAATTATCAAACAACTTCTCCCGGAGTTTCTTCTGGGCGGAGCGGGAGGGCGTGTCAGACTCTTACTGACTAAAACCCACCCGTGTCCCTTCCGTTGCCCGTGTTGCCAGCTAGCTTTAAAAAACAAGCCTCGTGTATCCCGGGCACAACTGCGCGTTGGGTTATTAAAATATTG
This sequence comes from Atethmia centrago, assembly GCA_905333075.3. Lineage (NCBI taxonomy): Eukaryota > Metazoa > Arthropoda > Insecta > Lepidoptera > Noctuidae > Atethmia > Atethmia centrago. The sequence goes on from HG995374.1 coordinate 28,575,215, forward strand.
TATACAAAAAAGTACATAAGGACTTTGCAAAAAGTATGGGGAAAATACAGATACATAAAAAAAGCGTTGGGGTTATTTACCGCTTGTGTTTCATTTATCAGTGTAAAAAAATATAGTGGATCTATTTTTCTTAAAGTCATTTTGAAGTCGTCGGTCAGTCATCGAACTTTGCGTTCTATTATCCTTCATGGATATTTTATTTATTTATTTATTTATTAAAACTTTATGCAAATAAAAAAAATACCGTACAAAGGCGGATTTAATACCAGAGGCATTTTCTAGAGTCTTCTTCAGTCAACCTTAGGGTAATGCATGGAAGAAACATGGCATGTGCAACATAAGGGGAAGATAACACCAAAATAACTATACAACACAAGAATAAATACATAGATATATACATACATACATATACACAGAATAAACTTTGTCAGGGGAAATAAAGATCGGTAGAGGAGAAAACGAATCCAGCAAGTCAGCGCTGGGATGTTTCTGCCAACTATTTACGTATATGTTCACGTGCCTTCACTTTAAAAGACAACCGACTGGTTGCTGATGTTCAGAGGGAGTCTATTCCAAAGAAAGAGTGACTGGACAAAGAGACAAGAAAGAGAGATAATAGTAAGGGAATTTTATTCGATGTGTGTGGCAGTATGATAGAAAGAAAGAAAGAAATAAATAAATAAAAATATTTTATTTGGGACACGAACAAGAAATACTAAAAGTAAAAAAAGGAGCATTAAAAACTAACAAGATTAAAAATGTGTTCGAATAAACAAAAACAAAAAAGATAATCAATAAAAACGACTTGTGCGACGCCAAAAAAGCTCCTATTTCAGCATAATGCTGCGATATTTAAAAACTAAATATAGCAGCGCTGGTATTCTGATTATATCGTTGCTTAGAAAAGTTGGACAGTAAAATTAAATGTCGTTTTTCACCGATACACGCGAGTATCGGTATTTTCAATGTATTTTTTCCTAGGTATTTTCTATATTCCCGCCTTTAAACCACTGTAAGAATAAATATTCCTTGTATTGAAGGATGTATACTTGATTTAAAAAACGCGGACCCCAGCAATATTTTTAATAAGAATAAAGTACCGGTGAATCCATTTTGTTCGAGATAGGACATTCCCGTCGTTTAATTTTTTCTAGTAGCTACTCGCGGTGTCGCCCGTTATAATTATACTTTTCATGAGTGTGCGCAAAAACTTTGAAAAGTTCTTGCGCACGCGCCACCGCCGCCGCGGGCTAAGCTAGTGAAAATATAAAATGTTCGGTCGTAAATCCGCGCTCGCTTCACATCAAGCCGTCAAATATTGTGCAACCTGCACTTGGACGCACAAGTGATTGCGATTTGGCAATATATCTTCGGCTTTATTCGACCTTCGAATTTTGTAATGTTTACCCGTTACAATAATGTGGAGTTGTGGACAATTATGACTATATAAATAAAACCAATCAGTTAGGTTATGGGCTGTGTTGGTTTGTTTCTTAAATAATATATTATAAAATTGTTTACGTATTGAAAATATAACAAGAAGAACCCAAAGTGATAAAAAATATACATGTTTTATGTTATGTTTTTATAGGCTTGTTTTTCAATAACCAATTTATAGGAACAGGATAAACATTTTTTCTACGAGAATATGACGTCTCAATTTCTTTTGTATGAAAGGAATACCTGTTGCCTTCAGGGAAAAAACCTTTACTCATACATAGGCATGTATATCTCAATCGTCAATTGATAGAAGATTTATGGTAATGATTTCTTTAACTTATTTTTTATATACGTCTGTCATTCATACGTCAATAAATTAATTGTATGTTGTTGTTTGTTACATACCGTGAACCGTGGGCAAAGGGTAAAGAACCTTTGTTATTTACCCTTTGCCCACGGTTCACGGTATCTCTATATGGAACATAACATAGTTAAAGACAGTGCTTACGTCATTGGATAATCCCATAGCTGCAACATGTTCAATTATTATTAATGAGTACATCCACGTGTGAAAGATAATTATAGTAATTTTCTTTCAGTATAAATGGCAGACAGTGATTTACTAGATTAGTATTCAATAATATTGCTTGCAAAATATTTCTTATAAATAATAAAATTTTACTCATTATATAACATCACGACTGTATACCCCGAAGAGTTAGATAGAGGTGCAGCTATAGTACACCCATATTTCGCCAGTTATGTTTTAAGTCACATGTTATAGGGGTTGCCCCCTGCCACCTACTGCCACCATGCGGCACAAATCCAGACTCCGGGCTGCTACTGAAAATTGCTCCAGATGGAAAACCTAATAACACTTTGCCAAACCCGGGAATCGAGCTCACGACCTCTTGCTCAGCAGCCGCTTGCGACTACATTAGACCAACGAGGGCGCTTAAATTTTAATATTACTTTAATTGAATAAATTACAATAAACATACAATCAAGTCATGACATTATCTGAATACGCACAAACTAAAATTCATAAACATTTTTTTTTTAAATAACTGTTTTTGCATGAATCCATTATAGTAATTAGTGATTATTCAATAGACACGCAAAAAGTTTGAGTTCCTGCCAAACAAACATAAACCTTGACCATTTGCAGAAAAAAAAAAATTGTTCGTCACTATTTTGAAAATACCAACGTACAATTAAAAATAATTTTACATATATCGACATATTGTTGAGCAAACAGCATCAACTATCATTATCATTAATATAATTTTTAGTACCTTTTCAGAGCACATTCTGACAATCTATCCCCAGACATATCTCTTGCATGAACGCATCGTGTGACCAGTTTGTAGTTCGTCAAAGCTCAGCTAGAAGGCGCCACCGGCCGCTTTCACCACCATTTATGTGAACTTGTAACACTTTTCTCACAGTCAATGTCATTCAGCTCGGTTTTGTAATAGAAAACGTACACTTTTATGTAGCCATTGCTCATATTATATTTTATTATTTGTAGTTTAGAATCGTACTATATGCTTTATTAGTGCACCGAGTGACAATCTATACAAATAAATACAATTGAAGTGTATGTTTGTAATGTCAAAATAACAGCTTTTTACTAAATGCTTAAGAAAGTATGTACGGTTTATTTTTACAAAAAAAGCAATGTTTTAAATTTTGGCCTGTCGCTCTGTTTCCTGGACCTCCGAAACGGCTGCACTGATTTTGACGGGACTTTCACTGGCAGATAGCCAATGTTACAAGCAGTAACTTTACATATCTATTATTTTATTATAACTTTTATTTTATCTTAGAAAATGACACGCGAGTGAAACCGCGGGCAGCAGCTAGAAAAAAAATAAACGACTAATTTGAACGAAATGGAAATATAAAGTTTCTTCACCGGTACTTTGGAGCTCTGTCTCGCATAGGGTCACAGCATTATGCTGAGCGTTAGCCGTTTTGCGTGGACGTGACGCATATTCTCCCCCAAGTTGTTTCTTTTTTGTATTTGCGTTCCTTCTTTGCGTCATGTTTACCGCAAATAAACGTATTTTCTTTCTTATTTCTTCTACTTCATTCTTATTGTAATATTGCTGAGGTCCGCGTTGTTTAAATTGTGGCGGCATCTACAGCGCCACATACAAAACTACGCATCACACTGACGTCACGCAAAATCCTGCATCGCGCAAGCAGAGTTTACCGCGCAACTAGCATATATACAACATCCCGACATCAACCGTCGGGCAGTTGCCCACCAGACACGACACCCGTCTGGTCGGAGGATCCTCCCTTTTCTATGGAGGATGAGTGAACTTTACACCCTGTTCCTCATGCCTCTATAAAATCAATGATACGTCCTTAAATACAAAGGATATTTATTAGAATGATGTTACGAGTGTCATCGTTTCTCACGATCGCCTGTAGATAGTATGACGTCTTTATAACAAAGAAAACATAATTTAATAACTAATTAATTCACATGGCCACCACGGTGGCAGGTTTTAAGGAAAGAATTAGTGAATAGTTTTTTTTTTGTTTTTATGTATTTTTTTTCTCTTCTACTCTTGCACACCTGTCTACATCGACGTATATGCATCAACGACAGGGCGATCTAGCGGTGCACAGTAGCGCCATCTAGTGATTTTAGTGTGCAACTAACATTCATATTGGTTCCTATAGCTTCGTTTTAGAGATTGCTGAAAATTACTTTTGGATTTCTCTAGTTTTGTGTTGAGAAGGTGGTCCCAGGTGCTCCATCAATCCCTACCTTGTTAGTTAGGGATTGATGAAACCAATGAAATCGTCTCTTTAACTGCTGTTAAAGAGCCGATTTCACTGGTAGAAATCTAAAAGTATGCAATTTACAGCGTTTTGAGAAGCTATTAGCCTCATCCCGCCGAAGATCCTCATCAGATTTTAACCAAATTTCTATGAAACCAACTTAAAGTTACTTACTACGGTACCTTTTAAATAATAAAAGAACCATCGAAGTCGGATCTCATAAAGTGGAGATATCCAGTAGCCCCCTTTTTGGAGGAAGTACCCCTCCAATCAAACATCCCCGACGATAAAAAAAGTCTATGAAGTCGTAATCGTATTTTACAACCGATCTGGACGAAACTTTGTTATAGGTTACAAAGTTCCGTCCAGATCGCTTGTATAATACGACCTGTAGAAAAAATTGACAGGAAAGAAAATTATGCCAGACTTAACACAGAGACGCTTCGTTCAATAATGTAGTTCCTGTGCTTAAATTCCTTCCAGAACATCATGTGAATCATTTATTCATAATTTTTGGTTCGATTTAATTTCATTCGCATAATGAGCGTTACATCAAGGCTTTATAGGTTTTTAGTTTTAGATAATTTATTGAGAAATTGTTAACGACTTTTGAGAAATATACATTGAATAAAAATGCTAATTTTATAATTATGAAACTGTAAATAAATAAAAAATGCAAAATTAAATCATTATCATCATCTGCCTAGCAACTATGTTGGGATTGGCTTCCAGTCTGACCAGATGCCACGGTGTCCTCACCTTCCGCCTGACGCAGGTCCTTACCGGACACGGCAGCTTCGGGAGGTTCCTGTGTTGGATAAGGCGGGAGGAAACGCCCGGGTGTCACCACTGTGTGGATCGCCCGGAGGACACGGTGGAGCATACGGTGGAGGTCTGCCCGGCTTGGGCAGAGCACCGCCGTGTCCTCGTGGAGGCGATCGGTGGCAGAGAAATCTCGGGTACGGCCCTGGTTCAGGTCATGGTACGGAGCGAGAGGGCATGGGCAGCCGTCACCTCCTTTTGCGAAGCAGTAATGCTCGCGAAGGAGGAGGCGGGACGGTTGAGGGAAAGGCAAATTTCGCGCCCTCTTGCCCCTAGCCGCCGCAGGAGACGCCCTGGGCGTCGGGAATCCCGGGCGGATTTCCGGCCACCGTATGCGCGGGTTTGCGGACGGTGAGAAATGGGTAGCTCACCGTTCGGTAAGGACCAGGCCCGGGTCGACGGCGCGTTGTATTCCACACGCGCCTCAAAGTGATGTCGTCAGGACAAATGTAGGGGTCCACTAGGGCCGATGCCTGCCGGGGTCGCGGGAAGGTACTAAAGGGTCACCGAGGCCCTTGGCAACACAGGCAAAAGGTAGGAATACGGGTGGGTTTTAGTTAGTAAGAGTCTGATACACCCTCCCGCTCCGCCCAGAACAGGAGAAGTTAATTGATGACATCACGCACAAAAAAAAAAATCTAACCGGATGCAGCTGAATACCAGTATATCAAATAGAGTGACTGCTTATCTGACCTCCACAAACCAGTTACTGGGTAATACGATACCCCCTGGTAAGACTGGTTGTCAAATTATGCAAAATTACAATGAACCATAATAAAATTATTAGGTATGCTTCGTTTTTATGATGCCAAATAGTTGTTTTCTCGAGTCCGTTCGCTTTGCCACCAGTGTCTATTGCCCCCGTTCGTTTTGCAACCGAATGACTTTAAAATTTGTTTTTTTAATAATTCTAGTAACGTATTAGTAACGTATTAATGGCCTGTTCTAATCATAATAACCATCTAAAGAGTGAACGAACTCTTGGTATTTGATGATCTTAATATTTACGTTGTTGTGGTAAGGTATAAAATTATTTTTTAAACGAGTACCTATGTACATACATTTTATAAACGTGGAAGCTTGTAATTAGCAATTGTCAGTTGTTACTATATGTGTTACCGTTTACCTACGTGTATTAGTCTGTAAGCTTTCTTTAAAATTGTAAAAATAAACGAAATAAACATATTATATTTGTCTGGATTTGTACCTGTTCATGGTAATAGGCTTGCCCCCTGTACATGGGACTTAAACATAATTGGCGAAACGTGGTTGTACATTTCCAGTATAAGATAATCTTGCATCGTATAGGATTTCCGTACAATGAGAGGTCTGTTTATACTGGAAATGTATAACTTGATATGTAGTCTTGTGTACTACAGGCACACCTCTGCCCAACCCTTCGGGGAAACAAGGCGTAATGTCATGTTATTATATTTATAGCTGACCCGACAGAGATTGTCCTGTCCAAATTTCAACAATTTATACAAAAGAGGACGTTCAGTTTATCCCGAATTTGTAGATTTAAAAAAAAATGTCAAAAAAAAGTTTAAAAAAAGAGCCAAATCAGACCAGCGGTCCTCAAGTGATGCGCTCATCAACGAACAGCATTTCATTTTAATAATAAAAATGGTACAGTGTTACAAGTTTGAATTGTTCCAGTAAGGTTTGCAATTGTTGCAATTAATCTTTTTAACAAGATATTAATCTTTAGGAATAGAACATAGCAATTCATGATAATGCACATGTGTAGTAATTAAGTTTACAGATTATGTATCTAGACAAGAAATAAAAATAGAAGCCACAGAATCTACATAATATTAGTTTTTTTTTTTAAGAGGTTGTTTCCATACACACGATAGAAGTGAAAACTTATGACTGGAGCCGAGTATACGTGATTCAGCTCCGAGTATACGCAATTCAGCTCCGAGTATACGCGATTCAGCTCCGAGTATACGCGATTCAGCTCCGAGTATACGCGATTCAGCTCCGAGTATCCCCGATTCAGCTCCGAGTATAATCGATTCAGCTCCAAGTATACGCGATTCAGCGTCACCGACCGATTAGAGCCGAGTATACCTGAATCAGCGTCACCGATCCGAGCGTGAGCGTTCGTTTCCTGTTCAGAAAGATCGCAAAGTCCGTCTAAATAAGATTTTTCAACAATCCAGTCACTTCATCCTCATCCCTTGTTCTAACCATTCAGGAAATACAGGCGTGAAAACATCAATAATATTTTAATCTTATTTTCTGTATTAATAGGTACAATAAAGTCTCTAATAATTATAAGAAAATCTTCAAGGAAATTAGTTTTTGTATTTTTCAGGGTTAGCTAATTAATTTCAAACTCAAACGGTATAATATTATAAGCTGGATAAGAATAAATAGCTAAATATTATTCGGTAACAAGAGAATAAATGACTCAACAGGTTATTTTTTATACATGACCTCTATTCTCCCTTTGTAAGTTAAAATGTTAGGTTAAACCAGACATCATTAGTTCTATTCCGGATAAATCAAACTACACAACAGTCAAGTTTATCAAAACATCTCAAGGTATTCATAATCAGCCTATAATGTTTCCATTAATGGAACATAGGCCTCCTCTCTGTGAGATGCAGTGAGCAATAATTTACCACGCGGGTCCAGTGCGGGTTGTACGACATGCCGGTTTCCTGACGATGTTTTCCTTCACCGTTTTGAGAGATGAAATAATTTACACAAAGTAAAGTGACTGCTTGGTTTCGAACTCACGACCCACGACTCGTAAGTCGCGGCCATTACCACTGGGCCATCACTACTCTCCAAGGTTCCTCAAGGTTATTACCACTCTACAACTGTCGACAGACAGATTAAGAAATTATTTGTCTTCAGTAAAAACTGCGCCATTGAAGAACGTGATGCGTATCACTGAGAGAACCTTCACCCACTTGACCAGCTAAACAGTATGGCATTCAAATTATTTGTCATTTCATCATTGGTATACGAAAATGCAAGTAAAGGTGTGTTCAGAGAATAATGAGTCGTTTAATTAATGCACTCTGACGTAAGGTACACCTTGCTGACAAAATCTTAGAATGGCCTTAGATATGCTAACTGGAGTTCGCATATCTAAGATCGTTCTAAAATTATCTTTGTGGTTTCATCAATTAGAACATAATGTTTAATAGAAAATACGAAAAGCTATTATGTTTTAGGAAGACCCCATGTGGCGTGTCTTTAGTTATTAAGCGGACTCCGGGCTGCTACTTACTGAGATTATTAAATTGGAAGAACTCAACCCGAGGATCAAATAAGTGATCCCAGGACCAAACACTCAGCAGCTGCGTTGCACTTACAATGACTTATGTCAAGTTACTGTCAAAACGAATAACAAGAACCTTCTTCAGATTCGCGTGGCTACATTTTTTTATTTATCTGTCTGATTTAAAAATCGGTGTCGGACTGGCCATGACTATTTGATAATAAAATTATAAGCGTATCAACTCATCAACTTACCTAAAGGTAATAAATAACTCTAAATCCATGAATGAGCACATCAATAAGCTGTATCAATTCTATAATTAAATGCCTTTTTAAAATGGGCAGTTTACAATATTTTTATCGATACGAATATTTTGATCAATTCAGTTACTAATCCATCTGTCACAATTATAAAAGTTTTGGCCGCTTATTAATAACGTTTTGTTAACATCATTATACACGATTATATTTGTTAACAGAAAAAAAAGTGGTATGAAAGGATCGTAGCAGGTGGCGTTCTGTAGTTTCTGCCTACCCGTATGGGAAGAAGGCGTGTGTTTATATATGTGTGTGTCTGTGTGTAAGATTAGTTTGAGGAGTACGTATCTAATGTGTGAAAAAATATCACGAGATTATTATAAGGAAAATACTGTTCAAAATTCGTAAGTACTTCTGCTAATCAAGTCAATGGTGCCGATTCCCTTGTTCACAAACTAAACTAAATTTAAGTTCCGTGCATCTTTTTCTTTCTATTTCATTAAGAAGAGGACAGAAGATACATTTTAGTTTAGTCCTGTCAAATTAATCAGCGGCTGTCACTACTCCATACAAGTTTAGACGTGATTAAAAACTTGCCTACTAAAATTACGTCAATTTACGTCAAGCGCTGATTAATTTGACAGGACTAAACTAGAATTTATCTTCTGTCCTTTTCGTAATGAAATAGAAAGAAAAAGATGCACCAAACTTAAATTTAGTTTAGTTTGTGAACAAGGGAATCGGCACCACTGTTACAATAATATTTTAATAGATCCGCAACTTTGAGCTCCTAACAAGTTACGTGGTTGTTTTTATTCATAAAAAGGTCATACTGACCGTTCCAAATAACCTAGGCTTTAATATGCTTTAGGAGTGCGTTCCATGTCAATACTGTCACAGATGGGGATTTATTTTAAAATTGTTTAAGTAGGAAAATATTATTTATTAAATTTACAACAAAAATACAATTATTGGTCAATGGCTGCTTTGGGTAGAGAGAGGTAGAAGGAGAGTGCCAGTAGGCCTTTGCCCAGCAGTGGGATAATAACATCCAACAAAAAAAATAAACAAACAAGTATGTAATGTTAATTTTCAGAGTTACGGTTTTTTATTCAAAAACCAGCTTCAAATTAGAAGCTTTATCAGTTGATCCAAACTATTTTATCTAATGCGTGTGAACTTTGCACAAAACATAATCTTGTCCTAAAAAAGTTGCTACAATCTACATCCGGGTCGGTGGATTTAGAAAATGACGTTATTCTAAAATATATTCTTAAGTTTGCACTAATGGATGGTGGGAATACACTTACACACGTATTGTTAATGTAATTTTGACCTTAGTAATTAGGCAGTTTGACTTTATTGCGTCTTGAGGAACCTTAAGAATATTTAATTACAGAGGAAGCATCCGTCCAGGATGCATACACAAAGAAAATGTACATACGAGTAATTATAGGTGTTCCCGTTATTATGATCTAACAAAATCTCACATACTTTAGGCATTATGATTCATGACTATGAGGGTTTCAATGAAAATTCACGACACCAGTTGGCGCACCTTTGACAAGAGGTCTTCCCATTTTGACAATCAATATAAAATATATGATGACGTTTATCCTTTGTTTCATTCATTTGTTCATCATTCAGTCAGGACTATAGAAAATATAGGCGTTTTGACACTGTTGACAGGTGCCCGGACATTTTTTGTTTTTTTTTAGGTGGGTAATTATCAAATAACTTCTCTGACTAAAACCCACCCGTGTTCCTTCCGATGCCTGTGTTGCCAGGGGCCTCGGTAACCATTTCGGACTTTCCCGCGTCCCCGGCAGGCATTGGCCCTAGTGGGCTCCTACACTTGTACTGACATCTCTTTGAGGCGACGGTTGACGGCGCGTGGAACACAACGCGCCGTCGACCCGCACCTGTTCCTTATCGGACGGCAACTCATTGCAGACTACTCATTGCTCACCGTCCGCAAGCCCGTGCCTACGGTGGCCGGAAATCTGCCTGGGATTTCCGACGTCGAGGGCGTCTCCTGCGGAGGCTAGGGGCGTGAGGGCGCGAAATTTGCCTCTTTCTCACCCGTCTCGCCCCCTCCTTCGCAAGTATTACGCCCGGCCCAGATGCGAGAGATCTCCGCCACCGATCGCCTCCACGAGGACACGGCGGTGCTCTGCCCAAGCCGGGCAGACCTCCACCGTATGCTCCACCGTGTCCTCCGGGCGATCCACACAGTGGTGACACCCGGGCGTTTCCTCCCGCCTTAGTCGACACTGGAACCTCCCGAAGGTGCCGTGTCCGGTGAGGACCTACGTCAGGCGGAAGGTGAAGACGCCGTGACGAGGTGCCGGACCTGACGTCTCAGTGCTGGTCCTAGTGAACGTCATTTCAGAAAACCATCATTGGCCAAAGAGTTTGGGGTGCAATGACAGAGCATTCGCAACTGGCGGTAGGTACTCATGTTGCTTACGGGCCATTAAAATTGCGCAATTTTGTCAATTTCCTTAGAGTCTTGGAAAAGCCGAAAATTGCTCGGTGTTGCAGAAACGTCGTATTGATCACAGTTGCCAAGATTTGAGCAATTCATTGCCATGTAAGCGCATCTTAAGCGTTCTTCAGGTACACCTTGATGGTCAGTCTTCCTATGAACTTACTGACATATTTTTAAAATAGCCCCGTGCCAATATTTAAAAATTTAATTATAATTGACATATAATACCTATTAATCGTGGCTTGACTTAACATGGAACTGAGCAGAGCACTGCAACGGATATTACTCGAACCATTATTCGGTACTGAACATAATCTAGAATTTCACTAGCGAGTCAAAATTGAGGATCATTGAAGAGTCACAGACTAGATGGCTCTGTGTTAAAAATTAAAAACTTTTGACACTGGCTCTGAATAGGGTCTTACACCCTTTAAAATGTATTTTGTTATTTTATGAACTAAAAGTAACATTTTCCGACTCCTTTTTGCCTAAACTATTTCAATAATATATTTATAGATTTTTTCTCGTATATAGTAAAATACCCTATTAATACATAATAAACAATGAAAGGAACTTCGTTCCAAACGGGTGGCACACGACACCTCCGGGATTTTTTACCCCCAGTGGGGCTGAGGGCGTCAATATTATTTAGCATTAACACTGGTTCTATTTCGTAAATAATGAGTAGAATAATAATTTAACTGCATTTGCAACGCATTTATTTCGCAAGTAGTTGCATTAGCGAAGGCGTTATCTAGACTTGATTTATTCATTTTGTTTTGCAAAGACGCGAGAGGTTTTGCATTTAACTAATTATATGGTTGGTACATATGGAGATTGACTGCACCGTTGGTCTCGTGGACGCAACTGCGACTGCTGAGTGTAGGGTCCTGAGTTCGATTCCCAGGTCAGGCAAAGTGTTATTGGGTTTTTCCATTAGGAATTTCTTAGTATCAGCCCGGAGTTCGGAAGTTGGCAGTGTGATACCTCCATGCCTCGGAGAGCACATTAAGCCATTGGTCCTGCGCCTGATCTCGCAGTCATGAAATATGCGGAAGGCAAATTGGCAACTCGTTCAATTGTTATAATTTCGACATATAGAACCCCGACCAAATAGGTTAGGTTAGACCGGTGAATATAATGTGAATGTGAATCATCCCTGTGAATCATCCTGCCCGCAGCAGGCGCACCGGGCGTTGGCGGAGGGCGGACAACGCCCTCTTCCAGCCCCCCTAAATGGGTCCAAGGGCGACGGACTCGAAGACATCCGTCACCCACCCGAAGTGGCAGCGCGTAGCGTTCCACGCGCACCCTTATTGGACGTCACGGGGGGAGTTTTACACCTCATCCCCCCCGCGAGCCTGACGTGGCCCGCAATCGCGGGCCGGCACCAGCCGGGGATCGCGGAAGTCGCAATAGATCCCACAATCCCTGGCGCAAGTGTGGGAGGGGAACACCGGGGTAGTTTTTAGTCAGTAAGAGTCTGACACACCCAAATACACGGTGTCACGGTAAAGAAATTTTTCGTCGGTTATTATAAAAAAATCTGCCGTCTTCAATAATTCATGTTAACAGTTTGCGTGTCGATGTCCTTACACCCTGAATATGACAAATTCCCCACTTCCTAGTCGAAAACGTTAGGTACATAGGTACGTATAGGCGACGGAGCATGCGGTGCAAGATGGCAAGTGAATCATAATCCAGCAAAAATTGCACTAAACACATTTATCCATACTTAAAAGTTTTCTAACCATTCATCAGGAACTGGTCGAAGGCCTTGCGTGCATTTAATTATATGTGTGATTGATTGAGATTCGTTGTGATTCGGTGTTACACTTCAGTGGGCACGGAGCCTAGTGTTAGAAGTCTGTAATTCATGTGAACTTATCACGATAGTTCAGGAAATGGAAAATTGGGACAGGTTCTTTTGTCGGGTTTGGGTAGTTTATTAATTAGTTAATTCGATGTGTGAATAGCTTTGCATTAGGCCACATTAATGTTTTCATTGTTTCTATGAATATTATATGTAACTACAACCTGTAGCCCGAGACTTCATCTGCAATCCAGGATGAAAAGAAGCCTATGTCCTTACCCAGGTTATGGTCTGTGTGCCCAATTCTATCCAAATCCATTCACCCGTTTTTGCGTGATTGAGTAACAATTATCCAAACCTACAAACTTTCACATCTATACTAATACTAGCTGCGCCCCGTGGTTTCACCCGCGGTATGAAATCTACTTTACAACCTATTCTCATACCTACCTATATAAAAAAAATCATCAAAATCAGTCGAGCCGTTTCGGAAGAGTGCGACCACAAACACGGTGACACGAGATTTTTATAAATTAGAGATAATAAAGATACAGTTTGTGTGCTTGTTTGAACGCGCTAATCTCTGTATAGTATAGGATTTGCAAAAATCTTTAAGCATTTGATAGCCCAATTTTTGAGGAAGGATTTAACTTACTCCTACGACTCTTAGAAGCCGAGCATTAAGAAGAACAATCAGAAAGAACGTTTAGCAGTGCAGAGTCCTGGGACGTGGTGGTATCCTTCTGTGAAACAGTTATCTCGCAGAAGGAAGCTACAGAAAGGGAAAGGGAGATCACGAGTGCTCTCCCGTCCCGACTTTGGTGGAGGGCTTCTGGCCTCCTAAACGGGTCCAGGGGCGACGGGCTTGGGGACGTCCGTCACCCCCAATCCGCGCCCGAGATAACTCCGAGATCTCGAGACCGATATCTCGAGATGTCGGCGCGTAGTGTTCCACGCGCGCCTCTTGAATACGTAACGGAGGAGTTCAACACCTCACTCCCTCTACGGGACGGGGCCCGCCTAGCGCGGGCCGTCACCAATCTGGGGCAGTGGAAGTCGCATTTGCACCCGCAGCCCACCGACGTAAGTGTACGAGGGAACACCGGGGTGGTTTTAGTCAGTTCGAGTCTGACAGACCCCTCTGCCTACCCCAGGGCGGAGGATATCCATGAGGATTTCTACCCCAACAGCAAAAAAAAAGAAGTATAATATGGTGATTATCGCGTGGATCTCGCTCATGTAGGATTGGTTACGGAGAAAAATAAGCTCTAAATATTATAAATCAGCTTTTGCCCGTAGTTTCACCCGCGTGGAGGTCAGAAAATATACCGAAGGAACGCACTACCGGGATTACAAGTATCCTTTGTCCTAACCCAGATCATGGTCTATCTGTGTGCAAATTTCATCGATATCTGTTCAACCGTAAAGGTTTTAAAAAGTTGCAAACAGACTGAGTTACTTTCGCATTTATAATATTAGAATAGAATGGATAGTATTGAATTGAGAAAAAAAGAAAAAGTATTTATTGAGACTTGCACAGGAGATCACAAATTAAACTAAAAAACACTCATAGAAACATAAAAATAAAACAAAGTAAAATGAAAATAAAAACAAAAAGTCCTGTACGAGGCCAAAAGGCTCCTACCTCAGAATAATGCTGCGGTACTTAAAAAAAAAGTGTCGCAGCGCTCGTATTCTGATAGGGCCCGCTGTGATGTTACGGGTAAATACAGAAATAAACAAAAAATAAAATAAAAAATAGACGTGTGAAATGACATATAAAAATAAAGTAATTATTTAATAAAATTCTTGTAATTATAAACCGCGTGTCAGACCCCGACGTAGCATCAGTTACTTGTCAATACTATGTCCTGTAATATGATTCTTTCGCTTAAACCACTGCTATGATTACCTATATAAATGAGTGTACTTATTGACATGTTTCCTCATTGTCATGTGTCATCATAATCATTAATCCATATATGCTTTTTTGTTGTAAAACCTCATGTATTTAGAGTTTCTGTCTAAAGTCGAATTATTAATCTCATTAGAGTAATCTGGCATGTGCTAGCTGTCACTTAGTGTAATACGTAAAATGATCATATTTATTGTAATTATGATCGTTTAGTTAAATCGATTTATATAAGTGTAAAATTAATGTATAATAATAAGTGTAAAAGTCTAGAATACAATAAATAAAAAAAATATTTCCATAATATTTAACTAAATTAGCTGTCACTTCGTTATAATATTTACGACACCTGTCAGTTTCCTCCAGTAAATTAATAATTCAACTTAAGTCCGAAATTGCCATGCAACCCTAATCAAATTCTATCATTCTATTCCATAGCACTGAACATACTTCCCGTCTACAATGTTGCGTATCTTGCAAAATTTCTTCGATGCATTTGTTAAACATTTTGCATTAACAATATAATTGGCCAAGTTCAAGTTAAGCTTGTTCAACGTTCCGCTCTACATAATGTTATTTCAGGCAAACAGTACAAATATTTAAATAGTTCTGTGCCACGAAACATTATTATTTTTCTCAATCTTTCTTCTCATGAAATACAGTATCTATGGTAAGGTAATGTAATGTGGCTTACAACCAGTTATGTGTTGGCCATTTTATCTTCTACTTAATAACAATCTTAAATTCGTTCATTCACTGACAACGCATAAAACCCTGGACCTCTGGGTCTTGAAGCTTGAACTGCACAAGAATGCCTTATATAACAAAGAAAAGGTTTTTGAAAATTCATCCCTAAAGAGGTTAAATAGGCTATGGAATTTACATGGCAGTTCATATTTTTTTCCTATGAGAAACCCCATTGGTCACACGGCTTGTTTCTGACTAAAAATAAAATTAATAAAGTTGTAGTCATTAAATAGTAGTTTATGAAACTGTTGCATAACGAGAGGCATTAAAACACGAGTGTATGTTTAAAAACCGAGCCGTAGGCGATATTTTGAATCTCACGAGTGTTTTAATACCTACTCGTAGTTACGTGCAATTTCATACACTACTATATCTATTCATATACATTGGGATTGAACGTACTAAATAAAAGATCGAAGTTAAAGGCTCCTACATACTGGCGCGACTTGTCGCGCGACGCGACGAGACACAAAGACACCGCGTGTAGCGCTACAAGCGGTGCCTTTGTGTCGCGACGCGTCGCGCGACAAGTCGCGCCAGTATGTAGGAGCCTTAAAGCTGCTGCCGCTACAAGTAAAAATTGTAATCAATACTTTTTTGTAATGCTATAAAAATGGCGCGACCCGAATATGCGTTCCTTTAGAAAAAAATATTGATGGAGACTCTTTGGTGATATTAACTTCTTGGATTTGCCCTGTATCGTATTGGTAAAATAATTGTTTAAAGCATTATTATGTTAGAGAAACACTAGTTATAATATGATTCTATTTTTAAATTGCGGTATTGTGTATAGGTCAATATATACTCGTTTTGAAGTTTATAATTCGAATTTTACGGTAGGAGAGTTGATAAACATTATTAAGACGCTGACAACACCTAAACTGCGGTCACTGTCAGATTACAAAGAAAAGAAAGAGAAGCGCGATGACACAACGCTTGTAATTTATTGCAAAATATGAAGCAATTATCTATTTACTAAAAATTGAGTTGAGTAATCGAAAATAAAAAACAACCAAGTTCTGCATTCAAATAAGACATTTTTGTTATTAATTAAATACGTAACGTATGTTGATATTTGATACAGATATTTTGGATTAGAACTCAAAGTAAGAGGATAATTTAACGTTAGTTTGTATTGAGACTTTTTTCAAAACGTGTTTTAGTAACAACCAAGTTCTGGGAAATATGTTCATAACTAACATATATTTTTTCCGCTTACACAAACTATACAGATTTGGCAATTTTTTGTCTTAAGAGAAGCCTATTTTGGTCAATTGGGTCTTCTTAACGCCTTAAATACTCGAACATAAAGACATATTATGCTCACTTGCATCAAACATTATTATATTATAACACTGTCTAAGCTACATAAAGAAAAACTCATCACTAAGGGCTTGTACATGAAAAAAACTAATTTCAATGTCACGACACATTTAGAGCATAACACTTTGAAAGCAACACTTATTTAGAGCATAATAAATTTGACAGGCAGTGAGTCGAGCATAACAAATTACTGGCACATAAACATACATTTCTTCACACATTAGCTGTGATTCTTGAGCATCATAAAATAAATTACAAAAGAAGTTTTGTAATTTGACCTTCATGTTGGTTGGACCGGTTCTATCTCGAGTGACCCTTATGGTCAGTGTCAAAGTGGCCCAGATAAGGGTCTTAGAACCCGAATTACGCAACAATTTCAGCAATATTATCAAATCAATAATATGAGTGGTTATTTCTGCACACAGTGTATAAGGTGAGGTGGTGTGTGTGGTGTTTATGAAAACATCGTGGTATACTTTATTTCATTTTCAAATGTTCCTAAACCAAAATAATATGTCATTTGGTGCATTTATCAAAAATCTTGGTAAAATCTTAATTTCTTATTCATATTATTATTAGCTTCGCTTAAAGCTATGCATTTGGAACAACTTATATCTTCTATTTCGATTCTATGCTTCATAGTATTTTCTATGAGTTTAAGATATTTCTAGTCTTGGCCATTATGATTATATTTTTTTCATTTATTATTTTTGAATTATTAAAAAAAAAAAACAAGTTATTGTCCTAATACTTAAACAAAACTAACACTATTGGACCCCTTTTTTTTTTTTTTGAGGGTGGGAAATCATCAAATAACTTCTCCCGCTCTGGGCGGAGCGGGAGGGTGTGTCAGACTCTTACTGACTAAAACCCACCCGTATTCCTTCCTGTTGCCTGTGTTGCGGGGGCCTCGGTGACCCATAAGTACCTTCCCGCGACCCCGGCAGGCATCGGCCCTAGTGGACCCCTACTATATGTGCTGACGACATCTCTTTGAGGCGCGCGTGGAATACAACGCGCCGTCGACCCCTTGGGGTCTGTTTTAGCATATCATGGTCTGGCATTTACTCACCGCGCTACTGATAAAATTAAGGTAAAATCGAGTTGTAGTATTCTTTGAGCTTGCAGTGTTTTACGTTTTTGTGATTCATTGAGTAAATTCCTAAAACCTTTATATATTCGCGATATATAAAGGTTTTAGGAATTTAGTTTAGTAAATATGGTATTGTGAAAGATGCGGCGCGTCTACCATAAAAAATATTTTTACGTGGCATTTGAAGTGATTTTACTTTTGACTGACGAGTATTCACATCATATTTCACTGGAATCTGGATCTCAACGTTGTCGAAATGTTCTATAAGAAACAAGTACTCGTTGCGGGCTAGAACTGGTAACAATTTGAAATGTTTATATAAACCTGTATATTGTCGCGGTATTTATTTTTTACATAGTTTGGTACTACCAGTTTCAGCAGTGTTTGCAAATTATGGATTTAATATGGATACGTACATCATATATCATCATCATCATCATCATCTGCCTAGCCTTTTTCCCAACTATGTTGGGGTCGGCTTCCAGTCTTACCGGATACAGCTGAATACCAGTATTTTACATGGAGCGACTGCCTATCTGACCTCCACAACCCAGTTACTGGGTAACACGATACCCCTTGGTAAGACTGGTTGTCAGACTTTCGAGCTTCTGACGACCCGTAACGACTGTCAAAGATCTACAGATGACAGCCGGGACCAACGGCTTAACGTGCTTTCCGAGGCATGGAGGGGTCTTGGTATGTAAAGATGGTCACCCATCCACGGACCAACCGCGGCAAGCGTAGCTTAACCTGATCGATCGACCCGTGCGGCTGTTATCATATATAATATACATTATTCAAGACATCTAAAAACTAGTCTTAGTATTTCTCTAAAATATCCACGTAGGTATTACGAAGTCTACAATATTTTGCAACGAGTCTGTCTGACTGAACCACTTCACTGTTTATTTATAATTCGAGTAATGGTTCAAGTCTAGACAGACTAGAGTATCGGGTCCAAATACTTGCAATACTTGACTATGATTACTTGTTTACAAGCTGTTGTTTTTTTTTAACTTGCAATGTTTGTTTGCTAGTTTTTTTAGGTCGACATTTGCAAGCTGAATTAAAAGCACTTCCTCTTATTTTACGGAGTTGAAATTTTACATGTTGGTTTAGTTTCAAAGTAGCCCTGTTGTGTTGGACTCGTTGGATTTGTCTTGACAAGTACCTTACAAGTGAAGGTGATACAACAAATCTTTTATGAAATTCTATTGCTAAAGTACGAATTAAGAGTACAAAATAAGTGCAAAATAAAACTTACGTAAACATGTGGTGGCCCAGTGGTAACGGCCGCGACTTACGAGTTGTAGGTCGTAGGTTCGAACCCAGACAGGCGCTTTACTTTGTGTAAATTATTTCATCACCACTGCTCTCAAAACGGTGAAGGAAAACATCGTGAGGAAACCGGCATGTCCTAGAACCAAAAATTCGAAGACATGTGACATCTACCAACCCGCACTGGGCCCGCGTGGTGGATTACGGCCCACTCCCTCTCACAGAGAGGAGGCCTGTGTCCCAGCAGTGGGAACAATATAGGCTGATTATGTAAACATGTTTATGTAAGTTTATTTTGTACTTTTTAGTTAAATAAAATCTTGTTTTTGAAAAAACACAAAAAACTAATAAAAATTAAGTCTTTGTTTTTATTAATTAGCAATTAAACCTGCGTCTGGCAAATTTTGATGTCTTTATTTCTTTGATATTCATTGTTACAACAAAATGAAGGAACATGAGGCATTGTTTTCTAATTATTTAAAGAGAATAATGACGATATCGTTTAAGACTTATTTCAAAAATGTTTAGGGTCACTTGATTCGGTTGAATATAAGAACGGATTCAAATTTTGAGACTAAAATGACAAATGAGTTTGGGAACAGTAATAAGAACTCATCATTTTGACATATTTTTTTCCATATTCATTTATGTCTGAACTTGACAATTCAGTTCTAAGATATTTTTTTGTGGGTTTAACAATATCTTTTTTTAATTTGTTTTTGTTGGTATCTGTATTTCACAGGCTGGTAGTTACAATATGTCTACATAAATTAAACCGTACTTAAGGTTAAAAAAAATCTAGTCAATCTTATGAGTAACGTTACATTCTAGAACCATCAATGGGAATATGGTCCAGACGTATTTTATTAAATTTTTGGCTTTCCAAAAACTGTCATCCCGTTCCGTACGGGTTAAAAAACGTTAAGTATGCACCGACATTAAAAGTGCTTAGTAGGTATCTACTACATCTTCATCGTATTCTGCTTGACCGAATGTAAGTATATTCATTATCATGACGACGATAGCGGACAGGCTCGACTGTCCATACATTAGACGCTGTAGTGACTTGCACGTCACCTAAAGTCGTCGGTCACTAATTTAAATGTTGATAGTTTTTTGTAATGTATTTTTTAAAATACATTACAATTAATGTATTTTCATATTATGTATGAGTCATGTAACTTGATTGAATAAAATTAATGTTATTAAAAACCAATAAACATCTCGACATTTGTTTTCAAGCATCAAGCAAAAAAAAAAAAAACCTTTTCGAAAACCCCAACTAAGAGACCTATTCCTGAAAATTTCCATCGAAATCATAATGCATATAATAATAAATAAAGAGCGTGCATTACTGACCATTGTGCAATAGGATCACACAGTGACTGCACACGCAACGACCGGATATTGCAACCGGCACATTCAAGGATAGAGGCGAAACCCGAGTGAGTTCCGACTGACGGAAGCCCAGTGGGTGTTAAGGATAGTCAAACGGATTAGTGCGGTAATGCACGTAATAATAGCGCTGTTCTGTTTTTGAAATGGGGAGCGACATTTTTTTTTTAAATGTAGCAGTTGCATTTTTGATGTTTTTGCTTTTTTATGAAAACTGAATTACCGCGCTGTCTACCGAAACCAGCCGGTGAAGTGAGCTGTCAAAAGTGTCAATCCCTAGGGTCTGGTG
This sequence comes from Atethmia centrago, assembly GCA_905333075.3. Taxonomy (NCBI): domain Eukaryota; kingdom Metazoa; phylum Arthropoda; class Insecta; order Lepidoptera; family Noctuidae; genus Atethmia; species Atethmia centrago. The sequence goes on from HG995374.1 coordinate 28,596,115, forward strand.
GAAAGACAGCTCACTTCAAGCTCACTTCACCTAAGTTATCACGGTGAGACTACAGAATAGATGGGATGTGTTTTAACGTGAAGTACAATGAAGATGATAAATTATATTTATTTCTAAACATTTGTTAAAAAAAAAAAAAATTACACATCAAAAATAAATTAGATTTTAAAACTATGAATCGATATCTCCTATCAGACTACTCTGAGCAGAAAGACTGAAACAAATTCAGTGGTCACACTGTAAAATGGAGCAGTGGTGGCCCAGTGGTAACGGCAGCGGCTTACTAGTTGTATGTCGTAGCTTCGAACCCAGACAGGCGCTTCACTTTGTGTAAATTATTTCATCACCACTACTCTCAAAACGGTGAAGGAAAACATCGTAAGGAAACCGGCATGTCTTAGAACCAAAAATTCGAAGACATGTGACATCTACCAACCCACACTGGGTCCGCGTGGTGGATTACGGCCCACTCCCTCTCACAGAGAAGAGGCCTTAGTCCCAGCAGTGGGAACATTATAGGCTGATTTTGTGTTGTGTGACTAACAAAATATATATTCTAAGATTCTTAGATTATTTGATTACTGTTTTAAAATACTGCCCTTTATAGCCACATGTACATACAGTACGTAGTTTCAAGTACAACGGATTCAGGAACCGGCTCTAGTTCTGAATGTTACGCAAAAGATGGAGGAAGACAATTACCACATATTGACCAACTTTACGTACATCGATGACTCAATGTTACTGTAGTTATGCTAATTCATTTAATTGTACAGCAAACCAACCAGCACTGAGCTCACGTGGTAGTTAATGGACCAGTGCATCTCACAGCGAAGAGGCTTGTGTCCCAGCAGTGGAAATGTTGTAGGCTGGTTATCATATGCTAAACAGCAGTTATTTTTAACCGACTTCAAAGAATGAGGAGGTTCTATGTTCGTCTGTATATTTTTTTGGTATGTATGTTCATCGATATTTTCATCAATTTGTGGACCGATTTTAGAAACTACTTTTCATCTGGTAGAGGAAGTTTGCGCGGTGTTCTCGGATAAATTTTAATAACTGTGCTTGGGTAGTTTTTGAGTTGGCTTCAATAAGTATGTGTATAACTTCCTGTCACTGTTAGTGGTATTCAAATATGTATGGGAGGTAATACCTCAACAAGAAAGTGAAAAAAATAATAATTTCGGAAGTTGGTAGACACCGACTTGGTTTTGTATTTTTGTTTTTTGCCACCGACTTTCCAAATTAAAGTTATTTTTCACTTTGTAGTGTTTTATTTGGTAGTCGGTTTTTTTTGTGTAATTAGTTTTTATGATTGTCTTTCATCACTATCTTCATTGGTATTGTTCAACCCACTGCGGAGTATAGGCCTCCACCCTTTTGTGCAATGCTTCCCTGGTCTCTTTTCATAACTGTATTTATTCATTGCTATCACACGAACTATTTAAATATTCGTTGTTATTATTATTATCTCACACAAATTTATTTTATTTAAGTGTACATACACACATTGCATTGTATTAAACTCATTTACATCCGTCATCTCACTTCAGGTCCAGTTGAAAACCAGCGTCAGACACATTCTAGAATTTTTGCTGAACTTTTTTTTACACATTTTTTTTACTTGTAGCATAATATGTTGTGTTTTGCTGAACTTGTAGTTAGCAAAACATAGTAGTAGAACATAGTTAGCTCCATCCAAATGTGCATTCCACCCTTCGCGGTTTGATTAACGACACATACCGATACTGGCCGCAATAAATAAGTGTCACTTAGCCATTAGTCGACGGCACGTTGTGTTCCACGCGCGCCTCAAAGAGATGTCGTCAGCACAAGTGTAGGGGTCCATTAGGGCCGATGCCTGCCGGGGTCGCGGGAAGGTACAAAAGGGTTACCGAGGTCCCTGGCAACACAGGCAACGGAAGGGACACGGGTGGGTTTAGTCAGTAAGAGTCTGACACACCCTCCCGCTCCGCCCAAAGCGGGAGAAGTTATTTGATAATTTCCCACCAAAAAAAAAGGCCACTGCGCGTCGCCAGTCTGACGCAGTACGTCACATTAGCATGTCGGTGAAGTGGTTAGCATTTCGGTGACGCGAACCCATAATTTTTGCCCTTACCAAAAATCGCTGGACGTGGTTAAAGGAGTTTTCATTTCAAAAATAGGTGGACTGCTGACAGAAGTGAAAACTGAAAACTATAAAATAACAGTGGTCACCCTTATAGCTATAATATACTATTAACATTAACATGTTGGTGACGCGAACCAATAAGATTTTTCCCAACCAAAAATCGGTCAATACGCTTGAAGAAGTTTAAAAAAAAAAAATACTGCTCATCCCGTGATAAAAACATGACGTTGACTTAAACCTTTTTGAATTGCGATTTAGTTTTTAGTCCTAAGCGTGTCAAGTTACAATTAATATTTATTATTAAACATACCTAGTTAAGTAATTGTTTTTACTCTTCTAACAATACATACTAGTTAAACAATTTCCTAATAACAATGGCTATAAAGGAAAAAATAGTAACAAAAACTAAATAATGAGTATTGTTGTATAATAATTATTTACGTAGCAGTTTATAAATACATACAAAAATAACATACCTACAATTTATAAGGTAGAGTACCGGTCAGAATGATGTCTACCCACTTGTCAAATGATTTTGAAACATGTTTTTGTTTTTATTCGTAGTACGAAGTCTATTTGAGCAAGAATTAAACATTAACGTTAATATTTTTTGTCATTACAAGACGTGGTAATACTGATTCTAGACTAACCAGCTTTTGAACAAAAAATTCAGATTAATAGACATTCTATAAATACTATTTGTAGAATAGAATAATCTTTATTATGAAGACCATAAAAATATTTAATAAAGTACCAGGTGCATTAAAATATGAGATCAGCGACACAACATTTATTAGTAAGCTCAAGCAAATATTAATTGAAGAAGCATACTACACAATAAACGAATACATATTCGTACATGACATAAAAAAAATATTTTTACAAGCAGACACCATACGAAGTTAGTCATAGACACATTCATACATGCATAGATAAATATAATATGATAAATATAATTATGTTTAATTGACCTGACCAAATAATTATTATAACTGATCTCAACAAATTATTTTTTTATATTTACTTAATTAATGTTAATAGTGTATTTAAAATGTTAAAAATAATTGATAATTTCTAATAATAATTGATAATATTTTTTTTATTGTTAATTTCTTTCCTAATTTTTTTTTTATTTTAAGAATAATTTTTATTTTAATTTTTTGCTGTGCCCTACAAGGTCCGTAATTGTACCTTAGCGCTAAGCCTTTGCAACACCTTCAAAACATTATGGAATGCAATTAAAGATATTAATATGAAATTAAGTATGAGGAAATAGAATAATATCTATAAAAATGGCGAAGTTGTTTGCGTTTTAAAGTATGCTAGACAGAAACAGCACTACTAGCATCCGACGTAACAACACAGGAGAGCCATATCAACGTCGCGTCTATTTTTTTTACTGATTTTATTTGTTTTTTTTTTAAACGTCTCTTTTTAGTAACATAATTTAAATGAGTATTAATTAATGTATTTCGGTTGGCATGTGATGCGGAGGAATGAGGAAAATGTCGTGAGGAAAGTCTTAAGTATGAATGTCGATAGCTTTAAGAGTAGGGGAAGACCAAAGAAACGATGGATGGACTGTGTGAAAGATGGTATGGCTGGAAAGGGGGTGACTGCCGAGATAACAACTAATAGAGAAGTATGGAAGAAAGCGACATGTTGCGCCGACCACTAATAAATTGGGATAAGGGCAGGAGAATGATGATTTCTTTGATAATAGTAAAATACTATATTGACAATACTCGTATTGTCAATACGTCAAATTCATGACTAATCCAATATAATAACGGAAAAGAAAACATGCTAAAAATCTAATCAAATTAGGGTAAAAAAAGGAGGATGATGGAGTTCGGTGCAGTTTCATATTCTAAGTCAGGCTGATTAAAAACATACCTATTTTTTGGTGTAGGTAAATACACAAATTTTCTCATTCGATTTTGAACTTAACCATCAACATTTTCAGGTTTAAAATAATTTAACAGTAAAAGAAATTTGACTGTTTGTGGTAACTTGATGTGCTGGCGACTGTACCTAATTTGACAGAAAATTAATTTAAATAAGGAATTTAAACAGCATGAAATGCTAGGAAGGGTTGATTAAATGATCGTAGGGGCCTTAAAAAAGATCAGTCAACGGTGGTATTGGGTAGAAATAATTTACATTTTTAAAAAAGTTTCCAACTTCTTCTGGTAAGTCAAATTAAATACCAGTAACATAATAATCGAGGGCTTGCGGACGGTGAGCAATGGGTAACTCACCGTCCGGTAAGGACCAGGCCCGGGTCGACGGCGCGTTGTATTCCACATGCGCCTCAAAGAGATGTCGTCAGCACAAATGTAGGGGTCCACTAGGACCGATGCCTGCCGGGGTCACGGGAAGGTATTAAAGGGTCACCGAGGCCCCTGGCAACACAGGCAATGTAAGGAATACGGGTGGGTTTCAGTCAGTAAGAGTGTGACACACCCTCCCGCTACGCCCAGAGCGGGAGAACTTATTTGATGATTTACCTTCCAAACAAAAAAGTAACATAATAATAGCAAAAAGGACGGAAAATAAGTAAAGATATTGATATATTTAAATAGGAAGAAATTATGTCTTTACACATGCAATTTAGATTAAAAATAATCTCAGAATCTCATCACGCAAGATCAAAGAGATCCAAAACAAGAAAACTACGTAATAGAACTGACTAATGACAAATAAATTCCCATGCACAGGGAAAACCCCGACAATAGATAATTATATGACCTGCTAAACGATTAGGTAATTTGATTTCAATTCGCCATGTTGGCAAAAAGTGGAATATGTTACAGAGTAATTAATGTTATTAGAATAATTTGTATCTTTGGTTTGGATGTATTTCTTGTGACTTTTGTTTAATAAATATAAAAATAAAGAAGAGCTAGGAAAGGAGTTTATTTGTCTAAAGTCATTATATATTTCAACTCTGTATCCACGATTAAAACTTTGTTGACAATGACTTTGACATTCCTTATTTACAATGTGTAACTGAATTATGAAAATAGTTTGTTCAGACTCGTTTACTGAAGCGATTTCTTTAATTTTTTATATAGATAATTGTTTATCCCACAATAATTAAAACTACGTAAATTACAGATACTTTTATATGCTGTACAATCAAAACAAACCAAAATGGACGAAGTACCTACTATACTAGACCCAAATACGTGTGCGACTCTGTGTGTGCGTAGATTTATAATATAAACATTTTTCTCCCACAATCAGTATAACTAATTTAGTAAATAAACAATGTTTTATACATAATAGTAAAAATTCAGTGTATGTGTTATGATTATAACATAAATTATAATTAGGGTGTTTGGGGTTGCGCGTTGATTCAGGGACATGTTGTATATGTGAGTTTAGAATAACCTGGCTGTTTTCCTCGTTTTGCGGCTTCCACTAAACGCCATCATCAAATGCAATTAAAATGCAATAATTAAGTCAAATTAAATAACTAATACAGGTACTAGCCAATATTTAATAACTTAAAACTACACAAAGCAATTAAATACTACATATTTTATGTTTCTTTCTCAATAATTGACGTGAAGAATCAATTGGCTAAACAGGCGCTTTTAAAGAATTTCATTTTTAGCATAAAACTGTTAGAATTAATAGAGTGTGTGCAATCAATTTTATGCAATGTAGAAGGTCAAACGAAGTCTGTTTAATATAAGAACTTGTTGCCTTGAGATAGAACAAACATTCACGATTGGCACTATCAATTCGGGGATTGCGAGATTACTTGCGCAATTTATGAGTAAGTTTTCATTGCTAGCTTCAAACTACCTTGATATGGAGTGTAACGACTAATGAGAAAAAAATGCAGCAATTTGTAAAGAATTCACGTTTGGAATAGCGATCTATTATGTAAGATAACGTTCTCTTACAAAATTATAGTTTCATTTATGGACTAAAATATTAGCAGTGATAGCCTAGTGGCGTGATCCATAAGGTTAAGCTACGCTTGCCGCAGTTGGTCCGTGGATGGGTGACCATCTTTACATACCAAGACCTCTCCGTGCCCCGGAAAGCACGTTAAGCCGTTGACCCGGTTGTCATTTGTAGATCTTTGACAGTCGTTACGGGTAGTATGAAGCCCGAAAGTCTGACAACCAGTCTTACCAAGGGGTATCGGGTTACCCAGTAACTGGGTTGTGAAGGTCATATAGGCAGTCGCTCCATGTAAAATACTGGTACACAACTCTATCCAGTTAGACTGGAAGCCGACCTCAACATTGTTGGGAAAAGTCTAGGCAGATGATGATGCGTATTGTATAATTGATCAATATAATATTATATATTGTATTATATATTAATTTCTTGATTAAAAAACGGTGAAGGAAAACATTGTGACCTGAGAGATATTTCTCGACGGCATGTGAAGCCAAGTCAGAGGGCCATGTGCGGCATTAAAACTCTGACACCAGTCACTAACCAAGAAGAAAAACAAGAATATCGACTGAAATTGGAATAATGGAAAAACGAAAGGACACATAGGCGTCGAAGTACTCGTCCGCATTGCTGTCATCCGGAAACGTTCCCAGAATCGTTGAGCTCCTTAAGTTCTAAGTTGAGCTGCACGGTTACTGACAAATGCGTGCACTGACTGGATAGGTCCACTCAATCTGTGTAGTTCTTTCCTCAAAAGACCATTTCAGACACCAATCTACATGGGCTTCACATGATCTGACCAAGATTATGTCTGGACTTTAAAACAGTCTGTGACCTCTGAGTTTGTTTCGGCCTTTCTTCTCAGAATAGTCAGATAGGAAACGCCGAGCTCATCTAGTTTTTTTTTTTCTAAATATGATTGACGTGTAAAAGTGTTTGTACAAACCTACTTACAGAAAATAAAATCATTTCAATCGTCATCAATCATTTCATTTCAGAAGAATGGCAGCATTCTCACGTTGAATGCCAATGCTGATTGTTTGGCCATAGAACGAGCCAGCGATAGTGTCACGTGAAGAGTGGACCAGTCGGTGGGAAATTCCCTTAAAAAGGAGATGCGCATTTGGGCTCCATGACCCGAGCTTTTCGACCCCAAACGGCTCAAAACTGTCGTAACCATTAACGTCATAAGGTAACTGTATTTGCGCTGCTTGGAAACTGAGTATTATTTATTTCTATCTATATTTGATACTTAGTTAATCATTTAACCCTTCGCATTCGAACATGAATCTACGCGAGACACAATGACTTTTTAATTGTTTCTATAATAGCGGCATTCAACCGGATCATTTAATACCTAGTGTAAATACCTAGTTCAATATTTTAAATATGTATTGTAAAAAAAATAAACTGATTTGAATAATTAAATCGATTTGAATGATAAACATTTATTGAATCCTAATTTCTAATAAAATAATTCAACTATTTACGCTATTCACAAGTTAATCAGTTTTATTTATAAACTAAGTGTCAATTCTAATAAAAACACTGCTTTGAATATTATTATTATGTTTCAAAGCATTATATATTATTGTTGTTGTCACGAATTTCATGGAAAATTTATCACGTATGTCGATTATTGCTGTAGACTTTACACAAGAATATATTTAAATAATTCCTCTTTATAAAGCTGAGCATAAGTTGGGTTCGATTCTCAGGTCGGGTAAAGTGTTATTGGGTTTTTCCATTAGGAATTTCTTAGTAGCAGCCCGGAATCTGTTTATATTCGGTTGATGGCAATAGCGAGCCCATTGCCCCCCTATTACTGCCAAATGACTTAAACATAACTGGTAAAATATGAATGTACCATAGGTACACCTTTGCCTAAAAATTTTTTTTTTGGGTGGGTAATTATCAAATAACTTCTCCCGCTCTGGACGGAGCGGGAGGGTGTGTCAGACTCGTATTGACTAAAACCCACCCGTGTTCCTTCCGTTGCCTGTGTTGCCAGGGGCCTCTGTAACCCTTTCAAACTTTCCCGCGACCCCAGCAGGCATCGGCCCTTCGGGGATTATAGTCATGTTGTTTTATTTATTATTTTATTTTATAACATCCATATTTTCACTGCCCTTGAATTATTATTTAAGGATTCCGTTTATGTAAATTATGCACCTATGTAAGCTCAAAATACAAGAAGCACATGAGATTAAAGAAGTGCCATTATTTGTTTGTGTCTGATAATATTATTAGGATATACTACAGTTTAAAATGTCACAAATGTATTTAAAGTCGAATTATTCATTCATTGGAGTCATCTGACATATGCTAGCTGTCAGTATGTGTTATAAAATGGTAATATTTGTTGTAATGATGATCGTTTAGTTTAAAGGATTTATGTAAGTGTAAAATAAATGTATAATAATAAGTGTAAAATTCTAGAATACAATAAATACACACATTTTAATACATACATTTGATTACACAAAGCGACAGCTAGCACATGTCAGATTACTTCTGTTAATTAATAATTAAACTTTAGACAGACAGTTCCTTTATGAAATTGTTGAGTGTGTTTTTAAATTTTACTGAAACTAGAAGATAGAGAAATAATTAATTCTTGCTAACGCGATGGCCTTCATCGCCGTATTGCAACGATTGTTAGAGTAATAGAACTATCACTTGTATATTTAATTAATGTTAATTAACTAGACGAACATAGTTCTGAAAAAAATTAAGACCAAAGTTAAAAGTTACAAGAATATATTTGAATAATATAAAGTTTCTCGTTTGCCTTTGTGAACTTGACGAATTATCTTAAGTATGTTGACACATAATTTGTCACCCTGAAGCGACTGTGAGGTACTATAATAATGAACAATGACATTGTTTACATTGACAATCTGACCAACTATCATAATAATTATTTCTACCTTTTCGCCATTAGACTGGGATTATTATTTGTTATTATATTTATGCATAGTTACTGTACCAAGTATTGGTATTTCCACTGGTTTTAATTCTCATATTTTTGTTTTAAATAATTTCAAAATATATTGTTACGCAGTTTAGGAGTATTATTTTGTGTGTTCATTAAACTTAAATTTTTAATTCGCACGTGACTTAAGTCTGAAAATGATTTTACCGAAATATTTTTGTAGTCCAGCCAGTCGTTGATGTCTTTTCCTCGCTACCAAAATGTTTCAGGAAACACTTAATTTTGCATTGAATGGATCGCAAAACTAAGTTTGTAGTAATGCTTTATAATGTAGTTAGATCACGAAGATACTCCGACATTTTATTTAATACGATGTAATAAGTACCATTGTTAGTTTGAAGGTTTTGTTGTATTTTCGGTGAGAATAATTGCAGTTCTTTTTCATGACTTGCTTCTTGATATAATTGAGTTAAGATTTTTGTGCAACTATAATATTTGAATATTTAATTGAACAAAATATTTAGAACTTATCACTGTTTTTGAAGTTTTGATTTTGTCATTTACCTATTTGGTATAAATAAATAAATATTTTAAAATATTTAGTAAATATTTTTTTGTTAAACACATAATTTAATAATTAAATTTTTGTTAATTTTACAATTCTTATTATCTTTCTAAACAAAAAAAGAACAAGTTTCATCCCTAAAAGCACTAATAAATTCAGGTAAAAAAGCTACATACCAATAGCACTTCGAAGTCATAATCACTCACTAATCTCTTGCCAATTTACTCAAACACAAATCAGAAGAGCACTTCACTATACATCACTATAAAGTATGAAATATTCTGAAGTCTCATAAAAGGCTTGCTTGCGGACTGAAGAATGTACTAGGTCGTATATTTCTATATAGCCAAATAGATTGTGTTGTGTGTGACGACAGCTTATTACAGCTTGACATAGACCACTGAACGGATAGAAGCGGCATGTCGGTAATAACTTTAAAAGAGGGGGAAGCCTTGACGTTTCTAGAAAAAAATGTGTTTTCTACTCCGTAATTATTTCCAAGTTGGATGTGGGCATCCTTGTTCAAGAATTATGTTAGTTAAATTGTGTTTATAGTTCAATCATATTCTAATTATCAAATTTTCATGCGGAACATAATATGCTGCCGTTCTTGTGAAATTATGTGCGGTGGTCGTGTTTTATCGCGCAAATATTCTGTTACATAGCTAGATTGGTTGTTCATATACCTTATCCACGTCTATAACTGTTGTTGAGGACACTTCTGTATCAAACATACTTCTTTAGTCTGAGATATTACTATACACTTTCCGGGAAACTGAACGAGACACAATAGAAGTTTGTTATGACGTCTGTGGGCGTTTAATGTCCCATGAAGTGTTAACATAGTGGTACAACATAGCTGTTTTACCAAAAACTGCTATCACAAAATGATAATGTTGAAACTTGCTCAGTCTATTGTTATTTACTGTTTATTACAATCTATATATTAACTTGCTTCGTTCGTACGTGTTTCAGGTTACTCCTTTTATCGACATGGTCTAAACTTAACTATTTAGCTTACTTTTCAGAGAAATAACAAAAAATAAATGTGCAAAAACGTGCTTTCTGTAATCACATTCACGCGTAGTTTTAGCGGCTGCGGTGCGTCCATGGTGCTTCTGCCACATTCCTCGCTCTGCGATCTCTCTAACCTGTCATGATTTTTTAATTTAGTAAACAACATATTTTTTATATTAATAGTTGTGGGGGTAAAAAGTGGTATTTTCTATGACGACCGTACGTTTTTATAGAGGGCATGAACTTCTGATGTCGTGGCCTCTGATCACGGGTTTACCCCTTGATTTACTATTGTAGTTGTTTTATTTGATGAATATTTTTAGAGATTAATGAGAGGTGTAATGTTTGTCCCCTTTTTGGGAGATGTTTTATTAGTGAATGGTACCGACCACTTCCTATAAAACACATTAAAACCAACAAAAAAATCGGGAATATCCTGACTTTTTTTCTGAATATTTTATAACGAGCTCTACTATGTAATAAGATTAGCTAAGTGCCAAATATTATTAAAAGTACCAACCAAATCTTCGCTATTTTTCAGGTTTGATAAAATAAATTAAATTGTATTAAATACACGCCGCTCCAAATGCTCCACCTTCAGAGTCACACAAGTCTTAAATAAGTTGTGCGATGCACTCCGGACAGCCTCTACCTACTTTGGTGACTGGCAAATCAGATCGTAAGATCGACACGAGAAAAAAAAATGTAGTTATCTACCTACTAAATTGTTGTTTTTCTTACAATGTTAAATAACAACAAATTACTTATGAAGTGGGTGTTTGACGTCATAACTACTCAGAGTAAGATACAACGATGACGCAGATTATTATAAAGTTCTCAATTATTGTGTCTTGTAATGACAACTTTGATTACACTAGATTAATACGTTTCTGTGCCACTTAGGCCCGTATTATAGAACGTCACTCAATACTCAAGCACTACTTAAAACTAGATTCAAGCCATTTGATTGGTTAAAACTAGTTTTAAGTAATGCTTGAGAATTGAGTGACGTTCTGTAATACGGAACTTAATATGCCTTTATCTATATGTTTGTGCTAATGACTTCAAAATTCAGGATTAAATTACAATAAAAAAAAACTAAAATATCTGCCAATTTATAACTTTATAAAAACCGGCCAAGGTCGTGTCGGACCACGCACAACGAAGGGTTCCGTAGTTGTGATGAATTTATCCGAAAAACAAACTTAACATTGTAGTTGAAAAACATGTTCTCCCATACATCGATATACGTCACGGTCAATTCGCGTACTGCAAATGTAAGTTGGTCGACTATTACTCGTTAACTTGTAAAGCCTACTTAGCTGTGATAGTTTTCCTTTTAACTTCGTTATATATACTAGGTACTGCCATAATGTTTGACACTTAATTCTGACAAAAATTATCACTTTAAAACTTAATATTACGCAAATGGATCCCTGAATCGAAAAATGGTTTTCATAAACCCGCAATATTTTTGAATAGCCTATCGTACAAAACCCCACACCATGGGATAGAGGAAAAAAAATAACACCCCCAGTTTACTTGCAAGATTTTATTTAACCACTTTGACGGTGTGCTTAAAATGTATACCCATGCCAAATTACAGCTTTCTAGAGCTAAGAGTCTCTGAGCTAAGCCGCGGACTGACAGAGGGGCATGGCACAAAAAAAAGGGTTCCTTGTTGACTACGGCACCCTAAAAATGGGCACAAAATTAAAAGGTTTTTTCCAGGAGACTAATTAAGTTTATCAAACTTTTGTCACAAAGACAGTCAAAAGAAACCACTTTTGTTTATCTTTTCAATGCATATCAACGCAGAGTTAGAAAACATAGTTTTCCATTAGTAAAACAAACCCTTAAATCGTTACTGACATTGGATCCATCAGCAGTTTTTCAGTACAGAACTCTGAAGAGTCAGGGTTCATTGCACGCAAATATCTTCCTGAAGACTATATAAATGAATAGTTAAAGATAATGTTATTTTAGCTTAACCACAAAATAAAATATTATAGGCTCATAACATTTTGTTTTGCGGCTAAGTACTCGTAATTAAATGCGGATTGATTACAATAACTTCATTTATGAATGATTAATATTATCTTGTTCATCATTAACTTTACTGAAATTACTGTGTAGTTACTTAATGAACTCAGTTTTTTATGGCCACGTTTATGGCACATTTAGACGGATGCAAAATTTTGTTTTAATATTAAAGAAAAATAACCTATTTTAGTGCTAGCGCACGTCACGTCGTGGGTGCGGCGGCTACTAGCAGTCTTATGTTTTAAGCGTGGATTTGAACTTCTCTGTAGGACTGTTCCAATTGGTCGTTTCCTACGGATAAGTTCAACTCCACGCTTACGTTCAGACATTTCATGATTGCCCATGTAGATTTATGTGAAATAAAAATATTTTGCATTTTGCAACACGCATTTAAGTTTCTGTACGTGGAAGACGCGGGATAGTGACCACTTTGATCAGTATCTGCCGGCAAGCTGCTTTGCAATCTGACATATATACAGGGGTAATGTAAATCACTCACAATCTTGCAAAGGTTGAAAATACTCATGAATGTGAATAAATTTTATAATGGACCAAATCTGAAATCACGAAAAAAGCATTGATTTGGTAAGTTTTTGTATGAACCAGTAGTTTTTAGAACGGAGTACTTTAATGCGGCTTGTGGTGGGAGATGACTGGCAGAAATCATCACGTGAGGAAAAAGCATTATGTTTTTCTGTCGTGTTTGTGAGTAAGTGTGAATTTAATACGCGTTTTTAATACAGCCATACTCGTATACGCATAGTAACGTGTATGTTAACTTTATGAAAGCTTCTAAAACGTATACTTGCTTGGTGGCTCTGTATTAAAGCGCGTCTGTGGGCAGGTAAAACAGTATATGCGAGCTAAAAGAAACTTCGAAAATAAAAAGTCAGGTTCAAGTTCTCCAGTTTCAAGTGTCAAAAGTTTTTGTCTTTGTTTTAAATCACACGTGAGAAAGAACTTCGTTTCTGACTGGGGTCCCCCGACCGCACACTTTTTTTTCAGTTTTGTTCTCATGGTAACACTGAAAGGACACGAGTTAGGAAAATCTGTTACTCTTGATTAACTATTAGCGAATTTGAGTCTTTCTACATCTTGGCTACAAAAATCTGGCGAAACGAAAACAACGGAAACAACCCAACAATAGCGCGACAATGTATTAAATTTTATCTGCCCAAAAGTTCGCCACTTACCCGGCATCGTCGGTGACCCAGAGATTGCTATGACAGCAGTTTTTTTTTTAAATTTATTTTATGGCAGCACAGAGAGCAGGTTAGGTGGTAGGACATAGTTTGCGTGTTTAGCCGTTTAAAGAGATCTATTTGGAGGATCAATTATCGATTAATCAATCACAGACTAAAGAACGGTAATTCACACATACTTTGAACCCGGAACATGTATGAATATAATACATTTGCCCTATCACTGTTACTGATTGATGATACAATGATCATTTTGATACTTTTTGCTCGTTTTCAAGTAAATATATGATTAAAGAAATAATTATGTTCTGTGGTTTTTGTATCTGTTTGTTGAATAGCTATTTTGTTAAAAACATAGGTAAGTTTTTAAGTTTTTACATGGGGGCACTGTATAAGGTCAAAGAACCCTATTTTTTCACGTGGAAATGGAAAAGGCTCTTGGAAGCAAATTGAGTTTGCAGCATTACCTCTTTGATAGAATACAGTGAATTGCTTTTAGCTGCACTCGATTAAAAATACCGGAAAAAGCGATAGTCGGTAAACTATTTAAAAAAAAAATCTTCACTGCGAAAGTCTGATTTGAAAGAAAATTTTAACAGCAATCTATCTTATTAACGAATTCTTAAAGCAAATACAATCATTTTAAGGGCACTAAACACCAAAGAAAAATACATAAAGAAAAAAAAAACGAATGAAATTACTAATCCCACCCTCATTTGTGCAACTGTGAATAAAAAACGAGAAAAATCAAGATAATTGAAGGATCACCGGATATAATAAACATGTGGATTAAAATTAACTATAACACACTTTTTGTTTAAACGTTTTGAATGAATTATTTTAATTATTGTTTGAACAATCTCGCAAAGGCTCGTGCAGACAGGCGTGACGCGACACCAATTTCCGTGAAGTTTTCATAGAAATTGTTTCACCAGAGTGGTGTCGCGCCTGTCTGCGGGTGCCTTAATGCGTGACGCAAACCTTAATATTATTGTCCACCAACACACATGCCTACCGCCTTCTGTAGGGAAGGCGGTAGGCATGTGTGTTGGTTACCTACTCATGAACCTACCTATCATTGATCAAGTTTTAATCTATAAGATTAAGATAAGCTTTACTTTTAAGATTATGCTTTTCCAATGTGGATTCTTGATGAATGAAACTAATTTCTACGTAATATATGTGATGCAAAACTATTTATACCATTATTTTACTAAGGTTGTTCAATCTGAAAGATGACAACGTCGCATAGCATAAGCAACCTACAATGTTCATAATCAGCCTATAATGTTCCCACTGCTGGGACACAGGCCTCCCAGTGAGAGGGAGTGGGCCGTAATCCACCACCATATGTTTCAATAAATCAAAATATTGATTACTAGCTTCTGCACGTGGCTTCGGCCGCATTCTTGTTCCCTGTCCCACACCGTCGCATCGCATCGCCCGCCCGCGCTATTTTTTTGTTTTTTCAGACATTTTTCTTTTTCCTGGGCTTCTAAGGGTCAAGTAGCCTGTTAATAACCATCCTCAGGAGTTGGGCTATCAAATGCAAAAATATTTTATAAATCTGACGTAGTTTCAGAGATTCACGTTCAAACAAACAAACAAACTCGTCAGCTTTATTATAAGTATATATAGTTATACATAACATAAACATAACATTACGCCTTGTTTCCCCGAAGGGTTGGGCAGAGGTGTACCTGTAGTACACCCACATTTCGCCAGTTATGTTTAAGTCCCATGTAATACGGGGGGAGCCTATGGCCATCAACAAATCCAGACTCCAGAATAAATAATCCAGAATTCAGATATAATGTCGTGACACTGAATATTTAGTTTTAGGTTGAAAAACTTGGAAACCTTCCAAATGCTATTTTTACATCTAAAATACCTCATCATCATCATTTCAGCCGAAAGACGCCCACTGCTGGACGTAGGCCTCCCCCAATAGGGGGGGTTGCCATAATCGCCACGCTTGGCAGGCGGGTTGGCAATCACAGTATGGTGTTAAAATGCATAGAGAATGCTGCGGCCCATTCTTTAGTAAGTCCCTTAGTCGCCTTTTACGACACCCATGGGAAGAAATAGGATGGTGCTATTCTTTACGTCCGGCACCACACAGAGTCATTTAAAATACCTAATCCAGTCTTATTATCAGAATTTATAATCAGTATTTTAGTACTAAACGGAGCGATATTTCATAGTTTTATTTAGTAATACTGATTTATTGATTGAAATAGCGAAATATTTGATTGCTTTTTGCGATGTTGCCAACTTTCGGAATAACCAGTCTTAATAATGGCTATTGATTTAAAAAAGGAAATTAGTTTTATAATCAATAATCCACATTGAAAATGAAAACTGACATGATAGGTACAGCCATATGCAAAGTTTATGACGGATCTAAAGTGTGCTACTCGCTGCACAATACCGCACCCCCGCTGACACGTGAATTTATAACTGCGCAGCGACTCGCCTCATATTCCGAGCCGCCATAAAGTTTGCATGGGGCTGAATCTATGTTCATGAGAAGGTTAGAGAAGGCACTAGGCATATGCCTAGTGCCTTCCTAGTGCCTTGTATTTTTAAGGTTATTTGTCGCTAACACATATGTGTTAGCGACAAATAACCTTAAAAATAAATCACCATTAATATTTAAATTGAGCAGTATCTAATACAAAAGGTATTTTGTCTTTTGTATGTGGGGATTACCAATTTGAGCTAGATTTGCATACATAAAAAATATCTAGGAGATATATGCATTCGGTGATATTTTATATACCTAAGTCTAGACTATCTCAGATAACAAGTTTAACTTGTGTGAATAATAAAACTTCATCTATTTTATGCTAATAATCAATCTGCAATCAGCCTTTTCCAAACTATGTTGGGGTCGGCTTTCTCACCGGATGCAGCTGTAGACTGCCTATCTGACCTCCACAACCCAGTAACTGGATAATACGATACCCCTTGGTAAGACTGGTTTTTAGACGTTCGGGCTTCTGACGACCCGTAACGACTGTCAAAGATCCAAGAATGACAGCCGGGATCAATCGGCTTAAAGTGTATCCGAAGCACGGAGGAGTCTCGGTATGTAAAGGTGGTCACCCATTCATGGAACAACCCTGGCAAGCGTAGCTTAACCTGATCGATCGACATGTGCGGCTGTTATTTAATATCTAGGAGATTTAGTTTTTATGCTTACTATATTCAAGGTTAATTAGTTTCTAAACCCCACTTTTTACCGGGCCGCCACAGAATGAGGTTAATGTTTTTCGAGAGTATGTATGTATGTTAATTTCTTTGGCACGCTCTATAGCCTAAACAGCTTGATAGATTTTAACATATGAGGTGTCGTTAGATTTGTCTTAATTGAGAGTGACGTAGGCTATATATTACATCTGCAAATTCAAAAAAAAGAAGGGGAACGTTTAAAAAAAATATATTGATGTCAAATAAAAGCTAATTTAAACAATAATTACAAGCTTTTATTTGATACCAATATTTATGCTTGAATAAACAAAAAGCTCGTAGCTATTATAATAACATTTTATGCTACCATTTCGACACATACTAAATAAAAGTGCGTTTTAGTAAAATTTAAAAGCTTAAAATAAAGCAAATTATTTTAAATAACAATAAAACGACATAGATGAAAAGATAAAAACAAGCATTATTATACAGGTTGAAATTGAAAACTTGCGACAAACTGAAATGGGACATTGTATACATCATTATTAACAACTTTTACTGAGGGACCAAAGCTGTAATCCCAAAAAAAAAAAAATCTGCTTTTCCTACATTTTGATGAGGTATTGCGAACATAAATGTAGGGGACAGCAGTTTTTTTTTTTTGGGATTGTAGCTTTGGTCCCTTAGTAAAAGTTGTTCATAATGATGAGTACAATCTCCCATTTTGATTTGTCGCATGTTTTCAATGTCACTCTGTATATGATTTTGCGACTTCGCCCGCGTGGAGGTCGAAAATTATCCCAACGGTACGTACTTCCAGGATAAAAAGTATCCTATGTCCTAACTTAGGTCATATTCTACCCATGTGCCAAATTTCATTCAAATCTGTTTAGCCGTTTTAGCCTGAAAAGGTAATAAACAAACAAATTCACTTTAGCATTTATGAACTTTGTTTTTTGGTAAGGTATCGCAGGCGGGGACAAACCAATAACCTGAAATATGGTGGAACTTTAGTTTGTCCGGCCAGCGATATATTATAAAAAAACAAAGTGCAATAGATAATAATGCATGTGTCTTTTTTTGTAGTCGGGTTTTTGCTGTATGATGTCACTGTATATTTTATATTCTAGATCACAAATGAAATAAAATCTAATGGCATTCTTGCTGTTTTTGTGGCACAAATTAAATGGGTAAAAATCTGTATTCCGAAAATAAATGTGTTTACGAAAACAAAAATCAACAGGTATTTCAATTTCAAAACCTAAATAATTATTTATTTATGTGTAAATTCAGGGATATTACTTCTTAAGCAAACCGTCCGTATATTCAAATCACAACTGTAATCCGGAAAAATTGACGCAGGATCTCAATTTGCTTAACAATTAATTTCTCTGGGTGTATTGTAAAGATTCTTGCCTACCTTAAAAAATGGTCGGCGGCGCATCGTAAAAAACCGGCCCAATGCGCGTCGGATACTCACAATGAAGGGTTCCGTAGTTTTAATGAATTTATCCTAAGAGCAAACTTAAACGTAGTTGAAAACATATTCTTAAAATAACATTTCAACTGCACATGTTATTTCTACGCACAATATTGAGGATTTATCACTTTAAGACCATAGACTGCTTATAGGTTTTCTGTAATCTAAAAGTATAGAACTATTTTCTGTATTTTTTTTAGGGTCAGCAGTTTCGGAGATAAGAAATCAAGGATAAGGGAATGGTAAATTTTCATCGATTTTCGTTAATAAATTAAAACAATTTATTTTAAAATTATATAAAAATATATTGGAGACCCTTACAGTAAGACCTTTTATTTAATGTATCATCACATGGTACAATTTGTAATACATTGTTTTTACATTTATAATTAGTCCCCCAAAAGTGACCCCCATGTTCAATATTCATTTATTTATGTTAGACTTCTGTGTTTGGGTCACAGAAATTAATTTGTGTACCAAATTTCAACTTAATCGGTTCAGTAGATTAGGAGCAAATCGGTTATGACAGACGGACAAACGGACAGTCAGACAGACGAACAGACGGACAGACATACAGACAGATAGACGTAACCCTAAAAATACGTCGCGCTACATTTGGGGGAGGCGGCGGTAGCGTTTCAAAGGCCTACAGGCCCGGATAACCTCGCCTTAACATAGTATCCATTTTCAGGTACTGCAAATTACTTTAAATAATAATAAGGTCCTACACCCATTTTTGAAAAGTGTCTTAATTAAATTCTATAGTGCTAATATGCCCAAAAAAAAATAATCACAAAATTATTATTCAATCGATAAGTGCCATAAAAATGCATATAAAATTTTACATTTTCAAATTTCGCGTGTAGGTTGACGAAAACGCTGGATGCAGTGGACGCCATGTTGCTCTGTGGTCATGACGTCACTGGGCTATGAAAGCAAATGCGCTGATCTTTGTATGATAATTGACACGTATTTGTTAACATAGCCGTATGACGTAATAACATGGCGGCTACTAATTCATGGTGTTTTTAACAGATTAGAAAAACTGAAAACGTTGAATTGAATTTTAAAATTTATTTTGTTATTTTATGAACTAAAACTAACATTTTCCAACTCCTTTTTGTCTAAACTATCTCAATAATATGTATATTTATAGATTTTTTCTCGTATATAGTAAAATACCCTATTGTACTCACAAGAATCAATTAATACGGCATCGCTCTATGCTGATGGTAGAACTCGTACTCCTCGTCTTCCGTCAGCACACACTCCTCGAAGCACCACAGACCAGCGATGGCCAACAGGATCATGTATGTCGTGTAATAGAACAGGTAGACCAGTATATTGAACAACATCTTAGGGTACAGGGGAATGGAAGCTGCAACAAGAAAAAATGTGCATAAAATATTTATTTTGTCATCTGACTAGCTGCACCCCCGGTTTTACCCGCATAAGTCTCGATCCCATGCGAATATCAGGATAAAAAATATCCTGTCCTAATCCAGGTCAAGGTCTACCCATGTGCCAAATTTCATCCAAATCCGTTCAGCCGTTTTAGCGTGAATACGTAACAAACAAACAAACCAACTCACTGTCGCATTTATAATGTTAGTTAGGATTAGGATGGCGACACACAGGGAAGAGTGGAAAGGTCCTTTGTCCAGGAATAGCAAAGAAAACATAAAATCACTCTTGTGTTAAGTGGGTAGCTGGTAAGCAAAGATGTATAGCGTAGACAGAAAACCCACATTCGCAAATTCGTAGATCCATCAATTCTGCGGAGTTTCGCACCAAAAACAAACTATGCTATGAACCGGGAACAAATCCTGACTCCAGGCTTTTGCAGATAATATCATTACGAACAATTCACTTTTAACAGGTTTAATACCTATAAATAATAATCAGAAAGACATATACATAGTGACCTCATTAATGATGTTCTTCAAAAAGGTCAGGTGCGTAGTACTCGCAACAGGCGTGCGTGTATGACCAGATGTATGAACGTATACGATGTATAACGTAATGTATCGTTTTTGACCCTTGAGTTTGTTTCGCCATTTCTTCTCAGGGGTAGTCAGATAGGAAATGTCGACTCCATCTAGCTTATTTTTTAATATGACGTGTAAAAGTGATTCTCATATCCTATTTACAGAATAAACAATTTCATTTCATTTCATTTCATTTCATTTCGTAAACGAAACAAAAGGAGTATGTAAGGAGCATAGCAGGTGGCGTTCTTTAGTTTCTTCTATAGGAAGAAGGCCTGAGTTTATGTGTGTATATAGATATTAGACCCACCCTCACGATAAGAAATTCCCTCAAGATATTTTTGTCGTAAAGTTCGTTTTTTTAATCCCCGGATAGTAATTTGACATTTCAAATCTTTGTTGTTTGTTTTTTCGTTTTTACAATTTGGAGTTTGACATTTGCACTTGTCAAATTAATATCTCGGATTAAAAAACGAACTTTAGATGGATCCAGCATACTTAGAACGAGAACAGTAGAGAAGCGTTTTGTTGACGGAAGAGTAGACAAAAATGATGTTTCCGTGTAGACAGTTGACAGTGTACTACCGAGAAATGTGGATAAGCGATTTCTATTCTACAGTAGAGTTCCTATTTTGTTACTTATTTTACCTATTTTGATATAGTAATTTTATTCTAGGTGTATCGCCTTCACATATAATTATATAGGTAATGTACCTGTACAAAGTTTTGTAAAACATTTAAAAAGAGTAACGATGGAGTTTCTTGCCCTTTCTTCTCCATACGAAACTACCTTTTGGAAGGGGCAAATAGAATCAATACTATTTTTTTGTAAAGTTTGACGTTCAAAAGTGCCTTTTATGTGCCTATTTGAAATAAATAATTTGACGTTGACTTTGACTTTGAGTAGAAATAAGTTTGAAATAGAAAGCGTCATGCTAAATCTGAGAGTAGTGGTGGCCCAGTGGTAACGGCCGCGACTTACGAGTTGTATGTCGTAAGTTCGAACCCGGACAGGCGCTTTACTTTGTGTAAATTATTTCATCACCACTGCCCTCAATACGGTGAAGGAAAACATCGTGAGGAAACCGGCATGTCCTTAGAACCAAAAAATCGAAGACATGTGACATCTACCAACTTGCACTGGGCCCGCGTGGTGGATTACGGCCTACTCCCTCTCACAGAGAGGAGGCCGTTGTTGTTGTCCCAGCAGTGGGAACATTATAGGCTGATTATGTATGTTATGTATGCTAAATCTGCTGATGCTTACGTACCTAGTTATTTATTTATATCGCTAACGATGACATAAAGTTCATGTATGTTTCAGTTATTTTTTTGTCTATTGCTCATCGTCAGTTTCTAAATTAATTCCTCATCGAAAAACATAAAACTAATAAATTAATCTTGCACGAAGTCGTTCATTTTGGAAAAGTATTCAATTTTCACATAAAAGGCTTCCTTACTTGGTACTCATCATCATCTGCCTATCTGACCTCCACAACCCAGTTACTGGGTAACACGATACACCTTGGTAAAACTGGTTTTCAGACTTTCGGGCTTCTGACTCGACTGTCAAAGATCTACAAGTGACAGCCGGGACCAACGGCTTAACGTGCTTTCCGAGGCACGGAGGGGTCTTGGTATGTAAAGATGGTCACCCATCCACGGACCAACCGCGGCAAGCATAGCTTAACCTTATCGATCTACCCGTGCGGCTGTTATTACTTAGCCACAAGCCCCTCCCCTCTTCTTTACTTGGCACTAACATTAGATATATTGGTGCCGATTCCCTTGTTCACAGACTAGACTAAATTTAAGTTCAGTGCATCCTTTTCTTTCTATTTCATTAAGGAAAGGACAGAAGATCAATTTTGGTTTAGTCCTGTCAAATTAATCAGCGCTTGACGTAAATTGACGTAATTTTAGTAGGCAAGTTTTTAATCACGTCTAAACTTGTATGGAGTTGTGACAGGCGCTGATTAATTTGACAGGACTAAACTAAAATTTATCTTCTGTCCTCTTCTTAATGAAATAGAAAGAAAAAGATGCACTGAACTTAAATTTAGTTTAGTTTGTGAACAAGGGAATCGGCGCCACTATCGTAAATTAAACAACACAGTCACGATAAAAAGCTCATAAGTGATATTTAATGACGGCTGAATAAGTTGAAGTGATAATAAAAAGTGCAATTCATTGTAACAATGAACTGCGAGGTCTCACCTCAGGAAGATAGGCTGAAAATTGTATTATTTACTAGCTGCTCGCGACCAGGTCTGCGATCCAGGATAAAAAGTAGGCTCTAATCTAATCCAGGTCATTGCCTACCCATGTGCCAAATTTCATCCAAATCGGTTTAGCCGTTTCAGTGTGAAAGCGTAACAAACAAACAAACAAGCAAACTCTCTTAAGCAATTATAATATTAGGTAGGATTCTATGAAATATCGATAAATATATAATAATAATCGGCGTCGTCAGTCAGTTTGGTAAATATTTTTATCACATTGTTATGATGAGGGCTTGTGGATAAGCAATAAGAGCCGCACGGGTCGATCGATCAGGTTAAGCTACGCTTGCCGCGGTTGGTCCGTGTATGGATGACCATCTTTACATACCAAGATCCCCCCGTGCCTCGGAAAGCACGTTAAGCCGGTGGTCCCGGCTGTGATTTGTAGATCTTTGACAGTCGTTACGGGTAGTCAGAAGCTCGAAAGTCTGACAACCAGTCTTACCAAGGGGTATCGTGTTATCCAGTAACTGCGTTGTGGAAGTCAGATAGGCAGTCGCTCCATGTAAAATACTGGTATTCAGCTGCTCCGGTAAGACTAGAAGCCGACCGCAACATAGTTGGGAAAAGGCTAGGCAGATGATGATTGTTATGATGATGTTAATAGTACAATGGCTGCATCACTGCTTATTTCTTAAAAACCTTATTACCAGTAACATTCTTGGCTAACCACATCACTACATGTGATTGTTTATCAATTCATTACAAAAAATATTATTGCATAGCAATTTTATTTTTATATGTGGGAAATTATCAAATAACTTCTCAGCTCTGGACGGAGCGGGAGGGTGTCTCAGACTCTTACTGACTAAAACCCACCCGTATTCCTTCCTGTTGCCTGTGTTGCCAGGGGCCTCGGTGACCCTTTAGTACCTTCCCGCGACCCCGGCAGGCATCGGCCTTAGTGGACCCCTACACTTGTGCTGACGACATCTCTTTGAGGCGCGCGTGGAATACAACGCGCCGTCGACCCGGCCCTGATCCTTACCAGATTGTGAGCTACCCACTGCTCACCGTCCGCAAGCCCGCGCCTACGGTGCCCGGAACTCCGCCTGGAATTCCCGACGCCCAGGGCGTCTCCTGCGGCGGCTAGGGGTGAGAGGGCGCGAAATTTTTCTTTCCCTCAACCGTCCTTCGCAAGCATTACTGCTTTACAGAAGGAGGTGACGGCTGTCCATGCCCTCTCGCTCCGTACCATGGCCTGAACCAGGGCCGGACGCGAGAGATTTCTGCCGCCAATCGCCTCCACGAGATACGATACCCCTTGGTAAGGCTGGTTGTCAGTTTTTCGGGCTTCTGACGACCCGTAACGACCGTCAAAGGGACCAAAGGCTTAACGTGCTTTCCGAGGCACGTTATCATAGCATAGTATAGTATATATATATATATACCATATAATAGCATAGTATCGCATCATCTATAATAAAATTACCATCAGGAAAACCACCAACATGAATAATGAAGGGAAATATTAATTTATATCGTCTAGTCATTAGCGATCATGATGATCTAACGTTTCATCACTATCTATAAAACAAGTTCTTTGGTAAAGGTCAATCATATTAATAATGATTTCATGAACAAGTATTATACTTTTTAGCGGAAGCTAAAATGTGGTTAAAAGTCGAATTATTAATTACCAGAGTAAACTGACATTAGCTGTCACTTTGTGTAATAAAATGGTCATATTTATTGTATTTTAGACTCATACACTTATTATTATATATTTACTCGTATTTTAGACTTATATCGAATCTTTTAAAACTCGTCTTACTTCGTCTTAAATTGATTCAACTTAAACGATCACCATTACAATTAATACTCGTATGTCAATTTTATTAATATCTACCTAAACTCAAATTTTTTATTTGCTTGACCAAAATGACAGCTGCGATTGACCATTTTATTAAAAATAACGCGATAAGTAATTGATATTACGGAGACAACACGACAACAGTCTAGGTCCTCCTGCGGAGAATGATTCAGAGGTATTTACTAGGTTATTTTTATGTTGACACAAAATGTAATTTTAGCCTAACAAAAAAAAAATCACAATATAGTTGTTTTAACTTCTACGGGTTTTTATTTCGGTTGAAGCGTTTTTGTTTTTCTCACAAGCTTTTGCGTTACTTTACAAGGATGGTAAAAGCAAGAGGAGACGACTAAAGATATATCAATATTATTTATGGAAACAGAATGAGATATGTTGACATATTTTTTTTGTCATTTGTAAAGGGTGATTCAGCATATTCAATAGCAAATTCATTGTCTTATGCTGTGACCATAGCGGCAATGACATCCGTACCCATAATACAGGCTACTATTCTATTATTTCACTGGCAATCATGTCATTTGGTTTTAATAAGTTTCTATTTTTATTATTTTATTTATCTTTTTATAGATTATTTTTTACTGCCTCGTTGGTCTAGTGGTCGCAAGCGCTACTGCTGAGTATGAGGTCTTGGAATTTCTCAGTAGCAGCCTGGAGTCTGGATTTGAGCCCGGTTGATGGCAATAGCCCCCACATACATGGGACTTAAACATAACTGGCGAAATGCGGGTGTATCCTACTATAGGTGTACCTTTGCCTAACCCCTCGGGGATTACAGGCGTGATATTATGTTATGTTTTTGTTATTTTTTACTTTATTCTTCTCTACTATATTCTTCTTCACTATATTATTCTCCACTATATTATTCTCGACCATAACTGGCTGGATCACCAATATGTTCAAACTGAGAGCTGTACAAGTCACAGTGAACGACACTACGAGGGCCATAGTGGTGAAGGGCTGCCCACAAGGGGGCGTCCTCTCGCCGCTTTTATGGAACCTGGTTGATGACAGCCTCATCAAAACACTGAATAACTAAGGTTACTTTACCGTAAGCTACACAACATAGCCATGAAATAGATAAATGACACCCACGAAATTTATGACACTACAGCTACCACGATTCTTTGGGACCACCCTAAGCCTGTCAACTGGCACCTTGGCATCTTTTTGGACAATCAGCTGAATTGGGCAAAACATACCAACTACATTATTACAAAAGCCAGCCATCCTTGGGGCAGTGCAAGCGACTGCTCGGCAGGAACTGGGGTATTAGCCCACGCCATCACTTATTGGCCCCATATGGCTCAATAGTCTCGTGACCCAAGACAAACCTGAGCAGAGCCCAAAGAGATCTCGAAAAACGCGGTACACTTGTGTGGCAATCACTAGTTGTATGAGAACTACGCCCATTGCCGCCCTACAGGCAATGCTTGGACAGCTCTACACCTCATCGTGCGAGAGGCAGCCCTGGCCGCCTTTAGGCTCAATATAACAGGAACCCTGAGCAAAGACTCTAGAGTCAAGCACATACGAATAAAGGAGGATGCGATAAAGAGATAACCAATGATGGCATCACCCTGTGACAAATCCCCGAAACTACACGTTTTTCAAAAGCATTAATTGCAACATAACACACAGAAGAACGAAGTGACTACTCAGGCCCGAATGAGATTAGAGTATATGCCGACGGATCAAAGACCGACTCCGGAACCGGAGCCAGAGTTTTCTCACATGACCTTATCATAAACGTATCCAGCCCGCAGGAAATATTCAACACCGTCTACCAGGCAGAGTGTGTGGGCATTATACAAGCAGCTTATGCCATAGAAGCCAGGTAAGTTACGGACACCCATACACGATACGTATACTCTCCCACAGCACCTCAGTTGTCCAATCCTTAGGAAAAAATATCCTCGAGACTAAGACAAGAATGCCACAATGTACTAGTAGAACGTATAATGGTATCTAACCGCAACACAGTGACACTGCAATGGATAAAAGTACACAACGAATCACTAGGTAATAACTCAGCTGACGAACTGGCTAGGAGAGCAGCCGGCACGTGAGTCTGTGGAGCCGAACCAATCTCACCAATCAACCAGCTACGCAGCGAACAGGAGTTCACCCACACACAAACGGATAGCTGGTGGTCCCCGACAACCCGGGTGCAGACAGTGCAAGGAGGCTATGCCATCCTTAGATGCCATCCGGATCGGCCTGCACCTGGTGACGGGGACCATCACGGGACACTGCTCGCTAAACAAACACTTCCATACAATAGGCATAACGGACATTTCTAGCTGGCTTGGAGGCTCAGGAAACCGTTGCGCATGTGCTTTTTGAATGCACAGGCGTCACCCATATTTGCACAGAAACCCTCGGGGTAACCAGATCCTTCACAGATGCTCTAAACAGACCAGGAGACGTGATCAACTTCTGGAGGGAGGTGGGCTGGTTGGAATAACCACCGACGGCCTCCATGGCCCACGCACAATGGTCCACCTGAAGGACTGAGTGCGGAAACCAAACCATCTAACATAGAAAATAGACATAGATCGATGTGAACTTGACTTATTTTTGGTAATTGTGTCGCTGTATGGTCAATGTGGTGGCCCAGTGGTAACAGCCGCAACTTACGAGTTGTAGGTC
This sequence comes from Atethmia centrago, assembly GCA_905333075.3. Lineage (NCBI taxonomy): Eukaryota > Metazoa > Arthropoda > Insecta > Lepidoptera > Noctuidae > Atethmia > Atethmia centrago. The sequence continues at coordinate 28,623,354 of HG995374.1, forward strand.
TTAGGTTCGAACCCAGACAGGCACTTTACTTTGTGTAAATTATTTCATCACCATTGCTCTCAAAACGGTGAAAGAAAACATCGTGAGGAAACCGGCATATCCTAGAACCAAAAATTCGAAGACATGTAACATCTACCAACGCCCGCGTGGTAGATTACGGCCCACTCCCTCTCACATAGAGGAGGCCTGTGTCCCAGCAGTGGGGACATCTTAGGCTGATTATGTATGGTCAATGTCCAAACTTTCGTCGTTAACGAAAAGTATTATTTACGTGATTCTTTAACTGGTAACAAAGTCCGGTTCGAAGGACTAATGTTACCACGGTGAGCAATAAAAGAGTGGGCTGTATTTTAGGCAGTGATTTATTGCCGTGCTGAATACAAACTATAAACCTGTCCCAGACAAAAACTTAATGGTTAAATTAGATAGAAGAATCGTCCGTCGCGGTGGAGTCCGAGGAAGCGAGAGGTCATCGCGCCGAGCCGTGTGACCACCGCGCCGCGTCTCGGCTTGCCGATGATACGCTGATCACGCTTCCTGCGCGTGCAGACCGCGTACAAAGTGTTGTATTGGGTTCGATTCCCAAAAAAGCTCAAAAGGCACTTGACACCAAAATGTTTGTCTTATGAGTTCTAGAATGTTGGTTAGAGGGTTCCCTTAGATCCAAAAACAACGAATGAAAAATGTATCATGTGGTATCTACTATCCTGGCCCCACTCCCTTTAAGACAGATGAGGCCTTAAGTTTCAGCAATAAGCATACTGAAGGCTGATTATGTTTTATGTTATTTTGTAGCATAGCATTTATCTGAGTTACAGATTTTATAGAGATTTATTTCAATAAGGAACCACGTACACTCTTTGCACGTTTTGAGAAATTTATTTTAAGGATTGTCTGCCTAGGCCATAGGGCCTAGACAGACAATTCTCAAAATAAATTTCTAATTTCTTTTAACTTTTATGGTATAGACCATAAAAGGTGGAGCTTGTGGCTAAATAATAACAGCCGCACGGGTCAATTGATCACGTTAAGCTACGCTTGCCGTGGTTGGTACGTGGATGGGTGACCATCTTTACATACCAAGACCCTTCCGTGCCTCGGAAAGCACGTTAAGCCGTTGGTCCCGTCATTCGTGGATCTTTGACAGTCGTTACGGGTCGTCAGAAGCCCGAAAGTCTGACAACCAGTCTTACCAAGGGGTATCATATTACCCAGTAACTGGGTTGTGGAGGTCAGATAGGCAGTCGCTCCATGTAAGTAAAATACTGGTATTCAGCTGCATTCGGTTAGACTTTAAGCCGACCCCAACGTAGTTGGGAAAAGGCTAGGCAGATGATGATGACCATAAAACTTTACAAGTGTGCAATTTCGGCAGAATTGTTAAATTGTAGAATAATACAAATATGTATGAGATGCAACTGAAATGATTGAGAGTTGCAAATTAACAATCTACAAATCTATCGCATTATTTTGATTGTTTTTCTTTTCTTTTCACTTATTAGGTATTAAAAAAAAAACTATTGTATGGTTTCATATCAGTTCGTACTTGACAAATCTAAATAAAAACATAAATATAGCGTAGTGACCAATGGACTCTTGTCGATAAAAACGTTAGTACTAAAAAGCCGCTTCAATATAATTAAATAATGCACATTCATGTATGTGGATAATCTTGTACATTTTATTTGAACTTTTTACTGACATTGTGGTTTTAATTTGAATGATGGTCTGATAAAACTCAATTGGTGTAACTTCAAAGAGACTATCGACTTACCTATGAAGTTATAATTTTGTAATATTATTTTTAGTTTTTTGCAATGTGCAAATTACAATACCGTATTGCAAAATCGTAAACATGGTTATGTTTACGATTTTATAATACGTTATTAAAGTAATGAATTTCAGGAGATTTATGTACCCCACACATACACTACATAAAGAATTGTAATTACTTACGATTAGACAATTGTTTATAAAAACTTCGATCTTACAGCAACACTCTAATTACCTGTTTCAACAACCAGCCGTCGAAAGGATTTGGTGTATTGTGTTCCTAGAACCAAAACGGTATTCGCTAGTAAATTTTTTTATCACATTGGGCCTCATTTGTTTAATCAGTTGTCTGGGAGTCTGAGGTTACGTGATTCGTCAATCTATAATTGCAGAAAGATTTTAAATGAATTTCTACATCAGATTAATTATGTTAACACAGAAAAGCTATTAGTAAGCCTATCATAAATACAAACACATAACTCGTATCCACACACATTCAGTCACATACACCAATTACATCATACAAACATCAACATAACAACTTTGTTTAAACAATTTTTTATCTATATATTTTGCATATACTTAATAATTTTTAGTTTTACCCACCTTCCGATACGATTGTAGTAAGCAATGTATTAATTAAAATACCGAACACCTGCTAAATGTCTCGTAATAATGTGTGTGTGTGTGTGTAATGTTCACTATAAAGTGCTAAGTGTGTGATTATTGGAGAACGAGGTAGACTGACCTACCGTGATACAGTTTTTACTAGTACGGAGGTCAGTGTGAATAAATCTCTAACAACCATATATCCACGAAATGAGATCTTATTTTTGTATTGATATTTTTTTTTCTCTCTTATCTATATACCTATAAATTATCATTCTCAAGGTTGGTATTGCGCTGTTGGAAATAAATGTATTTTTTTTTATTGTTTTGAATGTATACTTTTCGTGATCCTTTGTCTTCCTCATCGTCTGAAAAGTATACAAAACTGTACTCAAAATTTCTAATTGCAGCTGGCAATGCAATTATCTTTTAATAGGTATATTCCAGGTCCGTAAAAAGGTTTGTGAAAGAAACTGACAAGCACGATAATACCTATCTACTTGAACATCACACTTTACACCCATAACATTATCTATAAAGAAAAAAATCAGGTTATACGAAACTGTCAATTTCTCCAAATGATTTTAAACCTTAAAATGTTGAGGGTTAAGTTCAAAATCGAATGAGAAAATTTTAGTTTGTTGTAACTGAATGTGATGGTGCCTGTACATACTTTATAATGTAATCATAATTATAATTTAATCATTTCAAGCCAGTAATATTCCACACTGAAGAACAACGGTGATCTTGGAATATGGGAATCCCTTGACAATTCGTCATATAATAATGATGGAATTGCGTCTTACATGAATGATTAGTCTCACAACAAACCGGTTTTGATATGAAATTACGGTTCAAGTTTAAACGCAATACGGCAAAAAATATGCTGAGTTTTTGTGTTGATTTCAAATGTTGTTAGTTCCCGGAAATATATTTAGTAGTAAAAAAATACGAATATTTTGTTTGGATAATGTAAGTTACAGCGTCAGAGATCGATGATGGTTTGCGCGAGGAATGATATGAAGGAGTAGGGAGTGAATGACAGCGTGATGTTTGACCTGAGCATGTAAGAAGAAAGTGTGTTGCACCAACCCCAAGTAATATGGGACCAGGGCAGGATGATAATGATGAGGAATGTATGCCAAAGCCCCGATGTATTAGTAAGACATCGGGGCTATGGCTTACATTCACCAAATTAGCATAAATAACGATTATAGGCACTGGTACGAGGAACAAAATGACCGCCCTGACGACATAAAACAATTAATCAAGAATCAAAATCAAAATCTAAATATACATGGGCACTTATGAAACGTCAGAAGCTAGGTGCACGGTTCCAATTGGTCGTTTCCTATGGAGAAGAGCCGGCAAGAAACTCCACGGTTATTCTTTTAAAAATAATTGGCTTTTACAATATTTTAAAATTACAATGTTAATAGGTATGGGAGGACAGTGTAGGTCTGTCAAGAAGTACCAGGTACTTAACAAAAAATAAATAGTCTACAAATCTAGTCTATTAAGCCTTCAACGTTCTCACATTCACGAAATACACAATAATCTATGTAAAATATATATTTATAATTGAGGCAAGAATAATTATTCATTTCTAGGGAATAGAGAAGTTTGTTATATTTAGGAACATTCATAAAAATAAAACTTTTTGAGCATTCAAACATTATAGCGGTCTTCACTCATTGGTCCTTGACTAAAATTGAAATCAGGCACAATGGCTACTACGCTGCTACGCATTTTTTTCGTAGTCCGTCGTAGCATGTTGACTACGAGTGCTACGAAGACCGTTTTTGGTAATTGGCTACAGATTTAAAAGCGGAATTGTTTTTCAAATCCCTAATAGATGTTCCGGTAGGTCTAATATATAACTGACAAAAATACAAAATCGGTTCATCCGTTCAGGAGCTATGATACCACACAGTCGCGAAGACATACACACATACACACAGATATACAGTACAAACTTACAACACCCCTTTTTTCGTCGGAAGTTATAAATATTTTTTATTGTTAAAATAAGAAATAAAAATATAACAGTAATTATAAATAAAAAAAATAAACGTAAAATCTTTATTGGGGTGTTGTTTAGTAACGTGTTAACATCCTTATAAAAAAATAAGTTTGTTTTCGTTCTCATTGATTAATTACAACACATCATGATGATTCTCCGTATTTTCCCACGGAAAACAGATCTTTTAATAAAACCGGTTTTTTTTTCTAGGTAGTAATTATTATTTTATTAGGTAAGACAACACAGAACAATTTAATTTACCTCAACTGTAAACTTGCAAATTGTGACTACAATAAAAATGTATGGGTAGGTAAGTGCAAGAAACGTGCAAATGCATAGCGGGAAAAATGAAAACGTTTGCAATACACGCTGAAGCATGTATCAGCAATTATGGGCAGGCTCCTTTTAAATTTCGTGAAAGAAACCATAGACTTATTTTAGGTTTTCCTGTTACTATGTATAAGTGAACTATTGACTGTTCTTTTTATTTTAGTCGCAGCAGTTTCAGTGACAAGGGAATGGTTAATTTTCATAAATTTTCTTATATAACTTTAAAACTAATTATTTTGAAATTATAAAAAATATATATTTAAAATTCTCATAACAAGTCTTTTCATTTGATACGTCATGCGGTACAGTTTGAAAAACTTTATTTTTTATTTTTTCACCTAAAGTAAACCCATTCAAAATTCATTTGTTTATTTTACACGTTCGTGTTTGGGTCATAAAAATTCTTATGTCACTTGTTGTGGTGGTTGTTGTTATTGTGTGTGTGTGAGACAAAACACACGAGTGATCCTATAAGGGTTCCGTTTTTTCCTTTTGAGGTACGGAACCCTAAAAATTACAGATAGACTTGGTGCGATTGATCGGCCCCCTTAAATTATACGTAAACATGTTTATCGAATATCGTGGGGCTGATGACGTCTATAGCCAACAGACATGCCAGACGCAGTAACTGTATTAAAATAATTAATTGCAGTTCTAGTTTTACCAAACTGTATTTTAAATCCTTGCTACGGTACCTACATTTTTTTGTGATATTTAAAAATCTCATAGACGGTCATTCCTTTCTCCTAACGGTTTTTGAATTAAACCGTTAGGAGGATTAAGATGATGAAGGAATAATAAGTAGGTACATAATTTATTAAATGATGATGCGTTGCGCGAGAAAGCCGCCATCTTTTCGGTCACCAGTTACATCAACTAGACGTTTCGCGATTTCCGCAATTTCAGCATTGCGATTCAGCGAGGAAATGCCGCCAGCATCCTCGGTACAATGCCTCAATGGTCTTTTTCAGGTTTAACTTAGTTTTAATTTAATTTAGTTAATGTTAATAACCATCTTGTAATTTGGTTATGTAAATAAACGATAGTACCTACCTACTATTTATTAATAATTACTGAACATCTTTTTTATGTTCTGGGTATCTAGTTCCATTAGCCAAACAGTTGACTAGCTGTGGTAGATTTAATCATCAAAACACTAAAAGTTCAAGGTCAGGTAATCGAATATAGCGCGTGATGCGGAATAAAAGTTACACGCGCTGATTGTGTCAACTAATTTGTAAAGTATTTCCGTGTTCAAACTAGCGCCAATAGTGGCGTAACTTCTTAATCATAAAAAAACAATTGACACGCGCAGTGGCGTCCCGCTTCCCGCGAGTCTTAAACAATGTAGGTACGATGCATTATAGAGTTTCATTTGTAGTAGTTTTCTAAAGGAAAGGTCCTTGGTTTAATTATTGTGATTGTGAGCACTATGTGGGTCATTTTTTTTTTTTTTTTTTTTTTTTCTCTCAGTTTTAATGATAGTCTGGCATTTTGAGTACTTTATGAGGCCTATCCAAAAGTCCTTTCCTTGATATGGTTCGTCGAGTCGTTGAGCTCCTTAAGTTCTGAGTTGAGCTACACGATTACTGACAAATGCTTGCACTGACTGGACAGGTCCACTCAAAGTGTGGTTCTTTCCTCAAAAAAACATTTCAGACATGGATCTACATGGTCATCACTTGATGTGACCAAGATTATGTCTGGATTTTAAAAGAGACTTTGACCCTTGAGTTTGTTTCGCCATTTCTTCTCAAGGGTAATGAGATAGGAAATGTCGACTCCATCTAGCTTATTTCTTATTTTTTTTTAATATGACGTGAAAGTGATTCTGATATCTTATAACAGAATAAATAATTTCATTTCATTTCATTAAATTTCTTGAGAAAACTTATTTATATACGTGGTTATTAAACCTGCCAACGCATAAGATGCGTTGCGCAAAACCGTTGTTACATTGAAGAACGATAAACCAATACATTAAACTACCGGTTTTAGGGGCAGAGGTTCTACGGCTTGACCTTTTAATGTAGGTAACATTTAGCATTTATTACCTACATTTTGACGAGAATGCGAACACCAACAGATTTTATTTTCGCGATTTCAGGTTTGGTCCCATAGTAAAAGTTGTTCATAATGATGAGTACAATGACCCCACATGAGGTTGTGCGTTATTAAAGTTATACCTTATATAGCTGTAACTACAAGTCATAAAATAATGGGTCGACGGCGCGTTGTGTTCCACGCGCGCCTCAAAGTAATGTCGTCAGCACAAGTGTAGGGTCCACTAGGGCCGATACCTGCCAGGATCGTGGGAAAGTCCGAAAGGGATACCGATGCCCCTGGCAAAACAGGCAACGGAAGGAACACGGGTGGGTTTTAGTAAGTAAGAGTCTGACACATCCTCCACTCTCCGCGGAGAAGTTATTTTATAATTTCCCACCCAAAAAAAAAAAAAAAATAAATCACAAATAATGATGAACTAGGAACATCGAAGTAAAACAAAAGTAGTAGCATAACAAAAACCGACCTCATCATATAAAATATATATATATATATATATATATATACGTATAAAAGTGTTGTACAAACCTACTTACAGAATATTATTCTATAAATGATTTAACAGTTACTGAATACGTCTGGAGAACTTCCTTGTTTCTGATTGAAGGGTACTTTTTAGAACCTTCCCGAATTCAGTAATTTTGTCATTTGGACGACTATAGCCAAGTCTTTATATGATGGGACTAAAACTGAATAAAATATTAAAAAAAAAATATTTACCATGTGTAACTGAATTAATGCAAATTATGAAAGTAGTTTGTTCATAATCGTTTACTGAATCGATTTCTGTCATTTTGTATCCCCAAAATAATTGAAAATATGTAAATTACAGTCAATTCCGCTGTACAGTCAAAACAAACGAAAATGGACAAAGTTCATACTACACTAGACCCAAATGCGTGCGTAGATTTATAACGTGACCACATTTTTCTCCCACAATCAGTATAACTAATTTAATAAATTTACAATGTTTTATACATAATAGTAAAAAACTCAGTGTCAGGGTAATTATGATTATACCATAATGTAATATTGTAATTGGGGTGTTTGGTGGAGTGCGCTACATCCGAGACATGTGTTTTATAACTTTGTTTGTTCTTTGTTTATCAGTTTGTATACCTACATTATAATTCGTGTTACAACAAAAGCATTTGGTATGATTAACCACACATTTCGCAAGTACGTCAACCTCGGACGAAAGGACACTCAGATTTCATATAGAGATAAACGTAATCACGAAAATACGTATTATACACGAATGGACGAGATTTGCACGTGTGATTAGACGAGTGCACAGAGTATTTAGTAATTGGAGTGGTCATTTGAGTGCGAGTGGCGTGGACACAGAAACAAATAAGTAATATGACCGTGTACTTCAGTACTTCGTATATTGCTGTTAGAGTTTAGTTTTCTATGCTGCGAGGTACGGTTTATAGGACGTACATAACGGTTGTACAAAGACTTTTCACTTCTCATGCTCTGAAAGTTCGTCTTTGTGTTGTGCGTAGGCGACATAAAATCGCTTTTTATGCAGCGCATAAAGTATTTTTTTTCTAAGACTAAGATTATCAGGCCCAACAGCCACACGTGCAATAAAACGTCGCAGATTAAAGTCGTTATTTTATTTAATTTTCTTTAATTTATACCGCTTCCGTGTTTTCTGTCCAATTAATAAAACCAGATAAAATTGTTGTAATTTATTATTCAAAAACGCGAATATACATTGTTATGACACCCAAGTCGAATGAGACATGTTGAAAATTAAAAAAAAAAAAAACTTTAAAAAAGTTTCGTGGTGGGAATTAGTTGTAGTCAAAATTGAAGAAGAGAATAGTCTCTTTTTTCAATTTTGCAACGTTTTTGAACAGTGAAATACAGTCATATAGTTTATGCCTATTTCATTTTCTCGCAATCGAATTGAAAAGCAGAGTGGAAACTCGGACGTAAACGAGCCATTTTACTCCTCGACTTAACTATCCACCCTCGCCTGTAAAACAGCTTCCTTTATGCACTCTGAATCTTCACTCCTAAGAAATCCCCTTCTTTGACAGTTTGATGTTAAAATAATATAAGACATAGCATTCCATTTACTCATAACTCCATCAAGGCGTATACTAATAACAATATTTTTGAGCTCTCCATAAAATAATAATAATATTAAATGTTTTAACAATCTTTTGTACCTGGTTCTCTGGTGGTTTAAAACCGTCCTCGTACCTTTGTGACTACTCATTACATGAGACATTGAAGTTATTTTGGATACAAAAATAAGGTTATAGAGAGACGTAAAATGTCTTTGAACCCAAAGTATCAAACAAAGACAAATCTACGAAATAATGATGCGACTGAGAAATTTTATCATTCCGTTATTTCAGGCTAAGTAAAAATTAATTGGTGTTTACAGAAAGATGATCTGGTGATATTAGAGATAATATAACGATTGCTAAAAAGACCATGAGAAACCATAGTTATAAGCTGACAATCTACATCGTTGGAAAAACATGTGGATGTTAGATACACAAACTAGGGTAATTATAGTTAACATTAAAGGCCCCGCAACGCGACGCGACTCTAGTAAAACAATTTATATTAAAATTAATGGAAATTGTACTACCAGAATCACGGTCGACGGCGCATTGTGTTCCACGCGCGCCTCAAAGAGATGTCGTCAGCACAAGTGTAGGGGTCCACTGGGACCGATGCCTGCAGGGGTCGCAGGAAAGTCCAAAAGGGTTACCGAAGCCACTGGCAACACAGGCAACGGAAGGAACATGGGTGGGTTTTAGTCAGTAAGTTTGTGGTAGCGGAAAAAATATATGTTAATTTTGAACATATTTCTCAGAACTTGGTTGTTACCAAAATACGTTTTGAAAAAAAAAAAACTCGATACAAACTAACGTTAAACTAACTTTTTACCTTGAGTTCCAATCCAAAATATTTGTATTAAATATGTTACATATTTAATTAATAACAGGAACGTTTTATTTGAATGCAGAACTTGGTTGTTTTTTTTATTTTCGATTACTCAACTCAATTCTGAGTAAATAGATAATTGCTTCATATTTTGCATTAAATTACAAGCGTTGGGTCATCGCGTTTCTCTTTCTTTTCCATGCAGTCTGACAGTGACCGCGGTTTAGATATTGTCAGCGTCTTAAGGAGTTGCTAAAGCTAATTTTAAATAAGATCATCCCTTTTAATCCTTTTACCTACCTAATTTTGCTTATACTAGTTTAGTCTAAACACTTCTTTTAGCTTAATGTTACTTTTGCTGGTAATGTAACAAATTCCTTAAGGCTCATACATACAGGCGCGACGCGACACTTGTAGAACAATTTCCGTGAAGTCTTCATAGAAATTGCTGCACCAGAGTCGCACAGCACCTGTCTTGCGGGAGCCTTTACCCGTAAATGTAACAAGGTAAAATAAATGACCTTAAAAGTAATAAAACAAAGCATGATATTACTTATATTGCTAATAGGTATAATAAAGTGCGCATTTAATTGGTACAACGTAATTATTAGGTACATAATGCTCATTAATTAATTAATAGGCGTGACTATTTTATCACCTTGGTTCTGTAGGTCAGGTGGAGCGTTGTCAAAAAAAAAAATGTATTATCATAAAAGAGTTTCGATAACTAAATGAGGTGTTAATAAAATTGATGTTCGAAATTTTGAAGTTTAAATGTTTCATCAATGAAATAGTGAGGTCTAACATATCTCACTATTTCATTTATTGTTAAATTGAAATTTTAAACTAAATTACTAAATTAAAAGAATTAAGTACATACATTTTATTATATAAATAAATCATTATTATAACAGTAACCAAAATAAATTCATTAAAAAGTAAAACATTTGCAATTGCATTTGCATGTTTTTCCTACTTAGAGTTGTTTCCCTTGATGAAACAACTCTAAGTAGGAGTAATTCTACGTCTCAATTTAGTTTAATGGGAGGAAAATAAATAGGATCGATAGAAATTTTATGATAGTACGTACCTAATTACATTCTCATCAGTATCTAATTACATTCTGTAAAAATATCATTTGCTAGATTATATTTTTACAGAATATAAACGAAGCCCCTGAAAGTGTGTCAGAAGCCAGCGCCTTTTCTAATTGATAATTCACGACTTTTTTTTTTTTTTGAGGTTGGGAAATCATCAAATAACTTCTCCCGCTCTGGGCGGAGCGGGAGGGTGTGTCAGACTCTTACTGACTAAAACCCACCCGTATTCCTTCTTGTTGCCTGTGTTGCGGGGGCCTCGGTGACCTATAAGTACCTTCCCGCGACCCCGGCAGGCATCGGCCCTAGTGGACCCCTACTATGTGCTGACGACATCTCTTTGAGGCGCGCGTGGAATACAACGCACCGTCGACCCGGGCCTGGTCCTTACCGGACGGTGAGCTGCCCATTGCTCACCGTCCGCAAGCCCGCGCCTACGGTGGCCGGAAATCCGCCCGGGATTCCCGACGCCCTGGGCGTCTCCTGCGGCGGCTAGGGGCGAGAGGGCGCGAAACTTGCCTTTCCCTCAACCGTCCCGCCTCCTCCTTCGCGAGCATTACTGCTTCGCAGAAGGAGGTGACGGCTGCCCATGCCCTCTCGCTCCGTACCATGGCCTGAACCAGGGCTGGACGCGAGAGGTCTCTGCCGCCGATCGCCTCCACGAGGACACGGCGGTGCTCTGCCCAAGCCGGGCAGACCTCCACCGTATGCTCCACCGTGTCCTCCGGGCGATCCACACAGTGGTGACACCCGGACGTTTCCTCCCGCCTTATCCGACACAGGAACCTCCCGAAGCTGCCATGTCCGGTGAGGACCTGCGTCACGCGGAAGGTGAGGACGCCGTGGCGCCTCTCCAGCCACTCCTCAAAGAGGGGACTTATCGCCGCAATCGTGGCGTGCCCAGCACTGGGTTGCGACAACCGTACTTTCCATGACGCCATGAGATCCCGCCGGAGCTCCGTCCGCTGTGTCGCGATTTCTCGCGGCAGCGGACTTACGCCCCGGCGTTTCGCCTCCTCGCGCCACTCCCATACGTGCGCGAGGACTTTTGCCTCCAGATCCCATGGCGGCAATCCGGCAAGGAGGCTCGCTGCCTCACAGGAGAATAATTCACGACTAACGTTATGTTTGTCATTTATCGCCTACTAGGACCATTCACCCAGTTAGCATTCACGTTTCCTTTCCAACACACATAACTACACGATTAAAAGATTTACGCTTTAAGTTAGCATTGCAAACCTTTTTACATATTAAAAAAAACTAATAAATTGCAAAACGAAAAAAATAAACAAATTAATCAAAATTCGAAACTGTTCCAAGGATAAAATTATAAAAGTCTACTCACACGGTCGGAAGCGATCGTCACGGGCCGCGGTCATTCGGATTTCACTCCCGATCGCCACAATTCAGTTAGCCGGTGGATATATCTAGAAAGGTAACGTTGCAACATTGTGGACGGTTGCAAAACGCTCGATTCCGATGTCGTGTTGCCGGTTCCCGGCTCGTGAAATGCTACGAGATGGATTTTAATTACGGTTCGAGTAAAGACTACAAAGTATTTATATAAATTAAACAAATTACAGGCACTATTGAATTGTCAAAGGAGTCGGTCAGTCACAAAAATGAAGCTAGTAGCCCATTCCAAAACGTAGTAGATATGTATGGAGAAGAACGGGCAGGCAAGAATTACAATATTAATACAATATTTGGAAGTTCCATTAGAAATAAAAAAAAAATAGAAATAGTTCACAGTCCAGGTAACACAGCAAGCAGGTTTACAGGGTTACACAAGTACCTTAAAATATTACCCATAGCTAGGTTACAAAGTATTATTTGCCCGTGAGCCCCAAACTAGACGGTTTATTCTGTATATCGGAACTCGGGGTACAAATTGCAGAGTGAAGACTAGAGAGGTAAATGCCTTTTATTCCGAAAAAAATGACATTCTCTGTAGGAATCGCTATGTGAGTTAAACAGAGTGCAATGGAGCGCAGTCAAGCAGTTTTAACACAAGTTACTTTAAAACGGAATACCTATGATTGCAGTAACCTAACACCATCAAATCACCAACGTAGTATCCTTAATGTAGTAGTAATTACAAACGACCACCAAAAAAAAAATACCGTAAAAACATAATTTGAATAATATATTTTTAATGACCAGTTATGTCAGCGAATCGTTATTATAATATAACCATAATTATATTACGGTTATTGACAATTATATGGTAGAATAATCTATTATGTTATCTTCCTACATACATCTCGTACAAATACAATCGCAAAATCCACGCACAGACACACACATACACACGCACGCACACCTACACACACATACTCAACCCACTAAGTAACACCTGTTTCATAAAATAGCTTAGCTCATGTAAACTCGACACTGCTTCACTTGTTACAAAATATAATTTCTGTGCACATATGGCTGAACCCTATCTCTTAAGTTACAGGCTAGACCTAGTTTAAGGGATAGAGTCTTTATAATTGTGCTTAAAGAGTAACAAATTTAAATTGTATAATCTGCAATGTATACAGTGCAATGTGTTCTTGTTTTTATGAAATAAATACTTTTATTATTATTTGAATATTTTACCTGTACTACACCCACATTTCGCCAGTTATGTTTATGTCCTATGTAATAGGGGGGCGAGCCTATTGCCATCACCCTGGTTCAAGCTTCGGGGAAACAAGGCGTGGTGTAATGTTATATGTTTAATATTTTTCATTATACTTATTTCGTCTCAGAGCACCTGCCATGTTATCTCTTCACCACCTTTGGTTGACTGGTAGAGAATGCCTAAGGCATTAAGTCCGCCTTTTGTAGAATTATTAATTACAATTTTTTTTTGGTATTTGATATGCATTCTTAAACACTGCTTATGCAAACCTGATCTCATTAAAAAAAAAAATAAATTGTGTTTTCTTTTTTCCACTCTATTTTTGAAATTATAAATTATATTGCCTCGTACAGCGCGTTTTATTTAAAACCACACTACACTTTGTACCTAATTGTGTGCGAGAAAATTAAATAAATACATAAAATGACTCAACAATACATTGTATAGTTTATGTAACTACAGATGTTCTATGTCACGAAGTCCGTTTGGCTATGAATGTTGTCAAGCGTGCACATGCACATTGTTTTTGTGTGCGTAACCTCGAGAGCGCTCAGTGTCGATCGGGACACGGTCCGGATCAGTAGTGGTTTTTAGTTCGCGCCAAATTGTTTCACGGAGTAAGGTCAGGTTGGCAACAAAACGAAGAAGAGTTGTCCATAGTGAGGTAATATTTATTTATACGTTTTCAATTAAAATGTTATACAAAGATACTTAATATAGCAATAGAATTATTTATAAAATTAATGTTTTTTTTGTGTTATAAAATGTTTATATTACTTAATTATTTTGATTACATTTTGTTTTAGGGTCGAAACATGATAGCTAGTGTTTATCATTTTCTGCGAGAAGAATATGAATTTACAAAATCATTAATGGAACTCAACTGTGATTTGTCTCATTTACGAGATGAATTTATAATCAATGTACAAGATGATTCTGACGACAGCAAAACGGAATCGGAAATCGAAAATTTATCTGATAGTGATTTAAAATACTGAATAGTCCTACTTGTTTCGTTTCCATTCTGTAACACCAATGCTTAATTAAATGCCTACATATTCTTAATATTTTTGTATTTATTGCAACCTAATCTAATTTATTTACAAAATGTATATACTTTTAAAACCAAAATTTTATTTAGATTATTAAATCTCGACTTGAATATATATCAGATTTTTTTGCTAACGTTACCTACTTTTACACACACAAGCGCGCTTGTCGGGATACGTCACTACTACAATCAAAGCGTGAAATAGAATATCTGTACCAATAAATTCGTCGATTTTGTTTGTCTGTGTATCCTTTAGCAATATCATTAAATTAATTAAACATGTACGTTAAATTAGGTTTAAGTAAAAAAAAAAACGCTTTTTCAGTTTTGAAACGACTGTAAAAATAAGAAAAATATTTTGACAAACTAAAGTCAAGTTACTTACTAAAACTTTAATACACTAGAATAAAGAGCTTACGAACTTAATCCACAGTTTAATAATGTCAAATAAAAGATCGCACCCAACAGCTGTCATCTTAAATGAAACATATCATCTATTAAAATTAAAGCCGCAAATATAATATAATTATTTTGGAATTTTGATATGTTAGACGCATGTTTTGAATAATTTAAGAAGGTGTTGTCCTTGATTATAAATAAAATATAGCCAGGAGGCTTTGAAGCAATTTTTAACATTCATATTATTATTTAAATCGCGGCGCACGGACTGGTTTTTTATTATCTTTTTGGCCGCATAGTCGAACAGGGGCCGCTAAGCTATACAAGGCCTATATTGGTCAATATAATTTTTAAGTAGTAACTAAAAGTCAACCGCAAAAATCAATAAAATTAGTTCCGTGTTTCGCTAATAATTTACCGATTTTATGAAGATATTGACGCAATGAGTGATTCAAGAATGTTAAATACCTTGTAACATTTTTAACATTTAGTTACTCCCAAATTCATGTTAAGAGATGAGACGATAGTATCGAATAAAAAAACAGAAATTAGTGTCAATGCACAGGACGTGGATTCGACTCTAGGTGGTCTACAAGGTGAGAAAGTGGACTGGTTTTAACAATGCATAAAATACAAACGAGTAAAAAACACATTTGTGGGCAGTACCAGTACCTACTTACAGGAAATATCCTGTAAGTATTGTTAAAGCCCACCTAAGAGCTCTCTCAGATATTAAGTTTAGCTGCATATGCAGTAAGAAAAATAAGGCAGTTGACTGATATAGCCACAGCAAGGTTGCGGTCTGCTGTGGGGATCGGCAGCTGACGTAGATTCAATTTTCATTTTACAAGGGCAATCCGCGCGATCTATAAAATGGGTCCTCGTGAGTCTCTTAGAAAAAAATTAAAAGAAATTGATGTACTAACTCTGCCTTCTCATTATATCTTAGAAAGTATTTTGTATGTTCGCATAAACTAAGGACATTTCGAAATAAGAAGCGATTTCCATAATATAAATACACGTACGAGTAATAAACATGAAATTATGGTACCTAAACTTACGAGTTTGTAGGTCGTATGTTCGAACACAAGGAGGCGCTTTGTGTAAATTATTTCATTACTATGGCTCTCAAAGCGGTGAAGGAAACATCCTGAGGAAACCGGAATGTCCTAGAACCAAAAATTCGAAGACTTGTGACAACTACCAAGCCGCACTGGGCCCGCTTGGTGGATTACGGCCCACTCCCTCCCACAGAGAGGAAGCCTGTGTCCCAGCAGTGGGAACATTATAGGCTGATTATGCTATTAATTTCTTACAAGCCATTTCTTATAAACAGTTTCATAACAAGTTACCAAAGTCGGTTACAGAACTAGAAAGTTCAAAACCCACATCAAACGTGTCCTTATCAAAAAAGCATATTAAAAGATTAAAGACTACATTGAAGAAATTGAAGTTTTGCAATTATCCCTTCTGCACATGTGGCGTCCCTGGTACCACATTAACGGCATAACTATGTAAATATCTATTAAAAAAAAACAAAAAATAATCCTATATTACTGGTTCTACAATGTTTCTGATTTTTCAATAGTATACCTACTGAAATTTTCTTAAATGTCAACGTTCGGTGCACTTCCAGCTTGTCCTTCGACAAAGGTCTCCTCTAAAGATTTCCATCTCTCTCTGTTTCTCGCCCTCTGAATCCAGTCTGGATCAGCTACTCTTTTGACGTCGTCTTCCCAACGTTTCACTTGTCATCCTTTGCTTCTTTTTCCATCCCTTGGGTACCACACTGTTTTAGCGATGACAAGTTCAAAACCCACATCAAACGTGTCCTTATCAAAACGCATATTACTAGATTAAAGACTGCGTTGAAGTCAAGGAAGTTTGGCAATAATTCCTTCTGCACATGTGGCTTCCCTGATACCTCATAAACGGCATAACTATGTAAATGTCTATTAACTGCTCCCAAATTACGATGTTTTTTTTTATAAATACTTTCTTGACATAATATTTTCATTATTTGACATTATATACGTACAATTTTTTAGTACCTATTTATTAGTGAATTTTGTGGATAAGATATTAATTCAAACTTGTTGTAATGGCAAACATATCATTTGGTTGAAATAGGTTTTTATTGTTATTAATATTTTACATAGATTCTTAATAGACTAGATTTGTAGACCATTTATTTTTGTTAAGTACCTGGTACTTCATGACAGGCCTACACTGTCCTCCCATACCTATTAACACTATGATTTGAAAACATTGTAAAAGCTAATTATTTTTTAAAGAGTAAGCGTTGCGTTTCTTGCCGGCTCTTCTCCATAGGAAACGACCAATTGGAACCGTGCACCTAGCTTCTGACGTTTCATAAATGCCATTAAAAATGAAATAAAAATATTATGATTTTGATTAATTTGGTATTTCTCGTTTTCCTCGTTTAACATAATATGTCCTGTTCATCGTCATTTTTGTATTTCACATACTATTTCGCATCTTTAAACTTAGTCATACTTTTTATTTCTTCTAATCTTTGTCTTCTGAGTTTCCTTTGTCTTTGTCTCTTGACTCCAATTACACTTCTTTCTATACTATTTTGACAGACGATTACTTTCTGAATTAGTTTTTCTATTAGTGCCAATGTTTGGCAACCATACGTCAAATACGCAAGAATACATGTTGTACATTTTTCTTTTGTCTTTAATTGGCATGTGTTCTTCATCACTTCGCTAAGGGACCAAAGTGTTAGCTATCCTTCTATCAATTTCTTTATAGATAGTATCCGTTTTAGATATTAACTATCCTAGGTAAATGCAGTTATTTATTGTGTGGTATGTGAAGAATTGGTTATAATCTTGGTCTTGGTCGTGTTCTTTCAGCCTGCTTTCGCACTTTGATCTGATAGTTGCTGTAGCTAAAGTTGTAGCTGTAGAAAAAGCTATAGAATTTTTTTTTTGGGCACTCTGAAAACATAATCAGATCGTCTGCAAAGCGTTGACGGTTTTGAGTTTTTACTGTTTATGTTGAGTCATTTTTCATTCCATTATACAATCCTAAATATCATCTCGGGAACTGCTGAGAATAACTTAGGTGAGATAGGGACCCTTGCTGGACGCCTCTCTCTATAGGGAACTCCTCGCCTTTTGTTTCCAGCCTGACTTGTGCAGTACTCCTCGAGTATATGTTCTTCAGTAATTGTATGTACTTATATTCCTTGACTATGCAGCGCCTTCCAGATATATTCGTGTTCCAATAAATCAAAGGCTTTATTAAAATCCACGAATCCTAAATAACAGGTTTTGCTGTACTCTTTAAATTTTTGTAAAATTTGTCTACGAACATGTAGTCTATAGTTGAAAACTTACTACGGGAACCAGCTTGCTCTTTTGGTTGATTTTCGTCGAGTACAGTGGCAATTCGAGAAAATAATATTTTTGAAAAAAAAAAGCTTGTAGACATTAGATTAATGGGTCGATAGTTCCCGACCTCGGCTTTTAATGTAACAATATTATTGTTGATCCAGTCAGTAGGAATACTTTCGGTATCTATAATTTCGTTAATTATGTCTGTCAATATAGTAGCAATCACTAGTACAGTCCATTTTGATCCGCTCCAGGGGTTTTGTCCATCTTTTGTGTGTTAATTGCTCTTATTGTTTCTTCTTTCAATAATCTCGATATTGGTTCAGTGTCTATAATGTTACATTCCTTTACTTTTGGGTTCTTACTTTTACTTTGATGTAGGTTTCGATAGTAATCTGTGGTTACTTTTAGTATTTCAGGTCTTATGCTTGTGTGGTTCCCATGTCTAGTTGTCACAATTGGCATCCAGTCTTTTTAGAGGTAAGTTCTTTTATAGAGCAGCTTTCTTTATTCCACCGGTTTTTTCAATGTGCTTTTTCAATTTATTTTGCTTTAAAAAATTAAATTCCTTTGTTTCACTTCTGTGAACGCTGAATATTTCATTCTAAACTCCTAGCAGTCCGAGCCCAAAGCTTTTTTAACTCTCGCATCTATTTGCTTGATCTTTTCTAATACTTTCGTTTATCTTTTTACTAATTTCAGCATATTCTAAAGTGGTTTTCCTTGTGTTTCTTTTTTTGTAATATTCCTTTCTTTCCCTGTAGTAGCTGCTGTGTCTTGGTAGAAATTAATTTTGAGTGCATAGTATAAAAATAATTACGGGTCTAAAGAATGCAAAGGTCAAACAATACATTCAAGAGAGTTTTTTTTGTTTGACCTTTAGAATAGAATGATCGTATCTTTACTATCATTCTGTTTTAGGCAACTCCATTACACAATGATAATGGCTATGGTTCCATTTTGAAAAGCAAGGTCGAAATATTTTTTGAACTATTGAGTATTGAGTTTAGTTATAGATTGCAACAGAGATAGTTTTAATAGTAATTGCTCACGAATACGAAGTATGTGGGTGGGTAAACTGGTTAACGTCCTTCAGGCAACCTTCCCGATAAGAGAATGGGCGGTCTTATGTTTTATTTAAAATATAATATAGCAGGCAGGTAAAAGAAGGGACATACGAATTAAGGGTACTCCCTTAATTCTTTTGTCCCTTCTTTTACCTGAACATGAAAATGAACAACTTTTGACTATAGGGAAAACACTGAAAAAAAAAATGCTGGTCAAACTCAAAACTACAAACATTTATTTCAAATAAACCAATTACTTTTGAATTATCAACGGGCAAAAAAAAGGGTTTGGCCAGGCATAAAGATGAAGCTAGTTGCCCATTCCAAAGCGTAGTTGGTTCCTATGGAGAAGAACGGGCAAGAAAATCCACGGATACTCTATTAAAACAAAATATTGGTTACAACATTCATGTTGAAATTATACATGTGAGAACAATATAGAATGACGTGCACGTTAAAAGCATCCGTAATAAAAAGATAAAAAATAAAACAATTAAAAAATTTCAATAAATTTACTTCCACAGGTTTTGATTACGTTAGTATTGCACTTTGTATGGAACAGCAGATTTTTTTTCATGATTTGATCTGAGTTGGCCTATTATAACAACAGTGGTTCATTTCCACTACACTCCCATAAAATATGTCTCTTCTTTTTTTGCCATACTGTACCTATAGTTTGCTAACTTCCACAATGGTTTAAGGCACAGATATATGATTTTAGGGACTTTTAAATCTGTTATTACGCCTTCAAATAATGCAAGTAAGGTAAGTAAAAAAATACATTAAAGTATAACGCGTACACATCAATTCTTTATGTGAGTATTTAGGTATTGTAGTAAAATGCTTCATGAAATAAATTCAGGAAGTAATGTCTACCCAAAGACAGACTGTTTTATTATCTATAATTATGTCTGTTTTTTTCGCTACAAATAATAAATATTCCCTTTGAAACCGAACAGCAGCACGGCGTGAGTGCGACGCGCATTTGTATAGCCAAGGTAAACGGCGTTTATCCGACACTTAAGTGGTTGAGGAGAATTTCCGAAACCTTTCTTCAATTCTGCTCTTTATTCAAAAAGCTTGCAGTATACATTATTTCCATTTTCTACAAACACTGAAGAAATGTGATATTTAAGTGCTGACTGCACACATACTAACATCGTCAGTATGTCAGAGGTGGATACTATATCATATTTTTCTAATAACCATAGCTAGTCACTGCGACCAATTACGAAATTACCAAAGCACTGATTTACCAATAAAAATACCAGAAAAAGTATGAATCAGCTGTATCTCACGCGAGTTGCATCAGTGAGCGAGGAAACTGGTCGTTTTTGCGCTGTTACCGACTTGTAACCTCCACTAGTACACTACACTATTGCAATATTACTAATAGAGACTACTTGAGACTGGATAGCTTAAAATGACTCACTTATTGCAAAGGAGGCACAAATATTTGTAACTAGCGTTTTCCAGCGGCTTTGCCCGCGTGCATGTCTAGATAAACCCTTTTATGTCCTAATACAGGTCATGGTCGACCCGTGTGACAAATATCATCCCAATCCGTTCAGCCGTTTTAGCGTGAAAGCGTAACAAACAAACACACTCACACGGGCAAACACGATGGACTTAACTCTGACTACGAAAAGGCAAACTGAATGGTCCGAAACATTCATGACGTAAATAAAACAGGTAGGTATTGATAAATTAAAATTGGTAAAATATAATTTAAATCTTAGAAATAACTAGCTGCTCTCAGAGGCTGCGCCCGCGTGGGTTTTTCTAAAATAAAAGTAGCCTTAGATACTCCTTATAACATCAACTATCTGCCAGTGAAACCACAAGAAGGACCGCCCTTCTTCTGATCACGAACATGGACACCACGAAGGACATCATGGCAAGTACGGACACCATGACAAGAATCTTCATGACGAAGACCACAATGGATACAAGGGTAACCACGGACATGAAGAACACCATCATCACCATCATGAGGAAAGAAAGCCTGTCATGGTGACCATAAAGACTGGGGTATAGAAAACATTGAGTCGCTAAGACTAGCCTGTGATATTGTTTCATATTTTTGTTACGAGTTTTTGTTGGTTTTTTATAAATTATTAAACAAGCTTCGTTACAAAAAAGTGGGAATAAAGTTGTTATAGCATCATTTTATTGGTTTTCTTTAGCTGGTTTTTCTGGT
This sequence comes from Atethmia centrago, assembly GCA_905333075.3. Classification (NCBI taxonomy): domain Eukaryota; kingdom Metazoa; phylum Arthropoda; class Insecta; order Lepidoptera; family Noctuidae; genus Atethmia; species Atethmia centrago. Next base: position 28,644,874 of record HG995374.1, read on the forward strand.
TTTTTAAGTTGATTGGGTAAATCATTTAGAATAAAAATGGTAGCTAGCCGGAACATTGCTGAATTGGTGCTACAACTTACTTGTTTCTAAATAAAGTCCTTTCCAAATCGGTCCAGCCGTTTTGGAGCTTACTCGGAATAGACAGAGAGAAAGACAATATATTTTTTTGTACAAGTGTCGTATATACTTTTATATTATGCATTTAGTAAAAAGTGTCAAAATAACAACATGCCTGTCCTAGGATAAACCTGTATCATAGGCGGCATGAGTTCTTACAATTACTATGAAGACAACAGATTTCTTAACAGTCAACATACCATCCAATATCACTTATCAATTTCCTGTGACATATTTTTCTAACTGAACAGACAGCTGTGCTGCTGGGAAGTTTTGTTGTGCCACTTCTTCTTCCCAGCTAAAGCACTAGTAAGAGATGAAGGGTGGGCGTTTTGGGGGACTGTGTTATGTAATTATGACGTTCGAAAAGTGCTGATTCTCAGCCAGGTTTGAATAAATTAATTTTGATTTTGTTTTTTTTATATTATTTCTGGTCTGGCTGTTGTCATTAAGCGCAGTTGAAATTGATTCAAACAATTAAAACAAAGAACTCTGAATTGAAAAAATCTATAAACAAAGAAGAAACTTTATGACTTGACAGACTTGTGAAACTAGTCTCTCGCAATGGGATGTCATTTAAAAAATTCCCACTCCTTCTGGAAGAGAGCAGGCCTGTGTCCGGCCAGCAGTAGAAACATTATAGGCTGATTATGACTGAACAATGGAAAAATATCAACTGTTAATGTTCCAGAACCGTAGCCATTAGATATTAAAAATGGTTACCATAGCCCCTGGCAACGCAGGCAACGGAAGGAATACGAGTGGGTTTTAGTCAGTAAGAGTCTGACAGAGGGAGGGTGCTCAAGCTCCGCCCAGATCGGGAAAAGTTATTTGATAATTTTCTACCCAAAAAAAAAAGCCATAAATCACAGCCTACCTTAGATGTCCACTATGCAGTTATCATATTAATTGCATGCAGCATACTCATCTGCTACTACTGGGTCAAGGTTGTGTAAGCACGCCATCATAATTCCGTGCTGTGTCCGTCCGTCCGTTTCGTCACGGTGATAGAGTTCAGCACGCATGATGACGAACGACATGTGTCACGAATTTTGTTGAATATTGAATGGTTTTTCTTTTGTTTTCAATAATGGTGTGACAAAAACATAAATTGAAAGTCCGCGGTACACACGGCTACATATCAAGCTATACATTTCCACTATAAACTGACTTGTCATTGTACGGAAAGCCTATACAATGCGAGATCAGTTTATACTGGAAATATATAGCTTGATATGTGGCCGTGTGTACAAAGACAAATAATTTTTGTAAAATTTTGTTCATGATAATGTATAGTATTGACAGTCAAGTAACATCACCAATCCGTTCGCCGAGCTTGACGATTATTTTAATTGAAATTTTTCCGGAGATCGTTCATTGTGAAGGTCAATATCTAACAATTGACTTACCCCAATAGATATAAATTCTGTAGCGTGTGTGGAATGATTTAAAACACTCACGACATTTAACACGTATAATTTTGTAAAAATATAAATCGGTGGTTATCACAGATTAGTTTGCTTGTTAAGGGCTTGCAGCTAAGTAATGACAGCCGCACGGGTCGATTGATCAGGTTAAGCTACGCTTGCCGCGGTTAGTCCGTGGATGGGTATCCATCTTTACATACCAAGACCCCTTCGTGCCTCGGAAAGCACGTTAAGCCGTTGGTCCCGGCTGTCATTTGTGGATCTTTGACAGTCGTTACGGATCGTCAGAAGCCCGAAAGTCTGACAACCAGTCTTACCAAGGGGTATCGTGTTGCCCAGTAACTGGGTTGTGGATGTCAGATGGGCAGTCGCTCCATGTAAAATACTGGTATTCAGTTGCATCCGGTTAGACTGGAAGCCGACCTTGGACTCGGCTTCCAGTCTAACCTAGTCTAGCATAGTTGGGAAAAAGGCAGGCAGATGATGATGATGATGATGATGATGATGATGATGATGACGATCACAGATTAGTTTGCATTTTTGTGCTCCATTACTTACTCTGATAACACAGTCTGATTCCCGATACCTGTTTGTAACGTCAAAATAACAGCTTTTAACTAAACGTATATGAAAATACTTACATAAAACGTTACTTAAAGTAAAAAAAACAATTTATAACCTTTTTGTCTGTCTGCCTATCTGTTTGTTCCGGCTAATCTCCGAAACGACTGGACTGATTTTGACGGGACTTTCACTAGCAGATAGCTGATGTTACACGAAATAAGGCTACTTTTATTTTAGAAAATGCCACGCGGATGAATCTGTGGGCAGCGGCTATGGTTCTTTAATAATTTGATGCATCAAGTATAAAGGCCATAAATAATGATCAGGCCTATTTTAGGCAAATAATTCAAAGGATTTTTTTTAATTTATAGATTACTTTCAAAACAAAAGCACTTGACGATCATGACGATTGAACAATCGTCGTCACGACTTCACAGGACGAATTTAGTGACAAAGGTCAAAGTCTAATAATGAAAAGGAGAAGATAAATATGGCCTTATAATCAGGTTGAAATCAAAATCAAAAGTCATTCATTCAAACTAGGCTGAAAATCAGCACTTTTCGAACGTCAAAGTTACATAAGACCGTCCCTCAAAAATGCCCGCCCTTCACCACTTCCTAGTGCTAGGAGGAAGAAGTGGCGGAACAAACTCCCCGGCAGTACACCTGTCTGTTTAGTTATATAAACTTGATTCTTGTTGTTTGTTGCTAGTTTATTTAATTACTGATACTATGGTGAGAACAGACATCAGACTAATTAAGTGCCTACTGAAAACCTTAAGAAAGCGAAGGGACCAATTAAAATTTAGAAGGGGTTGATGTTGTACATAAATATTATGATTAGTACTATAGCAGTCATGCCTAGTAGTACTAATAATATCATTACTGTTGAGTTCTGATTGTGCCTTATCATAGACAATATCTAATTTAGGACTTTTTCCATTTCATCATATGAATTCATGAGATACTTTTTAGCAACTACTGAACACTTCATCGACGACAACCATCCACGCCTTTTTAAATTTTTTGACACGTGTCTTTTGATAACAAACAATCCATTTGAAATGAAGTATTGTCTTCCTGTATACAAAATGCAAAATAAATGTACCCAGTTGCTTTATATGAAGCAATTTGGCGACTACCCATTATATCCACTTATGTATGCAACCCTCTTTGTAATAGGGATGGTTGGTTACTATATGTTGGAGGTAAGGCGCAATTTCGCAAATGGTAAATTTTGTTTTTATGGTTTTTTGTGGTATGGTGAATAATTCGCAAATACTAGAATCTTTGGGATTGCTCGTTCTGAACAGTAGGGCCAAGAGAGAGGTTGTTTAAAGTCCCGGTGGCCCGTACGAACCTATTAAAGTTTGCACCGGTGGGGCGGGCGATTCAACAGCGTCTCTCTACGATTGGATATCTTTACTTGCTCTTTGGCGGAATTCTAGAGGGTGACACTTAACATACTGAAATGAAATGATGATGAAATGATTTTATTTTCTGTAAGTAGGTTTATACAAACACGTTTACACGTCAATCATATTTAAAAAAAATCTAGATGAGGTCGGCGTTTCCTATCTGACTACTCTGAGAAGAAAGGCCAAAACAAACTCAGAGGTGACAGTCTCTTTTAAAGTCCAGACATAATCTTGGTTAGATCATGTGAAGACCATGTAGATTGGTGTCTAAAATGGTCTTTTGAGAAAAGAACCACACAGATTGAGTGGACCTATCCAGTCAGTGCACGCATTTGTCAGTAATCGTGCAGCTCAACTCAGAACTTAAGGAGCTCAACGACTCGACGAACAATATCAAAGAAAGGACATTTGGGTAGGCCACATAAAGTACTCAAACTGCCAGATTATCATTAAAAATAACTGAGAAAAAGTAAAATTTAAAAATACATGATCCACATAGTCCTACCATACATGTCAATAAAAATAAAAATGTCAATTCTAAGACACTTAGTACAAAAATAATTGCTTGGGAGTAGCTTAATTAATCCCAAGCCTTTTTGTCGTCCAAGTAATCTTTAACTTAAAAGCAGCATTGTCCTCTGCATGAATTGTCTGTACTCAGAGTCTATTTTAAATTAAATTAATTTGTGGTCTATATAGTTGTATTGGGTTTACACCTGTAAAAACAATTGTAAGTGGTAATCATAAATAAATAAATAAATAAATAATTTCAGGGAATATGTCAGATGTCACCAAGCTTGTCCACTTGTAAATGTGTTACGTTTAAGTAATTAAGATTTCTAAGTAGCATTGCAGAATATTGAACACGGCATAATTCAGATAAATTATAAGCAAGTTAACTATGAGTCCTAAAACACAATCTATTGCTATTTTATGTCCTAATTAGAAGTCGTGGGACCTTACGCAATCAAAAAAATGTTAAGTTCATTGTTCAAGTTTACACCTTATGTTGTGAGAGTCAAAACTTGATTGACAATGCCGATTCTATAGTGCACTGGCTAAACTAAACTTGAAATATTGATATAGCATACCTAGCTACTGTTTGGTGAGACGTGAAATAGAAGGAATGAAATCAAAGCAAGTGTGACAACTGCTGTGAAATATTGTGTCATCGCTTCCATATATGTATGTTTCATTTTATTCGTTAACAAGAGTATAGGTGGGTCGCTACCTACCTAAAACAACTATATTTAATTTGTTTAAGTTGGATGAATTTATCGACGCCTTATTTTAGATTGTGAATTGTTGTAGTTAAGTTTGGATATAACTTTGTTATTTTTATTAATAATTTAGGGACAAAATGTATATTGTATATGTATATTTTGTTTAAGTGTGTGCTTAACTCATTGTAAACAAACTGTTGATTACCATTTGTCTCCATTCATTCACTGTCATGTCAACAATAACGATAATGAAATGTGGGCAATACTGAGCTTGCGGTTATTTAATCAAACAAACATAAGCAACCTAAGCATAAAACTAAGTCGCAAACAAGCAAAGCGTGATGACCGAGCTCCTTTAGAATAAAAAGAAGCAGCTTACCTGCAGTAGGTAGGTACAACCAATTGTTGCAGACAAATATTTTTATTTTTTTATGTTGGTGCGTATACATACTCTGCTTATCCCTAGATGGATACAGGTATGAGGTTATGATATATTACGTAGTTTGATAAAACTTGATCAAAATGGAGTGTAGTTCTAGCAAGACGAGACTGCTCATTTCATCCGATCATCTTATTTGTGGTCGGCGCAACACGTTTTCTATTTCTGTTCTCTTTTGTCAACCGTCACGCTATCATTCACTCCCTTCTCTTTCATATCATTCCTCACACAATCCATCCATCTTTACTTTGGCCTTCCTCTCCCTCTCCACCCATCAACATTCATATTCATCACTCTTTTAGTCACATGCGTTTCATCCCTCCTCATCACGTGCCCATACCAAGCCAAGCGATTTCCTTTCAACTTTTCTGTCACTGGCGCCACTTTCAAGCTGCCCCTTATATATTCATTTCTTATTTTATCCATTTTCGTCACTTTACACATCCAACATTCAACATTCTCATCTCCGCTGCATGCACTCTTTTTTCATCCGTCTTCTTCTCGGCCTAGTATTCCAATCCATACAGTACGACAGGACTTGTAAATTAAAGTGGATTCTTTAATTTGAGGGGTCATCTGTGGTTCGCAAGTTGTTCCTGTGACCTGTTGCTATTTCATCCATCCTGAGTTGATTCGGTGTGTTACGTTGCGGTCTACTTCGCCATCCGCTCGGACAAGCGACCCGAGGTGCTGAATGTCGGAGCAAATCGCTAAGGACGTTCCGGCGAGAGATATGGGTACAGGACTGGAGAGACGGCCAAAATCACAAAACTAATACTCTGTTTTGGCCCGAATTAATCTCAGGCCAACGGTCTCCATTCTTTCCCACCACACCTCCAATCTGCTCTGGACCTCTGCCGCTCTCGGCAACCAGCAAAATATCATCGGCGGACAGCATACATCAGAGAGCCTCTTCCTGGATATCCGACGTAAGAGTGTCCAATATTACCACGAAGAGGTAAGCGTTGAGTACCGACCCTTGGTGCAAGCCGACAGCCACATTGAAGCTGCCAATAGTGCCCACTGTAGTCCGGACTTGGGTACGGTATAAACTGTACATCGCTCGCATCAACTTACCTGGCACACATTTCACACCCCTTAAGGATAAGGGCCCATCACAAAGCTTGACGAGGCACTCGGTGGTATGCCTTGTCGAGGTCAATGAATACCATGAGCAAGTTTTTATGCGCACTTCTGTATTTCTCGTACAGCTGGCGGATAGCAAAGAGCCAATCTGTTGTTCCCCGACTAGGCATAAAACCGAATTGGTTTTGCGAAATTTCACTCTTTTCTCTGTTACTGAAAGGCGACTGGCCTTTCAGTAACTTTCTCCTAAGCCTTCATACTATGACATTAGCTTTATTTCTCTATAGTTATTACACATCGCCTTTGTTTTTCAAGGTCATCAAAGGGCACCAGTGAAGGGTTACATCATTCGTCGGGTATGGCTTCTTCTAGCGACAACCTGAACGCAGTAAGAAAAAGTAAAAGTGCCGAGATGATTCAATCATCTCAGTTAAATTACTCCTCTTTCATCAAAACACCCAATTCAATTACGCATTCAGCTTTCGAAATATCAAGCACGCAAGAAGCCTATAAATCATAAGCACACGAATTAACATTTATTTAAGAATTGACCCTGCCCTTTGCTCCAAGGTCTGAACGACCAAACATTACGGGTTAGGTTGAACGTTTGGTCTCTCTTGCGAAAATGTGATGACATGGTTTTATTTGACGAGTCTGACTGTAGTCTCTCAATATATATTTGATAATCTTATGTATGTACACAAAAATATATCAAATTTTAAGAAAATGTCCGATATCCACAGTTTATATATCCACAGTTACGCTTTTATTAACAAAATTTCTATTGACATTCGAAATTTACCCATTAAACGATTTAAAAGCTGTATTAAAACTAGACAAAAAGCTTGGGATTGAGCTGCTCGATTTGCTAAGTCTTGTGGTAAAACTTGACATTTTAAATGCTATGCAATATCATCATTGTATACAATTTTATGTACATATTGACATTGATGAATATTATATACAAAATTACATGAATAATTTACCTTGAAAAGTATTATATTACTCTAATTGACTCTATGAATGTGAGCACTATGTGGGTAATTTTTATTTATTTTTAAATTTTCTTTTATTCTTTCGCATTTAGTTTTAATGATGGTCTGGCATTTTGAGTATTTTATGCGGCCTATCCAAATGTCCTTTCCTTGGTATTGTTTGTCGAGTCGTTGAGCTCCTTAAGTTCTGAGTTGAGCTACACGATAACTGACAAATGCTTGCATTGACTGGACAGGTCCATTTCAATTTGTGTCGTTCTTTCCTCAAAATACCATTTCAGACACTACTAGCACCATTCTGCACATGATCTGACCAAGATTATGTCTGGACTTTAGAAAAGACTTTGACCCTTGAGTTTGTTTCGCCATTTCTTCTCAGGGGTTGCATTCAATTTTAAACATTACAATATTAAATGTCGACTCCATCTAGCTTATTTTTTTTTAATATGACGTGTGGTTCTGATATCCAGATTTAGATATCAGATTAAACAATTTCATTTCATTTCATTAATGATAATGTAGATACGTTTGAAAGGGTGTGTTATCAGCAATGAGCGTGAGGGTTTAGGCAAGTGGCAATCGCTTTCAAAGTGTTTCATATTTCTACAGCGACTTTCAACAGGATTGACGTAAGGTTTTGGGTAACTTATATCAGTCTCATACATTTTTGCCTTTTTCTCATCGTTATCGCTTATAGAATAAATACCTACTTAATGTATACTCTCGTGCTAAAACTATAAAAAAAAACAACCGACTTCCGAAAAAAATACTACATCCATACATAACATCACACCTTGTTTCCCCGAAGGGTTGGGCAGAGGTGTACCTGTAGTACACCCACATTTCGCCAGTTATGTTTAAGTCCCATGTAATAGGGGGCGAGCCTATTGCTATCAACCGGGCACAAATGCAGACTCAAAAAAATACTACAAAGTGAAAAATAACTTTAATTTCGGAAGTTAGGGTTCTTTGGTTTTGTATTTTCGTTTTTTGTCACCGACTTCCGAAATTAAAGTGCTTTTTCACTTGATAGTGTTTTGTTTTGGAAGTCGGTTGTTTTTTTTTTTTTTGCAAAAGAGTTTATTTTTCACTTTTTAGTTCAGGAGTCTACCCACATAAATTGGAATACTAATAACTGCTATGTAAATAACAGCGACAGGAAGTTAATATAACATCATCCACATATACTAAGTGGAAAAAATACGTATTATGAAGCTAACTCAAATAAAAATACATATTGACGAACATAGAACCTCCTCCTTTTTTTTGCAGTCTGTTAATAATTATTATTCGATATTCAAAAATGCTACGATGTTTTGAAGAACTCGATTCTTTTAAGAAACAAACAATGCTTTTAGAAGTAGCAGATTTGAAGTAACCAATCATGTTTTGAACATCCATTTTTAATGACGGATATAAAACTTATTTGTAGACCCACGACTGATTCTTGAAACGCAATTAAATAAACCTGATGTGAATTGATGAGGTTCATTACCGAAGTATCAATAATCTATGTATTGACTTATTAAGTCGTGTTTTCGTAATCTTATGAAACTGCATACATGATAGTAACGCCTTAAGATGGAGGCTTAGGGTCCGTGCACGAAAAAACGCTTTTTTTTGTCAATTTCTTATCTAATTGTGAGAAAGCTTGAAATAATTGAAACATTAAGTTTGTGTTACTATAAAAGTACAGTTTTCGTGGTATTAAACCATTCGTGTCAGTCACAGCACCTGTTAATAGGTTCATCAATTTTGCACTCTCGAAAATGTAGTTAATTTCGCCTTTGATTTACTTAATGAAGATATTGTATAACAATAAAATAAAATTTTGATTTTATCTCAAGAATAGCTGAAGCCTAGTGTGTGATTTTTAATTTTTTTGATATGATTTGCATTTGTATTATTTTTCTGCTATATTTTGTATCGACGTTGAAAAAAGTGGTTCAGCCACATGCAAGTAGACCATACAACGATGTTGATGATATTTTTTAATGTTCAAAATCAAAAGTAGTTTTTTTTTATAAAGATGATGAAACGTCAGTCTCACGTCATTTTTGGAAAACATGTTGTGAATATTAGAGATTTTTTTAATTTATTTGAAAAACGAAGCTTTTATAGGCAGTATTTTTCAGCCTTTGACTTTTTAGCTTAATATTGATTTACGATGTCCACAAGAAGACTTAAGATTGGAGGAACACCGCATCAAGATTACAAAAAAAATATGTAATTTTAAATGATTCCACTTTCACACATTATCACAATACAACATGAGTTCAAACATTGTGAGGCTAACCTTCAATATTAGGGACTGCTAAGGCTTGCGACACGGCTTGCGACACATCTTGTGACACGCGATCGGACATAAGACCGGATATTTGTCAGTTTAGACCAGTTCTTAAGAGTCCATAATACTTCAGTACCACCTCACTCTTTATCTCGCTCGCACACTACTGCTCGCGGTTACGCGAGCAAGCGAGACAGTGCGGCAGGGAGAAGGCTCCAAGGCGCCGATAGTTTAGGTAATTTATTTTTACGGTGAAGGTAATGGTAATAAAAAAATAAATAGTATCTTCTTTATATTTAGTTCAGTTATTATACAAAAAATAAAATAGTATCTTCTTTATATTTAGTTCAGTTATTATGCTAAGTTTCATGACCAAATATGAAGTCTTTTTTAATACTAGCGGTTTATTGTTCGGTTTGGAGGTAACTTTTTAATTTTTTTCTGTAGAGAAAATTTTATGGAATCCGTGTTTGACTAGGCTATATTTGAAGTAAAACGATGTGGACTATGTAGGTAGTGAGTATAGGAAATATATATTGTTGAAAGTCATCTAGACATACCTAAGTTAGGTTTTACTTTCAATCTTGTTCATGTATTGCATACACACTTGTTTTTTTTTTAACTACAATTATTCAAGACCCGCGACTTGTGTCTTTGTAAAAAACAACGCATGCGCAGTATTACTCAAACAAATTGCGAAAAAATCTTGTTTTAGATCTCAAGCTATGTTGTCTCCTTTTTTTTTTTTTAAATAATTTTACGAAAGAAAAAGATTTTCGTTACTTTTTTTACGTAAATCGAAATAATAAATCCCATTAAAGTGAAGTGAACACAGACCAACAGATTATTTTTTGTACTTACTCGTATTTATGTATACATTTTTATTTCAGAAGGTAATATTTGGGTTCATATACAAGGTATCTATAGGTATCTGAAATACCCCATGAATGTTCCGTGATTCTTGATAGAGTTTTAGTCTATATAATTTTGTTTTTAAATTTCTTAATTTTTTTTTTAATAAAAATCTATCTTTATTTTTACACATCTATCTTTATTTTTTCAAAATGTTTGTATCTTTAATTAATGATAGGAAGATGATTATTTTTTGTCACAAAGAAAATTCCATAACAATGAAAATTGAAAAAATAATATGTGAAAGAGCCGCGTAAAAATAAAGATAGAACGTAAGACACGACACCGCAATAATTATCGTAAATAATTACACCGATAACAATTGTCTTGAAAAGTGTAATGTTTGACAAAAACAGTTAATTGTCTGACGCATACCTCGAATGCACTGAAATTGGCCATTGTCCTTTCTAAAGTAGCTCGGTTTCTTTATCCTGTACAAGGTTACCTACATTTGTTACATTATAGTAAATCTGCTGATTTATTGCGTTTGTTGATAGGTAACTAATATGTTTTTCTTTTAGACTTTGTGGAGCCGGTTAAGGATAAATTCGCATTTTAATTTAATAAAAATCACAACGTATAACCTGCGTCTTTTTGGTTTATGTAAAGCCAGAAGTACTTTAAAAAATAATTAGAAAAACAATCGACTACACTAATTTTCGGGTTATTCCACTAAGCCCCATTGATTAGTATATTGGTGTTTATATTACATTATTTTTACATTGGTGCCGATTCCCTTGTTCACAAACTAAACTAAATTTAAGTTCAGTGCATCTTTTTCTTTCTATTTCATTAAGAAAAGGACAGAAGATAAATTTTAGTTTAGTCCTGTCAAATTAATCAGTGGCTGTCACTACTCCATACAAGTTTAGACGTGATTAAAAACTTGCCTACTAAAATTACGCCAATTTACTTCAACCGCTGATAAATTTGACAGGACTAAACTAAAATTTATCTTCTGTCCTTTTCTTAATGAAATAGAAAGAAAAAGATGCACTGAACTTAAATTTAGTTTAGTTTGTGAACAAGAGAATCGGCACCATTGATGGGGATTTGTGTACTTTTTAGGGTTCTGTAGCAGAAAAGGAAAAAATGGAACTCTAATCTCCGAAACTACTGAGCCTAAAACTTGGACAAAAATACATAAAATAGTTTTTTATTTATGGATCACTGGAGAACTTCTAAGAAGTCTATGGTGTTAAAATAATATAGTAAATCTCTACTAAAACTTACATTTGCCGTTGTAATGTATGGGAGAACATGTTTTTCAACTACAAGTTTGTTCTTGGGATAAAAAGAACATGGTAGATAACATATCCATTATAAGGAACCCACGCCATGCGAGTTCACCTCGCACTTGCCCGGTTTTTTTTTCCACAAATCCCCATTATGAGCTCTATGAGGCGTCAAGAGGATTTTTGTAATAGCCCTAATTTTTGAGAGGGCTACTGGAGCGACACAGGAAAAGCACATGCCATGGTGACAAAATTCTCCAGTTACTGGCTTTAACTGCTTAGAGTACGACGTTATTTTTCTCTTCACTTCTATTCCCGACAATTGTGACATACAAGTTTCCATTGATGTCTGATTGTAGTGTCTTGTGAAAAACGTTTAAAAAAAAAACCATTGGTAAAAATGTTATCTCAACAAAAAAACCCGATGGACAGTCCGATTAGCTAATATCGTTAACCTTAAACAGTTCATTTCTAATTTACATAATATTTCTCAACACTACCGTCTGGGCCAAAAACCTGTTTAGGTGCCGCATGCCGTTCGAAATTCAAAATAGCGCTCGCAGAATGGTTTTCGAAAATGATGTTAGAATCATTTAAATTCAACATTTGATTACCGAATAGGACAAGGACGCGCCAAAAAAGTCGTTATAGAAATAACTGTAGGTTTAAAAAAAATCTAATAGTAAACTTACCTAATTGCATTGTCATAAGGTGAACAACATTTAAAGAGTTTGCCTTCATGGGGCTTAGTGACCCCAATGTTTTTGGAATGTTATGGTGTGATGGGATGACATTGAAATTGAACTACTTAAGAAGGGTACCACTACGGAAAATAGGTAGCAGGGCTTTGGCTCTTTTAGTTATAAAAGGAAAATGAAGGAAAAAGCAGGTTCCTATTTATCCTTTCAACGAAAACTTTCTGTGATCAGCACTTTGTTTATAAATCGCGGTGGTTGTGACTGGATTGAACTTTGATGGTACTGGCACAGGAGTGCGGAGACTGACACGCAAGCAAAGACAGGATTAATATTTTTTTTTTGTTTTTTTTTTTTTTTTGGAAATGTGTTGTGCTAGCTGACATATGGCTAATAATTTAATGTTTTGCGTTGCGCGTAGTGTAAATTATTTTGCATACTATTGTATAGAATCCATTTTTTTTCTAACTGAACAGACAGCTGTGCTGCTGGGGAGTTTGTTGGCCACTTCTTCTTCCCAGCTAAAGCTCTAGGAAGTGGTGAAGGGTAGGCGTTTTGGGGACTATCTTATCTAATTTTGACATTCGAAAAGTGCTGATTCTCAGCTTAGTTTGAATAAATGACTTTTGATTTGATTTGATTATGACTACTAGTGGGTGAAGAAAAGCTATCGCATGAATATGAAGGCTATATTTATAAAACAGTCAACCCGACTTTGACTCAGTTATGGAACGTCTTTAAACGACAGTAATTTCGACACTAAACTGCTAACAGTGGAATGTCGTCCTTAATTATCACTTAATAATTTGGGCTACAACTAGAAGGTACTATTTCTGAAATAGTATTAGTAAAGAAATGGTCATATTGTTTCATGAATTTTTGGTTAGTGAAAACATCTTTAGGCGCGTTGAGCGATTTTTGGTAGGGGAAAAACTTATGGGTGCGGGTCACCGACATGCTAACCGCGACTGCTAATGTGACGTATTGCGCCAGACATATAAACGAATATATATCTATATATATAAATAAATAAATATATAGATATATAGATAGATAGATAGATAGATAGATAGATAGAATACTCTTTATTATGTACACCATAAAAATTACAGCTATAAATGTAGAATTTTTACATAGGGTGGCACAATCGGCGGTCTTATCGCTGAAAGCGATCTTTTAAAGACAAACTTTGCATTTTTTTTTTCTAAAGTTTTAGGTTTTCTACTTCTGTTTTCTATGTTGCGGTCAGCTGAGTGAATTCCAATACTAGACATAGGCCTCCCCCAAGCGTCGCCACATCGACCGATACTGTCCTTCTTGCACGTTCCCTTTTTAATTATAATTAAAAGTAACTTTTTTCAGGGTTAATCCTGCTTTTTACAGTAAATCCCTGGGTAGTAATGATGTGGTTAAAGAAGAAAAAAAAAAGAAAGAATGAAGAAAGAATAACCTTTATTTGGACACAATTCGTGAAGTACAAATAACAAAATAAAATGAAAATAATGTTTTAACAACAACAGCGTGTGCCTCACGGCTGCGCCAAAGGTTTAGCGCCATTTTAGCACTAATGAGAGACATGCTGTCTGACGCTGGTTTTCTAATGAACCTTTAGGAACAAGTGACGGGGAGTACAAACAGTTTCAACATACCATTTGCCAAACACATCATTTTTATACTTATAAATGGATAAATAAAGTAGTAATCAAATAAAGAGATATAATATGTATAAGTAATATGTGTAAGAGATATAATATATATATAAGTAATAACTATTAGCATGTATTTTTTTGAACGGGTTGAAACTGCATCAGGCTGGCACAGGAGCATAGGTATTGGCATATGAAAAGAGAGGCCAGCAGTGGCTGAAGTGGGGCTGTGGATGATGCTGTTGATGATTTGTTTAACTTATGAAGCGTACCCCATGTGGTGCCAAACAATGAAAAATCAATTGTGTCTCATTAATAATAATAAAAAATATTTATTCAGATAACTTTGATGCATAAACTGACAACAATGAGACATAAATTAATACAAAATAGTAAGCAGGGACTTGGTCCGCTGCACTAACATCCATGTCGGGGGACAATCGTGCCTAACAGCAATGGCACTCAAGATGCTGTGGCGACTTCCACGCAACCGACTAATGAATGACGCGGTGTTTTGCGCCATAAAGCTGCAAAGCCAGCTGTGTGTGCATCAGCAAAGATTGCTGATGCGCTACAGAAACGTGGAAGCCGCAACAGCGCCCTGAACGCATTATTAAATTGGACCACAGACTCCCCGTGTACAGTGAGGTGCAATACGCATTAAGCCGACAACATCTAAAGCGCGGTCACTGTCGAACTGCATAGAAAAGAAAGAGAAGCCCGATGACACAACGCTGGTAATTTATTGCAAAATATGAAGCAATTATCGATTTACAAAAAAGCTATAGATTGTATAAAAAAAATAAAACACTATTATGCTAATATGTTGCTTGTAGAATAATCTGACAAAAAATCAGAATGATTGCATGTATATTAGTATGGTTTGTAATCGTTAAAATAAATTTTTAGAGGTATCTTCGTGATTTTTTTCTATCGTATCAAATTAGTTACATTATGTTTTCAATACACTATCTACCTAGCTTATATCCTTAAGAATATCATATATTTTTCTAATTTTGTTTACTGCAGTGGATCATATACTTTGAGGCATTACAAAACTTAAAAAAATTGCGTTTAGGTCCTGTAGTCCCCTTAAATAAAGTAATTAGCTGTCCTTGACCGATTAAACAACATATTGTTATTGTCCGTATATACTTGTATCAATGTAAATGTATTTTTTAGGAAAAACATGTTAAAATTACGATTCCTTCGACTAACAAAAATGTTGGGTGTTTTTTCGCTATGAATAACGTGAGTGAAGAATACTAGGGTCGCAATAATAATTCTGTAGTAATCTGACATGTGCTAGCTGTCACTTTGTGTCATAAAATGGTCATATTTATTGTAATGGTGATCGTTTAGTTTAATCGATTTATATTAGTGTAAAAGCCTAGAATACAATAAATACATTTTATTATTATTTATTGCTCTAGTGAATTATTAATTCGACTTTATGAGCATATTATTTAAATTCAGGAAAACTGCAACCTTGAATATTATAGACATAATAAATAAACATTTTAGTACTCACATGCACTTAACACAATTTCAACACGCGCAAACTTTTCAAATCACATGTTAATATTTGTTTAATAAGCATAGAATACGCCCTTAATTATCACTTGCGACTGGTGAGTCCACGTTAGCACTAACTTGCCAAAACGTTACTGAAACGCGACGCGTTACGTAACGTTACAGAGGTAAGAGATTACAAAATACGACCGCGAAAAATTTGCAATTATTTGCAACTGCAAATAGTTTAGTGATTTTTATCTAAAGTTACTGCATTGTTTGATTACGTTTGTTTTTTCGTCACTTTGTGGTAGTTATACTTTGAGTTAATTAATACAAAATATCTTTGGGATAAAATCTTTACACTATCGGTCATTGGGATATTAACAGCCTTTTTTTTTGGGTGGGAAATCATCAAATAACTTCTCCCGCTCTGGGCGGAGCGGGAGGGTGTGTCAGACTCTTACTGACTAAAACCCACCCGTATTCCTTCCGTTGCCTGTGTTGCGGAGGCCTCGGTGACCCATTAGTACCCTCCCGCGAGATATTTACAGCCTGGTGATGTAATATTTTTGTATTTATAATTCATCATCATCTGCCTAACCTTTTCCCAATTATGTTGGGGTCAGCTTCCAGTCTTACTGGATACAGCTGAATACCAGTATTTTACATGGAGCGACTGCCTATCTGACCTCCACAACCCAATTACTGGCTAACACGATACCCCTTGGTAAGACTGGTTGTCAGACTTTCGAGCTTCTGACGACCCGTAACGACTGTCAAAGATATACAAATGACAGCCGGGACCAACGGCTTAACGTGCTTTCCGAGGCACGGAGGGGTCTGTATTTATAATTATGGTAGCTAATTATAAACACGGAAAGATTTCATCACATTTGTTTAGATGGGAGAAGTAGATCTAAATATTAATTTGTGATGACGATCTAGGTCTTAATAAATTCATCAGGAACATAATTATGTAAATTTTGAATGGTAACGATATCTGGTTCCGTGCTTGTGCTGTTTTATTCATAAAGCGAATATTCTTTTTTATTATTATATTAGCAATTTATTTCGATAAAATTATTATATTAATGTAAATTATGCAATAATTGTTGTTTATAAATTATGACTGTCAATTAAATTGTAATCTGATAGTGTCAAATCAATTAGCAGAAATAATAAAAGCGTAGCCGTTATCTTAACTGCAGTCAATTCGCATTGTAGGTATTAATGTAATACATTTAAAAAAACATGTATTTAATCGTACCTACTCCAAATAATTCCCATTTTGATGTCCTAAAAATACGTATTAATGTAAACTGTAATACAAAGTGTCGTTTTGCGTCCTCGTCAAATTTCAGGAGGCAGCTATGAAAGACGTATATAATCAAATAAAATTACTATACCTGCTCAATAATTAATACATACTTGTTTTTTTAGTTATTTATGTTTGACAGTATTTTAGAATAGATACACCACTTTCACAGAACATAATCATCCCGTTGCGTATGCGGTAGTGTGTGTGTAAAAGGGCAGTTATAGTGCGGTATCACACGGGCCGAGTTTTAACATGCGTGTCCCACAAATGCCGATTTCCGAAAATTTGAAAATTAACAAAAAAAAAAAAGACCTACTTATTTTATTATTGATTCGGGTCGAGAATTATTAGTATAGTTACCTCCGTGAATTTGACGAGGATGCAAAACGACACCTTGTATAATAAATGTGGTTCTTTATTTTCTGTCTGCATCAAATAATATATATTTTGCTGTCGTCGGGGTGCCTTAGCTTCGTTACCTAATACGACTAACTTTGAGAATAGGCTAGAAAGTTAAAAAGATGCACATTTGTTTAAAAAAGCGTACATCATTAGCAGGTCAATAAGTTTTTAGAGGATCAATTAAATGCTTCCCATTTAAAAATAAGCAGGTTCTCCCTAAAAAATCTTACATTAAAATATTTATTATTCCTTTATATCAGCAATCCCAAAAGAAAGAAAGAAAGAAAGAAAGATATAAATAAGCAAATAAATCAATAAATGTTGTTCTAGTTTGAAGGTTGGTAAAAAATTTACATCGCAATGTCGCGCAAGCTTAGGTTAATCTAATACCGCATTAATTACACAATCGCCCAAGTACATGAGAATATAATATCAGATACGCTATACGTAAGTTTTGTCCACTAAGTCACAAATAATAACTTGTTGCATCACTTTTACATGATACATTTAACTATCAAAACAGTCTTATATTATAGCCAAAAAAACTAAGATAAAATCGCCGTATATCTACAGATGTAATCGTTACGAAAATGAACAGCCACGCGACTGCACGCGACTGTGCCAAAAACGTAACCAAAAGGAAAAAGAAATAACGTAGGAAACAAGACTGATGCAAACTGTTCTATCACAAAATAATAGTTTTGTAACTTTAAAGTAACATTCGGTTGATGTTATATTGTGCCCGAAATTCAGCAATCAAAGCCATTTTAATTTCGTCAGCTAAGTTTGTAGAATCTTTTTTGGTCTTAGTAACACAAAGGAATTATTGTATCAATAAGAATGATAGTAAATTACGATTTGTAATATACGGTTGAATTTTTGATTGCTCAAAGATTACAAATTAGCAACAATTAATTAATTACTTTCACTTTTGGGTTGATTGATCGATCTACTCTGACTACTTTTGATTATTTGACATTATATACCTATAATTTTAATTATTTATAAGTAGCTTTTGTGGACAGGATTTGGTTCCGATTTGTTACAATTGTAATTGCAATCAATTTATATACATTCTTTTTTTTTTTGAATAATTTTAAATTAGAATTTTTTTTTGACATATGTCGTTGATAATCTTTTCATTATTTGACATTATACCTACAATTTTAATTTCTACTATTTATTAGTGCCTTTTGTGGACGGGGTATTAATTCAAATTTATTAAAGTTGTAATGGCAATCGTGTCATTTGGTTTAAATAGGTTTTTACTTATATTATCCTAATAATATTCTATATAGATTATTTTATATATTGTGAACGTAAGAACGCTGTAGGCTAAATTGACTGTAGATTTGTAGACCATTTTCTATTTTGTTAAGTACCTGGTACTTGTTGACAGGCATACTATACCTATTAACACAGTAATTTGAAAATATTGTAAAAGTAATTATTTTTAAAAGAGTAACCGTAGAGTTTCTTGCCGGCTCTTCTCCATAGGAAACGACCAATTAGAACCGTGCCCATGGAGGCTTATGTGAAATTAAATATTCATATTTTTTGTTTGATTTTTATCAAGATCTATTTAAGGAGGTAACTACAGAGTATCTTGCATTATGCACTGTATCTGTAATAAAGTGGTTTCACTGTGTTCGACTTCGACAATCTAAAGGCTCCTACATACTAGCGCGACTTGTCGCGCGACGCGTCGCGACACCATGACACCGCTTGTAGCGCTACGCGCGGTGTCTTTGTGTCGCGTCGCGTCGCGCGACAAGTCGCGCCAGTATGTAGGAGCCTTAATAGAAAAAGTTCAAATACGCCAATAACTTACCTACGTGTTAAAGGTCATCGATTAATTTAGGAGACATCAATGTAGCTTGGCAGTAAAACTCCATGGTTGTAACACTTTTCCAAAGGAACTGCAGTGCTGCACTACTAAAGCAATTTAATAAGCTTATAGTATTACTAGCTACTCCCCACGGTTTCACCCACATAAGTCTCGATTCCATAAAACAATCGGGATATAAAGTACCTATACTATGCCCTTGCCCAAGTCATGGTCTACCTATGTGCCAAATTTTAGCCAAATCCGTTCAGCCGTTTTAGCGTGAAACCGTAACAATCAAACATACAAAAAATCAAATCTTAATCAAAACGTTTTCATGAGAGGTGTAACGAGATTAATAGACGTCCAGCATACCCTGGGCTGTCCATCTTTCTACCAATCTTGCTAACACCGGCAAATAATTTTATCTCGGTGGTAAATAGTATCGATTATTCCTAGCTAGCGACCTGCCCTTGTGACTTAATTAAATATGGAGATTTTTCGCAACGCGGCTTGCGGTAGACGTTGACTGGTAGAAATCGTCACGTAAGGAAAAAGCACTATGCGCCTTTCTCTCTCTGTCTCTGTATTACATATAACAGTCTCTTTCTATTATATATAATAGAAAGAGACAGAGAGAGAGAGAGAAAGTGTGAAATTAATACGCGTTTTTAAAACAGAGTCATCTAGTAAAAGTTTTTAGAAGTTCTCATAAAGTAACCACACACTTGTGTGTGGCAACTTTTTGAGAGCTGTGGGTGAGTAAAACAGTATAAACGAGCTACAAGAAACTTCGTAAAAAAGTCAGTTTCAAGGTCTCAATTTTCAAGTGTCAAAAGTTTTTGTTTTTGTTTTAAATCATACGTGAGAAAGAACTTCTTTCCTGACGGGGGTCCCCGACCGCACACGTTAATTATTTATTTTATGTAAGTTAATTATTAATGTATTATCTGGAATAAATTCTTCAAATTATGTTAAAAATTGCATCAACATTCGATGTGTAGTTTAAAAGCAGACACATAGACAGACACACAATATTATGTGTAGAAGAAAAAAAGTAAAAGAATACTCAAAAGAGTGAAAAAGCCTCTTGTCATTTCATACAATGAGCGAATGAGGCAAAATGTTCAAAAACGAATCAAATAAGAATGGCGTCGAGTGTAATGCACTTAAAGTGGAGTCAACAACCAATTGCATTCACTATTCACCCTATTCATTATAGTAAAACTGACCTTGACGGCTGGTATTATAGTGGCGACATGAAACTCTGCTGTATTTATTGCTACATTAAATTGCATGGCAAGGTTTTCTTTAAATGTCTACAACAGTGTGTTTTTTAATGACATTACTTTGTTTTAGGTACATTATTGTGAAATATTGGATCAATATTCCGTAAAGACCTTATCACACTGGCGATTTGCGAGCGTGTTGCCACGAGTGCTCAACGTGTTCGTGACGCTCGCAAATCGTCAGTGTGATAAGGCCCTTATTGCAACATATGTATAGACACCAGTGGGCTGATACTAGACTTCACGCTGGTCACGTGAAGTCTAGTGTCAGACATGGGCTGGCTCGTTTTTTGGCCAAAGAATTAGCATTGAAATTCAACGTGGCAATGCTGCCAGTCTTCTGGGCAAGTTTCCGGATGACAGCGATGCGGACGAGTACTTCGACGCTTGAAAGTATCCTGCTGTTTTTGTATCTATTTGTACAGTTAAATATTGTGTATAGACAGACACCAGTATCACTATCCTCTTTAACATTTGTAAAATATAAATTGTAAGTATTTGTAATTGTTCAAAACTAAGCTAGAATTAGTTTGTTAAAACCAACCCGCACAGGGCCCGCGTGGTGGATTACGGCCCATTCCCTCACACAGAGAGGAGGCTTGTGTCCCAGCAGTGGGAACATTATAGGCTGATTATATATTTATTGTATAAGCTAGAATTTTCATGGGAATAGCGGTTTGAAGAAACAAGTTTCCAGTGTTCCATCTAGAAGTATTGAATCTATTTACGTTTTTATTAACTACAAATCATCCAATAAATATACTGTTGTAGCAATGACATTACTAATACCATAACATTGTATTGAAACCGTTACCAATCAATTTTTGGTATTATATTTTGACCTCTATAGAATATAATACTCTTTATTATGTACACCATACAAATTATCATAGGAATGTGAGGGTGAGTCTCTATATACGTAGACTTTTAATAATCAAGGAGTTTCTACAACTTAAGTTTTATTTATCGATTCTTGGGTATCGAATTTATTGTTGCAACTGATCTACATACAAACGATACACATTCAATAAATATTAAACAATAATACAGGAAATAAAAAAATAAATAATTCAAAAAATTAAAAACACGACTGCCCTGACCTTTCGCTTTGTACGTATATATACAGATTAACTAATACAACTTGTTGTTTACTTTTTAGTTCGTTTTTGGCAGGGCAGTCGTGTTTTTAATTTTTTGAATTATTGATTTTAATTTTATAAATTTAAGTGACAAGTTTTAATTCAAAACATGGTAATGCTAAGTGGTGGGTATTTTGATTTAATTTTAAGCACTAAAGGTAGTTTTATACTTTGCCGGTGAGGCGAAGTGTGGATGGTGTGGGGATGAAATGTTTGGTTTGCATGTACACCCTACCTATGTGAAGTTGATGCCAATAAATTTTATAGTTTTGGCATGTGCTCATCAAGGCCTTCAATTTGATACCCATACTGAATAATTAAAGTTAATAATTGAAGTTTTTTTTACCATTTGATAAAGGAGCCATAATATCATCATATTATTATTGATTCAAAAACATTTATAGCACAATTATGTTACTCGGGGTGATGTAAGAATTGTAACGATATCCCATACATCTAAATCTGCTCTGGCATTTAAAAGTTATGGAGGCACAATGAAACTCACAATGATAATTAACCCTAAACACATTACTCTCCTTTTTGGTAAGTTGTGTAAAAAGACCCATCACGAAGCCATCATCAACGCATTCTGTATGTACATTGAACTAAGTGACAAAATAATTCCTGAAAAACGATTTTTATTTTTGGTGTGATAAATAGCAAAATGCGCGCTACCCGCAAAGTGACGCACGAAAAACGTTGAGCTTATGGGTGCATGCAACGGTACATGATTTGTGGGGTATTCAAAGTATAACATTTAAAAAATGTTTCCATGAAAAAAAGTTTTTAAAAAAGTCGCAACGTTGACCTTTAATATCTCGGTAATCAGAAAATTCCCCGGCACTGCATTCTCGACATAGCAATCGCTATACGACCGATTTCGCTCGCAAAGTCCTAATGACCCCTAGACGGACAAAATTGCTTGAGAAGGCTGATTAATTCGTACTTGTCAAGCAATTTCGACTGTCTAAGGATCGCATTGGAACTTTGCAACCGAATTCGGTCGCAAAGAGATCGCTATCTATATTGAGACTGCAGGACCTTATGGTCCGGTACAAAAAAAATTATCAGAATGATAGGGAATATAAGAGACTCCGCGTGGTAGATTACAGCCCTTTCCCTCTAGAAAAGAGGAGGCCTGTGTCCCAGCAGTGGGAACATTATAGGCTGATTATGATGATAAGTGACTCTCGGCTACGTTGAGGGTATTTTTGCATTCGTTATGATTATTCTAACATTAAACCTAACAACTAACTAAACATAAACTACATATATGGCGTCGAAAAAATTCCTCCGCATCGCTGTCTACTGAAAATGTGCTCAAGAGACTTCAGGAATTCTTTGAACGATTACTCATTATTTGGTAAACTTAATTTAAGGCGTGTTGCTTAGGCTGTAGTCCCGAAATTCTGACAAACAGTTTTACCAAGGGGTATCGTATTACCCAGTAACGGGGCTGTGGAGGTCAGATAGGCAGTCGCTCCATGTAAAATACTGGTATTCAGCTGTATCCGGTAAGACTGGAAGCCGACCCCAACATAGCCTATCTGACCTCCACAACCCAGTTACTGGGTAACACGATACCCCTTGGTAAGACTGGTTGTCAGACTTTCGGGCTTCTGACGACCCATAACGACTGTCAAATATCCACGAATGACAGCCGGGACCAACGGCTTAAGGCGCTGACAAGACTCAATTTACCAAAATAGGTTTCTCTTAAGAAAAAAAATAGCCAAATCCGTATAGTTTGTGGTAGCGGATAAAATATATGTTAATTTTGAACATACTTCCCAGAACTTAGTTGTTACCAAAACACGGTTTGAAAAAAAATCTCGATACAACCTAACGTTAAACTACCCTCTTACCTTGAGTTCTAATCCAAAATATCTGCATTAAATATCAACATACGTTACGTATTTAATTAATAACAAGAATTTCTTATTTGAATGCAGAACTTGGTTGTTTTTATTTTTTTTTCAATTGCTTCATATTTTGCAATAAATAACAAGCGTTGTGTCATCGCGCTTCCCTTTCTTTTCTATGCAATCTGACAGTGACCGCGGTTTAGGTGTTGTCAGCGTCTTAACGTGCTTTCCGAGGCATGGAGGGGTCTTGATATAAAAGATGGTAAAAATAAAAAACTTCTAAATATTTGAGCAAGAATATTTGAAATAAAGTACATTAATATCACGACACATCCACCAGAAGTGTATGTAGCAATCACTTCCAGATACAGCCAAGACGAGTTATACTGCAATCGTGCATAGTTTATTGTGCAGTTCGTTGACTATTGCCGGCAAATGTCAAATATACTGAACTTGCATTTTAAAGGTGGAAGTATCGTTAGCAGGCTTGGCACTAGAACTATAGAGAAGCGTTTTATCGACGGAAGAGTAGACAAAAATGACGTTTCCGTGTAGATAGTTGACAGTTTTCTGCCGCGAAATGTAGACAATCGATTTTTAGGCTACAGTAGAGGAGAAATAGAAAGTTTCATGCTAAGCCTGCAGGATAGTTTTGAGTAAGAATGTGAATGGCTACATGAGTAGAGGAAGACCAAAGATACGATGGATGGACTGTGTGAAAGATGATATGTCTGGAAAGGGGGTGACTACCGAGATGACAACTACTAGAGAAGTATGGAAGAAAAATATATGTTGCACTGACTGCAAATAAATTTGGATAATAAGGACAGGCCTTTTGGCGTCGAGACCCTCGGTCTGTGGGGTCCCAGTGCGCATAAGTTATTTGCGGAAATCACGAAACGTCTGGTTAATGTAACTGGTGACCGAAAAGCTGTTGGCTTTCTCGCGCAACGCATCAGCATTGCAATTCAGCGAGGAAATGCCGCCAGCATCATCGGTACAATGCCTCGAAGGCCTTTTTCATGTTTAACTTAGTTTTAATTTAATTTAGTTAATGTTAATAATTCGTCGACTTTGTTTCTGTCACCTCTGACATAGACTAAGGTCAAGAGCAAACCCATCACAAATAAAAAAAAAAAAAAAAAAAAATTATCTTGTATTTTGGTTTCATTTTTCATATTCATATGCTTAATAAGCATATGCACTTCTAGGGCAGGAGAGTGATTACATTTTAAAGGTAGGGCTTAAAATAGCTTGGTAGTAGGAATATATAATTATCAAATTAGGTTAAAGCAAGCGATAGTGAAGGAAAACATCGTGAGGAAACCAGCATGTGCTAGAACCAAAAATTCGAAGACATGTGAGTCTGTGACATCTACCAACCCGCACTGGGCCCGCGTGGTAGATTACAGCCCACTCCCTCTCGAAGAGCGGAGGCCTGCGTCCCAGCAATGGGATAAACCGCCAGTCTCTCACAAAGGATCATATTTTGTGCATTTTAGTCAAAACGCTATAATTCTTGTATCTATATAAAGATTATTATTATTATTTAAATTGTCTTTGACATACCTCGGGACCCTGGGGTCCGGGAGCTATGGAAGACATACGAGGGGCCGATGCCAACTCGCAGAGGCCCGTTAAAACGCTTTTAATTAAATGAGGCACCAACCGACGATTATCCCTGTATGCTCTATGCAAGTGCTCCCAAGGATAACACCCGGTTGGTGACTATTGAAGGATATAGCATAAACATAGTATCACGCCTTGTTTCCCCGAAGGGTTGGGCAGAGGTGTACCTATAGTACACCCACATTTTGCCAATATGTTTAAGTCCCATGTAATAGCGAGCCTATTGGCACAAATCCAGACTCAGGGCTGCTACTGAGAAATTCCAGATAAAAAAACCCAATAACACTTTGCCCGACCCGGGAATCGAACCCAGGACCTCATGCTCAGCAGTAGCGTTGCGACTACACCAACGAGGCAGTCAAGTCTACAGGTATTACAGGATATGGAAACAAATATAATAATAATTATTATTATTATTCTTCAATAAATCGCAGAGCATTTTAAATTTGCAGCATAAATTGGTGTTTTCTTGTTGCCGCTCAAAAATTAAATCTATTAAAGTCAAATTCATACAAAAGATTGTCTTTCACTCGCGGTCTACATAGAGGGACCTTGTAAAAGAACTCAGTAAGACAATATATTACAAAGAGACATGTGTCATTGTCACATTGTTTATGTTTGTGACGAGAACTCATTATCTTTGCCGTAATAGAGTCCATTACACTGTGCTGTGACCCCCATAGTATGCAGCAAACAGTAATACAAGTTTTCATGGTCCGCGGGTTGTGTGAATTTATAAAAAAAAAATCATTTGTTGCGCTAGCTTGATATTGGAATATCAAAAGTTTTTAATTGCATGAATTACAAACAAAGTCTTTGAAAAAATTCAAAAAAAAAAATCCTCTAAATCTTGAGAACAAATCTCATGTGAACACTAGAAATTATAGTGATGCTAAAAATATCGCCATGTATTTGAATAAATAATTTCAATCATTTAAGAAAATAACAATCCTATGCTAGACGGCCTTCAAAATTTAACATAATCCGGTTAGCGACAGATTTTTATATGATTCTATAATTTTGCACACCGACATCTTTTTTAACTGCGTCTAATATAACCGTCAAATTAACAACAAGGTATTAAGCAAAGAGGACCTTGGAATCTCCATGAGTCGAGATTATTCGTTTTTAGTATCGATATTTTTAGCAAAATAATTCAAATTTATCTTGAGCCTGTTATCGCCACACTGAACTAACGACATTTTAACAAAAGTGTTGAAGCATACCCGTAATAAAATACTGAGGTGATTAAAGAAACATCCGTTAAACTCGAAGGTTAAACTAAAGAAATACCTGC
This sequence comes from Atethmia centrago, assembly GCA_905333075.3. NCBI lineage: Eukaryota > Metazoa > Arthropoda > Insecta > Lepidoptera > Noctuidae > Atethmia > Atethmia centrago. The sequence continues at coordinate 28,671,197 of HG995374.1, forward strand.
TAAGTCACTATTTAGTAGTTCTGCGAACAGTAGACCTCGTGAGCTCAAACTTTTTGCAACGATTAATATACCACTAAAGTTATTTGATTTGGATAGGAGACAATAGATTGTCCGATCAAAGCTGAACTTCGTTAGGAGCCAATCTCTGCATTTGCTGCAGCAAATGCAAGATTGGCTCCTAACGAAGTGCCTGCAGGCATATCCTATAATACCTAACGCCAGATAGTAGGTCAACATCGAATTTTTCGACATTAATTCCGTTCGACGTGCCAAACGGTGAAGGAAAACATCGTGAGGAAACCGGCATGTCCTAGAACCAAAAATTTGAAGAAATGTGACATCTACCAACCCGCACTGGGCCCGCGTGGTGGTTTACGGCCCACTCCCTCTTACAGAGAGGAGGCATGTGTCTCAGCAGTGGGAACATTATAGGCTGATGATGTGTGTGTGCCATATACCACAGCAGTCGCAGCTATGTTATTGTTACTTTGGGTAGTCAAAGCAGTCAGAAAACTGATTGAAGCTACTGCGTTTAGCCAAAAGATTCATGGCAAGTGGCAAGACGATAATTAACCACTCTGCTTGACACGATTTTGATATAATATGACACATCAGCTGACATGACGGGATGATGTTACGTCATTAGATTCAGGAATTTACATCAACTTTCGGCATTTAAATTTATTGAGAAAAATATGTTACCGCGCCCATTTTATACAAAAATTTGTGGTAAATATCTATAATTATAAATGATGAGGTCGGCCAAACCGCGCCAGTCTACTGCGTGAGTTGTATAGAATAGGTATCACTACACCTATCTAACTTAAATTCGCTGAAAATATGTACATAAACAAAATAATCTCTTAACGAAAATATGCAAATCGGAAAAATAAGTATCATAATTTTTGCATTCCTACTTTTACAATTTTTCATACATAAACTACATAAAAAATACAATCAAATCTTCATAAAAATTATAAAAAAAAATGTGTTGCGAGTGCGACGTGACACTTCTTAGTGCTGACCGTCTACCCAATTTTCTTATTTAAGTTCAAAAGTTGCATTCAGCCTATTTCCTCTCCGACCCCGATGACCCCATTACCCTCCTCCAGGAAAGCAATAGGGCAACGAGTACAGTGCACAAAACACACCGACGACCTACGTTCCGACCTCGCCGCCGAGGTCCCTCGCGTAAACCCCGACGTAATTGTCCCCCCCGACCCTTGCTCGAAGAAGTGCCAGCCCGCGCCGCAGCTGAGCCTGTAGCTTTAAATTCCCCGATTAATAATAATAATATTAACCAGATCCAGCCTGTCCCATCTTGCTGTCCTCCCCCCAGCGACGCCCTAAGCCGAGGTCCGTACCCCACAGGGGGTGCCCTTAGCGTGCAGTCGCTTAGTAATATAAGAAATTCGCCCCTGGCTGGAGGCTTTGAGTTCGCTTAAGGCAGCCACAGGAAAGTCCGGTTAAGTAGTCACGACCTCTCAAGGTCAACTACGAGATGCCACACCAAAAAAAAAAAAAAAAAATTCAGCCTATTTGTTTATTACCAAAAATTTTATAGACTTAATTAACTTAGTTAACAAGGAGGTATTATTAATATAATAAAATAGTTCTTTGATTTCAGGAAAACTAATTATTTTTAATAAGTTATAAGTTAAAATTATTTTGATATTTTTAACAGACTTCATGAATTCGGCTATATATGGGCGGGGATATGGACATGTCCAACGTCCTTCACGTTGGACATGTTCATATGTCCCGAATATGAACCGAATTGATGTTTTGAGGGTATAAAAGTAGTTGTAAAAGATTCCTTACAATTTCGTCATGGTCATCTGTCTATGTGCCTGTCGGTCTGTCTCTGTCTGACTGTCACAATCTCGTAAAATCTAGATTTTAACCAATTTTCACAGTCCAGCTTACGTTACGCGAGCGTTTTCGCAGGGCATTCGTGCCGGGGTTGCGGGGTGAAATAAGCATATTAATATTTATTGTAATCTAGGTGAGCTGAAAGCCTTTCATCATTTCTCAGAAAGCGAATATCATTAATGTCTTCTTGCTCTTCTGTTCAGCATCTAACTGTGTATCTCTCACGTTAGTAGGTATATTCAACCTTGACCCTTCACAACAGATGTTATGACATATCTTCGCGTGCATGAGAATAATTTTCGTGTAAAGAAAATTCTAGATTCTTTTAGAGATATCTGTTGGTTGGTAGTCGTCGCCATTACGTTTAAAAAGATAACTCGGGGTGTTTTACGTATAAGAAAAAGCTAAATATATGTTTAATACTTATCATAATGTTATTGTAAAAATAATTTCATATTTATAGAAAATAATTTAAGTGAAAAATGAAACAACAAATGAAATGGGATGTGAAACGTCAGTATGTAAAAAATATTATTCATTTTAATATTAACATAAAACACAAATAAATTTATTGTGTTTTATGATGTTAATACTATAAAACAACATCGTACGTATTGATTAATCGACCGATTCTTCTAACATTAACTTAGCAGTTATTTTATATGATGATTGATGACTATAGATTATTTTTTAAAAAAACGTTAGACGATTGAATGAAGTCAGATACCTATTCGTTCCGTTTAACTGACTGAGCCGAGTACCTACTACCCACAAAACTTGCGTGATTCCCAGTCTGGCTTAAAAAAAAAAACAGCCAAAACAAAAAATAAAATAAGGTAGGAATAAAATAAAATAAGGTAGGTATGTACTTAGAAATTAATAAATTCACCCCGTTTTCAGCAACGAAACGCGTTATAAACAAATGAAAAGTGAAAGCTAAAATTCTTTTTGGTACTATTAAAAATCATCAAACGCTAACCTACTCCAAGTATGGCTAGATTGTAGAATTACCGATGCATGACTAATATCATTTTGGAAATATATTCGATTTAAATATAGAATTCGTCGAAAAAATCTTTTAATGACGGCCATAATCCCTTGATACTACCCACAGTTCACATCTCAAACAATCGAAATTCAAAAACAAAGTCATGGCCCTCCAAAAATAACCGTTCATCCAACAAAAATAAAATATGAAATTAACCAAGGTCAAGTTCAGTTGCGCCACTCACCCAAGGCCGTTGCGAAGGTCGTGTGCGCAGGAGTTGCACAAATGTTACCGTGGCTCGTTCACTACTGAGAGTCTGAACGGCTCGACCGGCGTGTTTCACAACCCCGGCTATGTCTTAACCAGTGATTGTGGCAAAGGGATTGTATCAGAACATGTTTCTATTTTTTTCTATTTTTCTTGTTAGAAAGTTGTAGTTAGATTTGGGTGAAATTTTTGGGGTGGGTAAAGAGGGTCGTAAGGGTTGTCAAGATCGTTTTTTTTTCGTTAGTCACTCCAAGGCCATTTGCCCAAACATAATTATTATGCTTTTCTGTATGACTCTGGAGACTATATTTTTTTAGGGGTATTTTGCCCACAGTCCTGGTATTTCTAGGGCAGATCATGCTGTAAGTGAAGTACTCACTTAAATGTTCTTTATAGCCGTTTTCAGGCATTTTTATCCCAAGCTAGCCACTGCAATGGACGGGAGCATCCATTAAAAATCTTGAAAGCCAGAATGAACAGTGACGACTACCAGAAGCACCGAGATAACGAAGCTTAACGAGTCCAGGAGAAATGATTTCACAGCACAGTATGGAAAACTCAGGAATTATAATAAAACCAATTTAATAATTTCTGAAAAGTAAAGTTGCCTGATTTCCTTCACCTACTTAAAGATTTTATAAACATGTCAAATTATTTGAATTTGTTAAAAAAAAACTTTGAGGAGGTTTAGATTTCAGGCATCTAGGTAAAAAACTGACATTGGTAGATGATTTACCAATAAATTACTGGGTTTAAATCATAATAAATAATATTGTAGTATTTTATGGATCGAAATTATTTGTCAACACTAATATTGATAAATGCTGAGACGTCTTTTCTTTCGGTACCTGTTTTTTAGCAAACCGATCCTCATGGAAACTAGCTGTAAGTAGCTAGCCTCTGCAGAGAAGAACTTTGTTTAAACATTATTTTATATTATTACTATCCCTTAGGAGGAGAGGCCTCCTGCAAATTCTTCCAGGCATTCTTTTCAAGCGCCACTTTGAACCAGGTCTCGCGTAACCCGTTCGGATTATCTTCACATCTTCTTGTCTGTTTCTAAGTGAAACAGACAAGAAGTAAGGAACAGAAAAAAAAGTACAAAGATGATGCTTATTCCTAAAGAAATCTCATCCAGCATACCTGCGATAGGAAAATAGACAAAGAGATCTTTCTGAGAGAACTGAATTCCTTTCATTTCCTGTGCTAGTTTCGCGGGCATTTTGATAAAGTTATGTAAGCTGGCTGAAATCTTGTTGATGTAATATTAACAGACTTTACACAAAACATAGATTTTTATAGAACTAATGCAGCATTTAAAAGTAATTCGTTATTGTTATTGATACTGTGTCATACCTCTATTTATAAAAGCATTCATAGATTCTCGATATTCATTACGTGTTATGAATACTTAATGAACATTAAAACAAAAACAGAAACTGAGAACCTGATGTTCCTATATTGTGTAACGGTAAACGACACATCGTCTTAAATCTGATTCCAAAAGATGTAGCTAAATTCGTTGGCAAAGATATCGGGATCAGGTGGACTGCCGTTTCTGTGGGCTGTATTGGAAACTAGTAAATGATAAATGATTTTATTTCTGTAAGTAGGTTTTTACAAACAATTTTACACGTCAAACATAGTTTTTAAAACTAGATGAGGTCGGCGTTTCCTATCTGACTACTCTGAGAAGAAAGGCCGAAACAAACTCAGAGGTCACGTTCTCTTTTAAAGTCCAGACATAATCTTGGTCAGATCATGTGAAGACCATGTAGATTGGTGTCTGAAATGGGCTTTTGATGAAAGAACCACACATATTGAGTGAACCTGTCCAGTCAGTGCACGCATTTGTCAGTAGTTGTGCAGCTCAACTCAGAACTAAAGGAGCTCAACGATTCAACGAACAAAACCAAAGAAAGGACATTTGGCTAGGCCGCAAAAATACTCAAACTGTCAGACCATGTTAAAACTAACTGAGAATAAAACAAAATTAAACAATGACCCACATGGTCTTCACATTTACAATAATTAAAATAATATAATACTACACAGAGTAAAAATTCATGTCATTGCATAAATAAAATTCATCAATGCCAATGTGTATATCCGGACATAATCTTGGGGTCAATAAGATCATTTGAGGACCATGTAGGTTGGTGTCCGAAATGGTCTTTTGAGGAAAGAACCACACAGATTTGACCTGTCCAGTCAGTGCACGCATAGTCAGTGCACGGACCCGTCCAGTACATATATAAGGAAAAAACATTACTATAGCCATGATTCTTTATTATGGGGAAACAATCTAGCTAGATTCTTTCAAACATATCGCACATGGAGAGATAACAAACTTGCTGATGTCCTAAATTGTTAGACCAATTTTCATACCTTCAAACTTATCTGTTTTTTTTTTATATTCCTAACTAGGACTAACGTAGCTCTCCGATTTGCGAAGTGTTCTTGGTGTTTCACCTATTCACGGATAGTTTTTATCAGTTCGTCAGTCCCTTATAGTAATTTAAATATCAATGCAATCAGAATACCCTCAACAATAGCATGCTCGTCAAAATTTGTCACACTTTACATTGTATAGTCCGCAATCTGTATGTCCGTTCAGCCAGCCTTTAGAAACTGACACATAATATATTGTACAAAGAAATGATTTTGTAAGATGCGGGCACCATATCGCAAGTCAGGGCACCCATGATGAAACTGTCCAATGCAATTTATTGTGATATCTCTCCACTCTTGCTAAATCCTTGTTTGCAATTCGTTATACTTGCACCTATTGTCCCTGTATGGTTTTTTTCTTTGTATTTCCAGTAATACAATTTTGTTGAGGCTAACGATTTTATTTGCGATGTGACAAGCAAATAATCTCTTCCATCTTTATGTTTCCTAATATCCCTTCACGTGTTGGTAAGTCGAAGAACATTATATCTTCTGGTAAGATTTTGTTTTAGAGTTTCTCTCCTTGAGAACTATTTTAGGATTCGTCGAATAATACCATTGCTTAGCTTACGAGACTTTGACTTTTGGTCATTGTTAGAGCCAACAAACACACATATCATAATATTACGTCTTGTTTCCCCGAAAGGTTGGGCAGAGGTGTACCTGATGCAGGTATACCAACAAGAAGTGTAAAACCAATTTTTCTAGTTTTATTTTTATTCATGAGGTCCTGGGTTCGATTCCCAGAGGTCGGGCAAAGTGTTATTGGGTTTTTCCATTAGTAATTTCTCAGTAGCAGCCTGGAGTCTGGATTTGTGCCCGGTTGATGGCAGTAGGCTCACCCCGTATTACATGGGACTTAAACATATCTGGCAAAATGCGGGTGTGCCATAGGTACACCTCTGCCTAAACCCTCGGGGATTACAAGCGTGATGTTATGTGTGTGTATTTTTATTCTTCTTTTTTTTTAATATTATCAAATATTTATTTGACTCAGTGCATTCATACATATGGAATGCATACATATAGAATTAAAAAACCAAAAAAGTTGTAAGATATTTAAAATAAAGAAGAATAAAAATACTATAAAAGGAGTTTTTACACTTCTTGCTGGCTCTAACAGTCATACGATATGCAGGGTGGCTTGGTAAGACTCTGCTCTTACTGAATTAGCAATCGCATGCAGACTAGGAGTTTTTTCTAGTAAATAGCAGTTTCATAATTTACACCATATTCAAAGACTGCTCTGTTTATCTGAAAGGGAACTGATTTTATGACGAGCAAAAAATTCATTGATTGTATGAGAGAAACAGATTTCTGCTATTACTGAAAATGTAATTGTTGTAATTGTTTCAGCAATCAATCATTCGTTTGAAAAAAATGACGTCAGCGTTTAATCGACCACGACAATAAACAAGTTGTTTATCTGATTAGCACTACATTTGAAACCCCACTTCTTACAGAACGTTCTTAAGGTGATACGTAAAAAATAAATGATAACAAATTGAGCTGGATAAATATAAAAAAAAACTGCGAAAAAGAGAACGCAACAATGCGCTGGAACCAAAATAAAACAAGGTTTGGAGCGCCAAACCAAATAAAAATTGTTTGATAATAAATTAAGCTATGTATCAAAAATATTTTCAACAAGAGTTTTCAATGACCTAATACGCACATATTGAATGCAATTTTGCAATTAAATTACTTAGGATTTTAGAATTACAGAAAAAATATATAAAAGCAGAGTTATTCGGAATTAAATACTATCGAGGAAATTTAACCTAATTGCGTTTTTCTTCAGTCAGAGTCTTAATCAAATAGTCAATAAACATATATCCAAAAATTAAATCCATACTTGCTGTAATAGTTGGTATAGCCTATTCTATCTTTGAAGTTCGTCGGTATCTCCGAAACACTTAGAAATAAGTAGGTCATTACTGAGATGAGTTGAATTAGCGGTAGCATGGCCTTCTGTTCAAACTGTGATAGTAACCTTGGTCTGTCGTGTTTGAACGACGACATCTAGTAAGTCATATAGTGTTGACAAATTCCTAGAGGTATTGATATAAGCTGCCGAGTCTCATGCAAAAAAAACCGTTTCATTGCCACGTGGGGAAGTGTTATTACAATTAAAGTGTAAGTATTGGTAAATTAGGGAAGGTTTAGAGACGAAGACAAGCTTTAGAATCTGTCAGCGGCCTTATCGTAGACAATGCAGAGCCAATTACTACAATATATATAATTAAGGCTTCGGGCACGAAACTAGTGGAGAGGAGAGATGGCCGAGCGGGGCGGTGGCTACGGAACACCCTTAGAAATGTTCAGTGAAATCACTTCAGGCTGTGATTGCTGCACCACCGCTTTCCATAGCATGGCGTAGTCACATTCCTAGTGCCTTCTTTTTTCTATAAACAAAGTTCTTTGTGTTAAAGTCCCCCCATCTTTACATACGTTCTGACAGATCCTGGAATACGCGGGTTGGACGTCTGTTGTAGTGATTCCTTGAGAGGTCTTTGAGCTCATATTATGACCATGATCAAGAGATTTGAAAACCCAACCGGGACTCGTACCCGTGACTACTACCGTACTACGTACCGGGCCATTGCCACTGAGCTGTTAAATTTCTTACTTCGGTTGAGTATCTACCTACCGCAACTAAAGTTCGTTTTTTTAACCATAGATAGTAATTTGACAGGTGCAAATGTCAAACTCTAAATTGAAAAACAAACAATAACGATTTGGAATGTCAAATTACTATCCGCGATTAAAAAACGAACTTTAAATAAGTCATTTACAAACCGTTATGCCTCGCATTGTAGGTCATTACTAAGAAGCTCGAATCAGCGGTTATGCGACCTTGAGTTATATGGTGGTGTGGCCTTCAGCCTTGAAAGCATGTCAGATGGTGTCAGATGCTTGTAAACGATTTTGTTGACAAAAATTTTGGACATGTAAAAGGTGGAGATTATGTCAATCAATTTTATTGTATTTATGATGAATTGATAACCATGCGTCACAGAGAAGTTATTTATATATATTTTTTCTATATGCAGAAGCTCTTAGACATTTTATTAATGCTTATTTTCAAGTCACATGCGTAAAACACGCACTCATGTTGCTTTTCTCTTTATGCAGTCTTTTTTTATCCTTTTTTAGGGTACCGTAGTAAACAAGGAACCCTCATAGTTTCGTTATGTCCGTCTGTCTGTCTGTCTGTCCCCGTTGTAGCTCAGAGACGCTTAGTACTAGAAAGCTGTAATTTGGCATAGGTATTTATTAATCACGCCGGCAAAGTGCTAAAACAAAATCTTGGAATACTATTTTTTTTAAATATCGTCCCTACATTACGTGCAAGAAGTATTTCACATAATGTGGGGATGATATTTTTTTTACGACGACGACCTATCCAAGGATACCCCACACCATGGGATAAACGAGAAAAATATATCATCCCCAATTTACGTGCAAAAATGTGGTAAAAATCTTTCTTCAAGATTTTATTTTACCACTTTGACTGATTAATGTGTATACCCATACCAAATTACAGCTTTCCTAGAACTAAGAGTCTCTGAGCTAAACCGGGGACAGACAGACAGACCGACAGACACGGACATGACGAAACTATAAGGGTTTATTGTTGACTACGGAACCTTACAATGTATTTACTTTTTAAGGTTCCGGTTGAAGGTTGTATAGATTATACAAATAAAAACAATTTAAGTGTTTGTAATGTCAAAATAACAGCTGAATTGAATTGAATTGAGCTTTTTACTAAATGTATCTAGTACATAAATCACTATTTAAAAAAAAAAGTGTTTCTTTTGTTCCGGCTAATCTCCGAAAGGGCTGGACCGATTTCGACGGGATTTTCACTGGCAGATAGCTGATGTTATAAGGAGTAAATTAAGACGAAGCCGGTGCTGGCGGGCAGCAGCTAATGTCAAATAAAATAAAAAAGTTTAGAACACTAGGCAGGCTGCTGGGTATCAAGAAAATATTTAAGTAATGATTTGTCAGTTTAATAATGGTTAGTCATCTATGTGGTTGATCTAAGTGGTTGATCCATCAACCAACAACAATCCCTACTCAGATCCTTCGCAGATGTTCTAAACAGACCAGGAGATGTGATCAACTTCTGGAAGGAGGTGGGCTGGCTGGTTAACCACCGAACGGCCGCCATGGCCCACGCACAATGGTCCACCTGAAGGACTAAGTGCGGAAACGAAACCTTCTAACATAGAACATACTTACTCTGATGAGTAGGTACTTTCAATACCCAGTCATTTCGAAGATATTGAATAATCAACGAAAACAATGTCATCAGCTTATGAAACTTAAAAAGCCCGTTAATCACACGTACAAACAAAAAACGTAATGAAATTGTCGTAACGTTTCTGACCAATTTGACAATGGTCGGTCATTTGATTGGTTGGTTGGTCAAGGTACGTTTTTGTCAAGTTATGGCTTCTTAACTATATATTATAAATAATGATATACAAACAAAAAAATTGAACACGATTTTTTTTATTTGTGTTTAATTATATATAAAATAATAACAAGTGTTTCCAATTTTTTGTTTGTTGTTTGTCTTGTTGGACTAGCGGTCGCAAGCGCTACTGTTGAGCATGAGGTCGTGGGTTCGAATCCCAGGTCGGGCAAAGTGTTATTGGATTTTTCCGTCAGAAATTTCTCAGTATCAGTCCGGAGTCTGGATTTGTGCTCGGTTGATAGCAATAGGCTCGCTTCCTATTGCAAAGGAATTAAACATAAGGGGCGAAATGTGGGCCTCTGCGTGACCCTTCGGGGATTATAGGAGTGATGTAATGTAATGTTATGTTATGTTATGTAATGTAATGATATGTAGTACTATTTGACGGGACATGGTATTAAACTCTAAAATAAAATAACTTTGCTTCTACGATAGAATGAACTGGTTAAATAAAGGCGATCGACTGCAGTAAACTTAATTTTACTTGAGTCAAATAGTTGCAAACGGCTTTTTCAACACATCTTTTATTTTGTCAGCAGAAATATTATTCATTGATGAATGATTGACATTAAAACGTGGTCAGCGTTGTTCGTTGCCTCGAAGCGCCCTCTCTCGGCGGTGGTAGGCCGTTCAATTATAACAAACGTATAGTTTAGATAGAAATAAAAAGAACCCCTTTAAAGTGTTTATTTATTTATATATACTTAATTGTACACCATACATAATCAGCCTTTAATGTTCCCACTGCTAGGACACAGGCCTCCTCTCTGTGAGAAGGAGTGGGCCGTAATCCACCACGCGGGCCCAGTGCGGGTTGGTAGATGTCACATGTCTTTTTGGTTCTAGGACATGCCGGTTTCCTCACGATGTTTTCCTTCACCTTTTTGAGAGCAGTGGTGATGAAATGATTTACACAAAGTAAAGCACCTGTCCGGGTTCGAACCTACGATCTACAACTCGTAAGTCCCGGCCGTTACCACTGGGCCACCACTGCTCACACCATACAGAAAGTAAATAAATCATATACAATGGGCGACCTTATCGCTTTCTGCGATCTCTTCCAGGCAACCATGGAATGGACAGTGATTTGCTTGGACATAAAGTGGGGCTATTGGTGCAAATAATAAGTATACAATATACTAAAATAGATCATCATCATTTCAGCCAAAAGACATCCACTGCTGGACATAGGCCTCCCCCAAGCACCGCCACTTCGACCGGTTTTGTGCTTCCCGCATTCAGCGGATTCCTGTGGCCTTCACAAGGTTATTGGTCCACGTTGTAAGAGGAATTCCAACACTACGTTTTCTGGTACGCGGTCAACACTCCAAAACCTTGCGGCCCCATCGGCCATCTGTTCTGCGAGCAATGTGCACTGCCCATTGCCACTTAAGTGTGGCAATTCTTCGGGCTATGTCAGTTACCTGCGGATTTCTGATTCGATCGCGTAGGGAAACTGCATGCATAGCCCTCTTCATTGCCCTTTGGGTGACTTTTAGCCTTCTAATAAGGCCCATTGTGACCTACCATCTAAAATAGATACACAGATATCTGTTTGTGTGTTGTGTTTTAGGCGGTTATTTGTGGTCGCATCCATTTTTTTATTTTATATAAAATTATAAAAAAAATACAAATATTTATATAAATCTATTTAGATTTATTACTATTATTATAAATATATCCTAAATAATATATACATAAATACATACATACTAAATGTATAAGCAACGAAAATAAATGAAGACTATTGATAATTACAATTACCGACATAGCCTGCGGAGTAAGCAAGCTGAAGTGGCAGTGGGCTGGCCATGTTTGTAGAAGGACTGATGGCCGGTGGTGCAGACGAGTCCTGGAGTGGAGATCGCGTATCAGTAAGCGTAGTGGGACACCTCCATTTAGATGGACCGACGACCTTAAAAAGCTGGGGCAGATTGGATGCGGATGGCGGAGGACAGGGTATTGTGGCTCAGCCTGGGAGAGGCCTATGTCCAGTGGACTGTTATAGGCTGAGTTGATTGATTGATTGTGCTAATTACAGTTACGAGAACAAGATCACAAACGACAAGTAATGTTCCTTTACGAGTCAAAGTATATTTCCAACAATTACAAAATTAAGCTCTACCTGGGTTTTACAGACATATATATGACATACATGTATACTGACTATTATTCCTATTGCTGGTACTTACTGACACCAAATAAGAAGACAGAGGCAAGCAAAATAATAAGTCCTTTGGGGAGGCCTATGGCTAGTAGTGACGTCTTTCGGCTAAAATGATGAAAGATGATGGATATAATCAGTAAGCTTAATATTTCTACATAGACTAATAACTGGTATTAATATAAGAAGTACATGAACTAGGTACTACGCGTACTACACATATTGAGACATGGATTAGGAAACTAGTCCAAGCAGAAAGTGTGTATGGTACCACTATATCCTTACGTCCAAATTATCTCAGGTATCTAAATCGGCGACTCTCACGGAATACTGAGCGCAAGCCTTGCTCAAGCGAGCATATTGAGCATGGAATTCAGATATGGACACGCTCATTTCTTGGTACGGGGATGGTAGAACGCCTAGGTATGTGAGTGGAAAAATGACAAATTCATCGGCGTGTACGGATATATAAATAGGGAACAGTGGATGATGATGTTAAATGTACGTCGAAGATATCGGTGACGACCGAAGGATGTTGATTTTTGGAAAATCATTAGGTACGTATATAAAAGTTTTACGAGACACCTATCTTTTGTGTTAATGGTGTTAATAAGATTGTGTTGCATGAATATATTATTATGATCTTTGAACTTAGTCTATAGCTAGGCAGACGAACTCATAATATGGTCGTAACAACGAAGATAAGCCATCACAGCAGTGGAGAAATTTAAGATCTATGCCTTTTTAGTTTACAGTGGAGGCTTAGTAATAGGATCCGTTTGGCACCCTTTGGCCACGGAACCGTTTTACTAAGCCTTCAATATCCGTTCGTCCGTCTGTCTGTCAGCAGACCTGTCCTGTATCTCATGAATCGTATTAGGTAGATAGTTAAAAAAATTACAAATTGTGTATTTCTATTGCCGCTGTAACTACAAATTTTAAAAATAAAATAAAGAATATCTTAAAGGGGGTCCATACAAGAAACGTGTTTTTAGGGATCCGTAGTAAACAAGGAACCCTTATAGTTTCGCCATGTCTGTCTGTCTGTCTGTCTGACCCCACTGTAGCTCAGAGACGCTTAGAACTAGAAAGCTGTAATTTGGCATAAGTATACATATTAATCACGCCAACAAAGTGCTAAAATTTAATATTGAAAAAAAAAAAGTTTTTACCCATTTCCCTTGCACGTAATGTGGGGATGATATTTTTTTTTCTCTTCTATCCCATGGTGTAGGGTATCGTTGGATAGGCCGTTCAAAAATATTGCAGGTATATAAATACCACTTTTCAATTCAAGGATCCACTACATTAAACTGCTAATTTTTTTTAGAGTTAAGTCCCCCCCACCCCTCCCAGCTAAATGGTTGTTTATGGAGATGTGAAAAAAATCATAGCAGTAGTACATATAATGAAATGAAATTAAAAGGAAAACTATCACGGCTAAGTGGGCTTTACAAGTTAACGAGTTATAGTCGACCAACTTAAATTTGCAGTTGGAGAATTGACCGTAGCATATATCGATATATGGGAGAACAGGTTTTTCAACTACAATGTTAAGTTTGTTTTTGGAATAAATTCGTCCCAAGTAACTGGAAGCTTTCGTTGTGCGTGGTCCGACACGCACTTAGCCGGTTTTTTTAACTAAAGAATTTAATAAAAAAAGTTGTAGTGTTCAATATTGTAAGGCTCGCGACGAGCGGACCCTTCGTGAGCTAGACCGAATCGCACTTGGCCGGTTTATAATGCTTTTGACTGTGTAGGGAATTGGTGACCATCAATAAATACCCTCAATCCAAGATACCACAAAGAATCCACAAACTTGTTTTGTGAATTCTTTCAATCAACGGCTGTCAAATAAGAAAGGATGAAATTCATTGATTTCAAGGCTGTTTTTAAATTGATTCTGCTGATTATGACGAAACCGTATATTAAAATAAATGAAGTTGGTTTTAATGAATACTAATAGATGAAAGATTTTACTAGCTATTCATAAGTAGGTATATCCGAAACGTCTTGGTTTCTTAACCTTTAAAAAAATTGCGATATATACTTCAGTGTTGAGGAGTTTGACCTCTTTTTTTCCGCAGAACTTTAAAAATTGTTGTTTTTTAAAGTTCTCCTAAACATCCAAATCAAATTAAATTAAAATATTTTGTTGCACATAAACCTACATGAGCAGTGGTGGCCCAGTGGTAACGGCCGCGGATCAGTGGTGGCCCAGTGGTGACGGCCGTGACTTACGAGTTGTAGGTCGTAGGTTCGAACCCGGACAGGCGCTTTACTTTGTGTAAATTGTTTCACCACCACTGCTCTCAAAACGGTGAAGGAAAACATCGTGAGGAAACCGGCATGTCCTAGAACAAAAAATTCAAAGACGTGTGACATCTACCAACCCGCACTGGGCCCGCGTGGTAGATTACGGCCCACTCCCTCGCACAGAGAGGAGGCCTGTGTCCCAGCAGTGGGAACATTATAGGCTGCTTATGTAAACCTACATGGGCACTTATGAAACGTCATAAGCTACGAGTAGGTGCACGGTTCCAATTGGTCGTTTCCTATGGAGAAGAGCCGGCAAGAAACTCCACGGTTACTCTTTTAAAAATAATTGGTCTTTACAACGTTTTCAAATTACAGTGTTAATAGGTATGGGAGGACAGTGAAGGCCTTTCAACAAGTACCAGGTACTTAACAAAAAATACATGGTCTACATATCTACAGTTTATTAAGCCTACAACGTTCTCACATTCACAAAATATAAAAGAATTTATACAATGTATAACTAAAATAACAAAAGTATAGATCGATTTAAACCAAATGACATGATTGCCATTACAACTGTAACAAATGTGAATTAATATCCTGGCCACAAAAACCACTAATACATACGAGTATGTAGTTAAAATTAAAATTGTAGGTATATAATGTCAAATCATCATCAGATCCTAGCTGTTTTCCAACTATGTTGGGGTCGGCTTAAAGTCTTACCGGATACAGCTACATGTATTTTACATGTAGTGACTGCCTATCTGACCTCCACAAGCCAGTTACTGGGTAACACGATACCCCTTGGTAAGACTGGTCGTCAGACTTTCAAACTTCTGACGACCCGTAACGACTGTCAAAGATATACAAATGACAGCCGGGACCAACGGCTTAACGTGCTTTCCGAGACACGGCCCCTCCGTGTATACCTCCCCTCTTGGTATGTAAAGATGGTCCCGGACCCATCTACGGACCAACCGCGGCAAGCGTAGCTTAACTTTATATAGGTATATAATGTCAAATAATGAAAAGATTATGAAGTATGTAGTGTAAGTATGAAGTGTAATAATTAAAAAAAAACATCGTAAATGCGTTGTTTTTTTTTTTGTTTTTTTTTCTCCCAGATTAGGGAGTATTGTATATTATATATATCTAACTGTCCATACTCCATACAAATATTATACAAGCGAAAGTAACTCTGTCGGTCTGACTGTAATCTGCCTTTTCACGGCTGAGCGGATTTTGGTAGACCACGGCCGGGGTTAGGACCAATTACTATATAGCCTCAATTCTCTTTGATTAGGACCTAGGATACGTTTTATTCTGGTAGTAAATGCCCCTGAGATAATGGTGGTTTATAATTTTTGATCTTCAAACAATATCTTTATTAGAAACAATTTATTTATTTTTATCTACAGTCCCAATGACATGGGTAAATAACTTCCCTACCTACATACTATATTTCTTCTAAGCTTACTGCAACGCATTTCTATACTTTAAGGCGCTGACAAGACCCAATTGACCAAAATTGGCTTTGCTTAAGAAAAAAAATTGCCAAATCTGTATAGTTTGTGGCAGCGAAAAAAATATATGTTAATTTTGAACATATTTCCCAAAACTTGGTTGTTACCAAAACAGGTTTTGAAAAAAGATCTCGATACAAACTAACGTTAAACTAACCTCTTACCTTGAGTTCTAATCCAAAATATCTGTATTAAATATCAACATACGTTACATATTTAATTAATAACAAGAACGTCTTATTCGAATGCAGAACTTGGTTGTTTTTTATTTTCGATTACTTAACTCAATTTTGAGTAAATAGATAATTGCTTCATAATTTGCAATAAATTACAAGCGTTGTGTCATCGCGCTTCTCTTTCTTTTCTATGCAATGTCAGACAGTGACCGCGGTTTACGTGTTGTCAGCGTCTTAAGGCTCCCACAGACAGGCGTGCCGCGACGGAGTGACGCGATTCTGATAGAACAATTTCCATGAAATTGTTCTACTGCAGACGCGTCGCGCTTGTCTGCGGGGCCTTAAAGTGTGAAAATCGTAGCAGTAAGCTTAGAAGAAATGTAGGTAGGGAAGTTGTTAGCTGCCTTTGGGGTGGATACTACACGGATTTGGATAGTTTTTTTTTGATAGATATACGAGGTAGCTACGGGTAGGTAGACTTATAGGTCGAATATTATCATGCTTACAAATAAAAATGACTGTGATACTTCATACAACGGAATTTAGGTAACTAAAGCAGCTGTTTTTCCTTCAAAAATTTTTGTGTCCGACCGAAAATGGTTTTTTAACCGAAAATGAAGAAGGAGCTTCGGCTTTAGTCGAATTTTTAGCCGACAATGAAGCCGAAAACGATATGATATTGACATTAAACAATATTAAAATTTCCGCTGTACACTGAAATCTTGTTTGTAATTTTTACACATAGGGAGCGAAAGAGCAAATATAGGCTTTAAAAGAAATATAAAACACAATAATTCCATTAGAGGTTACAAAACTTCGTGTTTTTTTTTTTATTTATTTATTCGTACTATTTTTTTCCTCAACAGATGTACTCGCCAAACTTAAATTTTTATTTCTTGTTGTAGCGAGTGATTATATAATATAATCAATCAATACAATATGATATGACTTTTCTTTTTACACGAATTGATCAACCAACAGATTTCACAAATATTTGTCAATTTGAGTAAAAAAGATTGAATGACATGACATGTTGAATGCCTTTATAAGCATGTCGAAAATAAAAACAAAAGTCAAGAAAAAATAAAAGTAATTACTTACCCATTTATTTATGCGCATGGTGAAAAAATACAACATAACTTTGCTTCACAACTTCAAAACAAAATCGCATCGCGTGAGTGAAACCACGAGCCGACCCGATTCACCCCGAAGAAAGTCGAATGTCACCTGTTATTGCCGAGCTTTACGAAGTAGACACGCGACAATTCACAAACTTCTGATTTTCGGCTTGGCCGAAGCTTCGGTTGGTTTATAGCCGAAAACGAAAATATGGCCGAAAACGAAAACGAAGGGTCGGTCGGTCACTAATATTTATACACGGTGGAAAGGATATCGTCACACAAACATTTACCATGGATGGACCTATATGTTTTTAGACTCGGCTTATTAAAAAAACAGCAGATTTTTTTAATAACCGAAATAAATTTCAACGCTTGTGAACTGAATCCATGACCCGATGTATATCACCGTGTATTATCCAAAAATGTCTGAAGGTGCAACGATCGTGAGAATGTGCATGACTTAAACGAGCAGGGGTAAAATACCAAACTAGGTTGCATTAACCCGACGACGATCACCTTCAGTATCGCGCAACCAATTTGACATTTGCGCAAATTCCAGTTATACCCCTAAACTTTCTACGTAGCCGTAGTCTAGAAATTTTATTAATTTATTATTTCATCTGTAGACCGTGACGAGAATGATTTCTTCATTTTGTATTGTATTTGAATGTGTTGTTATGTTCCGAAGGTTAGGAAGATTTCGGAATAAATACGTAATATTAAGAATGTGGATGTACTATAGATAAATTCTAGATTAGATTCTTTAGATTCTGCCTAACCCGACGGGGAAAACAAGCGTGATGCTATGTCATGCTTTATGAAGGCTTTTATTTGTGCATTAAGTTCTGTTTACGTTTTTATCTCTGCTTGAGAGTTTATAGTTTTCGGTGTTTTCCTTTTTTTTTTGTTGGTATAGTGGTGTGCTAGCTGACATATGGCTAATAATATAATATTTTGTGTTGCACGTAATGTAAATTGTTTTGCATACTGTTGTACAGAATCCATTTATTTTTCTCTAACTGAACAGACAGCTGTGCTGCTGGGGAGTTTGTTGACAACTTCTTCCTCCCAGCTAAAGCACTAGGAAGTGGTGAAGGGTGGGCGTTTTGGGGGACTGTCTTATGTAATTTTGACGTTCGAAAAGTGCTGATTCTCAGCCTAGTTTGAATAAATGACTTTTTTTTTTTTGATGTGCTAAGGATTTTTGATTATTTTCTTTGGGATTTTTTGGCTAGTCAGAAAGATAAAGAGTGATATGAAAGAAAAAGTTTTGAATGATAAAGTGACGGCTGAAAGGCGAGAACGAATGTAAAAACCAGCCAAGTGCGTCTCCGACCACGTACATTGAATGGTTTCGTAGTTGGGATGAATTAATGATGAAAGAACAAACGTAACATTGTAGTTTGAAAACATGGTCTTCCCTGCATTCCAACTTCAAATGTAAGTTTGTACGCAAAGTATTGAGAGCTATAAGGCTCCCACAGACAGGCGCAACCCGACCGACACTAGTAGCACAATTTCTATGAAAACTTCATGGAAAGTGTCGCGCTGCCAGTCGCGCCTGCGATATCACGCCAGTCTGCACGAGCCTTTACCATGTTATTTTAAGACCATAGACTTCTCATAGGTTGTCGTGTAATCTATAAGTATAAATGAATGATGAAAATTGAGTATTCTCCCCCTTGTATCCGACAAGGGGGAGAATAGTAAATTTTCATCTAATAAACGACTGACAAGGGGATGCGATATCCCCGAAACTTTTCACCATATATGTTATTTTCCCTGCGACAAAGTGTCTACTTTGCATGTTAGTGCACATACTGCACAATAATCCGGGGTCGCGGCAAGGCCCCTGGCAACACAGGCAACAGGAAGGAATACGGGTGGGTTTTAGTCAGTAAGAGTCTGACACACCCTCCCGCTCCGCCCAGAGCGGGAGAAGTTATTTGATGATTTCCTATCCAAAAAAAAAGACTGCACAAGAACAGATTGGTTGGAATTACATTAAAATATTTAGTAACAACGGAAATCATTAAAGCGCTCTTCCTCTCTTCCACTTATTAAAAATGTTGCTGTGCCCGACAGGGTCCATAATTGTTTCTATTTATTTTTATTCACCACCTTTAAGTGTACATTATGGATTGCAACACAGATTAATTGAATTGAATTAAATTGGATAAAAATGTTTCAATTTCCTCACTAAAGTTTTCTAAGCATCGGCAATCCGTATTTGTTGACATTGTAAATTGAGTAGGTATGGTTTTTCATCAGGAAAAGATTAAACAGTTAAATAAAATCCCACGCGACGATGGGAAAAGACTAGACGGAATGACCATAATGCCTTGGAAGGTAGGTAGGCCTTTGGTGTGGGATGCCATGTGTGTCCACACCCTTGTGCCATCCCATCTTCCTAGCACGGCGGGCTGTGCTGGGGCGGCTGCTGCAGGTGCGGAAAACCTCAAACGGCGCAAGTACTCAAATCTTTTTGGGACTTATATGTTCGAGCCGTTTGGGGTTGAAACACTAGGGCCATGGGGTCCGAGTGCCCACTTAGTTTTTAGAGACATCGCCAAGCGGTTGGTCGACTCCTCACGTGACGAGAGGGCTGGTCTATTTTTTGGCCAAAGAATCAGCATTGCCATACAACGTGGTAATGCTGCCAGCCTTTTGGGTACTTTTCCTGTTGACAGCGATGCGGACGAATTTTTTGACGCCCTTTGATATTTTGCCCTCCCTTTTTATATAATTGTACATATAATTATTATTATTTTAATTGTTAGTTTTTAAATGATGTAGATATTACCAATAAACGTTACGAGTCAAAAAAAAAAAAAGTTAAATAAATAAGTAGTCATATCATAACGTCGGTCGTAAATATCATAGGTCGTAGATCATATCATAGGACTTTATAAAAAAAAATGTGTGGTAAAATATTATTTTTCATTGACATAAACAGGAACTACGTCTGTATATACCTTTACAGGCAAAAAATCCTTTGTTAGGTAAGTTCCCACAGACAAAACCACCAAGTTGTTTAACATTTGACTTCCTCAAACTTATTTTTGATAGCAACCTTAAAACATTAAGATGTCGTATACCTAAGCGGTCCATATCTAATTTGATCTTCAAAACGAATGTCCGTATTCACTAAAACAAAGCGACACTTATATGACTGCATAAATAAAAACGCTGTTAGATTTTCAACTTTCGGTGCCAAGCCGAGCGTTGAAAATCCAATAACGCCATTTTAGATTAATTTAGGTGTTGCCTAGTGTTAATGAAAACTGGCATTTTGTAAGAATCAAGCGTTTACCAATTGGCATGGTCATGGCAAGTTGACCATAAGAAACCTTTTTTTTTGCTTTCAACTAAGGCTTAGTTTTCGAAGGAGATGAGCAGGTGATCAGCTGAGATATGCGGAGTAACAAAAAAGTTCTTATAATTTATTTCCTCAAGCTATTGTCTTTATTCAGTTATTTCAAAATGCTGTGTTGTTTTTTTTTTGGGTATATGTAATTTTTCAGTATATAACAAAACTAACATAATTATGCAAAATTGAATCCCGTAATTATTCTTACTAATATTATAAATGTGAGAGTTTGTTTGTTACAGTGTCACGCTAAAACGGCTGAACGGATTTAGATGAAATTTGGCACATGGGTAGACCATGACCTGGAGAAGGATATAAGCTACTTTTCATCCTGGACCGTAGACGAAGTCGCGGGCAACGGCTAGTACTTATTAAATGCAGCGCTATAGTCACATTCTACGCAAGATAGCTCAAATAATACTTGAAGTACTTATTACGTATTTGTTCTATGATTTGTGACCCATGTCACAAAACAATGCTTCCTAACTATTGATCGAAACACAATAATACCAACTATTTTACAATTTACGTTGTTATACCTAATACTGATTTAAATGTGTACTTTGGTCCTAATACTGATTTATACCGGTCCTGTTTTCTACTAAAGTCTGTTTTTTAATTTCGAAGGCTAAATTGACACATGCAAATGTCAAACTACAAATTGAAAAAAAACATGAAAAAACGAACAACAATCATTTGAAATGTCAAATTAATCTGGGATAAAAAACGAACTTTAGTAGATTTTAATCTAAATACTTAGGGAGGGTGATCGATTAATATGCACCAAAAAACTTGTTATGGGTTAGGTAATGTTTTGGAAAGAATGTAATAATTTACTCAATATCAGACTGGAATGTTTAGAAACGTACGAACTAATTAACTTAATACCTAACCTCCGCTCGCCTTCCAGTATTCTTATAGCAAGACGCATGAACAGGCATGATTATCAGGCATTATTATTTTGCTTGCAATTAATACATATCCTGTATAGCTAAACATGTGGACTTTAGATTAATACCTGACTGTAACAACTTTATACCATGTTTAAGGCAAATAAAGACTTATATTATCTTATCTGAGAAGCGCAGAAACGCTCAGTTACGACTACACACGATATCGGCCAACATTTTTAAGTCATGTATCAATAACTTTATTTTTGGAGATGTATTGTATTAAAAGTTGCATTACCTACTTACAAAATCATCTCCGAATCGGTTTGTTAAAAAAACTTACAAAGAATAATAGCAACAAGTTGTTTACTTGGCAAAAACTCAGAATTTAATATCAGGCTGTTTTTTCTAGCTTTATATTCAAAACTAGCTTCTGCCCACGACTCCTTTCGCGTGGAAGTTGAAAGATACCACGATTTACTAATATAATAGCCACATTTTTATCAAAAACCGTCTAGTGTAAAGTGGGTCTGGTCGTAAGCACTACTGTTGAGCATGAGCTTCTGGGTTCGATTCCCAGGTCAGGCAAAGTGTTATTGGGTTTTCCATCTCAGTAACAGTCTGAAGTCTGGATTTGCGCCCGGTTAATGGCAATAGACTCGCCCCCTATTACATGGGACCTAAACATAACTGCCTAAATTGAATGTGGGTGTACTGACTATAGGTTGGTACGCCTCTGCCCAACCCTTCAGGGAATACAGCCGTGATGCTGTTATTTTTATAAAACATACATACAAAGACTCACGCTTTCTTCCCATGTGTGTACGCAGAAACTATAGAACGCCACCTGCTACGCTCCTTACATACTCCTTTTGCTTCGTTTATAGTCGCCGGCATTTATCTCGAGCTCTGATCCTTAATTACTTTAAGTGATTTTGGACCTTACTCCTGAGACAATACGATGGGCACACAAACCCCCACCACTCCGCCGAGAGCTCAAGTTAAATGCCGGCAACTATACGTCCATAAATTTCGTCGCGAGTACTACGCACACGCACGCACGGATCCATGGCAACCTTGATTGACTAAGAGGTGGTACCGGTGCGACAGGACCCGTGGATACAATCAGGGTCAACGGTTTTGCTGGAATGTCAACGCACAAACCTATCCAACATGTAAGCTTTTCTATCAAAGGAAAAATTGTAGTGATGCATTTTCTATCACTAACGCTGAAGCTATGGACACACTATCCTTGTTCACGCAAACCATTACCCGAGACGATTTATATCAATGTTCTCATTTACCAGTTTTAATTGATCAGCTCATACTCGTAGATGCGACACCCAAAATTCTTCTTGGTGCTAAACTTTGGTATTTGACAGTTAGTCGTGATGTGAGAGAGGGTTCTACCTGTAGCAACCCATACAGTTTTAGGATGGGTATTGCATGGGAATAGGGATGATGACAATTTTTTTTTGCCCGCTAGGTACCAAGATATTAAAAAATATTGGACACATGTTTTTTTACGTAATCAAAAGATTACGGCGATACATTGAGTAAAAATGTGACATGACATCACTTCTTGCTAGGTTTAATACAGAATTGTGGCGTATCGAGCAGGGGTCCCCAACTTTAATGCTTTTTATCTAAGTATTTTTTTATTAATATGACAAAGCAAAAAATATGTGTCAAATATTTTTTCATTATCTGACTGATGGACTAAATTTGAGGCATCATCATATATTACTTATCGTGTGTTTTTTAGTCTGTGCTAAATAAATGTATTTTCTTTCTTTTCCTTCTAGAAATATTAGGATCTATTAGCTAAGCGATTGTCATCTGGTAGAGTCAAAGTCGGTTTAATTTGGCATAACGATATTCCAGATATACCTGACAACAACCCTCAATTCTTGTCAAGATTTTTAGGTTTAGAAAAACGTATGGCATGTTCATAATATATTGGAAAAAGGACATGCTGAAGAGTGCCCTAAGGACACGTACCAAAACGTGATTAATTCATCAAATCATATCAATAAAGTTCTTTGATATTTACTACATTTTCCGGTAGTACATCTGCAGAAGAAGAAATTACGAGTTGTCCATGATGCAGCTGCAAGGACTTCCCGGGATAGCCTCAATTCCCTTCTTTTGCTACAACCTCTTCTCTTCTCCACAGTTTGTTTCGATTTCGCGAAGGTCATGTTGCTTTAACTGCTTACATAAAGGAGATGTTCTCAGATCAAAATGAGAGACCATGACCGAGATGTTTTGTTTGAAGAGAGAATCATAGTAGCGAACTGAAAGAGTTTAGAATGAGCTCTGTAATTTTTGGTGCTATATGCAGCCCGTGCACGGCTCTTTGTATTAAAAATCGCAACAGACAAGAGCTACAGAAGTTGTACCCTGCAGCAGCAAAAACTTTCATTAATGATCATTACATGGACGATTTTTTAGGCAGTATAGATGACGCACAGGAGACTTCGCAGCTTGCAGCTGACATTATCAAAGTTCACAAGTCAGCAGGGTTTCAAACGAGCCTGCTGCACTCATTGGTGTTCCTGAAGACCTACGTGCTACAACTCCCGAAAATATCCACGGCGCGGGCACGGGCGCGAGGACGTCGTTCGAATATTAGGTATTATTTGGCATCCTCAGAACGACGATCTTGTTCTGTCCTATCTATCAGACAGGCAGCAAAAAGTAAGCGTTAACGGGGCGATGTTCTCGGGGTCTCTAGTAAAGATGGGCGTGCCTCAAGGTTCAATTCTTGGCCCTTTGCTATTTCTAGTTTACATATATATTAATGATCTTCCTTATATGATGACTAACTTATCGGATATAATTCTATTCGCTGATGACACTTATTTTAAAATAGAAAAGATACGGATGTCTTACACGTCAACGATAGCTTGGCTGTTCTTTCGAAATGGTTCGCAGCTAATAATCTACTACTTAATGCGAACAAAACAAAATGTCTTAAGTTCTCATTACCAAATGTACCCCAAGTGGGTCTAAATTTAAAACTTGATGGCAAGAAACTAGATGTTGTTACGGAAACTGTATTTCTAGGAATTACTCTAGATTCGAAACTGCAATGGGGTGCCCACATTAGAGCTCTTTCAGGTAGATTAAGTTCAACTGCATATGCAGTATGAAAAATTAGACAGTTGACTGATATAGCCACAGCTAGGTTAGTATACTTTGCTTATTTCCACAGTATTATGTCTTATGGCGTTCTGCTGTGGGGATCGGCAGCTGATGTAGATTCAATTTTAAGTTTACAAAAGAGGGTAATCCACGCAATCTATAGAATGGGTCCTCGTGAGTCCCTTAGAAACAAATTCAAAGAAATTAATGTACTAACTCTGCCTTCTCTTTATATCTTAGAAAAAAATTGTATGTTCGCAAAAACTTACTTCTTTTCAAAACAAGAAGTGATTTTCATAATATAAATACACGTAGTAAACATGAAATTGTGATACCCAAATTTAGATTAACAAAAACAAGCAAATCATTTGTTAATATCAACAGTATCCGCATTTATAACAAGGTGCCAAAGTCGGTTACAGAACTTGGCAATGGAAAGTTCAAAACCCACATCAAACGTGTCCTTATCAAAAAAGCATATTACAAGATTAAAGACTACGTTGAAGACAAGGAAGTTTGGCAATAATTCCTTCTGCACATGTGGCTTCCCTGGTACCTTATAAACGGCATAACTATGTAAATGACTATTGAATATCTATATGAACTATGTAGGCGACTAAGGGACTTACTAGAGAATGGGCTGCAGCGTTCTCTATGCATTTTAACACCATACTGCGATCGCCAACCCGCCTGCCAAGCGTGGCGATTATGGCAAACCCCCCCAATGTTGGGAAAGGCCTATGTCCAGCAGTGGACGTCATTCGGCTGGAATGATGATGATGATGATGAACTATTTGAATGTCTACTAACTGCTCCCAAATTACGATGTCTTTTTTTATTCATACTTTTTCGACATAATATTTTCATTATTTGACATTATATACCTACAATTTTGATATCAAACTATTTATTAGTGGATTTTGTGGACAAGATATTAATTCAGACTTGTTGTAATGGAAAACATGTCATTTGGTTTAAATAGGTTTTTATTTTTATTATTTTATTAATATTTTACATAGATTCTTGTGTATTTTGTGAATGTGAGAACGTTGTAGGCTTAACATTGTGGTTCCCATCGTTAAGAACAGGGTAGGGGACATATCGAGTGAAGGGAAATATCGCCCGATTTCCTTGGTAACGATAATGGCTAAGGTGTTGGACAGTATGCTTGACTCATGTTTGAAAACTATTTTAAATATTCATGAAGCACAGTTCGGGTTTCAGCCTGGACTGTCAACAGAAACGGCTATCTTGAGTCTCAAGCATACTGTTCAATACTACACTGATCGTAAAACGCGTGTACGCCTGTTTCCTTGACCTCTCAAAGGCCTTCGATCTTGTCTCATATGATGTCCTTTGGGACAAGTTGAGGGACAAGGGTGCACCTGCTGAAATACTGAACATCTTCCAGTACTGGTATGCCAATCAAAAGAACCAGGTAAAGTGATCAAACGCTCTCTCTTTAGCGTATAGATTGGAATGCGGTGTGTGACAAGGGGGTTTGACATCTCCTAGGCTTTTCAATCTGTATGTTGACGGCCTCATCACTGAGCTCAGTAGCATGAATATTGGGTGTCGAGTAAATGGTGTGACCGTCAATAACATCAACTACGCGGACGATATGGTGCTGCTGGGCCCAACTGCTGGGGCAATCAGAGAATTGCTCAAAGTGTGTGAGACTTATGCTGCCTCACACGGACTGATTTATAATGTCACCAAGAGTGAATATATGATCTTTAAGGCCGCAGTAGGTGTCCGGACTCTGTTCCGGAAATAATAAGGCTAAATGGGCTCCCGATAAACAGAGTGTCAAAATTTAAGTACTCGTATCTTGGACATTTCATCACCGACGACCTTAGGGATGATATAGATATTGAGAAGGAGCGTAGGGCTTTAGCGGTCAGAGGTAACATGTTGACCCGCAGATTTGCGCGGTGCTCTGACCAAGTAAAAATTACCCATTTTCAAAGCTTACTGTCAGAGTTTTTACACGAGCAATCTATGGGTCAACTACACCAAGAGATTGCTGGATGCCCTGCGCGTACAGTACAATAATGCTTTCAGGATGTTGTTGCGACTGCCCCGTTTCTGCAGCGCCTCGGAAATGTTTGCTGAGACCCACACAGATGGCTTTCACGCCATAATTTGCAATAAAACCGCATCACTGCTGAGTAGAGTGCGAGGTAGTCGCAACTATATCCTGAGAGCTGTGGCGGAGAGCTGTACTCCGAATATCAGATATTTTGTGCGGAGGTTGCTCAGGTAGGAAACATGTTTCTTGTCTAGTCGTCCTCTGCATGGAGTGTGCATTATTTTATTTTTATCAGTACCACTACTAACCCTAGAATATAAGTTGTTTTGTAATACTAACACAATATGGATCACTGTTGTCTGAAAATAAATGTTTTTTTTTAATAGACTAGTTTTGTAGACCACTTATTTTTGTTGAGTACCTGGTACTTCTTGACAGGCTTACACTGTCCTCCCATACTTAACACTGTGATTTGAAAACATTGTAAAAGCCAATTATTTTTAATAGAGTAACCGTGGAGTTTCTTGCCGGCTCTTTTCCATAGGAAACGACCAATTGGAACCGTGCACCTAGCTTCTGACGTTTCATAAGAGCCCAGGTAGGTTTATGTGAAATAAAACATTTTTGATTTTGATTGATTGATTTTGATAGCAATGATAAATTAGCCAAACATAAAGTTCCATCTTATTTAATGTACGTTTATGACTCCGTTGGTCTCCTAACTCCTTTTGTGGTTTAAGAACGTATATTATTACAACATGGAGAACAGGGATACCGAGTTGTAATCAGACACTGTCCAGAAGTGGCTAGTTTAGTCGCGGCAGCTAGCCAACATTTCGAAAATCAAAATTCCTAGATGGCATATATGTGATTTTAAAGATAAAACAATTAGTGAGAGGTAGCTCCAGTGAGCAAGCGTATTCCTGTGTCGCATACTGGCGATTCACTTTCTCAAAAGGTCCGGTGAGGCTGTCACTCATTAGTGGAACGGCGTGCTTAGCCCCTCTAAGGCTAAGCACATATACCACGCGCGCTATTCCACGTTTAGAGCTGGAAACGTGGTTGCTGCTCGTTTTGCTAATACAGTCATTACTGGTCACGCCGTTCAAGTTATACATACATACTTTTGGTGGGATTCAGCCACCGTTTCGAGTTGGATCCGAAGCGATGATCGAACCTTCAAGCCATTTGTAGCCAACCATGTCGGGGCGATTACTGAGTCAACAAATGTAAATATCTAGTTAAAGATATGTTGCCCGCTTCCCAGGTAAGTCGTCGGGTCCTAGGGCAGTATTTTTGGCATTCAGCCTACGTACCGCTAATCTCATCTCTACCTCGGTCACCTCCAGAGCATCGTCGTTGTCATCAGCGGTGTGCTCCGCATCGGAGCAGTAGGCGAAGCCATGAATGGGGAGGTATGTTCCCCTTTCGAAGGAAACAGAGCGCTCACCACCTCCTCCACACAGGCCGATTCCCAGCCACCGCAGGCGCGAGCTGCGGACGGTGAGCAATGGGTATGTCGAAGTTCGATAAGTACCAGGGCCTGGTCGACGGCGCGTTGTATTCCACGCGTGCCTGAAAGAGATATCAGCACAAGGAAAACACGGTATCCGAAAGGGATACCATGGCCTCTGGCATCACACAGACAACGGAAGGAACATGGGTAGGTTTTAGTCAGTAAGAGTCTGACACTCTTCCCGCTCTGCCCAGAGTGGTAGAAGTTATTTGATAATTACCCACCCAAAAAAAAGACTGGACAGCTGGGTAAAATATATAAAGAATATGGACTACAAAACTTATCTCCGATTATACTTAATGATCGTCATCCATCTGTTCGCCTCCTAATACAGTTCTACCACCTTAAAGCTCACGTTTTTAACGAACTAGTCTACAATGAGCTAGAACAACGTTATTGGATTTTGATTTACTATACTGAGTTTATCAAGAAATTGCGCATTTTGCTTGAAACGAAAAGCAGCACCTCAAACGCCAGCTTCAGGTGATTTGCCTGATGTTAGACTTGATTGATACAGTCGTCGATTTACCAATGTAGACTAAACCAAGACTACTTTGGTCCTGTGGATGTGTCTATTGGTCATTGTAGTGAGAAACGATGGGTGCCACTGTTTACGTGTTTGACAACACGATCAGTACACTTTCTGCCGACTCCACCATCTCCTGCTTACGTCGGTTTATGGCCCGACCAAGTGCAACGCTTTTTTTGGGGCAAACCGTCCGTTAATTGATATTTTTTGCGATGCTGTGCAAGGGTTTGTTGCTAATAATCAAATTTAATGGAGGGTCATTTCATCTGCGTTGCCTTTTATGGGTAGCTGTTAGAAGAGGCTCATACGCTCCATGAAGACAGCCCTTCAGGTGATTTTAAGAAAAAAAAACCCCGCTAGAAGACCTGCTACACACGCTTCTATCAGAAGCCAAAGCAATTGTTAATTCGACGCCTATGACATAAATATTTTGCAGTTAATAATTTAATTTTGATATTCATTTCCTCACACCTTTTCTCTTTTTAATAGGCAGCTCATAAAATCAGTAGTTACGTACCCCTCAGGACGACGGAGTTTTTACAATAAGAAAAAAAAATGGAAAATGGCTTTTTGCCTCTCCGAGATTTTCTAGTGTAGGTGGCTAAAGTCGGAACGCTAGAGAGGCACATAAGAAAGTTAACCGTACTGAAGGGGCTCCAGTAGCTATGCAGCATCGCTACACGGGGGTGTTGCGACCTTTTTATATAAATTTGTAGTTTTTTACTCTTTTTACATATTGTCAAAATAAAAGTCAGTTGTGTCAGTTATTCGTAATTTTATTGAACTATAAAAATACAGTCCACGTTTTGCCTACACCAAGCTATAAAGTAAAAGTACTCTGTGACACCAAGGCTATATTATCATATTCTTATTCTACACTTTAACTCTTACAACGCCTGCGAAATAGTGATTAAATTCAAGTAAACTGATTAATTATTATTTATCATAAATAATCGGAACCGTACCCGGAAATAAATTCTGCATTTCCATATAGAAACAGTGATTTCATGCATGTATAACAGCCTATAATTGCGTTTTTTATACTGTTGTGTCATATCATTTAAATACGCACTCATTTGCTTGTACTTGATACATACTTTCTTTGGAATTACTATTGTGTTTGTCACTTACGTTTTCCTCTGGAAGTTCTTGCTTATAATGTTTTTAGCTAGATTTTTTTTTACTTAAAGTCTAGCTTCTTTCTAGAGTTCGTCACCAAGAACCAATCCAGTAGAATCTTAGTATTTTGCTCAATATAAATACTGTGCAATAGACTGCTTGCCACAAGGATTTATTAAAACTGAAAGTACCATCTTCATAAATTTTGAAGATTATTTAGTAGAAGTCGCTTTAAATGAACCTCGTGTGTTAAGAAATATTTCCACTACATTAATGTTACACAAAAATGTGTATTTTCTACTTACGATATGTCAAGAAGTAATCACGAGACCACTTTGGTATATGTACCTACATATTTACACATCATGAAATATGTGACTTTGAATCGGTGTCATGATTTTCAACTTGAAGTAAAATGTTTCAATATATGGAAATAAAGGGCACAGGACTGGACCCATATTAGCAGGGAAAAAAAAAATTAGTAAATATAAAAGATTGTGACGCGAAATCATAAGAAATGCATTGGTCTCTGTCAAAACAATAGGTTCTCCCGAGTATTATATTATTTACGATTGAGTAATCATAACACTGTGATTGTCATCAACAAAGGTCTATTTGTGAGGTAAAGAAAATCTAACAAATAGAATACCAATCGCTGTGGTGGCCATTGCCATCGACGCACTCATATGAGCTAATCGCCAAGTAAGGTTGTTTTACGAGAGATAGTTCTTCACATCCAAGGAAGGCATATTATTATACATAAATGTCACTTATAGAACTTTCACGGTAAGTTATATGTATATTCTGGTTAAATATTAACCACTGACGTGCCTTTGGTAACACCAACTACCAATTTCCCTTGAATTGCTTCTAGTAACTGTATTTACCAAGAGGGCGTTTAAATTTTCGGCTCTATTTCGATTTCGGTAAAGTCAAGTGGATTAAGTGTTGGTATATTATTAATTAGATCATGTATCAACATCGTGAGTGTAAATTTGAAGCTGTTCAGTTATTTACGTTAAATGATATCGCTGTGAAATGACTGGTGAAGTTTGTCCATCATTCACTCTCGACGTTACTTTTCCTACAACGGTCTCCTCTGTAATTGGATATAGTGACAACCTGAAGAACAGCCCAATTAATTTTATATACTGAACAGAAAATAGAACGCACTTTATTAGAATACAATAGATAATGTATATTGCAACTGTTAACAGTTGAATACATCTAGGTGTCATAGATTTCATTATAACCACTTCTTTTGACAACTTCACTTGCAGTGTTAATGGTGATAAAGCTAAACGTGATATGGAGTAAGCTGGAGTTGTAAATAAAACACGTAGTAAATATCGTTTTGATATCAAAATGGATGCAGGATTGAAACATATTGTGGAGGATCTTGCTATAAATAACGCAAATCGTAAGTGATTTTAAATAATTTAATTTTTTTTTCCTTGAATAGCACCTAAATGATACCATATCTGAAACTATTTATCGATACCGGAAAACCAGCATTATTTTATGGACTTATAAAATTAAATCATTTTCTTTCTTTAAATCTATCTTTGCTATAAACGAATAATAAAGCTGAAGAGTTTGTTTGTTTGAACACGCTAATCTCTGGAACTAGTCGAGGGAACAAGAAATTTCACGCAGTCGAAGTCGCGGGCAGGAACTAGTAATTTATAAACCCAGTAAATTATACAAAAGTTAACTCACGCAAATAGCAAATTGCTTTTTTAACCTAGTTTCCAACATACGTTTATCGTTCATTCGATTTTATTAATTAATTATCATTGTTACCATAGCTCTTAAATATCTTATTCAAATTTATTTTTGGAATAAGTTGAAGTTGCCAAAGTTGCCTCTTTTTTAGGGTTCGTACCCAAAGGGTGCCCAATGGAACCGAACCCTATTAGCCACCTCTGTCCATCCGTCCATCTGTCTGTCAGCAGACTGTATCTCATGAACCGTAATAGGCAAACAGTTGACATTTTCAGATTGTGTATTTTTATTGCCGCTATAACAACTAATAATAGAAATAAAATAAAGTTTAACATACATAAAACGTTTTATTTTTACTAACGTATTAAAAATATATATTATGTAGGTGTTAAATATTGTACGGTGGCACGGAACCCTTCGCGTGAGAGTCGGACTCGCACTTGGGGTTTTTTTTCTTTTTCAAGTTAAGATAGTCGCAGACTATAGAAAAATGCGACAATGAGCACCGTACTCAAGGCTAAAGAGAGTCATAACTCGTCATATTTGAATTTCGATCTTATTTTAAGTTTTACAAAATCAGGTCATGTTTGTCCTGCAAGGTCGCATTGTGTGGGCAGCCGTCACCTCCTTCTGCGAAGCAGTAATGCTCGCGAAGGAGGAGGCGGGACGGTTGAGGGAAAGGCAAGTTCCGCGCCCTCTCGCCCCTAGCCGCCGTAGGAGACGCCCAGGGCATCGGGAATCCCGGGCGGATTTCCGGCCACCGTAGGCGCGGGCTTGCGGACGGTTAGCAATGGGTAGCTTACCGTCCGGTAAGGACCAGGCCCGTGTCAACGGCGCGTTGTATTCCACGCGTGCCTCAAAGAGATGTCGTCAGCACATAGGTAGGAGTCCACTAGGGCCGATGCCTGCCGGGGTCGCGGGAAGGTTCTTATGGGTCACCGAGGCCCCCGCAACACAGGCAACAGGAAGGAATACGGGTGGGTTTTAGTCAGTAAGAGTCTGACACACCCTCCGTCCAGAGCGGGAGAAGTTATTTGATGATTTCCCACCCTCAAAAAAAAATCATTGTGAGTCCAATTAGTCAAATCAATTGTTATATCTCATTTCTAGACTCATCATGTAGGCTAAAATACCTCAGATGCCTCCAAGATCATAACTGCAATGAAAATCAAATTACACTGTTAATACTATATAAATATTTTGAAATTCCAGTGTCAATACCAACATGGACTTTACAAGAGACTTTGACAGGGTTGGTCATAGTTCTAGGGCTATACCTGACGCTGGTCGTGAAGGTGTTACCAACGTACATGAAGAACAGACAGCCGTACCAACTGAAAAATATAATGTTGGCTTACAACGCGTTCCAAGTCGCCTTTTCTGTATATGTAGTATTCATCGTAAGTGCTACTTGTTGCTATTATATTTTTTGTAGGTGTATTTTGATCGGGTGTCTCAATGGTATTCATCATTTCAGCCGGAAGACGTCCACTGCTGGACATAGGCAAGCACCGCCGTCCGTGTGGTGCCGGACGTAAAGAATAGCACCATCCTATTTCTTCCCGTGGGTGTCGTAAAAGGCGACTAAGGGACTTACTAGAGAATGGGCAGCAGCGTTCTGTATGCATTTTAACACCATACTGCGATCGCCAACCTGCGTGCCATGCATGGCGATTATGACCCCCCCCCCAATTATTCATCATTACATGATATTTATTATTTCAATTATATTCAAGTAAAACTAATACAAGTGTTTTAAAATTCACGGATCATGTACATTATTGTTACCTACCTTTTTGTAAGTGTTGAGTGCGTGAACAAATCGAGAAATCACTTTACGTACTATTATTCTATTATAGACCAGAAGAAGTGAGCCAATTGCTTTTGTGATGTAATTTTACTTGATACAGTAGGAATAACTAACTAATTAACTATATTCTAAATAGGCCATTTGTATACAAGACCCATGCCACTAAGGAAGTTATAAGTTATTTATACAAATTTAAAATATACAACACATCTTCTCTCATTACAAAGGATCGTGATTGCTAAATTAATCGATTGCCCATCTTTATAATCTGCTGAACAAACTTAATTGTACTATTAGTTGATTACCAAGTTTGATTCTGTCTATCTGATAATCCGTTTGAAAACGGTTCAGTTACGACTACTTGTAGAGCTCAACAAGATGGCCAATATCAGTGGACGTTTTCAGGATGTGATGAAGTGCTCCTTTAAAGTTTATTACCATAAAAATGAGTCTTATTTTTTCTGTTTCAGTACATGAGATACGTCTACAGATTTAATATTATAACAATGAGATGTCCACAAGGAGATGATTTGCAAGGGGTAATTACCATTATATTATTGTCTGGTGCCTGTTATCTTTGCCTGGTTGTCTGATTTTTGTAACTACTGAAGTAAACCATAACAATACAATATCTTTAACAGACATTATATCAGCAAAAACGATGATGGAAAATACAAAAATATATGGAACTGACATAAACTACCGCAGAGTTTAAGTGAATCCTATTGAAAGTCGTTTTATAAATACGATACGCTTTGAAAGCTTTTGCTACTGGTTCCCAGGTGCCGTTTTATGACGTTTCAATGCCATCATGATTCCAGTGCAAGAGAGAGATGGAGATAGATACATTACCGCTAGCACCATCCCTTTTTCGGTCTGGAATCATCATGGAATTTATACTTCATAATACGGCCCCATAATACATTACTTCACCTATCAAAAGCTTGATTGCAACGAACACAGCTTAACCTGTAACTTTAATCATAGTCCAAAGTTAATACTAAAACACTTAATTTATTATTTCCAGGTGGTCTTCGAAATCTACCCATACTTCATAGCGAAGCACCTTGACCTACTAGACACAATATTCTTCGTCCTTCGCAAGAAAGACAACCAGATCACTTTCCTCCATCTGTACCACCACACATCCATGGTCACTTGGACCTGGCTTCACTTCTTGTACCATCCGACCGACAACTTTGTGGTCGTTGGCATGTTGAACAGTCTGGTCCACGTCCTCATGTACGCGTACTATGGGGTTTCGTCTCTTGGTCCAGAGTATGCGAAGTATATTTGGTGGAAGAAACACTTGACTAAAGTTCAATTAGTACGTAATTTTCTGTAGTTTTTAGGGTTCAATACCACAACAGATAAAAACGGAGCCCTTATAGGATCACTCGTGTGTCTGTCTGTCTGTCCGTCTGTCACAGGCGATTTGATCCGAATCTACTGGACCGATTATGTTGAAATTTGGTTCACATATGAATTTCTATGACCCAAACACGGACGTGTTGGGCACGCCACAGTTGCGACGATAAGTCCCCTCTTTGAGGAGTGGCTAGAGAGGCGCCAAGGTATCCTCACCTTCCACCTGACGCAAGTCCTCAACGGACACGGCAGCTTCGGGAGGTTCCTGTGTCGGATAACGCGGGAGAAAACGCCCGGGTGTGTGGTCACCACTGTGTGGATCGCCCGGAGGACACGGTGGATCATAAGGTGGAAGTCTGCTCGGCTTGGGCAGAGCACCGCCGTGTCCTCGTGGATGCGATCGGTGGCAGATATCTCTCACGTCCGGCCCTGGTTTAGGCAATGGTATGGAGCGAAAGGGCATGAGCAGCCGTCACCTCCTTCTGCGAAGCAGTAATTCTCACGAAGGAAGAGGCGGGATGGTTGAGGGAAAGGCAAATTTCGCGCACTCTCGCCCCTAGCCGCCGCAGGAGACGCCCTGGGCGTCGGGGATCCCGGGCGGATTTCTGGCCACCGTAGGCGCGGGCTTGCGGACGGTGAGCAATGGGTAGCTCGCCGTCCGATAAAAGGACCAGGCCTGGGTCGACGGCGCGTTGTGTTCCACGCGCGCCTCAAAGAGATATCAGCACAAGTGTAGGGGTCCACTAGGGCCGATGCCTGCCGGGGTCGCGTGAAAGTCCAAAAGGGTTACCGAGCCCCCGCAACACAGGCAACGGAAGGAATACGGGTGGGTTTTAGTCAGTAAGAGTCTGGCACACCCTCCTGCTCCGCCCAGAGTGGGAGAAGTTATTAGATAAAATCCCACCCAAAAAAAAAACACGGTCATGTAACGTAAATAAATTAATATTGAATGTAAGGGTCACTTTTGGACATATCAAATGAAAGAGCTTATTATGAGTGTCTCATATATATATATATATATATATATATTATTGATATCTCTGCTTGGAAATATATATATATATATATATAAAACACATGGTAGATAACATGCTTTTTAAAACTGCTTTGTTTATATATATATTTCCAAGCAGAGATATCAATAATATTTTTTAATTAGATATATTAAAAAGTGCTAATGCACTTTAACTAACTAACTTTAAATAACTGACCATGACTTAAATAAATAGCTTAATAGCTATTTCTTTAAGTCATGGTCAATTATTTAGACATTGCGGATGTAAAGCGAAGTTGGCGTGGATATTTCAATTAAATAACAAATAGTTACTCCAGCCATGGATAAATAATTTGAATTGCAATATGATATTCTCACAGTATGACAGCCATCTAGTAATAACACGACATCTTCAACGCTCATCGAGTTACAAATCTGTCTGACCTTAGCAAATGCCACCGTTCCATGATTGGTTTCAGTTCGTTAGTAAAGGAATATTGCACTGGCATGCTAGATTATTTTTGAATTATTAAGGTTTAGTTTTAAAGACCTTGGGGGTTGTGGCTAAGTGATAACAGCCGCTCGGGTCGATCGATCAGGTTAAGCTACGCTTGCTGCAGTTGGTCCGTGGATGGGTGACAATCTTTACATAGGTACCAAGACCCCTCCGTGCCTCAGAAAGCACGTTAATCCGTTGTTCCCGGCTGTTATGCATAGATCTTTAACAGTCGTTACGGGTCGTCAGAAGCCCGCAGGTCTGACAACCAGTCTTATTAAGAGGTATCGTGTTGCACGGTAACTGGGTTGTGGAGGTCAGAAAGGCAGTCACTCCATGTAAAATACTGATATTCAGCGTGCGGTTGGATTGGAAGCCAACCCCAACGTAGTTGGGAAAAGGCTAGGCAGATGATGAGTTTTCAACGATGTAGCTTTACTTTCTTTCACCGATTTTCTTTCCCATGATAAACCGTGGAATGAGTCAAATTATAAATCTAATGACTTTTTTAAAAAACAGACTACATACATTCAAATGAATCATTTATAATGAACTAGCTTTTACCCGCGGCTTCACCAACATGGAGGTCGGAAGTATCCCACGGGAACGTACTATCGAGATACTGCCGGGGTCGCGGGAAGGTACTTATGGGTCACCGAGGCCCCGCAGCACAAGCAACAGGAAGGAATACGGGTGGATTTTAGTCAGTAAGAGTCTGACACACCCTCCCGCTCCGCCCAGAGCGGGAGAATTTATTTGAAGATTTCCCACCCAAAAAAAAAAAACTA
Source organism: Atethmia centrago (assembly GCA_905333075.3). Classification (NCBI taxonomy): domain Eukaryota; kingdom Metazoa; phylum Arthropoda; class Insecta; order Lepidoptera; family Noctuidae; genus Atethmia; species Atethmia centrago. Next base: position 28,708,294 of record HG995374.1, read on the forward strand.
TCGAGATAAAAGTATCTTATGTCCTAACATAGATCATGACTTGTGTTTGGACATAAGATACTTTACCATTATACTTATACTTTATTACTCTATTTGATTCAATTCCATTCAGCCGTTTTAGCGTGAAAGCGTTACAAACAAACAAACTCAATTTCGCATTTATAATATTAGTTAGGATTCAAAATGATTGTTATTGATAAAGCGAGAAGAGAGATAACTACTTACTATTTGCAGCAAATATACTTTAGCCAAAAACTAAGGCAACACGCATTTTTTTTTTTTTAATATTCTCTAACTCTTTTGCCACAGCTATAGTGTTTATTCACTTTTTTAGGTCAACGAAACTCGATAAATTGACTTGCGATCGACAAGAAGATTGTATTGTTTTTTTCTATCTTTCAGATCCAGTTCATCTTAGTGGTCTCCCACCTCCACTTCCAACAGAAGCTGTCTCCGTGCCCGATCCCTAACTTCTTTCACATCTTCTGCATGTTTCTCATCTGTTCCTTTTTCGCTCTCTTCATGAACTTCTACATCAACAGCTACAAGAGCAAATCTAAGAAAGTGGTTGAAGAAGAAAGAGGATTGGTAGAGAAGAATGGAAATGCTGAGTTTGTTGTTGACGAGAGATTAATTAAAACTCGATAATTTAATTAGTGTGTAAAGTGCTGTAAATTTGTGTTAATGTAAATTAAGAATAAATTATTTTGTAATTGGCTTTTTTATTTGTCTGTTTATTTCCATTTTCCCACCTGTAGACAGAGGTGTCTGCGGGTGGGAAAATGGAATAATAATCCACAATCTTAGTGGGGAAGCTAGTTTTATATTTTTTTTTTGTATTTTTACTGATACAAGCTTCCATATAATTTGTAAAAAAGACAAACTTTAAAAGGATTCTCGAAATTTTGGGTCTGACTGGGAAATGAATTAGGCCCGGCGCTCATTATCGGCATCGGCAAGAAAAGGGATCCTTCGGCATTCCTACATGGAAGCGCACACTGTCGGAAACTATGTCTTGGCATTCTGCAACGTTCTTAGGGATGACTAGGCGTCCTTAACACGTTGACGGACACGCCGGTTATGACATTCATTAGGAACTTGCGCAGAATGACGCGCCGGTTATACCCTTCGATATTTTTTTGTACTCTAGAAGCACAACTGCTTTAGCAGACGAATTTCCATACTGCTACCATATAGTTCATCATCAAGTGCCCCCAAATTAAATTATTCGAATTGCTAGGTGTCACATAACATGTCTTTTTACCGCTTCCAACGTACTCCTACTTGGAACATTTGTGTGCGCACTCACACTTACGCAGCGTTCATAGCAGCGGCCATTGTAGAAGGCATTAGCGAAATGTCCGTTTCAACCGCGCGGCCACCTCATAGTATTTGATGAAACTTTGCCAGGAATTAGTGTTAATTTGTTACTTTACACACTTCTTTTCGTGAATTTGTTACAAAAAAAACTAAGACGCTATGACAAAAAATAGTTGGCCGCTAGAACCGCCACTTGCCGTAATCATCGCCCGTGATTACACAGAAACTATATAATGCAGATAGACGAATGATGGATCAAAAGAAAGGCCATAATTTGTTCAATTTGTTACAAAAATAAAAAACGTCAAAACGTAAATAAACAAAAAGTTATGTAATATTTAGTTTTCAGGTTATGAGTAGGTAGTTATGTCACCATAAATATCAAATTAATAGAGGCTAATGTGTATGGACAATTAGTTACTAATTTGTTACAGCGAATAAACAGAAAAAATATATTAGAAAGTAGGTTCAATAATTTGTTAGAGTCGATTTTAGTTGGCCGCTCGGACGGCAATATGCCTAAAATACAATGGCGTTTATCTCGTTATTAAAAGTAGGTTTAAGCTTAGTTAAAGTACTAAGCGACGGGTAACGTAACCTAGTTTGGATAAATACGGCGAATATAACTGCAGCATTCATATTTTAAAAGATATTTACTAAAAACAGTAGTATGAAACCGTATGAGAGTAGGGTGACCATGATCACATTAGTACAAAGGCATGTTTTTAATGTTGTACTCTGTTTGAACGAATATGCGGTACGTTTTGCGGCCATATTGATGTCTATTGTTCTTAATTCTTTGAAGTATTTACTGATAAGATTTTCGTTTCATTGACTTTCCGCAGGTGTTTTATGATGGGAACGATTCCAGAAAAAGGATCTCTTTTGTTCCCAAACTATTGTTAAAAATATTTGTCGCACGGGGTTTAAAAAGCCATAATTTTTTGTTGTGAATATTGTCATTACTGTGCTGAATTTTGAAGTGTGTGCTCGTACGTATTTAATTCCCGTGATTTTCATACTACTAAGTTACTGAGACAATTAAAACTAAATTCAGAAGTGTCTAAAACTGCTTAGCTATGAGTTGTGCCCACTTATATATTGGATTTGTTAATGTAGAACTCACCACCAAAAAGTGTATTGCAGACTCAGAGGGATCGAAATCGACTGCGGTAAGTTTAATTTTTACAATTTTATGATGAGATCACGAAGAAGTCTTAAAAATATTCTTAGCTTAATAACTTACATTAATTTACCTGTATAATATAATTGTGGTAACCACACTCCTTTCGTTATTTAAAAAGTAATATTCGGCGCCAATTTCAAATCGGATAATATAGAACAGGATAAATCACGGCTTTTAAGTATTCTTTTTTTTAAACCAATGGCAGAGCTCTATTTAAAGGGCTCTTAAGTTCTGTCCAATCGCAAGCCTGCTTTTATATATGCGTTTCCCGCCAATTGTCTAGGTATAGTAAAAGAGTGACAATTCAGCCCACCCACGTTTCGTGTTTTCAAACAGTGAATACGTAAAATTTAAATTAACAAACTTATTAACTGCTATAGTGATTCCCTAGGGAAGAATTAACTGATAATTCACTTAACTGTGAACATTCTGTGTGAAAGTGCATCAACGTGCATCTTGAATCTTGAGACCTAGATCCAGGCAACCCCTAGTGACGAGCGTAATATCCAATGTAAGGATTTCTGTCTTAGGGACAGATTCTTAAGCGCTATAACTGGTCTCTACAATCCGGTGGCTGCTCCCAAATGAAAAAAATCTCCTTTTAAAAATTTTATTAATGTATTGTCGCTGTTAAATGACTATGGGGAATAAAAAAAAATGATATCGTTAATATTTACAAACATCAAAGAAATCTTTTTAAAATAACTCGCTGCATCAGTAACGTCGACTTTTCTTAATTATAGAAAGTTCTTGCCCTTAGTATGTACTTACATAGCAGTAATTGGTAGTACCTATGTATATTTTGTGTGTGATGCAGTCAACGGATGTTTGACCTTTGTATTCATATTATCAATTGTTTTATTGCAGCAAAAATGGGTAAAGCTGGACGAAAACCTATTGTTGAGAAATCAAAACAGAGAGAAGTTTTTATGAAATATGCCGACAAACTACTGGATGTTAAATTGAGAGACCCTATATTTGATACAATTGCAAGTGATTTGGATAATCTTATGACACCGGCAGCCCTTTACATGTCACTGAAAAGGAATTTCAGGGAGTTTCTAAACACTGAATGTAAGCAGCAAACTGTATGTCTGTCCTCGTCATCTTTATCATCATCCTCAAGCAATAGCCCGAGAACCTCATCCAAAATATCACATTCTCATGTCGAGTCCAACCAGCATCATAGTGAAAACGACACAAAGAACTTCAAGTTTGAATTAGATATCTATGACTGGAAAAAACTGCAACCATTAAATGTCTTGTATAAAAGAAATGACTTGAGAACATGTACTCCATTTAAAAAATATAAAATACTGCCTAAGTACAAATGGGTGGATATTTTAAGAGAAAAGATTTGGCTTATTTCTAGATTACCATGCACATGGAATTTCAAAAGTTACAAAGTGGAGTCTGAGCATCATATTTTAGTAAAAGGTCAATGCAGTCAATGTAGCGCTTTTACAAAAATAGCGTGTCAAAAAATAACAGATAATATTATTGAAGGACAATGCCAAATCACAGTCGGAGAAAAAAATAAAAAACATGATCCGAGAAAAAAATATAGAATGAATGCATTGGTCAGACGAAAATTAGCTAAAAAGCTCAAACACGATTCAGCTTCTTTGGTTCATAAACAACTGGCAGCAAAAATGTCTAAACAAGGAATTGCAGATACAGCACCAGTAATCCCAACACTCAATGCATTGCGAAAAATTAAGTACGAAGAACGAAAAAGAATGTGGTTACACAATAACGTTATTCTGAGCATTCTTACGATGGCTGTGACCAAACCAATTTACGTGATATACACTTTTTTCCTCGAATTCACATTTATTACTGGACTGATGAACAACAACAATACTGCCGTGAATATCAATCTTGTTTTCAAAGATTAACTATCACATTGGATGCTACAGGTTCAATCTTTCAACCTCTTAAATTACCAAATGGTTATGAATTGAGTAAGAGACTTTTCTTATACGTAATAATATTAATAAATCAATTCGATGTGTGTGTACCTTTATGTCAGATGATAACCGATTCACATGACACTGCGTCTGTTTCTGCATGGTTATTACAGTGGTTGAAAAATGTTCGTTGTCATCCTGACGAAGTTATAACAGACGATTCTTCTGCGTTAGTAGCAGCAAATGTTAGAACATTCAGTGATTTTACATGTGTGAAAGACTATTTACTTCGTTGTTTTAGTATTTTGAATGGAAATAAAGAAGAACTACCAAAAACATTTATTAGATTAGATACCAGTCATTTTATAAAGACTCTGTATAATTTGAATTGCTTCGAAAATGTTGACACAAAAATTAAAATGTATTATATTCATTGTATCCGCTACATTAAAGAATGTCAAGACTTTGCACTTGTAAAGGAAATCATTACAAAAATGATAAAACTTTGCCAACATCAAAATGATTTTGAAAACGATGATTCAGGTTTGAAGGAGAGCAAGCAAAACCTTGACAATTTGTTAAACAGTCATAAGTATGCTGATTTTAAAAATGTGGATCAAAATGAAGAATTTGAATATGATCAAATTGTCATTGATGATGCCGGCGTTCGAGACATTGTCGCATGGTTCGATCTGTTGGTAGATAATGAAAAAAAAAGTAACCCTGCAAATTCCTATGTTGGTAAAAGTAGTTCATATTATTTACCACTTTTCATCCCTACTTTAAAAAGATTATTTATAAAACTTCCTTTGTGGAGCAACGTAATGTGCTCTTATTTCAAATCGGAAACCTTAAACGCATCGTCTTCATGTGTAGAAAGCTATTTTCGCACTTTAAAACAGTTAGTTTTTAAAACAAAAATAGCGAGACAACGAATTGACGAATATTTGCAGCATCATTACGATTATATCAAAGGAGAATTGCATTTAGCATTAAATCAATTAAAAAACTTAGGTTCCACTACTTTACTAAAATCTAAATCACGCCGAACTAGGCGTGCCATGACTAAAAATATTTATAAAAAAGAAAAGGTAAATCCTAAAAAACAAATCCAACAAAAACAAAAAGAATTATATTTTTCCAGTGATTCTATATTTAGTGATAGACCATCCTATTTGGAGAACTGGCGAGGAGAATCGAATACACATAATCGCCTGAAAAAAGATGATGAAATAGTAATTATAAGAAACGGGAATTTAGCTTTGAAGGAAAGCTCGGGTTATTTCAATACATGTGCCTTCGATTCGGCATTTTATTTAATAGGTCAAGCCTGTATTAGAAGTTCTGCTTTCAAAAGCTTTTTGAGTGAATTAAAAGGAGATTGTGTTATTAATTACATTTTTATGCTTTTGAACGGAGCACATGATATAGAGCAAATTTACAATTGTAGATCAGAAATAACAAAAACTTTTTTCCAAAATAAAGACTGCAGTTGCAATGTGGCTTACATATTTGAAAAAATATTTATAAAATATTTTACAAGTGCTCAATACTTGAAAACCTGTACAAATTGTAATTACATACAATTGAAAAGAGACCATGTATTTATTTTAATTAACCTTGATATTTTAAAGTTATTTGGAATATCAAGTTTAGAAGAAGCAATTTGTTTCGATGAAAAAATTAACACAATGTGTCAGAAATGTGACACACAGTTGAAAGGAGAACTTAAGTTAGGCGAGATCATAACATTTGATTTAAACGGAGCTGCAGACTCAGTCTTACTCACTGAGCTGCCGATTACTATTAACATTAAGGATAATTACTATTTCTTAGTTGGTACTATAGAATTTATACCAGGCACAAAAATAGGCCACTATAAATGTCATTTTTTAAATAACAATACATATTTTTGTTACGACGACAATTCTTTTAAAATCGACATAAGTACCTCTAAGAAAATTTGTCTACATTCTGTGTCATATATTCGAGTCAGTTAATTTATAAATATTATGTTAGTTTATAAAGTTTTTATATTTATCTTGTTGACTTTAATTACTTGATTGTTTTGCCTTTGTGTTGATTTTGAATAAAGAAATTTTAATCGATAAATGACTTTTACTTTTATGAAGTATGCTACAGGATGCCTTAACTTAAAATGTATTTATATAAGCACTCGCCCTAAAAAAATAAGATATAAATATCGAACATTACAACAGTCACTATTCAGTCTCACTTCATTGTGAAAATGCATGGTCACCCTACTCTCTTAAGGTTTCATACTACTGTTTTTTGTAAATATCTTTTAAAATATGAATGCTGCAGTTATATTCGCCGTATTTATCCAAACTAGGTTACGTTACCCGTCGCTTAGTACTTTAACTAAGCTTAAACCTACTTTTAATAACGAGATAAACGCCATTGTATTTTAGGCATATTGCCGTCCGAGCGGCCAACTAAAATCGACTCTAACAAATTATTGAACCTACTTTCTAATATATTTTTTCTGTTTATTCGCTGTAACAAATTAGTAACTAATTGTCCATACACATTAGCCTCTATTAATTTGATATTTATGGTGACATAACTACCTACTCATAACCTGAAAACTAAATATTGCATAACTTTTTGTTTATTTACGTTTTGACGTTTTTTATTTTTGTAACAAATTGAACAAATTATGGCCTTTCTTTTGATCCATTATTCGTCTATCTGCATTATATAGTTTCTGTGTAATCACGGGCGATGATTACGGCAAGTGGCGGTTCTAGCGGCCAACTATTTTTTGTCATAGCGTCTTAGTTTTTTTTGTAACAAATTCACGAAAAGAAGTGTCTAAAGTAACAAATTAACACTAATTCCTGGCAAAGTTTCATCAAATACTATGAGGTGGCCGCGCGGTTGAAACGGACATTTAGCGAAGGCTATGGCCGGTGCTGTCTTATTTAAATACTTTGCCTTTTTTACCGGTGACAGTACGGCTAAAGCCTTTCATACAAAAATCTTGTGTCAAGATAGGGTTACAAAATCAAGCAAAGTGTCCGCGAACGTGTTAAGCATGCCGCACCGTCCTCAAGCTTGCAAGCTACCCCCGAGTGTTGCCTACCGAAGGATTCCGAAGTATCCCGAAGCAACCTCAAAGCTGCCGATGCAGTAGCCTCAAGCATACCGAAGCGGTATTTTTGTTACTACGATCCTAAATCATGGAAATTTCTACTTTATTGCCATGAAGTTAATGTATAATGCTTTTATCACCTAAAATCCTCAGCCGTGCCGATGCCGATAGTGGGCGCCGGGCCTTAGTAAGCCCACTAGAATGCATTCTGAAGCAAGAAGAGGACTAAACTGTTGCTGGTCTGGCACCCAAAAGTATGACTAGTATTAAGTTCAGTCTTAGATCCAAATCCTGGAAGAAGCTGTGTGTAGCTTACCTGAGAACTCTGTTGGCTATCGCCATTAAAAAAAAAACGCGAAGAATTTCAAAGATTTATAAAACTAGTACGTAGAGATATCCTGCAAGCGAAGCTGCTTACACCTAAGCAATTACAAAATCAAACAAAGTCAGCAACAGTGAACTCATTTCCACAAACCGCAGTTAAAATGCTACCTACATCAGTGCACTAGGTACGTTTAGTTGCACGCACCGCTTTTATGATAAAAGTTGGGTGAAATACACCTCTCCCTTAAGATTAAGTGAAAAGACTTAACTAAATGTTACCTTGCAAGCTATCAAGAGTGCTTCACACTTCTCCGGGTCGGCACATTCGATTTGGCAGTAGGTATTTGTTGAACGACAAAGCCGACCCGAAGCTACAACGCTACTACTAAGGCTACTTAGGTATATTCGATTTTGCCACCCGGCTACGCCAAATAAAGGCTCGTGCAGACTGGGGCGATATCGCTGGCACGACAGGCAGCGCGACACTATCCATGAAGTTTTCATATAAATTGTGCTACTAGTGTCTGCGGGAGCCTTAATGTCCGAACGGATCGTTTTGAAAAGTTTCCAACAATTGCTTCAACTCCTCTGAAGACAAGTCCTACCTTCTTGTAGATCTAATTATAACAACATCACGCTTGTATTCCCAGAAGGGTTTGGCAGAGGTGTATGTACACTCGGATTTCGATAGTTACGTTTCCGTCCTATATATGTATTTCTATATTGCCTTATAATTTTGGCAATTTTCTATTTTTTTTTCCAATTTTTTTTTAATTTTATTATGATTTATGATTATGAATATTTCTATAAGTACTTAACTTGGTACGCCTTTTTTTTTTTTTTTTGGGTGGGAAATCATCAAATAACTTCTCCCGCTCTGGGCGGAGCGGGAGGGTGTGTCAGACTCTTACTGACTAAAACCCACCCGTATTCCTTCTTGTTGCCTGTGTTGCGGGGGCCTCGGTGACCCATAAGTACCTTACCGCGACCCCGGCAGGCATCGGCCCTAGTGGACCCCTACTATGTGCTGACGACATCTCTTTGAGGCGCGCGTGGAATACAACGCGCCGTCGACCCGGGCCTGGTCCTTACCGGACGGTGAGCTACCCATTGCTCACCGTCCGCAAGCCCGCGCCTACGGTGGCCGGAAATCCGCCCGGGATTCCCGACGCGTCTCCTGCGGCGGCTAGGGGCGAGAGGGCGCGAAACTTGCCTTTCCCTCAACCGTCCCGCCTCCTCCTTCGCGAGCATTACTGCTTCGCAGAAGGAGGTGACGGCTGCCCATGCCCTCTCGCTCCGTACCATGGCCTGAACCAGGGGAATGAAAAAAATCCAAGAGGACACGGTGGTGCTCTACCCAAGCCGGGCAGACCTCCACCGTATGCTCCACCGTGTCCTCCGGGCGATCCACACAGTGGTGACACCCGGACGTTTCCTCCCGCCTTATCCAACACAGGAACCTCCCGAAGCTGCCGTGTCCGGTGAGGACCTGCGTCAGGCGGAAGGTGAGGACGCCGTGGCGCCTCTCCAGCCACTCCTCAAAGAGGGGACTTATCGCCGCAATCGTGGCGTGCCCAGCACTGGGTTGCGACAACCGTACTTTCCATGACGCCATGAGATCCCGCCGGAGCTCCGTCCGCTGTGCCGCGATTTCTCGCGGCAACGGACTTACGCCCCGGCGTTTCGCCTCCTCGCGCCACTCCCATACGTGCGCGAGGACTTTTGCCTCCAGATCCCATGGCGGCAATCCGGCAAGGAGGCTCGCTGCCTCACAGGAGACCGTGCGGTATCGTCGGACCATCCGGATGGCCATGACCCTTTGGGCCGCGCTCAACCGGCGGGCTGGCCGCTACGCCAGCTACGCTACGCTAACTTGGTACGCCTACCAAGTTAAGTATAGAAATATTTAAACACGACTAAATAAATGTATAAATACGACTATCTATCAGTACTGACCAAAAAAAAAATATACTGGAGACCCATTTTAGGGTTCAGTAATAATAATAATAATAATGATAAATAGATAGATAGAAATAACAAATAATAATAAATAAATAGATAATAATTTCGACAAATTTTACAAGAGTTTTACAATATATACAAAACCAAGAACAGAAAACTATTGAAAATTTAAAAACAGACCATTACACAACACCAAAATGTAACAAAATTTAATTAAAAACCGCCGAATCGGAGGTGACATGACAGATGTCACCTCCGATAAAACAACATTACAGAAAATATGGAAAATTGGAATAATAAAGAATGTTGACAAGAGCTGCTGCTGCACGTAGAGCACGCCTAACACCTCCGGACTCTTCGCTCAGCTCCGCCTCGCAGCCGCCGGTACCCAGCCCCACTGTGAGTGCTTTGACGACACCGGCCGCGGTAGTTGCGTCGAGCTCGAGCGACGAGTATTTCTCTCCGCCCACGACGCCACCACCTGTTCGTCGACGGGGAGGACGCTGGCTGCCGGACGGTTTAGGACCTCGAGGCCTACCGGCCTCTGATAGGGTCCCAGCTCCCGGCGGAAGTGTGCAGCGCATGAGATGGACACGATCTAACAATGAGAATGTCATGCGCTCATACTATGGGGCTACAGAGGGGGGAAACAATCTGACCGCGTACCGTGTTCATGTTGGATGACACTGTACTTGAGCGCCTGCGAAGTGAAATACAGAGTAGCCATGCCCCCCGTCGCAGACTGTTGTAGTTTTACCTCGGTTAGACACACATCAAGCTGACGAGGGGAGTAATGACAGGGCTACAAACGTAAGTACCCAGTGCAATGTGGAATTGAGGAGTGCTTTGGAGGATGCGATTCGAGAATATCGGTTCATGTCGCCCGATCTAAGGCCACGCTTACCTCGTTTGCCCATGCATAAGAAAAATAGGGCGCTAGTGGCAGTTCTGGATTCGCAGTTGTCAAACTATTTTGATGACTGCGAAGACCTCACTGATACTCATTCGATTCTGTACTGCGCGGCTGTAGCGGTATGTCGTGTAGCTCACGTAATATTTCCTAATGATTCTAGAGCTACACGACCGAAACCAACCGTACCAATTTGGCAGTGCAGAATTGAACGCCGTATTGGTGGGGCCAGAGCGCTCATCGGCAAACTAATCTGCTTCAGGGAGGGCAATACTCGCCTTAGCCAACAGGTTCGTCGTTTCCGAAAGGATCTGTCAACATGTTGGATAGATTATAAGAAGGCCTATGACTCGGTGCCACATACATGGCTCATGAGGGTGCTGGAGTTGTATAAAGTAGATGCAACTCTGCGCACCTTTCTGAGGTCGTGTATGGGGCAATGGAGGACGGTCCTTCGCTATCCAGGCTGTCGAAATATCCAGAGGAATAGCGAACCGATAAGGATCGAGCGGGGCATATTTCAGGGCTATAGTTTGAGTCCGCTTTGGTTCTGCTTAGCCTTGAATCCTCTAAGCACACTGCTGGAGGATTCTTGCCTAGGCTATCGGTTGAGGAGAGGTGGTCAGGTAATATCTCACCTCCTCTACATGGATGACCTAAAACTCTTTGCCTCCAATAATTTGCAACTGATGGAGCTACTGAAAATAACTGAAACTTTCGTAGCGCCATCAGGATGGAATTTGGAGTGGATAAATGTGCGGTCATGCATGTAAAGCTTGGGGAGATTGTGGAATCCGTGGGAACCCAACTCTCGGATTCCATAAACCAGCCCTCTCCGCAACCGAAACCTACAAGTATTTGGGCATGTCGGAAGCGATGGGCATCAATGTTACTGACATGAAGCAATCGTTGAAAGAGCGCTTTTTTGACCACCTGAAGAAAGTATTTAATAGTCTTATAGCAGGCGGAAACAAGGTGCGCGCCTTCAACGGTTGGGTCATGCCCGTTTTAATGTACTCTTTTGGCATACTCAAATGGACTCAAACCGAACTCGACGCCTTGGATAGGAGGGTCCGTACGCTGTTGACTGCATATCGAATGCATCACCCACGGTCATCGGTAATGAGACTGTATATCCATCATCACTGACAGGACTATTGTTGCCAATAAGCCTGACATAGTGGTGGTGGATCGAACAGAGCGGCGCGCAATGATTGTTGACATAACAGTCCCTCATGACGGGAATCTCGTGAAAGCCGAGAAAGATAAACAGATCAAGTATCTTGACTTGGCTCGCGAGGTTGTCGACATGTGGGATGTGGATTCAGCAATCATTGTGCCGATAGTCGTATCAGCCAATGGCTTAATTACCAAGAGCCTCGACCAACACCTAAGGAGGCTCACGTTGGACGGCTGGATTAAGGGCTTGATTCAGAAAGCGGTACTTCTGGACACAGCCCGCATTGTTAGGAGGTTCCTCTCTCTAGAGCCCTGACCGCCGGTAGCTTGGACCCTGTTCCCGATACCGGTGGGCTACCTTTTTTTTGTATTTTTAAATGTTTTTATATTTTTTTTCATATAATGAAATAAAAGATAATAATAATAACCCCACCGCCGTATCTCTTCGTTGACGTCGTGGTGGGGCTTGCGGGCTCCAAACTCCAGGTCTGTGCCGGTAGAGTTTACTTTGCCGGAACAGGTCTTGGATAAGGAGCCAAACTAAGAGAGATACAGAAACCCGCAGGGCAGCATGTGGCGAGCTGTTGGGCAGTAGCGACCCCACGGACCCTACCTCCGGGGAGAAGTCTTGTTCCTCATCTCTGGCTTGCCTTTATTGGCCGGCTGGAGTGAACACTGATGAGGAACAGAGCTCCCACCTCATTCTTGCCTTATTGGCCGTCTTGAGTGTTGATTCGCAAGAGCAAACGTGCTCGGAGGATGGAAGTATTCCAGTAAGATGCTAGTAGGGATCTTGACCGTACTTCCGGGATTGTCCTGATAGCCGTGGAATACCTCTCCACTCCTCAAGCACCTCAGGAAATGTTGCCCCCTTGTCACTACATCACTAGCCTTTCTATAGTCTTAGGAAACCGATCCACTATAGCCTCCCAAACCCATAGCCCAATATTTTTTGTTCCCATGTTGCAACCGGGGGTTGTCCTTGGGTGCACCTTCATAGAGCAAACAGGAATAATCATCGGTTGGTGCCTCATTCCATTACAATTGTCCAAGGGGCCTCTGCGAGTTGGCTTCGGCCCCTCGTACGCCTTCCAAAGGTCCGGGACCCCATGGTCCCGAGATATGTAAGGACATAAAAATAATAATAATAATAATAATAATAATAATCATTTATTTGTCAGAATATGGTACATTATATGGTCTTAGGTTTAGTCGATGGTATCATCACATTCTGCCAATTGTGGCGTGCAAATATTAGATACATATAATTATTACAGGATAGAGATTATTAGGTTAGTAGTAACCTTATTGATTGCATAATTACGTATAAAAATTACAATTTGAGGTTTATCAGATAAGAATAATATCCTATACACACAAATTATTGAGAATGTTAAAGTATCATTTAATGTCAGAGTATCAAAGAGTTAGATGTCAAAGTAAATGAAAAAAGAAATACTATTCAATTAGGATGGCAAAGTATCATTCAAATAGTCGTTTAAATTGTAATAACATTTATTACATAGCAAGTCTTTCAGTTTATTTTTAAATCTATTTAAATTTGACTTTTTGATTGATTTTAGTATTTTGTTATAAACCTGCGGGGCTATGCAGAATATGCTTTTCCACATTAAGGCTGTTTGGCTCGTAGTAAACAAATAAGCCTTATAGTTTCACCATGTCCGTCTGTCTGTCTGTCTGTTTGTCTGTCTGTCCCCGCTGTAGCTATAAGACGCTTAATCACGCCGACAAAGTGCTAAAATAAAATCTTGAAACATTTTTTTAGGGTTTCTCCCCTGTACGTAATGTGGGATAATATTTTTTTTTTTCGTCTATCCCATATTGTGGGGTATCGATGGATAGGCTTTTAAAAAATATTGCGGGTTGTTAGAGTCAAGTGTCCCCGTCAGCTAAATGGTTGTTTATGGAGATGTGAAAAATATCATGGTAGTAGTACTTACATATAAATAAATTAAAAGGAAAACTGTCACAGCTAAACGGGCTTTACAAGTTAACGAGTAATAGTAGACCAACTTAAATTTGCAGTTGGAGAATTGACTGTGGCATATATCGATGTTTGGGAGAACATGTTTTTCAACTACAAGGTTAAGTTTGTTTTTAGGATAAATTCATCCCAACTTCTCAACTACGGAACCCTTCATTGTGCGTGGTCCAACACGCACTTGGCAAGTTTTGAAAATCGGTTAGAAGCAGGAAATCTGAAATTGGGACGGCTTTTCTCATTATTCTTCGTCATATTCTAACACTTAGCTGAAAAGTTTATGCATCAGTCATCAAGATACTCGTACATATTATTATGTAACTGTCAACTAATAAAATTTTGACCTGAATTAATCTTAACAAATAAATACAATCGATTGTTAAAAGTCATTTGTTTTGTTTCAGTACATACATTATTATAATTATCATTTGCATTTTCAATAAGGTTATTTGTAAAATCATTACGATCTTTCGAACCTGTGACAAATTATGTCCGTATTCTTTTAAAAAGAAAAGAATAGGGTCTCACACCCATTTTTGAGAAGTGTCTTAATTAAATTCTATAGTGCTAATATGTCCCAAAAAAAAAAATCTCAATTTTTTTATTCAATCGATAAGTGCCATAAAAATGCATTTAAATTTTACATTTTCTTATTTCGCGCGTAGTTTGTTGAAAACGCTTAACGCAGTGGACGCCATGTTGCTCTGTGGTCATGACGTCACTTGGCTATGTAAACAAATGCGCTGATCTATTATCTAACTATCAGTTGACAGTTGACACGTTTTAATTTTCACAGCGGTATGACGTAATAACATGGCGGCTACTATTTCATGGTGTTTTTTAACAGATTAGAAAAACTGAAAACGTTGAATTGAATTTAAAAAAATATTTTGTTATTTTATGAACTAAAAGTAATATTTTCCGACTCCTTTTTGCCTAAACTATCTTCAATAATCTATTTATAGATATTTTTCTCGTATATAGTAAAATAGCCTATCGTTTGTGCTGTTTAAATAGGCTAGTTGACCGTTTTTCAGAAATCGGTTTTTAATGTTCCTGAAGGTCTGGAGGGACAGGCATATAAAATAGCCGTGTATCCTTGCGGGTCGAGGACGACAGAAAAATTATTATCTGGAATGCATAATAATTCAATTTGCCTTTTTTTGAGCAAACTTTCAAAGAGGAATTGGTGACGGTCAGGTGGCGTTTGTAGCCTAACTCCAGCAAATAATGCAAAAGCGGTACCTGTGCTTCTCCTGGCGAAAGTCTTGAAGAATCCTTCTGAGCAGGTGGCCACCTTGCTTGCCCGTACACTGGTCACTTGAAAGTCTATATTTTGGATTTAATCGGACGCGGGTTATTATTTTTAATTTTGAAAACGTAGCACAGTATATCCCCAAGGATTACGGGATAACGTAATAAAGTTTTGCGGTTTTGCAGGCGCGATGAACTGAGATTGAAAAAACGTGGTTTGCGGTGAGACGAAATGCTTCCGTTCGGCGCCGGTGCACTATGACGTCTGACAGCCATCATTAGCTGTCACTAGCCGCAGGATTCTCTAAATCCCGCGACACACAATACCCGCGGCTGCAATATAAGCCTAAGACAGACTACAGACACCTTATAAACCGTCCACAATCAAAAAAATGTAAGGGGCACTAACTTGCCACACCATACTCCCCGCCTTGAAAGGTCCCGAGCTTTCAAAGATGATAATCTATACGCTGAAAAGCTGGTGCGGTTGGGAGGATGAGATGATGTTTATATATCTGGCAGTCTGAAAGCATCAAGAGAATCCCAAGCAGCAGTTCAAAACACCATTACTAGGAAACGGCGTTCGAAATTAATTATCAGATTCCAAAGAATGAAATTGCAGTTTGATTAAATTAAGACAAAGTTGAATTACTAAGCTAAATTATAACTATGTAATGGCGTACCATTGAGAAAATATACTATTGTAAATTATAAACTAAATTAAACTACGAAATAATATAGTTCTATTGGGTTGGCAAAGGATATAACTTGGTGACAGGACGTTTATATGTACCTGACGCGGTTTTTACTGAAGCTACTCGAATTACACCATCCGATCCCGGAAAAACTTCCACTATGATGCCCAATGGCCAAGTCAATGGTGGTACGTTATCTTGACCCAAGAGAACGACAGTACCGATCTCTATAGGGCGATCGGGAGTGCACCATTTCTGGCGAACTTGCAACGTGTGCAAGTACTCAACTCGCCATTTGTTCCAGTAGGATAACACAAGCTGATCCAAAAGCCTTTTGCGGTTTGTTAAATTTATGTTTTCTTCTGTCAATTCAGAAGAAGGCAAATGCTTAAGTGGACTGGACATTAGAAAATGCGCAGGCGTGAGCACGTCCGGATACGGGTCTGATGAGAGAACACTAAGCGGTCGAGAATTTAAAAGGCACTCGATTTGTACCAGTACGGTAGAGAGTTCCTCGTAAGTGAGAAGCTGCTTTCCTATGACTCTATACAAGTGAGTTTTAACACTCTTAATGTTCGACTCCCAAATACCTCCGAAGTGCGGAGCTCGCGGCGGTATTCTTGTCCACTCAATGCGAGATTTTAGAAGCTCATTTTTAATATCTGTTTGAACAGACGAGTTCAACAAGAAAGAATAAATATCATCAAGTTGCGCCTTAGCGCCAACAAAATTGGTACCATTGTCTGAGTACATGACAGACACTGGACCGCGGCGAGAAATAAATCTTTTAAATGCGGATAAGAAAGCCTCGGATGTGAGGTCCGATACGAGTTCGATATGTATGGCTTTAGTTACCATACATATGAACAAACATATATAAAGTTTTTGCGAACGTTGACCTCTATGGCGAATAGGTGTGTAAGCAAGCGGCCCGGCGAAATCTACTCCAGTGTGCACAAAGGCTTTAGTATCACGGACACGGTATCCAGGAAGTTCAGCCATTTTGGGTGTTAGATGCGTAGGATTTTGACGGAAACAAGTGTTGCATTTCCGACAGCGGGAACGTATGACTGTTCGTCCATCTAATATCCAAAACCGCTGCCTTATAATAGACATCAATAATCCGGGGCCTGTGTGGCAGTACGTATTGTGATAGTGATCAATAATTAGATCAACTACGCGGTCACGTTTAGGTAAAAGCGCGGGATGCTTGGCTTCATATGGTAAGTCAGATTTAGACAATCTGCCCTCAATACGTAAGATTCCGTAGCTATCAATAAAGACAGACAAACAGCGCAACTTCTTAGATGGAAGTTCGCCTGCTTTAATTAAATTTAAATCGTTAGAAAAATGCGTATTTTGAACTATTCGAATAATGAAATTTTCGGCGGTTTGTATATTTTTAACAGAGCTATGACTAAGTAGTCTGTTCGTAAATTTAAGAATGTACATAAATACACGTAACAATTTATTCCATGAACAAACACGGTCAGCTATTGTATCTAAAATACGCGGTTCAGTATTTGATGTTTCTACAAGAAAAACCTTTGATTTAAACTCTGGCAATGTTTCACATTCAGTAGGAGAGAATTTTAAAGGCCACTCGCTAATGGGTCGATGGAGCCAAGTAGGACCGTTCCACCATAACGAGTGTTCAATTAAATCAGATGGCAGCATGCCGCGGGAGAGACAATCGCTAGGATTCTCCTTTCCGGACACGTGATTAAAACTAGCGGCAGGTAGGTTTCCTGTATTTTAGCAATGCGATTACTGACAAAAATAGACCATCTATGGGGAGATGAGTGGATCCACGAAAGAGCTATGGTGGAGTCCGAGAAAGCGTAGACACCTGCAATAGGTACACGAGCGGAAAGTTTATCTTTGACCACGCGAACAAGCTTAGACAGAAGTAAAGCGGCGACAAGTTCTAATCGAGCTAGCGTTGTTATTTTAGTGGGGGAAACTTTGGACTTTGCACATAAAAGCCGAACGCTGATATTGCCTTTAGAGTCAGTTATGTGTAAATAAATACAACAACCATAACCACTAAAGCTGGCGTCGCAAAAGGCTACGATATTCACTACAGCTTCTCTAAAGACGCCAATATGGCGAGGAACCTTTAGAGAAGAGAGTGAGGGGAAATCGCGCAAAAAACGGAAAACCGATTGGTGATGGAGTCCGGAGGAACCTCATCCCAACCTATTTTAGCTAACCAAAGTTCCTTAATTAGGATTTTCGCGTACAACACGACGGGTGCTACGAGGCCAAGTACGTCGAACAAGCGGGCAACTAGCGATAGAATCGCACGAATTAAGTAAACGACAGTCGGAGAGTTTTATAAAAATAACTTTATTTTACTGACAGAATGACAGTGAAGATAATAATGTCTTAATCCTAAAGGTACAAGGTACTTATAGCTAAGTTATGACAATCGCTACGTGACGACCATGTTCTACATTACAATTACTTACTCTCAAGGTTTGGCGGAAGCTATACTGCTGACAAAGCTAATTGTAGTAGGGTTACCACACTTAACTCCTCCCTCCCCAAGAGAGAAATTATCTAAAGGCAACTGTGTGGTCTTTAGGGAATTTCTTTTACAAATTTTACATAAGTCCCATCTATATATAATGAAACCTATAACAGAAACTAGGATTATGACGTAAATACTTAGGGTCCATACACTGATATTGTCACTTGTTACACGTACATAATATGACTCGAAATCACTAACACTTTCACTGTACTTTGCTCGGTTCACTAGGTCCTTGATGTCACCTAAGTCCACCCCTCTAAGATCCATTTGCTTCGCCGGTGGGCTGACGTCACGTCGAAGTTCGGGCATCTGTGCTGTTGGCAGGCTGAAGGAGACTGTGCTACTATTCGTTGGCGTTGTAATGGAGATGTCAGCGATCTGCAGTGTGCAGTGCTGACTTGGTACTAAGATGTATGTACCTTGCAAGGTGTATTTCCTGGTTTCATCGTCACAATGTTCCGTTGTCTGGATACTTTTTTCTGCATATACCAACCAGTGACTTTCGGATATGGGTTGTATCTTGGTTTCTTCTATTTTTACCTGGTGTTGCTGACAATCCGTGAAATTATGTTTTAGTAACATAAGTTGCTCGACGCATGTTTCTTCTGTGTACTGAAGAACGTTGTCCTCGGAGCAAAGGTATGTGAGGTCATCTATTTCTTCGCAGCTGTCGACTACGGGCCTGTATTTCGACTTTTTCACCAGTAGGTAAGGATATTTCGGAATAATGACATAGGGTTTTTTTGTGGTAGGGTTAAAAATTGGAACAGGGATAACTTTATAATAGATATATGTGTTACTGTCTACTAGTGGAACTTCCAAAATAAAAACCATTTTACTACTATCTATAAACCCCTTAATTTTTATACTTCCCTCTAACTTAACTAGGTTATGAATATCTAACGGATAAACTAAGGTATGGTGCGTTTTGATTACCTTCAAAATATTAAATAGTTCCGTAGAGTTAATTATAGATTGATGTAATATATGTATTTTGCTAAAGGCAATGGCTGTTTCTAGTTCATAGATGATAGTATAAATAGTACGAAAATTATTTAATATTTGGTGCATACTATTCATGATTGAAATCAAATTGGAGTACTTAGTTTGATTTTGAACAAGAGACTGAAATTGTTTAATTTTTAGATTTAGATGTCTAGTATTGAAATTGATATCGTCTGAAACATTAAGCAATTTATCAAAAGCCCTTTGCATTAATGATACCCTTCGTTCAACGGAATGTTCCCTTTTTCCTAGATTACTTATCTCTAAATCATACTTCCTAGCGTCCTCGTTATCTGAATTACCTGTTATTACTTTAACAAGAGAACCCAATGGATTCAAAATACCTCTTTTTGTTCTTCTTGACGGTAAAATCTGCTGTAACCTGTCCTTAGTTAATTCTAACAGAGAATCTATCTGTACGGTTAATCCTATAAGTTCCCTATATATCTCGCTATTACTATTACAAATAATTTTTAACTTATTATATTCTTGTATATTATTCTCTAATTGTAGGGCTAGAGAATTTAAATCTATTGTTTTTATGATGTCCCAGTGGTTATTCTTCATCAGAGCCGTCCCAATCCTGATCGGAACTATCCCGGGATTCTGATCGATTTTCTGGATGTTCAAAGTTGTCCCTTGATCCACTAGGGCGAGAAGTATCGACCACCATCTGTGAAGGACGTTTTACGTTTTTTAATGCTACTCTCGTACGTCTATTTTTAAGCTTAACTGGGACTATGTTCCTGTAGACATTTCCCATGACGATTGCTTTTTCAAAACGAGGCAACTCTTTAGCTTTTCTAGTCCTAGTATTTTTCATAAAAATTGTGTCCCCATCTACTACACTTGGTATATTCTCTTCTCCTCCTTTCTTTTCCCTAACTAAACTTTTATGTCCAATCATCTGGCTACTCAAGTGTTCGTAAAGAATTTTCAGTCTTTTACGATGGTCTTGTAAAATTTTCTGCATTAAGTTTTTATTCCTATCGATATCAAAAATATTCCCTGACTCTGTTTGTCCAAAAACTACCTCAAAAGGTGTGAAATTTGTGGCACTATGAATTGTGTTATTATATCCCATGATCGCGTATGTCATTACGGATGTAGCATCTAAGTTACTTTGCTCGTATTTTGCTAACCTATATATTTCTATTATTGTTGAATGAAAACGCTCTACCATCGCCATTGAATTGGGATTATTGGGTGTTCCAATATGCTGATCTATTTTGTGAAGGTTCAACATTTCTTTGAGCAGTTCGTTATTAAATTCTGTGCCTGAATCACTACTTATCTTCTTGGGTGTTCCATACATACTAAAGTATTTAATTAAGGCTCTTACTACCTCTGGTGTACTTTTGTTAGGTATGTAAATAGCTTGTCCTAACTTACTAAATGCGTCCACCACTGTCAGATATTGGTTCTTTTCGATGTATAACAGATCAATAAAGACTTCTTGTAATGGGCCATCTGGAGTCTGTGTTAACTGTATAAATGGTTTCAGGGGTTTCCTGTCATATTTCATTTTTTTACATTCCTCACAGGCATTAATGATGGCAGTAACTGTTTCCTGCATCTTACTCCACCAGTACGATCTTTTTAATTTAATTACTGTCTCCCTAATACCCCTATGACAGGTTTTACCCTGGTGATATTTTAAAACTAAATTCTTTTGCTCATCCTCATCTGTAACGTTCACCACTCTTTCAGTACATTCAACAAATTGTTGGGTTCCCTTTTTATAGAGTGAAATAATAACGTTGACAAAAATTTTCCTATGGGCGGGATCCTCAAAATATATGAAATATTTATGCTTGTAGTCTATATATTCCTTAAGGAAATCCTTTACTAAATCCTGGTTATTCGTAGGTAAATGAACTTCCAAAATGTTTTGTTTGTCATTAGAAATGTCTTTTACAGCCAAGCTGTCTTTAAACCAAGTAAAAATGTGAATTTGCCTAGGCTTAGTGTCTATCGCTTCTTTGAGGATAGGTATACCTTCATGCTCTCTATTGGATATAGAATTAGCTGTAGCAGCGTCACTTTCAGAATCTGATATTTCGATGGTCTCTAATTCTGGTTCCTTTTTACCAAGTTTTATAATCTCGTTAGTCACCTCGTCTAAATGCTCCTGCAAGTTTCTTTCGTTTTCATCGACATTTACAATCATCGACTCACAATCATTTGTGACATTAATTTTGATGCGTGATAAGGCATCCGCATTTGTATTTTGTTGACCCTTTTTATAATGGATATCAAAATTGTAGTCCTCTAACCGTAATCTCCACCTAGTTAACTTGCTATTTGGTTCCTTTAACGAATTCAGCCAGGCTAATGGTCTATGGTCGGTATAAATAACAAACTTTCTACCATATAAATAGGGTCTGAAGTATTTGACCGCCCATATTATGGCCAATAACTCTTTCTCGATTGTGCTATATCTAGACTCTGTATCACTTAGTTTCCTGCTAGCAAACGCAATTGGTTTATCTGAGCCTATGTTGCCTTGAGACAAAACAGCGCCAACAGCGAAATTCGATGCGTCAGTTGTAAGAATAAAAGGCTTGTTGAAGTCGGGAAATTGCAGTAAAGGTGCATTTGTTAGTAATTCTTTACATGTTTCGAAACTTTTTCTATATACGTCATCTATTACTATACTTTTTCCTTTCTTTAGACATGCTGTAAGAGGTCCCGTTATTTTAGAGAAATCCTTGATAAATTTTCTATAATATCCTATCAGACCCAAGAAACTTTTTATCTCCGTGACTGTTTTAGGTATTGGATATTTTAGGATAGCTTCTATCTTATCATTATTAGGCTTAAGGCCATCTTTTGTAATTGTATGTCCTAGGTATATAACTTCTTTTCTTAGAAACTCGGACTTATCTAGTTGAACTTTTAGATTTGTTTTTCTAAATCGTTCAAAAATTGCTTTGAGCTTAACGACGTGTTCCTGTAGGCTTGTCGAAAATATGATTACGTCATCTAAATATACAAGGCAATGTAACCCTTGCAACCCTCTAAGTACACTGTCCATTGCTCGTTGGAAAGTAGCAGGCGCTGTTTTTAAACCAAACGGCATTCTGTTAAATTCATACAGCCCAAATGGTGTTGTAAATGCAGTTTTCTGCCTATCCTCTTCTTGAATTTGTAATTGATGATAACCAGAGGCGAGGTCCAAAGTTGAAAAATACATACTCTTTCCCAACTTATCAAAAAGGTCATTGATATTTGGCAAAGGGTATTTATCGTCTATGGTTATATCGTTTAATCGTCTATAATCCACTACCATTCTCCATTTCTGTTGGCCCGACGCGTCTAACTTTTTTGGAACTAAATGAACAGGTGCATTCCAAGGAGAGTTTGATTCTCGGATTACATCGTCACTTAACATCTTATCAACTTGACGCCTAATTTCCTCTGTTTGGGCTGGCGGTAACCTATATGCTTTGACATTAATTGGATCTTCGTTCGTAGTTCTAATCTTATGCTTGACATCATTCGTAAAAGACAACGGTATATCCTCACAATAAAAAATATCCTTATATTCCTCACAAATATTCCATACCATGTTCCTTTCTTCCTCATTCATGTGGTTTAGTCGTAATTTGTTAAGATTTTTTAATAACAATTCATCCAGTCCATCCCTTTCGCTTAGGTTATTTACTACTAATTCGCTATCATTACATTGTTCTACCTTAAATGGACTAGTGACCTTAAGGATCATTTCTTTGTTTTTACAATTTTGAATAACCGTATATGCAAACCCATTAACGCAGTTTACTAAAGCACAAGGCATCCTTATTCCATCGGTTAATTCTTTATAATCCAAAATGGCCGCGCCATAAGTTAAATCAACTGGAAGGTTAACTTTTACTTCACAACGTGCTGGCAGAACATACGTAAATGTTGACGAATAGACAAAAGGTATGTTCGTTGTTTTTGTGCACAACATTGACGTTTCGTAGTCAATCTTCGCGCCTAATTGTTTCATTAGATTACTTCCTATCAAACCATCGTAGTTACTATCCACATCGTAAAGATAAAACTTATGATCCTCCGAACATTTAAAAATTTTAGGCAATTGTGTACAAATAACGTGTGTATGTTCGCTAATACCATGTGTGCTAACAACATTAAAACGCTCATTATATATATTATTTCTAAAGTATTGCTTCGCTATACTCGATCCGATAAAAGATCTAGTGCTGCCAGAGTCTAACATAAAAACTGCATTACCTAACTCAGGAATTATAATATATGGCAAAGAACGAAAACTAGTACACTTTAAAACTATATGTTCCCTCTGTTCGAGGCCCTTAGATGAAAATTTTCCGCACATACAGGCTCGTCTGAAGTACTTGGTTGTAGTTCCCTTTCAAACGCAAACTGATTATTATCGTATGAATCATTGTTTGTGTAATTAACACGTCTAGAACTCGCAGTCCGCATAGTAACATCGGTGTTTGCACCTGTATTTGCAAACGGTGCATTATGTGCCGACGTCCATCGCCGATCATGCTGACTCGGCGTCCTTGCAGTTGACCTAGTCTGTAACGGAATTCGATTTTGTGCAAAATGCGAATTCCTTAATTGAAACGATGCGTTTTGTGAACCTGACTGGTTTACGGCATTTTGTGAACTACTAGATGCATTCGGATTTGCCTCTCTTGTTTGTGAGTTATGTAGTCTTTGGAAGTTGTTATGATGGTTTTCCGTAAATTTCCTTGACGGCTTATTTCTGCTATTTTTCAGATCATAAACTGTTTGGAAGTTTTGCTCTTCTAGAACAACCCTTAGGGCATCCTCCAAAGTCGTTACATCTCTCAATCGTACTAGCCTAACTAAATACGCTGGTAAATTATATAAGAAAACATTCAGCGACGAATTAGTATAGATATGCTGTTTGGCTTGACGTACGTCGACATTGCTTATCGTTTCATTGGTTTTTGCAATAAGAATACTACGTATGTTTTGTATCCTATGGCAAAAATCTAAATAACTTTCATTTTGGTTCATTTTTAAGGATTCCAATTCCAACACTAAACATTCTTCGGTCCTAGGATCCCCAAAATGTTGCACTAACAAATCTTTTAGTTCGTCCCAATTATTTATTTGATCCCGCTCTCCTACTAGGTTCGCGGCTTTATCCGAAAGCTTACTTGTTACGACGTGATATAAGTATTCGTTCTGAGCATCTCCTCCTCGAAACTTAGTTAATATATATTCGCATTTTTTTATGAATAGTGGGAGCTGTCTAGCATCGCCACTAAATTCCGGAATAATGCTAGTCATTGCTGACGGAATTGGTACGATCTGATCCATTGTTATTGAAACCCGAAACGCTACACACCAGGAAAATACCTACTTAGTGACACAGTTTAATACGAAAATTGTATCGTAATAGACTGTAGGTACTAAACAATTATGCCTACCTAATTGCTTTATCACGAGACTTGTATCGTAATAAAAATGTACTAAACTAACTATATCTACGTATTTATTCTATCACAAAAGTTTTATCGCAATAAAATATGTATGTTACCCAGGTATTGTCTGACCCCTAATAACACAAACACATATATCTAATCAAAGAGGTACACGTAAAGGAAAACAGAAAGGATAGTGAAAAAGTTCTACTCACAGTCCCGAAGTTACTCCCATCTCCTCCTTGGACTATTATCACCACACTCAGCGTCAGCCTCTCGATGAAGTTGCTCAATAAATTTATTTGTTCGGCGATCCCTGTTAAACTGTTGGAACAGACGTCACAGCAGCTTTGTAGAATTTTATACTATACTGAGTGACTACAGGTATCCTACCGGCTGCGCCAATTAAGTAAACGACAGTCGGAGAGTTTTATAAAAATAACTTTATTTTACTGACAGAATGACAGTGAAGATAATAATGTCTTAATCCTAAAGGTACAAGGTACTTATAGCTAAGTTATGACAATCGCTACGTGACGACCATGTTCTACATTACAATTACTTACTCTCAAGGTTTGGCGGAAGCTATACTGCTGACAAAGCTAATTGTAGTAGGGTTACCACACTTAACTCACGCTTAGTGCATTTATCATCTACAGCGACTGTTGTCAAAGAAAAATAATCATCAGCGGGTTCCCAGGTTAATCCAAGGATTTTGAAATTATGTTTATCATTATCCATGCCAGAAAAATTAACTGGTAAGCGGTGAGACTCTGGGAGAATCTCCAACAAAGCGGGTGAGTTAGTAGCCCATTTGACCAGGTCAAAGGATCCTAACTTAAATAACTCAATTAAATCGCGGGATAATTGTATAGCAATCTGTTCATCAGGAACAGAATAGACATAATCGTCCATAAAAAACTGAGTTTCTACTAATTTAGAAGCCTCAGGATAGCGGTCGCCATGCTCACACGCTAAATTGCGTATTGTGCGCATCGCTAAATAAGGACTAGGCTTTAATCCAAAGGGAACGCGGTTAAAGTGAAAAGTACGTATAGGTTCATTTTTGTTGAATCGATATAAAATTCGTAAATATTTGCGGTGGTGCTCATTTACACCGATCCGTAGGAACATTTGTTTTATATCCGCTGTCATTGCGACAGGGAGGGTACGAAAATCGAGTAATAATAAAAACAAGTCGGCCTGTAAATTAGGTCCGACATGCAGAATGTCATTGAGTGACAACCCCGAGTGTGTTTTGGCACTAGCGTCCAAAACCACTCGAATGCTGTCTTTGTCCGGTCTAATAACGGCGTGATGCGGTATGTAGTAACCCTCTTCTGTTAATTCAGAGTCGGGTACCTCCGATAAATACCCCTGAGTTATATAATCTGTGATAGTTTTATTGTAATCCTCGCGTAGGGTTGGCACGCACGTGAATTTACGCTCGAGCGCAAGTAGCCGCCGATGAGCGACACCGCGTGAATTGCCTAATTCGGAGGGATTGCGCGCGACAGGTAAATCGACAAAATATCTACCGTCTTTAAATAAAACTGAAGAATTAAAATTATTTTCACACTCTAATTCGTCCGGACTAATAAAACGCTGAGATGGAATTTCCTCTAGCTCAAAAAACTTTTGCAAACTTGACTCGACGTCAATGCTAGCAAGCGCGGTAAACGAAGATGTCATGTGTGTTACGTCACTATTATGACAATCAATATCACCCATCAGTACATATCCGAAACTAGTCAGTATAGCTGGGGGTGCGCGGGTGCCTGAGTCAACCCTATCACCTAAATAAATAAAAGGGAACAGTTGTGCTCCAAGCACAACATCGATTCCACCAGGTACATTCCAGGTTGAGTCAGCAAGCGGTAAATTATTTAAATATGACATATCGTCATTTAATCTGATAAAACTAGCGGGAAGTCTATCTGTAATGCAATCAACAACTAATGCGTGTATATAATACTTATTGTGAGGATTAATCCGAGATTCTATATTGAGATAAATAAAGCCGTGTACAGGTCGTGAGGTCATACCAACACCTTGTAAAGACGAATTGCGTAATTTAATTATGGGTAAGTTCAAACGTTTACAACAGTCCACAGTAATTAAATTATTTTGCGATCCATTGTCTATTAAACACCTGACAACAAGCTTATCTCGGCCGCTGCTATCATATACGTATATCTGCGCGGTAGCTAACAAAATAGTTGTCTCTGTCGGTAAACATATTTTAGCGGCGGCACTAAGCGAGACAGACGTAGCGGCAGGCTCGCTCGGCGTTGAATCACTTTTTACTTCGGAGAAATGTAACAATGAATGATGTGTTTTCTTACAAGTTTTACAAACGCTCCGTGACTTGCATTTAATCAAAGAGTGGGATATACTTAAACAATTAACACAGCCGCGTTTCTTTTTAATAAATTCGAAACGAGCTTGCGGTGAATTTATATTTTTAAATTGTGAACAATTGAACAGTCGATGATCGACGTCATCGTTATCACATAGCGGGCAACGGTTATTCGGAACTGGTTTGCATGACACGAACGACTTGGCGGTACTTTGCGTATTATTTATTCGATTGTGAGCTAAACTAGACTTAGCACGTGGTTCCTTCTGTGGATTATTAACGTGTGAGCGCTGGAGTACCTTAACATGGTCTTGCAAAAATGATATAAACTCCGTATAGGAAGGTAATTCTTTCCCACTCACACGGCTTTCAAATTGTTGAACAGTTTGTGCGTCAACCTTTCTTAAACCACAGTGTAATATTGTGAAATCGAATAAGTCTGGAATGTCTAACTGCTTCAATGCAGCGACAGACGCTGAATATCGTTCTACAAATGCATTCAGACTAGCAGCATTGCCGGCGCATCCTTTAATGTCCAGTATATTATTGAGATAATGAATACCTAAACTACGTTTATCTTGATACCTTTTGACAAGACTGTTCCACATAACACTGTATGTATCTCCTGTGGGAACAATGCCTGCAGTTAGTTTTAAGGCATCATGAGTTAATTTACCTATTAAATACTGCACACGCTGCGAATCCGTCAGATCAGTATTTAAATGAACATTACTGCGGAATATTTCATAAAAAATGGGCCAGTTTTCAGTTCTACCGTCAAATGATGGTAATTCGATTGGTGGTAATTTTATGCCACTACCTCTCTTCTGATCTGATGTTAATGTTTTATTGTTTGAAAGTATGAGATTACGTTTGTATTTAATACTGGAATATAAGTCTTCAATAGAACATAGACTCGTATAATCTGGTGGTGTGTCATCAATTTCAAACCGCAACTCATTAATCTGGTCGATAATTGCTTCAAACTTGCTGTATTGTTCACTAATAGATTCAGACTGCGCTAGAAATAACTCATTTGAGCGTGAATCTAAATTGGAGATATGTTTAGATGCATCATACAAGCGATTAACTCGCTCAAATATCATTTGTTTTTTAGCAATTAGCTGATCTAATTTTTTCTCTTGTTTATTAGTAGCCATTATAAGGCACTATCTAATATTAATTTCTGTAAATTATCGTAAGTACTTGCAATGACTTGTACTTATTTAACTGATACCTATCCAGGCTCGAATGGACCATAAGTTTGGAGGGACAGGCGTATAAAATAGCCGTGTATCCTTGCGGGTCGAGGACGACAGAAAAACTATTATCTGGAATGCATAATAGTTCAATTTGCCTTTTTTTTGAGCAAACTTTCAAAGAGGAATTGGTGACGGTCAGGTGGCGTTTGTAGCCTAACTCCAGCAAATAATGCAAAAGCGGTACCTGTGCTTCTCCTGGCGAAAGTCTTGAAGAATCCTTCTGAGCAGGTGGCCACCTTGCTTGCCCGTACACTGGTCACTTGAAAGTCTATATTTTGGATTTAATCGGACGCGGGTTATTATTTTTTATTTTGAAAACGTAGCACAGTATATCCCCAAGGATTACGGGATAACGTAATAAAGTTGTGCGGTTTTGCGGGCGCGATGAACTGAGATTGAAAAACGTGGTTTGCGGTGAGACGAAATGCTTCCGTTCGGCGCCGGTGCACTATGACGTCTGACAGCCATCATTAGCTGTCACTAGCCGCAGGATTCTCTAAATCCCGCGACACACAATATCCGCGGCTGCAATATAAGCCTAAGACAGACTACAGACACCTTATAAACCGTCCACAATCAAAAAAATGTAAGGGGCACTAACTTGCCACACCAAGGTCTATTACCCCTAAAATATGAATATAAAAAAAAATAGTTACTATCATACCCGCGACTTCGCTCCCATCATTTCATGTCATACAGTGTGATTGGAAGATGGGTGCAAAGCTTTAAGGCGAAGATAGTACAGATAATTTAGAACCATTTAAGCCATGGTTGTCTTAGACGAAGTCTTACCAAATATTTTTAACCAAATTTTTTAGTTTTTTTTCGGAAATTCTCAAAATTTAATGTAAACTGCATAATTATGGCCAAATTGAAATGAATTCATTTTTTATTTATTTAATTAAAGTAATGTGTAAGTAATCAAGCAAAACATGTTTTAGGCTTCTGTGTCATTAGACATTTTTTTTACAGACATTTAAAGCTCAGAAAAAATAAAAAAATTGTACAATACGTCTTTTAAACCTTATTAAAAAAAAAACGGAGGGTGCTTTTTTTGTTCAAACCTTTTTGAAGACATGCTTGATAATCGCTCTTTCTTTTGAGGTATCATCTATGCGAATATCTTACAAATTATTGAAATTAGGGCCTACAAACCAATTTGAGGGAGAATTTTTTTATTTTAGGCAGACTAATTAAAACAACATTTGAATTAAAATTATTTATTTTTCATGTTCAAAATGACGGCCGTGATTCCTAATACAAGCACGGCCCCGTTTTCTAACTTCTGTAGTCGTTATTTTCAACATCATCTCCTGCTTCATTGTCTCAAACGCTGAATTTATTCTTTGTATCAATTCTTCTCTAGTGTTTATTTCTATGTTGTTATACACCAGTTCCTTGGCCCGGCCCCACACGAAAAAGTCCAACGGGGTCAGATCTGGGGAGCGAGCGGGCCAAGGGATGGGTCCATCCCTGCCGATCCAGCTATCAGGAAAGTAATTGTTGAGGTGTTCCCTTACATTTAAAGTCCAATGCGCTGGACAGCCGTCTTGCTGAAAGATGACTGTTCGGTCTCTTTCGAAGATCGGGACACCTGATTCCTCTACCAGCAGTGGTAAATCAATTTGCAGAAATTGCAAATAATTTTCGCCATTCAATGGATCAGGCAAAAAGTGGGGCCCAATCAATGTTCTGCCAATTATTCCAGCCCATACATTCACAGAGAATTTCATCTGAAATGACACCTGCTTCTTAAAATGTTGATTGTTGTCTGCGTCGGCCCATTCATGGATGTTGTGAAAGTTTGTAATACCTTCCCTTGAAAATTTACTTTCATCCGTCCACAAGATTGATTTTAGAAACCACGCATCTTCGATGTCTCTGTTGAGGAGGAAATGGCAGAACTGAATTCTTCTTTGAGGATCTTGCTCTAGACCTTGCACACTCCTGCCATGGAACGGATACTTATCATTTTGGTGCATTGTATGCCATACCTTCCATTGAGAAATGTTTAAATTTCGAGCTACTGCTCTAGTACTGGTAGTAGGATCCGCTTGAAATGCTGCTAAAATGTCTTCGTCGACGGCAGTTTCGTGTCTGCCCGGGTTGATTCCAGGTTCCACGCGGTGAAACCCATCTTGGGCAAGACGACGAAACGTGTTGTAAAACACTCGGACATTCGGTATCCTGCGATTCGGATAGCGCTCTTGATACATCCGTCGCGCCAAAGATCCATTGCCGTCTGCTCTACCGTACATAAATACGATATCCGCATATTCTTGATTGGAAAAAGTAGCCATAGTCACTTAACAATTAAGAAAAACGGCGTAGGAGCGCACTAAATGTCAACTCAACACAATTAAGTCAAAAATCAACACGTGCAGGAGCGCGAGGCTACGACTGGACACGGTGAAACAAAAAAGTTCAAAACTAACGCAAACAACACGTGCAGGAACGCAAAGGGCTACAACTGAACACGGTAAATTGTGAATCAACACGACAACGTCCACTCACAAGGGCAGTAGTTTAACTAATAAGTAAAAGATGTAACGGCTTCATCACAGACCGACTGACCCTGACTAAAGAAAAACGACTTTGTTGCCTCAGTAACTAAGACCATTTTGCTATAAAAACCAACTCTTATCGCTTTTTGCTATTCATTGGGCGTTCTACCTGGAAATGCCGTCGCACCACGCTCGGTGGCCATTGTTTAGAGAATCCCCTCAATGGGTTCCCCTCAATTGGTTCCTGCATGTGCCAAAAATTCTTAGAATTGAACAATGTTATCATTTCGAGCACATAAAGTAAAAATTTTGTGTTTTGTTAGACTGCCTAAAATTTAAAATTTCTCCCTCGAATTGGTTTGTAGGTCCTAATTTCAATAATTTGTAAGATATCCGCATAAATGATACCTCAAAAGAAAGAGCGATTATCAAGCATGTCTTCAAAAAGGTTTGAACAAAAAAAGCACCCTCCGTTTTTTTTTTAAATAAGGTTTAAAAGACGTATTGTATTTTGTGAATTTAAAAAAAATCTATTAAGTGGGACGGCCCGCGGCGGTGACGCGATGTGTTCCGTATTCAAAATTTAAAAAGACTTTATAATTTGGCGGGATACTAACTCTGTAAGCTGTACCAACATTCAAAATCTTGGTTTTATAGACTAATATTTGATTAAAAATGAGTTCAAGGAATTCTGAACCCATTTTTAATCAAGTCTTCTCGCTGCGCTCGTACGTCTAAATACCTCGTATTGGAATTGATGCTTTTTGACCCTTGAATAACAATCTTATAATTATTTCTGATGCATAAAGTTGTTTTTTATTTACAATATGAAACGTAGTTAGTAACAATTTGGTCAAAACTGAGTTTACATCAAATTCCATTGAATCAAAAACCCGTTTTTAGGGTTCCGTAGTAAGCAAGGAACGCTTATAGTTTCGCCATGTCCGTCTGTCTGTCTGTCTGACCCTACTGTAGATCAGAGATGCTTAGAACTAGAGAGCTGTAATTTGGCATAGGTATACAAATTAATCACGCCGACAAAGTGCTAAAATAAAATCTTGTTTTTTTTTGTTTTTAGCCCCCCTTGCACGTAATGTGGGGATAATATTTTTTTCTCGTCTACCGCATGGTGTGGGGTATCGTTGGATAGGCTGTTCAAAAATATTGCGAGTCTGTGAACACCACTTTTCGATTCAAGGATCCACTTGCGCAATATTAAGCATTAAAGTGCTAATTTTTGTTAGAGTCAAGTGTCCCCTCTCCCCCCCGCCATTTAAATTATATAGGTTATTTATGAAGATGTGAAAAAATTCATGGCAGTAGTACATTATAATGAAATTAAAAGGAAACCCATCACGGCTAAGTAGGCTTTACAAGTTAACGAAGTATAGTCGACCAATTTAAATTTACAGTTGGAGAATTGACCGTGGCATATATCGATGTATGGGAGAACATGTTTTTCAACTACAATGTTAAGTTTGTATTTGGAATAAATTCATCCCAAGTAATCCCAACTACGGAACCCTTCATTGTGCGTGGTCCGACACGCACTTGGCCGGTTTTTTTTATATACACTAGAAGACCGAAAAACAAAGGCAGCAAATACATAATGTAATACATAATGCCTAAACATAAGCGCACGCTAACGGCTTTTGTTACAAGTTAACATAAGAATTGTTTAAAAACTATACTTAGATCACATGTAGCAGGTTAATATACTGTATTCTAAAATTAAAATAATCGTCTTTAGAATGCTGATAGATGTCACATAATTACTGCAGTAAGCAACCTACCTACACAAAAGTTACCTACTACAAAATGTTAATGTTATGTTTGTGGGTGACATTGAGCATTACTATACAAGGTGTTGTGTTGGACCTGCAAAACATTTTAGGAGGTAATTATGTTAGTGATTCTCGACCCGAATCAACAAAAAAAAAAAAAAAATAATAAAAAAAGAAATAAAAAAAAAAAATAAAAAGAAAAGATAAAATTTAAAAATCTAAAATAAATTGTATTATTGATTACTGACTTGGTATCGTATTGTTATACGATTATTTACGAGTTTCATAACAACCTCCTGAAATGTTTTGCAGGTTCAAAACAACAGCTTGTATAAATATTAAATAGTGTGAATACTTACTCTCGCGTCGCTTTCGTATTTATAGTATTGGTGTGCACTATTTAGTAAGTTTTCGTTTAAGGGTCGCATAATCGCCGTTGACCTTGGCTATACAAATGTGCGCCCCGCTCACGCCGCGCCAACGTTCGGTTTCATAGGGAATATTAATTTTTGGCAACGAAAATATGAATCATTGAAAAAAAACACAGATAGAATTATAGATAATAAAATAGTCTGTTCCCACAAAAAACAAATCATGAAAATATCTTAAGTAGTTTGAAAGTGATATCGTGTTTTATGCTTTGGGTAGACATTACTTCCTGAATCTATGCTCGCGAAGGAGGAGGCGGGACGGTTGAGGAAAAGGCAAATTTCGCGCCCTCTCGCCCCTAGCCGCCGCAGGAGACGCCCCGGGCGTCGGGAATCCCGGGCGGATTTCCGGCCACCGTAGGCGCGGGCTTGCGGACGGTGAGCAATGGGTAGCTCACCGTCCGCTAAGGACCAGGCCCGGGTCGACGGTGCGTTGTATTCCACGCGCGCCTCAAAGAGATGTCGTCACCACGAAGGTAGGGGTCCACTAGGGCCGATGCCTGCCGGGGTCGCGGGAAGGTGCTTATGGATCACCGAGGCCCCCGCAACACAGGCAACAGAAGGAATAAGGGTGGGTTTTAGTCAGTAAGAGTCTGACACACCCTCCCGCTCCGCCCAGAGCGGGAGAAGTTATTTGATGATTTCCTATCCAAAAAAAAGCATGTATTTAACGCCGCGACAAATTAATCTGGGATTAAAAAATAATTAAAGGCAGTAGCAAATATAATATATAGCTTGGCAGCTACAGCGAAGGATTATTGGATCATTTGGGTTAGGTTAGGTTAGAACAGTGACCATTAATGCGCGAAAGCGAGCGAGCGAAACGAGCGTGTTGTTGCAGCGCCAGATCCCCTCTATTTTTGGTGAATCTCAGTTACTACTAAAACAAAAACTCGATGCCAGTTTAAATTAAAACAAAGCTAACAACTGATTACTAATCTAGTTTTTACTTAAAATTATCCTTCGCTGCTGCCAACCTACTATACCGCCTTTAATTATTTTTTAATCCCAAATTCAGATTAATTTGTCGCGGCGTTAAATACATGCCGTATCTAAATGTGACCCAAGCCTAAACGTAAATTTGTTAACAGACTAAACATATTCTATAAGATTTTTATTGAGAACTAGCTGTTGCCCGTCAAATGTAATGAGGTGAAAACTTTAGCAAGCATACATCCAGACCAAAGATGGAGGAACATGATTTATGTACCCAGATCCAGAGACCAGCACGAGGACCACGTCAGGCACACGTCCGAATGTACTCTTCCCAATATCATTGCAGACTAACTATTGTAAACAGGTTGACAGGATAAGATAGAGCTGCCGCGGGAAAGTCCGAATGGGATACCGTGGCCTCTGGCAACACACAGGCAACGGAAAAAACAGTGATTATGCGACCAGCCAAATCTGTGCAGCGGACTATGTACCAATGTTATGTAGGTACATGGAGTTAAGCAGAGTTACCCGATAAACATAAAATACTGTTTTTAAAATAACAAGGATACTTAATGTTTCTCTATCTCATACTTTTTTTTTTTTTTTGGGGAAATTATCTAATAACTTCTCCCGCTCTGGGTGGAGTGGAAGGGTGTGTCAGACTCTTACTAACTAAAACCCACCCGTATTCCTTCTGTTACCTGTGTTGCGGGGGCCTCGGTGATCCATAAGTACCTTCCCGCGACCCCGGCAGGCATCGGCCCTAGTGGACCCCTACACTTGTGCTGACGACATCTCGTTGAGGCGCGCGTGGAACGGAACGCGCTGTCGACCCGGGCCTGGTCCTTACCGGACGGTGAGTTACCCATTGCTCACCGTCCGCAAGCTCGCGCCTACGGTGGCCGGAAATCCGCCTGGGATTCCCGACACCCAGGGCGTCTCCTGCGGATAATAACCTAATAAGGTTATCGCTAACCATCGCCTCATTATACACTATTTCAGCATCATCCCTTTCCCTTATGGCTATTGTGCATTCCTGATCCCACCATGGTGGGGGAGGAATTTGCCCACGTGCTGAGTTTTTAATAGGAAAGCATGAGTCTGCACTAGCTGTTATGGCAGAAATGAGGTTATTATAACAGTCTGAGTCTAACAACAATATTCTGACAAATAAATGTATTATTATTGGATAGTGGCGACTGCCATGTGACAAACTGGTACATTCCCAATGACACGACGCTGCAATATCCAGTGTGCAGAAGGTGAGATCAACTCTTATGCAGTCCGGGTCGAGACCTCCGGGTTGGGCAACCATTGGTTAAGATACACAGGCTAATCATCTAAAATTTCAACAAAACCTTCCCCAAAAGAGTCGCAACGTTCAGAGCCCCACCTAAAGTGATGGCAGTTGAAGTCCCACATAACAAGTATAGGGCCTTCCATGTTGTCCAACGTAAATTTTAAGATCGGAAGGAAACTTTGGTGAGGGTGAGCAATATAAACAGATAAGAGGGTTATACCCTCTACCCTGCCAGTCACAATGCTAATATCATCACCTAGTGAAGGCAAAGATACAGCCACAAGTGGAACACGATTATTCACGCCGACAGCCGACCCGCCATAGCCATCAGATTGTACGCATCTGAGAATATTAAAGGAAGGTAAACGGAAACTAAGACTCGGAACTAGCCAATTCTCAGCAAGGGAACAAGCTAAATGTTTGTATTTGTTCAGAAGGAATGTGAGCTCGTGCTTCTTATGCCACACGATCCTTACATCGCTCCTCACATCCATTGAAAGACCACAAACCGAGCCATTATTATGGGATGAGAGTGAATTAATAAGTGAAGAAGCAACGTTGGACGGTAATTGAATTTTATTGTTAAAGTTAACAGGAGTTTACTAAGAAGTTCAATTATTGAAGACAAGTTTTCAGGAGATTCTGTTAGTTGATTATTGAGAGCACAGCCACTAGGCTGAGAAGATTGGGGAGTGTTTATTTTGCGATATGACTGAGTCTGTGATTTAGCAGTGTCTGCATAGCTACGAGTAGAAGTGGGAACAGTTTTACTTGCTTCTGAATATGAAATTACTTTCTCAGCCATGATTGTTTTAATTGTTCCCTGCCTACTGTACTCCGGACAGGCCCTGCTATGCGCAAAGTGGCTTCCAGAGCACAACACGCAGAAGGCTTCACTCTCAGCAATGCTAAAACCATCACCGGGGTGATCATTGCCACACTTGCTGCAACGGGGTTTGGAACGACAAAGAGATTCTACATGACCAAATCGTCAACACTTGCGGCATTGCATGGTGGGGTAGACATACTGTTCTACAGTTAATGATGTGTAAAAACAGAAAATTCATTTCGGTAAAACTTGGCCATCAAAAGTGATGACACAAGTTTCAGTGGGCCTGTATTCAGTTAAACTGTCTTTGTTAACCTTCCTGTTCAATCGCCTAACTTTTAGTATTGGGCCACAGCCAACTGGAACTTTAAAAAATATCAGAAATTCCTCTTCTGAGAACTCAGTAGGAATGCCACTTAAACACCCATATGTTTATATTAAAAGGCGGAATTACAGCCTCATATAAATTTGTGCCTAAACATTATTTGAGATAAAGATGTTTGCATCCTGAGGGGATGTAAACTCAACCGATACGCGGTTTTTACCAACTCACTTCACTGAAGCAATATTAGAGATATTTTGATTTGGTAAAAAGCGCCCAAATTGAATTAGGTGTAGGATAGTTCCAGAATTAGTTTGGGCTTCCTGCCGGGAAACATGGACGACAAAAGGTCCTTTATCTATCACTGAGTACTTCACGACCTATGTGGGTTCTCGGTTGTTTGGTAGTACGATTGGATACATATTCTTCATTACCGGGACCTTTACGGATGTTAGTCTGGAGCGGAAGGATTTGGGACTCCAGATTACAGACCAGATCTGCAAACTGGCTTAATGGGTTGGGTGTGGGACTTGTATTAAACTGGGAAAAGCCGGTTAAGAGGTTTGTAGAGATCTTATCAGGGGGGGGGGGGGGAGGTAACAAACACAAAACAAACCTGGTCGCAGGTAACAACGAGAGAGCACAAAAACAAACACAATAACAAGTCACAATAAACACAATATCACAGAAAAACAGCCAAAAATCTGAACACACGTGTTACCCAAAAGAACACTGTGGCGAGAATCCCCAGTCTTAAGTCATATTTTAGGAATCGTCTACTGTCCACGTTAAAAATAATGAATAGCTTAAAAGCGTACTCTTTCTAACACACAGGATGTTTAGTATAGAAAAAAGAAAAAAAAATGTTTTGTTGCATTTTTTATCTTTTATTGCCTTCCTCTATGTTAGTTAACCATCAATCAATAATCAACTCAGCCCACTGCTGGACATTGGCCTCTCCCCGGCTGCGCCACAACACCCTGTCCTCCGCCTTTCACATCCAGTCTGTCCCAGCCACCTTTTTAACCTTTTGACCACCACAGTCATATACAGTATAGATGACAAACCAAAATGTGCCCAGCACGCCACGGTCACGACTACATGACAGATTTTAAGAAATAATTCATAGCTTGCCGTGGGCACGCTTTTGCTTTTTTGACTTGGCGGTCAGAGTGTTAAGGTCGTCGGTCCATCTAGCTGGGGCATGTTAGTTATAGGTCTGTGCAAAGCATAAATTACATACAGGGTGAAATTGAAAACATGCGACAAATCTAAATGGGCGATTGTACTCATCATTATGAACAACTTTTACTAAGGGACAACTGAAATCGCGGAAAAAAAAATCAGCTGTTCCCTACATTTATGTCCGCATAATTCGACAAAATGTAGGAAACAGCTGATTTTATTTTCGCGAATGCAGCTGTGGTCCCTTAGTAAAAGTTGTTCATAATGATGAGTACAATCTCCCATTTCAGTTTGTCTCATGTTTTCAATTTCAATCTGTATATGACAAATGCATGACAATGACGGGTAGTGACAACGATTAATGAAAGATAAAGAAGGTGCTGTTATTACATACTTTTAAGACTGGATTAATCTATTGATTTAAAATGAAATTGATACAATAATCATCATCATCCGCCTAGCCTTATATACAGCTGAACACCAGTATTTTACATGGAGCGACTGCCTATCTGACCTCCACAACCCAATTACTGGGTAACACGATACCCCTTAGTATGACTGGTTGTCAGACTTTCGAGCTTCTGACGACCCGTAACAACTGTCAAAGATCTACAATTGATACATTAATCAATTATTAAATATCATGATTACAGTCTAGTTAGTTAGGCGCGGGCTTGCGGACGGTGAGCAATGGATAGCTCACCGTCCGGTAAGGACCAGGCCCGGGTCAACGGCACGTTGTATTCTACGCGCGCCTCAAAGAGATGTCGTCAGCACAAATGTAGGCGTCCACTAGGGCCGATGCCTGCTGGGGTCGCGGGAAGGTACTAAAGGGTCACCGAGGCCCCTGGCAACACAGGCAACAGGAAGGAATGCGGGTGGGTTTTAGTCAGTAAGAGTCTGACACACCCTCCCGCTCCGCCCAGAGCGAGAGAAGTTATTTGATGATTTCCCACCCAAAAAAAAAAAGTCTAGTTATTATTTAATACCCTTTAAATACTGTATGTTAATTAATATTTTGTATTCTTACAATAAGGCTTACTAAGCACATGCTTATTGTAAGAATACAAAATATTAAAACACATCCACACACATCCTAATTACCATCATATTTCCGAAACTGGCAACATACATATTTTCCCGAATACTTGAATCAAAATAATCATCTTTTAAATTTAAACATTTCTTGCAAAGTTTTGCCAAGTAACGAAAGCTGTGGTGGGATTGCAAATTTTGTCAGTTATTTTTTAAGTATAATTATCTATTTGTCTGTGCTAGGCCAAACTTTATCCATGTCCTTTATCGCGCAAAGTCTACTCCTAGAATCATCAGGTTCTCTCCTAGGAAAATGATATTAATTTTTTGTACATAATTATGTACATAAATGTGTGAAATAAATATAAATATATTATTCTGTGTGGTCCCGGATTAAGAATATGGCCACCCCACCTCATCCTGTGGGTGTCGTAGGAGGCGACTAAGGGAACTGAGACCTAGTGCATATCATCGTAGCACCTTGGGTCACCCGCGTGGTGGTGCCAACAAAAGCATTACCAAGGAGGGTTGGTGTTTGGTAGGCAGCCGGCTGTAAAATTTTGCCAATACCCTAAGCAACATGAGTGGAAATAATATGATGCGTAATAGGGCTAGGGCGTACCCCACAAGTGACGCGCAGGGGCAGCACCCGGCTTCTGTGGGAAATGGACAAGGGTTGTCGCACCAGAATGGGCGGGTGCGACGTAAGACGCAAGCTCGGAGTGTGGGAGAAATTAGATTGAGGTGTACGAGCTGGAATACCTACATTGCAGCTCGCACACCTCACTCTATCTATTATCCTCTATCTATCGATGACTGGAAGAGGAAGGGAACTAGCAGATAGAAGGCGACAACTGAACATAGCGTGTCTGCAAGAGACGAAGTGGAAGGGTGCAAAGGCCAGAGTGATAGGAGAAGGATATAAGTTTTATTACTGTGGAAGCGATGGCAAGTGAAATGTTGTGGGTATAGTTTTGGATAAACAATTGACGGAATGTGTGGTAGATGTTAAAAGAGTAAGTGATAGAGTGATAGCTGTTAAAGTGATTGTGGAGAGTCGGGTGGTTAATATAGTTAGTGTGTATGCACCCCAGTCTGGGTGTAAGGATACTGTAAAAGAGAAGTTTTGGAAGGAGTTCGATCGGGTGATGATGGACGTGCAAGATAGTGAAGAAGTGTATGTGAGGGGTAATTTTAACGGACATGTAGGAAGACAGAAGGGTGGGTATGAGAGAGTGCATGGTGGTTGGGGATACGGAGACCGTAACACTGATGGCTAGACACTCCTGCAAGCTGCTTCGGCCTTCGACCTGGTAATAATAAATACGTGGCTCGAAAAACAAAATAAGCATCTTATAACCTGCAAAAGTGGTCGCCACGCGACACGAATTGACTACTTGCAGGTAAGACGGAACAGCCTTAATAGGGTCAAAGACTGTAAAGTGCTCCCAGGTGAAGATTTAGTCTCACAACATAGATTCTAATAATGGAGGTAAAAGTCAGTGTCTCGTCCAGTAGGAACAAGGAACGGCCCCCACCAAAACTAGATGGCGTATGATAGAAGAAGAGGAATGTGCCAGTATGTTTAAGCATCAAGTGGTATATAAAATGATTGAAATGAAGGATATGGAAAGAAAATCTGTGAATTAATGTTGGAAAGAGATGGCGGATTATGTAAGTAGAGTAGCAAAAGATGTGTTTAGAGAATCGAAAGGAAGAGGTATGATAGAAAGGCATACATAGTGGTGGAATGATAACCTGCAAAATATGCTTAAAGAAAAGAAAATTGCGTTAAAAGAATGGCAGGGTGTACAAAACGGGAATGACAGTTTGAAAGATGATAAGAAAAAGGTTTATAAAGAATGGAATAAAAAGGCAAAAAAGGCGGTAGCAGTTTCGAGGGTTAAGGCGCAGGAAAAGTTGTATGACTCACTGAACTACCCTAGAGGCCAAAAGGAGCTCTATCAGATAAAAAAGGCAAAAGAAAGGAGAATGAGAGATATAATTCACATTAAATGTATGAAAGACGACGCCGTTAAGGTTCTGTCCGAAGATGACGAAATAAAATAACGATGGAAGGTTTATTTTAAAAAGCTAATGAACGAAGAGAATAAATGGAATGGTGTGCTCAAAGAGGTACAGGTAAATAGTGAGTTTAGTGAGGGGAATTAGCATGGATGAAGTTAAGGAAGGCAGTTCGAAGTATGAAAAATGGAAAGGCCATGGGTCCAGATGATATACCAGTAGAAGTATGGAAGTGAACCGAGATACCGTTAGTCAGAACAGACTGGAAGAAGCATGCCATCACATAGCGCTTGATGGCGTGCTTCTCCCAGTCACTCGTGCAAAGCGATGGCGAAGTAGATCGGACGGTTAAGCATAGAGTTAACAATGGATGGATGAAATGGCAGCAGGTCAAAGAAACAATTTGCGACTCCCGCAGATCCGCGCTCTTCCGAAGGTAAAACCCTCAAACTTAAGGGGAAGATATATAAAACAATGGTAAGACCTGCTGTCTTGTATGGATCAGAATGTTGGGCTACAAAAAGGATTAATGAAAGGAAATTGCATGCAGTTGAGACGAGAATGCTAAGAGGGATGTGTAGTGTGACACAAATGGATAGAATAAGAAATGAGTACATAAGGGGAAGTTTGAAAGTGGCACCGGTTACTGAAAAGTTGTGCGGAAATTGGTTGGCATGGTATATACATGTGATGCGGAGGAATGAGGAAAATTTCGCGAGGAACGATAGCTATAAGAGTAGGGGAAGACCAAAGAAACGATGGATGGACTGTGTGAAAGATGATATGACTAGAAAGGGGGTGACTACCGAGATGACGACTAACAGAGAAGTGTGGAAGAAAGGGACATGTTGCGCCGACCCCAAATAAATTGGGATAAGGGCAGGAGAATGATGATGAATTATATATATAAATGCAGTAACTAACAAAGTTACTACGTGTATGGATTGCTTGAACTTATAGCGTAAAAACGAGACTTAACATTGGATATTCTCGCGTAATTAAATGTTTTTAAGTGGGTACATTATATATGCACTCACAGTGATGCCTGCGGATAATTTTTATGTTATTTAATAATATTTATTTTTATAATTGGTCACTACAACCATAGCAGTAGTGGTTGTTTGGTGTTCGTTGGTTAGTTGAATTATATTCTAAGTACTATTTGTTTTATTTTATTTTGTTTCCTACATATTATGTACAACTCATTAAACCTGACTTGATTTCCGTACGTCAATTTTGGGTGACCACTGAAAATCAGCGCTGTGGGTCCTATAGCACAGCATCATGCTGAATGGAAGCCTCCTTGTCACAGTCCTGACGTGCAGCTGCCGACTATTTGTGTTTTGTGATTATACATATGTTGATCTACATTGTTTTCTTTGTCGTTTTACCTATTCTAGATTTGTTGTATGCACGTGTTGTGACACACTTACCCCGCAGGTCAAAATTATCTATCACATGGACAAATAGACCTTGTCGTTTTATGACGTGCAGGTGGCATTCAACCTTTGGGTGATAAAGAAATAACGAGGTTGAGTCAATCTTCTCATATTCTGGTACTCTTTTGTAAGCTTTGGGGTGCAGGTGTACCTAAAATGTTTTGTAGTGACTGTTTATTGACAAGTGTGAACTCTTGACTTTTGAGTTTTGTCAATCCGGCAATTTGCTTAACAATTAATTTGGATGACTATGTAATTATAACATACTATAACTAGGTACACATAAAACATAAACTCACGACTTCTTTCCATGGGGTAGGCAGAAACTATAGAACTAAACTAACGAACTAAGAAACTGAATCTCAATGCATTTATTTCAATTATTCTTTCAAATAAAATCGTCAAAGAGGCGGTCAGTTAGTCAGAAAGTTGAAGCTATTTCCCAAACCAAAACGTAGATCTCTATGGAGAAAAATGGGCAAGAAACTCTGAGGACACTCTTTTAAATCAAGATTTTACACAATTCTGGGTACATTATTCTCGAACTTCGGTACTTGTTCACGAACATGACGCATGGATCATCACCTTCTACCTCAACCATTTTGAATGGAACCGTATGATCCAACACGCGCGCCATCTTCAGCGAGATAATCGAGGATGACAGGTAATAATATTAAAATCATCAAATTATTAGTTGTTAGTGCACTCTCTACACGGAATCTACTACGATTCTCATAAGTCACAAGCACAAATCTGTTGAAAAGCACATTTATTAAGCAGCATATTTACTAACCTACTTGGCGCAAAAAAAAAAAAATACAGACTTATCAACTCAAGTTTACATAAATATGCGATTCAATGAAATATGTTAAATAAGGCTCACCAAAAAGACGGACATAAGATTAGAAAAAAGAAACTAGAAGTATTACACATTCATATTTGTTATATAAAGATTATTCAATGTTTTGAGAAAGCATGTCATAATGCCTAGACTAGAATAATATTTTGGGTTAAAAACCTGTCATGCGTAGAAGAATTTGGTTTAATTTTAACGCATTCGCTTCTCAATCGCTTTCTCACTGCTGAGAGCTGAGCTTTCTCCTTCTGTTACGATCGGTGGCCTGGTGGAGTGCGGCGCTGATAGATACCTCCAGTTGCTCAGATATTTGTGCCGACCACCGTTTTAAGTTTTGGCCTCTACGTGTTCTACCCTCTATCTTTCGTGCTACCATTAGACGTTGCGTGTTGTTGGTACCTCTTTCTTTTTATTTTGGGTGGGACATTATCAAATAACTTCTCCCGCTCTGGGCGGAGCGGGAGGGTGTATCAGACTCTTACTGACAAAAACCCACCCGTGTTCCTTCCTTTGGCTGTGTTGCCAGGGGCCTCGGTATCCCTTTCAGACTTTCCCACGACCCCGGCAGACGTCGGCCCTAGTGGACCCCTGCACTTGTGCTGACCTCTCTGTGTGGCGCGCGTGGAACACAAAGCGCCGTCGCCCCGGGCCTGGTCCTTATCGGACGGCTAGCTACTCATTGCTCACCGTCCGCAAGCCCGCACTTACGGTGGCTGGAAATCCGCTTGGGATTCCCAACGCCCAGGGCGTCTCCTGCAGTGGCTAGGGGCGAGGGGGCGCGAAATTTGCCTTTCCCTCAACCAACCCGCGAGCATTACTGCTTCGCCTTCGCGAGCATTACTTCGCGAGCATTTTTTGACGGCTGCCCATGCCTTCTCGGTCCGTACCATGGCCTGGACCAGGGCCGGACACGAGAGATGTTGGAACCGCTGCGGGCAAAAGTGGCCGAAGTATCTCACGACACGTCACAAGCAGGTTGACGACAGTTTTTGTGCTTTCTGTAGTTTGAGTAGTTTGTGCGGTGGGTTTGTGCTTGAGGTTTTTGTGGTCAGGATATTAATTCAGATTTGTTACAGTTGTAGTACTTTGAAAAATGGTTGATGTATTTTATCTTTATTTCTAGTATTAAAATGATGTGTATCACTTATTTTATTCAAAAGATGTAGATTTTTTCTTACATACATAATATTTTCATAAATGAATGACAAGGTATCGTCATAATATAATTAATCTTTTTAAATAGTTGTCTAAGAGATTCGCGGCGACGTAGATATAAATGGCTCTGACAGCTCTCTTTTGCATAATAAAGCCGTACGACATAATGCAGGCTGTGGAAATAGCTAAAATAGACGTAGA
This sequence comes from Atethmia centrago, assembly GCA_905333075.3. Classification (NCBI taxonomy): domain Eukaryota; kingdom Metazoa; phylum Arthropoda; class Insecta; order Lepidoptera; family Noctuidae; genus Atethmia; species Atethmia centrago. The sequence continues at coordinate 28,752,741 of HG995374.1, forward strand.
TTATGGCTTTGACCTGCTCTTGCGGAATCTGCCAGTCCAAGAAGTTTATGATATGCAGCAGAATCTTGCTTGCGTGTGACATTAGCGATTGTGATAACTACATAACAATAGCCATTGTTATGTAGTTATTTTCACAATTACGCACCGAACCCTTTTTATGAAGTGGAAGTATGGAAGAGTGTGCCCAGTCGTATGGCCAGTACCGGGTTTTCCATATACTGTTACAGATGTTATATTATTATATATTATGTGAACTGGTTACACCAATCAGTATATAAAAGGTTCGATATAAAAGGTCTAGACCTTTTATTGCTTTCGCTATGTAATCTGGTCCTGGAGCTTTTCTTTCATTTTCCTGATAGATTCTTCAATTTCCAAGCCTAGTATATTTGGTACAGCATCTATCCAGAGGTCAGCTGGTTGGAATGACTGGGTCAAATGATCTTGATAGATCTCTTCACAATATTCTCTCCATCTATCCGCGACCTTTTCGATTTCATGTATTGGGTTGCCATCTTTATCGTCCATTACGCAAGAGGATGGTTTAAACTTTTGCGTTATTTGACTGACCTTTTTGAAAAGGTATTAAAGTTGGGTAGGTTGTTTGTTTGATCTCTGCATGATGTTCAATTTCAGTAGATTTTTTTTGTAGGTATTTATTTCTAGCCCTTCTGCACTGTTTCTGAATTATCTTGGTAAGTTTAAAATACTCTTCCTTAAAGTTATCAACGCTCCTGCTTTGTCTTAGTTCTTTCCGCAACTCTATATTAACTATGCCTCGCGGGTATCTAGTATTTTTTTGGTTTTTAACTTTTTAGTCATGGAGTCAAGTACATTGAAAACGTGAGATTTGAGATGTCGCCAATGTTCATCTAGATTCATGGGGTAGGTTTCATTCAAGGCTAATACGGGTTTTTCTTTGGCAGTATATTCAGGCTGGGTTTAGGCGTTACAGTTGCGTTCCAGACTCTCTGCACATTCATTAGTTCGCGTTTGGAAATGTTTTTCATTGGTATTTGTAAGTGGCCATAAAAGTCTTCAATGTCTTCCTGCGAAGATTGGGCAGTTGGTGCATAGACTTGTATGATGTTGAGTGGGAGTGGGTTGCTATCTATGCAGATGATCATTATTCTATCATTGATAGTATTGTATCCTGTAACGAATTGGGCTATCTTGCGAGATATTACACATGTACCGTTTTTGCTGTCAGACTCGTGGCCTGATAAGAACATTGTATTACCATTCGATGTTTGGAAATGGCCCTGTCCTTTCATGTAGGTTTCACATAATCTTAGTATCGCCAGTTGGTGTTCTCTAATTTCTTTTTCCAAGACAGCAAGCAGACTCCTTGATAGTGTGTCAACAGTTGACACACTATCAAGGAGTCGTCAGTCGCGTGTCTAATATGCCCGCGTGTCAATGGGTGTCGGGGATGGGCCGGATCGCCCGACATAACAGCATATTCATCATTAACTTTTATCATGGAGTTCTCTTGGGATTTATCGTAGTGGGTTCCCGTTACCTTCTACGGTTTTTTCTTAGGTAATTTAGTACCTATGGCTCCCGCTGCCCGAAGTTGGTACCTACCTACTTCGGGCAGGTTACTTTACCGCGGTTTTTTTTTGGGCATATTTGACTGTCTTTATGCCTTTTGATGTTGCGTGGACGCTGTTCGCAGTGAACCTTCCTACTTTCTCAAACGGGCTAAGAACTGGCAACGGCGAAGTTTTAGCATTATAACAATTTAAATCGGAATTGTATTTTAATACACATGTATTTTAATACACAGACTTCCGAACTAAGGAATCTTAAATCATTTAAACACATTAATCAATTGGCATCTGCAGTTTCATCTTTTAGGAAAAGCAGATCATGGTGCAAGAAAAAAAATTGGCGACGGACATAGAGCCTGATTTATACAGTGCAATTATATTGCCTGATGGTATGCCCATAATGTGAATCAAAAATAAAACTTGAACCGGCGGAACAGTGTTTTCAACGATTCGAAGTCATTTATTTCTCCAATTTGAATGCACAGGCAAGACTCTTACATCGTATAAATTGGGCTTAAGAGTGCGTTTCCATTAACGCGGAGCTGGGTGGAGTGGACAAGAGCAGACCGTGAATTGCCAATCACAGTGCTCGATATCTCCACTCCGCTGATTTCGAGCATTGTGATTAGCCAATTTACGCAATGGAAACGCATCCTAATAACTAACACTTAGGAAACCTACCGGTACAAAGTTTTCAGTCCGCGCCATCTTTGAGTTCTATCGCTTAACTCAAATAATCAACATCGTAAAAGAAGAACGATTAAAATTATTATTTTTACCGACTTTATAACATTAAAAATATATAATATCAAACAATCATTCAATCTATCGGTTAATATAAACGTATGCACGATAACTCTTGTATATTTAGTACAACGATTACCAATAGACAGTGTGGAAATTATAATGGACTAATAAGTGAGTAAAGAGTGGTTTACGAATACCTATTCGAATAGATTTATTGCTAGTTTGTCCAAACTTCGTTTGTACCTAATTGCAACACATTTAGGTCAAATTACATCATTTATAAAGATGTAATTTTCCAAAACACCCGTTTTACTAATGTAGGGATGGTTTTCGAAAATTCTGTTAGAACATTTTAAATTATTTCTGAATTACATATTCCATTTTCATTCGATCTTCATAAATAAATTGTCATAGTGTTTTTTTTGAATGCCAAAATATTATGTCTTGTCAATCAAGATGTTTTGTATTATAACAGGAATCCAATTAATTTACAATTATAAAGTAATACAAGTGAAATTGAGAGGGGCTTGTGGCTAAGTAATAACAGCCGCACGGGTCGATCGATCAGGTTAAACTACGCTTGCCGCGGTTGGTCCGTGGATGGGTGACCATCTTTACATACCAAGACCCCTCCGTGCCTCGGAAAGCACGTTAAGCTGTTGGTCCCGGCTGTCATTTGTAGATCTTTGACAGTCGTTACGGGTCGTCAGAAGCTCGAAAGTCTGACAACCAGTCTTACCAAGGGGTATCGTGTAACCCAGTAACTGAGTTGTGGAGGTCAGATAGGCAGTCACTCCATATGTTAGAAGTCATGTGATTTCGAGGTTTTAATACCCGATATGGGAAACTATCCTCATAAAATCTCAATGTTAATTTGTCCGCGCGCCGATGTCTCATGGAATGTATTAACGGAATTCTATTTATATATTCCCATTTCTTCCAACTTTTTATTGATAACCTTATCCAGCATCCTAATAGCGTCTAAATCCGAATGATTTTGGAGAATGTTGCTAATCCATTGCTTCATATGTTTGAAAAATTTGTCTACTCAAAAACGACATCGCAATGAATGTTGTTGAACTGTCAAAATTAAATCCATTGCTACTGATATTTTATAACGCAGGCTTAGCACGAGCACTGTTTTGTCTACGGAAGAATAGGTAAAAATGACGTTCCGAGTAGAAAGTACAACGGCAGCAAAATCGAATGAGTGTGCTGCGCTTTTTACGAAATTTACTCATTTACATAATTCAACTCAGAATTCTTTGTTTTGTCATACGATTTTTGTTCTGTTTGATTCTCAATTTTTACTGATATTGTCACGTATTTAATAAAGACAACTACATTTTTTTTCCCTCAAAGAATCGAAATACCGTATTTTGGAACAAAAAACATAATAGTACCTAATATTGGCCTTCACCATTTCCTTGGTAATGCCCTATTAACAAAATGATGTAAAATAGGAGAAGATAGCCTTGTTCTTCTATTAATTACCATAGTTTTGCGTTCAAAACGCTCTCCTGTAAAATCATGATTTTGTAGATAACCGTATAAACATTGTTGCCGTCGAATAGAAAAATGCAAATTGTCTTCACTACCTTAGACAACTGTCAGTTATCAGTGTGATTTTGACAGTTTGGTAAAGAAACTTTCTTCTGAAATAGTCTACATAAAAGGGGACCTAGACAAAGATCGTTGGAAACGAAAGACCAATTGATAGACTGCAGAAGGATTTCTACGGTGCGATGTCAAAAATGGAGAAACGAAATGTCACTATGTATAGAAAGAGCCACGTCTATTCTTCGAAGAAATAGAAAACGTCAAGCTAAGCCTGCTGATTGTAAATAGATTCTTTTTTTTATTCCTGTAGTTACACAAAGTACATGTTTGTACTTGGCCGGAATCTCTTTAACTTGCTCTTTAGGGTTTCGTTTGTCCGAATGAAAAAACGGAACCCTTATAGGATTACTCATGTGTCTGTAGGTGTGTTTGTCGGTCTGTCTGCCTGTCCGTCTGTCACAGATAATTTGCTCCGAATCAAATGGATCCGACCGAAGTTGATAAGATTTTTATTGCACCAAAAAATAGCTTTGCACCGTGTGACATATCAAATGAGGCTTATTGTGCGGGGCTCAAATATACGTATATGTTTTATAATGTTTTTAAAACAAATAATTAATAACAAAATAATTGGCCCTTATCTCCGAAATAACTGAGCCTATTTTTTTTTTAATACAGAAATAGTTCTATATATATAGATAACAGGAAAACATTTTTGAAGTATATAGTCTTAACATAATATGGTCAACCTCCAAATATTGTGCGTACAAACTTACATTTGCAAATTGTCGCTTGTTGTAGTTGAAAAACATTTTCTCCCATACATTTCGTATAGGAGAACATGTTTTCGATCTACAATGTTAAGTTTGTTCTTGGGATAAATTCATCTCAACTACTAAACCCTTCATTTTGTGTGGTCCGTAATGCACTTGGTCGGTTTATATTCATTTAATTAAATATCATCACTTAATGCGTAATCATATATTTAACTACCAATATGGTGAAGCGTACCTAACGGGACTCATTTGCAATAACTATTGGTTAGTTATTATAATAATACACGTTAATATACATATATAATAATGCACAACGGAGTAGTTCTTAAAAAAACTAGTGAGCTCTACATCTACTTCTTGTGAACAAGGCTTCATTCATCCGGAGGTTTTGACCGTCCGTTGCGTGCGCGCAGGCTCGCAACAACAGCCTCAGTTGCCTTCCAATCACCGCACTAGTCGCTCGTGCGACATCCGGGGCGACTCGAAAATCGCGAGTGATTTTGAAATTTTATAAAAAAGGACCGTTTTTTATAAATTTATATTTTTTTGAGTTTTTCCACTGTCTCGTCGATCGCATCAAAAAGCGAAGGTTAGTGTTTTATTTTTCTAAGTAAAATAATATGTGTGATTTGCATTAGAAAGTATAATTTGACTGAATGTGTGCCATCGATAACCTAGATTAGTCATTTTAAGCTGATAGTAAAATTTGATGCACCTACGGGTATATTTATTATTAGCGTTTGGAAATTGACTAGAATCATCACTTGTTAATGTCAGCAAGGATATGAAGTAGCTAAATTTATATCAGAATCGCATTTAGATTCCTAATCATAAGCCATAACATATTCAACGTTTGTCGTCTTATTGAGGTTAAGGTCCACTGTTATCTATTCTCTGGTTAACCAACAAAACTATGTGGGTCTATTCAAATTATAGATTATATTGGGACCCTCTTTTACTACCAGCGTTTAGAAAACTACTAATTTTACGACGTCAATTTACCAACTCAACTACCTATTATTATTCTCCACGGCATATAAAGAGAAATTCTTTTCACAAACAAAAAGCTTGCATGAAATATGTAGCAGAATAATAATTGACTGTAGCCTATAGCTTTAGAAAACTCATGTAGACTAACGCCTCGGAAAACTCACGGAAACTCATGAATCTAAGAAATGTTCGCCAATGTTTGTTTTTTTTTTCTTCCAAAGCTGGCTTGGAAGTAAAAAAATTGAGACTGTCTTTTAACAATGGGGTATAAGAAAAACACTCTACTCAATTAATTGATTACTAAAGCTTTGTTTTAGGCTGGTTGTAGACGGCAAAATCTTTTTGTGAGTAAAGTTATGACGTTAAAAAAATAATAGAGGAAAACAAAATGCTTCCCTATGGTTGATGTACGCATGATGCGTAACTTGTCATGTTATTGCCATCTTTGAACTGATCACTTTATTGCAACTACCGACAAACTGGTATCGTATGGCAGGTTGAGCAACGAAGTATTATATGCTCAATGCTCAATGGTGCTAGCAATAACGTTTTAAACTTATGTGGTTGAGCATTATTATTTGCTTATGACGTCGATGATGTATTGAAGCAGGAAATTATCGTTTGTTGTGTACTTCATCCTAATTTTGTCAGTATTTAGCCGTCTTTCTTGATGGCTGAAAGACATGTATGGATGACGGAGCGTCGGTGCACCGACTCCCAATAAATTAGGATAAGAATAAAATGAAGGATGATGCCTCTCTTCCTGATGGGACTGAAATGAAACATGTATGCTTTCCCTAGTAATATGAAGAATAGTTATAGAGACTGATCTCTTCCTATCCTTCATGTTTCTTTCTTTCACTTACCGCCCGAACAGTTTTCTGTATCTACATCACTAATTTTATGATTACTTTTTGGGCAAATCGGTGCTTTACTTGATTCAGTCATTCTTACGATACACGCCTAAACCTGTCATGATCGCTTCAATAAGACACCTGTTACTTAAAGAGATCATCTCAATTCTTGCAATACATTAGGTATTGCAAGAATTCATACAAACAATGATTCAATTTTATAACACTGCATGGACTTTGACATTGTTACACGAGAACTTAATTGCAGGATATAATGTTTTTGTCTGTACCTAGGTTAAGATTGTGGTCGTGATTATACGTCTGAATGATTTTCCTTCCAATATTTATTAGCCGTCATATTTAATCTCTTCCGAGCTATGGCTTGGAAGAGATACGTTGACTTTTGCGTAACAATCCTGCAGGCTTAGCAAGACGCTTCTTACGTCTACTCTACTATAGAATTTATAGAAACCACTTGTCTGCATTTCTGGGTAGAAAACTGTCAACTGTCTATATGGAATCATCATTCTTGTCTATTCTTTCATCAAAAACGCTGCTCTACGGTGCTTGTGTTAAGCTGCTGTCATTTTCTTCAATCTTTCTATATTCTTATGGTAATCTATGTTCCCATTTTCTTGCGACATGACCTCTATCCTTCTGCATCACAACATTGTATTTGACTATGAGTTGTTCATATAATTACTAGTAGATTTGACCTTAGTTTAAATTTTTAGAAGAAGTATGTGAGTAGTTTAAGTAATTAGCCTGTATTTTATTGTGTAACTACGAAGCTAATCTTTGACACCTAGTTCAAAAGTGTAATGAATACACCTATTATAATTGTTGATGTCTCACGTTTTTAAAATTGTAACAATTAGTAACTTCACTGTCAAATACATAGGTAACTATTCAATTACATAGTACGTGATTTTGGTTGTCATCCTTACAGCCAAAATATATTTTTGATTTATATGTGCTAAGTAATTCTCGAATGCAAACAAGAGCGTCACTATATGCGCAATGTAAGTGACTATTTTGACAAATATACAAATTCTTTCATTTTAATTGACAACTCTAGGTATGTTTCCTTGTACTACTTACTTAATTCCTATGCAACGAGCAGTCTGAGGTGACATTCGGCAATTAGTTTCCTATAGAGGTCAGTCACTGCTGTAGGCTGCTGATGACGCATTTTCTATGACAAATCTGTCAAAAACACTCATTTGTGAGAATTGAATAACACACATAAAATGTCAATCGATCACAATGTGTTTAACTTTGACAGTTCACCCACGTCCAGTGCGTTATTTAAGTTGTTGAGCAGAAAAAAATTACAAACGTATGAAGCAATGGATTAGCGTTATCCTTCAAAACTCTCGAATTAATAAAATAAAATAAAAATCATTTATTTCAGACAAAAGAGTCCATAAGCACGACAGGGTTGTTAGTATTAAAAGTAAACTAATGTTAGTAATTAAAATACAAAGTGTCACCGTCTACTCTGAACAGCAGGCTCACTGGTCTCGCAACACATGGAGTGCAGTGAACCTACTGAGCAGAACAGTATCGGTTCTCTCGCCAATCATCTTCAGGACGCTATTAGGGCTCCCCCGTACTCGTCGCACCACCGACGCTACTTTCTTACGCATAATTGCGTAGAAGTCATCTACGCTGGCATCAGTAAACATGCCGGATGCACTGCAATATCGAGGGAGCCGAAACAGTGCCCTAAACACATTGTTATACTGGACGCGCAAGGCATTGTAGGCTTTTTGAGTAAAGTTAGCCCACAGGCCGCTCGTGTAAAACGTCTGGCAGAATGCCTTGAACATTGTTATTTTAACAGGAGCCGTACATCGAGCGAACCTGTGTGCCAACATGTTACCGCGAACCGACAATGCCCTGCGCTCCCTCTCAATGTCTAATTCGTCACTCAAATTTTCATTGACAATATGTCCCAGATATTTAAACTGTGGAACACGAGTTAGAGGTACACCATTAAGTAGTATAGGTGGTATAAATATAGGTATATGGTTTTTATTTTTACACTTGAAAAACATAAACTCACTTTTACTTTCGTTATACCTCAGGCCATGCTCCACAGCATAAACCTCACACACCTTTAACAGCTGTCTAAGACCCCCAATTGAAGGGCTCAGCAGCACCATATCATCTGCATAACTCAGATTATTGACACATATGTCATCAATATGGCATCCAACATGCATGCTGCCGAGCTCCTCAATCAGATGGTTAACATATATATTATGATGATGAATTGTGGTTGAAAAAGAATTACGCAAAAAAAAAAAAATATACCACTTTCACAGAACAGAATCACCCCGTTGCGTAAGCGGTAGTGTGTGTGTGAAAGGGCAGTTACAGTGCGGTATCACACGGGCCGCGTTTTAACATGCGTGTCCCACACAAGCAAATTTCCGAAAATTAGAAAAATAAAAAAAAGACCTACTTATTTTATTATTGATTCGTGTCGAGAATCATTAGCATGATTACCTCCTTGAATTTGACGATGATGCAAAACGACACCTTGTATAACCCGTTTTTTCTGGAAAATTTCATTTCAAATTTAATTTTAATTTTTGGATACTAAATTTTCGAAATCTGATGTCGTAACTTCATAAACTTGGTTACGAAGATTCACCTATCTGGTCTCCCTCATAGGGGATGACTTCTATAAAGCAAACTCTGTCTTCTTATTAGAAATCAAGTTTAACAAGCTTTAACTCTCCTTCATCGTCATCTACAACGTGTACTGTCACTGCCAGCCACCGCTTAAACTCTGTGAAAAAAGGTCAGCATTGATTCGGTAAGAACCGTTCTAGTTTTACCATACGCATTTCAGATTACTGATCAGTACTTTCTCTGTAACAGGTTGATTCAATCACATTGCCACGTAAAACACATGATTATGTGTATTACGTGGCAATGTGATGTGTCCCAACAGTGGGAATATTATAGGCTGATTAGCCTATACTGTTCCCAGGGACAGGCCTCCTCTTTGTGAGACGGAGTGGGCCGTAATTCACCATGCAGGTCCAATGCGGGTTGGTAGATGTAGCATGTCTTCGAATTGTTGGTTTTAGGACATGCCGGTTTCCTCTCGATGTTTTCCTTAACCGTTTTGTTGAGTAGTGGTGATGAATTAATTTACACAAAGTAAAGCGCCTGTCTGGATTTGAACCTACGACCTACAACTCGTAAGTCGCGGCCGTTACCACTGGGCCAGAATTGCCATGTAATGCGTAATGAGTTTATTAACTTTTGATTACTTTGTGATATCTTATTTGTGTCACCACATCATTTTGTGTTACTTCCATAGGAGAGAAGAACCAGTTTATGTAGAGGGCTTCCTCAGGGATGTACTGTGAGACCAGAACGTTTTAACTCTAAACAGCATATTTTTCGATACGACCGGGCATTCTCTGAAGTAATAATATCTTATGGACTACTACTTCAACTATTATAGGATGGTAACTAAGATGTTTAAGACCAAAACAATCTGTTTATTGACTAGAAAATGTCTGATTCAAATCGTTAATTTAAAATAGACCAATAAAGGCACTTTTGAATGTCAAAATTTACAAAGAATTGAACCCAGGTGCCCCTTCCAAAAGTAGTTTCGTATGGAGAAGAACGGGCAAGAAAATCAAGTTACTTTTTAAAAATGATTTTACAATATTTTGTTTTTATTATTATTTTAACATTATTAATGTATTAAATTATGTCATAGCTTTGAGTAAATAAATAAATAACATAAAAGTAAATTATACTATTTTAATTTAATTATTATTATTTTTTTGTTATTTCTTAACAAACAGCGCCTTCACCCTCTCTCCTATTAAAAAGTAACTTTGCTGTGCCCGAGAGGGTTCATAATTGATTCGATGGATCATGGATTGGATGGATGGATGGATTTTAACATACCAACTATTATAGGTACACATTATGGAATGCAATAAAGAATTGAGTATTGAGTATCTGTCTCTAGGTCTGTAGGGCGAGAGTCGTCGAGACTTTAATCTTGAAAACTGTTGGGTAACTACAACATTCCAAACGCTGCTCGCATGCTCGAAAGTATGTGTGTCATTCAGATGATTGCGGTAATTATTTTGTAAGTTTTTGATCAAAACTTTGAGTTGTTTTTTTTTTGCTATTTACACATTTAAATAACACAACATGACGCCCTTAATCCCCTAACGCTTCTTTCACATGGCAATCCAGTTTTGCAGGACCAGCTTTTTACTGTATCCTGCAAAGGTGGACGCTGTGTTCACATGTCAGTTCAGTTTTGCAGCTGGTCCCGCAAAACTGGACTGCCGTATGAACACGGTTGCATCCTGTTTTTGAACCATTCCTACGCCGGTTATCAGGTGAAATGGACGTGAATACTTTCCTAATATTCTCTTGGTATTATCGGGCTGCTACCATTCCACTATCCCGCAAAAAACAGTGTCCAGCAAAAAACCGCATGCAGGAAGCCGTGTGAACACTGCTATTGAAATATATATGTGATTAAACGGGATCCCGCTTTTTACTGGACGACAGATCCAGTTTCTAGTGACAAAACCGGATGGCACAATTCGACCGGATCAGTTTTTTGCAGGATCCCGCATGCGGGATGCTCGTGTGAACGCTAGCATATACACACATTCGCCATCAAACGGGATCCTGCAGAAAACGGGATCCTGCAAAAAACTGGACTGCCGTGTGAAAGGAGCGTAAGGTTCAAGAAGAGGTGGAGTTATACTGCACTTGTTTTTTTTTTTTTACTATTTGGGTGAATTGCCCAAGCAAAAAAATACACGGCAAACCTGAGAACGGTAGTGCAATGTGCTGATTATTAATTTTATATATTTTTTCTCAAGAACGTAAGTATTTCTCTACCTTGGCAAAAAAAATCATTGGTATCTACCCTCTAATATACCCAAAAAAAAAATTACAAAGTGTTATTTTATCATCACGGTGACCTGTCCTGAACCCAATTCCGCTCATAACATACCTTCTCCTGCAAATACATTCGTAATATGGATTTAAATTGATTTTGTTATCATTAAATTATAATATATTCGATCAAATAAAACAATTTTTGTTTGTTTATCTTCTTTCTCATGGATTTGACAGGCAGTCAACTTTTGTCTGGAAAAAAGTTATCATTTCAGAGGACAGTAAGTTTTAGTAGAATAGCCACATCAACATTGCGTTGTTACGCCCCTTTCACCTTTTCTCACTCCGGATCAGTCCGGCTTAAGCTCTCGGCGCGAACGCACCGGTCCCAACGTCTTGCGGTTTCCCGCCAAAAAAGTAAGTTTATCATTTCAGTAATATGGGGACAAAAATAGTTTCATTTCGGTGGCTGTTATAACTCGTGCTAGATTTGTTTAATTTGTTTCAAAATTGTGTATTAAATTCGCAGTAAGTACTGTTTTGTTTGAGTAGTGTTCATATTTTTTAAATAATTTTTTTTCGGAGTTAAATGTAGAACTAACCTCTATTTTATCATCTCAGTGTTATCATTTCAGTGGATTCGGTGGACTGTTATACCAATTACAGTCCACCGGAATTAAAAGTATCTCCGAAATGATAAAAACATAAAGTTTTAGAGATCCTGGTGTCAAATACAAAGTCATAGTTTTGTAATGTACCTACTTTTACCTAGAGTGTCGATTAGATTATTTAGGTGTATTTGTTGTGTAATATTTGTGCTTAAGATTATAATATATACATATATCTATGTAGTTAGTACATGTTTACTATACTTTAGATACACATTTGTTCGGCTCAACGAAAATGTGATGAGTGTGTGGGTCACCACAGTGTAGATTATTATACCTACTAATTGTCAACAAAATAATTATTTCGAGGGTTTACCTTCAATATAAGTCACTTACCTTTATTTTTATATCATTTATTACGAGTAAATAACAATAATAAATAATATTTGATATAATTACAAAATTTCTTAATTTTACAAGATATAACAAATAAGTTAAAGAGCATTTAAACGTTATATGAAAAAAAAAGAGATATACCTATGTGATGAGAAATTGCCTGTGAGAGTGTTTGTCTGAGTCAATGCAAGAGAGCTAGTGTGTGAGCGCGTGGTGTATCTGAAGGTATAGTATTTTATAGGATCATAGTATAGTGTGTATGAATGTATGTCTGTGGATATGAGAAAGAAGAAAATTGAAAAGCGTGTATTTTGATTTTAGGATGCCGCGGCCTAAGCAACAGACTAGAGAAGAAAGGTTGGAAAAAAGGAGGTTGTATGAAAGAAGAAGAAAAGAGAGAATTAAGAGCAATGAAGTCTCACGCGAAGAGTTTTTGAGAAAAGACAGAGAAAGGTATGCCAGAAAAAAAGCAGCGGGATTAATTGTTTCAAGGCATCTAATGACCCCTAAAAAATTAAGAATCCTAAGAAGAAAAAACAAAATAAGTGCTGCTGCTTATTACCAAAGAAAAAAAAATAGAGCAGCTCCAGCTCCTATAGCGGCTCGTGCTAACCCTCTGGATGAGACAATTGGGGATCAAAGTGATGGTCCTGGACTAAGCACTTCCTGTCACAGTTCCTTCTTGCCTACTTTACGGCGCAGCTTACGATTGAACAGCAATAGTATTAGTACGAATATCCAAATCCAACGTTCTAATACTACAGAAGCTAGAAGCTTTCATCGGGTATACACAAGCAGTCCACGACAAACCCTGCTATCAACGCATCAAAATTTTGTAAATTTTGACTATAGCAATCCTGGTCCAAGCACTTCTCGTCAAGGGAATCCATCTTCGGCTCGGCGCTGCTTGCCGATGAATAGCGATAGTACAATTGGTTCCAATATTCAACATCATATTGATGACAATGTAGTAACTGGCACTCATTGTGTACAACCAAGTGGCGTACAACGAATAACATGTCCATCAAATCTAAGTAGTATCGAGTCAACATTATGCCCCAACAGCCCTGTTTCAGACTCGTCAATTACATCTGTAGAATTCAAGCGAGGACTTAAAGACAAATTTCGAAAATATCAAAAAACTAAAACTAAGCTAATAACAGAATTACAAAACAAATTATTACAGGTCACTAAGGAAAAAGAAATGTTCAAAAAAAGGTGTAACAGACTACAAAGCAATCTGGGTACTTTTCTTCAAAATCATATGATTTTGAAGAAAAGTACCCAAAAAGGAGAAAAACCAGCAGTAGAAGTCATAAAACCTGATGAAAAAAAAAATCGAATTCTCAGGAGGCTGGTGAAATTTTTAGAAGATGATGAAAATTCAACACTGTGTCCTGGAAAAAATGACACCATATCTAGACATGGATTAAAAAAACAAAAAAGACTATTGACAGACACACTTAAAAATTTACACTTGAAATATTTGGGATCAGGAGAACCACCGATAAGCTATTCAACATTTTCAAGAATGAAGCCTTTCTGGGTCACTCAACCAAATGTGAATGCACGAAATACATGCCTATGTGAAAAGCACGAAAATATGAAACTTTTGATTGAATCTATGAAAAGAAACCGCCTTATCAAAGAAAATACAATATCCGACGTTTTAAGTAGCCTATGTTGTAGTAAAGATAACATCGATTGTCTGCAAAGAATATGCTCAAGTTGTAAAAATAGACACATTGATTATCAAGAGTTTAATAATGAAGTGAACATAGCGTATTGGGGTTGGGAGAAGAATAAAAGCATATATGTCAAAAATAATGTAGAAAAATCTGCTATTAAAGTTGAAAAAGTAAGGCGTTGGGTGAAACCACTAGATTTAATAAAAAAATTCGAAGATAGCCTGAAACAATTCCTTAAACATTGCGTCAATAATAAAAATCAAAATCAAGCTTTCAAAACGTTAAAAGAAAATATGACTACGGAAGACTGTATTATACAAATTGATTTCAGTGAAAATTATAATGCCAAATATGGATCCGAAATTCAATCCCTTCATTTTGGTGGTAGCAGACAACAGTTCACTTTGCATACTGTCGTAATATATTTCAAACTCGACAACGAAACTTGCAAAACTCAGTCATTTTGTACTGTAAGTACCTCTTTAAGGCATGATGCTGCTGCAGTATGGGCACACCTCATTCCTGTTTTGCAAGAAATTGAGATAACTGCTCCTCTGGTTCGTAAACTTTACGTTATTTCTGACTCACCATCTGCGCAATACAGGAATAAAAATATATTATATATAATAACTCAGTTATCCTCCTATTGTCCGATGCTGACTCACATAATTTGGAACTATTGTGAGTGTGGTCATGGAAAAAGCGCAGCAGATGGAGTGGGTGGAGTATTAAAGAGAACGCTAGATAAACAAGTCTCATATCAACATGATATTACCAATATTGAATCGCCGGTACAAAACCTACAGTGTTATGTTAAAGGTGTGAAAATTGAAACAGTTGAAGATTATCAGGTGACAGAAAAAGATTGGCTCTTGCCCAAAGACTTAAAGACTTTTCCGGGAACTATGAAAGTTCACCAAGTTGTTTGGTCTAAAGAGTCAGGAAACCGTTTGGCACTTCGACATCTGTCCTGTATTGAAAGAGAATGCCTAAATAAAACTATTAGGTGCCCTCACGGCAAGCATTTAGGTTTTCATGACTTCACTGGGATTCAATCAACGAATTTTGCAAATAATACAAATATAGCACATCTGCGTCCAATTCAACTGTCAGAAAAATTAGTACTACGTCCCAAGCCATTCAATGAAAAGAATCTTTCCAAAAAATTACAAAGGAATAGTTTCATACATGAACCACACACACACTCAATCACAAACATTGAAATATCAATTATTAAGCCCTCAACATCCCATTCCTTTGATGGAATGAATAATCAAAAAGGAGAGAATGAGCAGGAATCATCGATAATACCCAAATCATTGCTCGAAAAATATGAAAACTTCAATGAATTTAGCACTCCATCGTGTTCATTTTTTGAAAACAATGATACTGAAATTATTGAAAAGTATGAACGGACAAGAAATATTGACAGCGAAGAAGAAATCATGATTACAGCCAAGAAGAGAAAAGTAAGAAGATTATCTTCGTCTTCGTCCAGTTCTGATTTGAATATTTTTTGATTTTTGTTATTGTATATTTAGTTTTTTAAATATTTGCTGTCATTTAATGGCATGACTTGTTTTAGGTAGGAAGTTAAACTTATTAAAGAAGACTGATGACTATAATAATTATAGTAAAGACGTGCTGTGGTGTGATAATTAAAGAAGATTTGTTTATTAGGTACATATCTAAATTAAAAACCTATATTTATAGTCATGAAAAGAGGCTGATTAGTGAATTTGAGAAATAATTGTGTGATTTAAAGTGACATGATGAAAAATTAATCTTTAAGCTACATACTTGAACCTACTCGTAAATACGTACCCAGAAAGACTGTTTTATTGGAATAACTATAATTCGCATTAGGTATAAGAATTACTTATACATAATTGCGAATTATAGTTATAGGTAGAACAAAACTTTGTTGTTTTTTGTTCTATTTAGATATGTACGTTTCTCTATTGTTGTAGTAATTTAAGAATAAAGTGATCTCAATCTCAGGTTTCTGTTATGTTTCATACGTTTATGTAAAAGGATTAAAAGTACTAAGCTATTACTACTAAGATATTTTTATAATGTTTCTTATTCATTTATTGTATTTTAAAAATATAAGAGTTGATTTAATTTTAGAAGTTTTACTGATATACCTGTAGAAACACTATTCTCCTCTCGTTACCAATTTAACTAAATTATACCTAGCATTTTTCTCTTAGTGCAATAGGTAGACATTAGGTATTACTATTAATGGCATAACTTACAAATGCAACCATCATATTAATCAGAAACTTTAAGCTTTCTAATCGCGATACGTTGATTCTTTTGAAAATATATCAAGTAAATTAGTATTAGTACATAAACAAGCAAAAATATTTATTTAAGGTTACCAGCATTTACGATAAAGTTTTCCAACATTTTCACACAACAACAACCACAAAAATTACCAAAGGTTATAAAAGTAAAGAAACTATTCATTCATATCATAATAAACATTACATTACATTAATATCATTCTTTGAGGTTATTGTAACCTCAAAGAATGATATATGTAATAATACTAACTGTAATATCTGTATATTAATGATGATATTAAAAAAACTGTGTACTGTCCTGTCTCAGTGTTTATCTAAAATTTGTGGAAATCAAACCTAACAAAGTACGGAACCCTGGCTGGGGGCACGGTTGTTCTTAGCTGTATCATTTCGGTGGATTTATCATTTCGGTGGTAATTTTTATCATTTCGGTGGACACTTTTAATTTCAGTGGACTCTTAAAACTTTATCCTTAAATATTTATGTAAGTTTTGATATTATTTGATGTCCACTCACGCACAATGTTATAAAATAGACTAAAGTATTATTTGTCACTAAAAATATATAGATTGCATTGAAATAAAAAAATCCCACCGAAATGATACATAAAAATCTCTTGTTGAAATTCACCCATTTACACTTTATAACTTATCACGCCTGTAATCTCCTAAGGTTCAGGCAGAGGTGGACCTATAGTGCATCCACATTTCGCCAGTTATGTTTAAGTCCCATGTTATAGGGGGCGAGCCTATTGCCGTCCACCGGGCTGCTATTTCTTGTTGTCTTTATGTAATTATATTTCAGATCGCGTTGAATTTAAGCTTGCCTACCATTCTCAAAATTATTTGATCTCACAAAGATGCATCTTGATCTTATAGCATAAAATTTAAAAGAAGTCACTAAGAAATATGTGATCATATTATTTCAATACTAGCTGCGCGCGGTTTCACCCGTATAAGTCCAGATCCCGTGGGAATATCGGGATACAAAAAGTATCCTGTGTCCTAATCCAGCTCATGGTCACCCCAAGATCCGTGCAGCCGTTAAGGCGCTGACAAGACCCAATTGACCAAAATAGGCTTCGCTTAAGAAAAAATATTGCCAAATCTGTATAGTTTGTGGTAGCGGAAAAAATATATGTCAATTTTGAACATATTTCCCAGAACTTGGTTGTTACCAAAACACGTTTTGAAAACAAAATCTCGATACAAACTAACGTTAAACTAACCCCTTACTTTGAGTTCTAATCCAAAATATCTGTATTAAATATCAACATACGTTACGTATTTAATTAATAACAAGAACGTTTTATTTAAATGCAGAACTTGGTTGTTTTTTATTTTCGATTACTCAACTCAATTTTGAGTAAATAGATAATTACTTCATATTTTGCAATAAATTACAAGCGTTGTGTTATCGCGCTTCTCTTTCTTTTCTATGGAATTTGACAGTGACCGCGGTTTAGGTGTTGTCAGCGTCTTAAAGCATGAAAGCATAACAAACAAACCTACTTTTGCATTTATAATATTGATTAGGATCAGGATTGTCACAACGAATATGTTTAATAAGCACTCAATTTACTTACAATCTATATTTAAACGCCACGTGCCTCAGCAATTAGTTTCACTTAATCCACCATTTATTTTTAAAGCTAATTCAAGTTCTCAATTCTCAATTCTTTATTGCAATCCGTATGTATTACACAGATGATACAAAAAAAATAATATATACCCTGTCGGGCACAGCAACATTTAGGAGAGAGGGAGAGGGCTAAGTCGCAATTCAAGAAATTCAATATTATTATAAATTATTATATGTGTTTAATTGGTTGTATGATTATGTATTTAGGTTTGTGTATAGGTATAGTATATAATAGTTATTTTAATTTATGTATTGCATAAGAATAATCTAGGTAATTATTATGATATTCTTAAAGTTCTAAAAACTTTTCTTTAATATTTCTCATTTTGGTTGGACTAACTACAAAGGCGACGTAGAATTCATTGTAATGTTAATTGTTTTATTTTATGTAACAATTGTTTAAATCAAATTCACTTACTTAATGAGTGACTTTAAATGGTTTATTTAAGAATTCATAAAAACAAAATATTATTTCAATTGATTTTTATAGATGTAATTCAAACAGTCAATTTAATTAATAAAGGTCGTTGCTTCAAGAAATTAATCACTGTAATAAATTCGACAAAACGCGTTCTGTAAATGAATGAGGTTCGGTCTCATACATAATATCAAAAACAGTTAAAACATATTATTAACTTATCACAACCACATAATTCATTTTAATTGCTAATTTCAGTAGTTGCAACTGAATTGAATTATCGTAAATTAAAAATAATAATTGTCTTCCAAGTATTGGTAACATTGAAAAGAGTTGTTATTCATTCAGTAATTGCAATTCATCAAATTTTATTTCATACCTACTATTAACTGGGTTAGTAATGCTAGCATTACTGTTAAAAGTAATATATAATTGTTATCATGATTATTACATAACATAATCAGCCTATAATGTTTCCGCTGCTGGGACACTGGCCTCCTCTCTGTGAGAGGGAGTGGGTCGTAATCCACCACGCGGTCCCAGTGCGGGTTGGTAGATATCACATATCTTCGAATTTTTGGTTCTAGGACATGCCGGTTTCCTCACGATATATTCCTTCACCTGTCCGGGTTCGAACCTACGCCCTACAACTCGTAAGTCGCGGCCGTCACCACTGGGCCATCATGATTATTAGCTTGTAAATATTCTTTGTAGTTTCAATAATGAAAATTAACCTCACCTTATGGGATTTATAAAAACCTAAGTTGGGCTCGCATAAGGGTTTTCGGAAAATTCTTTCTTAGCGTCGTTTTTACTTTCTGAGGAACATCATTTACTTTCAAGTTTGTCAAGTGTTATCTGTCAGTCGTAGAAGTGTATTTTTTACTTGGATTCTATTTCTGGTATAATTCTGAATGCATCGGTGTGTCATCTTTTATGCAAGTCGAGACCTCGATGTAGGTCTCGACTTGCATAAACGTGATGGGGTCAAACAATGCGGCTGACACGACAATCTCTATATCTATAACATCCGCCATAGGAATCTAATATCAATAAATTTTAATATTAGACCATATTCCTACGAATCTTTTCACCATAAATCTATAACTTTTACTGATCTCAAAACATTCGTAAATAATGTAGTTTAGGCTGTATAGCGTTATCCGTTCCACAACAGAATTTACACAGAATAAAAGTAAAAACCGTAACACCTATAAGATGTTACATAGATTTTTTTGAGGCGCTACTCCGAGCAAAACTTGCGATAGTGTGATTTTCTTCGTTATTCAGAGGCTGTTAAAGTCAGTGTTTAAAAGAAATAAATTACATCTAAAAGCACATTATTAATGTTCGATATTCTGTCATCACATTGCACGTTCTTATTTGTTTTTATGTGTTATAAATACATTTAAAATATCCTTGTACAAATTACTTATTTTTTTGCATCTTTTACTAAAGGTAGGTAGATCATTTAAAATCTATATAATTTACTTTTTATTTTATTTTCAAAGATCGCTTTTCTTTGTTTTATTAAAATTGTGTGAATTCGGCGCGAGCAAACGCTCAAGGTAGTTCGTTAGGGGAAGCGCCTTAAGTACTTTCCGAAATAATTGATGGGCTGAATGATTAGAATGAGGCAATGACAATTTAAATTAAACATATTCCTGAAATTAGGTGTTAAAATTTGCGATGCTTTTGCATAAATACTCTTACAAACAAGCGCGACACGCGACGCGACACAAAGGCACCGCTTGTAGTGCTACACGCGGTGCCTTTGTGTCGCGTCGCGTGTCGCGCCTGTTTGAAGGAGCCTTAATGGTAAAATTGAGGACAACCAGTAACTTTGTAATGAAATCGGAATGACCTATAAGATTATGCATTGTTTTAAGTCACACTTTTTAAACAATCAAATAAGCTTTTTTGTAGATAATTTTAGATTGTCTCATGACAATTTGAATCCTACGCGTTTTCATTTAATTAAAACATCCAGCATCTTTAACCTTTTGACCGCCACAGTCGCGTATAGATGACAGACCAAAATGTGCCCAGCACGCCACGGGACTTCATGACAGATTTTAAGGAATAATTCGGAGGTTTGCGCCGAGGGCACGTTTTTGCTTTTTTGACGTGGCGGTCAATAGGTTAAGTTTACAATGAAAGTCCTTCCTAGTTCACGATATTCTTTGTGCCGAATCACTAAGTATCGTTAAATTTCTACACTTACGAGTATATACGTCGATAATTCGACAAATGACCATTAACACGTTTGTGTGGGAATGAGAAAATGCAAGTGTTCGCCGTATGCATGGTTTTGCTGCACCTGAGAATAATTATAGTGTCTCGTTAGATATCGTGAATAGGCAGTATTTTGTTATGCGTGTATAAATGCATGAGGATGCAAGTTGATGACTGATGTATACGACGTCTACGAAACTTCATCATCCCATTCAAATTCTTAATGAATATTGGTCAAGATTTCGTAATTTATGATTCGAAGATTTAAAATACAAGACGGTGATTTATCGATTGTGCATCTAAATTAACATCATCATCTACGACTATTACCTACTTCATGTTGGGGTCAGTTCCAGTGTAATCAGATGCAGCTGAATGCAAGTATTTACATGGAGCGGCTGCCTATCTGACCTCCACAACACAGTTACTGGGTAACACGATGCCCCTCGGTAAGGCTGGCTGTCAGACTTTCCGGTGTCTACCCGTAACGCGTGCCAAAGATCTATGAAATAACAGCGGGACCAACGGCTTGACGTGTTTTCTGAGGCACAGAGGGAGAAATAACGAATCGAAGTTACCAGTCAAACAGATATGAATATGTGAATGATTCCCTACTCTGACTATATACGTACTTAAAGCGCAGATATATGGTTTTACTGACTTTTAAATCTGTTGTTATGTGAATGATTCCCGACTCTGACTATATACGTACTTAAAGCGCAGATATATGGTTTTAGTGACTTTTAAATCTGTTGTTATGTGAATGATTCCCGACTCTGACTATATACGTACTTAAAGCGCAGATATATGGTTTTACTGACTTTTAAATCTGTTGTTATGTGAATGATTCCCGACTCTGACTATATACGTACTTAAAGCGCAGATATATGGTTTTAGTGACTTTTAAATCTGTTGTTATGTGAATGATTCCCGACTCTGACTATATACGTACTTAAAGCGCAGATAAATGGTTTTAGTGACTTTTAAATCTGTTGTTATGTGAATGATTCTCGACTCTTACTATATACCTGCTTAAAGCGCAGATAAATGGTTTTAGTGACTTTTAAATCTGTTGTTATGTGAATGATTCCCGACTCTGACTATATACGTACTTAAAGCGCAGATATATGGTTTTACTGACTTTTAAATCTGTTGTTATGTGAATGATTCCCGACTCTGACTATATACGTACTTAAAGCGCAGATATATGGTTTTAGTGACTTTTAAATCTGTTGTTATGTGAATGATTCCCGACTCTGACTATATACGTACTTAAAGCGCAGATAAATGGTTTTAGTGACTTTTAAATCTGTTGTTATGTGAATGATTCCCGACTCTGACTATATACGTACTTAAAGCGCAGATATATGGTTTTAGTGACTTTTAAATCTATTGTTATGCCTTCATATAATGCAAGTAAGTTATGCAAATGTATGCTAAACTAGAACGCATACACAACTATTATATATGTGAATATTTAAGTATTGTAGTTAAATACTTTATGATGATGATACTGCCTCGTTGGTTTAGTGGCCGCATGCGCTACTGCTGAGCATGAGGTCCTGGGTTCGATTCGCAGGTCGGACAGTGTTATTGGGTTTTGCCATTAGAAATTTCTCAGTAGCAGTCCGGAGTCTGGATTTGTGCCCGGTTGATGGCAATTAGGCCCCCTATTACATGGGACGTAAACATAACTGAGAGCAGTGGTGGCTCAGTGGTAACGGCCGCTACTTACGAGTTGTAGGTCGTAGGTTCGAACTCGGACAGGCGCTTTACTTTGTGTAAATTATTTCATCACCACTGCTCTCAAAACGGTGAAGGAAAACATCGTGAGGAAACCGGCATGTCCTAGAACCAAAAATTCGAAGACATGTGACATCTACCAACCCGCACTGGGCCCGCGTGGTGAGGGCCGTACTCTCCCTCTCACAGAGAGGAGGCCTGTGTCCCAGCAGTGGGAACATTATAGGCTGATTATGTAAACATAACTGGCAAAATGCGGGTATACTATAGGTACAACTCTGCCCAACCCTTCGGAGATCACAGGCGTTATGGTAAGTTATGTTTATGTGTTACTTTATGAAATAAATCCAGGAAGTAATGTCGATCCAAAGCAAACAAACAAACATGATATTACTTTCAAACTACTTATAAGTTTATTTTTATTTTATTTTTTTGCTTGAAAAGACCATTGTATTATCTATAATTCTACCTGTGATTTTTTTTTTTATATTAACATTTTTGTTACTAAAAATAATTATTCCTTATGAAACCGAACATCGTCGGCGCGGCGTCAGTGCGACACGCAATTGCATGGCCAAGGTCAACGGCGATTACCCGTCCCTTAATTACAGACTGAAGTTTTCAAAGGAAAACAACTCCGGAATACTGTAACAATTGTTTATGTTGATACTAAGGGGTCATGACACGTGATATTCATGCGCTGGGTGAAATAATAGAATTGTAATAAGAATTAACATACAGTGTGTTTTCCGGGCATTACATAATAACACTGTAGAGCAGTGGTGGCCCAGTGGTAACGGCCAACACTTACGAGTTGTAGGTCGTAGGTTCGAACCCAGACAGGCGCTTTACTTTGTGTAAATTTTCATCACCACTGCTCTCAAAACGTTGAAAGAAAACATCGTGGGGAAACGAACCCTCGATGTCCTAGAACCAAAAATTCGAAGACATCTGATCCGCACTAGGCTCGCGTGGTGGATTTCGGTCCAACTCCCTCTCACAGAGAGGAGGCCTGTGTGCCAGCAGTGGGAACATTATAGGCTGATTATGCATATATATATTTGACATAAACATGAAATAAGAGCAAGAACTATGATAAGTAATGATGATGTTTACGGAGAGAGGAAAAACTCATGTCTTTTCCCCATGGCAGAACTACAGACCGCCAACTGCTACAATCCTTACGTATGTATTGTTCTTGCTTTGCCTACGTTCGTTCATGAATCTGAACTTAAATGTCAGGTAGTTAAATGTGGGATTTGATTAACATGTTTCGTTGGTTTTCATTTTATTCTTTTCGAGATACAACATTCGTCCTGTTAACTAGATCCCACTTTTAATGCAATGTTGTGTGCATTAAAAGTAGGTATGTATATCCTAACTATCCTAATCCTAACTAATATTATTAATGCCAAAGTAAGTTTGTTTGTTTGTTTGTTTGTTACCTTTTAATGCCTGAACCACTAAACCGACCATCCTGAAATTTTGAACAGGGTACAGAAACGGATATAGGGACACCTGTCATCCCGAAAAAAAGTACTGTTCCCGAGGAAAACAACAATAACGTTCTTATGACAATAGATGGCGCCACGTGTCTTTCGAATCATGATTGAATTATATTATTACTAGCTCTATTGATAATATAATTATTATCATTAAAGTTCCTAAACTAGTTATCATAATCATATACCTATAATATTTTCTTTCTATCTTCTTCTAATATATAAAATGTTCACTGTGTTTTTAACAAAACTCCTCCGAAACGGCTTGACCGATTCTTATGAAATTTTCTATGTATATTCAGTAGGTCTGAGAATAGGTCGTACAGTATATTTCATCTCGATATTCCGACGGGATCGAGACTTACGCGGCTTAAACCGCAGGGCGCAACTAGCTGAAATTTGGAATGAAACTTGGCACAAAAAGTATTAGGCTTGCATGAATATTATTTGTATAAATTTGGCAAATGTTTAGACCATGACCTGGAGAAAGACATAGGCCAAGTTTCATCCTGGATCGCAGACGAAGTCGCGGGCAACAGTTAGTCATTCATAACTGCAATACACTTACGTTTTCTTATCAATAAATAATTAGAATATTATTTTATTATTTATTGTTATTATTATTTTGTCGTTTATTAAATTTTTTGTCTTATAAAATACATTTTTAAATATTTCTTAGAAAAAATATTAAAAAACATTTAAAAATATATAAAATAGTGGTCCGCTGGTATCGGGAGCAGGGTCCAAGCTACCGGTGGGTAGGGCTCCAGAGACAGGAACCTCCTCACGATGCGAGCCGTATCGAGGAGTACTGCCTTCTGAATCAGGCCCTTAATCCTGCCGTCTAACGCAAGCCTCGAGAGATGATGGTTGAGGCTTCTGGCCATCAGGCCATTGGCCGTAACGACAATCGGCACAATGACAGCCGAGTTCACATTCCACATGTCAACAACCTCGTGTGCTAAGTCGAGATATTTTATTTGTTTCTCTTTCTCAGCTTTCACGAGGTTATCGTCATGTGGAATAGTAACATCGACTATCATTGCGCGGCGCGCTAATCGATCTATCACCACTATATCAGGCTTATTGGCGACAATAGTCCTGTCAGTAATGATAGACCGATCCCAGTACAACGTGACATGGTCATTTTCGAGAACTGGGTCGGGCGCATACTTGTAATACGGTACCTCAGAGTTATTATTTTATTTATTATCATTATTTTTCTTTACATATCTCGGGACCATGGGGTCCCAGACCTTTGGAAGGCATACGAGGGGCCGAGGCCAACTCGCAGAGGCCCCTTGGACAATTGTAATGGAATGAGGCACCAACCGACGATTATCTCTGTTTGCTCTATGAAGGTGCACCCAAGGACAACCCCCGGTTGATGCAGGACTATTGCAGAACATGAGAACAAAACATATTGGGCTATGGGTTTGGGAGGCTATAGTGGATCGGTTTCCTAAGACTATAGAAAGGCTATGGCCCCTACCTGACCAATGCTTTATATAAAATACACCGAAAAAATGGCAGGGGGTGAGTTGCACACTCAATAATGGGCCCCCGAAAACGGCCGCTAGCACATAGTGACAAGGGGGCAACACTTCCTGAGGTGCTTGAGGAGTGGAGAGGTATTCCACGGCTATCAGGACATTCCCGGAAGTACGGTCAAGATCCCTACCAGCATCTTACTGGAATACTTCCATCCTGCGAGCACGTTTGCTCTTGCGAATCTCCACTCAAGCCGGCCAATAAAGGCAAGAATGAGGTGGGAGCTCAGTTCCTCGTCAGTGTCCACGCCAGCCGGCCAATAAAGGCAAGCCAGAGATGAGGAACAAGACTTCTCCCAGGAGATAGGGTCCGTGGGGTCGCTACTGCCCAACAGCTCGCCACATGCTGCCCTGCGGGTTTCGGTATCTTTCTTGGTATGTCTCCTTACCCTAGACCCGTTCCGGCAAAGTAAACTCTACTGGCACAGACCCTGAGTTCGGAGCGCGCAAGCCCCACCACGACGTCAACGTAGAGATACGGCGGTGGGGCGTAGAGATACGGCGGTGGGGCGTAGAGATACGGCGGTGGGGCGTAGAGATACGGCAGTGGGGCATCGAGATACGGCGGTGGGGTTTTATTATTATTATTATTATTTGTATGAATTTCGCACATGGGTAGACCATAACCTGAAGAAGGACATAGGCTAAATTTTATCCTGGATCGCAGATGAAGCCGCGGGCAACAGTTAATCATTCATAACTGCATTACTCTTACGTTTTCTTATCGATAAATAATTATGAAAAGAACCGCTTACGATTGCAGACATCAAGTCGTGTAAAGTTTAAGTCTAATCTGAATGTGTTGGGATAACGACGACGTTTGCGAAGTACCTAAGCAAAAAAAAATGACATGGCTTTTTCCATACAAATGACATTTCGTTTCTCCTTTTGTAGAAATCCTTCTACAATCTGTCATCTTGTCTTTCGTTTCTAACGATCTTTGTCTAGGTCCTTTTTTATGTAGAAAGGATCTCTATGGTGGGAGGTCAAAAGAGGAGAAACGAAATGTCACTTTGTATGGAAAGAGCCGTGTCTATTCTTCGAAGAAATAGAGAGTGTCATGCTAAGTCTGCTGATGTATGAACGTAAACGAAGCAAAAGGAGTATGTAAGGAGCGTAGCAGGTGGCGTTCTATAGTTTCTGCCTACCTCCATGGGAAGAAGGCCTGAGTTTATGTATGTATGTGTTAATATTAGGGTCCAGATAAAATGATATGCGAATTTGGTTTGTACTGAATTCGATAAATATTTCATAAAGGTTCACAATAACTTCATCATCATCATTGCAGCCGAAAGACGTCCACTGCTGGACATAGGCCTCCCCCAAGCACCGCCACTTCGACCGGTTTTGTGCTTCCCGCATCCAGCGGATTCCTGCGGCCTTCACTAGGTCATCGGTCTACCTTGTAGGAGGCCTTCCAACGCTACGTCTTCCGGTGCGCGGTCGCCACTCCAGAACCTTTCGGCCCCATCTGCCATCTGTTCTACGAGCAATGTGCCCTGCCCACTGCCACTTAAGTTTGGCAATTCTTCGGGCTACCTTGGTTCGCCTGCGGATCTCTTAATTTCTGATTCGATCACCTAGGGAAACTCCAAGCATAGCCCTCTCCAATGCCCTTTGAGCCACAATAACTTAGTTATGATTAATACAGTAAATTAGGACGTGGCATGGCGATGGTATGTAAGCGACTGGCGAGCCCGGCGCGGGCGTTCCTATACAATATTAAAAATGCAATTCAGCAATCGCATCGGTCGGGTCGTACCGAGGGGTGTGATGTAGCGACTTGTCTTTCTGCAAAAATTTTTACATGGGTCACATAGAGATTTCTTTTTCTTTTCAAAAGAAGCTAAGGTATTTCTCAATTCATGATCATGGTATGAGCCCAAACACATCTTGATGAGAACAAGATTTCCAATCTAGATAAGCCTTATGTGGAACTATTCATTGTGTTCATCTGGACATTTAATTAGAGTAACTTCTCATCCACTTACCAAGCTAAGTCAAAATTGTCCTGTTTCTCATGTTCTCTTAGTACATCTGGAGATGAAGCAGCCCATATTTGGCCTCATCTATTATACAGGCTTAATAATGACAGAGGTTGTGTAAAACAATATACATCATCATCTGCCTAGCCTTTTTCCAACTATGTAGGGTCGGCTTACAGTCTAACCGGCAGTACATGCAGTTAAATACCAGTATTTTTCATGAAGCGACTGCCTATCTGACCTCCACACCCCACTTACTGGGTAACACGATGGCAAGACTGGTTAACAGAGTTTCCTGCTTCTGACTAAACCTAACGACTGTCAAAGATCTACGGATCCCAGCAGGGACCAGCGGCTTAACGTGCTTTTTGACTAAGGGTGTGATAATCACCCATCCACGGACCTTGAAGATCGACCAGATTTGTAGACCATTAATGTTTTTGATAAGCACCTGGTACTTCTTGACAAGTCTACACTGTCCTCCCATAACTATTAACACTGTGATTTGAAAACATTGTAAAAGCCAATTATTTTTAAAAGTGTAACCGTGGAGTTTCTTGTCGGCTCTTCTCCATAGGAAACGACCAATTGGAACCGTGCACCTAGCTTCTGACGTTTCATAAGTGCCCATGTAGGTTTATGTGAAATAAAAATATTTTGATTTTGACCCACGCGGCTGTTATTTTTTGGCCACGAGTCCAGCTGATATGTATATTGTAAAAAAAAAAAAACACATATCCAGTACTGATTTGTGAAAACTAAGTGTGATTTCACAACGGTGCGATGCATCGATTTCAATACATCCTGTACTTGCACACCGCTATCCGGCTGTTGAAAACATTACCCTTAGGTTTCGTTTATTCAGTTACGTGTAAATTTTTGTTGTTATTGCAATGGTTCATTTATTGAAGAATATTTGTAATGAAAACGAAATGATGTACCAATTGGTTAGTTTTAAATGCGCGCAATTAGGAATTTCTTCAGTTAACAATTAGCAGTTTTTTAACGTTCATTGTTTCATTTATGTCTTGTCTTTCTTCAATAAATAATATTAAATCCAAAGAGTAGAATTTCATAATGTCACATTCTCTTCCCGTTTTCCTCCATACCTAGTATCTAACGGCGTTAAAAGATTTCTTTCCAATTCGGGTACATTAAAATCTTCATTAACACCTTGGCTCATATTGACACTAACAATAGGCTTGATAACACTATAAACACATAATCAGTCTATAATGTTCCTACTGCTGGGACAGAGGCCTCCTCTCTGTGAGAGGGAGGGGGGGACGGAATGCTATAAACATTATACAAATATTACCAATCTTCTTCTATAAAGGTTACTACTAATTAACTAGTTAACCAAGAGAATGTTGAATAATTGTTTATGGTTCCCCAGACAGGCGTGACGCGACACCGTGACGCGTCTCTAAAAATGAAAACTTCATGGAAATTGTTCTACCAGACTCGCGCCACACCATCGCGTCGCGTCTGCGGGACGAAGCCTTTACACACTATGGAGAATGTTGACTAATTGTTTATGGTTTACACACCGTGGTGAATGTTGGACTAGCTGAACTAATTACAAACTAGTATAGTCCATCCAACAGACAGATGACATACATTTTATTATGATTGATTATAGCATAGGTTACGCATGTGCGTTGCGAAGCGAATGCTTTCGATGGTGGAAGGTGACGTAGGTATACAAATTAGTGCTGAGTAATGTCAAATGGGTGTGTATGCGAATTTTGAAAGTTGATTTTGGAGAAAATATGAATAATGATTTATAGTGTGCAAACAAAAGTTGAATCTAAGAAGTGCGAATATTTTTAGGCGTATTACAAAAAGATGCCAAAGACGTAACCATGGAATTCGTCGTTTACGCAATTAAATAATTTTTTGCATCAACTGGAGGTTTAAGTACTGATTTTTTTCAGTTCTTGTGTAGCAATATGATGCAAAATTTGAAAAATAAACAGTTTTTAAATCTCCAGTTGATCAGGCAATCGATTCCAACAAACAATGGACCAATCGTTTGATAATCTTTTTCCCAATAGCTGAGCCAGGCAAAATTGTATCCAAGTTCTATTTATCTATCTATTTCCATTGAGTCGACATATAGTACTTGGTACTTGGTCACTCATTTTGCCCTCAATTTCTTTAGCTGACTGTATCAAAAGATTAACAATATAGACAACAAACTTGACGTATGTCAGTAAAAAATTGACCGACATTTCGTTCACTTTTAGCACGTTTGGCTAAATATAACGGGGTCACAGTACATTTGTTTATGTTTTATTTCGTCGGTATTTTGTTGTCATGGCCATTTTTATCCGAGCTGCTGAATTCTTGGAAGTATCAATTTATTCTGGTGTCAATCTCATCTAACCTCTCCATCGATTTGCTTAAGTTTTTTTTTTTACAGGAATTTGATAGTGATTGAAAATTATACGTTTGATTTTTTTTCTTGATTAATTATATATTTTTAAATTTCTCCTTTCTTCTTATTCTTCATTGTTCTTAAGTCACACATAACTTGATAGTCGATTTAACATATTAATAATTGTCATACATTTTAGTAAATCCTAACAGTGATTCTTTGCTCGAACAAAAAACCTTAAGAAGTGTAATTACTTCGACTGTTCCCCTAAACATCTGTATCGCGGGCAAAGTAGTTACACCGCTGTAATTACGAAATTATGGTGACCGCACGTATGGCGATTCAAAATGAAAGTTTTGCGGATAGACGGTACGGCGATTATACTGTTACTACTGAGGGAAATAGGGTACAATACGGGTAACCATGTTGACCTTTGACTCGTAGATCTGCAAACTGAGGAAAGTATGTATGTAGTATTTATGTTATAATGGTATCAAATTACATAGTTAAGATCTAAGAGATCGAATATTCTTACTGAAAAACAAAATTACTCTTGATGGTTAAACATAGGACTGGCTGGTGATGTCGGAATTGGATGCAGAGGAATGAAGGACATGTTATGAGCATGAATATGAGTGGCTAATGAGTGTAGGTGAAAACAGAAAAAAAGATGAAGGATTCTGTGAAAGACGATACAAAAGGGATTGTCGGGGATAGAAAACGAATAATTATTTTAACCTGTTAAGCCCTGCGCGACACCGATTCGGAGTCAAACAATAGAAAACCAATTGTGTCTCATTAGCTGTCCTTGATCAATTAAATAAGTTTAGGTCAGAAGAATGATAAATTGACTGTCCTTTATTATTATAAGATCGGATATTCAGATGCATATTCACCTAAAGTTGAGATGTTGGCTAATATGGAATGCGCTTTTGTATCGCAAAATCCCGCGGCTCTGGGAATACAAATTTAGGTTTCTGATTATAGAATCGAATGTATATTAAATTACTTTCAAATGTTAGCTTATATGGAATGCACTTTTGTATCGATCGTAAAAATCCCGCCCGCCATTCCCGAATTGACAAATTTTGTTTTTTTCTGACTACATATGTAATTGGATGCATATGTACCTACCTAATATTATGATGTAAAGTAGGTAGAAACATTAATTTTAAATAAACATGCAATCCAATAATCCCGGGTTTTTTTTTTGAATAAATATTTTTATAGAAGTCGCTTCCCTACTATAGACCGGACTAGTTATGCATTCCCGTTGTTCGTGGCCTCTTTAAAAAAAAGATTTTTAAGAAGCCGCTTCCATACTTTCATAGGAAAAAATTAACTTTAGGTAAATATGCATCCGAATATCCGATCTCTGAGTATAACTTATGTCTATTGATGGCAAAATGTGGGTGTATACTTTAGTTACACCTCTGCCCAACCCTTCGGGGAAATAAGGCCTGGTGTTATGTTATGTGTCTATTGATATATAAAGTATTTATAATATCATTTATTTACATAACCAAATTACAAGATGATTATTAACATTAACTAAATTAAATTAAAACTAAGTTAGGCTTAAAAAAGGCCCTCGGGGCATTGTACCGAGGATGCTGGCGGCATTTCCTCGCTGAATTGCAATGCTGATGCGTTGCGCGAGAAAGCCGCCAGCTTTTCGGTCACCAGTTACATCAACTAGACGTTTCGCGATTTCCGCAAATAACTTATGCGCACTGGGACCCCACGGACCGAGGGTCTCGACGCCAGTATATAAAGTTATATATTATATATGATAAAGTTTTACATAATCTTCCCAAATCGTTCTTTTTCGTGTTTGTGTTCTTTCTTTGCGACATGTTTACCGCAAATAAAGGTATTTCCTATCTTTCTTTCTTCTATACTATTGAAGAAGACTAATGGCTACCAAGTTATAGTGCTTCTATATAAAATAAGCCCAACTTTGTATAGACGATGCCGACGAGAGGTATAATTGAGGGCAACACATTATAAATGCAGACGATAGACTTGTGGCTTTTCAAATTTCACTTTTGCTGCACAACCTTTGAACCTCATTTCAAAGTTGTTTCGTTTAGCAGATCCTTTTGTGTTGTTCGCTTTCATGATTGTCCTATTTCTGATAATGATGGAGAAATCTGAAAAGGTTAGGATACCTGTTATTATTTGGCGCAACCAATTGTTTATTTTGTTGTTGTTGTTTTCTTTTTAGGAATTAAACCTTATAGCACATATTTGACTCCGTCATGTCTGAATGTATAGGAATTATAATCTGAATGATTGGGGTTCTATGATGTGTAGTATTCTTGTCTAAGTTATAGGCTAGGCCACCAACTCAAGTGATGTCTGGAGATGACACAGCCAACGATAGTGCATGATGGGACACTTGCCTAGAAGTAACTCATGTCTTGAAGAACTTGATAGTGCTTTCTTTAACGGTCTAACATCAATTAACTACAGTTATCAGTTTTAAAACTAACATAGGTATTACAAGATCAATTAACTGACAGCTCCCAAAAATTATAAAAAAAACAGTAAAAATAATCACCGAATATGTTACGGTTCAACTCCGAAGCTCTTTCTTTGACATAATAACTTGCTCATGTAATTTGGCTGCCATTAAGTTTTGTTCGACTTTCACCCTTGCGTGTCTAACTTAAAAATGATTGCACGCAAAATTATTTCGTGGCTGCGTATTACCTAATCGACATAGATACAGGTGAATCAAACTCAAACTCGAAGCATTTATTTAGAATAAACCAATTACAGGTACTTTTGAATTGCCAAGGGGTCGGTCAGTCAGAAAGATGAAGTTTGTTGCCCATTCAAAAGCATAGTAGGTTCCTAAGGAGAAGAACGGCAAGAAACTCTTTTAAATCACGCACACTCTTTTAAATCAAAATATTTTTACAAAATATTGGTACAACGGTGACGGTGTAACGGTGTTCTCACATGTATAATTTCAACATGAATTGATCATGTTGAAATTATACATGTGAGAACAATGTAGAAAGACGTGCACGTTAAAAGCGTCCGTAATAAAATGATAAAACAAAAAACAATTCAAAAATTAAAAGAAGCCGTGGCTGCTAAGAGATGACCAGTCTCAACTGACGGCGCCCGTTTACGAACATGACGCATGGATCAGCAACATTCAGCTCAACCATTTTGAAGGGAACTTAATCCAACAGATCCAACAGACGCCACCATCAGAGAGACATTTGAGTTTGCCATACTCTCAGCCGCCAGGGCACATTCAAGACGTACTCAGTAAATGGTAGCTTTGTACATAGTGCTCACACATGTGCAATGCAGTTATACAATATTATGTTGAATTGTTTATCAAAGTAGAGTTTAAGCTGTTCGAAGTTAGATAAAAATACTTTATAATCAGCCTATAACGTTCCCACTGCCGTGCCGTGCTCTGGAGTGGACCGGAATCCACCACGCAGGCACAGTGCGAGTTGGTGGATGATATGGATAAAAAGTACTTAACATATAAAAAAAAAAGAAAAAAGGGAGATGAGCTTAAGCGAAGATTTTTTTCATAGATAATATTTGTCTTTTTTTTTTTGAAGGTGGGAAATCATCAAATAACTTCTCCCGCTCTGGCCGGAGCGGGAGGGTGTGTCAGACTCTTACTGACTAAAACCCACCCGCATTCCTTCCTGTTGCCTGTGTTGCCAGGGGACTCGGTGACCCATAAGTACCTTCCCGCGACCCCGGCAGGCATCGGCCCTAGTGGACCCCTACATTTGTGCTGATATCTCTTTGAGGCGCGCGTGGAATACAACGCGCCATCGACCCGGGCCTGGTCCTTGCCGGGCGGTGAGCTACCCATTACTCACAGTCCGCAAGCCCGCGCGTACGGTGGCCGGAAATCCGCCCGGGATTCCCGACGACCAGGGCGTCTCCTGCGGCGGCTAGGGGCGAGAAGGCGCGAAACATGCCTTTCCCTCAACCGTCCGGCCTCCTCCTTCGCGAGCATTACTGCTTCGCAGAAGGAGGTGACGGCTGCCCATGCTCTCTCGCTCCGTACCATGGCCTCTTACCGATAGATTATTGTCAGTCTAAACAAAATTTAAAGATACCAACATCTTTAAAGATCTTGAAAATATGGAAAAGCTTATATCCAAATATAAGCTTTTTCATATTTTCAAGATCTGGAAACTTACTGCTTAGTCTATAGATAGAGTAAACAATATAGTATTTCCAGAACTTATTTTCAAGATGCATTTGAGAATAAACTGACCAAATGAATATGCCAGTTACTTGCACAGAAGTATGCCACGTGTAAGTGTATTCCTTGCTTGCCTTGTGAGGCCTGATTCAGTAGTGGAAAATTTAATTTAGTTGTTAACCGCAACCCTTCAGTAGGAATGCATATCAAATGTCGCAATAACAACTGCTGTATTATGTCACATCTGTATCTCTGCCACGCCTTGCAC
Source organism: Atethmia centrago (assembly GCA_905333075.3). NCBI lineage: Eukaryota > Metazoa > Arthropoda > Insecta > Lepidoptera > Noctuidae > Atethmia > Atethmia centrago. Next base: position 28,787,044 of record HG995374.1, read on the forward strand.
TTGTCATTCTTCTCAAAGAGAAAATATTGCGGTGTCATGGCTCTTGAAGTTTTTGGATCGGTAACATGTTATGTTATATTACGAAGTCAAATTTGTGGCAGTGAAAGTCAGTACTTTTTATTGTCTGTCTTTTTACGGTGGTCTTAATAAAATTGTAAAGATTACGATTGTATTAGTTTTTGTAATACTCGTAATGCGGTTTTAATAATTCGAAGAACACACACACATTTTATGAATGAATGAATGAATGAAAAAGTGTTTATTCCCTGAAATACTTTTAGAAGACATTTACCTCCGCCAAACGGCAAAGCAGTTTGTTGGCAGACGTAGCTTCATTATTTTTTTGTATCATCATATTAACATGACTTTTATAATTAAACTAGCTTTTGCTCGCGGCTTCGCACGCGTGGAGGCTATTATTTTTTTCTTACATAAAAACCTTCTCCTGACAATAACAAACACAAAAAAAAAAATATCAGTTAAATCGGTTCAGCCGTTCACGCGTGATGTCGTGACCAAGGGAAATAGGGATTCCTTTTTACAGAAATATAGGTTTTTCGCAGGATGTAACTATTCTTGCATTCCATAATACATTTATAAAACAGACAGACTATTATTATTATCTACAGTGTATTGTCACCAGTATGTGTTTTTGGCTATTTGGTCATAGTTTTAGGGGTGAATGTATGCCAAAATGAATAGCGGTCCGTCATTAAAACGAACGGGAAAATCGTTGATACATATGTTACCTACCTGACTAGATATTAAATGGGATAGATTTTTGCATGTGATTGAACCAAAATATTCGCGCATCTCTTGGTAAGCATAGGGATTGCAATCTCGCAGCCCATTCAATCCCGCGGGATTGATATGCGGGATTACTCAATATCCCGCATCTTTGAAATTATGTTATAAAATCAAATTGAAACTACAGATTGTCGTGTAATAATCAATTTTTATTAAACATTTCTTACATTAAGCAACATAAATTATTTCTTTTCTATTAATTAAGTATAAGTAATTAGTAATCTGTTTTCTTAGATTCATCTTTAATTGTTTAGCATAGTTTAATAGTTTTGTTTAATTTTACCCTTACTCCTAATAACAGTTTTATATTTTTAATTCAGTCTTATTCATATAATGACTAATAATCAAATCACAACTTTCTCTTAAATGCTATTATTATGATATCAACCGGTGATATTACGACTTTTGAAAATACGCTCTTAAGAAGCAAATGGCATTTATTGTATCATCTTTGAGCCTGCTTCTGAGTGAACTGCAAATATATCCTGATGCTGAAAACGCTCTCTCGGCTTCTACGCTAGTAGGCTGAACCGTCAGGATATTATTATATTCATAGGCGAGCGTCAGGTACTCGCGACTTACGCGAAAGTTTTAGCACCAAATTTTTAAGTTGCGGGTCCGCGGATTCGCGCTTTGGAGGTGCGGGATCCAGCAGATTAATAAAAGCAGCGGGATGCCGGGGGAATGCGTGATCCCATTTTGCGGGATTGAAATCCCTTCGGCCCTTTCAAGTACTGACCCACAAATGATGTACTAGGATGCCGACGACGTAAAATAATCACTACTTTACTGACAACCACTCGCGAACAAACATAGGCTCAATGACGCGACAGCACGCGAATCCTAAACCACGTTAACTCCATTTTAAATTAAAGCAATTCCATCCCTATTTGTTCATCTGCAAGGTTCTGCTGAACTGTACAGATGTAAATAATATTGGTAATGATTTAGTTGGTGAACTGTTTTGTAGGTCATTGTCACTTGTCTACGACTTATAGTTAATACTTTTTAGCCTAGACTTGGAGACCTTTTATATAAGTACAGAATGGTTCAGAGGCGGACTTAATACCATTGGCATTCTACCACACGGGCTGATTTCCGGCCACCGTAGGCGCGGACTTGCGGACGGTGAGCAATGGGTAGCTCGCCGTCCGATAAGGACCAGGCCCGGGTTGACAACGCGTTGTGTTCCACGCGCGCCTCAAAGAGATGTCAGCATAATTGTAGGGGTCCACTAGGGCCGATGTTGCCGTGGCAGTTCAAAAGGGTTACCGTGCCCCTGGCAACACAGGCAACGGAAGGAATACGGGTTTTAGTCAGTAAGAGTCTGAAACACCCTCCCGCTCCGCCTAGAGCGGGAGAAGTTATTTGATAATTCCCACCCAAAAAATAAAAAAGGCATTCTACCACTCATGTTGCTCCCATTTGAAGCATAGTGATCAATGCTTTGGCCTTCTCTCTACGAAACCTCTCAACCTTTGCCCTACAGTAGAATAGAAAAAGGCTCGTACATCCTCTATTTCTTTGTAACGAAATCACTCTCTGGTTCCATCGTCATAATAGGGACGATGTCTTAATTTTTTTTGTCCGTCGCGTAAAAAATATTGGTATTTTTTTCTTTTTTTACGTCATTACAAATTTTAACTAAATGTACCGCCGTAATCTTTTGAAGATTACGGCGATACATTTTTTACCGAATAGGGTCTTTCACCCATTTTTGAAATGTGTCTTAATTAAATTCTATAGTGCTAATATGCCCCAAAACAAATCACAATTTTTTATTCAATCGATAAGTGCCATAAAATGCATTTAGGTAAAATTTTACATATACAAATTTCGCGCGTAGTCTGACGAAAACGCTGGACGCAGTGGCCGCCATGTTGCTCTGTGGCCATGACGTCACTGGGCTATGAAAACAAATGCGCTGATCTTTTGTATGATAATTGACACGTTTTTGTTAACATAGCCGTATGACGTAATAACATGGCGGCTACTATTTCATGGTGTTTTTTAACAGATTAGAAAAACTGAAAACGCTGAAATGATTTTTTAAAATTTTTTTTGTTATTTTATGAACTAAAACTAACATTTTCCAACTCCTTTTTGCCTAAACTATCTCAATAATATATTTATAGATTTTTTCTCGTATATAGTAAAATTCCCTATTGTGACGTAGCGAGCCCACACTCTCCAACTTTAATGCGTTTTATCTAAGAATTTTTTATTAATATGACATAGCAAAAAATACGTGTCTAATATTTTTTTATTATATGATTGACGGACTATATATTATGTAGAATTTCTTTTACTTACACAGGCATCATGCCTATTGCTTCAGTCTTTGGTCTTTGTCGATTTCCACCAGCTGTTTCCAGTCGTAGAATTATTTTATCTCAGTACCTCATGGGACCTTCGAAAATTATCAGATAGTTCTATTTGAACAGACCTCAGAGTGTGCTTTTAATATATGTTTATACTGGGTATTTTCTTCTTGGCGTGTTGATGGCAATCTATTCAATGCAGCGTATTATGAACTGATATTTTTCTATATTATTTCATTTTTAATCACATCAAAGATTTGTTTCGACAGGATTGTCAAACTTATATGGCTTGATTACGAGGCTTTTAGCTAATTTGTATATTATGTGTGTATTTTACGTTATTTTTTGTTATTTGCGTTTTGTTTGTGCAGAATAAACAATTTTTCTTTCTTTCTTTCTCCCTTAGGTAATTAATGTCAGTAGCAGTCTATAGTCTAGATTTGTGCCCTGTTAATGGAACTTACATAAAATAATAATGTAACTCACTATAACGTAAAACTTATATGTCGTATGATTCGACATACCTATACATTTTACGTTAAAGTGAGTGTGTGTGAGAGAGACAGAGATAATCTTTGTCTATTTAACTTTATGTACATACATAAATAAATAAAATAACTAATTGCTACAAAGACAAAGCTAGAAGACACAGCTACTGAATATAAAAACTCAGATAGTATTAATAACATAAGTCATCTAATAATCAGACCCACTTTTAAAGTACGTGATAAGTTCACATTACACATTTAAAGTACCAGTTCACATAATAAATCTTCACGCCTCTAAAAATAGGAACTAGGCTGCGAAAGTTGCCCTCTTTACATAACACTCTATCAGAAAAATATTCGACCCAAATACATAATATTATGTAATAAATTGTATTTTTGTTCCACAGAATTTTTATTGTTGCATAAAATATTGTATTGCACGTGTTTTGGATAAACATTATGATAATGTCCAGTGGGAAAAATATTTCCCAAAACTATCTTATTTTTATTTTTAATTTTGCTGGCTCTGAAATCAAGTAAAAGGGATAAAGGTTTTTTACCAAAAAGCAGAACGCACCCTCCTTAAAGGATAAAGCATAATCAGCTTATAAGGTGCCCACTGCTGGGACTCAGGCCTCCTCTCTGTGAGAGGGCCTGGGCCGTAATCAACCACGCTGTAGTGCGGGTTGGTAGATGTCACATGTCTTCGAATTTTGGTTTTAGTACATGCTGGTTTCCTTACGATGTTTTCCTTCACCGTTTTGAGAGCAGTGGTGATGTAATAATTTACGCAAAGTAAATCGCCTGTCTGGGTTCGAACCTACGATCTACTGCTTACCACTGCTCCCATGTAATAGGGGGCCAGCCTATTGCCATCAACCGGGCACAAATCCAGACTCCGGGCTGCTACTGAGAAATTACAGATAGAAAAACCCAATACTACTTTGCTTGACCCGGAATCGAACCCAGGACCTCATGCTCAGCAGTAGCGCCTGCGACCACTGGACCAACGAGGAACAACGGGGGAAAATATAATGATTAATTAATCTATTAAGCGATCGATGACTTTAAGATCCGAATGTTGTAACCTTAACCGAGTTGTATAACAGAACAAATAAATCTTAACTGTAAAGCTAACAGTATATGTACATCAAAATTACAGTGAAAGTAACCAATGCAAGTGCTAAACTGGTTTATCAAACAGGTAGACAAAAGAAAATAGACAGTATTCAGACTCTGGAAGAGTACAAAATCGAATTTGCTTTGAATTTTATAGTAAGAAAACTCGTTTTGGTAAACAAAATTATCTAGTTGGATATAGTTGAAAATATCACAACCTGGGTTTGGTTGGATAAACACGCATACTGGTATTCAGCAGTATCCGGTAAGACTGGTAGCCGACCCCAATATAGTTGGGAAAAGGCTAGGCAGATGATGATATCAAATAACTTCTCCTGCTCTGGGCGGAGTGGGATAGGTGTCTGACTGGTACTGAATAAAACACCCGTGTTCCTTTCGTTTCCTGTATACTGCCAGAGGCTACGGTATCCCTTTCGAACTTTCCCGCGACCCCGGCCCTAGTGGACCCCTACACTTGTGCTGACATCTCTTTGAGGCGCGCGTAGAACACAACGCGCCGTCGACCCGGGCCTGGTCCTTATCGTACGGCGAGCTACCCATTGCTCACCGTTGGAGCCTAAATAACACGATTTGACAGTTCCCTACTCGCGATGTTTTTTTGCTCGTTCGAAAATTTGAATTTCGACCTCGTTTTGACGGGTAAATTACTTTCGGGCGGGCCCATATCTTTGTTGACGGACTTAGAGAGTAGATTCGAGATATTAATCATAACAAAACTAAGAGTGTACGTAACATAAAATAAAAGACAATAGTCGAGAAATAATAACTGGAACGGTATTAAAACAATGGTGCTGGTATTGTTATTTAATTTGCTTGTTTATGTTTTTGTAATTACTAGGTGCGAGTTTCCGTAAAAATACGTAATAATTGAATAATTGAATAATTTTTAGCAGAAATGATAATTATCATTTCTGGTAAAATTATAATTAGAAATTAAAATTATAATTAATTAATGATAATTATCACTTCTGGTAAAATTATTACATTTGATAATTAGGTAATTGTAAGTATACCTAAAATAAATGAACATGAACATCTTTTTTTTTTTTTGACTGGGAAATCATCAAATAAATTCTCCCGCTCTGGGCGCGTGTCAGACTCTTACTGACTAAAACCCACCCGTATTCTTTCCGTTGCCTGTGTTGCCTGGGGCCTCGGTAAGGGTTACCGAGGCCCCTGGCAACACAGGCAACGGTAGTACCTTCCCGCGACAACATGAACATCTTGGTTTGATAACCGTCACAGATTTTTGTTATTATTTATTTATTTCAGACTGCCCCGTTAAGGATGACGGGAGAAACATATGCGAGATAACAAGTCATTATCATTCTCCTGCCCTCATCCCAATTTATTTGCGGTAGACGCAACATTTCTTTTTCTTCCAATTAGACTTCTCAATTAGTTGTCATCTCGGTAGTAACTCCCTTTCTAGCCATATCATCTTTCTCACATTCCATCCATCGTTTCTTTGGTTTTCCCCTACTCGTATAGCCTTCTGCATACATACTCAAAACTTTGCTGGCGAAATTTCCCTGATTCCTCCACACCATATGCCCATACCATGACAACCTTTTTCCACACAACTTTTCAGTCACCGGTGTCACTTTCAGACTTTCTCTTATACTCATCTCTTATTCTATCCATTAGGGTAACACCACACATCCCATGTCCCATATGGGATAGCAAGTACCTACTCTAAATACTAGTAGGTAGACACTTTTTTGGAGTATTTAAGCCCGTGCGACATTGTACTGTGTAACTGTACCAAATCTGTTAATAAAACATCCCATCAAAACATAAATGTGAAATGAGAGCCAAGTTCAATATTATGATATATGCCTTGGTTATTGACTTCAACGACAAAAAAAGTGAGATCTAAATGGGTGCCAAGTTCAATGGTCAGTCCTGAAATATATTTATAACAACATAAAATATAATTTCTTCTTATAACTTAGGATAATATATTGTAGCCTAAGGTCTGACTTGGCTAGTTCTCATATAATTATAATAAAATGATAAAAATTTACCAGTTTCTGATTTATTCCTTTTTATTCACCTAATTACCTATATGCATGCCAAATTTGAACTATCTGGGTCATATGGAACTGGGTTAGAGTTTTAATCTATAGGTCAGTCAGTGATAAAAATGACGATTTTTGGACGTTAATATCTAAATAACCGTTTGAGATGTGTTTATGAAATTTAGAGCACATATGTATCTTGCAAGTCTTAATATATGAGCCAAATTTGACACGTTTATGTGAAAAAGTTTTTGAGTTATGAGGGGGTCAAAAGTGGCTCCAAGTGGTTCGTGTAATTTTACACACGGTGCTGCTCGCCAGTTCTGTTACTTGAACTTGGCTTGACACGCTACCGTCTAGATAACGTCTTTAACTATTGTGTTAATACAAAACTTCTTTATCGTTCAAATCGTTATCAACAGTTCATCATCTGCCTGCCTTTCCTCAACTATGTTGGAATCGGCTTACAGTCTAACCGGATGCAGCTGAACCAACGGCTTAAAGTGCTCGAGGCACGGCAGGGGTCTTGGTATGTAAAGATGGTCACCTATCCACGGACCATGCCAGGCAAGGCGTCGGGAATCCCGGGCGGATTTCCGGCCACCGTAGGCGCGGGCTTGCGGACGGTGAGCAATGGGTAGCTCACCGTCCGGTAAGGACCAGGCCCGGGTCGACGGCGCGTCGTATTCCACGCGCGCCTCAAAGAGCTGTCGTCAGCACAAGCGTAGGGGTGCAATAGAGCCGATGCCTGCCGGGGTCGCGGGAAGGTACTAAAGGATTGCCGAGGCTCCTGGCAACACAGGCAACGGAAGAAATACGGGTGGGTTTTATCAGTAAGAGTCTGACTCACCCTCCCGCTCCGCCCAGAGCGGGAGAAGTTTTTGGATGATATCCTACCCAAAAAAAAAGGCAACAGTAGCTTAACCTGATCGATCGACCCGTGCTACTGTTATTACTTAGCCACAAGCCCCTCCTTATTGTTATCTACAGTTATTTACTCCAATTCTAAAAAAAAAACACAAAATTACAATTTGCAACTAAAAAAAAAACACAAATTACGAGAGCAATGTTAGATTGTACCAAATTACTGTTGTACTTTCGAGTCGCTGCACTGTAACAGAAGCAAGGCGTTTTTTTTGTGTGTCTCATAACATGGTCGAAAGTGTCATACTTAGAAGGCGAAAGTGTGCTTAGGGAGCGTTTCCACTTGGTGGGTGAGGTAATAGGAATCAGTGAGGCCTTGAAAGCCTCGTATAATACACATTGATTAAGTGAGTTGCTTGTTATTGTTACATAAGTTTAATGTGTTTTTATTGTTAGTCTCAAAGATCGTTTTATTAGGGTTCCGTAGTAAATAAGGAACCCTTATAATTTCGCCATGTCCTTCTGTCTGTCTGACCCCACTGTAACTCAGAGACGCTTAGTACTAGAAAGCTGTAATTTGGCATAGGTATACATATTAATCAAGCCTACAAAGTGGAAAAATAAAATCTTGAAAATATATTTTTTTAGCGTACATCCCTTGCACGTAATTTGGGGATAATATTTTTTTTTTCTCGTCTACCCCATGGTGTGGGGTATAGGCCGTTCAATAATATATTTAATTTTTGTTAGAGTTGAGTGTCCCCCCCTGCCAGCTAAATGGTTGTTTATGGAGATGTGAAAAAATTCATGGCAGTAGTACACATAATGAATTTAAAAGGAAAACTAGCACGGTAGGCTTTACAAGTTAACGAGTTATAGTCGACTAACTTAAATTTGCAGTTGGAGAATTGACCGTGGCATATATCGATGTATGGGAGAACAGGTTTTTCAACTACAATGTTAAGTTTGTATTTGGAATAAATTCGTCTCAAGTAATCCCAACTACGGAACTCTTCATTGTGCGTGGTCTGACACGCACTTGGCCGGTTTTTATACTTTAAACCTAAAAAATGTATTTGTAGTAAATATTGATTAACAGAAAAGACAAAAAAAAATAAACGGTGGTTATAAAATATTGTATGTGCGAACATACAATATTTTATAACCACCGTTTATTTTTTTTTGTCTTTTTAACTCATCTCTTTTTAACCCGCATTCAACAGACTGTTATGTCTATTGATCGACATATTAAACCAACATCGATATTGGTCAACGAAACGTTGAAGTATGTTGTAGTAGATCGTTGTATTTGCAAGTATTCAATATAGTAGAAGAATAATGATAACGATTGGTAGTTAATGGTAGTAGTCTATTTTTTTTAACCACAACGGTGTAGCTCTTGGTCTTCATCTCACCTGATGGTGAGATCAGGCCAAAGGTGGAAGCGAGCTTCACCCGGAATCCAAACCACAGAGGAACTGGACGTCTTACCTCCAACTGCTGAAACACAACAATGCTGTTAACATTGTTGTTATGGCGACAGACAGACTCAGATAAGGTGGTGGTAGGTAGCCAGGGGGACTTTTCTAAAATTTTGCCCCCGCTGGGTCTCGAACCTGGAACTTCTGGGTCTAAGACAGGTGGTCTTAAAATCAAAATCAAAATCAAAAGTCATTTATTCAAACTAGGCTGAAAATCAGCACTTTTCGAACGTCAAAGTTACATAAGACAGTCCCACAAAAATGCCCGCCCGTCACCACTTCCTAGTGCTTTAGCTGGGAAGAAGAAGTGGTGGAACAAACTCTCCAGCAGCACGTCTGTCTGTTTAGTAATCTTAATACCACAGAGGCGTTTGAAATAGTTGTAGTTTGACAATTGTGTGATAAAATAATATTATGGAATGTATTGTATTTTGTTTGAATATATTTATCATGATAAGCCTCAATATAAATGCTTAAAAGTAATAATCAAAATAAGTGATTTGCTCTGTTGCCTCCATAGGCAGATTTGCAACACAGCGAAAACTTACACAACGAAATAAGATAATAACTAAAAGTTAAATAGTCATTTAGAAGCAGATTTTGCATTGATTTGCATCATGTCCTCCTAACGTCATTTAAGTGCATGATTTGTTTGTTTGTCATGCTAACATACATAATTGATGATCAAATTATCTCACAGCTTATTTAAAACAAGGACTTAAAAAATATCGAAGAATAAAGTGTTACTTTAACTTCAATACAAATATAATGGAGAGCAGTGGTGGCCCAGTGATAACGTCCGCGACTTACGAGTTGTAGGCCGTATGTTCGAACCCAGGCAGGCGCTTTACTTTGTGTAAATTATTTCATCACCAATGCTCTCAAAACGGTGAAGGAAAACATCGTGAGGAAACCGACATGTCCTAGACCCAAAAACTCGAAGACATGTCACATCTACCAACCTGCACTGGGCCCGCGTGGTGGATTACGGCCCACTCACTCCCTCTCACAGAGAGGAGGCCTGTGTCCCAGCAGTGGGAACGTTATAAGGTTGATTATGTTTACAAATATAATACCTAATCTAAGATGTTCTTGGATAAAATTACTTGTATCTACTTATGTTTATTTCGCCAATTTTGTTAGTCATGTAATACCAGTCCGCCTCGTCCGGTGAAAACGGTCCCTAATGACAGTTTGATAGAGGACAATGTTTTCCAAAATTTCTGCCGTTTTAAATAGTTTTCATAGAATAAGAATAAGAAATTTTATTTGCTCGAACATGCATACAGAATTAAAATAATGCATGCAAGATCTTAATATGAGTGGCTCACGACATGTCTGCCATTTCTCATAGCGTGCAAATATCTAGGTACAATTATTATTATTGAATGATAGACTTATTGCGAAATACATGTAGTATTTCGCCACTCGGTCACTACTTTATTCCACCTGTCATCACTGTGCCTTGCCAGGTGTTCTGCCCCCCATTTCCTATGTACCTACTTATATTAATTTATGAATTACTATTGTCAGACTTTTGATTCCTGTGTTGAGATCGCGAATCCAGTGCGGATTTCACATCTGTTTATTACCCAACTACAGCGAAGTAAAGAGGAGGGTAATGATTTTGGCCGGTATGTATGTTCATCTATTCCCTCATAACTGCTAAACTTCTTAGCTTAATTTGACAAATGATCGGAATCGTTGGAAGCATCTTGATCGTCCGCTGGCTATGTACGATTATGAATATGGCACCCTCTACAGGACATAAAGTCTCGAACTAAAACAAAAAGCCATGCCTATTCCCTGAACATCACTATGAATATGTATTAAATACATTAAAATATGTAACGTGTAAGTTGTTTATTTAACAGACGATAAATATTGAATAGTCTGTACGTAAAAATTTCAAATGAGAATATTTTCTTGTATCCTACATTTTAGAGCGTGATTTGTCAGTAGCCGGGTTTTCAGAATCAGAATCGGAATCAGAATCAGAATCAAAATCAGAATCAGAATCAGAATCAGAATCTTTATTTGTTATCTGTTTCGTTTTTAGGGTTCCGCACCCAAAGGGTAAAACGGGACCCTATTACTAAGACTCCGCTGTCCGTCTGTCTGTCTGTCTGTCCGTTTGTCACCAGGCTATATCTCACGAACCGTGATGGTTAGACAGTTGAAATTTTCACAGACGATGTGTTTCTATTGCCGCTATAACAACCAATAAAAACAGAATAAAATAAATATTTAAGGTATAAAGGGATAAATAAGGGATAAATAGAACGACAAAAAAATGTCTGTTGTATGGGTGCCCCATACAACAGACATGATTTTTTTGTCGTTTTTATAGATAACACAGGTCTGCAATGGTTTTCCTCTCTGAGATCTGATTAACGTTTTCTATAGTTTCTGATGTGCTGATTACGAGAAAAATAATAAAAAAATTCTATCACGTCAGGATTCTTTGATATTGAATATTTAAGATTTTAACTAAAAATGTCTGAGCGCATACATTTTAAAATCTATAAAACGTCACTTAATTACTTCAGCTTAATTTTTATTGCATTTAATTAGTTTAAGACGACATAGAAATGAATGCAAATCAGTAATTTGTTAATTACTACATAATAAGTGTAAGTAATTCGCATTAACCATTTCGAAAACGGGTCATTTTGGCTTCATTTAGGAATGAGCTCATTAATACACGATGTTTAGGTGATATTGCCTAATTGTTGTTAATGTTGTTCAAAAAGGGTATAATGAAGAAAACAAAAGGTTTTTTTTGTATAAGTACCTACTCTGAATTAGAAAACTAACAGTCGAAGTGCGCATCTTGCAACCTAAACTTTAAAATGTCGTCGCGAAGTTGTTTAAACTCTTCGAATTGTTTTTGTTATATTTGCGGGAAATTCATGGTGATAAAACAACGAAACAACATTACAGACTATGTGAAAAATATTTACAAAAGTTATTTTGGACATTCTATAAGTAACCAAGACAAAACTTGGACACCTCAAAAAGTTTGTTCGACTTGTTTACTTGAACTTCGCAAGTGGTCAAAAGGACAGAAAAATAGCTTCAAAATCGTTTCGCCCATGCTATGGAGAGAGCCTAACAACCATGTTGAAGATTGCTACTTTTGTTGTTGTGACATAACTGGATACAATTCTAAAAATAAAAGTGACATAAGCTATCCAAATGTGTCATCAGTTACGCCTGCAGTTTTCGGAGATTCAGAAATGGTGCAGCCCCCGTATCCAGCTATACAAATTGAAGATTCTGCTAATGATACAAATGAACAGAATGCATCCCAATCTGATCCTGTATTTCAAGTAGATTCTAACGAGTGTCAGCTCTTTTCACAGTCAGATTTAAACGACTTGACAAGAGATTTGAATCTCCCCAAAGATGCAGCTGAGCTCCTCGGATCACGATTAAAAGAAAGAAATATGCTTGCACCTGGTACTTCATTATCATGGTACCGTCACAGAGAAAAAGATTTCCTTCCATTCTTCGCTGAAGATCATGATTTGGTGTACTGTAAAGATATTCCTGGCTTGATGAAAATGTTCGACATTGAATACAATCCTAAGGAGTGGAGATTGTTTATTGACTCCTCAAAAAGAAGTTTAAAAGCAGTCCTTCTACATAATGGGAATACATATGCCTCACTACCTGTTGCACATTCTGTCCATTTAAAGGAATGTTATGAAAATTTGGAAAAGCTTTTAGCTACTATAGCTTACGAACATCACGGCTGGATGGTGTGTGGAGACTTGAAAATCATAAGCATGCTACTCGGCCAACAAGGTGGTTATACAAAATACCCGTGCTTTCTTTGCGAATGGGATAGCCGGGATAAACAACATCATTGGACCAAAAAGGAATGGCCTCCAAGAACTGAACTAACCCCAGGAATCAAAAACGTGCTTAAACAGAGTTTGGTTCCCAGAGAAAAAGTTTTACTGCCGCCTTTACACATCAAATTGGGTATAATGAAACAGTTTGTGAAGGCTTTAAATAAAGATGGGGAAGGTTTCAAATATCTGCATTCAGTTTTTCCATCTTTATCAGATGCTAAGTTAAAAGAAGGAATTTTTGTCGGCCCTGATATAAGAAAATTGATGTCGGAGGAAAAATTTGATCAAAAACTCAATGATGTCGAGTTACAAGCGTGGAAATCATTTAAGGAAGTGGTAAAAAACTTTTTGGGGAACAATAAAAGCTCGGACTATAAAGAAATAGTAGCCAAAATGATAACGAATTTTGGTGTAATGGGTTGTAATATGAGCGTTAAACTTCATTTTCTGAATTCGCACATTGATTACTTCCCAGAAAATCTAGGAGCCGTTAGCGAAGAACAAGGTGAAAGATTTCACCAAGATTTAAAAGAGCTTGAAGTCCGGTATCAAGGAAGATGGAATGTCAGCATGATGGCGGACTATTGTTGGTTGTTGAAGCGTGATGATCCAAACCGGAAATATAAGCGAAAATCGCACAACAGAAGCTTCCAGGAAAAAAGGACCAGGTTCCACAAATAAAATTTAAGTGTATTTTAACCCAGCAATAAGTTGTTATTACGTGTTAATAGTTTTTTAAGTTAAAAATTAAGTACTTTTTTAAATATATAATTTTTTAAGTGAAAACTTGTCTTTTTTCTCAATTTTCTATCTGTAGCTTTTTTGAAAAATCAGGAGGTGATGGAGAAAAACTAAGTACATATTCGTAATCAGCGCATCAAAATACTCCAGAATCAGCTATCAAATTCCAGAGAGGAAGTTATGACCTTCATTTTGCAGGCCTGTGTACGGAACCCTTCTTGCGCGAGTCGGACTCGCACTTGGCCGGTTTTTTAACTTGCTTTATTATACTATGAGTCCAGTTGTAAAGGGGTGACAATTATTGAATTACTTACCTCTATTATTCTATACAGTATTTATGTTAGCAACGAAGTTGTTTCCTACTTTACCACAAACACTTATTATAATAACCGGTATTGCTTCATCAATCTATGCAACATAATAATTATAAAAATAAAATATAAATAATAAATAAATAATTAATAATAATAATAATATATAAATAATTATATCATTAATTAATAATTTCGTTTAGTCACTTATACATGAGAAAAAAGCCATAATATTGCAAAAAAATAAATTATCAGGAAGATCATTCTTATAACACAGTTACATTAATACGAGTAGTACCAATGTTTAAATACATTTTGAACTACGCAAGAATATTGTACACAATATAAGTATGTAGGTAATATTTATAAGAACTGACTTTCCATCTGTGACAAAAAATGAATAAATTTAAATAGGTATTGTCAAAAGCAAAGGAGGGTTATGATTTTAACAGGCTATGTGTGTATGTATGTATGTTCATCTGTTCACTCATACGTAATTACAATTTCTTAATTGATCTTTGTGTGTATCTGCGAATACCATTCTTACGCCCCCCAAGCATTGTGATAATATCAATATCTTCCGAACACTTTTGTAGCCGTCACCGCCGTTTTCTTTCTTACATATATGTACAAGGTGTTTTTTTATATTCCATTTCTAGGGTATGAATGAGACCATATAAAAGAATCATTTTGTATGAATTATTTTACATTTATCTTTTTTTAAATAATTCGACAAAGTCATGATTATTAATAATAATATACAAATAATAATAAATAATATTAATAACTAAATTGATTTTATTTTATTTATTAGTTTGTTTAATGTAAAACACTCTTACGTGAAATATGACAACGTTGCATTTTCTTAGCTTTAAATGTGAATGATTGCTTTGAATGAAAATTAATTACTCGTATTTATCAATGAAACTTAGATAACGACACACATTAAGAGTCTAGTGTTAGTATTATGATATCTTCGAAACCATGCATTTCTGGACCACATATTCTAGGACTTTTTGTATTATTTTTACTTATAGAATATAACCCCAGAGTTATGGGATATCAACAAAATCAAGGTGTATTTCAAGATAATGTGACGTATAATTTGTATTAAAACAATACAATAATAATTTCATAACACCTTTTGAACCGCATAGTAAACAAACGCAGTAGACGTTTCGTTGCAATTTAAGTAGGGCATTAGGTTGTCTAGAAATGCCTACCGGTGCGATTACTGCCACCAAATGGTATTTGCTTACTTCGCAACCGTGGTCACAAGTAGGCACTACTAACATTGCGTGAAATATGTATGCTAATTTAGATCTTATTGCGATAGCTTAAAGGTCTGTACTGGCGTAAGTTAAGTGTGACGTAGTGCACGGAATACAGTAGGTCAATGGTGTAAAATTGATAAGGTCGTAGTAATGAGAAGTGAGTTTGAAGTGTATTCATGTTGCGAGGAATGTACATAATGGCATGTATTTTCTTTACAATATAAATAGTAAAATAACATTAATATGCACATGTTAAACATCCGCAATGGACAACGTACCTACTTCTTACTTGAATAATCAAATCAAATAGTAAACATGTCATAAATTAGGTAATTATATAATTAATTGTTTTTCATTGATCAGCGGTCATTATCTCACTACCTGTCAATAATACCATCTTCTCAGACTTATTTATTACCTACTTACTGTATTTGATAAGTTTAGTTAATATGATTGTTACCTTAATTTTTATTATTTTGTTAATGGTTTATGTTTATTGCTAAAGATTTAAGTCTGTTACTTAGCAGTATTTTTATTATTTTATAGGCAATACTACCTGTAAGTACACTTATTACCTACTCTGTAAGAAATGTTTGTACGCCTTGCAGGGCAGCATATAGTGACACAATATTTTTTATTTTTTACATAATGTACCAACATTATACCTATGTGTATAAATAAATAAATTTGAATTTGAATTTGTTAATCATGAAAAGACTTACGATACAATACTGCATTGAGAATTAATACCTATTTGTCGTAAATTGAATGATGATACGGATAAGTTGAATGGACTACTAGATATTTGATCGATACTTAATATGTCGCATGCTATAAATTGTAACGACTTAAGGACGTTCATCCCGCGCGACATTATTTTATGCAATTTAATTCAAAGTACTATTTTGTTTTAACCATGTACTAGATTGTTGATTTATAAGTATGTATGCTGTTTTTTGACAGTTTTTTGGTATTTACTCATAAAATTTTAGATATTGGCAATTATTTTCCAATTGCAGTACTACGATCAAAAATTTTTATTTACCTACTGTAGAGTAAATGTTAAAAATAATAAGAAACTATAACGATCTAGTACTTGGCTGAAAAAAAATAGTACTTTGATTCAAATTGAATAAAATAGTGACGAAAACCCACCAGAAATGCGATGTTACCAGCTCGCGCGGGATGAACGTTGTTAAATGCCGGCTGCTTTGTTTCTGGCAATTAGACATTATATCAAACCCTGTATTGCATCCTATGTTTTATGCTAGTTAAACATGTTTGTGCCATTCTAGTACAAATTAATAATATAAATTAACAAACGTTTTGGTTTTGAACTCCTATAAAGCTATTAAAAATCTCATTATTAATTCTACCATAGGTGCTATCTAAAGTCAAAACCAGTTGAATCACGCAATTACAAACCACGTAACATACGTAATCCATAAATCTCCAATTAGAGAAAAATTTGGGGACAGCTTTCAATTGACACACTGCCGTATATCTACACTGTGACCGCTTCCCATCAAGATTTATTGACCATTGGATCATTGAGCTTTACGGAAACCTGTTTTTGGTTAGGTTTAGGTGTAAGGAAACCGCGTGACCTAAAATATTGATACCTACGAGACTCGAGGTTTGCCTTGGCAAGGCAGTGCGTTTTCAACAATACAGCATGTCGATTCAGTAAAAATCTCACCGTGAAAACTCGCGTGGAGTGAGCTGTCAGTGTCATCCCACTGATGCTAGGGCGTGACCAAGTATTACATTTATAATCATAATCGAGATTTTAATAATATTTTTATGCTTACGCAGTCGGGTTTTTTGTTTTTAAAATAATTTGTTTTATTTCAAGCTTTTTATATATATGGAATTGACTTATTTCTAGCTTTTATTTGATCTCAATATTGTTGTAATTAACTTTTAAAAACCTTCCATTTTTTTATTTTATTTGCAGATGCAATATATAAGAATTATATAACCTATGTCACTCCCACAATGAAGACGAATCTAACGCCACCTCTAATGTTAAAATCCCTCAAGCCGTTTAGGCTACAGAGCGTGCCAAAGAAATTGACATACATACATACATACTCTCGAAAAACACTACTCTCCTTCTGGGGCAGTCGGGTAAAAACTGGACAAGTGCTAGTTGAACTCGCGTGATGCCCTCATCACATCATCGGAACCCTTTCCGTACAATGAATATGTTATCTACCATATTATTTATCCCAAGAACAAACTTAACATTGTAGTTGAAAAACATGTTTTCCCATACAGTCCAACTGCAAATGTAAGTTTGTACGCACAATATTGAGAGATTTAATATTTATTTGATTGATGTTAATTTAACACCACAGACTTCTTTTCCTGGTTTTCCTGTAAGTAAAGAACTATTTTCTGTATAAAAAAAAACAATAGACTCAGTAGTTTCAGAGATAGGGGGGAATGGTCAATTCGTTTATTTTCTTAAATAGCTTAAAAACGATTTATTTTAAAATTATAACAAAAATGAGATCCTCACAACAAGCTCTTTCATTTTATATGTCACAATGTACAGTTAGCAAAACTTTTTTTTAAATTTTCTATTTTGCCACCCAAAAGTGACCCTCGTATTCAAAATTATTTATTTACGTTACACGTCCGTGTAAATCGCCCTAGGACCACAAACATCTGACGTACATAATAATTGTAAATACATATATTGTAATTATTATGCTAATGGCGAACTGTACGGAACGGACCACGGCGTTCCATAATTAACAATTAATAGAGCTGTAACGAGTTCACAGCAAAAATGCCGCCATCTTTGACAATTTGATTTGACATGACAACTAGTGATGCCCAATCTTTCATTTCACACACATCGAGAGCGAGATTACTTGCGTTGGCCACCTGCTCACGGATGTCATACGCATCCGTACGTACTTTCCTTTTCAACCGTTTTCGCTCTAGGGTATGACGCTTCTGCAGTGACTTGTGCCACGCTTTTATTGGTACCATACACCTTAGGTGAGAAAATAATTCAACAACAAAAACGAATTTTCATATCCTAAC
Source organism: Atethmia centrago (assembly GCA_905333075.3). Taxonomy (NCBI): domain Eukaryota; kingdom Metazoa; phylum Arthropoda; class Insecta; order Lepidoptera; family Noctuidae; genus Atethmia; species Atethmia centrago. The sequence continues at coordinate 28,805,409 of HG995374.1, forward strand.
CCATCCATCCTAAATAATGAATGATCTTCTTTTACAATTACAACACATAAAGAGAGATGCATTTTGATATTTGAAATAGAATAAAACGCTGGGAACCTACTAATGGTATCGATTTGGTTTAAAATATATCGATACGGATCTAATTTATGAGCCTAATCCTTGTCATGTCAAGTCAATCAACTCAACTGTCAAGGTTTACCAAATGAGTAAAATGTTCTGTGTACATGTACCTGTGTGTGTGTACCTATTAAGATTGTTTAACACAAAATAACCTCAAAATCTTTGTTTTCTTTTTAAATAATTGCTTTCTGCAAGTTGTCCGTCATTAAACTTTGTCTTCATGGGCATATACTTGTAATTTAGAATACGCAAAGTAATTTTCCTTCTCTATTGGTTCTGGGGCGAAAGATGTATGAATCGGTTCAGCAGACTCGGAAAAAATCAGCTGTGACAGACGGACGGACAGACGGACAGACGGACAGACGGACAGACAGACATACATATACACGAGTGATCCTATAAGGGTTCTGTTTTTCCTTCAAAAAGATCCCAGAACGGTTCCCTGTGGTACACCGAATCCGATTTTACGTTTTCGTGATCTTGATATCTCTTCGTATTTATTAACTACATAATTTTGGTTATTTGTGTTCTGTTTTCTTAATACGATTTTATAAGTTCGAGCACTTACTTTACCTCAAATGCCGTAAACTTCTAATTTATTTAGCAATGTATTATAATGGACATAATCAAACGCCTGAGTCATATCACAAAATATGGCACATATGGGGGATCGTTTATCCACATTTCTAATAATGGTTACCTACACAAAAATCATAAATTGCCATATTAATGCTTCCGTGCTGTCTAAATCCTTTTTAGGGTTCCGTAAACAAGGAACCCTTATAGTTTCGCCATATCTGTCTGTCAGTCTGTCTGTCCCCACTGTAGCTCAGAGACGCTTAGTACTAGAAAGCTGTATTTGGCATAGATAAACATATTAATCACGCCAACAAAGTTCTGAAATATATATTTTTTTCCAATATTTTATAGAAAAAAATGTGGGGATCATTTTTTTCTTATCGTCTACCCCATAGTGTGGGGTATCGTTGGATAGGCCGTTCAAATATTGTGGGTCTGTGAACACCACTTTTCGGTTTAAGGATCCACTTGCGTAATATTAAGCATTAAAGTGCTAATTTTTGTTAGAGTCAAGTGTGTGTCCCCCTGCCAGCTAAATGGTTGTTTATGGAGATGTAAAAAAAAAATCATGGAAGTAGTACATATAATGAAATTAAAAGGAAAATTATCACGGCTAAGTAGGCTTTACGAGTTAACGAGTTAGTCGACCAAATTAAATTTGCAGTTGGAGAATTGTCCGTGGCATATAACGATGTATGGCAAAACATGTTTCTCAACTACAATGTTAAGTTTGTTTTTGGGATAAATTCATCCCAACTTCCGGACTACGGAACCCTTCACTTTGGCCGGTTTTTTTCTTCACAAAGTATATATTTTTCCAATGTAGTTACATAATTCTTTGTAGATGTATTTCTCAAATACCTTTGAAATAACCGGTATGACTGAAATGGGTCCATAATATTCTATCAACTCCTTATCTTCTTTCTTAAACATACATACATAAACTCACGCCTTCTTCCCATGGGGGTAGGCAGAAACTATAGAACGCCACCTGCTCCGCTCCTTACATACTCCTTTTGCTTCGTTTTTGCTTTTGTTTTGTTTCTTTCTTAAATAAAGGTTTAATTTTAGATGTTTTTAAAGCTTCTGGATATATACCCGTTCTTATAGTAAGGTTCATTAAGTGACTCAAATGACCTTATTGTCAGCTGACACTGACCTTTCTAGCGATGCCATCAATACCTACACTGCTGGTATTTTAAGGACATTATTATTTTATACTACCTCGTTGGTCTAGTGGTCGCAAGCGCTACTGCTGAGCATGAGGTCCTGGGTTCGATTCCCGGGTCGGGCAAAGTGTTATAGGGTTTTTCTATCTGGAATTTCTCAGTAGCAGCCCGGAGACTGGATTTGTGCCCGGTTGATGGCAATAGGCTCGCCCCCTATAACATGGGACTTAAAAACATAACTGGCGAAATGTGGGTGTGCTACAGGTACATCTCTGCCCAACCCTTCGGGGAAACAAGGCGTCATGTTATGTATGTTATGTGTAATTTTATATATTTCATGTGGTCCACACCACCAGGTGCCATAAACATTGATTTTTGTGGTACGGATGACATGCATGCCCTTGGCTTAAAAACAGCATCTATTTTTGGATGTATTTTGTTTACAAAAAAGTCAGTCTACAAAGGAATAGGTAGTTATCTAATAAATAATAAAATGTGCATAATAATTACAGAAGACTAAAGTGCAAGTTTGGCAGGTAATAAACTGGTTAGAGATAAGTTTATTTTTAATAGCTTGAACCTGCCCATAAATACTTAGTAAAGTTATATTATAGATACATGCATATTCTTGTAAGGTGCGGTGTTGATGGTAAATGAAACTAGTGAGTCCCAGAGTAATACTGAACTATATTTCATAGGATAGTGCATATAAATGGTTACAAAAGTGCATAGATTATTTAGTAATACAGATCTTAATGTAGGCAATTCATACAACCTTCACATTCTTATGCCATCAAAATTTGGGGTTTGTGCTAAACAAAGCAACATTAACCTGTTAAGCCCCGCGCGACACCGATTCGGAGTCAAACAATAAACAATCAATTGTGTCTGTTGTCATTAACTGTTTTTTTTTTAACGTTGTTTCGTTTAGTACAATTCCAATATAAAGTACTCAGGGATGCTGTAAATGCACCATGACATGACGAACACCACCGTGGCCTTAAAATGGAACTCGTTACCACCGTCACCTAAAAATTTGCTGAAGGCCACGAACACAGACTTCGCTCGCATGTACATGTTGAGGCAATCCAGCTACTAGACAACACGGACATAGTACGTAGACTTTTTTTTTTTTGGTTGGGCAATCATCAAATAACTTCTCCCGTTCTGGGCGGACCGGGGGTGTGTGTCAGACTTTTACTGACTAAAACCCACCCGTATTCCTTCCTGTTGCCTGTGTTGCCAGGGGCCTTGGTGACCCTTTAGTACCTTCCCGCGACCCCGGCAGATAGTACGTAGGCTAAGAGAACTAAACTATTTGAGTTAGTGTAGTGTATAAATAGTGAACGAATAATAATAACAATGTTGTGCTATACATGATTGTAACACATGAACATAGTGTTTTTATTCATTATTAGACCCTAAGATGGTACTGCGGAATTATATAAAAGAAAATTTACACTATTAGTTTAGTTTTAGTTATAACGTAATTTATCATGTAAAATAATAGGAAGGTTCTAATTGATAAAGGATAACAAAATGAGCGAGCCTTACAGTAGTCGCATATGATGTGGAGGTAACATCTAATGCATCTGTGCAGTGACAGAATCTAACCTCAGAATTTAATAAATTCTGAAATGTATATTCGAATAAATATTAATTATTAGTGGCCGCCCACTGGTCGAACTTCGATTCCCTCTACTTACAATCAATCAATTAATCAATCTTCTTACAATGTATATAGTACTTACCAATTCCATGAGTACACTAATTCCATGCATTCCATAAAGTACTTACTAATTCCATGGTATTAAAATGTACTTACTTATTCCATGCTCAAGTTGTCGCTTCCTGCCTACACACTTCCGTCCCTTTCACGAAATCACTCAAAAAGACGGTTGTAGGACGCTGAACGAGACACAATAGAAGTTTAACTGTTGTTCCCTGTGGGGGCGTTTAGTTCAGTCCCGCACACTGTTAAGTTCAGTATAATTTTGTGAAAAATTACTAATAAATTTAAATGATTCTATAACTAAAGTCGAATTATTAATTCTGGAGTAATCGGACATGTGCTAGCTGTCACTTTGTCTAATAAAACGGTCATATTTATTGTATTCTAGACTTTTACACTTATTATTATAAATTTATTTTACACTTATAAATATCGATTAAACTAAACGATCACTATTACAATAAATATGACCATTTTACACCAAGTGACAGCTAGTACATGTCAGATTACTCCAGTGAATTAATAATTCGACATTATAAAGTTTTTCAAACCGAAATCCTAAACAATGCGACTTAAGACGCTGACAACACCTAAACCGCGGTCACTGTCTGATTGCATAGAAAAGAAAGAGAAGCGCGATGACACAGCGCTTGTAATTTATTGCAAAATATGAAGCAATTATCTATTTACTCAAAATTGAGTTGAGTAATCGAAAATAAAAAACAACCAAGTTCTGCATTCAATTGACGTTTTTGGTCATTAATTAAATACGTAACGTATGTTGATATTTAATACAGATATTTTGGATTAAAACTCAAAGTAAGAGGTTAGTTTAACGTTAGTTTGTATCGAGATTATTTTTCCAAACGTGATTTTGTAACAACCAAATTATGGAAAATATGTTCAAAATTAACATATATTTTGTCCACTACCACAAACTATACAGATTTGGCAATTTTTTTTCTTAAGAGAAGCATATTTTGGTCAATTGGGTCTTGTCAGTGCCTTAATGATTTTATTTATTTCAACAATTTCAGTTATATAAATTTTACAAAACAAAAGTTGTAATAATATATTTTATCCATTTGCGATCTATAATGAATATACAAAAATCCAAAACCACGTAACTGCAAATTCTTGTACACGCAAAACCGACTTCATAGTCCACATTCGCGTTTGAGTTTACGTAACACAGACAAACGCGTCTAATCTACGTCATATAATGCGCAAAAAACGCATTCAACCATGTGGTTATGACATAAACAAAGGTATCCCAAATTTCGGCACAGTGGCACACTTATGGTATAGTGAAAACAGAATAATTGTGAGAAAGCTACACGCCTGAGGCACTTTAGATAATAAGTGTTTGATGTAGGAGTTTTTAGAAGAGAAAACATTTAATGTGGATATTGTGTGTCCTTTGACTGTGTGTACATCGATTTTTATTTATTATTTTTATTTCTTTATTTATTTTAAGGGGCTTTTCCGCAAAGCGTATGTCAGTCCCATCTTATCCTTAACAATTATACTTTATCAACGCGTGGGCAATGAATTTGAACAAACCCGCCATTTGGTTGGGATAGAATTGTATGGAACATGCCTTTGAACAAACCCTTCGCATCGTCGCCATTTGGTTGGGATAGAATTTTATGGAGCATGCCTTACTTAACTTGCTTATTATTGATAATTGATTGATCTTAGATTATTTTGTAATTAAATTTTTAAGCATTGAAACATTGGTGTAGTAGTTCTTCAAGTACTTTCTTATGCACATTTAGTAATTTTTACAGTATATCAGACATCACTTTGAATAACTGTTCCCAAATTACGATGTTTATTTGTTTTTTGACAAAGGTCCTTGACATAATCTTTTGATTATTTGACATTATGTACCTACAATTTTAATTTCAGGTATTTATTAGTGACTTTTGTGGACAGGATATTACTTCAGATTTTTTACAGTTGTAATGGCAATCGTGTCATTTGGTTTAAATAGGTTCTTACTTATATTATTCGAATAATATTCTATATATATTCTTTTATATTTTGTGAACGTGAGAACGTTGTAGACTAAACTTAATAGACTGTAGATTTGTAGACCATTTGTTTCTGGCCAAAACACTGTCCTCCCATACCTATTAACACTGTAATTTGAATACATTGTACAAACCAATTATTTTTAAAAGAGTAATCGTGGAGTTTCTTGCCGGCTCTACTCCATAGGAAACGACCAATTATTGGAACCATACACCTAGCTTCTGACGTTTCATAAGTGCCCACGTAGGTTTATGTGTGATAAAATATTTTTTTTTTTATATATAGAGCTTGTAACAAGATGCCATCTAACGGTATGCACGCTATCCAAGTAGATCACAAACACAAACATGATCAAACATCAATGCAAGTAATAGTACAGACAACTATTAATAATTATTTTTTAAGTATATTTAGATAAAATACATGATATAATTATTTTTAATGGCCTTTGCTCAGATGTAGACTTCAACGGGCTAAAATTCTGCTGAAAAATGCCTAAGCACCGGTACCTCAAGGTGACGAGACATAGATATTTACAGTTGTCATTAGAACCACAGTTTGCCCAAGTGTAATGTTTAGTCAAAGTTTCAGGTCAATAACACACCTAGTTCAAGTATTGCAAATTATTTAAACCACTAAACGTTTCAGCCTAGGTCTTAAACGGCCGCAGATATGTTTAAGACTAACCACAATTCTAGGCAAGCTGGAATGGAAGACGAAACCACATGCGTCGTGACCGAGATGTGTAAAACAATATTTGTGTTTTAAGCACCTGACAATCTTAAAATAACTTGGAAATACGGAAAGTGTAGTACTCATCTCATAGATACAAACTTTTTTTTTTAGTTTGGGAAATTATCATATAACTTCTCCCGCTCTGGACGGAGCGGGAGGGTGTGTCAGACTCTTACTGACTAAAACCCACCCGTATTCCTTCCGTAGCCTGTGTTGACAGGGGCCTCGGTATCCCTTTTGGACTGCCACGCGATCCCGGCAGGCATCGGCCCTAGTGGACCCCTACACTTGTGCTGACATCTCTTTGAGGTGCGCGTGGAACACAACGCGCCGTCGACCTGGGCTTGGTCCTTATCGGACGTCGAGCTACCCATTGCTCACCGTCCGCAAGCCCGCGCACCCGTGGCCGGAAATCCGCCCGGGATTCCCGACGCCCAGGGCGTTTCCTGCGGCGGCTAACGGTGAGAGGGCGCGAAATTTGCCTTTCCCTCAACCGTCCCGCCTCCTCTTTCGCAAGCACTTACACATTACTGCTTCGTAGAAGGAGGTGACGGCTGCCCATGCCCTCTCGCTCCGTACCATGGCCTGAACCAGGGACGCGAGAGATCTCTGCCGCCGATCAGACCTCCACCTGCGGGCAAACCACCACCATATGCTCCGCCGTGTCCTCCGGGCGATCCACACAATGGTGACACCCGGGCGTTTCCTCCCGCCTTATCCGACACAGGAACCTCCCGAAGCTGCCGTGTCCAGTGAGGACCTGCGTCAGGCGGAAGATGAGGACGCCGTGGCGCCTCTCTAGCCACTTCTTAAAGAGGGGACTTATCGCCGCAATTGTGGCGTGCCCATAGATACACATTTGCATATCTGACCCGGTGATGGTTGAAAGTGGAAATGACTAAATCACTATGAAAAGTGATAAAGGCAAACGCGCGCCGTAAGCGTAACATAACGATGTATAAATTGTGGGCTTTTATAATTTCTAACGTGGTGATATTATCGTAGACGCCTCACGTTACGACATCACCATAACACAGATAAGTAAAGTGTATGGAAATAATATGAAGACGCTTGTAAATTTCCGTCCACGAAAACGTGCAAGTGTCATATACATTCTATGGACGTGGGGCGTGCACTATAGGCACATTAAATACACAACAATTCTGTAGCATTTTTGTTTAAATTTGTGCCTCAAGCACAATAATTAGTATCACCCACAGATGTGAATGAAGTCTTAAAATTAAGTAATTATGTGCGAAACGACTATTTTCAATTTGAAAATCGTTCGAATTTACTCTGCGCATTCTTGTCAGTTCTCATTTTCCAAATAATTTTACATTATTTGGGAAATGAGAATTGTGGGCCGTTACAAATAGAAAATTAGTTTTTTTTACGTTGATTTTCACGATCTCGAATAGTAAGTAGTACGTAAGTTGGGCGACCATTTTGTTTAATGGACTTGTAATGACTTCGGGTGGACATCAACTAATTACATATTTGATTCCAGTATAGCGTAATTGCAACTACATACCTAATATACAGAATAGGTTAAAACCTACTCCTACTCGTACGTAATCCTAATCCTAACTAATTTTATAAATGCAAAAGTGAGTTTGTTTGTTTGTTACGCTAAACGGCTGAACGGATTTGTTTGAAATTTGGCACACAGGTAGACCTTGACCTGTATTAGGACAAAGGATACTTTTATCCCAATATTTCGACGGGATCGTGACTTATGCTGGTGAAATCACGGGGCGCAGCTAGTACATTATTATACTTAATCAACTATACAATTACGAGTACTAGGTTTCGCATTGGATCTATATAGTTGGAGATCTGCCAACTGAGTTAAAGGCACAGCCGGTAACAACAGCATGATTAATAATTCTGATGTATTATTATTCAATGCCTTCTATAAAAGTCTCATTAATACTTGGTGGTCGCAATCGTGATTACTGAGCTTGGGATCCTGGACTTGATCTTCAAGAAGAGCGTAATGTTATTGGATTTCTCTTTTAGGAACTTCTTACCCTTCGTTTACACCCTTACAATGGGTGTCCCAAAATTCAAGCAAGATTTAAATTAAATAGGAAAAACCGTTATGTTTCTTTTATTATAAAATCTTTATTGAATCATAGAGTACATATTCTAGGGCTATGTATGGAACAGCACATCAGGCAAATGGCCTCCACGGCTAAGCTATTAAACCTGCATGAGACATTTCCTGGTTCTGTACTCTCTCGTTTTGGTGATCAGAACTGTCCCCCTAGATCATGTGATTTAACACCACTGGATTTCTTTTTATGGGGTTATTTGAGGTCAAAGGTCTATGCCAAGAAGCCCGCAACCACCCGTGCCATTGAAGGAGGTGATTCAACGCTGCATCAATGAAATTCAGCCACATTTATACAAAAATGTCATGGAAAATTTCGACAAAAGAGTGCATATGTGCCAGCTAAGCCATGGGCATTTGCCTGATGTGCTATTCCATACATAACCCAAGCCTATGTAGGTACTTTATAATTCAATAAATATATTTTTTTTGGAACAACCTTTATAAGTTGTGATACTTGTTTTCAACAACTCTTGTTAAATAATCATCACAAACATGTAGATAAAAACATATATAGTGTATTTGAAATGTTAAAAAATATTTTCTTTCCTAATTTAATTTTTTGCAAATATGGGTACTTAAAAAAAACAAATATAATATCTAATTAATTAATAAAAATAACTAAAACTATACACAAAATAAAATAGGGCGTCGAAAAATTCATCCACATCGCTGTCGACTGGTAATATACCCAAGAGACTGGCGGCATTGCCACGTTGTATGGCAATGCTTAGCCTCTGGCCAAGTTAAAACCCAGCCCTTGGGTCACGGGAAGTGTCAACCAGCCGTCTGGAGATTTCCTTCATTTTATTTTTATTTTAAGAATTAATTAAATTTAAATTTTTTGCTGTGCCCTACAGGGTCCGTAATTGTACCTTAGCTTGTAACACCTTTAAAACAATAAGGAATGCAATTAAAGATATGAATATGAATACGAATAATATGTCATACTTGTATTGACATTGTTTCAGACGTTATATTAATTAACTAACGACTCACTCCAGCTTCCTACGTGTGCAATTTATATGTGCTAAGTTCTTGTAGATGAACCAAGACCAAAAAAAGGTTTTAGGAATTTTGTGATATATCAATTTCAACTTATTTAATTATCTTTTAAATGCTCAACTGAGTAGGTACAAGTAATCAATGATTATTGCAATGTCATGCGAACCTGTTATTAAAAGGTGAACCCAAAAAAACTAGTAAAATTGGAATTTCCTAACAAATTATATGATTACTGAAATGCCAATTTCACTAGTTTTTCTATTTGAATTGTGACAATAAGAACAAGAATCATACATTTAAGACGCTGACAACACCTAAACCGCTGTCACTGTCAGACTGCATAGAAAAGAAAGAGAAGTGCGATGACACAACGCTCGTAATTTATTGCAAAATATGAAGCAATTATCAATTTACTCAAAATTGAGTTGAGTAATCGAAAATAAAAAACAACCAAGTTCTGCATTTAAATAAGACGTTCTTGTTATTAATTAAATACGTAACGTATGTTGATATTTAATGCAGATATTTTGGATTAGAACTCAAGGTAAGAGGTTAGTTTAATGTTAGTTTGTATCGAGATTTTTTTCAAAACGTGTTATGGTAACAACCAAGTTCTGGGAAATATGTGAAATGCCAATTTCACTAGTTTTTCTATTTGAATTGTGACAATAAGAACAAGAATCATACATTTAAGACGCTGACAACACCTAAACCGCTGTCACTGTCAGACTGCATAGAAAAGAAAGAGAAGTGCGATGACACAACGCTCGTAATTTATTGCAAAATATGAAGCAATTATCAATTTACTCAAAATTGAGTTGAGTAATCGAAAATAAAAAACAACCAAGTTCTGCATTTAAATAAGACGTTCTTGTTATTAATTAAATACGTAACGTATGTTGATATTTAATGCAGATATTTTGGATTAGAACTCAAGGTAAGAGGTTAGTTTAATGTTAGTTTGTATCGAGATTTTTTTCAAAACGTGTTATGGTAACAACCAAGTTCTGGGAAATATGTTCAAAATTAACATATATTTTTTCCGCTACCACAAACTATACAGATCTGGCAACTTTTTTTCTTAAGAGAAACCTATTTTGGTCAATTGGGTCTTGTCAGCGCCTTAAGTGGTTTTATTGTTGCTGTGCTTATTATAGAGCTACACTCATCATCATGATCTGCCTAGCCTTTTCCCAACTACGTTGGGGTCGGCGTCTATTCTAAGCGAATGCAGAATACCAGTATTTTACATGGAGAGACTGCCTATCTCTCCTCCCCAACCCAGTCACTGGGTAACACGATACCCCTTGGTAAGACTAGTTGTCTGAGTTTCGGGCTTTTGACGACCCGTAACGACTGTCAAATATCCACGAATGACAGCCGGGACCAATGGCTTAACGTGCTTTCCGAGGCGCGGAGGGGTCTTGGTATGTAAAAATGGTCACCCATCCACGGATCAACCGCGGCAAGCTAGCTTAACCTGATCGATCAGGCTGTTATTATTTAGCCAAAAGCCCTTCCTCCTTATTATTGAGCTACACTATTACTGACAAATGCATGCACTGACTGAACAAGTAGGTACACTCAAATATGAGATGGTATTTTCTCAAAAGACCATCTCAGACATTAATCAGCATGGCCCTCTTAAGTGCTGACCAAGATTATGTCTGACCTCTTTTTTTTTTTTTTTTTTAGGGTGGGATATCATCAAATAACTTCTCCCGCTCTGGGCGGAGCGGGAGGGTGTGTCAGACTCTTACTGACTAAAACCCACCCGTATTCCTTCCTGTTGCCTGTGTTGCGGGGGCCTCGGTGACCCATAAGTACCTTCCCGCGACCCCGGCAGGCGTTGCGGGGGCCTCGGTGACCCATAAGTACCTTCCCGCGACCCCGGCAGGCATCGGCCCTAGTGGACCCCTACTTTTGTACTGACGACATCTCTTTGAGGCGCGCGTGGAATACGACGCGCCGTCGACCCGGGCCTGGTCCTTACCGGACGGTGAGCTACCCATTGCTCACCGTCCGCAAGCCCGCGCCTACGGTGGCCGGAAATCCGCCCGGGATTCCCGACGCCCTGGGCGTCTCCTGCGGCGGCTAGGGGCGAGAGGGCGCGAAACTTGCCTTTCCCTCAACCGTCCCGCCTCCTCCTTTGCGAGCATTACTGCTTCGCAGAAGGAGGTGACGGCTGCCCATGCCCTCTCGCTCCGTACCATGGCCTGAACCAGGGCCGGACGCGAGAGGTCTCTGCCGCCGATCGCCTCCACGAGGACACGGCGGTGCTCTGCCCAAGCCGGGCAGACCTCCACCGTATGCTCCACCGTGTCCTCCAGGCGATCCACACAGATGTCTGACCTCTGAGTTTGTTTCGATCTTTCTTCTTAGAGTTGTCAGTAAGGAAATACCGAACTCATCTAGTGTTAAAACATAATTTAATTTTGACACGTATAAGTGTTTTTGGAACGAATTCACAGAAATAAATATCATTGGTAATTATTTAACATTAATACATAAGTAAAACTAAGAGAACGGCGTAAAACACTTAATAAGGACTAATTAGTCTAATTATTTGATGCCAAATTATATTATTAATCACACAAAGACAACCAGTAATTGTTATTTTTACAATTCGTAAATGTACCTGGGGTATATATAATGAGACTTCAAAAAAGAAAGCTGTATGTGTTTTCAAAATGTCTGTGTTATGCTTGATTGCAAACTGTTTTGAAAAATGATTTATGAGTTATGTCTCGAATGCCTAGGAATAAGTTAGCAGGCAAAAGTATTTGCTGTAAACAAAATTATGATTGTCATTTGAACACTCAAATGACAATCATTTATTACCTACATTGCTTGTCTTATTTTGTTTTTTTTATATAAAATGGTGGACAATCACATTCGCATTAATATAAACTTGGAGTTTACGCGTTTTTCTACACTTTTTATAGCATTCTTAGACTGTTAGCAGTAAATATTAGTTAGACTAACTAACTAATATTTTACTGCTACCAATAATAATAGGTTTATTCAAAAATAACTTTTTATTTATATTTAGACGTCGGTTACGAAATAAAGCAAGTAATTACTAGTGAACAATAGTTTACATTTTGTTCACTTTAAAAGCGAGAAAATCCTACAATTGAGTAGAACTAATAGATTTAAGCATGAAAACTAATCACGAAATTGATTAGGGACAATCCTCAATTAAAAATGTTTAATTAATAAATATGAACAAAAATATTAAGGTATGTGCGTGTTTTAAGTCACGCAGTTTGCCAAACATACCTTCTCTCATTAAGTCAGTTACGTTGATAGTAGGTGATTGTGGTTTTGTGGTGAAGGTTGGGCTTGCAATTCACCGCTCCATTTCACAATCCTGACAATTCGGACACTTCCAGAACCCTATCCGGATATTGCGTATATTTTGGATACTACTGTAAAAAGATAAATCAAACCACTATAAGGTTTCAATCGTCATTTTCATTACAAAAAATCTCCATTAGTCGTGTTCTAATTTGTCATACTTGTGTTAATGACTAATCAATATGAAAAACGTTTTTAAAACAACAAGACTAAAAGCCGACCCAAATATAGTTAAGAAAGCCCTAGGCAGTTGATGGAATATTTATATGTATGGAACATTTGCTGTATATATGCTTTAAATAAATCACAAAAAAAGTTCCAAATGTACCTATTTATCTAATTTAATTTTACGAGCAAGTAACATTCTATTTCAATATTTTCATTACATAAGTAAGTTGCATTTGGAACGTTTTTAGGGTTCCGTACGTCTAAAGGAATAAAACAAATTATTTAAAAAGCAAAAAACCCGACTGCTAAAACACGTAACTGAAAAGAGAAAAACAAGCATTATAATCTATAGAATTTTGGTATCGCCGGGGACAAACAAAAGTTACACCATATTTCAGGTTTTTGGTTTGTCCCCGCCTTCGATCCCAAAATTCTATAGATTATAATGCTTGTTTTTCTCTTTTCAGTTACGTGTTTTAGCAGTCGGGTTTTTTTTTTTTTAAATAATTTGTTTTATTTCAAAATTTTTAGTTTTATTAACATATATTTATAATCTAGCGACACCTCTTTTGTTAAAATACATCAAGCCGTTTAGGCTACAGAGCGTGCCAAAGAAATAGACATACATACATACATACTCTCGAAAAACATTACCCTCTTTCTGGGGCAGTCGGGTAAAACGAAACCCTTATGGGATCCCACATGTGTTTGGCGGTCTGTCACAGCCCATTTGCTCTGAATCTACTGGACCGATTAAATTAAATTTTGGTACAATTATGAATATTTGTGACCCAAACACGAACGTGTAATGTAAATAAATGATTTTTGAATAGGGAATACCTTTGAGAGAAAAACTATAAAGAAATTATAAAAGTTTTTCAAATTTTATATGGAGTGACTGTCTATCTGAGCTCAATAACCTAGTTACGGGGTAATACGATACCCCTTGGTAAGACTGGTTGTCAGACTTTTGTTCTTCTGATGACCCGTACTTACTTTACCCGTTACTTTCCGAGGTTCGGAGGGGTCTTGTTATGTAAAGATGGTCATCCATCCACTGATCAACCGCGGCAAGCATAGCTTAACCTGATCGATCGACCCGTGCTGCTGTTATTACTTAGCTACAAGACATACTAAAACAAATGATATCAGGATAACAAATATTCGACGGATATCCGGATAAATTGGTTATCCGGATTTCCTGATAGCATGCCCTAAGTGTACTTGGGACGCTCCCTAGCTAGATGGACCGACGACCTTAAAAAGGTGGCTGGAACAGACTGGATGCGGAAGGCGGAGCCAGGGTGTTGTGGCGCAGCCTGGGAGAGACCTATGTCCAGCAGTGGACTGTGATTGATTGATGCCCTAAGTGTCGATGCTGGTGGTAGGTCATGTTTCATAATACTTATTTAGCTAACGTTATTTCATCATCTTTATCATCATCACCGGCAGCCTTGTTCCACCCACTGCTGAGTAAAGGCCTGCCTCGCTTTTGAGCCATGTTTCCCTAGTCTATGTAACGCTATGTAACACCAAATTATTTCAAATTGATCCATTAGAAAAAAACATGGTGTTAAATAACGTAACTAAACGTAGTTAAGTCATTTCTTAACAAAATGCATTGTGTTGAAACATTTTAGTGATGATAGAAACAATAATAATATAAAAGTAGAAACATTACATTCATATTTAAAATTCATTACACATTTAAAATGTATCACTAATTAATAATAAAAATACACAAGAAAAAAAAATATGTATGTCAGTAATTCAGTAACAATAATTATATAACCAGCAACATTACATTTAAATTAAAAATTAATTAACCAAAATTAAAAAATAATATACAAGAAAATTATATAAACACAAATAACAATTCACAAATCATTTAATCGCGGCTGTCGTTTGTCATCAATGAACTCATCGATAGGTACTGTAGTAGCCCTTCCCCAATAAATATGTTTTTAATTTGTTTTTAAATAAGTTTATGCTGTTAATGCTTTTGAATTCATTTGGCAACTTGTTGTATAAAAAGACAGATTGAACTCTGGGACGTAACTAAACGTAACGAAACGTAACGAAAGGTAACTAAACGTAACTAAATGTAACTAAACGTAACTAATATAATTAATATATGTCTAGAAACTCAAAAAACTGCTACTAACAAAAAAGATTGTCAAAATTCCAATTTGAAAAGGTCACGGAAGGTGCTCGTCTAATTCACAAAAGAATGCACTCACAATGTTTTATAGAATAATAACCCCATTGCCTTGTGCTATAGGAATCAAAATCACTTGCCAAACTCTGACCTTTAAATAAATTATCTAAGACGGAGTCTGTTAATTTAGTTATTGTTAAAGAAGTTAGTTATTGTATAATAAAATTTTATTGTATTTTTGAACGATCTTTACTGCCAATTAAATAACTATACGGAACAGTAAAGTTATGAACGTTAAAGAAGTGCGTTTTGTCACATTGTTAGACATTCTAAATGACTTCAAACTGAGCCAATGAATATTATTTTATTTTTTTTTTTATTTAGGTCTTATTTTGGGGTTTCTATGTGCATTTTTTTTTTGCAAAAGAGCTAATTTTCGGTCCATTTTATTAAAACTAACAGGTTCGATTTTGGAGGCATCCAGATAATATTAAAGTTCATTACATAGGTGTAACATTGATCAATACACACAAACTTACGTCGGTCAATAGGTACACAAAAGCGTAATATGTTAATGTCAGATTAAAAATATTACCTCACGAAAAAATTATACGCGGACCTTGTCAACGAGCATATTATAATGATTTTCGTAATAGTCGGCTTAGAACATCAAATAAAATTCAACTCAGCAAACATAGAGAGACTCATACCAAATATTGTTAATATTCCTGTTAACGTCGTAATGGTGCCTGTTATTATTAATTTAATACGGAAAAGTGACGAGCACATTTTTATTTTTAGATTCTTTACAACACATAAACATCGATAAGTTCAAAGAAAATCTAGTGCTCTTTGGGCCATCCCATATGCCCTCGCCGATCCAATAACAATCTGAAAGTCTTGGTTCATGTTTACCTATTATGTAGGTACTATAGAATATACGTAAAATTATAGGTAGTAATGTGTTTTTCCCCAGTGAGTTAGATTTTTGTATTAGTTTTAATTACGTTTACTTGGCGCTGTTATACAAAAAAATGCTGTTCCCTACATTTGGTCGAGTTATGCGAACATAAATGTATGAGATGTAGAGAGCAGTGGTGGCCCAGCCATCACCTCCTTTTGCGAAGCAGTAATTTGAAGGCGGCGGGACGGTTGAGGGAAAGGCTAAATTCGCGCCCTCTCGCCCCTAGCCGCCGGCGCCGCAGGAGACGCCCTGGGCGTCGGGAATCCCGTGCGCATTTCCTGCCACCGTAGGCGCAGGCTTGCGGACGGTAGGCAACAGTAAACATGACGCAAAGAAGGAACACAAATACAAAAAATAAACATTTTGGGGGAGAATATGCGACACATCCACGCAAAACGGTCAACGCTCAGCATAATGCTGCGACCCTATGCGAGACAGAGCCCCAGCGCTGGTTTTCAGCGATAGCCGGCGTTGACGTGATGACGTCGACCGGTGCAGCACACAGTGAGATTGTAATAAGAAAAAAATAGAACAAAATAAATACAAATATTTAAAATGGCAACTTTCCGTACCGACGTCATTTCCTAAACTCGAGTACGTGTTTTCTGGTGCAATCATTCCAAAAATCGTTTCTAAGAACTTCTTCCTGCACTTCTTTTTCTATGAATTATACGGTTTCAGTTTTGAAAGTTTAGTGTTAGTTAGTGGTAGGTAAATGGTACTTGGCAACGGTACAGTAAAAACCTCGTGAGAAACCTGGACTTATTTATTCGGGAAAATAAACAGTTATACATTAAAATCTTATAATATATTTATCATCTGCCTGCCTTTTGTTGGGGTCGGCTTCCAGTTTAACCGGAAGCAGCTGAATACCAGTATTTTACATGGAGCGACTGCCTATCTGACCTCCACAACCCAGTTGCTGGTAATCTGTGGATAACGTCGTGAGTAGTGTATTTGTTAATTCTATTATTTTAGTACTTCAATCATGTGTAATATTTAATATACTGCTGTTTGTTGTCCCTAATAGAATAAAATAAAAATAAAAATAAAAAAACACGATACTCCATGGTAAGACTGGTTGTCAGACTTTCGGGCTTCTGACGACCCGTAACGACTGTCAAAGATCTACAAATGACAGCCGGGACCAATGGTTTAACGTGCTTTCCGAGGCACGAGGTATGTAAAGATGGTCACTCATCCACGGACCAACCGCGGCAAGCGTAGCTTAACCTGATCGATCGACCCGTGCGGCTGTTATTACTTAGCCACAAGCCCCTCTATCTAAAATCTTATACTATATTATGTATTAAAAATAAATATAATTATAAATTAAAAATATAAATAAAACTACGACATTTTCCACAACATACTAAATGTTATATCTAACAGTGCGCTATTTTAAGCTATTAAAACAGAAAAATAGTTAGTAGTGAACTTGAACATAGACAGGTATGCAAGCAACAGAGAAAGAGAGAGGGAAAGAGAATGAGTTAATATTAAACTCACTATTATATAGTTGATACACAACATACACATACATAAATTCACGCCTTCTTCCCATGGGGGAAGGCAGAAACTATAGAACGCCATCTGCTACGCTCCTTATATAGTCCTTTTGATTCGTTTACGTTCATACATCTGGTCATACACGCAAGCCGGTTGCGAGTACTACGCACCTGACCTTTTTGAAGAACATCATTAATGAGGTCACTATATGTCTTTCTGGGGCGTCCCCTCCCGGTATTTCCACTCACATCTGCCTTGTAAATATACCTTTTGTTAGTCGCCTTTCATTCATCCTCTCAACATGACCAAACCATCTAAGCATACTCTTTTCAATTTTTGTCACTACATCTTCCTTTAAACCGCATCGTTGCCTTATCACATCATTCAACATCATTAATTTATTCATTACGAGTATATAGTTGATATACGTCTGAAATTGTCAACCCGTTTGAGCAAGTGTGGTGATCAATGCTAGTGCCTTCTCTGTAGGAGAAGTGGCCTTTGCCCAGCAGTGGGACAGTAATAAGCTGGTATTAAGTAAACAGTTAAATTGGCAACTAGTTTTTTAAGAAACAATAAACCTTAGTTCAATAAATAATCGTCCCAACTATTAATACTATGACAAAATGTACTGCATTTTAAATTCGTATAGTTATGTGACTTGCACAATGTTTTAATTTCATTCGGGTGTCATAGCAGAATTTCCATTGCTGGTACATATTTTTTATGAAACATCCATACTTTTTCATACGCAGTAGATGTATCGATAAAAAGTGGCACACAGATACCTAGATCATAATCTGGATTAGGATTATCCCAATAAGACGTTCTCGTGAGATAGTATTCGACCTCTACGCAGGCGAAGCCGCTGGCTGATATCTTATATATAAAATTCTCGTGTCACAATGTTCGTTCCCGTACTCCTCCGAAACGGCTTGACCGATTCTCATGAAATTTTGTGAGCATATTGAGTAGGTCTGAGAATCGGATAACATCTATTTTTCATACCGATATTACCATGGGATCGAGATTAACGCGGGTGAAACCGCGGGGCGCAGCTAGTAACTTATAAAAATAAATCTAGAATCTAGACACATGTCTCTTTATGTAATACAAATCTATGCAAAATAAGGAAGCTTGGTTAACGTACACACGTCCGGGACGCTAACGATACGACTGTGGTCATATGCCTCAGTGGAGAAAGGCCCTTGTGATTAAGGCCGTTATGTTTTTGCTTATGTTCGAATAGATATCTGAAAAAACAGCGGGCTTAGAGTGCAAGAAAAAATCAATCAATCAATTCAGCCTATAACAGTCCACTGCTGGACATAGGCGCAGCCTAGGAGAGCCCAGGCTGCGCCTCAATACTCTGTCCTCCGCCCTTCGCATCCAGTCTCTGTCCAAGCCACTTTTTTAAGGTCGTCGGTCCATCTAGCTGGGTTGCGTCCCACACTACGCTTGTCGATACGCGGTCTCCACACCAGGACTCGTCTGCTCCACCGGCCATCGGTCCTTTTACAAACATGGCCAGCCCACTGCCACTTCAGCTTGCTTACTTCGCAGGCTATGTCTGTAACTCCGGTTCCCTTCCGGATAACTTCATTTCTGATCTTATCCTTCAAAGAAACTCCGAGAATAGCCCGCTCCATAGCGCGCTGAGCGACCTTGAGTTTGTGGACCAGCCCGACTGTCAAGAAAAAATACGTTTTGGAAATTGCTGATTCTGTGAAAAGGGCAGAAAGCGTAAGGGTAAAATTTATATGCCTTAATCGGTCAAGGACAGCTAATGAGACACAATTGGTTTTCCATTGTTTGGCATCACATGGGGTACGCGCTGGGCTTCATAAGTTATTTAATCACAACAGTTCCATATGAGTGCATAGAATATTGACATGTAGTAAAACTTAACAAACGTTTGACAATTTTCACCGTCTCAATTTGTATTGAACACTGCTTATTTATTAAATTTTCAACGTTTATTGTAGGAAAGTATCTCTGACGATATGGTAGAAATCCTAATCCTAACTAATATTATAAATGTAAAAGTGAGTTTGTTTGTTTGTTATGCTTTCACGCCAAAACAGCTGAACGGATTTGCATGATATTTGGCACATGGATAGACCATGACCTGGATTAGGACAAAAGATAATTTGTGTGGTTCTTTCCTCAAAATACCATTTCAGTCATGGATGTACTACATGTTGCTCACATGATCTGACCAAGATTATGTCTGCACTTTAAAAGAGACTTTGACCCTTGATTTTATTTCGCCATTTCTTCTCAGGGGTAGTCAGATCGGAAATGTCGACTCCATCTAGCTTATTTTAATTTTTTTTTAATATTATGTGTAAAAGTGATTCTGATTTGTAGAATAAACGATTTCATTTAATTTAATTTCAATACTTTTTATCCCGATATTCTCACGGGATCGAGACTTATGCGGGTGAAACCGGGAAGCTAGTCGTAAATAAATAAAGACATTTCTGAAACGGATATTCAGCGCTGCCATAAAACTGAGAAAATTGGCGCTACTAATACTCACGTCGATCTCGGTATCAAAATCACATTACAAACGCATAAAACAGGCACTTATCACTTGAAGAGTGAGAGCAAGGGGTTTCCGAACGGCAATCTTTGGCCCGAAGTATTTAGGACAGCCAGCGGAGCGAAACACTTGCGACACAGTCTGGACAACTCTAATGTGGCCAGCCTACTCAATATTCACCTTTATGTTTACCCAATTAAGGTCTTGAGCAACCGCACGTGTTAACCCTGTTTGTAATGTTAAGACCAGTTTGAAAGAGCTATGCAAATAGATGTGGCACTCTGTTGAGTCCTGAGTAAATGCGGTTTAAAGGCAGAGGGGAGTTCCAAGCTATGGTGGTCGCCACCCGTAAGGCGTTTTACGATGCCGAGTATGAATGACTTGTTCCGTTGCGAAAACTATATATGTAGTATGACGCAAAAGTTTGTTTTTGTTCTAACGATTGGTTTCGGTTTCATCGGAAAATGTACTGAAGTATTTCGTGCCTTTGTCCCTTGTATGAACAGTAATTTCTTCAAATGCTGCCACAGAATGCCTTGCGGTGACTTGTGGTATAGGATTATATTTCATGATAGCTATTTATATTTTAGCCGTTTACTCTCTATTCAAGTAGTCCTTACAACTGCCGTGTCCTCGTGGAGGCGATCAGCGGCAGAGATCTCTCGCGTCCGGCCCTGGTTCAGGCTATGGTACGGAGCGAGAGGGCATGGGCAGCCGTCACCTCCTTCTGCGAAGCAGTAATGCTCGCGAAGGAGGCGGCGGAACGGTTGAGGGAAAAGCAAATTTCGTGCCCGCTCGCCTCTAGCCGCCGCAGGAGACGCCCTGGGCGTCGGGAATCCCGGGCGGATTTCCGGCCACCGTAGGCGCGGGCTTGCGGACGGTGAGCAATGGGTAGCTCACCGTCAGGTAAGAAACAGGCCCGGGTCGACGGGGCGTTGTTTTCCACGCACGCTGTCGACCAGATGTCATCAGCATAAGTGTAGGGGTCCACTAGGGGCAATGCCTGCCGGGGTCGTGGGAAAGTCCGGAAGGGATACCGAGGCCCCTAGCAACACAGGCAACGGAAGGATCACGGGTGGGTTTTAGTCATTAAGAGTCTGACACACTCTCCGCTCCGCCCAGAGCGGGAGAAGTTATTTGATAATTTCCCACCCAAAAAAAAAAGTAGTTCTTACAAAGACTTTGTTTCTAGTGTTACGGTTAACATTCTATAGTTCAAGTCCTGTGAGGGGTCGTGTACAATCTTGCCGTGAACAACGTTAGGGAGGATTATGCCATAATCCACCCTTGACACATACCAAGTGTGGATTACTGCCAGTATTAGTACATATATAAGCGCCCTTTACAGGACGTAAAGGGCTCTTATATAGGGTGTCCGTAAATAATGGATAACCTTTAAATGACATAAAATAAAATAGATTGAAAAAAAAATATCCAAAGTAGTACCTAAGATTTTTAACAACTTTTTTTACATTTTACATTCTTCTTCACCACGACTACAAATGAAGGAATTCCATCGGTTAGTTGATGTTATAATATTGTACGTTGACTATGCCGACAGAGAGGCAGTAAATAATATATATTTTAAGATTTTTTTATAACGGCCATAAGAACTATTATGTGCTATTTCAAGGTTATCCATTATTTACGGGATACCATGTATAAGTAATCCCTTTAGACGGAACGACATACACACATCAACACGGTCTAGGGATATTTTTAAAAAAGCGAATTACTATCAATGTGTTAATTATTTATATGACATGTATATATTTAAAAGATACGTTATTTAATATTCTACCATTTTTTAATAATGGTTAAGGTACTTCGATTAAAATTTCAGGATTTAATGGAAAAAAAATTAAGCATAGACGGAAACCGTATATGAATTAACTTTTAATTTATGAGTAAAAACTGAAAAAAATAGAAAAATCATTAAATTTGTGTTTATAAACTTGAAGTTAGTAGTCTGAGAAAGCGCCCATGATGTTCATAACACATCGGCAACGATTCGGCATGCTCAGAACAAGGTTGTCAATGTCTTGCTGCGGAATATTGTCCCATGTCCTTCTGAGGTGCGCAAAAAGTTGATCTTCTGTAGCCAGATTTTCAGGAACTTCCTTCAGAGCTCTTCTTTGCAGCATATCCCACGCATGCTCAATGGGATTTAGATCTGGCGATTGAGCAGGCCAGTCTAAGGCCCTAACATTGTGTGTATGTAACCAAGCTGCTACCGTTCTCGCCGTGTGTGCCCGGGCATTGTCGTGCATGAGCAGGAAATCTTGCCCCATTTGTGTTCTGTGGGGCAAGATTACGGGCCCCAGCACCTGTTGGACGTATCGTTCTGCCGTCATATTGCCCCGCACCCAAACGAGATCCGTCCGTCCTCCAAGACGAATTCCTGCCCAAACCATAATTGTTCCTCCTTGGTATGGGTGAACTTCCTGAGGGTTCTGAAGACGGCTCCATCGTCCAGGAACTCGCCAAACACGCGTCCTTCGTGAATCTGGATGGAAGCCGAACCTGGATTCATCCGTGAACAGCACATTGGACCATTGCTCACGGCCCCAGTCCACGTGGTTCCGAACCCATTCTAATCGTCGTCCACGATTGCCTCTCCGTAAAGGTGGGACCCGGAGTGGTCTACGAGAGCGTAGATTGCTTTCATGCAGTCGCCTTCTTACAGTTTGGTCACTCACAAGCACTTGGTGTTCCACTCGCAGCCTTTGGACCAATTGAGTCGCCGTTGCATTTGGTTGAGCTCGCGCAGTAATTTGCAAAAATCGATCTTGTCTGGGGGTAGTGATGCGACTTGGCCCCCGGTGCCTCTCCGCTACTTCACCTGTGGCACGATAGCGTGTCCACAATCTTGAAATTACATTTTGGTGGGTCCCTATGGCCTCAGCAACATTACGCTGAACAGACCCAGCTTCCAGCATTCCCACAGCTCGTAACATCTCCGCCCTCGTCAAATGTTGGCGTTGCATGGCTACAATACCTCAATTTTAACTTTATCTTTCGTTTAAAAATGAAAAAAAACTGTAACTAAACGTAATTCGTATTGTTTTCTAAATTTCGCACAAATGAAAATTCCCTCTCCTACACATCAAGACATTTTTATGCCACCGAAACAAAAGAATTTTCAAAAATTTGAATTTGGAATTAGTCTGAGATAAATTACAAACAAATCGGTGTATGAAAGATTACAATGCGGCCAGTACTTTTCGAGTTATTTAATTGAGTATGAAATATCCCTAGACCGTGTTGATGTGTGTATTTGCTTTTCCAGAAAACTATAAGTAGGTACTGATATTTTCTTGACGAATACGTCTTTGTACAAAAAGAGTCAATGACGCAAAGTAGTCCAAAAAAGAGAAATACAGTGCTTTAATGATTTGCCCAAAACCTTTTCAAATAAGTAGCCAAATAACCTTACTAATTAGACGCCATATTTTCTATTGTAAATAGTTTTAGTTAGGTTAGAATATTATATTGTAATTTAATGTTAGTATGAATAAACAATTGTATTTTATATATCAAAAATAAATATAAAAAAAAATTGTAAAAGCGTTTCTGACAACAAATTAACAGTTTTAACCTCATAAATCAAAAAGTACAATTAAAATTAAACACACGAATGTATGCAATGTAGTTGTTTTCACAATAATTCCATCATTAACTGCAATCAAAGGATGTTGGTACTTATCGATTGCATTTTATCCGTTTTCAGTCCTGCGTGTTCATAATTTTATGT
Source organism: Atethmia centrago (assembly GCA_905333075.3). Classification (NCBI taxonomy): domain Eukaryota; kingdom Metazoa; phylum Arthropoda; class Insecta; order Lepidoptera; family Noctuidae; genus Atethmia; species Atethmia centrago. The sequence goes on from HG995374.1 coordinate 28,829,357, forward strand.
ATTTGCTAACGAATTGTTTGTTAATGGAATTTGTGAGAATTTAGGTAAATTAAGTATGCGTGTAGGATCATTGGTGGCCCAGTAGTAAAGGTCGCGACGAGTTGTAGGTCGTATGTTCGAAACCAGGCAGGCGCTTTACTTTGTGTAAATTATTTCATCACCACTGCTCTCAAAACGGTGAAGGAAAACATCGTGAGGAAACCGGCATGTCCTAGAACCAAAAATTCGATGACATGTGACATCTACCAACCCGCACTGGGCCCGCGTGGTAGATTACGGCCCACTTCCTCTCACAGAGAGGAGGCCTGTGTCCAAGCGGTGGGAACATTATAGGCTGATTATGTAAGTATGCGTGTGTCTTGGTCAATGAATTTTAATTGTTTAACAAAACAGTTTTAAAATAAAAAGATTTTCTAAACTGATATTTCAAGTCACTACAACTGCACTCGATGTCTCCACAAAAAAATAACATTTTTATTTTTATTTTATCGTGTTTAAATACCGATAACCATCGCGTCTGAGGAGTTTAGCTTGCCAATTAAAAATGACTCCGTTTAAGCTGTAGTAGTACTGTACTAGCTCTTTAATTTGATCATCATCATCGCGGTCACTGTCGGACTGCATAGAAAAGAAAAAGAAGCGCGATGACACAACGCTGGTAATTTATTGCAAAATATGAAGCAATTATCTATCTACTAAAAATCTATAGATTATATAAAAAAAATAAAACACTATTATGCTAATATGTTGCTTGTAGAATAATCTGACAAAAAATCGGAATGATTGCACGTATATAAGTATGGTTTTTAACAGTTAAAATAATTGTTTAGAGGTATTTTCGTGATTTTTTTCTATCGTATCAAATTATTTACATTATGTTTTCAAAACACTATCTGCCTAGCATATATCCTTAAGAATATCATATATTTTCTGATTTTGTTTACTGCAGTGGATCATATATACTTTAAGGCATTATAAAACTTATATAAGTTGTGTTTAGGTCCTGTAGTCCCTTTAAGCAGCAATAGCAATAATAACTATTGCTATTGCTGCTTAAGGCTCCGCTGAATATCTACCTTTCCTATAGACACATGCCTACAGACATACATCTTATGTCCTGTTTCACCACCCTGTGTACGTTTCGCTTAACCTATGCATGTATATGTATAGTAGACAATTTCAAAAAAAATCTGTTTAAATTTGCAGACTTGGCAGACTGATAGACCAGACCAGATACTGTTAACCATTCCTTTGATAATTAAATCAACGTTAATTCTTATACTTACCATCGAAAGAACCAAAACAAAGATAGAATCAATTCAATTCTTGAATTCATAGTAATAACATATGAAACAGACTCATTATAACACACTCAAATTAAAAATATTCAAAACACACATCGAGATAAAAAGGCAGAGGGTGGCTGTGTGGCTGTATGGCTGCAGGGTGGCGCCCGGTAGCAGTTACAGCCTGGTATACAGGGGGAACTCCATTTACAAAATATTTGTTTGAACGGGGAACGGGGAGAGACAATCGTCTGGTTGAGAGGGTGTTGTTAAAATTTTGAAAGGAAGTTGTAAATCAAGTGGTTGAATTTATGTTTAATACTGTTTTTCAAGTTCATGAGTTTTCCTTTGAAGGCTGTTTATATTAAAATAAGTTAAGTCTTAAAGTGTCTCTATGTAAACCAACCCCAGTCACATCGTTATTAGAATACTCTATGACAAAACTGAATAAGGCTAACCAACGAACGCTTAGGCCGCTCGTGCCTCTCTATCGCTAGTTCCACGCTCTCACTTGCACGCTCGGTTCAGGTAGAACGTGATACTTTTTCGTGCGTGCAGCCGGCGTTCATCGATTTATAAGACGTTATCACGTCAAAAACGAAGGTTCTCATTCAACCAGTCAAGAAATATTTGCACGAAGCTCTAACATATTTGGAACAACCCAATAGAATCTACATTTCACTTTCTCCCTGAACATAACCGACGCCAGACAAGAGAAGCTTATTCTGTTTGCAGGAAAATTATCTGATCGAACAAAAATTGCACACAGTTTGGAAAACACCCTGTTTTCCCAACCACCCCTCGAATTTTCCCCTCCTCTTAATTCAGCCACTCCCACACAGGGTGGTGGGGGGATAAAAGCTCAGTTGCGCTAACGATTTCGGAGCGAGCGGACGTGTCGACCGCGACGCGCGTGAATAAAACAAATATAAATTAAAATGTTAATGATGATGTGAAAATTAATTGCAGATATAGTGCTTCCTACAATGTCTTCCTGTAGAGTGTCATGGAGTTATGCAGATATGTTAACGTAGTATGTATTATAGGTTATAGTTGCGGCGTTTTAGTAAAGTATTAGATGGATCAGTTTGGGCTATTGGTCCGCAGTGTGCGTTAAAGTTCGATATAGCAATAAGGACGATATTTTTATGCTTTTATTTATAGGTATCTGTAAAATCTGTTAGTTACAAACATTAACGTACGCAAATATTATCTAAAACAATTTATTCATAATAATATTGTCTACGTGAGTTATCATTTTTATTCATCTTATGGCTTTGTTGATAACAATAAACTTTTGACTGGAAAATATGACACGGTAAAAGCACTTATCAAAGAAACCTCTTTTGAAAATTATCATTTTCTATATCTATTTCATGATAAGAGGTAATCTTGCTTATTTTTGTCTATTTCAAATAAATATTTCATCTCAACGTAGAGCCTGCCAAGGATTGGGGCGAGGAATCAAAAGGCCAAAGGTCATCGCATTGCGCAAGCGAAAGTAGATATTCTTTACGTCAGAGGTGGTCTATGTACGAGTATTTCGTTAACTTCCATTTTATAATACAAATAACTTGAATTTACTATGTTATGTGACAACATCATCATCTGCCTAGCCTTTTCCTAATTATATTGGGGTCAGCATCCAGTCTAACTGGATGCAGCTATACCAGTATTTTACATGGAGCGACTGTCTGACCTCCACAACTGTTACTAGGTAATACGATACCCCTTGGTAAGACTGTCAGACTTTCGGGCTTCTGACGGCGGACTGAACCTTGTTATAATCAAATCAAAGAATATAATTGTAGCATTAATATGAAAATAATGATTCAATTTTGTGGCAATTAGGAAGTCAACTTTGACGTACCATGCATGATATACCGTTGATAAATGTCCTGGCCTGTCTAGGACACATTAGTCTCTTTTTATTCCTGTTGTCTAATTATATTGTTTCGTTTGGCGCCAACACTCTTTGGCTAGACATACTTCTGATTGAATCATTTTTAGGAGGTGCTTTTTTACTAGTGTTTTGTTAAATTTTACTCTAGGCTCTGCTTGAATGTATTGATAATGCTCATCGGTGGAAATGTGTATAGGATTCCCCTTTTAATTATATTCTAATTTCGGTAACAATTTATTCAGCATCACGCCCATCCTGTATCTTCCCTAAAAAGGTGCATAATATATATTTTTATATCTGGTCTTTAAACAATATTAACTATAGATTTTAAAGAAGATACAGGATGGGCGTGCCATCCTGTATCTTCCATACAAAGGTGCATAATATCTATTTTTATATGTTTTTGTATCTAGTCTTTTAAATAATATTAACGATAGATGTAAAATATATTTACATATCTACAGGTCCTATCAATTCCTCTTTTTTGTTATTTGCTTATAATATTACTCTCTTGTTCCAGGCATATAAAGGATCAGTGATTCAACCATAAAATGCAGGGGAGCCTTTCATGACAAACGAGTAGAACTTAACTCTGCAACTAGTACCTAGAAACCTGAAGATGGCGCTATTCAATAATTCCTTTTCAAGAACATACCATCGCTTGTTCACCGAATTTGCTGGTAAGTACTTGTTTTTCTCTAAAAGCTGTAATTGAAAACTCTAACAGGAGTTGTTTAATTCATCATAAGAACAATTTAAGTATAACTCAAAACCAAAAAAGGGCTGCCTGAAATCGCGAAACGAAATAGCTGCTCCATACATTCTGTGTATAATAATGTATGTGATATGAATATTAATGTATGGATCATCTGATTTTTCTTTCACGATTACAGGCAACCCATTTTTGGTTTGAGCTATTTCAATTACAATTTGTGTGAGTCATCATCATTACTCGTCAGTGCACTGAAATAACACACACACAAGAAAAAGAATAATTTTTAGCTTGACATTGAGGAAAACGTCTAAACAGAAAATAGCTCTACATTTAATGATAGATACCCACATTGTTCTAAAATACTAGGCGGTACGTGTAATTAATGTAATGTTAGTCCGATGAAGTATATAATTATTTTAGAGTTTCAAATATTGATAAGGCGGTAGACAGCACTGACCATCAAGTTGGGCTGCCTGTTGGTTTTTCACCAAATAAAATAAAAAAATTAAAATGTATATTTCAATTACAAAATGCATTCACAAACATAATTTGGAGATCACCTTTCCTTTCTTCGCAAGAAATTGCTTGTGTTAGGAGATTCCACTCTTCCACTTATCATTTACGATTAATTTGAAAAATAATGTAAAAAATCAAAGAAAAGAAAATAAAAATAAGTAAATAGGTTACTTTTAAATTATAGAAAAAACATACTATGAGAACGAGCGAATAACGTTAAAAAATCTTGTATAGCTTATCTCAGTTTCGTTTCAATCAAAATAATATTTTAACTATTTCGTAAAACTTTGATCTGCTAAAAATACGCAATTAAAATACCCATCTTTAAAATTGAACATCACGTTTCACCTGCTTTCAACGAAATTTTGTTGACATCATTGCACCATTTGTTTGCGTTATATTATTTTACACGTAAAGGCTTCTACATACTGGCGCGACTTGTCGCGCGACGCGTCGTGACACAAAGGCACCGCTTGTAGCGCTACACGCGGTGTGTTTGTGTCACGACGCGTCGCGCGACAAGTCGCGCCAGTATGTAGGAGCCTTAATTGTCAGACTATTACGTGCTATATTAGTGACTCAGTAATCATATTAAACTATGATCAAATAGACTGGAATTTTAGAAGTGAATGGTTTTCTTATTAGTTAAAGCCGACTATGTAATTAAATGCCAATTGATACGTTTCATTAGGTTTTTTTAAGACATTGTTTATCAATAGTTTAAGCTAGATTTATAACAGTTACATCAGCGTTAATATTAAATTGTATTTATTTAACTTAATTTATTTCACGATCACGTTAATGACGGAATATATTCATGCTTGTAGTCTCCACGAATGTCCCTGGGCCCTTTCACCTTGGTTCTTCTTCGTCGTATCGATGATTCCATTCGGCCACTTCGACAGCATTACCGTTGGCGTCGCAAAGGCCTTCTATAGTATAGTGTTATTGCACAGAGAGCATGACGAGAGGTGACGGAGATGTTCTCGTGAGAGACCGTTTGCGATGTGGCGCTGTGGCTCATACCTGACAAGTTGTACTTCATAATCACCTGGCTGACTATCCAATATTACCTTCATGTCGATTCTGTGAAAATCTCACCGTGAATTCTTGCGTGGAGTGAGCTGTCAGTGTCATTCCACTGATGCTAGGGATCGACCAATGATAACATTAACAATCATAATCGAGATATTAATAATATTTTTATGTAATTCGATTGATCATTTTAATATTATTTCAAAGCTAGAATTTAAGTGTCTAAACAATAATCATAAGTGGGTTTTTAAATAAAATAGCAAAACAGAAATTCAGTCAGAAAATAGATTAGTCCTTAAATAGCCTGAGGCGCGAGCGCGTCACGCACGTACAATAAATAAAATAAAACATACATGTCTAAACTAGCTACTACAGATGCGTAAAAATAATAAATGACTACAAATGGTTCATAATAACAAACAATACAAAGCTTTGAAATAATTTATTAAGTTATCAATAGAATTCTCGATTATGATTGTAAATGTAATCCTTGGTCCATCCCTAGGAAAGTGAGAAGACACTGACAGTTCACTCCACGCTCACTTTACCTAAGTTTTCACAGTGTGATGTTTACAGAATAGCACTGTATCATGAAATGAGTTATTTATAGTTCATATCAACACGACGGCTAAAGGGTCAATCTCAGTAATAATCTCTTCCTGTGTAGTTGACGTTTTTGAGCAGATAATGATAATCACGATTACTAATTAACATCACGTTAAACAAAATGATGATGACTTGCGGATACGCTCTGAATTTCACTTTCATCATCAAATTATGTTAGAAACGTCCTAGCTTTAATTAACAATTCAAATAATTTTGCAAAAACGTCATTATCATTCAATTTATTTGTGCTGCCGTCTAAAAAGCCTCCATTATCTAATAGTCTTAGCATTATCAGCCTATAATGTTCCCACTGCTGGGACACAGCCCTCTCGGTGAGAGGGAGTGGGCCGTTATCGACCACGCGGGCCCAGTGCTAGTTGGTAGATGAATGTTGGTTGTGGTTGGTTGATTTGGTTGCATGTCTTTGAATGATTGGTTCTAGAACATGCCGGTTTCCTCACGACGTTTTCCTTCACCGTTTTGAACGCAGTCGTGATGATATAAATTACAGAAAGTAAAGTGCCTACTTGTGTTCGAACCCACGATTTACGAGTAGGACCACCAAACATCTACCAATCCGCACTGGGCCCGCGTGGTGGATTATAGCCCATTCACTCTCGCAGAGAGGAGGCCTGTGTCCCAGCAGTGGGAACATTATAGGCTGCTTATGCTAATAAAACTAACAATACCACATTGTTGAAATCTATTCAGTAGTTGACACCTTACGATAACACTCGGATCTGTCCCATTTTGCCGAATTTAAAACTACACGCAGGAATCATAATTATCTTCATTACTTTTAATTTACGAGTACTTTAGCTCTAAGCCTTTGTAACACATTTAAAAACATTATGTAATGCAACTAAAGATATAATATGAATATATTTTTTTTAACAATCGGTAACATAGCATCTTCTATCAATTTCCAGATCCCAGAACAAACGACTGGTTCCTGATCTCAGACCCAGTCCCCGGTCTCACTATCATCGGCTTGTACCTGTACTTCTCGCTGAAATGGGGGCCGAGGTACATGGCAGACAAGAAACCCTTCCAACTACAGAACACTTTAATCTTTTATAATTTTATTCAAGTCGTCGTCAGTGTCTGGTTGTTCCATGAGGTTAGTAGCTCTATAATTATTCAGTTAACTGAGGGTACTGACCATCCGTGTATTGCTGCATGTTATAATATCAGCCTGTTATTGTCATACAGCAAGGCCTCTTCTGATAAAGAGAAGGCACGAGCACTGACACACAAGACGGCTTCAGACTTGTATTTTTTTGATATACCATAACTCTGGGGTTATATTCTATAAGTAAAAATAATACAAAAAGTCCTAGAATATGTGGTCCAAAAGTGCATAGTTTTGAAGATATAATAATACTTACACTCGACTCTTGATGTGTGTTGGTATCTAAGTTTCATTGGTAAATACGAGCAATTAATTTTCATTCAAAGCAATCATTCATATTTAAAGCTAAGAAAATGCGGCGTATATTTCACGTTAGAGTGTTTTACATTAAAAATAAAAAAATAAAAAATTATTACTATTATTTATTATTATTTATACATTATTATTAGTAATCGTAACTTTGTCGAATTATTTTGTAAGTAAAATAAAAACAAAAAAAAAGATAAATGAAAAATAATTCATATGCCATTTGATTCTTTGATATGGTCTCATTCATACCCTAGAGTTATGGGATATAAAAAAAATAAAATATAAAAGTCTCGTATAACTAAACAGACAGGTGTGCTGCTGGGGAGTTTGTTGCGCCACTTGTTCTTCCCAGCTAAAGCACTAGGAAGTGGTGAAGGGCGGGCGTTTTTGGGAGACTGTCTTATGACGTTCGAAAGGTGCTGTTTCTCAGCCTAGTTTGAATTTGTATAAAAGGACAGGTACCATTAATATTGTATTCATCGATGTAGACGTTGTTGTATGAGATTTAGATAGTTTAGTTTATACGAGTAACCATGTCTCAGCCACAAGGAATATAAACTCACCTACAGCGAGAAGAATGACATCTTCATACAAAAATTATTTGACAAAATCGACTAAGGCGCCATCTATCGAATGCCCCGGAATCACTTGGTGGCGGCAAATCCTAATATGTACTCATATACATGGATTTAATTTTTCTTTTTATTATTGTTTCAAAGGTTTTATATTAATAAAATAACGAGGTGATTAAAACATAGGTATATTTAAAAGTTCAATGAATATAAACAAACATCAAGAGAAGTATGGAATTAAGTCTGACGGATAAATCGTAGTTAAATGAATCAGTTCAGATTTAAATTGAGAGTTGAAAATATATTTCAGCATTGTATACAATGACTTATTAGTATAATATACAATTTAAATTATTTAATCCAGACCGCAAATTACGATCGTCTCGACGTAGAAAAATGAAAACAATGAACTATCAAGAAAATATGACAAAACACCACAACAAACATATCTACAAGGTTATAACATATATCTACAAGCAGCTAAATTCGATAATTTGTGAAGAAATTGTACGTACTGTATTTTTATCTAAAGGATGTAATTTCAGTATGTGTATGTTTGGTTATTTCTAAACTCCACGCATAGTAGATTCGTATGTGGATTTTTGCTTATTTAAGCAATATACTCAAATGCCTGTTGTCTATGATTCCAGGGCCTCGCCGCAGGCTGGTTGAGGACTTACAGTTGGAAATGTCAACCGGTTGACTTCTCAAGATCTGCGGAAGGTATGCGAGTAAGTATCTCTGGTATTCTTGCTGTGACATCAATTCATGCTGTCCTTCGAAGACCAGGTAAAATGCAAATATTGGAAACTAAATATACACAAAATTAACATCACGCTTGTAATCCTCGAAAGGTTAGGCAGAAATGTACCTGTAGTAGGTATATGAGCAATTCACCAGTTTTAATTTTATTACCTATTACTTGCGGTTTCACCCACATAAGTCTTGATTCCGTGGGATAAAAACTATCATCTGTCTTAACCTAGGTCGTGGTCTACCCATGTGCCAAATTTCATCCGAATCCGTTTAGCCGTTTTAGCGTGAAAGCGTAATAAACAAACAACCTAACTCACTTTCGCATTTATAATATTACTAGCTGTTGCCCGCTACTTTACCTGCAATCCAGGATAAGAAACCTATGTCCTTACCCAGGTCGTGGTCTATCTGTGTGCCAAGTTTCATCAAAATCGATTCTGTCGTTTTAGCGTAAAAGCGCAACAAACAAACAAACAAACTCTCGCATTTATAATATTAGTTAGGATGGGTTATTTGCTACTGCGAAGCATGAGACTCTGGGTTCAACTCCCGGGTCGGGAAAAGAGCTATTGGGTTTTTCCACGATGAATATCTCAGTAGCAGCCCGAAGTCTGGTGCCCGGTAGATGGCAATAGTCTCGCCTCCTATTAATTGGGACTTAGGGCCGATTTTTCAATTCTCAGATAAACAGACAGATAGGGTTTATTCAATATATAGCAAAAAATTCAGTTGTTCAACCGTCAAATAGGCTTTATTCGTCGAATAATTCACTAATCTGAAGAATAAATTTATTTGACTCTTTGACGGCCAGATAACCGCTTATTCCATAGATAAACGAAGTTGACGTTACTATATTTGAGGTTAGTTTTTGTGTTTTAAAAGTGTACTTAATTAAAATTGATATTTTCGATAGTATTGATGGCATGGCAATTGAGGAAGAAGCCTTAATAAGTGAATATATGTGTATTAATGTATTCATTTATTATGGCTTCTTCCTTTCTCCAGTGATAGAAAAGAAAGAATTGTAAGACCGAGGGTCTAACACTTTAACGTGTGGGGTTCTATAGAATTCCATCGTCGATTCAGACTTATCAAAGAATCAGTACAAGATTTGCTGTTCTCGGTAAAAGATAAAACCGAAAGCAAGACACAAAGCATAAACACACATGTGTATCGTAACTTGAACGGCATAAAATGCTATCTCGAAGAACTACCTATCTATTATCGCGGGATCTCCTAGCACAAGTATATGAGGCGCTGACAAGACCCAATTGACTAAAATAGGATTCTCTTAAGAAAGAAAATTGCCAAATCTGTATAGTTTGTGGTAACGGAAAAAATATATGTTAATTTTGAACATATTTCCCAGAACTTGGTTGTCACCAAAACACGTTTTGAAAAAAAAATCTCGATACAAACTAACGTTAAACTAACCTCTTACCTTGAGTTCTAACCCAAAATATCTGTATTAAATATCAATATACATTACGTATTTCATTAATAACAAGTACGTCTTATTCTAATGCAGAACTTGGTTGTTTTTTATTTTCGATTACTCAACTCAATTCTGAGTAAATAGATAATTACTTCATATTTTGCAATAAATTACAAGCGTTTTGTCGTCGCGCTTCTCTTTCTTTTCTATGCAATCTGACAGCGTCGGTCTCTACGTAAGATTTGTTGTAAAAGTGTCTGCAATAAACCTTTTTTTAATTTAATTTTATTATTTTCTTGTATCTCTCGACTAAACTCACAAGTAATTCAACCTCAGCATTATTAAAGTTCGCTAAACACTTCCTTTTCCATTATTTCAATGAAATTAAAAATCACAAATAAAAATACCAAACAAACAATCTCGTAACGGACGTAACGTATTAAAAGGGGCATGACGCCGACCCTTTTTTTTTTGACATTGACAGCAATCAAAGAAATAGTCCGTCCCGTTGTAACATCCGTTTATTCTGTACGTATGTTTCACCTCCCTGAAGTTAGCGTTTTAACAGATGAGATAATGTCTTAAGACGCTGACAAGACCCAATTGACCATAACAGGCTTATCTTAAGAAAAAAAAAAAAAATGCCAAATCTGTATAGTTTGTGGTAGCGGAAAAAATATATGTTAATTTTGAACATATTTCCAAGGACGTGGTTGTTACCAAAACAAATTTTGAAAAAAAATCTCGATACAAACTAACTCGTTAACAGCGTTAAACTAACCTCTTACATTGAGTTCTAATCCAAAATACGAGTATCTGCATGCAATATCAAAAAACGTTACGTATTTAATTAATAACAGGAACGTCTTATTTGAATGCAGAACTTGGTTGATTTTTATTTTTGATTACTCAACTCAATTTTGAGTAAATTGATAATTGCTTCATATTTCGCAATAAATTACACGCGTTGTGTCATCGCGCTTCTCTTTCTTTCCTATCTGACAGTGACCGCGGTTTAGGTATTGTCAGCGTCTTAATGTGTAATTCATAAGTTAAATATTAATTGAAAAATTGACGACTTATCAGACGAATAAAGAGTCTAATAACTTTTAACTCGGCTCTTAAACATACCTAGCGAAATGTGGGAGTACTATCTATTAGGTACACCTCTGCCTAAACCTTCATATCTGTCATATAGGCGTGATGTTAATATTATACTGTTATTGTTCTTTGAATTGACCTTGAATGTAAGTTTTCTCCAATTTCTAACAGAAATGAGTACCGCTTATAAAAGCGCAGATATCGTTCGTGCATAGTTGAAACTATTTCACGAAGTCCTGTCTTGTCGCTGTAATTTCGTTAAACATAAGACTCAAATTGCAATAACCAACAAGACTTCGCTATACGACGCTATAACCATAAGGTTAATATAAAGTAAATAAAGACGAACTTTTTGTCATATGAAATCATTAACATTACCTGCGAAGTCAGACAATCTCCTTCTATTATAGCACGTGCTGTGATGCTGATTCAAAATAATAAGATAATTGTACGTTGTGAGGTATTTTATAATGATCTGAGATAAGTAGCTACCAATAAAGGTATTGTTATAAACGTAGATAATGAAAGATGAATAATGGTAAACTATTCGGCAAACAAACGAGTTCAAGAAGACAAAATAGTTTTTTTCAGGTGCCTACTGGTTATTTCAAATACACATAATACACTGATAGAAATACTAATCTAAAAAAGAAAAAGTGTAACAATGACCATACAATAACACACCAAACAATAATACAATTACACCATCTAGTTAGCCCAAGTTACACGGAAACACACGCACGTCAATAACAACAGAGTTTGTTTCATACGTAATGTCGTCGCGTTGGTCACCCACCGTTCTTTCCTCTACATCATGCTTATTTCTATCAAGATAAATGCGTAATTGTGAGCATGCTTTCACTGAGTGACGCTTTGCAGGAAAATCATCTTTAAGTTTATTTGTCATGGCTTAGTTTAGTTTGTGTAGTTATAATTTGGTGCTGACCAATATTGATTAAATGTTTTTGTACATTTTTTTCACCAGGAACGAATTCCTGGAGTGTCTTTGATTTCATCATAAAGTTTAGACCAATATGAGTTGGAGAGTATATTAAGCATTCAGTGCTAATTATAATTGTAATCCGTTTTATTTTTTTATTTTAATATATTTTTTAAGAAATATTTCAAATTAATTTTATATGGATAAAAATTTAATAAACTTAATAATTGTAATACTAGACAATTAGAAATGGTTAGGCTGATAACAAAAACACCTTACTTGAGTGATGCAAGTAACGCCCAAAATATTCGTAGAATGTCTTTCACCGAGGTAATAAAAACAGTAGGTACAGTTATCTTAGAAGTACTGTTAATAGCCGTCGTTACGGTACCATTAATAATGATGATGACCGCTCTACTAAATCACATTCTATTTCATTAACGTTTACTTCTAGTGAGAAGATCAACAAAGTATGAAAGAAAGAAAAAGAAAATATTATTTTATTCATAAGTGAAAGAAAAGAAAGACTGAAAGAAAGAAAAATATTTTATTTAGGAGACGCACAAGACATACGACAAGTAAAAAAAAAGGATCATTTAAAACTAACCAAATTTACATAAACATATTCTGCAAAATAAAAGCAAAAATTAGGTATAATTTTATAGAATAGAATAGAATACTCTTTATTATGTACACCATAAAAAATATATACGAGGGGTGATCCAAAAGTAATGATAATCAATATAAAATAAGGGTATTTTAACAAAAAAAAAAAATATTTCTCTACATAGTCTCCTAGTAAGTCAATGCATTTAGTCCATCTTTTCTCTAAACCCGTAATTCCTTTTGAAAAAAATTCTTTGTCTTGACCCTCCAAAAACGCCTCTACAGCAGTCATCACCTCGCTATCGTCCTCAAATTTTTTGCCTCGGATGTGTTCCTTGAGTCGAGGAAAGAGATAGAAGTCGCTGGGAGCCAGGTCTGGCGAATAGGGTGGGTGTTCGAGCAATTCAAATCCCGTTTCTTGAATGGCAGCCATCGCGACGGCGGCTTTGTGAGCCGGTGCGTTGTCTTGGTGAAACAACACTCCAGCTCGGAGTTTGCCTCGTCTTTTTTCTTTAATGGCTTCCCGCAATCTTCTTATTTGGTCTGCGTAGTAAGAGCCCGTAATAGTGGCTCCCTTGTCTAGGTATTCCACCATAATAATTCCTTCAGCATCCCAAAAAACGGACGCCATAACCTTTCCTGCCGAACTTGACACTTTGAATTTCTTCGGCGTCGGAGAAGAGGCTCGTTTCCAAGTCATCGATTGCTGTTTGGTTTCCGGATCAAAATGGTGGATCCTGGTCTCGTCCATGGTCACAAAACGAGACAAAAAAAGTTCCCGATCCATCTGGAACTTTTCGAGATTCGCCCTCGAAATGTCGACTCGTTTTTTCTTTTGCTCGTCGGTTAACATTCTCGGCACCCAACGCGCAGAGACCTTTTTCATATGCAGTTCGTTCGCAAAGATTCTTTGAACACTACCATATGAGATCCCTGTGACCTCAGCCACATGTCTTATGGTCACTCTTCGATCTGCCAATACGATATCTTCGACTTTTTTGACGTTTTCTGCAGTGAGGGACGTGGATGTGCGGCCATCGCGATGTTCATCTTCTGTGGATGTTCTACCCAGCTTGAACTCCTTTGCCCAGCGCGCAACCGTGGAATATGGAGGAGCAGAGTCCCCCAATGTTTCCACTAGGTCGCTGTATATGTCTTTGGTAGACATTTTTTTCATACAGAGGTACTTGATGACAGCTCTGATTTCGTTTTTCTCCATTTTGGTGTTTACTCTCCGACTGTTCGTATTCAAATGAATGTACCTCCCGGTAATCGTGTCCTATTTATATGATTTTTTTATGCTGAACTAGTGGATATATGAGGCAGCAAAAAAACTTTTTTTCATATTTTTATGTGCTCTACAAATATCTGATTATCATTACTTTTGGATCACCCCTCGTATAACATAAACATGAAACAAGATCAAGAACTATGATAAGATAATGATGATAGTTTTAGGCTAATATTTACTGATTTAAAATAAAATGTAAACACTAGTTTGTTCATTAGTAGGTGACTTGAACAGCTCTCCTACAGAATCCATATATTACATAGATAGTTTTGACGATAACTTTGACTAAATGATAAATGATTTATTTGAATATATTTGACATACCTATGTTTATATTTTCAAACCTAATTTAATTTTATATTTTTGTCGCTTGAAAGACTTTGTCAGGGGGAGATATGGGTAAACTAGTTTATAATAAATCTGTGGGTAAACATTTGTGATTTGGTTGCCCAGGCTGCCAGTTATAGGCCCTCTACAGTCAGCTGAGTTCGCCGTCCGAGGTATGTTCTTACCGCCCCGATGCCGCCATTACCCTCCTCCAGTAAAGCAGTAGGGCCACGAGTACAGTGCACAGAAAACACTAACCAACATTCCGACCTCGCCGCCAAGGTCCCTCGGGAGACCCCGACGTGATTACCACCAGACTCTTGCTCGACGAAGCGCCAGCCCTCGCCGTAGCTGCGCCTGTAGCTATAAATTCCGCCGTTAATAATAATTATTATCCAGTTCTGATCCAGCCTGTCTCACCTTGCCGTCCTCCCCCCAGCGATGCCCTAAGCCAAGGTTCGTACCCCAAAGGGGGTGCCCTTAGCGTGCAGTCGCTTAGTAATGTAAGAAATTCGCCCCTGGAGTTCGCTTAAGGCACCCACAGGATAGTCCGGTAAAGTAGTCACAGCCTCTCAAGGTCAACTACGAGATGCCATACAAAAAAAAAACGTGTGAAATTGTAACTATCATTTTGTATTGACAAAAGAAGATAGCGGCGTTCGTTCCGATTTTGATTAATTAAAAACGTTATTTCAGACCATGTGTCCATTTTGTTAGTAACAATGTTCTTATAGACTAGTGTTAGTAATACTTAAAACTAACCACAATAAAACATATAAAAGAAAGTTAACTCAATCACTACTGCGCCATTCCATGACAAATGGCTCAGCGCGGATTGATGTAACCACAGTCCAGCCGACTAGCGATTACCTTTTGCGCATCGTAGCGTAAAAGCAGTCTACGCGACATTCAGCAAACATCCCTGATGCACTGCAGAATCGCCGCAGCCCCATCAGCACCCTGAACGCATTATTAAAATTGACTTAGAGGGCACTGTAAGACTTTTGAGTATAGTCGGCCCACAGGCTGCACGTGTAGAATGATGTACATTAAGACTACTAAAAACTGTAATTTTGACCTAAAAAAATCCGTCGAACAATGTGCAAACCTGCGAGCTATCATGTTCGCCCGCACTGTTAGCGCCCTCCGATCCCTCTCGATGTTATCGTTGTCCCTGTTCATTTAGTCACGCGCCTAAATGAACTAGTAGCGTAGCACCTTCTTTAAAAAAAAAATACGTACCTATGTTAAGGCGCAGCTATATGATCTTAGTGTCTTTTAAATCCGTTATTGGATATATCACCTTCATATTATTCAAGTAAGTTATGCAAAAAATGTATGTTAAACTAGAATGCATACACATCAATTCCGTATGTAAATATTTAAGTATTGTAGTAAAATACTTCATGAAATAAATTCAGAAAGTAATTTCTACCCAAAGCATAAAAAACGATATTACTTTCAAACTACTTAAGGTATTTTCATGTTTTTTTTTTTGTATGAACAGACTATTTTATTATCTATAATTTTATCTGTGATTTTTTTCAAATATACATACATACATTCTCATTACTAAAAATATTTTTTTCCTATGAAATTGAACGGCGGCGTGGCTTGAGTTCGACGCACATTTGTATGGCCAAGATCAACGGTGATCAACCCGACCCTTAACAGCAACTTTTCTGATTTCCAGGTAGCAACAGGCGTTTACATATACTTCTTGGCAAAAATGTCTGAGCTCCTCGACACGGTATTCTTCGTCATCAGGAAAAAGGATAGGCAGATCACCTTCCTCCATATGTACCACCATACAGTCATGCCCATGATATCATGGGGAGCTACGAAGTACTACCCAGGAGGGCATGGGACTCTCATAGGAGTGATAAACTCCTTTGTTCATATTATCATGTACACGTATTACATGTTCTCAGCTATGGGACCTCAATACCAGAGGTATCTATTCTGGAAGAAATACATCACTACATTGCAAATGGTAAGTTCTCATGAGATCACAATGAAATGTGTATAATGAATTTTAATAAATATAAATCAAGCAAGAACCTATTCATACTGTTGCTAATAACAAATCGACGGATCTCCAATGTTGCTTTTAAATTAAAATCAGGCGTTTATTTGTTTGATAAATTTCTACCAATCTCAGGATTGGTTGAAGTTTATCAGACTTTGGTCAGCAAAGTCTAAAACGATTAATTTGCATCCTGGCTAGTCAACTTCTCATATCTTATCTCATTACTGATATCGTTGTAACCCTTGTTTTATATTCCAGCTCCAGTTCTGCATTGCCTTCCTCCACTCCGCACAGCTCCTCTTCTATGACTGCGGCTACCCTCGCTGGTCCGTCGTCTTCACTCTCCCTAACTCCATCTTCTTCTACTACCTCTTCTACGACTTCTATTACAAGGCATATGGAAAACCTACCAAGAAAGGAGCTGATGAGAAAAAGACAGATGCTAAAGAGATAACGAGTAACGGTCACATGAATGGCAAAGTGACTACCAATGGAATCGCAAATGGTATATCCAGTGGCATGCCAAATGGTTCACCTCACGGCAAAGCCAATGGCATAGCCAACAGTACACCCACTGGTAAAAAGGTTGATTAAACAATATGATCAAAACATATGTAAATATTTTTGTTGTTTAATAGCAATACCAATCTTAGTTCTAGCTAATTTTGAATATTGAATACTTTTAGAAGAAATACATGTAACGAATACTGAACAAATTCTAAATTTAATTCACTTTCTTGTACCGTTACTGGATTAGTAAGTACTTTTTCATCATCTAACATCTTATAGATGTTATCCAATGCTGTCTTCAGTACTTCTAATTTGTGGATTTTTTATTGTCTAATTATGTTACGTCTTCAGTTATTAATAAGAATGTTACGGTGTATATATTATAGATTGTTGTATCATGTATTTAAGACATTATTGTTTAAAGTTAGATGATACACTGAGAATATTGCCATGAAACTCGCTTTGAGACGTCTGCTCCATTAAAAATATTTCAAAATCATAAAATAAGTGTTAAAATGTTTGGTAATAATAAATACTTCATGCTATGAGGGTAAAGCTTACTAAAAAGTGGTAAAATTATTTATAAATAAGTATGAATAAATAATCCTCTTGTTTATATAGAAGCTGAAAAAGATTCTAAAACTGCTTGGAAGTAGATAGGTATATAGAAATTTAATTTTATTAATAGCAATATAATATAAAATTGTTGGTCTTTGCAAATGTGTAATTGTGGATCCTTCTAACTTTGTTTAGAGTTCACTAAATACTGTCAATTTATTACTATAATATATTGTGATAATAATTACATTGTCTTCCAATGATTTAGAATATTTCTTCCATGTTAAATTAAATTGCAGTTTAAGGAATATTTTCTTTTGTTTATCGGGTTCCATGATAGGTACTCGAAACTTTCATTTAGGAATATAATGATACTCAAAATGCGAAAGTTTCTAAAATGGCTGTCCCATCTCGTTTCCAACGATCTGAAAAATATATATACAGGAAAAAAATAACCAGTGTGTAAATTTTGACAAATTAAACTTAAGCGAGTTTGTTTGGTGACTTGCCAGGCCGGCGCGGGCGCACGGTATAGCAGAATGTACCAAGGTACCTAAACAGCTGTGCGCGTTGATAAGCCGATATAGGATTTCAAGTCGGAAAAAAAAATGTAGATCAAATAATGGAAATCTATTCTATTACTGATACTGAACTACCAACAAATAATTGCGCATCGGTTATTTTTTTTTCTGTATAATGGAATTAGATTTATAAATCATCCTTGCTTTACTGCCTTGCTTTTATATTTTGATTAGAAAGAAAATGCTATTTATTTTCAGCAAAAAGCTTGGCAAATAAATTGATAAATATATGAGTTTGCATAGCAAAGAATTACAAAAATTTTTCGCAATCGATCAAACAGAATACTCTAACCACCATTATGACATTTTCTACGAATTTAAAATAAGGCTACTTAATATTAGGAATACTGGTTTTCTACAACTAGCTGACGTATAGCGATTTAGATTTCTTTAAGCTCAATACCAAAATGTGACTTAAGGTAGTGGCACACTCGACTGTAGCAGAAGAAGCAATAGCTAAGACAGAAGACATTGGAGTTGATTCTTTTGTGAACAAACAAAATTTATTTTAAGTTATTGCTATATTTGTCTATAAAAACGAAGGAAAGACATGGATTTTACGGGGAACTGTGAAACTAGGCTTGAACTATCTCCAAACAAGTTTAGACGTAACTGAAAATACGCTGACTTTTAAAACGTGACCTAGTTTAACAGCTCTCTAGCTGAGCATTACTCCGCCGCCGTCCTTTTCTCACTTTATGTGTTAGTAATAGATAGCAATACTTTTATTAAAGTTTAGTTGGTATATAGCAGAATCAGCGTTATTGTTCTCTCAAACATCATCATTAGAAATTTAACATATTTTGATACAGTTAGGTGTGCTACTGCCTTAAAATAAATGCAATCGTTCAAGCATCTTTCATTATGTAGTTGCACGTTTATCCATTAAATAATTGTACATTTGTGTAATCGGGTTTGAAATGTTTAATAATATATATGTGACTACAATATTTGTTGTTGTTTTTTTTTTCCTATAATTCTATGTAATTATCTAGGTTTTTCATGAGTAGGTAAACGTGATGGTAGTGAGAGGTACTGAGTGGTTGTCTAGGGTGTTGTTTACAGAAAATACCTACCTAGTCACAGGACTAGGTAGGTATTTCTGTAATATTATTGAATATGTTCATTTTTTTTATATTTTATAGGTATTTCAATTTATTCGGGAATTAGACATTCATAAAAAAAACTAGCGGAACTGACAACCTAACAGCACCACCTACCAGCTCCAATTGTGAATCTAAAACATCCATGCACGCAAACCTACACAAAAAATGTAATAAAAAACAGTCCAGCCGTTAAGGGGCCACTAGGGCCGATGCCTGCCGGGGTCGTGGGAGACTCCGAAAGGATGCCGAGGCCCCTGGCAACACAGGCAATGGAAGGAATACAGGTAGGTTTTAGTCAGTAAGAGCCTGACACACCCTCCCGCTCCGCCCAGAGCTGGAGAAGTTATTTGATAATTTCCCACCCAAAAAAAAAAGCCGTTAAGGAGGAGCTCAGTGACATACATACGTACTATATATTATATATAAAAAAAATGAACTGAAGTACAACTGATAGAAATAATTTATTTTAAGCTAACATTCATCCGTCTAAATACCTAATAATGTACAAATAATTTTCGTTTACAAAGTACCTACCGAATAATAAATAGTTTATACGCATCACGCTGTATAAAATTACTAACTAAAACTATTTTTGACTTTCTGTACATTTGACAGTAAGAGAAATTGACAGTAAAAGTCAGAGTAACATTATTTTAAAATATTTCAAAATATTTGCGCTTTGAAAAGTGCTGTTTATCGAGTAAGTAATCCAATTGCTAACTTCAACATTTTTTTTCATAAATATTTGAATTTTAATTCATCGTCTAGTTTAAAAAGGCAGTTATTTAAAATATAACTTTTTACGTGTACGACTTCATTTTAAATTCATAATTATTATTATTTTATAAAGGACACTAAATGGTCTCAACTTATCAAAATGCAAATAAATGTAAAATAGGTAGAACATGATAATTTAAAAAAAATAAGTAAATGAACACATTGAATTCGATTTTCTGGACACCAAATGTCCCAAATTCTTGAACAAATATACAATAGAGCCTGTAGAAATATTTTAATTTGGACCCTCAATCAACTATGATGTGGCATTAATTTGGTCCATTATTGATGTAATAATATATTCCTAAACCTTAAAAATACTCATTACGTTGGAATTCAAGCCTATCATGTAAAGCCGTTTGAACCATAATAGGTAATAAAAATTCATACCAAGAAAGGCACACGATTAAGTCATAACAAAAATTCTAAAGAACCTCTGTATAACATCACAGCCTAAAAAAACCTTAAAATAACTTAAGAACTTTATATCAGTTGTCTATACGTGGATGATACGTACCTAATTGCAGTTTTCATTTTTTTGTACACATTTTAAATGTTACTATTTACAAAGATCGTGACAAAATCGAATTTAAAAAAATTAAATCACGAAACAATTGTCAGACCTTTTCACGACATGTGAACGTGTCTTTGTCATCACAGAGGTTTCGTTAAATATCACCTAAGATACAAATGGGCATATGCTCACGCGTATCAAAAGACAGCTTTTAGTTTCACAATGTATTTATAAAATCAGCGACCCATTTTTCACAAAAAAATTAAAACAAAATATTACAATTTTTTTCCTCGCAAGTGTATTGAAAAACTACGTTTGATACGCGTCAGCATTTGTATTAAAATGCACTACTATCTACTCACAAATGGTAAAATTCTAATAATTAAATCAAAAATAGTACCTTGATTTTATCCCCGTGTAACCCCGTGTAAGTTTTATAAAACACTTTCCCTAACAAAATAATGCTCTCATAGTAGTTTTTTTAACTGTTGCATAACAGGGGTTATTAAAACACGATCGGGGAGGTGTATAATAAATAGTACACTCGTGTTTAAATAAGCCTTGATAGGCAAGAGTTTTTTAAGCTACTATTAAAACGCACTCTAATCTTCTTTTTGTAGGCACACTGACGGTAGGGACATTTTAGTCGCTATTCCCCCTTTTCTCTTGTTGTAGTTTTGTCTGTAGAAGTTTAAAAAGAGAAGGAGAATGACTCCGGTGTTGCATGAGACGAATATCGCCACACCCTTAGCTGGGGGACAGTCTGATACTCTCACAGTCAGTACGTATTGGATGATGATTGACACGAACTGGATCTATAACAAAAAAATAGAATTTTAAATTAATGGAAACATAAATAAAAACATTTTTTACAACAACAAAAAAAAAACAACCAACTTCCAAAAAAAAACAAAAAACCCTACGAAGTGAAAAATAGCTTTAATTTCGGAAGTCGGTGGTAAAAAACGAAAATAAAAAACCAAAGGGCTCAGTCACAAAATGACTACTTCGCAAAATGTTTACCGGACGCAAAATTTCTCAGAATGTTTCTTTCGCAAAATGTCCCTTTTTATTACCCGACAGCCTCAGGAGGGTAATGTTTTTCGAGAGTATGTATGTATGTATGTATGTATGTATGTATGTATGTATGTATGTATGTATGTCTATTTCTTTGGCACGCTCTGTAGCCTAAACGGCTTGATGGATTTTAACATATGAGGTGTTCTTAGATTCGTCTTAATTGTAGGAGTGACATAGGCTATATAATATTTATAAATTGCATCTGCAAATACAAAAAAAAAGAGGGGAAGTTTTTTTTTAAATTCCTTGCAACAATATTGGTATCAAATAAAAGCTAGTCAGACAAGTGTTTTTGCAGTCGGGTTTTTTGTTTTTTAAATAATTTATTTTTATTTCCAATGTATACATTCAATCCGAATTTTCAAGACATAATTGGTCAAGTACGACTCGGACTCGCGCTCAGAAGGTTACATTACATAATAACCTTTTATTCAGACAGGTAGGTCATTTATACACATAAATCAAAATAAGGACAGAAATTTAATCGATTGCGGGATTTTTTTTATTTTGTTGATGGATTTTAAGTCAACAACAATTTCTTACACAACAATTACAACAAAAACAAGTGCGTGTTGGACCACGCACAATGAAAGGCTCCGCAGTTGGAATGACTTTATCCCAAGAACAAACTTAACAAAGTAGTTGAAAAAAATGTTTCCCCATACATTCCAACTGCAAATGTAGGTTTGTACGGACATTGTTGAGTGATTTACCATGTTATTTTAATCCGAAAGCATCCGAATATCCGATCTCTACTTATAAGTTTTCCTGTAATCTATGAGTATAGAACTATTATCTGTAAGTATAAAAAAAAAATCGGAGATAAGGTCAATTGAAATGGTAAACTTTCATCTATTTTGTTTAACTTAAAAACGAATTATTAAAATAATATATATATATATATATAATTATATTTATTAAAATTCTTCTAATAAGCCCTTTCATTTGATATGTCACACCGTACAGTTTGCAAATTGTTTTTTATTTCAAAAGGAAAAGACGGAACCATTATGTAACTCGTGTGTCTACCCGTCTGTCACAGCCGTTTTTCTCCGAATCTACTGGAACGATTAAGTTGAACTTTGGTGTAGTGTGTGTGTGTGTGTGTGGGAGTGTGTGTGTGTGTGTGTGCGTGGGCGTGTGGGTGTGTTTGTGTGGGTGTGGGTGTGCGTGTGTGTGTGTGTAGAGTGTTTTATAGTGTATTAGTTATTGTTTGTATACATTGCTATTATGGTCCACCATATTTGGGCTCCGATTTAAACAAACAAAAATATTCAAAACAAACTCACCAGCTGAAACTTCGTCATATACTTCTTCCACCACAAATATTTAGCTACATTTGGCCCCAACGCTGCCAACCCGTAATAAGTGTACATGAACACATGCACCAAAGAGTTTAGGAACCCGATGAATATAAGCGTGTGTGACGGCCAATATTTGAGCAAAGCCCATGTGCCAATCACCATGACTGTGTGGTGGTATAAATGGAGGAATGTTATCTGGCTGGTCTTCTTTCTTAAGACGAAGAAGACTGTGTCTAGAAGTTCTGAGAGCTTCGCTGCTAGGTACAAGTATGTGTCGAACAGGATCTAAAATGGAAACAATTAAGGTTTGAACGGATAATTTAAAAATCATTATCATTATCATTATTTTAATATAATTATATTAATTTTATTATACTGGGAAATCATTACGAATCATCCTCTCTTTTCATAGGTGTTCTTATTACAATAACCACACGAAAAAAAAGGATCGCTTCAGCGAAGAATATCAATATTCTCAGAAAAATTGTTTCAATCCAAGTAAATATTTTCTTAACGTAAGTAAAATCAAAATCAAAATCAAAAGTCATTTATTCAAACTAGGCTGAGAATCAGCACTTTTCGAACGTCAAAAGTACTCAGTAAATGTACTCAGTCCAAGAAATCCTGTTTACTCAAATTAAGAATACTAAATACTTGGTTTTTATTCATGACTTA
The DNA here is from genome assembly GCA_905333075.3 of Atethmia centrago. Lineage (NCBI taxonomy): Eukaryota > Metazoa > Arthropoda > Insecta > Lepidoptera > Noctuidae > Atethmia > Atethmia centrago. The sequence goes on from HG995374.1 coordinate 28,853,021, forward strand.
AGCAAATATTTTTGATTCAAGACTATAATAATCTTAATTGAAGAAAATATTCTAAGAGAGAAATAATATTCTTAAAATTAAACTTAATAATTCTTCATTTAAGTATAATCTTCGAAGCAGACAATAAAACTAAGACAAAATTTTTCTTCATTCAAGAATATATTGTTTTCCCCCTTATATGAATCAATATTTGTCTTGACCAAAAGGATGTCTTAATTTAAGACATCCTTTTTTCCGTGCACTAAAGGCAAGAGGATAAACAGGAATGTTTGAAACGTATTTAGATCTCCATGTTTGGAATAACAAAGTAATTCATGAACAGCCTGTGTTTGGAGCATGAGTAGGCTACTTTATAATCTGCCTATAATGTTCCCACTGCTGGGACACAGGCCTCCTCTCTGTGAGAGGGAGTGGGCCGTAATCCACCACGCGGGCCCAGTGCGGGTTGGTAGATGTCACATGTCTTTTTTGGTTCTAGGACATGCCGGTTTCCTGACGATGTTTTCCTTCACCGTTTTGAGACCAGTGGTGATGAAATAATTTACACAAAGTTAAGCGCCTGTCTGGATTCGAACCTACGATCTACAACTCTTAAGTCGCGGCCGTTACCACTTGTTAACTTAATAAATAATAAATAACTTCTCCCGCTCTGGGCGGAGTGGGAGGGTGTATCAGACTCTTACTGACTAAAACCCTTCCGTTGCCTGTGTTGCTAGGGGCCTCAGTAACCCGTTTGTACCTTCCCGTGACCCCGGCAGGCATCGGCCCTAATGCAGCCCTACACTTGTGCTGACGACGTGTATCTGAGGCGTGCGTGGAACACAACGCGCCTTCGACCCGGGCCTGGTCCTTACCGGGCCGTTACCACTAAGCCACCACTGCGCACAGTAAGCTACTTAGATATATTAAAGTCATTGTGTTAAAGTAAAATTAGTTTATAAAAAAATGTTAGCCTACTTACTCTGCTTCTTGAATTATCTTCGTTCATATAACATTTCTTTGGCACCAAACCCATGTGTATGAGGTCTGACAGGAACTGGAAGTGAGAAAAAACTAACATTCAGGACATTACATTTATGAAAACTAGGTATAGTTGATCTTGTAATTGCTTTATCATCGTTACAGCGTTTGTCCACTGCCACCGTGACCTGGACATCAACGAGAAACGAGATTATTCGAATCGACCATGACGTGCGGTGGACTTGCGGCTATAGTAAGTGTATCGCAACTTCGGCGCCGTCAACTCGTTCTCGTTGACGTCCCGTTAATATGGCGGTGGTCAAACGGCCTAAGGTTGTCACTTACACGTCATAAAAAACGACAACGTATATTTGTCTATTTAGATACTTAGAATTTAAAGGACATGTCCAGTTTCCGCCCTCTGGTGACTGATAATGTTCAGGATTGCGGGTTTTACAATAGGTATGATTAAAAAATAAGATTTAAATTACTATGGATTTATTAATCCTCATAAAATTGCAGAACAATATTCTAAAAAAAAACAATATCTAAGCTTCGGATGTTTTTGATGTTCCATTTAATACCGTAATTGCTTTAATAAATGGAAAAAATAACTATAAGACGTTTATTTTAGATCAAAGGAATGTAATTGTAATTACTTGTAAAATACGCTAAGATTAAGTACTAAAACATCTGTGTAGCACATAAAACGTGTTTTATTAAATACCCACTCTTCCTGAAATAAATAGGTAACGTAATTATGTTTTATGTTTCATATTGGCATCGACAACAAATTACTTTCGGTTTTGCTTAGAATAATTACTTACTTTAGTAATAATTCAGGAGGAACAAATAGTTAGGGATAAATAAAAACGTTGGACGTTACGCGTATCGGCCGTAGTGCGACTCGGTCGTATTGAGGAATGAAACCAAAATATGGAACTAAAGATGTCATTTCAAATAAATTTGCAATGAACAATAAATGTTTCGTGTTACAATAAAAAAAATACCAAAAATCTGCAATATCTGATCAGGACAACAAAATATAAAATGTTTCACTGATCTAACACAGGAGTTCCACCAATTAGTACATGTGTTCACTCACAGATGGCGTTATTGTAAAATAAACATACTAAAATCCTAGGAGTATGAACCATTTTTTGATCAGTTTTCGTAAGTTTCTAACTCCTAAAGCTTATTTACTCACAAACTAGAAAATGGGTCTAATGTGCGTTCTCAATAAAAGTTTGAAAAAGCAACATATCGAGACATCGAGCATCTCTCATACGCTGTGAGGCGTGCAATAATAAAGACAAAAATAAGAAGTTGCTATCTAGGTACCGATACTAGCAACTTATAATACAATGTAGCACTCGCATTTTATCTTATAAAACAACAACTCATTGCCATTGTCCTGTTGCTAATTACCATTAAGACCCATTCAACGGGAGATTGCTCAACAAATTAAGTATAAAGATAATTAATTTAATTGGTCAAGGACAGCTAATGAGACACAATTGGTTTTCTATTGTTTGACTCCGAATCGGTGTCGCGCGGGGCTTAACAGGTTAATTTCATTTAATTATTTATTTCAAACATCATTCTAGTCCATATTTTACAAAAATACATTTGAATTGGACTACTCAAAAAAAAACAGATAAACCCAAAATAAAATTATGATTAATTGAATATTACAAAATGTCAAATAGAATGATGATCCCAATTCTTATTCACTTATTTTTTTTTAATTAATCCCAACTGGTATTCACGTGATTTATTATTAGACACGTGTATTCATTAAAGTTACGTAATTGAACATATTAGGATTGTTTGTTTAACACATACTTAGCGAGTGTTCAGCGTATTTATTTAATTAATTCGAGTCGAGTTTAAGTTAACATAGTTCGAGTAGGGTTTTGGGGAAAAACGTTTTTAACGTAGGCATGTCAATCTTACTATTATTTGCTTGGTTTTTACTAATTACTTTTGGAATGGTCTCAAGATTTCGATAAATGTAACTGTATAATAAAATAAGCCTTTATTGCTGGTTCTACAATATTTCTATACTTAATTATTTTTTCTATATTAATTATTTTTATTTTTATTGATTGTTGATCTGTGTCTGTACTAACACTAAAGGATCAGTAAAATTGTTACTAACCCTATGCACTTTGTCTGAAATAAAAATATTTTGTTATATTATACCTACTGATTTTTTTCTTAAATATCGACGTTCGGTGCATTTTATTTATATTTTTTTAAACAGTTTGTCCTTCGACACAAAGGCCTCCTCTAAAGATTAAGAGAAAAAAAGATGTAAATATATAAGCGAATGTACTTTAGACCGTTGGTGTTCTAAAATCAACAGGAAAAAATGCTTAAATGCTATGCCACATTGGTTACATTGGTCCTTTATTTTTTATGTGATTACCAAATATTTTATTCAACATACTATCATGAGGAAAATGTCGTGAGGAAAGTCTTAAGTATGATTGTCGATGGCTATAAGAGTAGGGGAAGACCAAAGAAACGATGGATGGACTGTGTGAAAGATGATATGGCTAGAAAGGGGGTGACTACCGAGATGACAACATAGAGAAGTATGGAAGAAAGGGACATGTTGCGTCGTTCACAAATAAATTGGGATAAGGGCGTGAGAATGATGATACTAATGATAACGTAATTGCTTAGCAATCATATTAAAGTACCTACCTAATCGAATAGAAAATACGAGTAACGTATAAGAGATGGCCACTGGAACTACTTAGAAACTAGTTTTTAACTTATTTTTAAGTAATTCCACTCCACCAAATGGTGCTTTCCGAGAGCAAATGCAAGAGTTACTATAAAAATACCCAAATCTCTATAGGTGTGCCTATAAAATTTGAGGATTTCCCTCGATTTCCATGGGATCATCAGATTCTAACTTGGTGACAATGGGACCACCTCGAGAGCATACCCTTTCAAATAAAAAATAATTTTTAAAATCGGTCCACAATTAACGGAGAAATCCGTGAAAATACAAAAAAAAAAAACAAACATACAGACGAACATAATAAACTCTTCCTTTTTCATCATCATTCATCATTTCAGCCGAAAGACGTCCACTGCTGGAGATAGGCCGGGACAAGCACCGCCACTTCGACCGGTTTTGTGATTCCCGCATCCAGCGGATTCCTGCGGTCTTCACAAGGTCATCGGTCCACCTCGGAGGCCTTCCGGTACGCGGTTGCCACTCCAGAACCTTTCGGCCCCATCGGCCCCATCGGCCATCTGTTCTGCGAGCAATGTGCCCTGCCCACTGCCACTTAAGTTTGCCAATTCTTCGGGCTAAATCTTCCTCCTTTCTGGAAGTCGGGTAATTAATAACTAGTTGAAAATAATTTAGACTTACCCTGTAAACCATATAGACTGATATGGCAACTTGAATACCATTGTAGACAAGTAACGTGTGTGTCAGTTTGTATCCCTCCCGTTTTCTCATGAACACCGGTCCAATCTTCAGCACGAATACTAGGTAGACGGCCAGGATGGTGACGACTGGGCCAAGGGAGGCCATGAATGGTAGCTCGTCGATTTCTTCATCTGGAATGAGATGGATATGTAATTAAAAAAAAAAAAACACTGACACGCAAACGCACTGAAAGAAAGAAAGAAAAATATTTTATTTGGGACACGCACAAGAAATACAAAAGTAAAAAAAAAAGAAGCATTTAAAACTAAACTTCGAATAAACAAAAAACAACAAAGCAAATCAATAAGAACGACTTGTGCGATGCCAAAAAGGCTCCTATCTCAGCATAATAGTGCGATATTTAAAAAATAAATACCGCAGCGCTGGTATTCTGATAGGGCCCGCTGTGATGGGCGTTACACTGGGTCTAGAAGCGTGAAATATTGCGCAAGAGTTATTTTTATAACTTAGTGCTAATAAGGAAATATTCTTGAAAATTCATCTTCCGAAGGGGTTAAATAGAGGCAAAAAATTTATATACAAGTATTTGTATTTTTTGCAAAGAGTAATTATTTATTTTAAATAGGCACAAGGCACTTTAGAACTTCAATATTTAATTTTAAAAAAAAATAGATTTGATTCTAATCACTCCTTCCAAAGGGTATGGAGAAGAATGGGCGAGAAACTCCACCGTTACTGTTTTAAAAATGTTTTACAATATTTTGAATAGGTATTCATTAATTATATAATTATATATGTGAAGACGATGCACCTAGAGTAAAAATACGAAGCAATAACGGATAAATTAATTATGTGATAGATACATCGTGCTCACATATTTATAAACATACGTATACCTACACAACAAAAGTATACGTTTTCCTAAAAAAAAAAAAAAAAAATAGGTCTGTGTGTGAATTAAGGTAGTCGGTAATTGCGGATGGGAAAACCCATAGGGTAATGTTTTTCGAGAGTATGTATGTATGTCTATTTCTTTGGCACGCTCTGTAGCCTAAACGGCTTGATGGATTGACATAAGAGGTGTCGTTAGATTTGTCTTAATTGTGGGAGTGACATAGGCTATATAATATTTATATGTATATTGCATCTGCAAATACAAAAAAAAAGGGAGGAAAAATTTTTATGAAATAAATTACAACAATATTGATATTAAATAAAAGCTAGGAATGAGTAAATTCCATATATAATTATTAATAAAAATAAAAAGCTTGACATAAAACAAATTATTTAAAAAACAAAAACCCGACTGCAAAAACACTTGTTTTTGTATACGAATGAGTAGTGGTGGCCCAGTGGTGTTAGGCCGTGACTTACGAGTTGTACGTCGTAGGTTCGAAACCAGATAGGCGCTTTACTTTGTGTAAATTTCATCACCACTGCTCTTAAAATGGTGAAGGAAAACATCGTGCGGAAACCGGCATGTCTTAGAAACAAAAATTCGAAGACATGTGACATCTACCAACCCGCACTGGGCCCGCGTGGTGAATTACGGCCCACTCCCTCTCATGCTGGGGCACAGGCCTCCTCTCTAGGGGGCCTGTGCCCCAGCACAAAAACAACCCGACTGTAAAAACACAAACATATAATCAGCCTATAATGCTCCTAACATATTACATGTTTACTATATGCTTATTGGCTGATTATATGTTTATTTATTTAATTATTTAACAGTTTATGTACAGACATATAAACAAACAACAAGAAAGGAACAGAAAAATACGTACAAAGGTGATACTTATTTCTAAAGAAATCTCTTCCAGCATACCTGAGATAGGACAGTAGACAAAGAGATGTAGACACGTGTGTGAAGAGTAGAAGAGAAAACAAAATATACAAAAACAACAAGAAAGAAAAACTATTCACTAATTTATTGTATATTTATGTAAATACATACTTCTAAAGTAAATATCACTAAAATACTTATTTATAATTAATAATATAAAATCATAAATACATAATATGCAACTATGGCAAAGTGGAAAGATAGTGTTATTTCACTCTTCTTTTAAAAACAGCAACAGTTTGGCAGTCCCTATGTCAGGAGAAAGTGAATTCTACAGCCGAACCGCGTGCACAGTGAGATTTCTAAGATGCGACCTGCAAGGTGCATCAGAAGGACGGGCGAAGCAAAAACGTTCCCGCAGATAGGATGGCGTTCTAGGATTATGAAGGATGTTAAATAGCAGACACAATATCCGAGAGTTCCTGCGAAGACGAATGGGGAGCCACTTGAGGATCTTGCGAAAGTTAGAAACATGATCATACTTTTTAGGTTAAAAACAAAACGAATGCAGATATTTTGCAAACGCTCAAGTTTATTTAAAAGCTCATCGGTGGCATCCAAGTAACAGTAACAGCGTAGTCTATAATGAGCTGTATGAGAGTTTGAGCAAGGGAGATTTTGGTATTCAAGGGCAAGAAGCTCTGGAGGCATTTCAACGAATGGAACGTATAGTGCACTTTGCGACTGACTTGAGCAACATGGGTAGTCCACGATAGGTAAGAGTCCAAGGTTTATGTGTTTTTGCAGTCGTGTTTTTGTTTGTAAAATAATTTGGTTTATTAAAATTGTGTTATCTCAAAATTATATTTATGGTGCAAGACGATACAATAACGATGTCTGTACGAGCTACACTGTACATGCAACTAGCTCACCCTACTTACAGTGAAACGTTTATTTAATCCAACATTAATTACTTTATAACATAATATTATTTTTAGTAGCAATAAAATCTTCATACCAATCGGTTGTCTACTCATTCAACATAACTCGGCATCAACATAACATTTTCACTGTTGGGAGTTACGCCCCAACATTTGGTCCTTCGAGCCGGATAACAGGTACGTTAATCATTTAATTACGGAATGAGATACTAGCATATGTAGTGCGAGATGTCAAGAGAAAAATATGTCGTAATAGTCACCCACGTGGAGGTCAGAAACGTACTATCGGGAGAAAGAAGTATCATTTGTCCCCAACAGATCAGGTCATGGTCTACCTGTGTGGCAAATTTCATTGAAATCTGGTCAGCCGTTAAGGCGTCAAAATGTGATAGAGTTAGTTTCGCAGAAGTATGGATGGATAGATTCAACGGAGGATGAACATAGACCACCTTATTTATTGCTAACATAATCCGTCGTGAAGACGGCGCGGCGGCGTGACGCGACTCTAGTGGAACAATTTCTATAAAAACTTCACGGAAATTACCGGTGTCGTGTTGGGCCGGCGCGTCGGGCCTGTTTGCACAAGCCTTAAATCGTAAGTTAAGGTTTTTACATTGAGTAAAAGATTGTCTATTTTCATACAGGATAAGTAAGGATGAAATTCATCAATGAAACTGATATCTAAACTGCGTTCAAGGGCTGTCGGTGTCATCATTTTTGTGTAATATTACATGCGGAATTATTTACGGTGATCGCGTTCAGTTTCATTGGTAAAATTCGCCCTTAGTTTCGTTCTAAAAAGTCACGTATAAGCGAGCGAGCACTGACTTTTTATCGCGCGAATATTTTGTCGCAGAAAAGCAACATATAGTTTAATATGGCAGTGTAACATACACGATAAAAATTTTGCTGCAATTTACCATACGTTACCAACTACACCAATACGTGGTATTTCTGCGACGAAATAATCGCGCTGTATAAAGTCGTAGTGTGCGCTCGTCCTTATTCTGTCTGCATGCCAACAAGCACACAACGAAACATTCCGCAATAAACTGTAATAAAAGTATAATTAATAATAATCTTAAAACTATTAATGTTTATATTGATAGTAGTCATTAAAAGTGAATTAAGATATCTTTTACAAATTATTTGAGAGTTACACGTACGTTACTATGCACTTTATTTTATGGCTTCTTGTTACAATACGTAATGTCCTTTCGGCAAATAAAATGTCAAGGAGTATTGTGTACCAAAAGTGTTAAAATCTTAAAAAGCAATTGTCCCAATAAAATTACAAAATTAACTTATTATTAGCATGGTTTACACAGCATCTCGCTTTACCAAAAATCAGGATTAAAGTATTTATCGATGTGTCTGACTTACTTGTTTCGTTTGCCAGACGAACGATATCCATGAGGAGTGAAAAAGGTGGAAATAACACCGTACACTTTATTGAAGACCTTTGAGAAGACCGAACTATTTACACTTATAATTTTGACAAGTACGAACTATATACACTTTTAATTTTTACATGAACGAACTATTTACGCTTAAAATTTTGACAAGAACGAACTATTTACACTCATAATTTTGACAAGTACGAACTATTTACACTTTTAATTTTGATAAGAATGAACTATTTACACTTAAAATTTTGACAAGTACGAACCATTTACACTTTAATATTTCTAAATATAAAGTACATATTTCAGTCTACCTATCTAATTTACTTAGCTTTACGTCCTGTGTTTCTGACCCACTTCGAGATATGAGTGAACAGTGAAGATACATAGTTGCTGTCGGTCTGTTGATCAGTATCAGTAAATTAGCCACTACCTAGGTTTATGAGTCACTACTTTTACTATTGTTTTAACAATGATAAGATAATAAATGACTAACAAACTATGGCACAGACTTCATCCATCAGGCTAAGCGTGTGCTGAGACGCAGGCAACGAAGTTCCACGAAGCGCCGGGCAGAAACAAAAAAAAGTGAACTGGTAGAGTAATTTTTTTCACGAATGTGCTTTACTTAAATGTAACTATTTAATCCATACAAATCATTAAAAATTAAGTGCCTGTTTGTAATGTCAAAATAACAGCTTCTTAGGGTTCCGTAGTAAGCAAGGAACACTTATAGTTTCGCCATGTCCATTTGTCTGTCTGTCCCCACTGTAGCTCAGAGACGCTTAGTACTAGAAAGCTGTAATTTAACATAGATATACTTATTAATCACGCCGACAAAGTGCTAAAACAAAATGTAAAAAAAGGTAAGGGAGGTACCCTTTTTTACGCACGTATGGAGGGGATGATATATTTTTTTCTCGTCTATCCCATGGTGTGGGATATCGTTGGATAGGCCGTTCAAAAATATTGCGGGTTTGTCAACACCATTTTTGATTCAAGGATCCGTTTGCGTAATATTAAGCTTTAAAGTGCTAATTTTTGTTGCAGTCAACGGTCCTCCCGCCCTGCCAGCAAAATGGTTGGTTATGGAGATGTGAGAAAATTCATAACTGTATTACATAATTATAATAAAATTTAAAGGGAAACTAACACAGCTAAGTGGGCTTTACAAGTTAAGGAGTAATAGTCGATCAACTTAAATTTGCAGTTGGAGAATTGACCGTCAACTACAATTTTAAGTTTGTTTTGGGATACATGCATTTCAACTTCCCAACTAGGGAACCCTACATTGCGTGGTCTGACACGCACTTGGCCGGTTTTACTAAATGCGTATGAAAGTATATACGGTAATATTAATAAAAAAAAAACATTTTTATTTTTTTGTCTGTTAGTCTGTTCCGGCTAGTCTCCGAAACGGCTTAACCGATTTTGACGGGACTTTCACTGGCAGATAGCTGATGTTAAGGAGTAATACTACTTTTATTTTAGAAAAAGTCACGCCGGCGAAGCCGCGTTCAGCAGCTATCACAAATTATATCCAGCCTAAAAAAAAATAATTGCATGGGTATACCATAAATTCATAATTGATTCAGTGAGGATTGTGACGAACTTTATATTTGCAATTTAGCTTAGAAAAATATTGTTCTCATGTACCTTAGTAACTTTTATTATTATTTATTATTATTTAACAGTTTATGTACACACATATAAACAGACAAGAAGAAAGGAACAGAAAAATACGTACAAAGGTAAGTACTTTTAATAATTTATTGAGAATATATGTACCTATATAATATTGTTTGTAAATAATAATATTGTTTGAGGGGCTTGTGGCTAAGTAATAAAAGCCGCACGGGTCGACCCATCAGATTAAGCTACGCTTGCCGCGGTTGGTCCGTGGATGGGTGACCATCTTTACATACCAAGACCCCTTCGTGCCTCGGAAAGCACGTTAAGCCGTTGGTCCCGGCTGTCATTTGTAGATCTTTGACAGTCGTTACGGGTTGTCAGAAGCTCGAAACTCTGACAACCAGTCTTACCAAGGGATATCTTGTTACCTAGTAACTGGGTTGTGGAGGTCAGATAGGCAGTCGCTCCATGTAAAATACTGGTAATCTGGTAGCTGTATCCGGTAAGACTGGAAGCTGACCCCAACATAGTTGGGAAAAGGCAGGCAGATGATGATGATTGTTTGAGAATAATATTATTACCTATATATTTAAACCTAATCCTAAATGTTTCATAGTTAACAAATAACCAGTAAAGTCACGATGGAGCATACGGTGGAGGTCTGCCCGGCTGGGGCAGAGCACCGCCGTGTCCTCGTGGAGGCGATCGGCGGCAGAGGATCTCTCGCGTCCGGCCCTGGTTCAGGCGGAGCGAGAGGGCATGGGCAGCCGTCACCTCCTTCTGCGAAGCAGTAATGCTCGCGAAGGAGGAGGCAGGACGGCTGAGGGAAAGGCAAATTTCGCGCCCTCTCGCCCTTAGCCGCCGCAGGAGACGCCCTGGGCGTCGGGAATCCCGGGCGAATTTCCGGCCACCGCAGGCGTGGGCTTGCGGATGGTGAGCAATGGGTAGCTCGCCGTCCGGTAAGGACCAGGCCCGGGTCTACGGCGCGTCGTATTCCACGCGCGCCTCAAAGAGATGTCGTCAGCACAAGTGTTGGGGTCCACTAGGGCCGATGCCTGCCAGGGTCGCGGGAAGGTACTAAAGGGTCACCGAGGCCCCTGGCAACACAGGCAACAGGAAGGAATATGGGTGGGTTTTAATCAGTAAGAGTCTGACACACCCTCTCGATCCGCCCAGAGCGGGAGAAGTTATTTGATGATTTAACATCCAAAAAAAAAAAAAAAACATAATATTGATTAAGACTTGTTACACTTGTAATGGCAAACATGTAATTTGGTTTAAATAGGTTTTTATAATTTTATTAATATTTTACATAGATTATATTATATTTTGTGAATGTGAGAACGTTGTAGACTTGATAGACTAGATTTTTAGACCATTTATTTTTTGTTAAGTAGGTACCTGGTATTTCATGACAGGCCTACACTGTCCTCCCATACTTATTAACACTGTAATTTGAAAACATTGTCAAAGCGAATTATTTTTAAAAGAGTAACCGTGGAGTTTCTTGCCGGCTCTTCTCCATAGGAAACGATCAATTGGAACCGTGCACCTAGCTTCTGACGTTTCATAAGTGTCAAAGTAGGTTTATGTGAAATAAAATGTTTTGATTTTGATTTTTTTGATTGCATTCCGGTTTGGGGTGGCACCGCTAAGACTTAACTGCTTGGATTGGAACGCGCCGAGAGGGCTGTGCTCAATGTTATGCTCGGTAAGCTGTATAGATTTGCCACAAGTAAATAATAATAATAAATAATAAATATTTATTTGACTTAAAAGTACAGTTTTACAGGTTGACACTTAATTTAATCAAATAGTCTGTTACAAAATAAATGATCAATGACCCCCATGCTAGGAAAAACCTGTGTTAAAGGGGTCACTTCGAAGAGGGGGTAAATTGTACGAGGAATGGACGCTACTAGTAAGTAACTTCCATTCTTGTGCCCCAAGCCACCCTCAGGAAGCATAGTCAGGTTCCATTAGATCCATCCACTCGTAAAGCCAAATGTCATCTGTCTCTTACAAAACAGCTCTCGCTAGCCGCCAGCTTTATGTAATAAGCTCACTCATTTATTGTGACTTAATTGTAATAGTTACACATTATACTCCGCAGACTTTTTTGTGGGTATTGATGAGTACTATAAACGTGCTACAGAAGGGTCAACAAACATATCCAAATAAGTATCTAATTTAAACAACCACGATGTCAAAACAAAATTACAAAACTGGCTGTATAATCACGACTATTCCCGTACAGAAGACCTTAATCTAAAATAATGTATCATTATAATTCTACAAAAACGGGTATAGAAACACATGCAACATTACACGGACACACCTTACACGACAACAAACACCCCCACACATGACCCCACATAACACCCCCTCCCCTCTCGTACACCGCACTACAGCCCATTCCCACTCACCCAGGCATCCCCTTTACACACACAGTCACACATGCATATTAATAGTTAAACCAGGTCATTATGGGTTTATTAATACACGTAAATAAATAAAGGTTTCTTTTGTACACGCAGTTACAGTATAACACTGAGTCCTAAGTCACAGGGTTAGTTTCGGAGGCAGGGTTTTTCATTATTTTTGCAGCTTTTTCCCAAAATCCAACGTACCTATGTGAAATGTATTGGTACAAAGGTATGTTGTGCCAATAAACTTATTTTATTCATTTATTAGATTCTTTGAACGTTTTTATTAATAATAATCAATAAAAACGTTCAAAGAATCTAATAACTTTTTTTATTTCCATTGACTAAAAAGCAAATCATAAAAATAATACTACACCATTTCCAATATGCAACTTTGCTTATTGTTCTTTCCATGGTGTGTCACATTTGGTTGGTACTTTGTTAAAAAGTGTAATTTGTGGTTGAAAATTCTCATGAATCATGAATAAAATTATCATGTCGTAAAAACTGCCATTTCTAATAAGCATAACTGCCTATTATAATATAATAAAATAGAATGAGATGTTTAATTTTCGTTATTTCAGAGGAAACATTTTTACATAACAATGGGACTACCCGTTGAAAAAGTCTTTTATTACTTTGACAAAACATTTACCACCGCCAAACTGCAAAGCAGTTTGTTGGCAGACGTGGCTCCATTTTTTAATTTTATTTTTTTGTTTATTTATTATATTGATATGTATCTTTTTGCAGGTTACAACGATTCTTACATTTACAAAAAAGACACAATTATTATATAATTATATTTTTTTTATAGGCTTTGACAAAATTTATTAAAGTAGGTATGTATTTTATTTTTAAAGGGGGTTTTTGTGATACAACTGTTTATATCGATCGGAAGGTTATTAAAAATAGTTGGGAATAAAACATTTCTACACCTTCGTGGCCGAAGTTGTAAAACTGTTTAAGTACCAAGTAGTCATGAGTATTATGGTTAATACTCATGAAAATGAACAACTTAACCAGAAATCTAAAAAAAAACCTGCGGTTCGACGCAGATCATCGGTGAGATTAGTGCGACCACGTTTAAACTCATTAAACCAGTTATAAACAGTGGCACGAGATGTGGCTTCATCGTGAAAGGCCAATCGAAGTCTATCATAACTTTCTTGTTGACTTAAATGACATCGAAAGTCATAAAAAAATCATTGTACGTTATTTTTCTCGCGTTAAATTCATGCTGACGTGACACAGACAATTTTCAATTTGCCGCCAAATCGTAAACAAATGACAAATGAATAAAACACATACACAATAATATTGGCAAAGAGTTCCATTTTCAAAATTTGAACTGTTTTTTTATTATATCGTTTACAAGTGGCCAGTTCTAAAAACGTTCAGTGTCGCCCTTGTACTTCCGGACCGCGCACCATCATTTGATAATACTCAACCGCTGTAGTTTTCAATTTGAAAGATTAACAACGCTCATCCGTTTCAATAACTAGATCAACGATTCGTTTGTGTAATTTATGAAATGGGAAGTATGACAGACAATTTATGTGGTGTAAAGTTGTGTGTGTTTGTTACATACTACTTCGTCACATACTAGCTTTTGCCCGCTGCTTCGCTCGCGTGAACGCCGGAAATAGGGATGATGCTTGGGTAAAAAAAGTAATCCTATTTAGTCCATCAGTCAGATAATAAAAAAAATATTACACGTATTTTTTTGCTTTATCTTATAAAAAAATTACTCAAAATCAAAATCAAAAGCCATTTATTCAAACTAGGCTGAGAATCAGCACTTTTCGAACGTCAAAATTACATAAGACAGTCCCCCAAAACGCCCACCCTTCACCACTTCCTAGTGCTTTAGCTGGGAAGAAGAACAGCAGCACAGCTGTCTGTTCAGTTGGAGAAAAAAAAATGGATTCTATACAACAGTATGCAAAACAATTTACACCACGTGCAACGCAAAACATTAAATTATTAGCCATATGTCAGCTAGCACACCACTATACCAACAAAAAAAATAGAAAAGGAAAACACCGAAAACTATTCTCAAGCAGAGATAAAAACGTAAACAGAACTAAATACCCAAATAAAATCCTCCAAGTATAAAGGGCGTGCCCGATTACAGTCACAAACGATGAACTAGGACCATCAAAGTAAAATACATAAACAGTTAATTACTAATAACAAACAATGTTCAGCAAGACTTACATAAAACGCATTGAAGTTGGGGAGTGGGGCTCGCTACGTCATGATTCAGTATAAAATCTAGCAAGGCGTGATGCGTCATGTTACATTTTAACTCAATGTATTGCCGTAATCTTTGAATACGTAAAAAAAGAAAATAAACATGTGTCCATTATTTCAGAATCAGAATCAGAATCAGAATTTTATTTACTATGAATGCAGGTACAGGTATAAGATGTTGTACTTACATTAATGAGATCAGCTACAGTCTACCTTACGGCGTGCAAATTATTACATAGATTAAAACATTAAAACAAAACAATGTCAATAAAACAAAATAGAAATTAAAGTGAAGTCAATTAATAATATTATAGTCAATTACAAAGTCGTACATGGTCAAATTACAATTAATTATAACAATCACAATCTGGATTTCTTAATAATCTTGGTATCTGACCAACAAAAAAAATCTATATTCCATAAAAACGTACTACCGAATGAACTCTTGCACACGGTTTAGACGTCGTGACCTCGTTCAGTTTCATTGGTAAAGTTTGCCCTAACACGTTACATACATAATTAGCCTATAATGTTTCCACTGCTGGGACACAGGCCTTTCGGTGAGAGGGAGTAGGCCGTAATCCACTAAACGGACCCAGTGCGGGTTCGTAGATGTCACATGTCTTCGATCTTTTGGTTCAAGAACATGCCAGTTTCCTTACGATGTTTTCCTTCACAGTTTTGAGAGCAGAGGTGATGAAATAATTTACACTAAGTAAAGCGCCTGTCTGGGTTCGAACCTAGGACCTACTACTCGTAAGTCGCGGCTGTTACCACTGGGCCACCACTGCTCTCAACTAACACGATAACCTTTGCCAAAACTGATTGACAAATTTTCAGACTGCGCGTCTCTGACAAAGATCTACGAATTACAGCCGGGAACGACGGCATAACATATGTATTTTCTGAGGCACAGAGGGATCTCGGTATAGATCGTGGATGGTCAAGCATCCACGGACCAACCGCGGCAAGCTGTCGCTTAACCTTGATCGATTGACCAAGCGCCTCCTGATCTGATATTAGTATCACATATGATATGATATGTACAGATTTAATAATCAACCTATAATGTTCCCAATTTCCCCTGCTGGTATACAGGCGTCCACGCTGTGAGGGGGAGTGAATTGTAATTCACCACACGCATTGTGGGTTGGTAGATATCACATGTCTTTGATTTTTATTGGTTCTAGGACATGCCGGATTCCTCACGATGTTTTCTTACACCATCTTGAGAGCAGACACATAATTATGCGTACATTTCTGGTATTATTAGACGGATTTATAGTTGTGTTATTCTTAAATGTTATGGCAGAAGACTACTCACATTTACTCTTGTTCAAGTCCCAGCTAGGATTCTTTGGACTGAGTCCAATAACCGAGTTCATGTTGATTTAGTGTTCTGTTGTGTCCTTGTACCTTTGCAACTGTAACAAGACAAAAATCCATTTAGATGGTTCAATAGAATACAATACAAAAGCGGGACAAAATAGACTACATGTCAAGACTGTTAATATTCATCGAGATATAAAAATCATGCACCTTTCATCATCAACGTCTGGTCGTGAAAATGGACGTGCGTTATAATGTTTGAAACGTTGCACAGGTTCAGTTTCTAATAAGTTTAAAAACAGGTAGAAATCTGTTTATAATATCAGTATCTTCAATATTCAAAATTGTCACGGGTATAAATCTCAAGGGTATCTACCACAGAGGCCCCTGGCAACAGAGGCAACGGAATGAATACGGGTGGGTTTTATTCAGTAAGAGTCTGACACACCCTCCCGCTCCGCCCAGAGCGGGAGAAGTTATTTGATATTTTCCCACACAAAAAAAAGGGTACCAACCACTTAAAATTTTGCGAAACACACAAGAGAGAACACTGAGAAAATCAAAACTAAATATTATTGGTTCACAAGTCACATAATTATTATACAAAATCTACAATTCCCCTAAAACACAGCAAGTCTTCACGAACACTCATAATGAACTAAGTACATAATATAATTATAGTTTTAACATTTAACTGTCGTTATCTAATGGGAAAAATGTTGTAGCACGAACGTAGCAACCAGGCTTGGTCATTCTGTGACCAATTAGTGAATTTATACATTAAAATAATATTTTAATCACAATAATAATACCTAATAATGATTGATTACGTCGATCGATGAATTTTACGTTAGGATCATGTACAGTGAAGCCTTTTAAATCTTCGTCAGTTTCAAATTATTTCCTTTATCTTATTAGGACACGTAAATACTCTTTGAAGCTACGACACTGAGCATACAGCTGTACAAAAAACTATAATTACTTGATAACACAGACCAAATATGCATACATCTTTGACCATTGTCGATTTGACATTAACCTAAAATTTTTTAATGCTGTTTACTTATAGGCTGAGGCTACAGTAGGCAGCGATTTACGATGCGACTGAAAAAGCGAAACGAGATAAACATGATATGGCTATACTATAAGCGAAAATCCGGCGTATTTTCGGCGATGACGTGGCTACAGTACACATGCTACACAACGAATTAGCATGAGCGATTCATGCGGCTAATTTCGCTGATATGTTGATGTAGCCGATGCCATGATTACAGTAATGTTGTTCCGATCGCTTAAAGAAATCAAAGATCGCTAGTAATATTTGATGTACGGTGTAGCCCTATACATGAGCATTCATTTATTTGTTTTAATCGCTCATGTGTCGCATGTCGCGTCGCGGTGTAATGTAGCCTCAGCTTAAAGCCTACTTAGCTGTGATAATTTTCCTTCTAATTTAATTATATGAAATATATTCATATTTTTTATGTCAGTCTATTGTCTGCCTGTCGGTCTGACATGTAAAGAAGACGGCTGAATCACAGTGCTGAATATCATTCTGCGGTATTGACATTACGACGCAATACATACTGCTGAGTCAGTTAAGCAGATTTTACCGTACAATGAGCAACAAAAATGGCCCTTAAGTTGACGAACATAGAATACAATAGATTAGAATCCTCTCTCCTATGTACATTTAACAGAATTTGTAGAATATAATAGAATAGAATTTTATTTTGCAAATATGGGTAATACATAATAGTTCTTAAGATTACATTTAGCCCAGCCACATTGTACACCATAAAAACAGATATAAATGTAGAAATTTTACAAGGGGTGACACAGTGGGCGGTCTTATCGCTAAAAGTGATCTTTTACAGACAACCTTTGGATGGACCTGCCGGGGTCGCGGCAAAGTCCGAAAGGGATACCGAGGTCCCTGGCAATACAGGCAATGGAAGGAACATGGGTCAGTTTTATTCGGTAAGAGTCTGACACACCCTCGCGCTCCACCCAGAGCGGGAGAAGTTATCCACCCAGAGCGGGAGAAGTTATTTGATAAGTCCCCACCCAAAAAAAAATCTTTGGAAGGAAACATATTTTGAATTTGACTGTACGCAAGGCTACATATAAAGCTATAAATTTCCAGTATAAGCTGACCTCTCATTGTACGGAAATCGTATACAATGTGAGATCAGCTTATACTGGAAATTTATAGCTTGATATGTAGCCGTGTGTACTTAGAAGTTTTTGTCGAGAAACATTCATCGATTGTCATCATTTTTATGGATCCTACATTACGAAATTCCGAACTGATAATTGTCTACTCGTATTAACTTGAGAGCCCTGACACCCATAACACAAGTTCAATCTTAGCTTGGGTGTCAGAGGTATATAACTGTGTATAAACCTACAATTTTATAAGACTATAAATGGTATGATAATCAAGTTGTAATGTAAATTGTTAAACTGTAAATAAATATTTTTATTATTTTATTATTATTTTTTATTATCGACAAAATTCAACAATTGTGCAGGGTTTATGGCGGATATTTCCGTTATCCTTATAATTTATGCCCATGAACCATAACAGGTCCTGCGATTTGCCTTTACAAGTACCAGCGCTGGGGCTCTGTCTCGCAAAGATGGCCGTTTTCGTGGATGTGATGCATATTTTCCCCCATCTTGTTCTTTTTGTGTTTGTGTTTTTTTTGCGTGAAGTTTACCGCAAATAAACGGATTTTCTTTACCTTTTTAAGTAATTATTAACAATACAAGTCCAGGCAATCCATTCTGTAAAAACTCACCGTAAAAGTGGGCTGTCATTCCATAATATACAAGGTGTCGTTTTACACCCTCGTCAAATTTCAGGAGGCTTCTACAAGAGACTTATCATCATCATCATCATCATCATCATTTCAGCCGATAGACGTCCAATGCTGGACATAGGCCTCCCCCAAGCACCGCCACTTCGACCGGTTTTGTGCTTCCCGCATCCAGCGGATTCCTGCGGCCTTCACAAGGTCATCGGTCCAGCTTGTAGGAGGCCTTCCAACGCTATGTCTTCCGGTACGCGGTCGCCACTCCAGAATTTTTCGGCCCCATCAGCCATTTAATCTGCGAGCAATGTGCCCTGCCCACTGCCAATTAAGTTTTGCAATTCTTCGGGCTATGTCGGTAACCTTGGTTCGCCTGCGGATCTCTTCATTTCTGATTCGAGAGACTTATAGTTATAATCAAATCAAATTACGACACCTACTCAATAATAAAGAACAGAATCATCCCGTTGCGTATGCGGTAGTGTGTGTGTAAAAGGGCAGTTACAGTGCGGTATCACATAGACCGCGTTTTAACATGCGTGTCCCACACATGCCGATTTCCGAAAATTAGAAAAAAAGAAAGACCTACTTATTTTATTATTGATTCTTGTCGAGAATCATTAGCATAGTTACCTCCTTCAATTTGACGAGGATGCTAAACGACACCTTGTATTACGAGTAGATACTATTGACAGCTCACTGCAAGCTCACTTCACCTAAGATTTCACGATGATATTTTTACAGAGCAGCGGGCTAATTGCGTAACACACAAAACGTAACACATAAAATGACAATTGATCGGAATGGGTTTCATTTTGACAGATCACCCACGTCCATTGTGTTATTTACGTTGCTGAGCAAATTAATTTTTCAAACCTATGAAGCAGTGGATTAGCAATATCCTTCAAAACTCTCGAATTGTGATTCAAACTGTGTTGAACTGAACACGTAATTGGCAAAATACTGATGTTTAATGTTTAAACAGAGCAGAGAGCTAAGTAATAACAGCCGCACGGGTCAATCGATCAGGTTAAGCTACGCTTGCCGCGGTTGGTCCGTGGATGGGTGACCATCTTTACATACCAAGACCCCTCCTCATGGTCCCGGCTGTCATTTGTAGATCTTTGACAGTCGTTACGGGTCGTCAGAAGCTCGAAAGTCTGATAACCAGTCTTACCAAGGGGTATCGTGTTACCCAGTAACACAACTCCACAACCCAGTTGTGGAGGTCAGATAAGCAGTCGCTCCATGTAAAATACTGGTATTCAGCTGTATCCGGTAAGACTGGAAGCTGACCCCAACATAGTTGGGAAAAGGCTAGACAGATGAAGAATGTTTAAATAGAGCAATATTGCCATCAATAAGACTGCTGAGAGGATATCTGGGAAACCTTAATACTCTCACACACACACACACACTCATACACTTTTACATTAATTCTTTACAAAACCAGTCGCTTTACTAATTACGAAGCCAATTGAATTCAACCATAATGGATACTTAATTAATTATACGCTTGGAATTCACTATCTTTTAAATGAATCATCAAAGTAAGTGGTATCGCTCTAGGATAACCCGCTGCACGTTATATTAATTAAGTTGTTTTATATAAAGTGATTTTAAAATATTAAAAACTTTCAAAACGTTCAAAATCAATTCGCAATCTCATCTCAGCGACTATCAATGTCAAAAACTTGTCAAAAATTAAGGCAAATTAGAGGTATTTTTGACAGTTTGCTACTGAGATTAGGATGCGAACGTCAATATAAATATGGGAAATACCTAGCTGCACCCCGCGGTTTCACCCGCATAAATTTCGATCCCGTGGGAATATCGGGGTAACAAGTATGTCATGTCCTAATCCAGGTCATGGTCTACTCCTGTGCCAAATTTCATCCAAATCCGTTCAGCCGTTTTGGCGTGATAGCGTAACATACAAATAAACAGGCTGAGTGGTAGGCATCTTGTCAGAGTCATGACATGCAGCTGCTGTCTTTTTTTTTTGTTTGTGCTCGTGATTATAAATGTAGATTTATTTTGTTTTATTTTTCTGTTAACCTACTCGAGATCTTTTTGTATGCACGTATTTCTGTGACTTTATCCTTTTTTTTCTTCCTTCCTTTCTTTCAAACAAACAAAACTTACTTTCGCATTTATAATATTGGTTAGGATTATTATTAATATACTAGCTGCACCCCGCGGTTTCACCCGCATAAATTTCGATCCCGTGGGAATATCGAGATAACAAGTATGCCATGTCTTAATCCAGGTCATGGTCTACTCCTGTGCCAAATTTCATCCAAATCCGTTCAGCCGTTTTAGCGCGAAAGCGTAACATACAAATAAGAAACATGCTGAGTGGTAGCCAGCTTGTCACAGTCATGACATGCATCTGATGTCTTTTTTTTGTTTGTGCTCGTGATTATAGATTTATTTTGTTTTATTTTTCTGTTTACCTACTCGAGATCTTTTTGTATGCACGTGTTTCTGTGACTTTAAGGCTCCTACATACTGGCGCGACTTGTCGCGCGACGCGACTCGACACAAAGGCACCGCGTGTAGCGCTACAAGCGGTGCCTTTGTGTCGCAACGCGTCGCGCGACAAGTCGCGCCAGTATGTAGGAGCCTTTATCCTTTTTTTCTTCCTTTCTTTCAAACAAACAAACTCACTTTCGCATTTATTTATAAGATTAGTTAGGAATAGGATTAAGTCGTTTACGCCACACGGCATTTCATACAAATTTTCAAGTCATTATTTTTCGAAATGACTAAACCGATTTTAATAAAACTTCACACACATAAGCAGGATAGGTCTAAAAAGTTAGTAGGAAACATGTTAAAAATGTCTTATTTAAAAAAAATATAATTGGAAATTTCTGTTTGTATGGAATGGCGAACGGCAGGCTTGTATGGAAATTTCGTACCGCTAATAAAATTTCGTCTTTTGGGATTTTTTCGATGTTTTAATTGGTACCGTTAATAGATTTTTTTAAGTACATTTATTTTATTTATAATTAATTAATTCTTAATATTACTTCATCTAAGAAGGGGGCAGGTCGGGTAATACCCTCATGGCGAGCATAGCTTAAATACCAACATAACTGCGTTTAGTTTACGACTAAATTACGTGTAGTTATTTTTTTTTAATATTATTAATTAATCCGAACTTCTAAAAGTAGTACACTTACATGAAAATAAATGGCTTAGTTGCCTTAATATGTAGTACAAATTCTATAACAAAACAACAAAAAAAGTAAGCGGTACGAAATCTGCCGTTCACATTTAAAATCGCTCTAATTTAACTGTAACACTATTTTTCTAAAATGTTTCTGCTAACTTTTTAGACCTATATTATATATCTTGCTTATGTATGTGAAGTTTCATTAAAATCGGTTCAGTCAATTCGAAAAATAAGGACTCGAAAATTTGTATGAAATGCCGTACGGCGTAAACGCTCTTAAAGTTAGGATACCTCTCTGAAGTTATATGTCAAAATTCACCCTGTATACCTACAGTATAGTCGTGGCACAGAACGAGCGCACGTCGTGTGACTTTTATGTCATCGGTTTAAATTATTGTAGTGATCGGCGTGCGTGTGAGAAATGCAACTTCTGTACCTATATGTTATTTTTTTATGTTATTCAGTTTTTTATGGAATACAGTTGCAATTATTTTTAAGCGGTTGGTCCTGGCTGTCATTTGTAGATCTTTGACAGTCGTTACGGGTCGTCAAAAGCTCGAAAGTCTGACAACCAGTCTTACCAAGGGGTATCGTGTTACCCAGTAACTGGGTTGTGGAGGTCAGATAGGCAGTCGCTCTATGTAAAATATTGGTATTCAGCTGTATCCGGTAAGACTGGACGCCAACTCCAACATAGTTGGGAAAAGGCTAGGCAGATGATGACAGTTTCAATTATTTATTTCAAGTATTTATTTATTTCAGTAAAAAGAGAAATTAAAGATCACCTGATTTCGAACATAACCTCGACCCTCCAACAGAATATTATTAATTTATTTATACCCACGTTTCAAGTCCAATGCAATTTTACATCATATTCATTACGCCATATACGAAAATATTCTAGAAATTTATATGGCAGACGTTTTTACATGCAAATCCATCCTTTTAAGATTTGAAGGTAGTCGTGTCATCTGTCATTTACCACTTAAATTGTCTTTAACGAAAGATGTTGTGACCCATTCTTAATTATTAAAAAATGATCATAATGGCGGGATGAGTCTTATGTATTTTTGAACCTATTTATGGCAAGACGTGCAATTTAAATAAATAATGAACGCAAATCTTCGCGGTTTCCTGTTCCAAGGGTGCTATTAAGTCATTTTAAGTAAGTCACGTGTATTTATGTGAAGAGGAAAAATGTTGGAGGCTTGTCGTCTACAGCGTTAAAATCCACTTAATGAAAATCTTAAATCCATTCATCATGCTGTGCGTTATCGTGTGTGTGCTGTCTCACTGACAGCATACACACGATAATGCAGCATAAACCGCACAGTCAAAACTGCTGGGATAAGGCAGTTGTCCCACCGCCAGCGAGGAAGTGACTAACTATTGACTATTTTCTGGCTCAAAAAACGTACAATAGATATAATATATATTAATAGTTGATCGCTGACTGTTCACACCGCCAGCGAGAACTCGCTCCACTAGTTTGTCGCTGAGCGACAAGAGCTATCAAAGATAATACTCGCTCAGCGATACTTGCTCTGTGATGCTCGCTTGGCGATCAGGGGGGTAACCATCACCTCTTATAGCAGTATTATTTCAATATTACTTCAGCGTGAGAAAGAGATGGAGCTATAAGTCCAGTATAGCTCCATCACTTTCCCACTGTGAAGTAATATTATAATAATACTGCTATAAGAGGTGATGGTAACCCCCCTGAACTCACGCCGAGAGACCAACTAGCGGTCGAGCGAGTGGTGCAAGTAATCGCCCGTCACACTCGGACACTCACTGATAGCCCAGCGACAAAACTATCGGAACTACACACTCGCTGCTTACTGCTCACCAACTCGTTTTCAGTTGCTAGCTCTACTCGCTACTAGTTAATTGCATATAATAATATATATATATTATAAGCAAATATAAAAATGCCTTAAGCACGAAACTCTGCACAAAAGTTCCTTATATAACGAATGTACTTAAGGTGTTGATAGTTGGCACCATTTGGAGCATTTTGAGCCTTACACGCCTTAGACGAAGTGCGTTTTTTTATCTGCTATTTTTAGGTAGTTGCCAACAGTGCCCCAGTTAAAGCTGGTATGGTATTTGTTTTCCGTTTTCGTGGTTTATCTATTGTATATCTAATCTAATAAACTAAGTTTCAAGCATCCATGTTATTAAAAAAAAAAAATACTAGACACTTTAGAAGACGTAGAATAATTAAAAAAATTGAATAATAAAATTGCCTCAATCATTCCAAACTTTTAAAATCATGCTTATAATGATCCAAATGGTGTCAACTATCACCCCATTAAGGCTAAGGCACCTAGCTTCCAAACCCTCCCTCCTGTATATGCACGACATATTGTCTCTGTCTATTGCCTGTGGTTAAATATAGCACACATCGGTAACCGGAAAACTCATTTTGTTGTATTTGTTGAAAGACAATATGAGCCACAATTATGATGTTCACATTATAAGTAGTGCCACATACGTACATATATAACCTAAGAGGTTTTTGCAATATTACAGCCCACTTCATTATCCACATATTAACAAAACAAAAATATATGATAATAATGACATACACCATGAAGATATTACCACATAAAATTTTAAAAATAATCTAGGTACTTTATAATTTACAAGAAAAATAATTTTCAGCTCGTGATCGAATCTATTCGGTAAATTAATTCATATGAATTTACATACATTCATTAACTCATGCCTTTTTCCCATGAAGCAGGAACTACAGAACGCTACCTGCTACGATTCGTACATACGAGTATAATAGAATAGAATAGAATACTCTTTATTATGTAATGTAATAAAATACAGATAAAAATGTTGAAACTTTACAAGAGGTAACACAATGGGCGGTCTTATCGCTAAAAGCGATCTTTTACAGACAACCTTTAACGAACCAAAAGGAGTCTTTTGCTTCTTTGATATTGCCAGTTTAAACGCTTTTACGGTAGCGCGCAATGTGACGCACGCAAAACACTGTGCTTATGGTTGGTGAATGCAGCGGAACAGAATAATAATAAATAATAATAATATTCTTTATTGTTCTCTCATATCCACAAACACAGCACAAAGTCAAGGTAACACTTAATAGAGACTGGTGTCTGTTGTAGGTAAAACCTGTATTACAGAAGTTAGAGGATATTTAGAGTTAAGGGTACAGTTTTAAACTTGTTTTTTTTTTTTCGAAAACAAGTAATTAAAGGTTGAACTTGACCTTCAATATGGAGTTATTGAAGGTCAACGTTCAAACTTTTTAGATTTTTTACCTGAGAACGTTCCCGGTATAGTCCAGTACAAAAAAAAAGTGACTCTCGGCTTCGTTAAGGCGCTGACAAGACCCAATTGACCAAAATAGGCTTCTCTTAAGAAAAAAAATTGGCAAAACTGTATAGTTTGTGGTAGCGGAAAAAATATATGTTAATTTTGAACATATTTCCCAGAACTTGGTTGTTACTAAAACACGTTTTGAAAAAAAAATCATGATATAAACTAACGTTAAACTAACCTCTTACCTTGAGTTCAAATACAAAATATCTGTATTAAATATCAACATACATTACATATTTAATTATTGACAAGAACGTCTTATTTGAATGCAGAACTTGGTTGTTTTTTATTTTCGATTACTCAACTTAATTTTGAGTAAGTAAATAGATAATTGCTTCATATTTTGCAATAAATTACAAGCGTTGTGTCATCGCGCTTTTCTTTCTTTTCTATGCAATCTGACAGAGACCGCGGTTTAGGTGTTGTCAGCGTCTTAAGCGTCTCTTTACGCCTGTTATTAATTTATCACATCTAAGTTATGAATAGAAGACCGTGATAGTGATGCTGAATTCAACTTTCTCAAATACATAATCCTCACGCGAACGTGCCACAATGCCGAAACAAACGGAAGACGATAATGACGACAAACACGTGACGGCAAAACCGTCCAATTTGTAAACCGAACTCGTGTGAGTCATGCTGATTCAATTCAAAGTGGCGTTGTATTGTCATTGATAGGAATAAAAATCCGGCCAAGTGCGTGTCGGACCATGCACAATTCACATGTTACGTAGTTGGGATTACTTGGGACGAATTTATTCCAAAAACAAACTTAACCTTGTAGTTGAAAAACCTGTTCTCCCATACATCGATATATACCACGGTCGATTCTCCAACTGCAAATTTAAGTTGGTCGTCTATAACTCGTTAACTTGTAAAGCCTACTTAGCCGTGATAGTTTTTCTTTTAATTTCATTATATGTACTACTGCCATGAATTTTTTCACATCTCTTTAAACAACCATTTAGCTGGCGGGAGGGGGGGACACTCGACTCTAACAAAAATTAGTACTTTAATGCTTCATATTACGCAAGCGAATACTTATATCAAAAATTGGTGTACACAGACCCGAAATATTTTTGAACGGCCTATCCAATGATATCCCACACCATGGGGTAGACGAGAAAAAAAAATATCATCCCCTTATTACGTGCAAGGGAGGTACGCTAAAATTTTTTTTTTCCCCATATTTTATTTTAGCACTTTGTCGGCGTGATTAATATGTATACCTATGTCAAATTACAGCTTTCTAGTACTAACCGTCTCTGAGCTACAGTGGGGTCAGACGTCTGTCTGACCGACAGACAGACAGACGGACATGGCGAAACTATAAGGGTTCCTTGTTTACTACGGAACCCTTAACAAGATTAACTAACACCTGTCTTACAAGCACCGTGAATAATGCCTGGGTTACACGAGGCTAATTTCTGAAGCTAAAAGCGCTATTATGTTTCCATTAAGAAGCATGTCCATTTAAACGCCTCGATTTTTATCTCAGAACGATTTCCTGAAGGAGGTATTTCTTTCAGTTTGTCATTAACTTTTGAATAACCCATTATTAAAGTCTTCGCTAATAGCTGAGACGTCATCATCGCAGCTTCTCTAAAGTAGTCGGTTTCTGTCACTATTCAAATATAATGATGGGCTGACACGAGTTACAATTTTTAATTTTGAATAATTTTTATGACGCCACGCTTCGTGAGATAAAAATACTGTACACTACAGTAGTGATGGGTAACTCATCAATTTTATTTGAGGTTGAGGGAGGACCTCACTTTACCTCGTGAGGTTCTCACAAGGCACCCCTCATTTGAGGTAAGGAATCGTCAACGGCGTATTCGTCTCACGACTCGTGAGCCCGAGCCGAACTCAGCCGAAAGTATGAGGGAGCGAGGCGGGCGGGCACGACGACGACTCACGAGTACTCCCTAGTCTCTACTCACTCGCGACTCGCGAGTCACGAACTCAATCGCCTCACCCCTCGCCACGATTTCATATTGTAAATGTCAATTTTTGAAGAGGAAATTCGAGTAACTCTTTCAATTTGCGCTCATGAGTACCTCAAACGAGAGGCCTAATGAGTGAGGGACTCATCACAACAATACAGTATTTTTATCTCACGAATCGACGCGAGCTTTACTTGTGGTAGCCAAGTGTAGAAACACGCTGTGAATTTGTGACGCACCACACACACACTTCCCACTTTGCTATTATCTCCGACGGTACCTGGAGCTCCTCCTGCGCGTACACGCACATTCACAGCAAGTAAAGCGCGCGTCGCTTTGTGAGATAAAAATACTATATTCCGGCCACCGAGAGAATGCGTTTCTGACATCTGTCAGTTGGGCACGAATAGGAACTAATAAAGTTTATTCGTAAAACACGGTTTCTTTTGTACTTAGTCTGACATCTGTCAGCTGAGTACGCATTCTCTCATCGGCCGGGGTTTATAAAACGAGAGCGTAGCGAAGTAGGTAATGATCTTATGTTTGATAGTAGATATGATAAGTTTGACACCGACATTATTCATTTGGTTAATCATTACGATATAGGGCGACCTAGTTATTATATTTATATTGTAACACAGCTGTTGGCCGCGGCTCCGCCCGCGTGGCTTTTTCTAAAAATAGCCTACGCTACTCCTTATAGCGTCAGCTATCTGCCAGTGAAAGTCCCGTCAAATCGGTCCAGTCGTTTCGGAGATTAGCCGGACGGAACAAACAGACAGACGGACCGACACACAATTTTTTTTTTTTTTTTTTGTTATAAACACCGTATATACTTTCGTATGCATCTAATAAAAAGTTGTTATTTTGGCATTACAAACAGACACTACAATTTTTTGTTTTTTGTATAGATGTATTTATAATGAAAATAAATAAATCTTCTAAAATGAAAGTAGTGTAAATTACTCCTTATTACGTCAGCTATCTGCCAGTGTAAGAGCCGTCAAAATTGGTCCAGCCATTTCAGAGATTTGCCGGAGCAAACAGACAGACAGGTAGACACAAAAATTGTAAAAAATGTTATTTTGGTTATATGTACCGTGTATACATGCATTTAGTAAGATGTGGTTATTTTAATATTACAAACAGACACTCCAATTTTATTTATCTGTATATATAGCCAAGCTATCAGACTGCAGACTGGGTAATCTTTTTAGGTTAAAAATATAAAATTTTGCTATAGCTTGAGTCGCCACGAGTGAAGACGAACTGAGACCAAGATATAGATCCTATTTTGGAAGAGAATTAAAGCGTGATGTTAGTCGTAAATGTTGATTTATTATTTGTTTAGCACCATCATTGATGTTCTTAGAACTTTATTTTGTACTAGATGCGCCCCGCGGTTTCACCCGCATAAGTTTTGACCCCGTGGGTATATCGGGATGAAAGGTATCATGTGTATTATTCCTGGTTATAAACTATCTCTATGCCAAATGTCATCCAAATCCGTTTAGTACTTTTTGCGTGAAAGAGTAACAAACATCCATCCATCCATCCTTACAAACTTTCGCATTTATAATATTAGTAGGATAGCTTCATTAATCTTTTAATGCAATTATTTGGCTGGAAACGCAATTTTTAAAATTGGGCAGTACTTTTAAGTTTTTGAAAATTATAGTAGGTAGTCATTTTTATTAGGGTTCCGTATGTCTGAATGAAAAACGGAACCCTCATAGGATCACTCGTGTGTCTGTCTGTCTGTCTGTCTGTCTGTCACAGCCGATTTGCTTTGAATCTAATGATTAGGTTGAAATTTAGTAAATACATACATCAATTTCTGTGACCCAAATACGGACCTGTTACATAAATAAATAAATTTTGAATATGGACCCTCACTTTTGGGAGAAAATTAAGAAAAAAAAAAAGTGTAGCACAATGTACCGTAGACATATTAAATGAAAGGGATTACTGTAAGGGTCTCCAGTATATATTTTTTTATAATTTTTAAATAAATTGTTTTAAAGTTCCTTAAGAATATGGATGAAAATTGACCATTCCCCCGTTATCTCCGAAACTGCTGATCTTAAAATAATAAAATAAAAATACAGAA
Source organism: Atethmia centrago (assembly GCA_905333075.3). Taxonomy (NCBI): domain Eukaryota; kingdom Metazoa; phylum Arthropoda; class Insecta; order Lepidoptera; family Noctuidae; genus Atethmia; species Atethmia centrago. Next base: position 28,882,576 of record HG995374.1, read on the forward strand.
AAAAGTTCTATACTTAATGTGAGGCTCATAAATATAATTTGTAATAATTTTAAAATAAATATTTTTAAAGTAGTTAGGAAAATAGACGAAAAATGGCCATTTCCCCCTATAAATTAAAGAACAAAATATAGACATAGTTCATTACTATGTCTATATTTTGTTCTTTAGATTACAGGAAAACCTATAAGAAGTCTATGATCTTAAAATAACATGGTAAATCTCCCAATATTGTGCGTACAAACTTACATTTGCAGTTGGAATGTATGGCAGAATACGTTTTTCAACTACAATTTTAAGTTTGTTCTTCGGATAAATTCATCCTAACTGCGGAACCTTTTATTTTGCGTGGCCCGCCCGACACGCACATGGCCGGTTTTTTGACAATTTAACCGCACAGTTTTAGTGGTTTTAACTTTCGTTTTGTCCGTTCCACAAAAATATACGTCAGCAATAATCATATTATACTCGTACCTACAGTGTAGCGATTTCCTTATGACATAATTTAAAATTACGAGTTAAAACTGTTTGGCCCGCGCCGTAATTTTTACTTTTTTGTGCACATAATTAGTTAATAAAACTATCCCGGCGGAACAAAAAGATCAAGTGAATATTATACATATTATACAAGTTTTAGAGTTGTACGATGGCCGCCGAGCGTCAGAACCCATCGGTTGTTGGTGACTCTCAGTTACCAAAACAAAAACTCGATGCTAGTTTAAATTAAAACAAAGCTAACAATTGATTATTAAGCTGCTACTTTATACATAAAATTATCATGAAATTGATCGTCATTTTGTCAACATCTCTTCATGGATTATACAATGTATAAATAACCTCTAAAACAAAATAGTATACGAATATTTAAACGGCAAATTATAACTGCCAACATAGGTAATAAGTATTAGTACAGTAGACTATACATATATAAAAAATCCTAATAATGTATAATAAATATTAGATTGATAAGCTAAGTTTTTCAAAGCCTTCGCTCTCTTACTATTTTTCTGTGTCCGACAGGGTCCATAATCTATACTTACAGATAAATAAAATTGCAGTGTCTGTTTGTAATATTAAAATAACCGCTTTTTACTAAATGCATGATGTACGAGTATACACGGTACATATTACTAAAATAACATTTTTTACAATTTTGTCTGTCTGTCTGTTTGTTCCGGCTAATCTTCGAAACAACTGGACCGATTTTGACGGGACTTTCACTGGCAGATAGTTGATGTTGTAAGGAGTAATGTGGGCTATTTTTAGAAAAAGCCACGTGGGCGAAGCCGCGGGCAACAGCTAATGATCACATATAATTTTAAGTTACCACCTAAGTACACATAGTCGAATGCAAATAAAGTATTGAGTATTGACACTTCGACACGCATTTCGATATTACTCACATTTTGCTTAGAAGATAAGAGATAAATTATCAACCACACCTGTCAAAAATCCAGGTATTTTTGTGACTAATTTATGTACGAAAATACTTATATCATTATTTTTTTTAGTGATGCAACGAATACTACTTTTACGTATACCAATACCGATTGTACTATTTGCCGAATACGAATACGAATACCTGATTCTACTATAGCACTCAATTATTAGTCAAAGTAAAGCAATATAAATATAAAATTTTATTTAAAATTTTTGTTTAAAAATAATTTTTGAACTTAGCCACACACAAAAACTAAATGGTCGCCACAGTTGCTGACCAACTGCGAATGCAAAAAAGATACAAGTTTTAAGATGTTATAAATGAATCTTTGTGTCTGTCAACGTTGTCGCAACGCAACGCAATATCTTTAAAGGGTTTCTCGGAATTCACTACATAACTACGAATTTCATGAAAGTATTCGGCGAATACGAATGTCGGTAATTTGATGGTATTCGGCAAATACGAATATTCATGTTCGTATTCGCCACATTTTTTTTTACCCAAATCATAATACGAGCGGTTTTTAGCATTTTAAATCGACTTAAGTACCTTGCAAAAAGTGCTAACAGTGACAGATTAATGCGGTTAATGCCTGAATTTTGCCGGTAGATTTTTTCATGACTAGATTAAAATTATGCAGGTACTTTTTCTTAAAATAGACAGTCTCGGTAAATAAAATGTATTAAGCCGGTAGCCTCCTGAATAACCGATGGATTTGATTGCTTCAAAACTCACAATGGCAGGGAACTTAAGAGGCTGACAACAGCTAAAGCGCGGTCACTGTCGAACTGCATAGAAAAGAAAGAGAAGTGCGATGCCACAACGTTGGTAATTTATTGTAAAATATGAAGCAATTATCTATTTACAAAAAAGATATTGATTGGATAAAAAAATTAAAACACTATTATGCTAAAATGTTATTTGAAGAATAATCTGACAAAAAATCAGAATGATTGCAAGTATATTAGTGTGGTAAGTTAATCGTTAAAATACATTTTTAGATGTATCTTCGTGCTTTTTTCTATCGTATCAAATTAGTTGTATTATGTTTTCAACACATTATCTACCTAGCATATATCCTGAAGAATGTCATATATTTTTCTGATTTTGTTTACTGCGGTGGATCATATACTTTTAGGCATTATAAAACTAAAAAAAATGCGTTTAGGTCCTGTAGTCCTCTTAATAAATAAGTGATAATGCCTAATGTAGCTTTCGTTAAAACAGAAAAAGGTGTACGAAAAGAGATTGACCATAGATGAGATGGATTGTGTTAAAGATGATATAGTTAGGAAGAAAGTGAACACTGAGATGGCAGCTGATAAAAATGTATGGGAGCAAAAGAACCAGCTGCACGGGTCTCAAAATAAATTGGGATGCGAGAGCTGGAAGATGATAATGGTGACAGGTATAACTTCAATGTCGCGGGAAGGTACTTATGGGTCACCGAGGCCCCCGCAACACAGGCAACAGGAAGGAATACGGGTGGGTTTTAGTCAGTAAGAGTCTGACACACCCTCCCGCTCCGCCCAGAGCGGGAGAAGTTATTTGATGATTTCCCACCCTCAAAAAAAAAAAAAAAGTTATAACTTCAAAATTAATTATAACCCAAGTTAGGACCAGCTATGTAATATAATTGTATTGTATTGTAATTGCTTTATCATCTATTATTATTTATTTATTTGTAGGTAAGGAAATACAGATCTTATGATTGATGAACAGAGCGCTATGTTATGCCAGGAGGCGTACAAATATGGCGTATCCATGCATGCATAATGATGATATTAAATTAGAAAATAAATTGAACAATTCCATATTATTGAATACTCAGATCTAAATGAGGAATTATTAAAATGTCAAAAATCTATGTCAAAATGTATGTCATTAATATATATTTCATAAAAGTACAAAGGCAGCAATATCCTATTTTTCAATGATAGCAACTTTCAATGCAGTCTGTCAATGTCAAATCAGCTTCATTGTTGATTTAATAAGTTGTAGTTGTAGCTAAGGCCCACGGCGACTTTTTGTAGCGATGCCACGGGCCCAGATTCAGTCGCGGTGCAAACGCGATGCTGTCGCGCTTCTGTCGCGATGCAAACGCGATTCAGCAACGGCACAAAAATACCTGCGATCGCTGCAGTTGCAGGATGGACTCCGTTGAGGCAACATTAATTACGTTGTCTTTAGTGCTGCTTTTACGTAAGCAGCCGAAGCCTAGGCAACGTAAGCAGCGTCAATATTGGATGCACCCATTTAATAAAGAGAGATTACTTTGTGGATATCACTGATGCTCGGTTCTCCACTCACGTGCCACCCTCCCTCCGTTCAGTCCCCGATGTCGTCCGACACGGTCGCGCGTTTGCATAGATACAGTCGCGATGCTGTAGCGCATTAGTAGCGCGTTGGCATCGCTTCTGCAGCGCGTTGCAAATTCGACTAACACGCGTTAGTAGCGATGCTGTCCCGCGTTTACGAAACGCGCGACAGCATCGCTACAAAAAGTCGCCGTGGGCGAGGGCCCTTAAACAGCAACATGTCATCTACCTAAATAACCGTTGAGTTTATAATGTCAACGGTTATTTACAGCAAAAATAGCAATTATCATCATTTTCCTGCCCTTGTCCTATGTGGTACGTGGCGTTGGCGCAACTCGTTTTCTTCTTCCATTCTCACCTGTCAGCAATCACGCTATTCCTTGGCCTGGCCTTCCTCTCCCTCTCCATTCTTCAACATTTATAATCATTACACCAATAGTAATTGCACTGCTTAGAAACCAAAAATATTGTTTACCGCCATTTTGGTCTATCTGGATGTTGCTACCTTTGCATCTCCCCTTCGAGAAAAATTCAAAGAAATAGATATTCTGACTATAGCCTCTCAATATATATTTGATAATCTTATGTATGTACACAAAAATATATCAAATTTTAAGAAAATGTCCGATATCCACAGTTTAAATACCAGGAATAAACATAATCTTGCTGTACTTCACACTCGCCTCCACAGAGTAGGCAACTCGTTCATGGGTCAATGTATACGCTTTTACAACAAACTTCCTATTGCTATTCGAAATTTACCCATTAAACGATTTAAAAGCTGTATTAAAACCAAACTTTGTAAAAAAGGGTACTATAAAATTTCAGATTATTTAGAAGACAAAAAAAGCTTGGGATTGAGCTGCTCGCTCTGATAAGCTTTGTGCTAAAACCATAAAATTTGATATTTAAATTATGCAAAATCATCATTATATACAACTATATGTACATAATGATGTGATGAATATTATAAGCAAAATTACGTGAATATTTATGTACCTTAAAAAGTATTATACGAGTATTACTTTAATTATTGTGAATGTGAGCACTATGTGGGTCATTTTTATTTATTTCTTGTTGTTTTTTTTTTCTCTTAGTTTTAATGATGGTCTGGCATTTTGAGTTCTTTATGCGGCCAACCCAATTGTCCTTTCCTTGGTATTGTTCGTCGAGTCGTTGAGCTCCTTAAGTTTTGAGTTGAGCTACACGATTACTGACAAATGCTTGCACTGACTGGACAGGTCCACTCAAATTTGTGTGGTTCTTTCCTCAAAAGACCATTTCAGACATAGATCTACATGGTCCTCACATGATCTGACCAAGATTATGTCTGGACTTTAAAAGAGACTTTGACCCTTGAGTTTGTTTCGCCATTTCTTCTCAGGGGTAGTCAGATGAATGAATGTCGACTCCATCTAGCTTATTTTTTAATATGACGTGTAAAAGTGATTGTCATATCCTATTTACAGAATAAACAATTTCATTTCATTTCATTTCTCTATGACTCATATGTTAAAATTATTTAATGTCAATATTAATAGTTGTAGTTCTAAATTAATTCGTCATTCAGGTATTCGTCAATTGTATATACACATACAATTACATTATCAATACAAGTACATTTATCAATTAAGAACAATTTATTTTTCTGCCTAGCCTTTTCTCAACTATGTTGGGGTCGGCTTCCAGTCTTACCGGATACAGCTGAATACCAGTATTTAACATGGAGCGACTGCCTATCTGACCTCCACAACCCAGTTACTGGGTAACACGATACCCCTTGGTAAGACTGGTTGTCAGACTTTCGAGCTTCTGACGACCCGTAACGACTGCCAAAGATCTACAAATGGCAGCCGGGACCAATGACTTAATGTGCTTTCCAAGGCACGGATTTTTTTTTTTCTTAAATTGTGTAAAATTCTTTCTTTTTTTTTCTTTCTTTTAATTCGTCTAGAATTTTATTATAAATGCGTGGAGCCATACCCAGGACACTTTTTTTACTAATGTAGTTTTACATTCATAATAACATAAATAATTTTTGTACTGGCTACGAATTGGAACATTTCGTACCATTGTAACTTTTTCAAAAAGGTTGGAATTTGTTTTGACGAAAATACTAATTTCTATTATGTATATCGCCAGTAGCGTAAGTATTTTAATGATTTAAAGTACGGTGCACAGCTGTCATCTGTTTTCAGACCACACATGGTTCTAATTCACCTTTTTTGTGCCTTGAATGGTAATCCCTTATCCGGGGAATTAAACCAAAAAAATATTCCATATCGTAAAAGTGAGGCTGCTAGACCATGATAGGCAACAAGTAACGCGTCTATATATACTTTTCTAGCCTAATTCTCTAATTGAAAAAGTGCATAGGCAGTTTTTTTTACATAGCTGTTTTTTAGGAGCTCTCCAATTAAGGTTATTGTCAATATGGATACCTAAAAACACACTTACTTTTACTTCTTCTATTTCGTTACCATTTTAACACAAATTTTTGGAGCTTCAATTCTTTGGTGGAAATGCATTACTTTGGTTTTATTGAGGTTGCTTATTAAATTATTCATATTAAGCCAAATAATTATGTCAGTAAGAGTATTATTAATGTCAAATTAATAAGTATTTAAGTCCTTACATTTTAATATGGTAGTGCTGTCGTCTGCAAACAAAATAATTTGTTGTTGTTTCACTTTTGGCAAATCATTTATGTAAATGAGAAATAAAGGTGGCCCGAGCACGTTACCTTGAGGCACTCCATATTTTATACTCCTGAAATCCGACACATACGTTCGTTCCGTTTTGTTTTTTGCGCACACTCTTGTGATTTCAGTACATTGCAATCTATTACTTAGAAATGATTCATGATGACTTCTTCTCCCCAGCTAAAGTACTAGGAAGTGGTGAAGGGTGGGCGTTTTGAAGGAGTGTCTATGTAATTTTGACGTTCGAAGTGCTGATTCTCAGCCTAATTTGAATAAATGACTTTTGATTTTGATTTTGATTCTAGCAATTTTAAAACGTTCCCTCTGATGCCATAGCAATGCAATTTTTCTAGAAGGATTTTGTGAGCAACATAATCAAAGGCTTTATTGGTTGTTGGCTGTATTAGATTAGTTAAAAGGTTGAAAATAGCCATGTTAATTGTTTTATTTCTCCAGAAACCATTTTGTTCTTTTCACAAAATATTATTTTTGTGAATATATTGGTATAACGAGTTATAAGTAACTTTATCAAAGATTTTGGAAAAAACGGGTATTTTGGCTATTGGCCGGTAATTTTTATATGCATCTTGTCTTCCTTTTTGTGGAGCGGTTTTATTATGTCTTTTTTTAAACCTTAGGGATAGGTGCCCTCGGTAATATCTATATTAATAATATGTGCTAGGCAAGGTGCTAAAAGCTCAATTACCTACATATTTAATTACTTTTGTAGATATACCGTCAATACCTACAGTACTAGTATTTTTAGGCGTGTTTATGGATAAAATAATATCGGTTTTTAGAACAGGCTGCATAAATATTGATTGCATTGTCAAATTATCGTACTTATTATTTATGTATTTTAATGTGATTATTATAATTATGTATTATTCTCAATGTCATCTATAAAGTGGTCATTAAATGCTTTTGCTATGTGTGCATCATAATAAAGCAATAAAAATATAGCAATACTATAATTCGCTATGTAGAATAAAATCTGCATCATAAAACGTGTATATCTAAATAACAATACGTATAAAAATAACTACACAATAGATCATTTCATGGCTAACAGCGATCTTACCAATATCGAGGATGGCCCATTATGGTCGGCAGTAATAAATAATGAAGAATCTCGTGGTATATTTACAGAAAATTATGAAAACAATGCAAATTTAGCAGGGATCCAGCAGAATATCAGCGTTAGATATATTTGCCTGACACATTCTGAGCTGGACTCCCATTTGGTGCAATCTTGAGATGCACACCTCACTTCGTATATTCGTTAATTCATTATTTTGAAGAGTGTCATAGACTCATAGCCAATAGTGTCATCACATCACGTGGAGCGGGAGGGTGTGTCAGACTCTTACTGACTAAAACCCACCCGTGTTCCTTCCGTTGCTTGCGTTGCCAGGGGCCTCGGTATCCCTTTCGGACTTTCCCCGGAAACGTAGGTTACCCAACTACTTAATTGTTACAATAGGTATTTATTTTACTCTGCATTCTTGCTGCGGTAGTATTCCTCAATTTAAAGCGATTGCGAAGTATTCTTACGAACTACGAATACTTCCGAACTTTTGCAACACTAGTCAGATCTTGATAAAATGTTCAAGGTATCAATTGGGTCATACTTAACTGTATTCAATTGATTTAATCCCCCTGCCAGCTAAATGGTTGTTTTTGGATATGTGAAAAAAATCATGGCAGTAGTTTAAATAACGAAATTAAAAGGAAAACTATCACAGCTAAGTAGGCTTTACGAGTTAACGAGTAATAGTCGACCAACATACATTTGCTGTTAATAATTAACCGTGACATCCATGTATGGGAGAACATGTTTTTCAACTTCAATGTTAAGTTTGTTTTTGAGATAAATTCATCTCAATTAGGGAACCTTCGTTTTGAGTGTCCGACATGCAATTGGCCGGTTTTTTATCAAACACTTAGGTTAAACAAAAGGGGTACTAAACATTTGCCGGGGTCGTGGGATACTACGAAAGGCCGTGGCCTCTGAAAACGCACAGGCAACGGAAGGAACACGGGTGGGTTTTAGTTAGTAAGTCCTGACATGCCCTGCTCTGCCCAAAGTAATTTTGTGTTATAGTCACGAATCATAATTTTAATCAAGATACAACCTGCCACTGACCCAAAAATTGCAAAAAACGTAAGAAAATTTGAATTTCGCGCTACAGCGCTACAGCTGCGGATTCACCTTAAACTTTGAGAAACTCCAAAATAGAAACTCCAAAATATTATCATAACTTTTTTTTGTATCAAAAAGCTTTTTAGTGGTTTGGAGGGTTCCGTAGGTACCTCAAAAGGAAAAAACGGAACAATTATAGGATCACTCTTGTGTCTGTCTGTCTGTCTCGCCGGCTGTCTGTCTGTCACAGCCGATTTTCTCCAATTCTACTGGACCAATTAAGTTGAAATTTGGTACACATATGAATTTCTGAGACCCAAATATGGACGTGTAACGTAAATAAATGAGTTTTGAATATGAAGGTCACTTTTGGGGGTCAAATTAAAAAATTTGCAAATTGTACCGTGTGACATATTAAATGAAAGGGCTTGTTTTGAGGCTATTAAATATATTTGTTATTAAAAATAAATATTTACTTCCCCATATCTCCGGAACTCATGAGCCTAAAATTTTGAAAAAAAAAAATGAAGAAAATAGTTCTTTACTTATAGATTACAGGAAAACCTATAAGAAGTCTATGGTGATAAAATAACATGGTAAATCTCTTAAAATTGTGCGTACAAACTTATAATTATGCAATTGGAATGTATGAAAGAAAACATTTTTCAACTAAATTATTATCTTGGGATAAAAACACGGTAGATAACATATTCATTGTACGGAACCCTCCCCACGCGAGTTCAACTCGCACTTGTCCGGTTTTTCAAAACGTCAACCAAATTCAAATGATATTTATGAAGGGACAACATAATAACTTGTACCTACTGACGTTGTAGGTGGAATCGGCTATTGTGTTGCATGTTACTTAATTAACGAAGCTGCTGGAAGGCCAACGCATTGACAATGGTGTAAACTCTATCGGTTACAATGCCAATCCTCGTTCACCTTGATCCATTCACATTGACAATTTTCGCGGGAAGAAAATAAATTTTCATGTTTTACATCGAGTGATATTTTTATTGTAAAGGATGTAGGGAATGGATTTTCATTCCAAATAATTATGTAAAACAATGAATGTATATTTAATATATATATATTTTTTATATATTTTTGGATATTCAATGGACATTTTTTTTTTCATAAAAACCTATCCCACTAACCATAAGTGTGGAGTAGGTTTTTTATGCCCTTTTCCCTATGTTGGGGTCGGCTTCTAATCTAACTGGATTTAGCTGAATATTTCTACAAATCAAAATATTTTATTACACATAAACCACCTACATGTGAACGTTAGAAGCGATTGAACTGTAAAATCATTGTACGAAGTTTTTTTTTTGCAAATAAATACATTTTTGAATAATAAGTTTTTTTGTCCTTTGGGAAGTCTTCATGGATAGGGTATCCATCCGTCTGGGGAGAACGGAGGTTTACGAGTATGTGGGACTCCCTCTATTAAAACCCCACTGTTGCTTCTACTACCATGAGTTGGGGGACCAAAGTGACCTAAAAATATTAATAAATTAATAATTAAAAATATCTTACCGACTCAGCACGGGATTCTCTCAATCGGTTTGGTGTTTAACTGTAGATAATGTTAGAATCCATAATCGTTAGCTATTGTTTAAGCTACGGTTTGAGAATGAGCACAATTGAATTTTTTTTTTACAACACTGATAAAGAGATCCTTACACTGTTTGTCCTCCGCACAAAATCAACGGGACGTCAACGAGAAACGAGATTATTCTAACCAAACGAACGTGACGTCCCGGTGGTGGTGTGCGGTGGACACGCAGCCATAGTAAATGTACTTATCGCTATTTCGGCGCCGTCACCTCGCTTCTCGTTGACGTCCCGTTGATGATGCGGTGGACAAACGGCCTATGGCTTAACACACGAGTGTTTGAAAGAGTAGACAAAAGATTGAAGTGAAGGAATCATTTAAATTTATGATTTAATTTCTATGTTTTTAAAAAAATTGGCTTACGGTAAACGAAAATATCGTGAGAAAATCTGGACTTGAGCAGTCTGAAAGGGCTGCTGTATACAAGCGTGGTATTTAATAGTTCAACTTATTATTATAATAGAAGAATAAATAGAAGATATCTTTTCCTTGCGTAAGTGGTGTAGTTATAAACTATTTTATTATTATAATGAATATTATGGGAACACATTTATATAATAAATTAATAACACACAACCTTTCACGTTTACCGCAGAACACTATAATAATCCTTATCACTTTCCGATATGAAAACTGACAAGATCATAATTTATTTTCTATATACAGTCCGTACATGAGATAAGACATTCTACTGAACGTGTCATCTATCATCTTATAAAAACTTTCTATACCTACCTGGTAACTTTCGTAAGAAAATTCGGTCTTTTCAGAGGTATCTCTAGAAAGGTAGGTTTAGGAAAAAATCGAACTCGTCTAACTTTACGCGTATTTACATTATGTAACTTACCTATTGAATAAGTATCATTAAATCAATAAGAAAAAAATACATAAATCTTATTAGGAAGCTGAGAGAGAATTTATGAGCTGGTAAATAAAAATCATAAAATGTTCCTCAATATTACAATGTTCCTCTATATGACCAGATCATAATACCATTAAGATAATAGTCATGATCAGCCTATAATATTCCCCCTGCTGGGGCACAGGCTTCCTCTATAATAGAGGGAGTGGGCCCTAATCCACCACGTGGGCCCAGTATGGGTTGGTAGATGTCACATGTCTTTGATTTTTTGTTCTAGTACATGCCTGTTGCCTCAAGATGTTTTCCTTCATCGTTTTGAGATGTGAAAATAATACAAAATAATAAATAAATTTATTTCTGTAAGTAGGTTTGTACAAACACTTTCACACGTCAATCATATTTTTAAAACTAGATGAGGTCGGCGTTTCCTATCTGAGTTCTCTGAGAAGGAAAGCCGAAACAAACTCAAAGGACACAGTCTCTTTTACTTTTAAAGTCCAGACACCAATCTAGATGATCTGACCATATCATGTAGATTGGTGTCTAAAATGGTCTTTTGAGAAAAGAACCACACAGATTTAGTGGACCTATCCAGTCCGTGCACGCATTTGTTACAACTTAAGGAACTAATTGAGATAGAAAAAAAAATAAACAATGACCCACATAATCTTCACGTACACAATAATTAAAATAATATAAAATATTTATGTTATTGTTTATACAAACATTCATCAATGTCAATGTATATATAAAAATCCAAAAATAATCTTGGCCAGATCATTTGAGGACCATGTATGTAGATTGGTGTCTAAAATGATCTTTTGAGGAAAGAACCATACAGATTAGAGTGGACATGTCCAGTCAGTGCACGCATTTGTCACTAATCGTGTAGCTCAACTCAGAACTTAAGCAGCTCAACGACTCGATGAACAAAACCAATGAAAGGGCATTTGGGTAGGCTGCATAAAGTACTCAAACTGGTAGATTATCATTAAAACTAACTGAGCACCTGCTAGCACAGTTCCATAGTTCTACCAGCAGGTCTGTGTTAGTCTGTGGTTGGGAGGAAGCAGACAAGGTCATATAACTCTGTTGTCCTAACACACTTCTCAAATGTTCTGCGAGTAGGTAACATTTACTTAAGATAAGCTGTTTTATCTCCAGAGCACACTCCGCTGTTATCTTTTACCCGATTTCGTACTCAAAATACTACAACTGAAGCATTTTTATATTTTTTCACTAAACTTGTAGTTTTGTCGAAGTAATATAGTGAGATGTTAATTGTGTCATCAATTCATAATACTCATATTATCATTATAACATTATTAAGACGCTGACAACACCTAAACCGCGGTCTCTGTCAGATTGCGTAGAAAAGAAAGAGAAGCGCGATGACACAACGCTTGTAATTTATTGCAAAATATGAAGTAATTATCTATTTACTCAAAACTGAGTTGAGTAATCAAAAATAAAAAACAACCAAGTTTTGCACTCAAATAAGATGTTCTTGTTATTAATTAAATACGTAACGTATGTTGATATTTGAAACAGATATTTTGCATTAGAACTCAAAGTAAGAGGTTAGTTTAACGTTAGTTTGTATCGAGATTTTGTTTTCAAAACGTGTTTTGGTAACAACCAAGTTCTGGGAAATATATTCAATATTAACATATATGTTTTCTGCTACCACAAACTGTACAGATTTGGCATTTTTTTTTCTTAAGCGAAGCCTATTTTGGTCAATTTGGTCTTGTCAGCGCCTTAATGTCAACATTCTATTCTACTGTCGGGAAAAACTTTTGCTCAAATAGAGATGGAAAACTCTTTTAGGGAGTCTTCCCACTACACTGTAACATACCATGACCGTGCTGGGAACGTGTCAGGCAACTAAAATATTATTTTTATTGACAAGCCTAAGACTATGCACACTAGACCGTTCCATCACCGGCACTGTAACACTGTAACACTGTCGCGTGCCATGCCCGGAGCGTCAACAATAGGGAATATGCATGTATTTTTTTTTTTTTACAGTAATATAAATCCAAGAAAAGTATTAAAAGTTAAATTAAACTACTGCATGTTGCTCAAAAAAAATGGAACTCATGATGTGACGTCATTTACCAAGAAACTTCTGTTTGTAGCCCCAAATCATGTAAATTAAATGATGTTTTGTGCTTTATTCAAGCAGAAATCGCACTTACTTACCTTAGTGAGATTTCAAACACTTTGCTAAGAATAGATTTTTATTAACATAGTTTCTTTCGTCACTTTCGGCATTGTCAAAAACGACGCGTTTTGAGTTTGCGTTCCGTTCCACCAAAAAAACGCAACATAAATTAATGAATTATAAAATAAGTAAGGCATTTTTTTTTTAAAGAATAGGAATTTGTTTCTTGACTCCTACACAATGTATATTTAAATAATGGACAATAATGTTCCAGTGGGCATAGTATTCCGTGTCATGTTTCTTTCCGTGCCTGATACGTTCATAGCACGGTCATGGAAAGGTACGGTGTAGTGGACAGAGAGCTTAATATAGATAACTGAGTTTTTAGGTAAACCAACATTATCTTCCATAAAAATATTCCTTCACAGCTTAGACGCAACAGTTCAATCGTACATAAATACAGATATATAAACTCACGTCATTTTCCCATGAGGGTAGACAGAAACTTAATCATCTGTACTGGTATGTGGGGGCCTTTTCCATCAATCCAGCTATAACATCCACAGCTGAACATGGAACTATATTATAGTTCAATAGCTCATAAATACTATTAAACACACGAAGAAGAATTTCCTTAGGAAGGAAATTGGAACAAGGGAGAATTGATCATCTTTACTTGTATGTGGGGACCTTTTATATCGATCCAGCTATAACATCCACAGCTGAACATGGAACTGTATTATAGTTCAATAGCTCATAGATACTATTAAACACACGAAGAAGGATTTCCTTAGGATGGAAATTGGGACAAGGGAGAATCGCTATTTGCCCAACGTTACAAAAGCAAATGACATCCGAGAAACAACAAATATTATTTAGAAATGTTTTTCTAAATCTTGTTCAGGAAAGTTTTACTAACACTACCCTTAAACTAGTTCTAAAGGTCAAACGTACTTGCTTTTATCTCCAGCAGAAGAACAGAATCCACGTCGAGGACAAAAACTAAAAATTTCTCAAAAAATATATTATACTAAAAAAGTCTTGCAATAATAGTAAAATAATACACAAAGAGATTAATAATTCACTTGATTGAAACACACTGACTTATTGAACACTGACAGAGTTTTTTGACAAATACGGTTTGTTTCATTATTGTTCATGGACGCTCCCATACCGCTGTACTAAAGAGTTTAGCGTTGGGATCGGTATGGTGTTGTTGTGACTAAATGTGGGTCAGTGTGGACAACAAGGGCGCGGCCCCACTGCGCATAGCGTTTGTGGTGAACTCTTTTGGTGATATTTTAAGGGGACTACAGGATCTAAACGCAACTTTTATAAGTTTTATAATGCCTTAAAGTATATGATCCACTGCAGTAAACAAAAGCAGAAAAATATATGATATTCTTAAGGATATATGCTAGGTAGATAGTGTGTTGAAAACATAATATAACTAATTTGATACGATAGAAAAAAATCACGAAGATACCTCTAAAAAAATATTTTAACGATTAAACACCATACTAATATACATGCAATCATTCTGATTTTTGTCAGATTATTCTACAAGCAACATATTAGCATAATAGTCTTATACAATCTATAGCTTTTTTAAATCGATAATTGCTTCATATTTTGCAATAAATTACCAGCGTGTTGTCATCACGCTTCTCTTTCTTTTCTATGGAATCCGACAGTGACCGCGCATTAGGTGTTGTCGGCATCTTAAATGGAGCAGTTACACTGTGCGCACCTTATGTTGATACCTCGTGTGAACTGGGGCTCCTCGATTAGTTACTACATCGAACGTCCTAGGGGAATCAGTTGTTACCATGTTTAATTTACAGCGAGGTGCTGATGACTATTTCCATAATATGGGTACATGAATGTTACATATTATTAAAATAATCCTCATATTTACCATTTCTGGTTCGCACTTATCATATTATTTTAGTAAAATTAAGTAACCGCCTACCTACGTACCATTTTCATATTCCACTTTATTTCAATAATTATAATTATGTGTTTGAGTTAGTTTTTACCAAAAACCGAAATAACCCAAAACTGCTTTTTTGGTTAGTTTTGACGTAAATTCTGTCAAGCAAGGTATTTAAACTTACAAGATACACCTATTTTTTATGAACGCCAATAAGTTAAACTAAATAATTGTACGCGAAACATTACCTTTAGGCCAGTTGTACACGGTACGGTCGTAGAAAAATCGTATGACCTTGTATAATGCGTTACGGCCGCGGCGAAGGCGCCGGCCGTAGTGCCGCCGTGTCTGTCAACAAGCTTTCATAGTGATCCCTACAACACTGACGGCCGTACCCGTACCTACACACGCCGAATAAATCGTAATTTCTCACGACAAACCCGTAGTTTTCCACGGCAAGAAAAACGTGTATGTACAAAGGGCCTTATGCTAGATTTTTTTGCATTACTGGGAATCATACTTAATTAAGTTCCACAAGGCTACACGGCTTGTCACGCATCAGCTGTGCCTTATTTGTCACACATCAGTTGTGCTTTTTTAGGGTTCCCTAGTCAACAAGGAACCCTTATAGTTTCTCCATGTCCATCTATCTGTCCGTCTGTTTGTATATCTGTCAGTTTGTCTATCTGTCCGCGGATCAGCTCAGCATGTCGATTCTGTAAAAATCTCACCGTGAATACTCGCGTGGAGTGAGCTGTCAGTGTCATCCCACTGATGCTAGGGAGTGACCAAGCATTACATGTATAATCATAATCGACGTTTTAACAATATTTTTATGCTAATCATTTTATATTATTTCAAAACTTGTATTTAAGTGTTGAAACGTAACTATTTAGGATTTTTTAAAATAAAATATCAAAACAGAAATTCAGTCAGAAACTCAATTTGGTTTTTTTTAATCCAAAAGGTTTGGTAATATTCGCACCCGCCATCTTGCATTTTAGATTTGACATCACTTTCGGCTTTAACACCCCTGAAAACCATGAAAACGACACCCATGATGAAAAATCTGAACATTTTTGCAGCCGCCATCTTGCTTTTTAATTTTGACCTCACTATCGGCTTTGTTATATGTAGTATTGATGACGGTGATTTTATGGATATTATTTTATTATTGGCAACGCGTAGGTCAGTATAAATTTACCTACCTAAAAGAAAATATTAGAAAGGTAATAATTAAATAATCCGCACGTTTTTTATTCAAATGGCTCATGTACACATATACACACATCGTTTTGTTAGGTTTCTGAGGGGATAAATTCTATGGTCCGTCAGCCAGGCACACTTTTAGCACTCGATCACTTGACACACTCGGTTATCTCTTCTTATTGAATAGATTTGGGTTAATAACAACGCTGAATAACGTCGCACAGTCTTTAGTCGACTCAATCCACTATCGCTTCTTCAAAACACATTGAGGTTGGGTTACGGGATTGCGTTTATTTAATCAATTAAAACACATCGCGATCGGGTCATGGGATTGCGTTTATTTAATCAATTAACTGATTATGATCAATAGAATTAGCATAAAAATATTATTCAAATCTCGATTATGATTGTAAATGTAATCCTTGGTCCATCCCTAGTATCAGGTGGGATGACACTGACAGTTCACTCCACGTTCACTTCACTTAAGTTTTCACGGTGAAAAGGTTACAGAATAGCACTGCAGAGACTCTTAGTACTAGAAACCTGTAATTTGGCGTAGGTATACATATTTAATCACGCCGACAAAGTGGTACAATAAAATCTTGATAAAAATATTTTTGTAGGGTACCTCCCTTGCACGTAAAGTGGGGATGTTTTTTTTTTCTCGTCTATCCCATGGTGTGGAGTATCGTTAGATAGGCCGTTCTAAAATCTTACGGGTTTATGAAAACCATTTTTCGATTCAGGGATCTGTTTGAAAGAAAGAAAGAAAATTATATTTATTTGCCACAGAAACACGTGCACATAAAAGCTATGGTAATTCAAATAAATAATAAAACAAAACAGATTTATGCTTATGAATACAGAAGATTGCGTAATATTAAGCTTTAAAGTGCTAAGTCAAGTCAAGAGTCACTTGACTCTAACAAAAATTAGCACTTTTAATTTAGCACCCCTTTTTATTTTTTTTTTTTTGGATGGGAAATCATCAAATAACTTCTCCCGCTCTGGGCGGAGCGGGAGGGTGTGTCAGACTCTTACTGACTAAAACCCATCCGTATTCCTTCCGTTGCCTGTGTTGCCAGGGGCCTCGGTGACCCTTTAGTACCTTCCCGCGACCCTGGCAGGCAACGGCCTATTTAGCACCCCTGCCAGCTAAATAGTTGTTTTTGGATGTGTGAAAAAAGCATTAGTACGTACCTATATCGAATTTAAAAGAAAACTATCACAGCTAAGTAGGCTTTACAAGTTAACGAGTAATCGTCGACCAGCTTACATTTGCAGTTGGAGAATTGACCATGACGTATATCGATGCATGGGACAACATGTTTTCAACTACTGTTAAGTTTGTTTTTGGGATAAATTCATGCCAACTACGGAATCCTTCATCGTGCGTGGTCTGACACGCACTTGGCCGGTTTTTTTTTTAATTCAATGCAGGGGGCCTACCATACACGCATTATACCCTACCATTATAGCAGGTAAATAACCTGTCGTGCTAGTTTGTACCATGAGCGCGTCAAGTCGCAGGCGAGCCACCGATCACGTGACCTAAACAGGTGAGTGGCGTTCTTTTTACCCGACTGCCTCAGGAGGGTAATGTTTTTCGAGAGTATGTATGTATGTATGTATGTATGTCTATTTCTTTGGCACGCTCTGTAGCCTAAACGGCTTGATGGATTTTAACAAATGAGGTGTCTTTCGATTTGCCTTAATGGTAGGAGTGACATAGGCTATATAATATTTATAAATTGCATCTGCAAATACAAAAAAAGAGGGGAAGTTTTTTTTTAATTATTTGCAACAATATTGGTATCAAATAAAAGCTAGTAAAGAGTAATTTTCAAATATATATATTAATAAAATAAAAAACTTGAAATAAAATAAATTAATTAAAAAACAAAAAACCCGACTGCAAAAACACATATCTGAAAAAGGAAAAACAAGCATTATAATCTAGATAATTTTGGTCTTGCAGGCGGGGACAGTCGAATAACTTGAAATATGGTGTAACTTTTGATTGTCCCCGCCTTCAAGACCAGAATTATATAGATTATAATGCTTGTTTTTCCCTTTTCATTTTCAAATCCCAAAACCGAAAAGTTCTTTGACCCAACAAACTCGCGGTCATCAGTAACATGTGACAACTACTCGTACGTGTTACCTAAGGAAATAACTAATATTTTTATCACAAATTTTCAGCTAAATTAATATTCAAAATCTTTTTATTACTTCACAAGTCTTTGTCGTTGGAAATATAAATATCAGCTAATACGACTCGAACGTGTAAAAAATATTCAATATGTTTTCAGAAGGTATTAGAAGAAAAAACGATAAGGATTGTTATTTAGGTATTAAGTTCTGTTTATGTTTTTATGTTGTAATTTTTTTATTTTTTATTTCTGCCTGAGTACGGTTTTCATTATTTTGTTGGTATATTGGCGTGTGCTAGCTAACGTATGGCAAGTAATTTAATTTAATGTTTTGTGTTTCGTAGTGTTCATTACTTTGCATACGATTTGTATAGAATCAAGTTTATCTAACTAAACAGACAGGTGTGCTGCTGGGGAGTTTGTTGCGCCACGTCTTCTTCCCAGCTAAAGCACTAGGAAGTGGTGAAGGGTGGGCGTTTTTGGGGAACTGTCTTAAGTGATTTTGACGTCCGAAAAGTGCTGATTCTCAGCTTAGTTTGAATAAATGACCTTTGTCTGTCTGTCTGTCTGTATCTACGTGACCGAATAAGTTGAAATTTGGTACACATACGAATGTATGTAACTCAAATACGGAAATGTAACGTAAATAAATGAATTATGAATATGAAGGTCGCTTTTGGGGGGTAAACTAGAAAATAAAAAAATAAAAAGTTTTCAAACTGTATCGTTGATATATCAAATGAAAGAACTTGTTATGAGGGCCACAAAAATATTTTTTTTTATTTTTAAAATTAATAGCTTTAAAGTTATTAAAGAAAATTGATGAATATTGATCATTCCTACCCCTTATCTCCGAAACCACTTAGCCTGAAATGTTGAAAAAAATACAGAAAATAGTCATTTACTTAAAGATTACAGGAAAACCTATAAGAAGAGTATGGTCTTAAAATAAAATGGTAAATCACTCAATATTGTGCGTACAAACTTAAATTTGTAATTGGCATGTATGGGGGAACATGTTTTTCAACTACAATGTTAAGGTTGTTCTTGAGATAAAGTCATCCCAAGTACGGAACCCTTCATTGTGCTTAGTCCGACACGCACTGGGTCGGTTTTTTTTAATAGGCCACCTAACGACTGGAGTTTAGGAAATGGTTACCTATCATTATTTCGATCAGCCATTTCCAACTATGTTGGAGTCGGCTTCCAGTCGAATCCGAAAGCTGAATACCAGTATTTTACATAGAACGACTGCCTATCTGACGTCCACAACCCAGTTACTGGGTACTACGATATCCCTTGGTAAGATTGGTTGGCAGACTTTCGGGATTCTGACTACCCGTAACGACTGTCAAAGATCCACGAATGACAGCCCGGCAACGGCTTAACGTACTTTCCGAGGCACGGAGGGGTCTTGGTATGTAAAGATGGTCACTGGGTTTGTTTGTTTGTTACGCTTTCACGCTAAAACGGCTGAACGGATTTGAATGAAATTTGGCACATGGGTAGACCATGACTTGGATTAGGACATATAATACTTTTTATCCCGATATTCTTACGGGATCGAGACTTATGTGGTTAAAACTGCGGGGTGCAGCTAGTAGTATTATTAAAGTTACTTTTAATTGATCGTCCAGAGAGGTAATAGGTACCTAATGATTCTTTTTATTAGCATGGTTCCGCTTTAAAGGACAAAGGTAAATGTAGCCATTGGCATTTTAGACGGATCACTGGAAGATTATTCTAAACATATCTAGTATGTTTTATAAATAGAACCTGGTATATTATTCCCAAGATGTAAATTGTGTGACTAGTGGCTAGATTGTAGGACTTGTGGCTAGATAAAAACAGCCGCATGGGTTAATCGATCAGGTTAAGCTACGCTTGCCGCGGTTGGAACGTGGATGGGTGATCTTTACATACCAAGACCCCTCCGTGCCTCGGAAAGCACGTGAAGCCGTTGGTCCCGGCTGTCATTCGTGGATCTTTGACAGTCGTTATGGGTCGTCAGAAGCCCGGAAGTCTGACAACCAGTCGTACCAAGGGGTATCGTGTTACCCAGTAACTGGGTTGTGGAGGTCAGATAGGCAGTCGTTCCATGTAAAATACTGGTATTCAGCTGCATCCGTTTAGACTGGAAGCCGACCGCAACGTAGTTGGGAAAAGGCTAGGCAGATGATGATGATGATGATGTTGATGATGATGATAATGATGATGATGATGATGATGATGATGATAATGATGATGATGTAAATTGTGTAAATCGCGTACGAGTCACGTAATTTAAATATCTTAAAATTAAACAGGCTAAACAATTCCTAAGTAACCTAATATTGACTTTAAAAAACGAATCGGTACCCATTTATGATAATCCACCATAATGTGTGATTTGGTCTAGAATAATTTGTTTTGCTAATTACTTTGTTACTTCAGCTGTGAGGAGCAGCATGACCCAGCTAAGACATTTTAACATTGAGACAAATTAAGCCAAGTGTTAAGAGCAATGATTGGATCAAATTCCTCAGCCTTGATCTGTCAAGGCTGAGGAAGGAATTCCAGTTCCAGCAGTAGCCAGTTATGCCAGTTCGATTTGGATCATAAAAAGTAAACAAAATTGCAAAATCGTATTGTAATTTTATTTTATAAACGAAAACAAAATGGGTATGGTATGGTTTGTAGATAGTTTGTATGCAAACGCACCTTTTTATAATCTAAATAACAATGAAATTGGTTAATTGATTAATTCCTCAAACTGGTGAAAACAGTTACTCGAATAATCCGAACTAATACTCGTATAACTAGCTAATTTTGAATCTGTGATGTTAAAGTATTCATTTAAATGATTTATGATGTATAGGCATATTTTAATCTAAATTACGTGCGCGTATTTTATTGGATAAGTATTAATATAATAACCGGTATTATATTAATAAAACAGCTTTGGAAATAACAATTAAATTTTCACCAATTCTGAAACATAAAAATCAGTCATCCTTTGAAGATCGACATATGCTATTGCGGACTTTTTTGTTGAACTTTTTAAAATGTACAATCCTGTAGAACATACATTTTATGTATCTCGTACGGTTTACGTAGCGCACGCCAGTTAAGCTCCCAGTGAGCTTGATTTTTTGCGACATCCAAATCAATAATCGTCATATTTCAACCAATTTACACAAACCCTTAACTAATTATACACATAAACCGTCCCCATGAATTACTCCGTCCATTAGTGAAAACCGTTTGAAAATCCGGTCAGTACCTTTTGAGTTTATCGCGTTCAGACAGACAGACGTGGCGCCCGGACTTTGTTTTATAATATAGGATGCGAAAGTGAGTTTGTTTGTTTGTTACACTTTCACGCTAAAACGGCTGAACGGACTTGAATGAAATTTGGCGCAAGGGTACACCATGACCTGTGTTAAGACATAAAATACTTTTTATCCCGATATCCCCTCGGGGTCGAGACTTATGTGGGTCAAACCGCGGGGCGCAGCTAGTCACCACAATAATCTTAACTTAATATTATAAATGCAAAAGTGAGTTTGTTTGTTTCGTTTTCACTCTAAAACGGCTGAATGGATTTGGATGAAATGTGGCACTAAGGTAGACCATGGCCTGGGCCTCATGACTATGGCCTCCACGCAGGCGAAGCCACGGGCAAAAGCCAGTTTGTAATTTAAAAAAAAAGTTACATACCTACTCTTTTATTACAAAGGAATACAAATTACAGCTTTCCCAAAGAAGGGCAAAGGACATACAAAAGTATGCATAATTTAGTATATAACATGCTGTTCCCGTTATCACTATCTCGAAGGAAGAATTAAAGATAGAGAACAATGCTAAAATGAGAGTTCATGGAAGGACTTAAAGGAGGCCTTGGCCCAGCTGTGGAAGAGTTTAGACTAAAAAAAAAACATAAGCAGTCACGGGGACTGCTGACAGAAATGAAAACTTATCACCGCTCAACGCGCCTAAAAAAGTGTTCACTGCAATAAAATAATGATTGTCTAAAACACAATTTTAACAATGCACAGTATACACAAATTAAACTTTTCACTTCATTTACTGCTACTACAGCAAGGGCGGGCATGTCGGTGACGCGAACCCATAAGTTTTTCCCTACCAAAAATCCCTCAACGCGCCTAAAGAAGTTTTCACTTTAAAAACTAAATGATTAAGACGCTGACAACACCTAAGCCACCGTCACTATCAGACTACATATAAAAAAAAGAGAAGCGCGAACATACAACGCTTGTAATTTATTGTAAAATATGAAGCAATTATCTATTTACTCAAAATTTAGTTGAGTAATCGAAAATGAAAAACAACCAAGTTCTGCATTCAAATAAGACGTAACGTATGTAGATATTTAATACAGATATTTTGTATTAAAACTCAAGGTAAGAGGTTAGTTTAACGTTAAGATTGTATCAAGGTTTTTTTTCAAAACGTGTTTTGGTAGCAACCAAGTTCTGGGAAATATGTTCAAAATTAACATATATTTTTTCCGCTACCACAAACTATACAGATTTGGCACCTTGTTTTCTTAAGACAAGCCCATTTTGGTCATTTGCCTCTTGTCAGCGCCTTAACTGAGAGCTTAAGAGTGAAGTCAAATCACATTTATTTATTCATCATCATAATATGACACTGTCCAGCTGAGTAATGATAAAGATAGACTTTATCTCTACTCAGCTGGACAAGGCGTTTTTAGCTAATCTCACCCAGCTCCAACTCTCATCGCTTCGTGATAAAACTGTCAAACTTATCGAAGACATAATCATGATTTACATAGATTTAGATAATGTTATTGTCGTTTCAAAGGTTATTTATTGTTCCTGTTTTTCAGTGAGATGAAAAGGTCTGATTTCAACAAAACCATTTTATTATAATAAGAAATTATTATGTTGATCAGTCTATTCCTAAAAACATCTAAATTTAAAGTCTAACTAGGCTGAGAATCAGCTCTTTTCGGATGTCAAAATTACATAAGACCGTTCCCCAAACACGACTTTGCATCATCACAGTGAATCACAGTGATATTGTCATTGAGATAAGGTATATTATACGTGAAGCAAAAAAAAAACTGACACACGGAGGAGGAGTGCAGAAAGCTAATATTTTTATTTAATAATACATTAGAAATAAATTAAATAAATAGAGACGATACAATTTCTGAGCAACAAAAACTACTAGGCATGCATGAATTCAAGATAGTATTTCAATCATTCGTATTATCCCACTAATAATAGAATTTGGATAAACATTTGGCACAAAAAGTACTAGTTAGGCTTGCAGGAATATTTATTTGTATAGATTTATATAATACGTGGTCAATGGCGGCGCTAGAGTATCTCATATATATTTAATAATGATGTAGTCGACGACTAGTTTTAATACCTAATTGCGTATGCTAGTGGGTTGCTGTTAGAGGTAAAATAACCGTGAAATCCCGCCCGGGATTCCTGACGTCCAGGGCGTCTCCTGCGGCGGCTAGGGGCGAGAGGGCGCGAAATTTGCCTTTCCCTCAACCGTCCTGCCTCCTCCTTTGCGAGCATTACTGCAGAGAAGGAGGTGACGGCTGCTCATGCCCTATCGCTCCGGTATTAGGAGGGCTATGTTAGGGGTTATTTGTATGCACGTGCTTCTATGACAAATAAACTTAATTCTCTTTATTTATTTATGTTACCATTTATGTATAGACATATATGTAGAAACAGACAAGAAGAAAAGAACAGAAAAAGCATCAACAATAATCATCAGCTAATGAAATGAGCATCAGCTTATTTCTAAAGAAATCCTCTAGAATCTGGGGGTACGGTAGTGCCCACGTCCAGAGGAGCCAAGCGAAGCGCAAGGGCACTACCTACCTTTTCTCGAACAGCTTCGTCGTTTTTTTGAACCCTCATAACTTGGGTTTGGATTATACCAGACAAACCAAATTCTCGAAATATGATGTCAATAGTAGATTTATTAAACATATAAAGTTTCAACTGCATAGCTCTTATACTTTAGATTTTATTGATATCTAAAAAACCCCGATTTCGTCACTGACTCACTCACTGACGATCATCAAAATTCTTAATTCTTAGGGTACTTCATGAAATCCTAGAAAGCTGAAATTTGGTATGCGTATTTTTACGAAGGTGTAGAGTTTGTGAATTTAGGGCTTGTAGAGTTAGGGCGTGTAGAGTTAGAAGCTTAGCTCTACATGAGATTTGATAACTTTTTGACAATGCGAGCCATGTGGTCTCGTCTTGGCAACATTTTACATGAAAATGTTTTTGGTGGGATTCCTTCTTTAGTATCCACATCAAAATTGTTGAAGGTTCTTAATTCTGACGTTTTCCGCTCAAGTTCAGGTTTAACTCGAAATTTGAGGTCGAAGTTGCATAACTTTCATTTCGAAAGATCCTTTCAATCGGGTTTTACCGCGACTGTGTATCAAAAGCTGCAGTTTGCTTTATGCCAAAACTAGTGGGTACAAATCTCGGGAAATAACCATAAGGTATTTATCAGTACTAGCCTGGAGTCCTGATTTATGCCCGGTTTATGATGGCAATAGGCTCGCCTCCTATTACGTGGGAATTAAACATAACTGACAAAATGTGGTTAATACCTACTACAGGGTGACATTGAAAACATGCGACAAATCGAAATGGGAGATTGTACTCATCATTATGAACAACTTTTACTAAGGGACCAAAGCTACAATCCCAAAAAAAAAAACTGCTGTCCCCTACATTTATGTTCGCAATACCTCATCAAAATGTAGGAAAAGCAGATTTTATTTTTTGGGATTACAGCTTTGGTCCCTTAGTAAAAGTTGTTAATAATGATGTATACAATGTCCCATTTCAGTTTGTCGCAAGTTTTCAATTTCAACCTGTATATCGACCCGTCTGCCTAACCCTTCAGGGAATACTATACACGCGTTATGTTATAATTTCTTACATCGTACTTTACACTTTTTATTTTTTTGTCTGCCTTTTAGTCTGTGTCAAATAAATGTATTTTCTTTCTTTCTTTAAACCATACGCCATTTCAGTACGAATATTTCCGTACTTATATTCTTGCACACATGCAAACTTGGTATATAGCAATATTTAACGAAATATTTAATTAGGTACTCAATATAAATATAGACTTTAGACTTCTTGAAGACGGCCTTCAGGTTCTGAGGCTCGAAGAGCTACGCGCACTTAGCAACTACGCGACGCCCCAAAAATCATGTTTCCATTTCGATCTGTTAAAAAACCAGTATTATTACGGTAACTGTCAAAGGAGAGACTTTTAAACTTCATGGGTTGGTACAAAAATCATTTGTAGCAAATCACATACTTTCAATTTTATATTTAGTATTTAAAATCACTACAAATCTTATTAATTTTTGGAAATCATGACATTTATGACTTATCCACCGGTTGATAGAGGACGGACCTATGTAGGTAGGTACAGGTCGCAGTGGACTGTCTGATGCTGATGGTAATGGTCGCAGAAGACAGCTCTAGTATAATACGTAAATTCTGAAGAAATCTCCCAACACATCTCATCCTAGTGAAGAATAAAGAAGAGATAGAATGAAGCTGAATACCAACATTTTACTTGGAAGAACTGCCTATCTGACCTCCACAACCCAGTTACTAGGTAAAACAATACCCCTTGGTATGACTGGTTGTCAGACTTTCAGATTTCTGACTAAATAACGACTGTCCTATCTACAAATGACAGCCGGGAGCAACGGCCTTACGTGAATTCAGAAAAAAAATGGAAGTAAAATAATGTCTACTAGTAAATGTCATTCGGAACTTTGTAAAAAGAACCCGTTTGTCCCGCTCAAGAATGGATCAACTTATATCAATCAATCAATCTGCCTAGCCTTTTCCCAATTTTTTTGGGGTCGGCTTCCAGTATATTACATGGAGCGACTGCCTATCTGACCTCCACAACTCATTAACTTGGTACCTCGATCAGTGGCGTGCCCAGGGTTTCAAAATAACGCAAGCCCAATAAAATTTTAACCGATTTCAAAAAAAGAAAGTTCAGTTTTCGACTGAGTATGTAGGTACCTACGTATCTACGTATGTATCATCGCAATTTTGTCATAAACTACTGGTTAGGTACAATAAATTCTCTATCGAGCATTTTAGTAAGACATGCCGGGGCTTTTGGGCTTATATGAAGGTACCGCCACTGACCTCGATACCCCTTGGTAAGACTGGTTGTCAGACTTGGGCTTCTGACGACCCCTAACGACTGTCAAAGATCCACGAAAGACAGCCGGGACCAACGGCTTAATGTGCTTTCCACGGCTCAGAGGAGTCTCGGTATGTGAAGTTGGTCACCCATCCACGGATCCACGGACCTACTTCGGCAAGCGTAGCTTAATCTGATGGATCGACCCGTGCGGCTGTTATTACTTAGCCACGAGCTACTCCTCTGGATCAATACACTTATTTATGTAGGTAGCAATACTTACAGTATTTTGTATTTATGTAACTATCGGCAAACAGGAAAATAGGAACCCAATTACCAATAAAGTGTATTTGTCGGCAGTCAGTGGGTTAGTCACGGAACTGATAGGTATTTTTAGTCAAGGATTTTACTACATAATATTATGTAGAACAAAGATTATGTTTAGAATGTGTGTGTGTTATCTATGACAAACCACTTGTGCTCGAGAACCTATTGTTATTTTATCGCACGTGACTGAGATAATATCTCAGTAATATGTTACCATTGAATTCTGAAATGTAAGGTAGGTAATGTACAATATGCATTCATAAATTAAAATAAATAAAAAATAAATAAGGTTACTTAAAAAAAAA
The DNA here is from genome assembly GCA_905333075.3 of Atethmia centrago. Taxonomy (NCBI): domain Eukaryota; kingdom Metazoa; phylum Arthropoda; class Insecta; order Lepidoptera; family Noctuidae; genus Atethmia; species Atethmia centrago. The sequence continues at coordinate 28,909,953 of HG995374.1, forward strand.
AAAAAAATCCTAGGTTTCCGTGGTAAATGTCTCCTGTTTACCTTTTTTAAGTACCTATTATTTCATGAAGATCCTCTATCAATCTATAAACTCATCAGGAACAATATATTAATATTATTTTATAAATATGTACTTAATAGCACCAAAATAATTAATAAAAACTCATATTGGAGTTTATTTTTCTACAAAATTGAGTCTTTTTTTATTAACTGCCGTAATTCGACATTATTAAAAAGATCGAAAATACTTTTTTCCAGCCCTGACGTAATTCTTATCCCCAAGGGAAGGTAATCCTACCGTTCGGAAAATATATTAACATTCCTCCGGGAAATTACACAAAAGTAAATGATAAAAAACCAATAAAAATAAAGTACTCACTGGCAGAATAAATACACTCACTTCACTTTAAAACACACAAACATATATTATATTCCAATTATTTTCAAAACTGACCGCCGGCCGCAAAGTCTGTTTGCAATATGATGAAAAATATGGTATCCACTTATTAATACATTAAGTGATACCGTACACTGTCGTGCAAATGTATTCGGATAATTACTTAATTTTGAATGTGAAACTTTTTGTACATATGTTACGTAAGCTTGTATGTCTGTTGACAATGGGGTTCCTATATTTTTGCTCGTCCTATCATGGGGTTTTACTATTAGTTCTGGTACTTATACTGAGTTCATATGCAATGTTCTCGCAGATATTTAGAAATAGCACATAATGTGCTTTAATACTAAGCATTAGAAATAAGCTGGTTTATTGGGAGTCCCCTGTATACCTAGTTTGTTACATATACCTACATAGGTATGTAGTTTAAGCAAACAGTAGTCTTGTATTTAAGTAATAGGTTGCAGCCTGCAAATTGTTTTGGGTACTTAAATTGTATAGTGGAAAAAAAACAGAGTATATTGGACTTGAGAGAGGTCTGTGTAAGAGTTATGTGGAAGCAACCTTCATTGTTACGCCCAATTTTTTTTTATGACATAAATATATCATAATATCACGCCTGTAATCCCCAAAGGGGTTAGGCAGAGGCGTAACTATAGTACCTATAGTAACGCCCATATTGCCAGAAATTTGTTTGACGGATTTTGTTTGGGGAGTTTGTTAACCACTTCTTCTTCCCAGCTAAAGCACTAGGAAGTGGTGAAGGGTGGGCGTTTTGGGGGACTGTCTTATGTAATTTTGACGTTCGAAAAGTGCTGATTCTCAGCCTAGTTTGAATAAATGACTTTTGATTTTGATTTTATGTTAAAATAAATTAATATTCCTAGGTAATAAGCACGCGTCACTTTTATTATCAATTGACCTGGAATAATTGTTATAATTTGGAAATGAATTCGTTGACAGTTCATTTTAAACTCAAATTATGCTCGGTCTTATAGATTTCTTGTAATGAGTAAGATACTTACCAAACATCTTAACAGTGCAATGTTTTTTTTTAATACGCCCAAGGTTTTTTAATGCCTCAAAATCATATTTTAGAACATTGCCATTGTGATTGAGAACATATTATTAAAATCATAATTACATAATACTACAAAAAAAAACCAGCCAAGTGCGATTCGGACTCGCGCACGAAGGGTTCCATACCATTATCTATAAAAACGGCAAAAAAATCATGTCTTTTGTATGGGAGCCCCCTTAAATATTTATTTTATTCTGTTTTTTAGTATTTTTTGTTATAGCGGCAATAGAAATACATCATCTGTGAAAATTTCAACTGTCTAACTATCACGGTTCATGAGATACAGCCTGGTCACAGACTGACAGACAGACAGACGGACAGCAAAGTCATAGTAATATGATCCCGTTTTACCCTTTGGGTACGGAACTCTATAAAGACGTCCACGGGCGGCATAAAAACTCCTGCATAAAGACTCCTGAGGGATAATTGCATCACCCATAAAATGACAATTGATCGGAATGGGTTTCTCTTTGACATATCACCCACGTCCATTGTGTTACTTACGTTGTTGAGCTCACTAATTTTTCAAACCTATGAAGCAATGGATTAGCAATTTCCTTCAAAACTCTTGGTGTTACGTAATTAGGGTGCAGGTTAGTTCCTAACCACACGAAAAAGACAAAAGAAAAAAAGATTCCAAAAATATAAATATTTACATAGCAAAATCCGTAGGTAAGGACCGAGTTTATTTACCTAAATACGATATTAATGACTGTACAAATTAATTAGGTATAACGTTAATATTACCAAATTACATGTGCCAAAATTTTAAATCTATTTATACGCTCTTGGGATTACGTCGCGCGTCGTCGTCGACGTCTGCCCCCGTGAAGACGTGATGAGGCTAGTCGGTATTTAAATAGGTATATTGGCGTGGAGCTGACATATGGCAAATAGTTTAATTTAATGTTTTGCGTTTCGTAATGTTAATTACTTTGCATATGATTATATAGAATCATTTTTTTCTGAACGGAATGTGTTGCGTCACTTCTTTTTTCAAGCAATAGGGAGTGGTGAAGGGCGGGTGTTTCGGGGGACAGTCTTATGTCAATTTTGACGTTCGAAAAGTGCTGATTGTCAACCTAGTTTGAATAAATTAATTTTGATTTCGAATAAATGAAAAATAATTATTTATGTTACTATCTTTTGGCTTGGCCTATGCAGAGGTCGAAAATTATGACAAGGGTACGTACTACCGGAATAAAACGTCCATATAATAATTATAAGCCTAAACTAGGTCACGGTCTATCCGTGTGCCAAATTTCATCCAAATTCGTTCAGTCGTCAATGCATGAAAAGGTAGGTAACAGGCAGACAGACAGACTTAATTTCACATTTTTAAATTAATACTAGCTGTTGCGACTTCGTCTGCGCTCCGGGATGAATAGTAGTCTGTGTCCTTCTCCAGGTCATGGTCTAATCATGTGCCAAATATCATTCAAATCCGTTCAGCCGTTTTAGCGTGCCAGCGTAACCAACAAAAAATCTCACATTCGCATTTACAATATTAGTTGGGATGTCTACCCAAGCACAATAGATCAGTTTCTTGTTTGGGACGCTATCCCGAATTACTCTAATAAGAAATAACGATAAACCAAATCACTCTATCACCAATTAACGCTTTCCCTAAAACAATCAGGTCAAAACTAAGGGCGAATATCACCAATAAAAACTAAACGCAATATTTGAAGTTTATTGATGGCAATTGTGCCGATGTCGACAATTCGGCCAATGTTACATGTGATAACAATGGAGAAACGTATGCTGGGAAAAACTAATCCACGTTCAATAGTTGTCAGTGACATCATTATTGTGGAATATTGACACTCGGCTGGGCAGCGTTCGAGAAGCTACGCAATATCTTCTCGTCGCACATACCGCAGTATCTCAAGATGAAAGTCTCTGACCAGTGCGTGTTGCCAGTGATGACCTATGACACAGGCCGAAGAATTGCCAAACTTAAGTGGCAGTGGGCACATTGCTCGCAGAACAGATAGCCGATGGGGCCGAAACGTTCTGGAGTGCCGCCCGCGTACCGGAACCGCGTTGAACCTCCTACAAGACGGACCGATGACCTTGTGATGGCCATAGGAATCCGCTGGATGCGGGAAGCGCAGAACCGGTCGAAGTGGCGGTGCTTGGGGGAGGTCTATGTCCAGAAGTGGTCGTCTTTTGAATGATGATGATTGAGGCTGACAGCTCTTGAACGCAGTTTAAATGTGATGATAGGGGACAGTATCATTGGTGAACTTCGCCCAAAGTTCTTTAGTGCGAATCATTGTACGTACGGTTATCTTTTTCATTCCTTAGTCTTTTAAATGATGATGATTGAGGCTGACAGCTCTTGAACGCAGTTTAAATGTGATGATCGGAGACAGTATCATTGGTAAACTTCGTCCAAAGTTCTTTAGTGCGAATCATTGTACGTAGGTTATCTTTTTCATTCCTTAGTCTTTTGAATGATGATGATTGAGGCTGACAGCTCTTGAACGCAGTTTAAATGTGATGATCGGGGACGGTATCATTGGTGAACTTCGTCCAAAGTTCTTTAGTGCGAATCATTGTACGTACGGTTATCTTTTTCATTCCTTAATAATTGCTTATATTCCGTGAGAAGTTTGACTGTTCTCTCTGGGTGGTTGATAATACAATTGGTTAGTTGGTTGGTTGGTTGCTTGTTCTGTAAACCAGCTGTTATGTGTACGGTTACTGAAATGCCAATGTTAGCTGTTTTTAAGGTTACATACCTCAAAAGGTAAAAACGGAACACTTAAAGGATCACTCGTGTGTCTGGTCTGTCTGTCAGTCCGTCTGGCACAGTCGATTTGCTTCGCATCTACTGGACCGATTAAGTTAAAATTTGATATACATATGTGCACACACACGGACGTGTAACGTAAATAAATGAATTTTGATTATGGGGGTCACTTTTTAGAAAAAATAAAGTTTTACAATGTGTACCGCATGACACATTAAAACTTTTTTTTTTCTAATTTGTGTGATCGTTTTAAAGTTACTAAAGAAAATAGGTGAAAAATGACCATTTCTTTTCAATGAACTCGCATAAATAATAAAGAAATGTTTATGTTTTGTCAAGACGTGATGACCGTGAGAAGCAGGGGCCGGTCGCTAGTTTTAAATAAATAAAACTGGCAGGAATGACGATGACGACGGCTGACGTCATCCCCATCAACACTAATCTAGACCCAAGTTTCAAGGTTGAGAGCTGAAGTTATTGGCTATTAGCGTTCAATAGAAATAGAAATAGAGTGATCTTGATAAGCATTGCTTCAGACTGATGTTGTTAGGGTTGAAGGTTTTTAAGGGTACAGTGATTCGGGCATTCATTTCTGGGCCCAAGTGTCTTCTTCTTCTTCTTCTTCTTTAGCCTTAATCCACCAAATATTTGGTGTAGGCCTCCTTTAATCCTCTCCACTTTTCTCTGTCTTGGGTGATTAGGGTCCAGTTGCAGTCCGCCACTTTTTTGGGCCCAAGTGTAAGCTCATCTTTTTCCCTTAATGAACACCATACAGTCTGGCGAAATTTAATGAGCAGCCTGTCCTTAAGTAAATTAATACCCTGCTGCCCCTTGTTATTTGAGATCGACAACACACGTTTTGTTCTTACATTCTCCACTGTCAACCGTCAGGCTATCATTCACTCCCTGTTCTTTCATATCATTCCTCAGATAATTCATCCATCTTTTCTTAGGCCTTCCTGTGCCTCTCCATCGACATTTATATTCATCACTCTTTTAGTGACATTTGTTTCACCACTCCTCATTAAATGTCCATACCAAGCCAAATGATTTCCTTTCAACTTTTCTGTCAAACCACTTTCAAACTCCCCATTATATACTCATGTCTTACTTTATCGTAAAAAACTTATATAGAAACGTATGTACACTACTTTAAAAATATGCTTTGTGTGCATCACGTCATCCAGTTGTAAAAGGAGCGAAGGTAGTTGGTTGTAGTAGTTTGGTACACTTTAATTAAAAATTGATCGAACCATTTTTAATGAATAGCTATACAATTACTCTTAGGTGCCTACAGTCAGCAACAAACGTCGGTTAAAATTTCAGTTCAAAATCTACAATTGAGCTATGTGAACAGACACAAAATTCGAAGACACTTAGACTGAACTCTGAACTACGTATATTTAACATGAAATGCTGAAATACAAAGTATCGAATGATTTTCCGTCAATTTAGATGATTTGTAAACGTAACAGTCTTAATTGACTTTTGTCGCTGACCATACCTTTTTTTTTTTGAGGGTGGGATATCATCAAATAACTTCTCCCGCTCTGGGCGGAGCGGGAGGGTGTGTCAGACTATTACAGACTAAAACCCACCCTTATTCCTTCCTGTTTCCTGTGTTGCGGGGGCCTCGGTGACCCATAAGTACCTTCCCGCGACCCCGGCAGGCATCGGCCCTAGTGGACCCCTACCTGTGTGCTGACGACATCTCTTTGAGGCGCGCGTGGAATACAACGCGCCGTCGACCCGGGCCTGGTCCTTACCGGACGGTGAGCTACCCATTGCTTACCGTCCGCAAGCCCGCGCCTATGGTGGCCGGAAATCCGCCCGGCATTCCCGACGCCCAGGGCGTCTCCTGCTGCGGCTAGGGGCGAGAGGGTGCGAAACTTGCCTTTCCCTCAACCATCCCGCCTCCTCCTTCGCGAGCATTACTGCTTCGCAGAAGGAGGTGATGGCTGCCCATGCCCTCTCGCTCCGTACCATGGCCTGAACCAGGGCCGGACGCGAGAGATCTCTGCCGCCGATCGCCTCCACGAGGACACGGCGGTGCTCTGCCCAAGCCGGGCAGACCTCCACCGTATGCTCCACCGTGTCCTCCGGGCGATCCACACAGTGGTGACACCCGGACGTTTCCTCCCGCCTTATCCGACACAGGAACCTCCCGAAACTGCCGTGTCCGGTGAGGACCTGCGTCAGGCGGAAGGTGAGGACGCCGTGGCGCCTCTCTAGCCACTCCTCAAAGAGGGGACTTATCGCCGCAATCGTGGCGTGTCCAGCACTGGGTTGCGATAACCATACTTTCCATGACGCCATGAGATCCCGCCGGAGCTCCGTCCGCTGTGCCGCGATTTCTCGCGGCAGCGGACTTACGTCCCGGCGTTTCGCCTCCTCGCGCCACTCCCATACGTGCGCGAGACTTTTGCCTCCAGATCCCATGGCGGCAATCCGGCAAGGAGGCTGTCGCTGACCAAACCTGCATCGACGTCACAGCGTTTTTAATTTTATTTTTCTGAGAGGTCGTGCAGGCCTAATCAGTTTTGTTTACCGTTAAATGCTTATGCAATAGAACAATGCTTTGTTAAAGTTGACGGACAAAAAGTAGTAATCTTTATTACTACTTTTACTTACTACTATTTATATTTACGTTTTATAACATTAACGATTGTTTTAAAATGAACAGCGCAACTCAATGACTTTGCCGGTGCGGTGGCCCAGTTTGTGCCCACAATTCTTCAAACTTTGTGTAGCGTCTATGCGCATACATGATTTTAGTGAGTTTTAAATCTGTTATTACACCTTCATATAATGCAAGTAAGCTAAGCAAAAAATATATGTTAAACTAAAACGTATACACATTAATTTTATATATGAATATTTAAGTATTGTAGCAAAATACTTTATGAAATAAATTCGGGAAATAATGTCTACTCGAACCATAAAAAAGATATTACTTTCAAACTATTTAAGATGTTTTCATGATTGTTTTTGTATGAACAGACTATTTTATTATCTATGATTCTATTTGTGATTTTTTTTTTCAAATATTAGTGTTTTCGTTACTAAAAATAAATATTCCCTATGAAACCGAACGGAGGCGCGGCGTGAGCGCGACGCGTATGGACAAGGCCAACGGCGACTATGCGAGCCTTAAAGCGGATGTAGCTACGTGTTGCATCACCTTAACATTTTGTAAAAGTAACAAAAGTTTTTTTTTACTTTAGTTCTTTTGTTACGCACATTCATAATAATTATGGCCTGACCACGCAGTGCCGGATCAGGCTGATTTAGACTTCGGCCCGAATTAGGCTCAGAATCCGTTTACAACATATTGAGGGCCGAGTCGGCCCAGATCCCGGACATAGGTGCACAAGTTCTTACAAAATGTATTGCAAGCAAGCTTCATCATCTTTTTTTTTAACACTTGACCTTGATCATATTTATGGACGGAGTATAGGTTACTAAAGAAGTTATAAAATTAATTAAGTAAGTACATATTTGACTTAAGATCAACAAGATTAATTTTATTATTTGATTTATAAGATTATTTTTTAATTTCTTTTTATTTATTTCTCCCTTATAACCAACATTACCGGTTCATTACCGAATGCGATAGTGCGGTGTCTTATAATTAATTATACTGTCATTATACAAGGTGTAGTTTAGCATCCTCGTCAAATTTCAGGAGGCTGCTATAAAAGACTTATATAATCAAATAAAATTACGATATCTGCTCAATAATTAATACATACTTATATTTTAGTTATTTAAGTTTGACAGTATTAATAGAATACACCACTTTCACAGAACAGAATCATCTCGTTGCGAATACGGTAGTGTGTGTAAAAGGGCAGTTACAGTGCGGTATCACACGGACCGCGTTTTAACATGCGTTTCCCATGCCAATTTCCGAAAATTAGTAAAAAAAGACCTACTTATTTTATTATTGATTCGTGTCGAGAATCATTAGCAATAGTTACCTCCTTCAATTTGACGAGGATGCAAAACGACACCTTGTATACACTATTTACTATTAACTATTAGGAACTCTTATTTATATAACATACCTGTTACGACTCAATAATATACTGTGTTAAAATACATCTGGCCCACAATAATATATACTACAACAATCTAAATTAGGTATAAAATAAAATAAATAACAATGACCTTGCGAATTCACTCACAGGTGAATAAATCAATTTCGACGTAAAGATCGTAAATATATTTTATTTTTTTTTTTATTATTATTCTCAAACATACATTATTTGTTGTTTTTACAATTTTACTCCCCAAACTTTCTAGTTTGATGGCAAGAAACACTTGTTGAAATACAAATACTCTAGTAAAAACTAACCTTAAAACTACCAACTATGTAATAATGACCCGAATTGCTCGGGTTAGTGGTGTTTTGGCGAGTAAGTTGGCCCTGGCTGTCGGCACACTCAGCAGTGGCGGGCGCCGCCCGTAGGGGCCACGGCAACCCTTTTGGACTGCCACGCGACCTCAGCAGGCATCGGCCCTAGTGGACCCGTACACTTGTGCTGAAATCTCTTTGAAGCGCACGTGGAACACGACGCGCCGTCAACCCGGGCCTGGTCCTTATCGGACAGCGAGCTACCCATTGCTTATCGTCCGCAAGCCGGCGCTTAATACGGTGGCCGAAAATCCACCTGGGATTCCCGATGCCCTGGGTGTTTCTCGCGGCGGCTAGGGGCGAGAGGGCGCGAAATTTGCCTTTTCCTCAACCGTCCCGCCTCCTTCGCGAGCATTACTGCTTCGCAGAAGGAGGTGACTGCTGCTATGTTGGTACGAGATGATCGTATGTCTCAGCACGAATCCCAAGTTTTTTAAAGCCCTTTTGAAGATCTTAGATATTATATGTTCGTGAAACGACAATTCAGGAGTAACAGAGACCTCTAAATCACGTACCTGTGTGAATCTTTGCATAGGAGTGGCGTCCACCCCTCGCGAAGTAGCACGAATTCTTTTCACACACATATGTACGGTTCTTGAGTGAGACATAATATTGTTAAGGCTCCTGCGCGATGCGACAGCGCGATGCAACACTAGTAGCACAATTTCAATGAAAACATGGAGAGTCGCGCTACCGGTCGCGCCCGCGATGTTGCACCAGTCTGCACAAGCCTTTATCGTTAATGAATGCGGCATTGAACAGAAAAAATTACTTGATAACTATATTAAGCAATTGAACCAATTGAACCCTTACAATTAAAAAGCAGTGGTGGCCCAGTGGTAACGGCCGCGACTTACGAGTTGTAGGTCGTAGGTCCGAACCCGGACAGGCGCTTTACTTTGTGTAAATTATTTCATCACCACTGCTCTCAAAACGGTGAAGGAAAACATCGTGAGGAAACCGGCATGTCCTAGAACCAAAAATTCGAAGACATGTGACATCTACCAACACGCACTGGGCCCGCGTGGTGGATTACGGCCCACTCCCTCTCACAGAGAGGAGGCCTGTGTCCCAGGAGTGGGAACATTAAAGGCTGATTATGTGATTATGTAATTAAAAAGAAGTAACGTGATGTGATGGATTAGATAATTAAGTTGTTACCAAGCTATAAACCTAGGACTAATTGACCAAAATAGGCTTCTCTTAAGAAATGCCAAATCTGTATAGTTTGTGGAAACGCCAAAAAAAAATAATAATTTTGAACATTTGACCCAGAACTTAGTTGTTACTAAAACACGTTTTAAAAAAAACTCGATACAAACTAACGTTAAACTAACCTCTTGCCTTGAGTTCTAATCTAAAATATCTGTATTAAATATCAACATACGTTACGTATTTAATTAATAACAAGAACGTCTTATTTAAATGCAGAACTTGGTTGTTTTTTATTTTCGATTACTCAACTCAATTTTAAGTAAATAGATAATTGCTTCATATTTTGCAATAAATTACAAGCGTTATGTCATCGCGCTTCTCTTTCTTTTGTATGCAATCTGACAGTGACCGTAATTTAGGTGTTGTCAGCGTCTTAAAGTGTAGGTACTCTTGTGTGAACTGCCGTACTTATCGCCAGCAAATAATCCAGTCCTTTGAAATAAACCTAGGATTTTTGTAAAGATTCGTTTTTGTTCGATTACCTTGCGTCATGTTTAACAAAGTTTCACCTTGCAAGAGGAAAAGGTTGCAAAAAATATTGTTTACTAAAGTCGATGACGGAGTTAACAAGGCATGAAAACCATGTGTTTCAATAAATGGTTCATAATGGATGTGTGGTCAGTTATGAGAGTTTATTGACCTTAGTACGAGTAGTCCTTAGTCAGTAATGTTTTTAGTACCTGAAAGGGTACATAGTCTGGCTACACTGGTAGTGATACATATCTTGGAAAGGTAAAAAATCCGGCCAAGTGTATGTCAGATTACGCACAGAAGAGTTCCGTAGTTGAGATGAATTTATCCCAATAACAAACTAACATTGTAGTTGAAAAACATGCTCCCCCATACATTCCAACCGCAAATGTAAGTTTGTACGCACAATTTTGAGTGATCTACCATGTTATTTTAAGACCATAGACTTCTTATAGGTTTTCCTGTAATGTATAAGTAGTATTTTCTAAACTGTTTTCAAAATTTTAGGATCAGGTAGTTTCGTAGATAAGGCGAAGGCTCGAATCGTCAAATTTCATCTATTTTCTGAAAAACTTTTAACTATTTATTTTAAAATGTACACTTGAGACTCTCAAAACAAGCCCCTTCATTTGATATGTCACACGGTACAGGTTGCAAAACATTTTTTTTTTCTAATTTGCTCTACAAAAGTGACCCTCACATTCAAAATATACACGTCCGTATTTCAATCAATCAATCAACTCAGCTTATAGCAGTCCACTGCTGGACATAGGACTCTCCCAGGCTGCGCCACAACATCCTGTCCTCTGCCTTCCGCATCCAGTCTGTCCCAGCCACCTTTTTAAGGTCGTCGGTCCATGTTGCTGGGGGTCCCACATTACGCTTGCCGACATGCGGTCTTCACTCCAAGACTCGTCTGCTCCACCGGCCATCGGTCCTTCGACAAACATGGCCAGCCCACTGCCACTTTAGCTTGCTTACTCGGCAGGCTATGTCGGTAACTCCGGTTCTCTTCCGGTTAACTTGGACCAGCCCGACTGTCAATGTGCACGTTTCGGAACCGTATGTACCGTACGTCCATATATGGGTCAAAGAAATTCGTATTTGTACCAAATTTCAACTTAATCGGTAAAGTAGATTCGGGGCTAATCGTCTGGTACAGATGGACAGACAGACATACGAGTGATCCTTTAAGGGTTTTGTTTTTTCTTTTTGAGGTATGGTAACCTAAAAAGAAAATTACTTATTGAAATTGAAATATAAGAAAACTTGAAATATAATTATAATTATTTTTCATCGTTGTCACTTTATTCCTATAGTACCATCAAATTAGGTAATGGTGCCGATTCCCTTGTTCACCAACTGAACTAAATTTAAGTTCAGTGCATCTTTTTCTTTCTTTTTCACTAAGAAGAGGACGGAAGATAAATTTTAGTTTAGTCCTGTCAAATTAATCAGCGCCTGTCACTACTCCATACAAGTTTAGACGTAATTAAAAACTTGCCTACTAAAATTACGTCAATTTACGTCAAACGCTGATTAATTTGACAGGACTAAACTAAAATTTATCTTCTGTCCTTTTCTTAATGAAATAGAAAGAAAAAGATACACTGAACTTAAATTTAGTTTAGTTTGTGAACAAGGGAATCGGCACCACTGTCCTTCACATTTTAGTGCTAAAGATTGGAAGATAAGTGACATAACAAAGAGTAACTATACGAATTTTGGCAAATTACCCCAAAACAACTATGTGGTTAAAAGTCACCAACTCCTAAGAACTATCAAACGGACAAAAAAAAAATTGGCAACAGAATCAACTATGTAGTTTCTGAGAAAAATGCTAAAAACAAGAATGAGAGCACACTATGACGCACCTGGTATCTCCATAGATTCTTCAGAAAAGCAACTACCACACTTTTTGTCGAATTATTTTTATTATTGCAGGATTTTTGTTTTATTTGCAGGATAAATAATTCTGTATTATGCGCGTCAAAACTTCTTCGTGTGACGTCATATATTTAGAAATGCAACAGACTGATATCGAAATTAAAAAAAAACTAGAATTTTTATTTTACAGGATAATGGAACTTGTTCGTTCTTCATGTGACGTCATAGAGTGACGCTTTGTAGAAGATACTTGTACGACCGATAGATGGCGGTATTATCAACATGTTTGATGATAGGCTGGCGATTAGGTATCATCACTCTAAGGATTCTGGGACCCCTTAGCATAAGCGTAAGCATAATATACGCCTACAACCTAAAACTTAGGCTGAATATGCCTCCTTTCCTTAAAAGGGAGTGGCCATATTACGACGTGCGTTCCTAATGTAGGTGTACTCCTTAAAATTACGGTGAGTTCCAAATACGCGTGGAAATGTCGACAGATGGCAGTACAGGTACGTAGTTGCATGATATTCTAAGTACTTACTGTTTATTTTATTTTATTTTAATAGCTATTTATGTAACAAACATAGAACCTGAATTGGTAGGTATCTGTACGTATTTTTCGGGTGAACACTGAAAATCAGCGCTGTGCTGTGGGTCCCCTATAGCACAGCATCATGCTGAGTGGAAGCCGTCTTGACACAGTCATGACGTGCAACTGCCGACTATTTTTTTTTTTTACCCGACTGCCCTAGAAATAGGGTAATGTTTTTCGAGAGTATGAATGTATGTCTATTTATTTGGCACGCTCTGTAGCCTAAATGGCTTGATGGATTTTAACATAAGAGGTGTCGTTAGATTCGTATTCATTGTAGGAGTGACATAGGCTATATAATATTTATATATTCTATCTGCAAATACAAAAAAAAGGGAGGGGAAGGTTGTTTTAAAAAAAAAAACAACAATATTTTTATCAAATAAAAGCTAGGAATGATTCAATTTAATATATACAGGGCGTCCCACGACTTTGCCACATGAATGGAAAGTACCATAAATACTGTAGATGAGAAAAATGCTGAATGAAGACTTCTTTGAATGCAGTTCGTATTGTTTTTAAAATAAAAATGAAGTAAGTATTTTTTTCTATCTACAGTATTTAAGGTAGTTTCCCTCCATGTGGCATAGTCGTGGGATACCCTGTATATATTAATTAAAATAAAACAAAACTAAAAAACTTGAAATAAAAAATAAAAAAAATCAAAAATCAAAAAACCCGACTGCAAAAACACATAAATTAAAAGAGAAAAACGAGCATTACAATCTATAGAATTTTGGTATCGCTGGCGGGACAAACCAATAACCTAAAATATGGTGTAAGTTTTGTTTGCCCCTTTATTTTTAACTTTAAAAAAAAGGCTGTTTAGCTTTAAAAAAAACTCGAGTTAATTATCTTTTTGTATGCACGTGGTTCTGTGACAAATAAATCTATTTTTCTTTATTTCTTACCTTCTCGTTCTTCAGTCAGCTTGAAGTTTGAACTGTTGAAGTCTCGTACTGCTTACCAACTATTTCGACTTTTATATCTGTATAAACATATGCATATGGTGTACATAATAAAGAGTAATTTATTCTATTCTATTCTATTGCCACTTAAAAACATGAATACTTTTGTAATAGGTAAACAGAACCACCATGTGCAATTTTAAAAGTAGCCTAAATTATCAGTGAAAGTCCCGTCAAAATCGGTGCAGCCATTTCGGAGATTAGCTTGAAAAAACAGACAGACAATTTTTAAAAATTGTGTTTGTTACAAGTACCGTATACAATTTCATATGCAATTAGTAAAAAGCTGTTATTTTTACATTACAAACAGACACTTTAATATTATTTATTTGTATCACCATTCATCAAATCATCATATAACACGTTGTTTGAGTTAATTTGAATTCGACTGTAAAGTGCAAACACCTTAGACAAATAAGTATATGATTGGTATGTAGACTGTGTTTTGGTGTTATATGCCGTATCTATTAGATAATACGGATTAGTGTGTTGATATTATAATGAGTCAATGTTTGCTTTGGGTGGAAAACGGGGATACCTACTCTTGTTCGACAGAGGATGTTTATGGGTCGATATTATTAACCGACTTCTGAAAAGGAGGAGGTAATGTGTTTGTTTTTAGGGTTCCGTACCCAAAGGGTAAAACGGGACCCTATTACTAAGACTACGCTGTCCGTCTGTCTGTCTGTCTGTCCGTCTGTCACCAGACTGTATCTCATGAGCCGTGACAGTTAGTTGAAATTTTCATAGATTATGTATTTCTGTTGCCGCTATAACAACAATAACTAAAACAGAATAAAATAAATATTTAAGAGGGCTCCCTTATAACGGAAATGTTTTTTTGCCGTTTTTATAGATAATGGTACGGATCCCTTCGTGCGCGAGTCCGACTCGTACTTGGCCGGTTTTTTTGTCAATTGTGAACCGATTTTGAAAAAACTTCTTTTTTTAAAAAGGTATGTGTAAATAAATCGCAAACTGTCCCTCTAAAAAGTGAAAAATAAAAATCATTAAAAAAAAAAAAGCGGCTTCCAAAAAGTCGGTGTCTTTGGATTTGTATTTTAGTTTTTTGCCACCGCCTTCCGAAATTAAAGTAATTTTTCACTCTAATTTTTTAAGTGTTTTTTTTTGGAGAGTCAGTGCTTTATTTTTAAAGTGGTGCGTGAAAGAAGCCTTCCCGAGCGACGTACATTCCGACCTTCTTTTACGTTCGACGCACCCTGGGCAATCGACTTGTGTAATATCGATCAACATCACAGGGTTTTCTCAAGAAAAAAAGCAGACATTGTTTTCGAACTATCCCGCGAGTGTCATCTTAAATTTGTCCAGGAGACACATTGAGATTCCAACCAAAGCAGACTTTATATTCTTGAACTCATATGTTATCAGTTATATTTTCCATAGACACGCTAAAAAGAAGAACTTTCAAAAATATTGACGAAACAATTGAATCTGGAACTGGATTTTTACGTTAAAAATTAAAGAAATCTTTGACCTTTTAATTATAATTGAACTTTTAATCCAAATAATTCCATTGTTTCTCCATTAAAGATGATATGAAAACTAAAGTTTTAAAACAATAACCCGAAACATATAATTATGTATAAGGTTCGTCAACCGGTTAACGCCCCGGTGCACAGTGGGCAGAAAATCGACTTTCATAATCCTATAGGGATTCAAAATACAAAGTGTCGTTTTTTTCTTGGATATGGTTTGTGTTAACCATTAGTATGCTCAAATATTCACAGAAGGTTAATTTAGCATATAAACGGATAATTTAACATTTTTTTCGAAGAATTTGTATAAAGCTCGTATGAAAAATCCGCTTATCTTTGGAATCACAAGTTTAACCGTAATATCCTTTATGGAGATTTTAGAACTAATTATTTATGATTTATTGTTATTTTTTTTTAATTCTGCAGTATTAAAAAAAATAAGATAAGGTATATAATATTTATTTTTTATTCTATAACGACTCGTTTTAATGCATCAAATCAGAATACAGATGTATTGTTCGCAGTCCAAAAGTTTGGAATACACTAAATTATAAAGTAAAATTTTGCTTATTTATTGCTGTTCACTGAACTGTTAAAACTATAATTTATTAGCAAATTTACTTTTTGTTAACCTCATTAGAGGTCATATTGTGTTGTCATTTGACATTATGCTGAGCTGAGGCAGTTTTGGCATTATTGTAATTGTTTTCTGTTTTTTATAGTTTTAAGGTGTTTTTTTTTGCTGTAATGCCAATAAATACTTTTTTCTTTCTTTCTTTCTTTCTTTCTTTCTTTCTTTAGAGGGTTCTCTTTGTTGACTACGCCCATTCAACATGTGTTGGCCAAAGAGCTTAATGATTGAAAATATTTACTAGAACTCCTAATTACTCACTTTCCAGAATAAGATAATACATATAATTTGTGTTGTTACATGGTGGTCATGGTAAGTACATAAAAAATATTAAATATCATTTATTCAGCCTAGTTAGCTTATTATTTGGTATTTTGACTTGGTGCTTTAAAATGAGTCGTTATAGAAATTAAAAAAATACATATTATATTTATCATTTATTTATTAAAACTTTATGTACAAGAAAAAATAAAAATTGTACGAAGGCGACTGAGGCATTTTCTACCACTTAACCTTAGGGTGATGCAAAGAAATGACATAAGGGATAGATAAATCGAAAATCAAAAATATATACTAATGCATAGATACATACATACATACATACATATAAACAAAATAAAAGTGTCAGGAGAAATAACGATTGGCTGGTTCCTTTCTTTTATTCTGCTGTAGAAACCGTTTTACGTGGTATGTCAATAAATCGTAACTATTTAGTTCTAAAACCCCGTTTAAGGATATTACGGTTTAACTTGTGGTTCCAATGATAAGCGGATGTTTCATACGAGCTTCATAAAAATTTCGTAAAAAAAATTATAAGTCATCTATTTATATGCTAAATTAACCTTGTGTGAATATTTGAGCACAGTAATGGTAAACAAAAGCCATATCCAAGAAAAAAAATGACACTTAAAAATTGGAATCCCTATGTCTATGAAAGCTGATTTTCAGCCCACCGTGCGGTGTGGTGACCTCACTACACTGAAATACTAAAGGGACTGTCAATAATTTGTCGACTTTACATTTTTTCTTCGTCTAGTTCATTTTACCTATGTGTCTGCCTGTAATATTACTAGGGGGGCAACCATCACCTCTTATAGCAGTATTATTATAATGTTACACAGTGGGAAAGTAATGGAGCTGTGACTTATAGCTCCATCTCTTTCTCACGCTGAAGTAATATTGAAATAATACTGTTATAAGAGGTAACGGCGCCGATTCCATTGTTCACAAACTAAACTAAATTTAAGTTCAGTGCATCTTTTTCTTTCTATTTCATTAAGAGGACAGAAGATAAATTTTAGTTTAGTCCTGTAAAATTAACCAGCGCCTGTCACAACTCCATACAAGTTTAGACGTGATTAAAAACTTGCCTACTAAAATTACGTCATTTTACGTCAAGCGCTGATTAATTTGACAGGACTAAACTAACATCGATCTTCTGTCCTTTTCTTAATAAAATAGAAAGAAAAGGATGCACTGAACTTAAATTTAGTTTAGTTTGTGAACAAGGGAATCGGCACCAATGGTTGCCCCCCAATAATCTATTTTTTTCTTACGTTATCGGTACCATCCTCCTTCTTCCTTTATCCCACAGAGCACGGACTCACCGTGCCCTGCACTAATATCTAGGAACGGCAGTACTCACTCGAGGTGCCGAAATGGCACGCGTTGAGCGCACAACTCCTGTCAAGAACACAATTCAAAGCCGTCAGTATCTATATGTCATTTGAGTCATAGTGTGAGTAAACAGTGACACGCTTGGTTTTTAGGCAGGGCGCAAACGTGGACAGTTTTGTGTCTTGTGTCAGATACAAGCTACCGATGAATATTTGATTTCTATAGAAACAGTATGAAATCATCAACTCCCTACGCATATGTAAACATTTTTTGTGTCCAGTTGCTTCCACTTAACACATACGAGTACTCATGACATTCAAAAAGTGTTCGGTGTCGCTAATAATAATCTAAATTGGCGTTTGAATGTTGCCTCATATTTTATAAGTTCACTAATATTTATAAATTGATTTCGATTTCTAAGAAAAGGATGTATCCAGAACTGACAAAACCATTGGCATTGACGTGGTTGACTTGCCTGTAAATATTGACGGCGACGACGACGTCTACTTCGAGGTATAATCAACACAACCATCAGAGATAATGTTTCTTCATCGACGTCCATCGTGAGACTGACGGAAAACAAGCAACTGTGGCCAGAAGTAGCGACCGGTGACTGTGTCCGATTGCCGCCACCGGACACAGCAACTACGGTTACCAGTGACCAGCAGGCTTAGCATGACGCTTTATATTTGTTCGAAGAATAGACACGGCTCTTTCTATAGAAAGTGACATTTCGTTTCTCCTTTTTTGACATCCCACCGTAGAAATCCTTCTACATAAAAAAGGACCTAGACAAAGATCTTTAGAAACGAAAGACAAAATGACAGATTGTAGAAGGATTTCTACGGTGAGATGTCAAAAATGGAGAAACGAAATGTCACTTTGTATGGAAAGAGCCGTGTCTATTCTTCGAAGAAATAGAGAGTGCCATGCTAAGCCGGCTGTTGTAGCAACGGGTGACTGTGTCCGATTGCCGCTACATGACACAGCAACCACGGTTCCCTGTGATGGTGGGACGCGGGACGTGTCGGCAACAAAAAGTGTCTATGTTCGCGCAGCGCCTTAAGGAAGGTGGTGGCAATGCCGCCTCCAGCAGCGGGCACTGAAGCGTATCTGTGCTCTGTGTCTTATCCCAATTTACCCATTCGAGGTCGCCACTATATGAATTCTTCTCCCATACAATAAACAATAAACTGGTGCTAAAATTGTTCTCTGAATTACAGTCTAATTTTTAAATATGCACATTTAGATAGTCAAGGTTATTTTTTTTCTGAAATTGCAAATACAATACCTAACATCAAAAATTTATTGCAATAATTGTCTTAATATAATTTGGTAAATATGACTTTTATGCGCGGTACATTAAATGTTACTGGAAGTCTATTAAGATTTATAGTAGAAGTTTGCACAATAGTAATTTCTTTACTGACATTAACCTGGTTGCTAAGACAGGTTTTTTATAATTCTATGGTATTTATTCAGTATTGCGATTCGTGATCAAAATCAATGACCTCTAGCCAGATTTTCAGTCAATTTTGAACCAGTTCTTTGATTTTGATCACAGCTCGCGATCGACATTGACGGTGTAAGGGGAATTTATAAGATATCGCTATAGGGCGAAGCGCTTGGCAGTATACCTACACTAAGTCTCAATGAAATTTTATAACTGTATTGCAGAGGGCAAAAATATACATAGGTAAGGTCAGGGACATTAATTGATAAGCAAATTAACTATCAACTGTAAGTATGAATTTATTTACATAACCAAATTACAAGATGATTATTAACATTAACTTAATTAAATTATTAGTTTCAAGCCTAAAAAAGGCCCACGGGGCATTGTACCGAGGATGCTGGCGGCATTTCCTCGCTGAAATGCAATGCTAATGCGTTGCAATTCAGCGAGAAAGCCGCCAGATTTTCGGTCAGCAGTTACATCAACTAAACGTTTTGCGATTTCCGCAAATAACTTATGCGCACTGGGACCCCACGGACCGACTATCACCTCAATTGGATTCAAACGACAACTGTCATAGACTGACAATTGTATGAAACGGGTATAATACGGCAGATTGACGTACGGTGGCAATTAATTTCGCTGACCGTACCTTGTCGAAAGTAGGCCTACTAAAACCGGCTACAATGATCGATTAATCACGCTTTTTTCCATGAAGCCAAAGTTCTCTTTCAGAGAAATTACACATGGGTGAAACCTATATGTTGCATGTGTCACTACTACTTAGACCTTTGAAAACAATCACAATAGAACACAAACTGTCCGAGGTCCGGTCTTAGGGCAGGGCCTCGTACTTCGCCCGAAATTGTATGCAATCGTCATTGTTTCAAACTGGACCTAGACCTTCATTCTAAATTACGTTTAATTGAAAATAACGAGTTCTTTTCTGGTTCTACAATTGTGTAAACAACGTTATGCAGCACTTTCCAAATTAAGGGTGAATTTCACTATAAAACTTAACGGGATCAGACATCTTAAGGCGCTGACAAGAGGCAAATGACCAAAATAGGCTTGACTTAAGAAAAAAAATTGCCAAAACTGTATAGTTTGTCGTAGCGGAAAAAATATATGTTAATTTTGAACATGTTTCTCAGAACTTGGTTGTTTCCATGTGTATCGAGATTATTTTTTCAAAACACGTTTTGGAAAAAAATCTCGATACAAACTAACGTTAAACTAACTTCTTACCTTGAGTCCCAAACCAAAATACCTGTATTAAATGTCAACATACATTACGTAGTTAATTAATAACAAGAACGTCTTATTTGAATGCAGAACTTGGTTATTTTTTATTTTCGATTACTCAACTAAATTTTGAGTAAATAGGTAATTGCTTCATATTTTGCTTCAATAAATTACAAGCGTTGTGTCATCGCGCTTCTCTTTCTTTTCTATGCAGTCTGACAGTGACCACGGTTTAGGTGTTGTCAGCGTCTTAACAGTGTTCAAGAGCTGTCAGTGTCAATATTCCAGAACAATGAAGACATTTACAACTATTGAAAGCGGTTTAGATGTCGTCGTTGCAAATTTAAAATCTCCTATGTGACGTTTTTGTTGAAAATTAGTTTTGCAGATATTTGAAAAGCGATTTACCCATACTTAGAAAAAACTTCCAAGCACGTATCATTAAAAAAAAATCTCAAGTATCGGTCTATATTTAATTGTAAATCACAATGTCCTAGTGTCTGATGTACTTACAAATGAGAGTTTTTAGTGAGTTTTAATATTAGACAAACGTAAATTAAATCTATCTTATGTGATCACCCAGCGTCGAGCACCACAATTTGTTTCCCAAAAAGTTACTTTATATACATAGAAGATTTTAAATTTGCAACGACGATGTGCTGATCGCCCTGAGAGAAAACAAAAAAATGGGACCATTTTTTTTTTATTTCTCTTTTAATTAGGAAGTTATTTGTTTGAACACTAATTACAGACCCATGATTAATTGGGCATATAAACTCCTTTAAAAGGAAGGTAGCAATTAAGCAACCATCCGCACTTAGCATACCATTTAATTAAGTGTAAAACATTCAAATTATACCAAAAATTCAACAAACATTATTAAAAATAGTCAACGAAGCATAAACACCGACGTACAAAAAATTAATGAGCTTGCAAAGCATATGTCTACGTCATACATTAGTATTCTAACCAGGGGGTGACCATCACCTCTTATAGCAGTATTATTATAATATTACTTCACAGTGGGAAAGTGATGGAGCTATACAGGACTTATAGCTCCATCTCTTTCTCACGCTGAAGTAATATTATAATAATACTGCTATAAGAGGTGATGGTTACCCCCAGGCTACATTATGTCTCGTGATGTTAAAAAATCAATCTGCCTAGACTTTTCCCAACTATGTTTGGGTCAGCTTCCAGTCTAACCGGATCCAACTGAATGCTAATATTTTACATAGAGCGACTGCCTATCTGACCTCCACAACCTAGTTACTTTGTAGCACGATATCTCTTGATAAGCCTAGTTGTGAGACTTTTTGGGCCTCTGACTACCCGTAACGACTGTCAAAGATCTACGAATGACAACAGGGACCAAAGCCTTAACTTTATTCCGAGGTACGAAGGGATCTCGATATGTAATGGATGGCCATCCACGGACCAACCACGGCAAGCGTAGCTTTTAACCTTTGTTCGACCTGTGCAGCTATTATAATTCAGCCACGAGGGACTTTCGTGACGTATGTTTCTTTATAAAACATACATGCATCTGTTCCTAAATTACCCTAGGGTGAATTGTTAGTTTTTCCTAATTATGTTAATTTTAGTGTTAAGATCGGCTTGACCAGCACTTTTCTAGCGACTTATACAGCTACAACCTTTAATCGATTTCTCCATAATATCCTTTATATCTTTTGGGGTTGAATAGACGAAAAACCTTTATGCTTTTTTAATATCCACCAATTTTATCTTAGAACTCACGGATTTTCATAAAACAAAAACATCTGCTATTATTTTACCCTAATTTCCAATAAATCCTTTCCTTGTGGATGGCGTGGATGCTGATCTCCTAATTACAGGATTCCTGTTTAGTATTTTCGTTATTTAGTGTTTTAGGCTTTTCGTTGATGAATCAGTCGCGTAACTTTCTATAGCAGCTTTTGGAAGGTGTTTTATTTTGCGAGATGTGTGTTTTGACATATATATTAGTATTGTAGATGTACAATGATGGTAGGGTAAGGATGTTTAGGCTTTTAAAGAGCGGTTGACAACTGTCGGTGCTATTTAGGTCACACATAGATTGATACATTTTTTTGAGCTCTAAATACAAATTCTCTATCGACTGAGTTGCCCCAATACATAATGCCATACCTAAGTGTTGCTGCAACATAACCGTGATATGGTATTAGTACCGATTCTAGGCTGACAGTCTTTGACAGTTTGAAAAGAACATATGCGAATTTACTAATTTTTTACGAATTTTGTCTGTCTGGGATCTCCAGGTCAAATTTTTATCTATTATGGTACCAACGAATTTGGTGAGCTAGGAGGCTAGTTGACTCTATTAGAGTCCCTAAATAATTAATGTCAAGGATCTTACTCTGCTGGTGAAAATGCATAATTTTAGTCTTTTCTAAATTTATAATAAGATTATTTTTGTCAAACCATGATATAATTATATTTAATGTCATATTTATTTCATTTTCATAAGTCATAGGACCGTCGCATTTTACTAATACTCTGCTGTCGTCAGCAAATAGTACCATAGGATGGTTTATCTGTCCAGGAAGGTCATTAATGTACAGCAAGAAGAGGGGAGGCCCTAGCAGGCTGCCCTGAGGTACGCCGTATTTTACTGTCCTATATTTGGATCGATATTTCTTCTCACGACGATCATTTGTGCAAATTTGTATGATTTCTACATATTGTTTTCTATTTGCCAAATAAGATTCTAACAGTTTAAGTATATTCACCCTGATACCATATTTTTCAAGTTTGCTTAGTAAAATTGCGTAATCTACATACTCGAAAGCCTTGGTTAGATCCATATATATAGCACAAACAGGATTTCTTTTGTCTGCATTTGATAGAACAGGAAGCAGAAGATCATGTATGGCAATATTAATTGTATTCTGTTTACGAAATCCCTTTTGTTCCTTTGACTTCTCAAGGTTTGTATATAGGGATTTATAGATAACTTTCTCGAATATTTTTGAGAAGACAGGTATCAATAAGGTCTGTGGTTTGCCATAAATTGCCTTTCCTGTTTTTGTGCAATGGTTTATTTATGGAAGTCTTTAGTCCTTCGGGAAAAAATCCATTAGATATACTCATGTTACTGATGTAACTGAGATGTGAAGCTCAGTCAATCAGGATTTCAGGATAATTATTTCTGTTTTATGTTTGCATAGCTCGTGGCTCGAGGCTAAATAATAACAGTCGCACGGGTCAATCGAAGGTTAAGCTACACTTGCCGCGGTAGGTTCGTGGACCTGCCCCGTCAGTGCACGCATTTGTCAGTAGTTGTGCAGCTCAACTCAGAACTTAAGGAGCTCAACGATTCAACGAACAATACCAAAGAAAATACATTTGGTTAGGCCGCATAAAGTACTCAAACTGCCAGACCATCATTAAAACACAAAAAAAAAAATGACCCACATAGTCCTCACGTTCCTAATAATTAAAATAATATAATACTTTAGAAAGTAAATATTCATGCCATTGTTTATATAAAACGTTATATAGAATAAGAAAATATAGATAGCAAGCAAAATAAAAAGATTAAAAAACAACATTCACTGTAAATTTAATGTGGAATTATCTGTTGTGGAAGTCAGATAGGCAGTTGCTACATCTGTTTAGGCTAGAAGCCGACCCCAACATAGTTGGAAAAAAGCTAGGCCGATTGATTATGTTCGCATAAATATATTTTGTGTTTATTTTGTGTACCACCACACTAAGATTCTATTGTTTCTCCTTCAGTGTCCTTCAACCGATCAATTTGTATTAGTTATTTATTATATTTTGCGCTTATGCAAAAATGAGGACTATATTGTTCCGCGCAATAAATTATGATTTTTTTTTTTTTTTTTTAGGGTGGGAAATCATCAAATAACTTCTCCCGCTCTGGGCGGAGCGGGAGGGTGTGTCAGACTCTTACTGACTAAAACCCACCCGTATTCCTTCCTGTTGCCTGTGTTGCGGGGGCCTCGG
Organism: Atethmia centrago; assembly: GCA_905333075.3. Lineage (NCBI taxonomy): Eukaryota > Metazoa > Arthropoda > Insecta > Lepidoptera > Noctuidae > Atethmia > Atethmia centrago. The sequence continues at coordinate 28,934,176 of HG995374.1, forward strand.
TGACCCATAAGTACCTTCCCGCGACCCCGGCAGGCATCGGCCCTAGTGGACCCCTACTTTGTGCTGACGACATCTCTTTGAGGCGCGCGTGGAATACGACGCGCCGTCGACCCGGGCCTGGTCCTTACCGGACGGTGAGCTACCCATTGCTCACCGTCCGCAAGCCCGCGCCTACGGTGGCCGGAAATCCGCCCGGGATTCCCGACGCCCTGGGCGTCTCCTGCGGCGGCTAGGGGCGAGAGGGCGCGACACGTGCCTTTCCCTCAACCGTCCCGCCTCCTCCTTCGCGAGCATTACTGCTTCGCAGAAGGAGGTGACGGCTGCCCATGCCGTCTCGCTCCGTACCATGGCCTGAACCAGGGCCGGACGCGAGAGGTCTCTGCCGCCGATCGCCTCCACGAGGACACGGCGGTGCTCTGCCCAAGCCGGGCAGACCTCCACCGTATGCTCCACCGTGTCCTCCGGGCGATCCACACAGTGGTGACACCCGGATGTTTCCTCCCGCCTTATCCGACACAGGAACCTCCCGAAGCTGCCGTGTCCGGTGAGGACCTGCGTCAGGCGGAAGGTGAGGACGCCGTGGCGCCTCTCCAGCCACTCCTCAAAGAGGGGACTTATCGCCGCAATCGTGGCGTGCCCAGCACTGGGTTGCGACAACCGTACTTTCCAAGACGCCATGACATCCCGCCGGAGCTCCGTCCGCTGAGCCGCGATTTCTCGCGGCAGCGGACTAACGCCCCGGCGTTTCGCCTCCTCGCGCCACTCCCATACGTGCGCGAGGGCTTTTGCCTCCAGATCCCATGGCGGCAATCCGGCAAGGAGGCTCGCTGCCTCACAGGAGACCGTGCGGTATCCCCGGACCATCCGGATGGCCATGACCCTTTGGGCCGCGCTCAACCGGCGGGCTGGCCGCAGCGCCAGAGAGCGCGCCCATACAGGAGCCCCGTAGAGGGCCATGGACCGCACGACCCCCGCGTAGAGCCTCCGGCAGGAGGCGTTTGGACCTCCTAGATTGGGCAGGAGCCGCTTCAATGCAGCGCCCGCCCGCTCCAGTTTGGGAGCCAAACGTCGGAAATGCTCCACGAAGTTCCACCGGCTGTCGAGGACGAGTCCCAGGTACTTCATCGTCGACTCGACGCCGATAGAAACCCCTCCTACCGTTATTTGGGACCCCAACGGTGGCGCGTTTCGAGGACCATGAAAACACATGGCCTCGGACTTGTGCAGGGCCACCTCAAGTCCCAATTGCCGGATCCTTTCGACGATTGTCGCAACCCCGCGTGCCGCTAATTCGGCCGCCGCCTGGTGCGACCTCCCCTGCGCCAGGACCAACGTGTCGTCAGCGTAGCACACTACGCTGACGCCGCTAGGGAGGTCGGCGCGCAGCACCCAGTCGTATCCGATGTCCCACAGATGCGGCCCCAGGACCGATCCCTGTGGGACACCGCACGACATCTCTTGCCGGTTCCACACTCCCTGGTGACCGGGGTAGATGACGGCCCTGTCCGTCAAATAGGCCTCGACCACACGACAGAGGTAGGTCGGCATCCGGTGATACCGGAGTGCCTCCCTGATGCAACTCCAGGGCAGGGTATTGAAGGCATTGGCGATGTCTAGAGACACCGCCAAGACGACCCCACCCTGGGCAACAGCATTCCCCGTCGTCAGGGCTCGCACACGCATGATGGCGTCCACCGTAGAGCGCCCTCTGCGGAAACCAAACTGGCTCTCCGCCAAATCCGGCCCCACCTGCACCAGCTGGCCGACGAGGCGGTCTGCAATGACTCTTTCAAAGAGTTTGCCCACCTCGTCGAGCAGCACGATGGGCCGATAAGCGGACGGAGAGTCCGCAGGGCGCCCTGCCTTCTTTATGAGGACCAGTTTCCCTGTCTTCCAGCGAAGCGGGAACTGGCCCCTCTCCATGCATGCGCTTAGGAGCCCCCTAAGTCGAGGCCCGCGAGCCTCCAAGGCCAGGACCCAGGCCTTCCCAGGTAAGCCGTCGGGTCCTGGGGCGGTATTTTTGGCATTAAGCCTGCGTACCGCCGCTCTCATTTCTACCTCGGTCACCTCCGGAGCATCGTCGTCGTCGTCGTCGTTGGCGGTGTGGTCCGCATCGGGCACCGCAGTAGGCGGAGCCATAGGCGGGGAGGTGTGTTCCCCTCGGGAAGGGAACAGAGCGCTCACCACGTCCTCCACAAGCTGGGGCCGGAGACTCTGCGTCAGCGGGGGAGCCCATGGGCGGAGTTTGTCCCGCACCACTTTGTACCGGCGTCCCCACGGGTCCCTGTCCAGAGTCCCCAGCGACTCCTCGCGGGCCAACCCCCTGGCCCGCAGGATCTCCGCTTGGAGGGCGGTCTTCGCCGCTCTGTACCCCTCGTACAGCTCCGCCTGAATGGCTTCCGTATCCGGAGGTTTGATACGGAGCCTGCGGTGCCTGGTATACCGGCGTCGCGCAGCCACGCACGCAGTGCGCAGAGCCGTCAGCTCCTGCGATCACCAGTACACCTGGCGCGAGGCACGTCCAGGCTGGGCCCGGGGCATTGCCACGTCACATATGTCGGACATGGCCTCCCGGAACCACTCCGCCTCGACGTTGATGTCGGCAGGCCTGTCCGGTGGTGACACCCAGGCCTGCACGATCGAGGCTTCCAGGAGGAGCTCCCGGTCCAGCTGCTTCAGCGCCCACCGCGGACCACTCGGGGCCCGTCGGACCGGCGCGTCCGAGGTCTGGGCGGAGACGTCGAACCGGATATACCGGTGATCGGAATAGGTCTCCACCCCCTCCATGACACGCCAGTCAACTACACGCGGCGACAGAGCGGGGCTGGCGAACGAGATGTCCACCACTGATTCACCCCGCATCCGCACACACGTGGGGACAGAACCCCGGTTTAGGACGACCAGGCCTGTCTCCAGAGCCCAGTCTTCCACCATCCTGCCCCGTGTGTCCGTTGACCGGGAACCCCAAGCCAAATTCTTGGCATTGAAGTCCCCGAGGACGAACACGGGGAGGGAACCAAAACAGACGACGACGTCTCTCAACTCCGCAAGGGAGTTGTGGAACTCGGCAAGAGTTCGGTTCGGAGAGAGGTAGACCCCTACCACGACAATCTCCCCGAACCGTGCTGCTACGCAGCCCCGTCCTCTCTTGACGGCCTCGAGGGACGGGGTACCGGCGGCGGCCGACGAAATTAGGGTCACTGAGCCGCTCAGGTCCTCCACCCAGTCATCCCTGGGTGGGACAAAGTACGGCTCAGCGACCACGGCGATGTTAATCGACCACTGCGCCATGCTCTGGAGCAACAGATCCTGAGCGGCGGCGCAGTGGTTGATGTTCGCCTGGAGGAGGCGTAATGGGGCCATTAATGGCACTCCATGTCAGCCCCCTCTTGGGCCTCCTTCCCAGCCCCCTGAGAGGGGCCTGCCGCAGCGGCCACGGTGGCGACGGCGACGACGGCGGTGTTGGAGGCGGCAGCGGCGGTGGCAGTGGTGGCGGCTGCGGCGCTGACGGCGGTGGCGGAGGGCTTGCCTCTGGTCCTGGCTTTGGTGGGTGGGGCGCAGGCCTTGCCCCCCATCCGGTGCTCGGCAGGCTTGCCAGCCGCCGCACATACGGCACAGTGCGGCGTGGCATTGCACGAGCCGGCCTTGTGCCCGGGCAGACCACAGCGGTAGCAAAGACCGCTGCGGTCCACCTCCGAGGTGCAATTCGCTTGCACGTGGTTGCCCACCTGGCAGCGGAAGCACCTCAGAGGTCTGGGTTCCAGCAGTTTCACCTGCGCGGAAACCCAGCCCACCAATAGCCGTTGGCCCTCCCCGGCAATTTTTCTCGCCGCCGACCGCGCAATAAATTATGATAATACATTTATTATATTACCCAATGATTGTATTAAACTTTTTGGAGATAAGAAAAAGAAACATAAATTATTATGACGGGCTTGATACCCTAAATAATAGCTTCATCAAAAAGATTCCTCACAAAAACTAAGAGATTATACTTTGTGTTCATTAGGTATAATGTTCTTAACTAAAGTACGCATAAAGGCTCGTGCAGACTGGTGCGATATCGCGGGCGCGACTGGCAGCGACGCGCAGCGCTATTCAGTTTTCATACAAATTGTGCTACTAGAGACGCGTCGCGCCCGTCTGCGGGAGCCTTTAAAGTTAATTCTTAAGACTATCGTGATAATATATTATTGTGGCATTGCACTAAGTGTATTAATTAAATTAGTTTTTTTTTGTATATCTTTTAAGGCACTTTTACATGTCAATATTTTGGTTATTATTTTAAAACTAGATGACGCAGGCATAACCTATCTGACTGATCCCTGAAAAGAAATGCCGAAACAAACTCAGAGGTCTCTTTTTAAAGTCCAAACTATATATGTGATAGTGAGTTTGTTTGTTTCTTGTTTGTTTCAACAGACGGCACGCATGTGTCAGTCATCGTGTAGCTCAACCCTATTTTAGGGAGCTCAACGACCCGTCACACGACGCTACCAGATCTGCAGGACATTTGCGTAGGCCCTAAAAATACTTAAACCACCAAGACAGTTATAAAGTTATCTTTTCAATTTGGCCTGCATGGACTGTGAAAGTGAGTACACATTCACAGTCAGTTTTTTCTTTAAATGTTATCAAAAATATCATGAAATAAGTCAAGTAAATAAATATAAATTAAAATGTCAATATTAATTTTAAAAGGCATGTATTTAACGCTGCGACAAACTAATCTTATTTAGGGTTTTAAAAATAATTAAAACGGGTAGCAAAAATAATAGGTTGGCAGCTACAGTGAAGTAGCATTTTAAGTATAAGGCAGCTTAATAATCAATTGTTAGCTTTGTTTTAATTTAAACTAGCATGGAGTTTTTGTTTTGGTAACTGAGAGTCACCAACAAAAGGCAACAACCGCGGGGATCTGACGCTCGGTGGCCGCTGCCGCGGCACGCTCGCTTTGCTTGCTCGCCTTCGCGCTTTAGTGGTCACTGTTCTAACCTAACCCAAATGATTTTATACTTAAAATGCTACTTCACTGTAGCTGGCAACCTATTATTTTTGCTACCCATTTTATTTTTTAGTAGCAAATAGTTAGTCGCCCTTTAAGTTGTAAGTCGCCTGGAAAATAGTAGCCGTTTTAAAACAGTATAAAATAGTAGTGTAGTATAGGTACACCTCTGTCTAACCCTTTGGGGGTTAGACAGAGGTGTCACAGAGGGTCTTTATGTGCTATTAATTTTCTATGTTATAGCCATTTGATACTACTGACAAAGAATGACAGCTGTGATTTGATTATACAGACCATTTAAGTTGGTAGGCAATTTGTTTATACAGACCATTTAACTTGGTAGGCGATTTGTTTATACAGACCATTTAAGTTGGTAGGCGATTTGATTACACAGACCATTTAAGTTGGTAGGCGATTTGTTTATACAGACCATTTAAGTTGGTAGGCGATTTGATTATACAGACCATTTAAGTTGGTAGGCGATTTGAAAAAACAATTAATTTCCCTGATTTCACAATCAATCAACTGGTTCCTATAGAATTGCTATGGCACAAGAAGAAATACAGTTACATTAAAATATCTTTCTCAGCAATTTTCACCTGACTACGGCAAAGCCAAAGGAGGGTTATGATTTTAACAGGCTATGTATGTATGTATGCTTGTATGTATCTATGTATGTGCATCTGTTTCCTCAAGACTCCTAAACTTCTCGTCGTATTTTGATAAACGAGGAGTCGTTGGAAGCGTCTAGTTGTTCCGCGGATTATATGACGTCACAAAAATCCAACATAGCGGCTTATAGCGGATGAAAAGTGATACAGATTTTTAATATTTAAAGTTAATATATCGTGTTTGTTTTCTAAAGCAAGGTCTTAAGGAGTCATTTTTGGAAATACATTGGTTTTTTATGATTATTTATACATAAACCCCAAATTTTACGGTTTAATATTCGCAAACCAAAGAAGTGGTAGGTACTACGCTCAATTATTCTAAACCCCAAAATAATTGAAATTAAAATAAATATGGAGTCACGAGCAATATGCCCTAATTACATTACATGACGTGTGACTCCGTCCGTTTTACGTCTGTGATGTCTTATACCTTTTTAGATGGCATTTTTGTCGTAGTTGGGTTTTAGGACTTTAAAAACCGCAAGGGGATTCCAGTTTGAGACCTCGATTGATATTTTTTTTTTCTTTGACCAAAGCAATGACCGTTCCATTATAATAACGGGTGTCAAAAAACCCTTAACGAAGCCGAGAGTTACTACTTGTTCTTCCTTTTAGTATGATATTTTTTTTTTTGTACTGGCCCATACCTGGGAATCTCTTGGTTACGGTAGAAGGTTTTCCATCTTTTTAGACGTTTTTTTTACTACCAAGTATTAAATGTTATACTTTATAACTTAATTTTAAATACGATCCCTGTGCCGTTGCATGCACCGATGATTACAATGTTTTTGCAGTGCACACCACTGTACACGTAATGAGCGAATTTTTGTACCAAAAATAAAACTCGTTTCCCAGCAATTATTTTTGCACCAAGTTACTTAGAACGTTATGTACAGAATGCTTAGATGACGCCTTTTTTTTTTGGATGGCAAACAAACAACAAATAACTTGTCCCACTCTGGGCGGAGCGGGAGGGTGTGTCAGACTCTTACTGACTAAAACCCACCCGTGTTCCATCCGTTGCCTGTGTTGCCAGGGGCCTTGGTAATCCTTTCGTACCTTCTTACGACCCCGGCAGGCATCGGCCCGAGTGGACCTCTACTCTGGTGCTGACGACATATCTTTAAGGCGCGCGTGGAACACAACGCGCCGTCGACGGGCCTGGTCCTTATCGGACGGCGAGCAACTCATTTCCTCACCGTCCGCAAGCCCGCGCCTACGGTGCACGGTGGCCAGAAATCCGCCTGGGATTCCCGATTGCAGCGGCTAGGGGCGAAATTTGATAGATGACGCCTTCGTGATATATCTTTTTACACCTTGTATGCGTGGTTAGGGATTTGAAACTGGCAATATCCCATTATATAAGATGTTTTAAAATCAACCCAACAAACTTTAAGAGGGGCTTTAGACCATCGAACTGAATAACTTTTACTTTGGTACCAACTTTGAAATCGTGACAAAAAAGAAACAGCTGTCCCATATAGTTTAGAACAGTAGTTATTAAACTTTAATATGGAATAGCTGTTTTTTTTTTTCGCGATTTCAAAGTTGTCCCATAATAAAAGTTATTAAGTTCGATGGTCTAAAGCACTCCATAATGTTTGTCGGGTTAATTTTGAAACACCTTATATAGCCGTCAGAAACGTCAGAAAAACCCAGATGGAGTTAGCAAAGATGGGAAAGTACAAAAAAAAAAATGTGGTTCCATTCCGTGGTCTGTCGTTTCGTTCTGCGAATTTAGTTTGTTTTAGTTTTGGACAGATTGTCAGTCGATTGGAGGTCATAAAAGTTAACTTTCCTAGAATCCATAGTCACAAAGTACGTTTTTCTGGGTATAAACAATACAATAAACCGCCACTAGAATAATAAAAAAAAATATGTAGATAGATCGTAGATCATCAAGTGCAATTCAAACTTCCTATTTTTCTCCTATTTTTCTTCTTCTATTTTTCTTTCTACTCTTCCTATTTTTTACATCAAATGACGGAACGCGCCGTCCGCAACGTAAACATCGCCTCCGTATATAAAAATATTATTAAAATTATAGAATCATATTTTAAGTCAAATATATAGTGAATTCGCGATATGACGCTAAGTTGAACAAGTGAAAACGTTATCTAGTGATTGTGTGAACAATTCATAAAGTTATGCACAAGGAATTAAAAAATGCACAAGTTGTTGAATAAATATGGATTCATTTAGTCTACTGTGAAAATAAACTGGAATTAACGCTGTGTTTGAACCAAAATAGCAGTCACTGCAAGAACATACTCATAATTGTGGTATTTAACAAACGGTTTTGTGAATTAATGTTCAACGAAGAAAAACAGTGATTTTTAAAATTGTAACCGTCATTATTGTAATTGTATCTAGCGGATCGAACAAAGAAATGAACTTTGGACTCACTGACACTGGAGTTTGTTACAAAATAATTACCCTAGAGCTATTCACTAATTTCAACAGTTACCTTAACTGGTCAATTGGCGCAGTGGCTAAGGCGCCCGCTTCTTTTTGAGATACATTCGAACCTGCGTGAGTGGTTGCGAGTTCAAATCTCAGTGGCACATACTTGACTTTTTCTATTTTCAAATATTTGTGAGAACACTATTATCAAAATGAATTTCTTTGAAAATATAACGCTTCGCAGAACACGTACTCGATCAATGACAGACGATACTAAAAACGATGATACTTCAAACAACCTGACCATAGATGGCACTTGTAACAGTCTGCCAAATATTTCGGACGACGAAACTGATGAAGTTCGGGACTTGAGACAACAAATACAGAAACTAAAGTTGGAGCTAACATCGGCGCATGAGGAAATAAATAATCTGTCCATTGAAAACGGGGAACTCAAGCAAACTGTCAAAGAAATTACAATTAAACATGATTTAATTGTACGAGCTACAAAGAAGTTATCAAATGACATGCTTACACCAACAAAAAAGGTATCCACTCCCTATAGGAATACTAATTCTAGTACTAAAAAGTCTCGTAAGCGACATTTGAATATTGCACAAAAAACCGAACAAATTGAGAATAGTATAACATCTGCATCAACCGCAACAGAAAATAAGCAAATAAAGATAGCAAAGCAAGTAAAAAATAAAATATGCATTATAAGTAGTAGTTCAAGAAACAAAATCTTATCGATCGCAGAAGAGAATCTCCAGGACTTCCAATTATGTCATTATTTATATCCTAACTGTGGAATCAAGACCATTATTGGTAATATACAAAACAAATTAACCGATTACACAACGAATGACTACTGCATCATACTAATTGGAGAAGAGGATTTCAAAAAGACGAACAACTTCTATGACTTGGTAGTATGCATTCGCCAAGCATTGTCAGAGTTACTTTATACAAATGTTGTAGTGTGTTTTCCAACGTACAAATTCAGCCACTATTCAATGGTGTATAGTTGGAGAATTGAAACATTTAGTAATATGTTGTATTTGGACATAAACACTCATAAATATGCAACACTACTTGACTCTAATCTGGACTTGTCGTACGATTATACCATGTTTTGTAAACACCATGGCACTCTTAATATTTATGGGATGAAAAATATTTTTAAAAATTTGAGAGAATTGTTAAGCGAGTATTTAAACGAAGACATAGACGTACACTCTTCTGTAGATGAAAAATGTACAGCGGATGACTTTTTTCGTGTATAAGCATATTCATATTTTACATCAGAATATCAATGGCCTTTTAACAAAATATTTACTGTAGCATTAGACGAACTACTTCATCTAGGAAAAACAATTGATGTGATATGTTTTTCTGAACATAATATGCTGATATCTGATGTTAATCTGCTATGTATTCCTAATTACACTCTTGCAACATGTTTCACGAAGGAATCTAGACATGGTGGTACATGTATAATGATACGTAACGGAATTAAGTATAAAGTTTTGGAGTCGATAGGAAAATATAGTGTCTCTAACGTAATTGAGTGTTGTGCAGTAGAACTTACTGGCCATAACATCATCGTAGTTTGTATTTATAGGAGCCCACATAGTAGTGAAGTAAAAAGAAAACTTGAGATATTCTTTCGTAATCTAAATAACATTCTAAATTGATTATCTTTTGATTCTAAAAAACTAATTTTGTGTGGAGATTTCAACATTGATCTTCTGAAGAACACTTTATGTTTAGAACAATTCAAATATCTCCTAATGGGTTACAACGTTAAGTTCGAAATAAAAATTCCAACTCGATTGAGCAGCGGGACCTGCATAGATAATATTATTCACAATGTGCGAGGAGCTAAGGGTGAAGTCTTAGAACTAGCAGTATCTGATCATACAGCGCAACTTTTAAGATGCCCAGTTAGACAAACTTGCATGTTAGATTACTGGTTCTCCACCAGACGGGAATACTCAGAAGAAAATATTAAAAAGTTCAAGGATTGCATAAAAAATATCACTTTTGCTGATGTATTTAATGAAACTGATCCCACTAAAGCATTTAAATTATTCTATGACTTGTTTAAATTATTATATGATTTATGCTTTCCAAATATTAAAATACGTATATCAACAAAAGCAAAACCAAAGTGGATTAGCCGTGGCATCAAGATATGCAGTAAAAGAAAAAGAAAATTGTTGTGGAAATACAGGTTAATGCCCAGTGAGCAAAATAAAGCAAACCTTAAACAGCTCTCTAACCGGTTAAAAAAAGTTATTAATCTCACGCAGAAAGCCCATAATTGTAGTTACATTAAATCAGCGAAAAATTTGTGCAAAGCCACATGGAAATTAATAAATAAAAATAAACATAACTTACCAAATGACACTATAGTGAAAATTAAATCAAATGACAAAATATTGACAAATCCTGTAGAAATAGCACATGCTTTTAACAATTTTTTTGTAGATCAAGTGAAGCCAATTAATAGTAAACATTTGAATAATATTATACCAATAAATAGTATGAATGCATCTATGTTTATGTCACCTACAATACCACAGGATATTCATCTAATTACTATGTCACTAAAGAATACATCTAGTACTGGGTATGATGATATAAGCACAAAAATTTTGAAAAGTGTTTCAACAATTGTTGCGCCTGTGTTAAGTCATCTGATCAATATGTGCATAGTTAATGGTATTTTTCCGGAAGAATTGAAAGTAACAATTGTAAAACCGCTTTTCAAAAAAGACGACAAAGAGAACATGTCGTGCTACAGACCTATAGCTTTAGTACCCATTTTTTCAAAAATATTTGAAAAAGCAATATATAATAAACTAAACACATACTTTGAACAAAATAAGCTATTCGTTGATAACCAGAAAGGCTTTAGAAAGAACAAATCTATTGACATGGCCATTTACGATTTCTTACAAACAGTTAGCCGCAGAGTGGATAAGAAGCTACCAGCTCTAGCGCTTTACATGGACATGTCAAAAGCTTTTGACCGTGTTGACCATGACATACTTATGCATAAACTTAATGCATACGGAATAAGAGGCAACATATCTAATTTAATCGAATCTTATCTTCGTAATAGGCAGCAAATAACAGTAATTAATAGAATATGTAAAAAAACCGAAATAAACTATAAATCTAGCCAGAGAACTGTATCATATGGAGTTCCGCAGGGCAGTGTACTTGGGCCTCCCCTATTCATTATCTATATTAATGACTTTCCAACGGCATCAACTTACCCAATGACAATGTTTGCAGATGATAGCACTTTACTCTTTAATAGTGACGAATTAAGCACCCTAGAGACGGAAATTAATTCTAACATAAAATCGGTCGTCGATTGGCTGCAAAATAATAATTTAATAATAAACTTAGACAAGACAGTAATCATGAAATTCCAACAAAGACCAAATCATAACTTAGTATTAAATATTAGATATAATGACAAAATTATTAATGAGACCAATGTGACAAAATTTCTCGGATTAAATATAGAAAACACTTTAAAATGGCATACGCAGATCGATAAAGTATGTAGTAAACTTAACCAATATTCCTATGCCTTGCATATGTTAAGCAAAACGGCAAATAGAGCAACAGTCTTAACAGCATATCATGGTCTAGTTGCCTCAACATTGAGGTACGGCATTATATTTTGGGGCAATGCCACAGGCAAAGATATCGTGTTTAAGTGCCAAAAAAGATGTATAAGAGCCATTTGTAATCTGCAAACCACCGACAGTTGCAAGCCTTATTTCAAAAACATGAAAATTCTTACTATGCCCTCATTATACATATACGAAACAGCTATGTTTGTTAAAAATAATATGAATAGATTTTCTCGAGTATCAAGTCAGCGTCGATGTGACCAGTTAAATTTAGTTGGATCTAGAACCGCATTATTTAAGAAAAGCATTTTTGTAATGGCTCCAAAAGTGTATAATAAATTACCAAAATGCATAAGAAGTGTAGAAAATGTTGGCCAATTTAAAAGTAAATTATTCTTATTTCTAGTAGAGAAGGCCTATTACTCCATAGAAGATTTCATTTTAAATGATAATATATGACATTGACATTTTATTTATTTTTTTTATTTTTTTAATATTAGTAACTGACTTAAGACTTTTGAAATCATTTAAATTAATCTTCTTCAATCTAATTATTATTATTGCATGTTCCAAATCATTAGACCTACATATTAAAATGATATAACAAATTATTTGTATACCAATTGCATTGGTAGAACATAGAGATCTCGCGAAAATGTATATTTTAAGACCTTTTATGTACTATGTTCACAAATAAAGTTTGATTTGATTTGATTTGATTTGATTTGACTTTTTATTCCTTTCTTAAAAAATTTATGAATAGCTCTTGCTATTAATTAAATTATTAAGAAAGGATATAATAGAATATTCATATTCATTCATATCTTTGCCATTCTAATAATAATTCTTATATTTTTTCTGAATCACTGACGTAATTTAGACCTATGTAGCCTTAAAAAATCGAAAGTGGAAGAGTGATCGGGACCCTAACCGGTTAATGGCGCCCGCATCGTGCCACAGAATAAGAAATCGCAGAAATTCCAACTGTTTCTACTTTTATTAGTACCGTTTATGCAAAAACAAGTGAAATAAGTACTACAGGCCGTAGTCCGTAGTAGTAGTGTAGTATTTATTAACTTTTGCCAGCGGCTTCTCCCGCGTGAATGTCGGAAAAATTTCTACGGGAAGGTACTACCGGGATTAAAAGTACCCTATTTGTTAATCCAGGTTATAAACTATCGTGAGCTAAATTTTATCCTAATCCGTTTAGACGTTTTTGCACCAATCCGGAATAGCCACGCTTTTATTATTAGTCTGCGGTATAAATGGCCCAATGGTACCGATTCCCTTGTTCACAAACTAAACTAAATTTTAGTTCAGCGCGTCTTCTATCATCTAGTTCATTAAGAAGAGGACAGAAGATACATTTTAATTTAGTCTTGTCAAATTAATCAGCGCCTGTCATTACTCCATACAAGTTTAGATCTAAAACTTGCTTACTAAAATTACGTCAATTTACGATTTACGTCAAGCGCTGATTCTTCATCTTATTAATTAAAGATAAATATTGATTAATTAATTATAAGGATCGTCGCTGATGGCGTTCTGAAAGTTTATTCTTGCTCCCATGGGAATAAGGCGTGGCTTTATGTGTCTACGCGTGTGTTAATTATGCTGTTTATCCCAATTAAAATAACTGAAATCAATCTTTAAGATATTAGTAGAAACATAAATTACACCTACTATTTAATGGCCACGTTAAGTATTTTTGATTGACAATATGCTTATCTTCGATTAGAAATCAATATTGAATTGGAATTTACGGAATAATTACTGTATCGAAGCTTTTGCGAATGTTGTATATGTTATGAAATCAACATTGTTTCCTTGTTCACCATGATTTGGTGACTTTTTAATATTTATGTCATGTGTATTTTTGGGTTTAAATTATATCAAGTCAACTATGTAATTATTGCATTTTTATTTTACTTCTTTTACAAAATAAATTACAAGAATACATTCAAAACATTTATCCGTAAATTAATATCATTATGTTAATAACGATGACCGTTATTAACATAATGATATTAATTTACGGATAAATGTTTAAACCCAAAAATACACATGACATAAATATTAAAAAGTCACCAAATCGATACAATAAATTCGACAGATATTTAAATAATTTGAAAGTCAATGTCATTGATTTAATACTTTTATTACACGGTAGTTTGCTAAGTTTTAGTACGTTTCCTGATAAAGTAATATCTACGTTTCCATAATCCGCATCAATTTAATTGATGTTTAAAGCAAAACAAGATATTGAAAAGTCTAATTAAGTAATTCGATTATCTTTATATCAATATATTATATTATTACTGAAAATCGGCTTTATTTTTAATTAATTGTAATTGTCAAAACGACATCGATTTCTTATTTATGTCTTATTTATACCTACCTTTTTAGTTGGCGTTTTTGTCGTAGTCGGGTTTTAGTTTTTAACTTTTTTTTTAATTTCAATTATTTTGGGGTTTTTGGGTATTTTGGGGTTTTTATTGTTATTGAAAACAGTCAGAGTGAAACGTAATTGTTTTAGTCTTGATGGGCGTTTGAATTCAAAATCTATGTATAATAATTATACATAACCAATATATTTTTGGAAATTACTCATTATGACCTTTTCATTGGTAACAAACACGATATATACAGGAAAAAAAAATAACCAGTACGCCCTTTTTTTTTTGGTGGTTCAGTATGTAAGAGAACACATCGCACGTTTAATAGAATACTGACCTATTAGACCTTGAGTCAAAGTTTTAGAAAAAAATGCACAGATTAAATCAATGGTTTTTGATAAAAATAGGTACTTAATATATATTTATATTTAACTGTTCATTTCATACTTATTAAATTAGCTAATAAGCCGACTAGACCCCGATTGCAAAACATTTAACGGCGATTTGCCAGAAATCTTCGTTTTTGAGTTAAGACAGTATTCTAATAGGCGTGCGGCATTTCCATTATTTGATTTTTTTTTCGGCTTGAAATCCTAATAAAATACCAAAAACCCACAAATCGCAAATTGAGCGAGCATGCAGCTGTTTAGGTACCTTCGCGCGTTTTGCTACACTGCGCATCCACGCCGGCCGGCAAGTCACCATAAAACCAGTTCCAAAGTAAACATCTTTCGTTAACGATATTTTTTTTTTTTACTAAAACATTGCAACCAAAAAATAAATATTTTAATTAAAATTCGCTTTAGTTTAATTTGTCACAATTTGCTCACTGGTAATTTTTTTTCCTGTAGGTATATATTTTTTTTTTACGGTTACTCTACGTCCGTTAGAAGCCGCCATTTTTTGTGACGTCTTATGGTCTGTAGGCCGCGGAACAACATGACGCTTACAACGATAACTCGTTCAAAATACGACAAGTTGTTTCGGAGTAATGAGGTAACAGATGAACATGCTCGTACATACATACTGCAATATTATTCCTGCTGTTAAATACGTTTTGCGTAGGTTTATTCATAAATTTTCAACTTCCAAACAACGTTGTCAAAACTTTTGAGAGCAGCGTTCGATATTCCTTGAAATAGATGTTTAAATTTATTAATAAGAAATAAAAATTTAAAACCAACTAGTACAGTAAAATGTATTTCTAGCAAAAAAAAAACATGCTAAACAGTCATACTCAATATATTTTATCTTGTGGAGGACCTTCCCACGCTACGCAAGATCAGCCATCACGCCCCTCGCCATATTTGAGGGATTAAATTACTAGATGTACTAAAAAACTTAAATTATTCCGTATCTTTTGGGATAACTACGTAAATACAAGTAGAGCAGTTTGTAGTTGGGCAATGGGGAATATAACCTGCACCACTCAGTTGAGCAGTGTAGAAAAAGGTAAATAGAGACGCGAATCTAAGGGGCGATTTAAATCGAACCGATGACTTCCCGAAACATACTTTATTCCACCACATATTCCATATAAGTTACCTACTTTTACTCTACCATAGGTTTTTCTTCTTTAAATGATCGACTCGACTTCTCTACTTTGTGTCACATTTTTTTTTACTTCTTTTTTACGTCTTTCGTGTATATTTTTTAATCATCTAAATAAATTATCCGTGTATTTTTGGTGAACAAGTGTTTGATTTTGTGACATTGCGTCGGGGTTTGAACCCCTGACGCACCGGACTACGTGGCCACTACGATGTGGCAACCCTCACGCATCCGACACTACAATACATAGCCTGATAAAATCATAACCCTCCTTTAGCTTTGCCGTAGTCGGGTAAAAAGAGTCATTTGATTTTAATGAAATAACTTGCTAATTAATCAGTTTTGCTGTTACTATGCCAATGGTAACCGTTATGGTTCGCTGCGGTCGGAGAGAAAAAAGGAAGGTGTTAAGGGCAAATTAATTTTTTTTTCATGAGGTGGGCTCACCACCTGCATAATATAACATAATATCGCGCTTATTTTTCCCAAAGGGTAAGGCAGGTGACCCACATTTCACCAGTTATTGTTTAAATTCCATGACTCGTCGTTTATTGTCATTAACTGGGAACAAATCTAGACTCCGAGTTGCTACTGAGAAATTCCAGTTGTAAAATCAAATCAAAATCAAAGTCATTTATTCAAACTAGTCTGAGAATCGACACTTCGAACTTCAAAATTACATAAGACAGTCCCCCAAAAATACCCGCCCTTCACCACTTCCTAGTGCTTTAGCTGGGGAAAAGAAGTGGCGCAACAAACTCCCCAGCAGCACATCTGTCTGTTTAGTTACATAAACTTGATTCTATACAAATCGTATGCTAAGTAATTAACACTACCAAACACAAAATATTGAATTAAATTACTTGCCATCTATAAAATCCCAAGAACACTTTGCTCGACTAGGGAATGAAACCCAGGACCTCATGTTCACCAGAAGCGCTTGCAACCGCTAGATCAACGGGGCAGTCTACTTATACTTATTATGTGCTCGTGAATTTTTGGATTGTCAGAATGTCGCCTGTCATCTGTCAGTTTCATAGCTGGGAATTTAAGTTTCTTGTCTTTGCGAGTTTTATCCAATAGCTTTGGTAAAGTTTTAGTGAACCCTGCTACCAGGTCTTCCTTATTAGCCTTTATTATATCAACATTACTTGGACTCATTAAGTTCGAAGACACGACGACTACCAACACGCACTGGGCCTGCGCGGTGGATTAGCCCACTCCCCCTTACAGAGGAATCATGTGTTCCCAGCAGTATGACTATTATAGGCTGAGTATGATGTATGATGCTCAGTTCGAAGAGTTGCCAAACCTAAGTGGCAGGGCATATTGCTCGCAGAACAGATGGCAGATGGGACCGAAAGGTTCTGGAATGACAACCGTGTATAGGGCGTAGCGTTGGAAGGTCTCCCACAATGTGGACTGATGACCTTATGAAGACCGTATGAATCCGCAGGACGAGAAGCTTAGGACCGGTCGATGTGGCGATGCTTAGGGTAGACCTATGTCCAGTAGTGGACCTCTTTTGACTGAAATAATGATGATTATGTGATCTGAAGCTGAAGCTTATGCTAATTGCAGTATATGGGAAGGAGAAGGCGCGTAAATAAAAAGAAAGTAAAAAAAAAGCTTCATTTTAGTAATATATTGGTTGTATTGTTATTATTTTAAAGCTACATTTTTTCACTGATACATATACCTACTTAATATAATCATTCTAATACTATATTCTTATCACAACCTGAATCTAAAATCAAAACCTAATTAAATGTCAACTTATTCGACTTCATATTAAATCTTATTCTGTAAGTATCGTTTACTGTTATTGATGCACTCGTATATTTATTTACACCATCAATCTTTTCATTACCGTCAGTAAGTTTTTTCCCATTTTGATACAGTTTTTTATCAATTTCTGATAAATTATTCTTAGTTCCTTTACCGTTTGAAATTTCTTTATTGTTTTCAGCTTTAGTAGCGGTCTTCTTATTGTAGGTTTGAATATAAAAGTTTCCGAAGAGATAGAGGAAGAGGAGGCCATTGATTGCCATAGCAATGGACATGGTGTATGATGGTTTGCAGTCTGACTTCACGCAGGCTACCCCGAAATGGGTGAGTATTAGGACGAATTGAATCTGAAAATAAAAGTGTTTTAATGTTAGTGACAGGCATAGATCTGTCGAAGGTCCCAGGCGGATTGCTGGCCACCGTAGGCGCGGGCTTGTGGATGGTGAGCAATGGGTAGCTCGACGTCCGACAAGGACCAGGCCCGGGTCGACGGCGCGTTGCGTTCCACGCGCGCCTCAAAGAGATGTCAGCCAGGGTCGCGGGGAAGTCCGAAAGGGTTACCGAGGCCTCTGTCAACACAGGCAACGGAAGGAACACGGGTGGGTTTTAGTCAGTAAGAGTCTGACACACCCTCCTGCTCCGCCCAGAGTCGGAGAAGTTATTTGATAATTTCCCATCCAAAAAAAAAAGGTTTGTCGAAGGTTCGCAGATAAACGAGAACAAGTAGACATCCCACCAGCACTAATGTACGCAATGTTTAATAATTTAAGAAGACTTCAAAAATGGCGTTCCAGCAAAGATATTTCCCTAAAACTATGAGAAATGTCTTCATGTGCACAAGCCATTGATGACATTTTTTTTACGTTTGTGGTCACAATAGCTTATGATGCAATGGACGTAGTTAGTGCTCATAATAAACGGGATTCTGCTAACCGTCATCATTCATCAAACTCGGATAGGTGCAACAGACGAGTTTTTTGTTTCTACAACGAACCATTAATTCTCATGATACGATAAATTCCATTCGTTAGTCACCTTTTAAGATTCTCATAAATATAAAGTGGCAACATTAACCCGACAAATCCCGTATGACCCAGCGATTGTTCATAACAAAAATATACTCGTTGTGAAAACCGTTGAATAAGACACAAACAAACTTACCAGTTGCATGGTAGTAATGTACTTCTTCCACCACAAATACTTCCCCATATTCGGGTATGAAGACAGTCCGTAGTAGGTGTACATAACGACGTGGACGAAAGAGTTCAGCATTCCCAGGACCAGCAGTGCATACTTTGGCTCATACTTCAGGGAAGCCCAAGTCACTACTACCATCACTGTGTGGTGGTACACGTGAAGGAAGCTAACTTGGTTGTACTTTTTTCGGAGAACAAAGAATATTGTGTCAAGAAGTTCAGAAAACTTGGCTAGTAGGTAGTAGTACATTGCTGCTGTTAGCTGGAATTAGATAAAAAGATCATGTCATAATAATTACGTTATTCTTAATATTTCGTATATCTTCGTCGTCTTTCTGTCTTACCATTAATAATGCTAATGATTTGAGAACCACTTTACAGTCTTGAGTGTTTTTTTTTTAACATAATTATATACTGTAGGTTTCTTTTCTGGCTAGGCTACGCGAGCTATTATTGTGTTTATTATTCTCAAGAGTTTAAAAGTGCATCTCACTGAAGTCACAGGTCTTGTAATTGAGCACAGTGTCAGTAATGCTATGAAGAAAATTGCTGTGACGAGTATGGGCTACATGCAACCTGCTCTGGTCTGATCAGTACGTTTCGTTTTACATAAAACATGAAATGAGAGAAAAAAACAGAGATGCTTACTCTTCGCCTTTGGTATTCTGTCTCCATAATACAGGTTTTTGGCACCAATCCATTCTCAGCCAGCATAATAACGCACTGAAAACAATAAAAAATAATAGTAACTACTAAATAAGCTTCATGAAACTAGCATCACTTTTGTTTAATTGCGTGGTGATTACCCAGGTACATTTATTTGAAACCGTGGGGGGTTTCTGTCATCCCTTACCCAAATCGCAATGATTGTGGAAACAATATTTCCATGATATTCGATTTTAGATACTGAAAGAACGCACTTTTAGATCAGTACCTACCTGTAGCAGTTACCCAAGCCCATCGGTCATTTACAGCAACTTCATTTGCTCTAATATTTTAAATTAAATAAACATTTTACCAGAAATGAATGAGGTTTACAATGTTGAAGCTTGTACTTACAACCCCATACATTATTCAAGCATTTTCGTATTTTTGTTTCAGGAAAGAACGAATGTGGATATCGCTTGCTTGAGGTTAACGAAGACACGAAGGCGTTTGCTAATACTTTGATGAACTAAAAGAGAAGTTAAAATGTCTCATGTGCCTGTAATTTTACAGTACCCATGCCTTCTTCAATTAGGACACAGCCCAAGACACATAAACTTACGCCTCCTTCCCATGGAGCCACAAACTACAGAGCGCCACCTGCTACGATCCTTAAATACTCCTTTCCAAGACTCATATCTAGGTATAAGTATTTATTCATCTTTATAAAATACACTTACCGTATATAGCAAGAAACAAGAGATCAGAACTTGGACAGCGTTGTACAGAGGCACGATAGATTTTAATTTGAATGGTTCACGTGTCTTCATAAAGGCCGGTCCCATCTTCAGCACGAACAGCAGGTATGAAGATAATATTATTATCACTGGCAGTGGAGAACCCATTAGGAACCAGGTGTTTACGAAGTCTGCTGTAAAAAAAAATAACTCTATGTTTAAAAGATGAGATATTTAGGCCCGTTTAATAGAACCTCACGCAAGACTCGAGTATTACTTGAAAACAAGTTTAAAGCCATTTGATGGGTTGAAACAAATTTTAAGGAATGCGTGTAGTCTTAAGTGAGGTTCTGTAATACGGGCCTTAGACTTGGGAAGTGAAGACTAAATAAATAGAGACTAATATAATTCCTCAGAGAAATATAAATGACAATATATTATGAAGTTGTCTGCAAATCTATGAAATCATTTAATAGATTTGCAGATAAATAATGGTCTTGAAGTGTTACTTCGTAAATCAAATAAAAAGTGATTTTTGGCAAGACTAGTCTCACTGCTTACCTCAGCACTTACTTAGTATATAAAGGTAAAAAACAACAATAAGGACAAAGGACAATTTGTACGAACAAAACAGATATTACACAAAATTATTTCCAGAGCAAATTTTGATTAATCTAGGTTGTTTGTGAAGTCTAAATTTTAGAGCAAAAACAGGTGCACTGAGGTCGTCGAAATTTGAGAAGCATTATATTGTAGATCATGTGTGTGATCCATTTCAGGTTCAATGCACGCTCTTTTTTCTTACATTACATTACTAGAATTGTTAGAATTGTTTATAGATACATTGTGTGTATGGTAAATATAGTAAATAAGTAATTATTGTTGTAAATAATACTTTGTTAGCCAATAGCGCAAATGTGGCAGCTGACATGTCAAACATGAGGATTATGTAAAGTTATGTAATGTGCTGTGTGTAGTGTTTACAATTACACTCACACACACCACCAATCACTCACAATTTAACGCTGACAACCTTTACTATGTGATATAATGGAGGCCTGAGTTCTAAAATACAGGCCTAGGCTTAGTTTAGACTCCAGATTAAAATTTTGTAATTTGTGGGAGACAAATTACAAAATTTTCACAAAATACTTGTCAACTTAATATGTAGATAGATAGATAGAATACTCTTTATTATGTACACCATAAAAATTACAGCTATAAATATAGAAATTTTACATAGAAAAACAAAATTAGGGTGATGCAATGGGCGGTCTTATCGCTAAAAGCGATCTTTTAAAGACAACCTTTGGATGGATTAGGGGGGAAAGGAGAGACAATACTGCAGGTAGTCTGTGGTATACTATTCACATATATACAATAAATACCTTTACAATTTAATAAATACATCAAATATATTAAAATTATCTATATAATATATTCAATAATAATTAATCATAAAACTAGTGCTAAAAATCAAAGCAGGTGCAAAATATGTTTAAGGAGAGAGATAGTGTTTTTACCATAATTTTAAGAATGGATAGAGATTGAGCACGCCTTATCGACACGGACAAAGCATTCTACAACCGTACTGCTTGAACCGTAAAAGATTTATCATAGAAACTGGTGGAATGCAACGGCATCTCTAGTCTCAAGTTTTCCGATGACCTCGGGTATCTATTATGCGTGTTATGCGTGTATGTGTATGTATAACTAGTATACGAATGTAATTCATGAAGGTAAATAAAAATAATTGTATTAATTTCTTTTATTTCAAACGTTAGTTTTTAAAACATGAAATATTACAAACAAACAGAACTAACCGCTACAGTCTTTTAAACTAGTTGCAGAGCAGTAATTGCTGTGGTGGTATCGTGTGTCTTAAGTCTGTTCTAAAGTCTGATTACGATGCAACTTGTTTAAAGGTAGGTATTTAATTTTCGATGAATCCGAAATTTATATTAATACTAATCTTGGTTAACTAACTTGTACATTCCATGATGTGGTGTGTGGTAAAATTAAACCAAAATAAATTATAATTTGAGCAGTGGTGGCCCAGTGGTAACGGCCCCGACTTACGAGTTGTAGGTCGTAGGTTCGAACCCAGACAGGCGCTTTACTTTGTGTAAATTATTTCATCACCACTGCTCTCAAAACGGTGAAGGAAAACATCGTGAGGAAACCGGCATGTCCTAGAACCAAAAATTCGAAGACATGTGACATCTACCAACACGCACTGGGCCCGCGTGGTGGATTACGGCCCACTCCCTCTCACAGAGAGGAGGCCTGTGTCCCAGCAGTGGGAACAATATAGGCTGATTATGTAAAAAGTTAAAATAAAAAATACTTGTAAACAAGTGAAAAATAGAGGACTCACCAAGGGTATAAAAAGATGCTGCATTAAAAAACGAACACTATACTTGAAATACCATCTTTATAAACATAACAAGAAACAAAACAAAAAGAATTATGACAACTATACGCAAATCTTGAAAAAATGTATTCACAAGGCTCAGCAGATTAATAGCTTAAACTATATGAAAAAGGCCAAAAACACAAGTAAAGCCGCCTGGAATATGATTAAAACAAACACAGATAGTGATATGACGAGTGCCTCTGAAATTGACAAAATTAATGCTAATAGTAAAATTTATGACAATCCGAACCAAATATGCGACTTATTTAATGACTACTATATATCTCAAACAAAACCGACCAAGAATACTCATAAAAACATGCAATATGTCATGCCCACTCCTCAAAATCCTAAAAGCATTTTCCTTACTCCGATAGATGAATCAGACGTATATAAAATAATTCATAGTCTTAGAAATACCAACTCGACTGGGTATGACGACCTGAGCACTAAAATGTTAAAAATGTGTGCGCCGAGTTTAGTATCCCCCTTAACCCATATTATAAATATATCTCTGACAGAAGGAGTATTCCCAACGCGTTTAAAAAGGTCGATTGTTAAACCACTGTATAAGAAAGGTGTAAAAACGGACATGGGTAATTACCGCCCAATAACTTTAATTCCAATCCTATCCAAAATCTTTGCGAAAGTAATGTGCATCAAAATAGAGAACTTTTTAACAGCATGTGATATAATTAAAAAAGAACAATATGGTTTCAGAAAAGGGAGCTCAACTGCTCTGGCATGCTTTGCGCTAATAAAACATATAACTGAAAGCTTAAATAAAAATTCTAAAATATGTTGCGTATTCCTCGACATGACGAAAGCCTTTGATTTTGTCTGTCATAAAACACTACTTTCAAAGCTTGAGCACTATGGAATACGAGGTAAAGCCAATGACTGGATCAAAAGTTATCTTTCGGATAGAGAACAATGTGTGGAAATAACAAAAACTTGTAAAAATCAACAAAACACCTTTAGATCAGAATATAAACAAAATAATTATGGCACGCCCCAGGGTAGTATCTTATCCCCAGATCTCTTTAAAGTATACATCAACGACTTTCCCGAAGCGATAGGGAAGGAGTGCATACTATTCGCTGATGACACTACAATAATTATTAAGAGTGATAGTTACAAGGATTTAGAAAACGAAATCGTCGAAGCTATGGATAACGCAATCGGCTGGCTAAACAAGAATAACTTAAAAATAAATATGACTAAAACAAATATAATACAATTTCAGACATACAATACAAACATAAATAAACTAAACATTCTTTATAAAGATTCTCACTTAACCACTGTCGAAAATTGTGTATTTTTGGGTATAACAGTCGATAAAAATTGTAATTGGAAACCACACATAAATAAAATTATTGTTAAAATAGATCGATTTATATATGTCTTGAAAAGAATTAGACAAACAATTAACTATGATAGTGCAATGTTAGCGTATCATGGTTACGTATCATCCATACTTAGATACGGTATTATAATATGGGGTAATTCAGTAGAGTTTGACAGAGTTTTCAAAGCTCAGAAAAAATGTGTCAGAGCAATTTGTGGAGCTCATTTTCTAGACAGCTGTAAGCCACTATTTCAAAAACTAAAAATTTTACCTTTGCCATGCTTGTATATCTTTGAAATGTGTATTTTTGTTAAGAGGAACTATAATTTATTCGAAACTACCATTACCAGACCAAATTGCCGATCATCACGCCATAAAGATAGACTTCAGCTACCACCAATAAAACTAACATTATTTAAGAAAAATACATACTGCATGGCCATTATAATATACAACCATTTACCAAATAGTGTGCAAGACCTACCGCTGACAATGTTTAAAAAGTATATTTTCAAATTGCTTCTACTGAAAAGTTATTATACGATTAAGGACTATTTAGAAGATAAGTCAATAGAATCTGTAGTTTGTGAGTTAAAATAATTGACATTATAAGTATGTATAAATTTGCACGCCATCGTTTTGGCAGGATATGCAGAAACAAAATTATTGTAACACCATTATGTACCATATTCTAGCAAATAAATGTTTTTGATTTGATTTGATTTGTATGATGTGTAAATTATAATTTTTGTACTTTGTTAGATTCTAATTAATTTTAGATCGCGATGTGCATATTAGATATCAAGGCAGCGTACTAGTGTCTAAAGCTGTTCAATCAGTTTAATATTAAAAAAAATCAGAAAAAAATCGTTTCGAAAGTAAGGACACGAGACAGACAAAAGTTTGGTGATTCATGCCGCATTACCTTTTGCGTCGAAGATGTCGAAATATTCCTACTATTTTGAATATAAACAAAATTCGTAGAATGGTTTAATAATAATTGAAGTGTACCGCAACGGCACACATATTAATCTGTTTCTCCCTATAACGTTCGTAGTTTATTACCGACATAGAGACTTTTTATTAAACATACAGTAATTATATCGTTTACATTTTTATTTTTTACTTGACTATTCTTGGTATATTGGCGTATGCTAGCTGACAAAGAAATGCCGCCAGCATCCTCGGTATGATGCCCTGAGGGCCTTTTTTTAGGTTATATTATTATTAAATAAATAATATAGTACTACTTACCTAGCTACCGACCTAGGTACCTCAAAACAAATATATAATACCTACTTATGTTTTTTTTTATTATTAGCCTTATCTTAATGAATTTCCCTGTTACATGCAAGCCTTGTTTTCAATAACAAATAATGTTTTTTTATGATAACAATAATTGTAAGTCAGTGATATTTTTGAAGCTATTCAAAAAATTAGAATTTCCTCCTAAATGAGACCTACATTTTAATTTTTTAACTGCGCTGGTGTCGTAAATATGTGGAATTTAATTTTATAAATGCCATAATTGAACTGCATTAACCACAAAACTTCATGACCGTCAATTTTCACCCAGAAAACTGAAATCTTTGTAGCTGTCATAGATTTTGTTTTTTTTTTTTTTTGACCGTTCAACAACATTTATTGCATTATTTACGTTGTGGACTAGACAAAGTTTTCGAACATAATGAAGCAATGGATTACTTCAAAATCATTCACATTGTGATTGATAGTATGTTACGCCATTAAGACGCTGACAACACGTAAACCGCGATCACTGTCAGAATGCATAGAAAAGAAAGAGAAGCGCGATGACAGAACGCTTGTAATTTATTGCAAAATATGAAGCAATTATCTATTTACTCAAGATTGAGTTGAGTAATCGAAAATAAAAAACAACCAAGTTCTGCATTCAAACAAGAAGTTATTAATTAAATATGTAACGTACTCGCATGTTGATATACAGATATTTTGGATTAGAACTCAAGGTAAGAGGTTAGTTTAACGTTAGTTTGTGTCGAGATCTTTTTTGAAAACGTGTTTTGGTAACAACCAAGTTCTGGGAAATATGTTCAAATTTAACATATATTTTTTTCCGTTACCACAAACTATACAGATTTGGCAACTATTTTTCTTAAGCGAAGCCAATTTTGATCAACTGGGTCTTGTCAGTGCCTTAAGGTGCTGGGCTCTACAGAGTCTAATTTTAAACATCATCAACCTCTTAAGGGGTCACTGTCTGCCGGGGTCGTGGGAAGGTACTAAAGGGTTACCGAGGCCCCTGGCAACACAGGCAACGGTAGGAATACGGGTGGATTTTAGTCAGTAAGAGTCTGACACACCCTCCCGCTCCGCCCAGAGCGTGAGAAGTTATTTAATGATTTCCCACCCCAAAAAAAAAGGGGTCGTTGTACTCATCATTATGAACAACTTTTACTACGGGACTAAACCTGAAATCCCTACATTTAAGACGAGTTAAGTGAACATGAATGTAGGTAACAGCAGATTTTTTTTCGCGTTTCAGGATTGGTCCCATAGTAAAAGTTGTTCATAATAATGAGTACAATGACCTGTTAAGAGGTTGATGGTATTTAAAATTACAGGCTGTACGTTTACATACATGTTTATCTCTACTATAATTACGTATTATAAATTAAAATCACTTTTCGTGTCCGTCTGTACGTACATACTCTAAGTACACAACGGCTTTTTCCCATTATTTTGAAAATTGTTTCTGAAAGGCTCGACATCATCATCATCTGCCTAGCCTGTTCCCAACTATGTTGGGGTCGGCTTCCAGTCTTACCAGATACAGCTCAATACCATTATTTTACATGGAGCGACTGCCTATCTGACCTCCACAATCCAGTTACTGGGTGTTACCCACCCCGGCTTAACGTGCTTTCCGAGGCACGGAGGGGTCTTGGTATGTAAAGATGGTCACCCAACCACGGACCAACCGTGGCTAGCGTAGCTTAACCTGATCGATCGACCCGTGTGGCTGTTATTACTTAGCCACAAGCCCCTCATTTCGATTCTGGAAGGCTCGACATTTTGACAAATCGCCATTAGTAGACTGCAGCTGTGCAAAGAGCGGCTTTAATTTATAATAATACATAACTGTATATTTTTTAAATTAAAGTCGCTCTTCGTGTCTGTCTGTGTAACAGATTTGATCATTCAGGCCGTTCTAAAAATAATACGAAAAAAAAAAGATTACTTAACTAACTTTTTTTTACCTTTATATTCTTCACCACGACCACAAATGAATGAATCCATCGGTTATTTGTTGTTGTAATATTGTAGGTTGAATAAGACGACAGAGAAGCAGTAAATAATGTGACTTTGAATTGCACAGTATTTAAAACAAAAATCGAATCTGAGGTATACACTGGCCTGCAAAACGAAGTATCACAACACATACATTCACGTGGGAGAAGCCGCGGGCAAAAGATAATAAGTACTACTCTACTACTAATAAGGACTATGACCTGTAGTACTTATTTTACTCGTTTTTGCATAAACGGTACAAACAAAAGTAGAAACATTTGGAATTTCTGCTATTTATTATTCTATGGCACGATGCTGGCGCCATTAACAGGTTAGGCTCCCGATCACTCTTCCACTTTCGATTTTTTAAGGCTACGTCAGCGAATCAGAAAAAAAAAATAGAATTATTATTGGAGTGGCAAAGATATTGAATATTCTACGAGTATTATTCTTGCGATTAATTAAATTATTAAGAAAGGAATAAAAAGTTTGAATCGAACTTGATATTCGAACTTTGATCTACGATATTTTTTTATTATTCTAGTGGTGGTTTATTGTATTGTTTATACCCAGAAATACGTACTTTGTGACTATGGATTCTTGAAAAGATAACTTTTATGATCTCCAGTCGACTGACAATCTGTCCAAAACTAAAACAAACTAAATTCGCAGAACAAAACGACAGACCATAAAACATTTTTTTTTGTACTTTTCCATTTTTACTAAACTCCATCTGGGTTTTTGTGACGGCTATATAAGGTGTTTCAAAATTAACCCGACAAACTTTATGGAGTGCTTTGGACCATCGAACTTAATAACTTTTACTATAGGACAACTCTGAAATCGCGAAAAATAAAACAGCTATACCATATTAAAGTTACCTACTGTTCTAAACTACATATTAAATTTTTTTCTAGAACGGCCACAAGGTCTTTAAAATATTAAAGGTCTTGTGGCCGTTCTAGAAAAAATAAAATATGTATATCATTTATTTTTTATTTTTTTATCATTTTGATGCGTTTTTCACCATTATGTAGTGCAATATTATTCCGAAAGGTTTATGTGAATAATAATGAATATTTAACTGAGATACAACACAGACATCTCGATGTTTTGACATGACGCCATATAAGTAGATTTTTTTTTGATGGGAAATCATCAAATAACTTCTCCCGCTCTGGGCGGAGCGGGAGGATGTGTCAGACTCTTATTCACTAAAACCCACCCGTATTCCTTCCTGTTGCCTGTGTTGCCAGGGGCCTCGGTGACCCTTTAGTACCTTCCCGCGACCTCGGCAGGCATCGGCCCTAGTCGACCCCTACACTTGTGCTGACGACATCTCTTTGAGGCGCGCGTGGAATACAACGTGCCGTCGACCCGGGCCTGGTCCTTACCGGACGGTGAGCTACCCATTGCTCACCGTCCGCAAGCCTGCGCCTACGGTGGCTGGAAATCCACCCGGGATTCCCGACGCCCAGGGCCGTCTCCTGCGGCGGCTAGGGGCGAGAAGGCGCGAAATTTGCCTTTCCCTCAACCGTCCCGCCTCCTTCTTCGCGAGCATTACTGCTTCGCAGAAGGAGGACGGCTGCCCATGCCCTCTCGCTCCGTACCATCGCCTGAACCAGGGCCGGACGCGAGAGATCTCTGCCACCGATCGCATCCACGAGATATTAGTAGATTGCCCTTGTGAAGAATAAACGGGTCGTTACTTTTAAAATAAAATGATTACGTTAACTTGGCCCAGAGAGTGTCGAATTAATTCAGGGTCGTACTTCTATCTTTTAGATACCTACCTCTATTGTAGTCTGAAGGGCAATGTCAGTTTGGCAAGATACAAAGTCGAACGGTAGGTATTTGCTTATACAGAAAGTCGACGATGAAATGACAAGACCCTTTATCTACCAAAACATAATATTACAGGAAACGAAAAAAAAACGTTTTATTTTACAGTATAAAGTTGCCTCATAGTTATTGTCAGTTATCAGTAACTCGTTAAAAAATAAGATTTAATGTTACCTGCTTTTGCCAGCTCACGCAAACGAAATAATCATCTTATCATCTTATCTCTTCCTCACCCTTGGTTGACTGGTAGAGAATGCCTAAGGCATTAGTCCACCTTTGTAGGTACAAAGGCGGACTTAATGCCTTAGGCATTCTCATACGTTCTCATTAAGACGCTGACAAAACCTAAACCGCAGTCACTGTCAGATTGCATAGAAAAGAAAGAGAAGCGCGATGACACAACGCTTGTAATTTATTGCAAAATATGAAGCAATTATCTATTTACTCAAAATTGAGTTGAGTAATCGAAAACCAAAAACAACCAAGTTCTGCATTCAAATAAGACGTTCTTGTTATTAATTAAATACGTAACGTATGTTGATATTTAATGCAGATATTTTGGATTAGAACTCAAGGTAAGAGGTTAGTTTAACGTTAGTTTGTATCGAGATTTTTTTTCAAAACGTGTTTTGGTAACAACCAAGTTCTGGGAAATATGTTCAAAATTAACATATATTTTTTTCGCTACCACAAACTGTACAAATTTTGCAATTTTTTTTCTTAAGAGAAGCCTTTTTTCGTCAATTGAGTCTTGTCAGTGCCTTAATTTAAACTTCTCGCACACAATTAGGCAATTGTGTGCGAGAAGTTTAAATAAATACATAAATAATCGTTAGCGAGAAGTCTATCTACTCGTACGTAAAAAAAATCAAATCGCTAAAATGTCAGTTATGAGTTCTTATCACTTCATCATCGATGTATCAGAAAAGTGTGGTCATATCATATTTAAGGGTGTGGAACAGACCATCAAACGGATCAGCTTTCCCCATGGGACCAACATCGTTATCACGAGATAATGATCAGATGTCCCATACAAAACTTCAATACCATACTCGACCCAAATGTATGGGACGGCTGATTGTTTTTTTGCGGTTACGTTTTTGGTCCCTTGGAGAAAGTTGTTAAGATTTACGGTCGGTACCACAACAATCCTTATCTGGATTTGAAAAGAAACATTGATTTATAACCTTGCTTCAAATAATAATGATTTCTTTTCAGCTAATAGTGATAAATAGACGTTGAAAAGCCAACCCTTGCTAATACATTTTTAAAAGTAACACATAATATCACGCCTTGTTTCCCCAAAGGGTTGGACAGAGGTGTACCTGTTGTATACCCACATTTTGACTGGTATGTTGAAGTCCCATGTAATAGGGGGCGAGCCTATAACCGGGCACAAATCCAGACTCCGGGCTGCTACTGAGAAGTTCTTTAAAAGTTTAATTTTAAATTATTTCTAAGATGCAAGTTCATAGTCTCGCATTACAAATATTAACTGTGTAATGTGGCATTTTCAAAGTCATGTACTTAGAACCACATGAGCTATTAGAACTCTATTGTATGTATTTTTGATCAAATAGTTACACTGGTTGACAAACAGGCTGTCGCATGTCGGGTAGTTGGTAACGGATACCCGATGGCGAATGTATGATAAATCCAGGCAAATGTAGGGGTCCACAAGGGCCGATGCCTGCCGGGGTCACGGGAAGGTACGGAAGGGTTACAGAGACCCCTGGCAACACAGGCAACGGAAGGAACACGGGTGAATTTTAGTCAGTAAGAGTATGACACACCCTCACGCTCCGCCCAGAGCGGGAGAAGTTATTTGATAATTTCCCATCCAAAAAAAAAAAGGGAAATGCAGGGATCTTTTGGTGCGTGGCCAAAATCGGAACTAAAGCCGCCATTTTGTTTTTTAATACAATTTCTATGACAATTTTACAAATTTGTGTCAACACCGCTTGTCAATGCCCCCGTCAATGTCATTCATGCGTCAGAAGATCCTTTTAGCACTCTAACTGTGCCGTAAGTGTGAAACTTTCATACTTACCGGTACCAGCTTTGTCATTTGTACTTTCATGACCGACTACCGAAGTTTCTGGAAAGGGGTTTACAGCGAAAACTACAACAGGATATCAATAATAGTCTTTAAGATAACTGTAACGGATTCACAAATTGCGTTGGGTAATGGGTTTGACTATTATTTTTTTTATAAAACGATGTAACCATAGAATAAAATGTTATAACCAATCGATTATACCTATATTATTTGTTCCAGTTTTTAAATTAAGAACCCTTATATCAAAACAATGCAATGCAATTAAATTCCATATGGTATCCTTGTTACTTAGAATTATACTGATCCTATTTTTCCGTCCTATCCTAAATCCCGTTAAAATATTTATAATAATGTTGTTTCCCTACCTTTAAATAAAACTAAACGTGACATTGGCTAAATGCACAAACCGTGCGAAGCCAAAGAAAAAAAATAAAAATTAAATAAATGCAATTAAATTAATTCACTTTTAATAATAATTATCTTTGTAGACTACTTACAAAACTTCTTAGACCTTGTAATCTGTAGTCGGTAGGTTTATTATTTAAAAATACACCTTGATGCGTAAAAGTCCCTATAAAATTGTAGGCATTTGCAGACGTCAGCAATATTAACGACTTTTTAGAGTTACCGGTTTTTCTCTAAATGGAAGTTTAGCTCTTTTTTTTCTATGTCAACAAGTGAGTACACAGTAACTTTGTACTTTGCCGTGTACATAATACGTGTGTGTCAGTACATAGTCTCTTGTTTGCTCATTAATCAGTTAATGTCCGTCTGTGTTTCTCTAGTATGCACCTGCCTTTTATACCTACATAACATCTAAAGCTATATTTCAAGAATACAGGATGTAAAAATACCCTTGAAGCATCATCTACGCATTATATACATCAAACCAAGTAACTTTCTCCAAAAATAATTGCTGGGAAACCACTTTTATTTTTTGTGTGAAAGTTCGCTGTTTATGGTACGATGATTGTGGAAGTATTAAAAGATAAGTAAGCAATAACATTAAAACTTGTTTTCATAAAAGAAACGTCGAAAAACTCCAGTACAAAAAAAGCATGAAAATAGGAAGAACAAGTGATGATCAAACCTCCGTTAATTAACAAAGATTTACAAAAAAGAACAAGTGATACTCGGCTTCGTTAAGGATATTTCACACTCGTCATTTTTGAGTAGGTTCTAATACATTATTAATTTATGGTTATCCTAAATACATAGATGATACAGGATTCTTTATTTAATATTGACGTTAGTGCGCTGCCGGCCGCTGCTTTCTCGGTGTGAATCGGCCCTAAGACGACTTAAAGATATTAACACTTTGAAAGAAACTAAACGCCCATAGACGACAGAAATGATCATTTATATAATTTATAAGTACGCTATCAGTGCATATTATTAGCGTATAAATTCGTTAAAAGAAAAGGGTCTCAACGGTTATAATAATTATTTTTGAATGGAAATGGAATGGAATTTTAACAAAACGCAGTACTTGTTAAAAAAAAAATTGAGATAAATTGGTAATGGTAGCGATGGAAGTTCAATGCCTTTTTATTAAGAATTAATACATTTTTGTCACGTTCCGAGGCCTCTGGGTGATGCTTTTGTAATGTTTGCGTAAATAAAATTAATACTGTAACTTTTGATCTTTGAACTGTAAACCTACGAGATGGTTAAAAGAAAAACACTAAACGGTGTTTTTCTTTTAAAAATAGTCTTATATTTAATAATATTATATTATATTAATAATATATTAAAAAATAATATTATATTAATAATCTTATATTCTCAATAATCTTCTAACTTTTGCAAGCGTGACCGTCAATCTAAAATCATGGTGGAGGCGATTCCTTAGGTGCAAGGCAAATCATTTAGGGTTTTTCTCGTTTTATTATCACAGTCGATTAGGCCACATCAGAAACGATGCCTCAACTCTTGTCGTGTTATCTGTGCAAACACACCTGAACTATGGAAGACCTTCGCGAGGCCAACGCTCAGCTGTTGAAATGGCCGAATCGTGATCGAAGGTTATTTAAAATGTATAAAAGGGAATCATCGAATCGACTAAGTGGAAGAAGTCACTAATGCAATAAAATAAAAGAAAGACGACATTAAATCAAGCAAAAAGTTAGTACAGAATTGTCTTTCACAGTGAACACAGTTAGCATCATTCCCCATAAAAGGACATTAAAGGACGTTTACCTCAGCCTATCCGAATAAATTTATGAAATGCTTCTGATTTACAAAAAAAACATAAATAAAAATAATAACAAATATGCAATTAGAAAGTTGGGTAAGTTTGATCCTTGTAGTAAAATTCCTATAATCCTACTTTTTAAAAAGAATAAAATAATAAGTCCGACTATTCAAGTATATTTTAAATTAAATTAAATATAATGAAAATAAATATTACTCACTGTTTTCAAAAAACGATGTTAGTAACTCTTTCGTTCCATTTGTTCCATCCATTGAATGAACTGCATGACTTACTTCCATTTTGCTTCACTCAAAGAAGATCAAGGCACGTCTTATCAGATCGATTATATACCCGCAATTGACATACGCTTTACAGCAGTGGTTTAATTTGGAGTTTTGAGCAGGGTTTGGTGACAGTATAAGCGGCAGCGGTTTATAAAATATAAAGAGTTTCACGTCGGATTTCATTATTGAATTTTGTTGAGCAAAAGATCTGAAGGACACTGCTATACATAAGTAATATTGTAAACTAAAGTCGTTTTTCGTGACAGCATTGTTCTTATAAACTACGTAATTGATTTTGACGTGGTCTTCACCGTCATTTAGGAAATTAATTTCGAAAGGTTTTTATAATACAGTATTAATTGACAAACGCCGCGTAACGGCTCCACAGCGGGCAAAAGGTTAATAAAATTACATATAATATAATAGAGAATGTCGATGTTTTGTTAAGATGTAAAACTGTGCAAAGCATGGACGGGTTTCTAGTATTTGTGTAGTCTAAACCTTGATTTGAAGTTTAGAAAATCATACACATTCAAATTATTAAAATAAAATATTATGCAAAGTAAAATGATTATGGCGCCTTTTAGCCGATTTCGGCCACAGCGATTCAAAAGTGTCTGTGTTTGGTTTATTTGAAATGAATGCTTTGAGTTTGAGTGACTGCATTCTATGAAATTCCTACTCCTATGTATGATTTTGACGAGATGCCGCGTGTTTAAAATCCCTTGCACTGAAACCGTACAAGCAAGTAGTACCCAATTTAAATTGCTTTTCAATTTTTCAACAAATATACTATACTTACCTACTAATTCATTCATTATTTATTAAGTATTTTTTTATTCCTGAAAAAGGAAGACCGTTTATTTTCCTGAGAACCTTTAACTCCACATGCACATACACCCAGCACATGCACCCAGCACATGCACCCACGCTCACACACAATCACCATTACAGTCTTTTTGTAACCACTTTTATTTTTTTGTTATTACTATGGTCTTTTTAGGGTGCCGTAGTAAACAAGGAACCCTTATAGTTTCGCCATGTCCATCTGACTGTCTGTCCCCGCTGTAGCTCAGAGACGCTTAGTACTTAGAAAGCTGTAATTTGGCATAGGTATACATATTAATCACGCCAACAAAGTGCTAAATTAAATCTTGAAAAAAATTTGCACGTAATGTGAGGATGATATTTTTTTCTCGTCTATCCTATGGTGTGGGGTATCGTTGGATAGGCCGTTCACAAATATTGTGGTTCTGTGAACACCACTTTTCGATTCAAAGATCCGTTAACGTAATATTAAGCATTAAAGTGCTAATTTTTGTTAGAGTCAAGTGTCCCCCCCTGCCACGGTTGTTTATGGAGATGTGGAAAAATTCGTGGCAATAGTATACATATTGAAATTAAAAGGAAAACTATCACAGCTAAGTTAACGAGTAATAGTCGAACAACTTGAATTTGCAGTTGGAGAATTACCGTGGCATATATCGATGTATGGGAGAATATGTTTTTCAACTATAATGCTAAGTTTGTTTTTGGGATAAATTCATCCCAACTTCTACTTAACACTTCATTGTGCGGAGTCCGACACGCACTTGGCCGGTTTTCATTTTTTGTTTCTCCCGGGAGAGGCGCTTGGAACAGAGGCCAGTAACCTAGCACAAGAGTCAGTGACTTCACGAAATTTGAAACCCCATTCTTGTGCAACAAATATTTTTATTTCGGTCATTTCATTTTTAATATTTGAATTAATAATAAATATTATTGCTATTTAGGAAATAATCCAGGTTGCGTTTCCAAAAAAGAGCGTATTTACAATATTCATAATTTCGTATAGTTTTTTCTTTACATACGTCATCTTGCTTTGTTGTAATTGTTGTTTCAATGTGGACTGTTCCTTGACCTAGTAGTCTTTTGTAGTTTTTCGTAGATCAAGCCGTAATTAATACCGACCTTATTATGGATTCATCATTGTTTTTGCTGCTGTCTCATCACATACCGTATCAATTGATTAGTTTCAAAAACGCCTACGTCTTTTTTATGAGCAATAATTGGTAACTATGAGTTTTAGAAAAAATGTAACAATATCCACGTGTCTGTACAGGCACAAATTTCTCCAAATGATTTTAAACCATAACAATGTTGCTGGTTAAGTTCAAAATCGAATGAAAATCATTACAGTTTGTGGTAACTTGATGTGTTGGCGACTGTACTTCACCCAAAGAACACTGGTTTTAATCATAGTAATTCCAATTATTATCATTCTCCTGTTCTTACCCATTTGATTTAGTATCAGTCAAAATCAAAATCAAAAGTCATTTATTCAAACTAGGCTGAGAATCAGCACTTTTCGAACGTCAAAGTTACATAAGACAGTCCCTCAAAAACGCCCGCCCTTCACCACTTCCTAGTGCTTTAGCTGGGAAGAAGAAGTGGCGGAACAAACTCCCCAGCAGCACACCTGTCTGTTTAGTTATATAAACTTGATTCAATAGAAATCGTATGCAAAGTAATTAACATTACGAAACACAAAACATAAATTATTTGCCATATGTTAGCTAGCACACGCCAATATACCAACAAAACAATGAAAACTGCTTGAGTACAAGCAGATAAAAATTGCAACATAAAAACGTTAACAGAACTTAATACCTAAATAAAAGCCTCCAGGCATAAAGGACGTGCCCGCTTACATAAAGCTATTGCTGTAACTCGAAGTGAG
This sequence comes from Atethmia centrago, assembly GCA_905333075.3. Classification (NCBI taxonomy): domain Eukaryota; kingdom Metazoa; phylum Arthropoda; class Insecta; order Lepidoptera; family Noctuidae; genus Atethmia; species Atethmia centrago. The sequence goes on from HG995374.1 coordinate 28,970,359, forward strand.
AAATGATAAACTAGAGTGTCTTTTCTTGCTTTTCTTGCTCTGGCAGTTGGCATATCTATATTCATTTTTTATTACGGTCTGATTCAAATAAAACATTGTATATTAATGGGACACTCACCTTCCCAAGGAATCTAGTTGAACTCAGTTTTTTGGTTTTCGGAATATAATCTCCCAAGATACTCTGTAAACATCTTTTTGGTTTTTTGACAGTTCTTCCTATTGATAATGTTCAGGTGAAAGGTCAGGTGTGTAGTACTCGCAACTAGCATGCGTGTATGACCAGATGTATGAACGTAAACGAAGTAAAAGGAGTATGTAAGGATCATAGCACGTGGCATTCATTAGTTTCTGCTTACCCCATGGAAAGAAGGAGTGAGTTTATGTAGTTTTATTCATATATGGTATCATTGTATGATTGAATTAAAATGTAAAGTAAAAGCCTTTATCGAAGTAAAATAATTTATTAGCTTCCATTCATTAATTTCTTTCTATTAATTAAATCACAGTTATTCTTAATACTTGTTGTATTACTTTTTCTATAAACGTTGCCTACATTTTTCATTTTATCTTTATTTTTTACTTTATCAACACCAGATTTTATTACAGTTAAGTTTTCTTTCTTGGAATACGATTCTATGTAAAATTTCCCAAAAAGGAAGATAAATAGAGTCGTATTGATTATAATTGTTAAACATAAGGCGTATGACGGAGTGCATTCTGAGGTTGTGTACGACATCACAAAATGTATCAGGATCAGCGTAAATTGTCCCTGAAAGAAAGAAAATGTCTAGCTTAAGACAATATTCAAGTTGATAAAGCATCAGGCGCTATATATTCACTGAACTAAGTCTTGGTGTTGAAGGGGACAAGTTGGGTTCATAACTTCACTATTTCATATCGGTATCATTGAACTGAAAGACATCCACTGCTGGTCATATGCCATCACCGTGCATTGCCTCTGCGACCGTTTCTGTTACTGTTTCAACTCGATCAACTATTAAACCTTCCAAACTTTTAATCTTATTTTACTACTAACATCAGTTCAGCAACGTAAGTAACTAAATAGAAATTTAAACTAAAGAAATTCTCTTCAACTCACCAATTGCAACCTAGTAATATACTTTTTCCACCACAAATACTTCGTTAAACTTGGGATCGAAGACAGTCCGTAGTAAGCATACATGATCACGTGAACGAACGAATTGATAGTCCGGATAAATATCGTTAGGTACGTCGGTTCGTACTTCAAGATAGACCAGCTAGTGAGTACCATCATCGCATGGTGGTAAACATGGAGGAAGGTGATCTGATTGTCTTTCTTCCTTAGGATGAAGAATACGGTGTCCAAGAGTTCAGTCACTTTTGCCAGGAAATAGTAATACATCATGGTTGAGATCTGGAAATGTGTTAAAACAATGTTGTAAGTTCATTGATGCAAGGCATTGGTATGCTTCACACATTGTCATGGCTTATGAATTTAAATTCTTTAAGCACAACAAAATAATATCTACTAGAAATAAAAAAAGACTCGTAAGTGCCAATAGATACTATTCGTTTTTTATTGCAATATTATATTTTATGTGCCATCGCCAATATCATAAAATAGGGAATCGGTGACTCGTGTCATTTAATATAATAATGGTACTTAAATCTAAAAGCGCGGGAGTTGTAAGACGCTTGGTGCGTATTCTTTAAAACGCGCTGTGAGTCGACAGTATTATGAAAATGGCGGACCTTACACAGGTTGCTGGTGCTTGCATGGGAAGAAAAATACGTAAAAATGGTAATGTAATTAATTGTAACAGTAAAATTAAAGAAGAGTAGAAGAAAAACGGTATTTTACCTTAGCAATGAGGAACACCAAAAATATTACAAACTGTTTTAAATAAAAATAAGAGGCCATAAAAAGAGAAGGCCCATACCGAGTAGTGGGTGATTCCGAGCTGAAACGATGATGATGATCTCAACACCAAATGTGATTTGGAATTCAGTAATTAATTAAGAATAAAGCACAAGGCACTTAGATTGTAATTTATGCTAACAAAGATTGTACTTAGAGTTTAAACTTATTGTACAAATTAAAGTATATAAATAGACTTACTTTAGCAACAGCAAATCTATGCTTATGTGAACACGAGCATACGATTGCTGTGATGAAAAAAAACTTAGCATTTGTAAGTTATATTATAATGTGGTATTCAACATGTTTTAATTTTATAGTTTGTTTATTAGGTAGGTATTTCATGTTTAAAATGTATTTTGTTATCTTAAATGTTCTAGTAATTCTCAGTGCCGCGATTTCCTATAATTTAGATATGCGAAGTCTATATTATGACAAAGACTCTGGGTTAATGGTGTGTATGTGTTTAATTGTAAGCCTTCATCATCATCTGCCTAGCCTTTTACCAACTATTTTGGGGTCAGCTTCCAGTCTAACCGGTAGCAGCTGAATATGTATTTTACATGGAGCGACTGCCTATCTGACCTCCACAATCCTATAATACACCTCGGAAGACTGGTTGTCAGACTTTCTGGCTTTCGCTTTCGTCAAAGATTCACGAATGACGGCCGGGACCAACGACTTAACGTGCTTCCCAAGGCGCGGAGGGGTCTTGGTATGTAAAGATGGACACCTATCCACGGACCAACCACGGCAAGCGTCGCTTGATGATCGATTGACCCGTGCGGCTGTTGTTACTTTATATAGCTAAATAAATAGCACTGGTCTGTTTTACAGTGCTGATATATAGCAACTATCTCTCACACACACTACCGCATCACTACTATACATAATTTGCGGATGGTGAGCTACCCATTGCTCACCGTCCGCAAGCCCGCGCCTACGGTGGCCGGAAATTCGCCCGGGATTCCCGACGCCCAGGGCGTCTCCTGCGGTGGCTAGGGGCGAGAGGGCGCGAAATTTGCCTTTCCCTTAGCGGTCCCGCCTCCTCCTTTGCGAGCATTACTACTTCGTAGAAAGAGGTGATGGCTGCCCATGCCCTCTCGCTCCGTACCATGCCCTGAACCAGGGCCGGACGCGAGAGATCTCTGCCACTGATTGCCTCCACGAGGACACGGCGGTGCTCTGCTCAAGCCTGGCAGACCTCCACTGTATTCTCCTCCGTATCCTCCGGGCGATCCACACAGTGGTGACACCCGGGCGTTTCTTCCCGCCTTATCCGACACAGGAACCTCCTGAAGCTGCCGTGTCTGGTGAACACATGCGTTAGGCGGAAGGTGAGGACGTCGTGGCACCTCTCTAGCCACTCCTCAAAGAGGGGACTTATCGCCGGAATTGTGCGCGCTCTCCATGTTGTCATGAGATCCTGCCGGAGCTCTGTCCACCGTGCCGTGATTTCACGCGGCAGCGAAGTTACGCCCCGGCGTTTCGCTGCCTCGCGCCACACCCATACGTGCGCGAGGACTTTTGCCTTCTGATCCTATGGCGGCAATCCGGTAAGGAGGCTCGCCGCCTCACCAGAGACCGTGCGGTATCCCGGGACCAGCCGGACGGCCATGACCCTTTGGGCCACGCTCAATTGGCGGGCTGGCCGCAGCGCCAGGGAGCGCACCCACACAGGTGCCCCGTAAAGGGCCATGGACCGCGACGACGCGTATAGCCTCCGGCAGGAGGCGTTTGGATCCCCCGATTGGGCAGGAGCCGCTTCAATGCAGCCCCGGCCCGCTCCAGTTTGGGAGCCAAATGTCGGAAATGCTCCACAAAGTTCCACAGGCTGTCGAGGACGAGTCCCAGTAGACCCCTCCTTCGGTTATTTGGGACCCCGACGGTGGCGCGTTCCGAGGACCATGAAAACACACACACACACACACTTGTGCAGGGCCACCTCGAGTCCCAATTGCCGGATCGTTTCGACGATTGTCGCAACACCGCATACTGCTACTTCGGCCGCCGCCTGGTGCGACCTTCCCTGCGCCAGAAACAACATGTCGTCAGCGTAGTACACTACGCTGACGCCACTAGGGAGGTCAGCGCGCAGCACCCAGGCGTATCCGATGTCCCACAGATGCGGCCCCAGGACCGATCCCTGTATGACATCACACGACATCTCTTGCCGGTTCCACACTCCCTGGTGACCGGGGTAGATGACAACCCTGTCCGTCAGATAGGCCTCGACCACACGACAAAGGTAGATCGGCATTCGGTGGTACCGGCGTGCCTCCCTGATGCAACTCCAGGATAGAGGAGCTTTTGGGGCTTGTGACTAAGTAATAACAGCCGCACGGGTGGATCGATAAGGTTAAGCTACGCTTGCCGCGGTTGATCAGTTGATGGGTGACCATCCACCGAGCCTCGGAAAGCACGTTAATTAACCCGTTGGTCCCGGCTGTCATTTGTAGATCTTTGACAGTTGTTACGGGTAGTCAGAAGCCCGAAAGACTGACAACCAGTCTTACCAAGGGATATTGTGTACTGTTGTGTAACTGGGTTGTGGAGGTCAGATAGGGAGTCACTACATGTAAAATACTGGTATTCCGCTGCATCCGGGACTAGAAGCCGACCCCAAAATAGTTGGGAAAAGGCTAGGCAGATGATGATTCCTCTAAGTTTCGTTATTGGTAGCTGTTATTGGTGTTGTGAAAAAATCATGCCAGTAGTACTCGTACATAGTATACTCGTAATGAAATTAAAAGGAAAACTATCACAGCTAAGTAGACTTCACAAGTTAACGAGTAATAGTCGACCAACTTAAATTAGCAGTTGAAGAATTGACCGTGATGTATATCGATGTATGGGAGAACATGTTTTTTAACTGCGATGTTAAGTTTGTTTTTCGGATAACTTCATCCCAACTACGCAGCCCTTCATTGTGCGTGGTCCGACACGCACTTGGATGGTTTTTATTTTTGGTACCTATTCATGATTACTTTATTTCATTTCCACTTACACTTAGACTTGTTTCCTCCTTTTCCAAAAGGCAAGTCTTGCTCACAAAACCGTTATGCAGCGTCAATCGGCTACCCTGAAAATGAAAGAAAGAGGGTTTTGTTTTACTAACATTAATAATATATAAGAGGTGTATGCTTGGAGTTTCCCTACGTGATCGAATCAGAAATGAAGAGATCCGCAGGCGAACCAAGGTCACCGACATAGCCCGAAGAATTGCCAAACATAAGTGGCAGTGGGCAGGACAGATGGCCGATGGGGCCGAAAGGTTCTGGAATGGCGACCGCGTACCGGAAGACGTAACGTTGGAAGGCCTCCTACAAGGTGGACCGATGAACTTGTGAAGGCCGCAGGAATCCGCTGGATGCGGGAAGCACAAAACCGGTCGAAGCGGCGGTGCTTGGGGGAGGCCTATGTCCAGCAGTGGACGTCTTTCGGATGAAACGATGATGATGATGATGATGAATAATATAATTATTATTATTACGGCTTTATCTACCCATATCAGGGTTGGGGCCATCGGAGCCTGGGTTCAGTGTTGCATAAGGGACGGGAAAAGATTCCTTGCATCTTGCAAGCATTTCGTATAAAATTGTTTCCACATGTTCAGGATCCGGGTGTCGGCCTCAGTATTGCGAAGCATGTTCTGACGTACACATATAGTGATCACAGAGTCACAAACGCTCGTAACCCGGAACTTTGTGAATAGAGCTCAAAACAGCAGCATGGTTGGAGCGAGATGCTAAAGCGTTGGTTTCATAGAAAAGTGATTCTGTTATATTATAACGACCCTCATGACACCATTTTCACCAGTATTTGACATTAAATCAAACCCTGCTGCCTATAGTTTTGCCCTTCACAAGAAAAAGTGTCCGTTCTTAGAAGAGTGAGCTCACACATTATTAAATAGTGTTTCCATAACAATTAAGTGAAGTCACTGCGTCGTTGTGTGTCACTTAATTCAAAAAGCCGTCACTGGCACCGTTCTTCTAAAAAACCGTAGCTTAGCGGACCAACAAGTGAGGCGTCGTGATTGAAACAAATGACGGCGGTAAGCCAGGCTATGGACGCAACACTATATACGGTTCCGTATTCAAGTTTATATTCTCTATAAAAACCAAAAAAATGCTTACCAAATAAAACAAATAAGTTGCTACAAATACTTGTACAATATTGTACAGGATTATAACATTTTTCAAGGTGTAAGGCTGGCGCGTTTTCATATAATCAGGTCCTATTTTCAGCACCAGTAGCATATAGGTTAAGGTAATGGCTGCCATAGGAATAGGGGAACTCATCAAGAACCATTGATCAACAAAGCCCACTGAAAAATTAAAAGATTTCATTTTAATTTATGACGAATAGTTAGAACTAAGAGAACGCATTTTTCTCGCGCAACGCATCAGCATTGCAATTCAGCGAGGAAATGCCGCCAGCATCCTCGGTACAATGCCCCGAGGGCCTTTTTTAAGCTTAACTTAGTTTTAATTTAATTTAGTTAATGTTAATAATCATCTTGTAATTTGGTTATGTAAATAAATGATATTCCCAGAGAACGATGAATATTAATGCAGGGGGATGACGGAAGACCTAGGGAAAGATGGATGGACTGATTAAGAGATAATGTGCATGAAAAGGGAGAATATTTTGGAAGTAGCTATGTTCGTAAAGCACAATACAAGTCGTTTCGAACGTATGACTGATGTAGCTCCAAGAAATAGGCGTGAAAACAGTAGGTTATGTCAATTGAGGTGTCAAACCGCTTTGATCCGCAAGTCTGTTTATTGCATGGGCCCAATTATTTATAAAAAAATACCAAGAGATTGGAAAGATTTAAGTGCTTTACTGTTTAAAAATAGACTGCGTAAATTTTTGGTAGATAAAATGTACTACAGTGTGACTGAGTTCCTATCTGAGAAAAATATTAGTTGACTTTTCTAGTATTCGTTATAATATACAACGGACTCTAATTTAATAATGATTAATTTAATAGTATATAATTTAGTAATGACTAACTTAATAGTAAATAATTTGATAATGATTGATTTAATGGTATACAATTGAATAATAAATAACTTAATAATAATAGATAATAATTTGATGTAAATACATTATTTGCATGCCGAAAGGCAAAATATGGCTGATCTTTGTACTGTACTAACACCTATTGATGTATCATGTATATATTTGCATAAATAAATTTATTCTTATTCTTAATAGATGACGGTGTGAGAGAACAATATCTTGCTTCAAATCGACTGAATGAAAATGGGACACATACGGAAGAGTTTTCACACAAACGGTTTAATATGCGTGCCCTGTGTTGATTTTGTTATTTGTTAGTTGGTTGGTCGGTTGTTGTGTTTTAAATAGATTTATTTGATGCATACTTCGCATCAATTAAAACTAATTAAATGCGTGAGGTTGATTTTTACATACAAATGATAAAACCTTGACTTTTGCATACAAGTGCTCTTATACATACATGAGGACGGATACCTACTATGATAGTACTATCTTAGCTATCAAGGCTTAAATGTACACTGAGTTTGACTTTCCTAGCTTTTTCCTAACTATGGCCAGCTTCCAGTCTTACCGGATGCAACTGAATTCATGGATGGCCTGCTTTCTGACCTCCACAACTCAGTGACTGGGTATGATTGGTTGTCTTTCGGAATTCTGATTACTTTTAGCGACTGTTAAATATTTACAAATGACTGTTGCTAGGACCGAGTGTCTAACGTCCATGGCATGGATGGGTCTCCATTTGTGGTCAATACGTCATATTGAGTATCATCTCTGGACTGATCTCAGCACGCGTACCTTCGATTGACCTTTATGGCTGTTACTATTTAGCCACGTGTCCTCTCTATAAGTTCAAAAGCATCTTCATATTATCTAGGTATCGTGCTATTATTGGTTTTCTTTCCAGTGAGTTTCTTTCTTTTCCTTGTTAACGGAATAACAACGTATTTTGTTATCATTTTATATTCAGGGTCTTTTTTTGTCACAATGCTGTTTTGTGCTAGATATCCAGACCAACATTCTCAGATGATTTTCTTTCTCAGCACTTTTGCTAAGATCACCATTTTAAATAAAGTTAATGATTATTTTTGAAGCTACACCTTTCTATTGCTTCGAGGGCCAGGGTAGTCAATACAGCCATTTAAAGACACGATAAAGGACAAATGGGCTAGCTATTCACGTTATAGTGGAAAGTGTGATTAGTAGAGAAGTAAAATTAAGAGTAAATAAAGGTACTTACATTTTCCATTGAAATCCCAAAATGATCCATTTTCTGTCTCTGAGCTATTTACAGAAATCATTTTGAAAAAATGTTAAAGTGAGCCACTAACAGTAAAGAACTCACATGAAGTAATAGCAAACTGACTATATTCAATACATACGTGTCGATTTTAGTTATTGGGTATGGTTCCACTTACAGCGGCACTATATTATTCCAGTATGTTATATTGTAATTAATGCTGATGAAATATTGCCGGGATCATTTTCACTTGTGATATGCGACAGTTACTAACCAGGTTCAAATAGGACACATTAAGCTGGCTACAAGGAAACCGGGAAAATGGTACATTTTGTCAGAAGGGAAAACGGACTGTGATCCAGAATAAGAAACCGGACAATATATACATAAAGCATAAAATTATCTACATAAATATAATTATATAGATAAATACAAAAATTAACATGAAACAAGAGCAAGAACTATGATAAGTAATGATGATTTTTAAGGAGAGGAAGTGTTTTTTTTACCTGAATTATAAAAGGCTAATTATTTTCCAGGCGACTAATAACTTGGACAACTAACTATTTGCTCCTTTAAAAAATAACTTGGCAGCCATTAATATTATTTTTAAATCTAAATCAACAAGAGTTAAGTATTTTTTTTATTTAGTTCACACATTCAATATACACTGGCCTGCGAAACTAAGTACTACACTTTTATTTTTTTTTTTATACTGTAGAAGTTAGAGATTTAAAATAAAAAAACATTTTATATCAATATTTGTCAGCTTTCATTGAAACTATAATAAATTATACATTAGTAACATTTTTTAACCTAAAACAAGATAAAACAATAAAATTGGCTCGTGGAGGCGATCGGCGGCAGAGACCTCTCGCGTCCGGCCCTGGTTCAGGCCATGGTACGGAGCGAGAGGGCATGGGCAGCCGTCACCTCCTTCTGCGAAGCAGTAATGCTCGCGAAGGAGGAGGCGGGACGGTTGAGGGAAAGGCACGTTTCGCGCCCTCTCGCCCCTAGCCGCCGCAGGAGACGCCCAGGGCGTCGGGAATCCCGGGCGGATTTCCGGCCACCGTAGGCGCGGGCTTGCGGACGGTGAGCAATGGGTAGCTCACCATCCGGTAAGGACCAGGCCCGGGTCGACGGCGCGTCGTATTCCACGCGCGCCTCAAAGAGATGTCGTTAGCACAAAAGTAGGGGTCCACTAGGGCCGATGCCTGCCGGGGTCGCGGGAAGGTACTTATGGGTCACCGAGGCCCCCGCAACACAGGCAACAGGAAGGAATACGGGTGGGTTTTAGTCAGTAAGAGTCTGACACACCCTCCCGCTCCGCCCAGAGCGGGAGAAGTTATTTGATGATTTCCCACCCTAAAAAAAAAAAAAAAAAAGCTTTCATTGAAACTATAATAAATTATACATTAGTAACATTTTTGAATCTAAAACAAGATAAAACAATAAAATTGGCAATTTTTAGCTTAGTGTCATAAAACTCAATTAACATTTACAAGTATGTTTTACATGTTATTTATTTTATAATAACTGGTATTGCCTTCTCGGGCTCTGCTTACAGCTTCGAGTCGATTTGGCACATTGAACACGAGGTTTCGGAGCCGATATTGGGGAATATTCACCCATTTTTCTATCAGGGCCTGTTTTAGTGCCCTGAGGGTGGTTGGTGGTCTGCGGCTTCTGACTAGCCTCCCTAGCTCATCCCAGGCGTGTTCAATCGGGTTGAGATCAGGATTTCTTGATGGCCAAGCCATCACGCTGATACCAACCTCGTGAATATAGGTACTCTTGTACGACTCGAGCCGTGTGTGGTCGGGCATCATCATGCATCAACATCGATCCATCACCCATATTTACCAAATACGGCCTTGCGGTAAGATATGCCCAGGAGATTCTCAATGAGTATTCATTGAGAATCTCCTGGGCATATCTTTCCCCAGTCAGAGTGCCATTTTCTATGGCCACTACCTCTGTGCGACCTTCTGAAGATATGTACACTGCCGCCACCGTACTGGACTCTTTCTGAGAAGTAGGCTTGAAGGTATCGCTTACCAGGTCGCCTGTAGACACTTCGTCTTCCATCAGAAATGTAAAGTGAGAATCGAGACTCATCTGTAAACAAAATTCTTGACCATTCTTCTTGATCCCACTGTATGTGTTCGCAGTCTCGCTACTCGATGCTCTCTCCCGAGTTTGGGGCCACTCGATGGTCTTCGGGGTTTCTGGTTTGCTTCAGCCAGTCTTCTTCTCACTGTACTGTCACTAATGTAGTCCCTTCGGGTCTGAAGAAGCTGTTGCTAGACTTCAACTGCATTTAGGCGGCGATTTCTCAACACAGTGAAAACAATATAACGGTCTTCTCGGGCACTAGTACACCTGGGTCAGCCATTGCCAGGTCTCCTCAAATGGTTTCCAGTCTCTTCGTACCTTCGCTTCACTTTCTGGACCGTTCGTAACGTCACACCCACCATTCTTGCAGTACGACGCATACTGATGCCTAGTTCCAGAAAAGTCATGATCCTAGCACATTCTTCAGGTGAAAGAGGCATGATAAATAAGTTTATGTTCTGTTGTCTAACTTAGCTTTTGTAACAAGATTCATTGATCAAGAAAAAAAAATGAAAACAAAAATGGAAACAAAAAATGAATGGTAAAATTGTAATTCGAAAAGGATTATTTATTAATTTAAAGTTTTTTTCAGCCATTTCTTAAAAGAAGGTTACCGCCTATGAAGTTTTTATGTACAAAATTAAACTATTTTTCGAATCCTTTTTGTTTCGAAAGTATATCTTGTGTACTTAAATAAGTTATTGCAATTTTAAAAGTTTCATCTACTGTTATTGGGTTAGGTTAGGTTAGAACAGCGACCATTAACTTGCGAAGGCGAGCGAGCGAAGCACAGAGTACTTTATACTATACTGAAAGCGAAGTGAGCATGCCGCGGCAGCGGCCGCCGCCGAACGCCAGATCCCCTCTATTGTTGGTGACTCTCAGTACCAAAACAAAAACTCGAACCAGTTAAAATTAAAAGAAACCTAAAAAATAATTATCAAGCTGCTACTTTCTACTTAGAATTATCTTTCACTGTAGCTGCCAACCTACTATTTTTGCTAACGGCTTTAATTATTTTTTTATCCCAAATTCAGATTAATTTGTCGTATATTTAAAAGAATTGCGGAAGAAACCAAAACTTTGCTCATTCCTTTTGATCCTCATAAACCACAATCCGATATTTTAAATTGTTGTGTAATCAGTGAAAGAATAATTGAAGAAAAATAAATTAGAGGGAATTGTAGAATTGATTTTGCTGCTCACTTATTCCCTGAAGAGCCGCGCCGCTATGTATCGAGCTGTATTCTAAATCTGTGCTCTAGTTTCAGCAGAAGTGTCTCATGGTTTACGTAATCGAACGCCTTAGTGTGGTCGCAATATGGTTGTCGCAACCCAGTGCTGGGCACGCCACGATTGCGGCGATAAGTCCCCTCTTTGAGGAGTGGCTAAAGAGGCGCCACGGCGTCCTCACCTGCCGCCTGACGCAGGTCCTCACCGGACATGGCAGCTTCGGGAAGTTCCTGTGACGGATAAGGCGGGAGGAACCGCCCGGGTGTCACTATTGTGTGGATCGCCCGGAGGACACGGTGGAGCATACGGTGGAGGTCTACCCGGCTTGGGCAGAGCACCACCGTGTCCTCGTGGAGGCGATCGGTTGCAGAGATCTCTCGCGTCCGGCCCTGGTTCAGGCCATGGTACGGAGCGAGAGGGCATGGGCGGCCGTCACCTCCTTCTGCGAAGCAGTAATGCTCGCGAAGGAGGAGGCGGGACGGTTGAGGGAAAGGCATGTTTCGCGCCCTCTCGCCCCTAGCCGCTGCAGGAGACGCCCTGGGCGTCGGGAATCCCGGGCGGATTTCCGGCCACCGTAGGCGCGGGCTTGCAGACGGTGAGTAATGGGTAGCTCGCCGTCCGATAAGGACCAGGCCCGGGTCGATAGCGCGTTGTGTTCCACGCACGCCTCAAAGAGATGTCAGAACAAGGTGTCCACTAGGGCCGATGCCTGCCGGGGTCGCGTGGTATTCCAAACGGGTTACTGAGGCCTCTGGCAACAAAGGCAACGGAAAGAATATGGTTAGGTTTTAGTCAGTAAGAGTCTGACACACCCTCCCACTCCGCCCAGAGTGGAAGAAGTTATTTGATAGCTTCCCACCCAAAAAAAAAAGGCACACACATAACATCTGCATTAAGCAGGAAAAGCACTTAAAAACGCTGTGAACAGACCACTAGAAACGCAAAATCACTATTAATATTCATAATAAACTCAAAGTTGGACTGGAAACTAGCCAGACTCATGTATCGAATGGTGCAATGAATACACGGTTTGAAAGTATCAGCACTCACTAAAGCTAACAGGTCAAGATTGAGAAGGTATGAGCGAGTTATCATGAGAAACTTGATTTACCACGCTCGGAATAAACCAAAACATAACAAAGATCATGAAACGGAAAAACTGAAACCAAACGCATCAACAAACACACATTGTGTTATCTTGCACATGTTCACAGGCACCGCGAACCACACCTGTTACATGCAGCAATGCAGTAAAAGGCCAAATCCAAGAAAGCCGTCGGCCTATTTACACATGGAATGACAACATAAAACAGGACATGACTTACTTCGACAAGGAAATCAACTTTTGGATGGACACGCCTGAAGATCGAGATAAGACTAGGAAGGCAGCTAGCGAGATTTACACGAAATCATAAACGGATAATAGTGAGACCTCAGATAAAGACCAGACCTTGGAAATAGCAACGTGTAACACAGCATTGTAGTGACACAGAAAAGAGTCGGGAAAGCAACTGGACCAGAGCCAACCTGGCGGCGGCGTTGTTAAAAGATGAGCAGATTATTCACCCGTCTCTCCACTATCCCATTACTTACTCTAGGATGCATATCCGGTACGGCTCTAATAATCCTTCCATATCCTAAGGACACGTCTTCCTGACTATTACCGCGCCCCCCGGTCTACTCTTTGATATCAAATGGTCCCTGTATTCCCATGAAACATGAGGCTCCAGGGACTAGTGTGAATCCTTGGGTTCAATCGAGCAATCGAGTCTCGTTTAACCACGCTGAGGTCGGTAAATTTCATTCATTCTTTCATTTTATTGACGTAACTTTTGATTGAACATTAACCTTACTGAGGACTGGCAAAATTGACACAGGCCTATAATTTTTGGGTTTTTTACTATCACCGGTTATGAACAAAGGTACTACTTTACTGTGTTTCATGAGATGGAAAGACTCTTTTGTCAACACTGGTGAAATATGAAAGCTAAATAGGGTGCCATGGTTCCAATGATAGATCTACAGACTTTTACAGACATTTCCAAAAATCTTCTGTTGATTTAATTTTAAGATCTTTAAAAGCTTTTATAAATGCCTGTGAATGTTTGTATGCTGAAACCTAAACTCAAACTCCTTTACATTATTTCTAAGTAAGGCAGCAGAAAGCGCGGGTAAATAATTTATAACACTTAAAGTCGCACAATTTATTGATTTAGCTACATACTTTTGAAAATTTATTTACATTTTTTTCTAAATGAATGAAACCATTATTACTTGGCACCACAGGCGATCATTTTGGCTAAATTCATGTTGGTGGTCGTGTTAGTTCACTATGCTCGTTTGAAGTAAAAGCGTTTTTAACGTATGGGTGGGCATTCTTACAATCTCTTGTGTGGCTGACCTAAATATTTAAAAAATAGCAGATCTCATGCTGTCACAGTACGTCGACGACCTATATATACTTAACGCAGCTGAAATACCGGACCACGCTACGCGCCGAGTAGAGTGGGCTGCCATCGACATAATCGACTATTACAAGAAATGGGGCCACACATGCAACACACACACAGACAGAATGCATCATATTCGCACATGGGACAGAGACTCAACAATCTGAACACAGGTTACCGCAACTACGGTCAAATACGTGGCGAAGTCATCCCATTCAAACAAGAAATAAAGTACCTAGGAGTCTGGCTGGGCAAAAGGCTCTCGATGGATAAACATGCCAAAAAAAACATCACAAAGGCAAACAGAGACAAAAGAGCGCTATATCCAATCATCAGTTATCGCTCCAAGTTAAGTGTCGACGTCAAGTTGCTAGTCATACTACCAGTGGTAGACTACAGAGTAAAAAAATGCTACCGAGGTACAGCAAAAAAAACCTGCTCAAACTTGAGAGGCAGTATAAAATGGCATTGAAGAGTGCCGCACAGTTACCCAGACGCACTGATACCGATCTACTCTGGTAAATACTAGAGCAAGACCCGTGGCACATTCGTGCGCATGATCTCAACGGCGGCAAGATAGAACGTCTCAAATCTGTGTCGGTCGAAGGGCTACAAGAGCAAGGGCACACGCGCTACATGCTACACAAACCATAACTTTTCGCTACTAGAGTAGGCAAAATTCAATATATTAATATAAAAATATATAAGACAAGCCGCTTTTTAAACGACTGGCCCTCTTACGACAGCGTTGGCTATGACCATGGTGTCACTCATTATAATAAGCAGCTAGCCGCTGGGACTAATCCCGCCGCTAATCTTCTCCTGGATCTGCCACGATGTCGTCGGACGTTTTCTCATTAGAAATAATTTTACCAATAATTATAATTTATACACGAAGCAAAATGAGTATGTAAGAAGCGTAGCAGGTGGCGGTCTATAGTTTCTGTATGTACGTGTATACTTTATATTTACGTATAAATTATTGCAAATGTCGTGACCGGACTCTATGTAAAAATCAAATAAATTAGAAATTTTTACGATGTCGTCGACATTGGTCGTCGGGTCGGACCCCGCGTCCTAACCAAAAGCGTTCGTTACTCAAATACGCGATCGTCGCTTTCATGTGTCCCTTTTTGTCGGTGTACAGGAACACGGTGGTTACGCTGACAGAGGGCGCCTTCCGGTTTTCCGATGGTTTTCGCGACGATCCCTTGTAATTAGGATACATGTTGTTCATGACAATTTGATTCAAAACATCGCCATTTTTTGTTTGCCCTTGGTGACTTGTAGTTTATAATATTATGTTCCGTTTTCCAGTATCCGGCAGTTCAGAAGTGCATGGAGTATGGAAAAAGCGAGTGCGCGAGAATGACGAGATGAATGACTGCCCAGTCCCTTGCTGGTGCACGTATAAACGTGGGACACTTAGAAAGTATAGCGAAAAAAAGTTTTTATGTATGAGAGACCAGCCAGTTATAATCTATTTTGAAAATATGATTATTTGTAAGTAAAAATAGGTACGTTCCAATTTCAATATTTCCCTCCACATTGTTTGTGAGCTAATTTAAATAATCGTGTCTCATTAAAAAACCGGCCAAGTGTGAGTCGGACTAAGCGAGAATCTCACAGCGTGTGCTGCCCGCCAAGCGAGCGTCGCTGAGCGAGTATTTTCTTTGATAGTTTTTGAACAAGTGAGCTATTTTACCAAAACAATGATAGATAGATACTAAACTGCCTGCCCAGAGACCACCCCGTGCAGCACACCGGAAATGCAGAGAGCGCAAGCGCGGTAAGGTGAGGGCAGCTCTGAACAAGGCCATGAACACATGTGCGGATGAGGACAGAGATAATTATTACGCGGCCAAATCCAGTTACAAAAATGCATTCGATTAAGGAGTACCACGGGATGGCGCAAATTCTGTAGTAGCATTGAATCTTGCCAGCAAGCTAACAGGGTGAGGAAAGTACTGGCGCAATAGAAATCTCCTGGGCCTATACACGACGATAACACACTTACTTCCTCGCCAGAAGAAACGAGACGCATCCTTATTGAGACTCACTTCCCTGGATGTGTCTTCACGCAGGTAATCGACTGGCAAGATGTAATTCAAACGCCATCAGAAGACGATTGCGATTGGCATTACGCACGCAGGGTGAACACGTTGGAGAAACTCCAATGGGCCATCCGGAGCTTCCATCCTTTTAAGGCCGCAGGTCTCGATGGAGTGTTCCCCGCCTTACTACAATGGGGTGGAACCTCTGTCGCAATAAGACTGTTGCCATTAATGAGAGCATGCCTGGCCTTTAGATACGTTCCCAAAGGATGGAGGGAAGTGAAAGTCATGTTCATCCCAAATCCAGGTAAGGGGGACTACACAAACACCAAATTCCATCGAACAATCAGCCTGACCTTCTTTCTACTACTAAGACTCTGGAAAGACTGTGTGATAGGGAGTTGAGGGACGGCGCTCTAAAAACTACACGGTAACTAACATGCATACAGCTCGGGTAAGTCAACCGAATCCGCTCTTCATCTAGTGGTTAGCCAGATAGAGGAAGCGATTCATCAGAAAGTCACCTGCCTGGGCACTTTCATAGACATCGAAGGAGCCTTCGACAAAACCAACTTCTCCAGCATCAGCAGCGCCCTCTCCAGACATGGAGTAGAACAGGTACTAACGGACTGTATAATAAACATGTTAAGCAAACGAGTGGTTCACCTTGAGGATGAGTGACAGCTGGCCATGATAGCCAGAGGCTGCCCCCAGGAAAGGGTGCTGTCACCCCTTATATGGAATGTGGTGATTAACGACCTTATCACCAAACTCAACGCGAACCACTATTACACAATAGGTTATGCAGACGACCTTGCAATCCTTGTTTCGGGGAAAGTAACGGGAACAATCTGCAACCTCAGTAAACAGGCACTACGTATCGTAGAAAGATGGTGCAGGGAATTCGACCTATCGGTGAACCCCACCAAAACTGAACTAGTTATCCTTACCCATAAACAAGCATTAGGCCCTTTCCGCCTACCAATACTATTCGATGCAGAACTTCAATTAGCCAAAGTCAAGTACCTCGGGATCATTCTAGAGACACTTATTTAAACTGGAGTAGTCACTTAGACAACAAACTAAACAGGGCTTGCATCACCTTTTGGCAGTGCAAGAAAATCATAGATAAGAAGTGGGGCCTATCCCCCAAAATTATACTATGGCTGTACACGGCGGTAATCCGCCCCATGATCACCTACGGGGCCGTGGTCTGGTGGCCCCGCACCAAGCTAGTCACAGCCTCCAATAAACTACAACGCATGCTCTTTGCATGCGTTGTAGTTTATTGGAGACCACGGCTTGCCCCATGGAGACCACGGGTTGCATGAGGATAACTCCGACTGCAGCAGTCGAAGCCATGCTGGGACTGCCACCGCTCCACCTGTTCATACAGCAGGAGGCGACGATGGCGGCAGTACGTCTAAATGCACTGAATCTCTGGGGCAAAAGAGACACACTACACACCGCGCTGCTTGAGGGACTCAATTTGAAATCAATAAATGACCAGGTACCCAAACAATATATCTTTGATAAAAATACAAAATCCAACTTCTCGAGGATCGCCGATGCGAGGGGTTGCACCCTGCAGAGCTGCGCATCTTCACAGATGGATCCAAAAAAGGTAGTGGCACAGGTGCTGGAATCTTCTCGGAGGACTTCAACATACGCATAGCCACACCATTGGGGGTCCATAACACAGTGTTCCAGGCCGAGTGCATAGGTATTTCTCTGGCCGCCTCAGCCGTCATGGCCAGGGAAGTTAAGGACCACTCGATCTGCATATTCTCAGAGAGCATGGCTGTCCTGCAAGCGCAAAGCAGTCACACAGTTGACTCTGGGCTAATATACGAGTACCACTAGCGCCTCAACCAGGTGGGTAGCCTCAACAACATAATCATTCAATTAATTGAAGGACACAGCGGTTCGCTAGGCAACGATGCAGCCGATGAACTTGCCAGAAGGGGGTCGAGCATGGCACCAGTGGGACCTGAACCCATCGTGCCACTCCCCTTCAGGTACTTACGCACTCTGGTAAGGAAACGCACCAGAGATAAACATTTCAAACTATGGTCGGAACAAGGTGAGTGCAGGCAGGCCAAGGAAGCACTCCCTACAATGATGGTCGCCTCACGAAACGGGTTCTCTGACTATCTAAACTACAGCTGCGTCTGTTCACTGTTACAGCAGGTCACGGGTCATTTAACAAACACCTCTTTGTCATAGGAGTCACAGACAGTCCGCTGTGCAGGGCCTGCATGAAGGACGACGAGACAACAGCACATGTGCTACTAAACTGCCCGGTGGTCGCCACATACAGGTCACCCAGGTCACCCAGGTACCCTCCGTGAGATTGACAGTAACACCAAGGCGTTGCTGGCCTTCCTTGAGGAGCTGGGGTGGATCGAATAATCGATTTCCCACCCATACGCAAAATACGCGCACTGACGTGGAGTTGCGGACACCAGCCCGTTTTACCTATTACCTATTATTGATAGTTTTTGTCGCTGCGACAAACTAGTGGAGAGTTCTCGCCAGTAGTGTGAACAGTCAGTGATCGACTATTAATGTACGAGTATGTATGTATCTCTTCTTTTGGTAACACGGAATCTACATCTATTGTACGTTTCTTGAGCGTAGTCGATAGCTCGTCACTTTCTCGTCGGTGGTGGGACGGTGCCTTATACAGCGTCGTCTATGTCATTCATCGTCACGTAGTTATCGTGACCGTCTCTATCTGAGGCTGCGTCCTAACCAAAAGCGATCGGCGCGCTAGTACGCGATCATCGCGCTCTTATGAATATGACATAGTTGTGCGATCAATCAAGTCGCATTTGTACGTTAAAATTCATAGAAACGATCTCGTCGATTGCGTACTCACGCGATGATCTCTTTTGGTTAGGACGCGGGTACTGTGTGTGTCATTGCCCACCAAACGTTTACAAAAACTATTTTAATATGTACTTATGCTTGATGAGTATTTCGTTCTCAAAATAAATGACCTTTGCCTTTATTATAATTTCATCAACTTACTGATTTATGCAATAGTTTTACGTAACTTGATTATACCTTTACCTGAGTTGTTATTTGTGACATTGGTAATTAGAATCATAAATTACTAAGCAGTTTGTAGAGACAATTAGACATTGAAATGAAAATACATTTAGTAGATTAACACTTTCGATTCTACGCAGTTTGCATATGGCTTATGCGCCATGTGGCTATACCTATTAAAAGTGGACCTTCTGGAAGGGTCACCAGCATTATGTTTGTGCTAAATTTAACCGTCGTGGAGGGTCAACGGCATTAGTTCCGAAATCGTGTTATAAAACAATGTAAAATGAAGTAGAATAATGTTTACGTTTTTTCATGTACTAGTGGGGCCACACCCCACTAAATTTTTATTTTATTTATTTTTACACGTCCCAATAAAAAAAAAACTCCAATATAAGTATAATCGCTGTCTCTGATCCCGAGACAGGGGTAACCTTTTGTGAATTTTTCATGCAAAGTAATAATTTAATTTTTGTTTCTTTTAAATTTACGGCAAAAATCATATTTAATAAAACGTATATATTTAGCAACAGCTGATTAACGTTCATAGTCCTATTATTAACTTGATCGTCGCTTATGATATCAAAAAACTGGCAAAAAGGGGGCCAAACTTACGCACCGAGAGTTCCGTACCCTTGGTAGAGGAAATATTTTTCATTTTCGTAGCAATATTTTATTGTTTTGCAAAGCATAACTAAGTTTGTTTGTAAAGAAGTTTTGCTGATTTCTTAAAAACTTTGTTAGCGTTCGTGTAATATTCATGTATATATATATATTTTAACTAGATTTGTTTCAGAACGTTCACTTTGTAAAGTACAATAGCCATTTCGTACTAGAAAATAACAGGATTATTACAGAGATGAGTTTGTCACCAAAGTGTACATTGTTAATGTAACCAATGAATATTACAAAATTATTTTTAAAAGTACCCCTGCTTTTAAAAATAAATTTGTAATATCCATTGTAACAGAAAATCATCTTCAAAATCCGGCCAAGTGCGTGTCGGAACACGCACAATGAAGGGTTCCAAAGTTGGGATGAATTTATCCCAAAAACAAATTTAACATTGTAGATGTAAAACATGTTCTTCCATACATCGATAACAAAAATTAGCACTATGCTTAATAATATTACGCAAACGGATCCTTGAATCGAAATGGTGTTCATAGACCCTAAATATTTTTGAACGGCCTATCCAACGATGCCCCACACCATGGGATAGACGAGAAAAAATATCATCACCATATTACGTGCAAGGGAGGTACTTACCCTAAAAAAATGTTTTTTCAAGATTTTATTGTAGCACACGCGTGAATAATATGTATACCTATGCCAAATTACGGCTTTCTATTACTAAGCGTCTCTGACAGACAGACGGACATGGCGAAGCTATAAGGGTTCCTTGTTTACTACGGAACTCTAAAAATAAAACTTCTGCTTATCAAAACGCAGGATAATACGTCTTATTTTAGATCGCATTCGTCTTTCGTCACCTGCAACAGCCATCCCTGCATCACAGCCCGCCATGCTAGGAAGATGGGATGGCGCAAGGGTGTCGACACATCTTACTTTGGTCTTGGCTGCCTTTGGTGTGGGCACTAAAGGCCAACCTTACCTCCAAGGAATTATGGTCATTCCGTCTGGTCTCTACCCATCGTCACGTGCTAAGCTATTGGTGCCGATTCCCTTGTTCTCAAACTAAACTAAATTTAAGTTCAGTAAATCTTTTTCTTTCTATTTCATTAAGAAAAGGACAGAAGATAAATTTTACTTTAGTCCTGTCAAATTAATCAGCGCCTGTCACTACTCCATACAAGTTTAGACGTGATTAAAAACTTGCCTACTAAAACTACGTAAATTTAGGTCAAGCGCTGATTAATTTGACAGGACTAAACTAAAAGTTATCTTCTGTCCTTTTCTTAATGGAATAGAAAGAAAAAGATGTACTGAACTTAAATTTAGTTTAGTTTGTGAACAAGGGAATCGGCACCATTGGCTTCTAAAACAGCTGGCACCTCGGTGGTGACAAGGGCACGACGAATGATGCCATTGATGATGGCGTGCAGTGCTATCGGGCTTGAGCTCCTACTACAGGAAAGGCCATGGTTTCCAAGGCAGTCGACAACCATCTCCCCCGCATTGGCAGCGATGCAGAGCCAAGCAAGGAGCGTCCAGATGCAGACAAGTTGCAAGCTGGAAGATGGTGTCATCCAGTATAGTGCCTATGTTGGGTGACGGTAGCGCCTGAAGACAGAGGCCTGACTTCGACTCACCCACAGTCAGCAGGCGGGTACGCTCAGCAGTATTGGTTGACGTAACATACCTTAAGTCAGTGAAATCTCATCGGAATACGACAAATTTGAAAAAATTATCAACAACCATTTCTTTATTATACAGAGTGTTACAATATGTTGTTTGTTTGACACAAAGTAGAGGAAAGCGGGGAAACTTGACAATAGCATCAGGTGAATTGACAGCTCGCTTCAGAAAAGACCGGCAGGACTTGTTTACTCCATCGGCCGGCATGTTGTTTAGTCGCTAAAAACACATGACATGACAATTTATTTAAAAAAGGTGTAGAAGTATTACATTTAACTTATACCTAGGTTAAATATTTAGAAGTCAACATTACATTGCATACCTACTAGATAGTAATATCACAACATTAATTATTATTACTAATATATAATCGCTTATTCTCTTATTTAATTATACAGGTTGAAATTGAAAACTTGCGACAAACTGAAATGGGACATTGTATACATCATTATTAACAACTTTTACTAAGGGACCAAAGCTGTAATCCCAAAAAAAAAAATCTGCTTTTCCTACATTTTGATGAAGTATTGCGAACATAAATGTAGGGGACAGCAGTTTTTTTTTTGGGATTGTAGCTTTGGTCCCTTAGTAAAAGTTGTTCATAATGATGAGTACAATCTCCCATTTCGATTTGTCGCATGTTTTCAGTGTCACCCTGTATATTCATTAAAGTCATTTGAACTATATAGTAACATTAATAAAATAATTTTATACGTAAATACACAAACACATATAATTTACATAATAATAATAATTTACATTTACCATGATCGAATAAACAGATCGAAGTTGCTATAACTTTGTTCTGAGCACAGCTAACTCTTTTTATCTAATTAGTCGTGTCGCAATAAAAAAGTCAGTTTAATTTCTGCAGGTTAGGGCACGAAGGCTGCGATTATTAAAACATGGGTATTATCATAAGCAATCGCAGCCTTTCTTCTCTGAAGTCGTCTTCATCATACTGCTGGATATTTAACGGCCACGCATTAAGTTTACCTATTAGTACAATACGAGTAAGCTAATCCGTATAGTTGTTCAATTCATATAGATTCAAAAGGTTTTATTAACAAATTTATTTAATTTAGAGACGGCATTTTAGGATGTCAGTAAATAAAAATTGAAAATATCTGTCATGCCAGCTTTTCACTACTGCACTTCCAACCCAGTGCTGGGTACGCCACAATTGCGGCGATAAGTCCCCTCTTTGAGGTGTGGCTAGAGAGGCGCCATTGCATCCCCACCTTCCGCCTGACGGAGGTCCTCACAGGACACGGCAGTTTCGGGAGGTTCGAAATGAAATGAAATGAAATGAAATGATTTTATGAAATGAAATGAAATGATTTTATTTTCTGTAAGTAGGTTTATACAAACACTTTTACACGTCAATCATATTTAGAAAAAAAACTAGATGAGCTCGGCGTTTCCTATCTGACTACTCTGAGAAGAAAGGCCGAAACAAACTCAGAGGTCACAGTCTCTTTTAAAGTCCAGACATAATCTTGGTCAGATCATGTGAAGACCATGTAGATTGGTGTCTGAAATGGTCTTTTGAGGAAAAAACCACACAGATTGAGTGGACCTATCCAGTCAGTGCACGCATTTGTCAGTAATCGTGCAGCTCAACTCAGAAATTAAGGAGCTCAACGATTCGACGAACAATACCAAAGAAAGGACATTTGAGTAGGCCACTTTAATGACTCAAACTGCCAGACTAAGATGAAAACTAACTGAGAGAAATAATAAAAACAATAATCCATATAGTCTTCACATTCACAATAATTTAAAAAAGAATATAATACTTCAAAAAGTAAATATTAATGTCATAGTGTATATAACAAAATCATCAATGTCACACTTACTTAGTATAAAAATAGATTTAGTATAAAATTAGTTTGTTGCCTGGGGGTAAATTGGAGTAGCTTAATTAATCCCAAGCTTTTTTGTCGTCCAAGTAATCTTTAACTTTATAGAAACCTTTTTGACAGATTTTCTGTTTAATAAATGATTTAATTTTATTGAGGCTCAGTTCTTTGACATGGCTTGGGAGTTTGTTGTAAAAACGCATACTTTGGCACTTAAATGAATTACTGATTTTTTGGAGCCTAGTCTTGGGCACAATAAGTAAGTCTTTGTTTCTAGTATTTATGCTATGAATGTCACTGTGTCTAGAATATAGGTTAATATTCTTTTTGACATAAATCAGGTTCTCATATACATATTGAGATGCGACTGTCATTATGTTTATATCCTTAAATGTATCCCTCAGTGAATGCCTACAACTGAGGTTATACAGGGTGATTGGAAGATGGGTGCAAAGCTTTAAGGCGAAGATAGTACAGACAATTCAGAACCATTTAAGCCATGGTTGTCTTAGACGAAGTCTTACCAAATATTTTTAACCAAATTTTTAAGTTTTTTTTCGGAAATTCTCAAAATTTAATGTAAACTGCATAATTATGGCCAAATTGAATGATAAATGAATTCATTTTTTATTTATTTAATTAAAGTAATGTGTAAGCAATCAAGCAAAACATGTTTTAGGCTTCTGTGTCATTAGACATTTTTTTACAGACATTTAAAGCTCGGAAAAAATAAAAAAATTGTACAATACGTCTTTTAAACCTTATTAAAAAAAAAAACGTAGGGTGCTTTTTTTGTTCAAACCTTTTTGAAGACATGCTTAATAATCGCTCTTTCTTTTGAGGTATCATTTATGCGGATATCTTACAAATTATTGAAATTAGGGCCTACAAACCAATTTGAGGGAGAAATTTTTTATTTTAGGCAGACTAATTAAAACAACATTTGAATTAAAATTATTTATTTTTCATGTTCAAAATGACGGCCGTGGTTCCTAATACAAGCACGGCCCCGTCTTCTAACTTCTGTAGTCGTTATTTTCAACATCATCTCCTGCTTCATTGTCTCAAACGCTGAATTTATTCTTTGTATCAATTCTTCTCTAGTGTTTATTTCTATGTTGTTATACACCAGTTCCTTGGCCCGGCCCCACACGAAAAAGTCCAACGGGGTCAGATCTGGGGAGCGAGCGGGCCAAGGGATGGGTCCATCCCTGCCGATCCAGCTATCAGGAAAGCAATTGTTGAGGTGTTCCCTTACATTTAAAGTCCAATGCGCTGGACAGCCGTCTTGCTGAAAGATGACTGTTCGGTCTCTTTCGAAGATCGGGACACCTGATTCCTCTACCAGCAGTGGTAAATCAATTTGCAGAAATTGCAAATAATTTTCGCCATTCAATGGATCAGGCAAAAAGTGGGGCCCAATCAATGTTCTGCCAATTATTCCAGCCCATACATTCACAGAGAATTTCATCTGAAATGACACCTGCTTCTTAAAATGTGGATTGTTGTCTGCGTCGGCCCATTCATGGATGTTGTGAAAGTTTGTAATACCTTCCCTTGAAAATTTACTGTCATCCGTCCACAAGATTGATTTCAGAAACCACGCATCTTCGATGTCTCTGTTGAGGAGGAAACGGCAGAACTGAATTCTTCTTTGAGGATCTTGCTCTACTAGACCTTGCACACTCCTGCCATGGAACGGATACTTATCATTTTGGTGCATCGTATGCCACACCTTCCATTGAGAAATGTTTAAATTTCGAGCTACTGCTCTAGTACTGGTAGTAGGATCCGCTTGAAATGCTGCTAAAATGTCTTCGTCGACGGCAGTTTCGTGTCTGCCCAGGTTGACTCCAGGTTCCACGCGGTGAAACCCATCTTGGGCAAGACGACGAAACGTGTTGTAAAACACTCGGACATTCGGTATCCTGCGATTCGGATAGCGCTCTTGATACATCCGTCGCGCCAAAGATCCATTGCCGTCTGCTCTACCGTACATAAATATGATATCTGCATATTCTTGATTGGAAAAAGTAGCCATAGTCACTTAACAATTAAGAAAAACGGCGTAGGAGCGCACTAAATGTCAACTCAACACAATTAAGTCAAAAATCAACACGTGCATGAGCGCGAGGCTACGACTGGACACGGTGAAACAAAAAAGTTCAAAACTAATGCAAACAACACGTGCAGGAACGCAAAGGGCTACAACTGAACACGGTAAATTGTGAATCAACACGACAACGTCCACTCACAAGGGCAGTAGTTTGACTAATAAGTAAAAGATGTAACGGCTTCATCACAGACCGACTGACCCTGACTAAAGAAAAACGACTTTGTTGCCTCAGTAACTAAGACCATTTTGCTGTAAAAACCAACTCTTATCGCTTTTTGCTATTCATTGGGCGTTCTACCTGGAAATGCCGTCGCACCGCGCTCGGTGGCCATTGTTTAGAGAATCCCCTCAATGGGTTCCCCTCATTTGGTTCCTGCATATGCCAAAAATTCTTAGAATTGAACAATGTTATCATTTCGAGCACATAAAGTATTCTTTTAAGCAAAAATTTTGTGTTTTGTTAGACTGCCTAAAATTTAAAATTTCTCCCTCGAATTGGTTTGTAGGTCCTAATTTCAATAATATGTAAGATATCCTCATAAATAATACCTCAAAAGAAAGAGCGATTATCAAGCATGTCTTCAAATAGGTTTGAACAAAAAAAGCACCCTCCGTTTTTTTTTTAAATAAGGTTTAAAAGACGTATTGTACAATTTTTTTATTTTTTCTGAGCTTTAAATATCTGTAAAAAAAATGTCTAATGACACAGAAGCCTAAAACATATTTTGCTTGGTTGCTTACACATTACTTTAATTAAATAAATAAAAAAATAATTCATTTATCATTCAATTTGGCCATAATTATGCAGTTTACATTAAATTTTGAGAATTTCCGAAAAAAAACTTAAAAATTTGGTTAAAAAAATTTGGTAAGACTTCGTCTAAGACAACCATGGCTTAAATGGTTCTAAATTGTCTATACTATACCTTAAAGCTTTGCACCCATCTTCCAATCACCCTGTATATTACTCGAATGGCTCGTTTCTGCAGCACAAATATAGCCTGAATGTCGGCTGCATTTCCCCACAGCAAAATGCCGTACGACATTACACTATGGAAATAACTAATATATACTAATCAAGCTGTTTCTACATCAGTCAAATGACGGATTTTGTACACCGCGTAGGCTGCAGAGCTTAGCCGCTTCGACAATTTGGTTATATGTGGGCCCCACTGTGGCTTTGAGTCCAAAATAATACCTAAGAACACAGTGGTGTCCACAAGATCCAACTCCGCCCCATTTACTAGTACATTGGTTTTTACTTGGTTAACGTTAGGTGTCAGAAATCTAATACATTTGGTCTTTTTCTCGTTTAAAAGTAAATTATTAACACTAAACCAATGTACTATTTTAGAGAGAGAGCATTATTTAAATCGTCAGTAACGTCTGTTGTCGTTTAAGCTTAAATAAAAGTGATGTGTCATCTGCAAATAACACTATTTCATGACTGTTCTTTATAAGGCAAGGTAGGTCATTAATATATACGAGAAATAAAAAAGGGCCAAGAATTGAGCCCTGCGGAACTCCCATAGTGACAATAGAAGCCGGTGATCGCTTACCGTTAACGTCCACTCTTTGGATCCTATTATCCAAATAAGAAATAAAAAGATCCAAATGTTTGCAGTGTTTCTAACACCATAGTGATGAAATTTCCTGACCAATGTATCATGAGAAACACAATCGAAAGCCTTAGATAAGTCACAAAAAATACCTAGGGCATCATGTGACTTCTCCCAAGCCTCAAAAATATGTGCAAGAAGTTCCACACCAGCGTCGGTAGTCGATCGACCCTTTGTGAAACCGAATTGTTTACTGTTTAATAATTTATGTTTATTAAAACGTCTTTGCAATTTATCTAGCATCAATTTTTCAAATATTTTACTAAAGGTGGGAAGCACAGAAATTGGTTTAAAGTTTGTGGGGTCTGATGTGCTGCCCGATTTAAACAAAGGTATTATTTTACTACTCTTCATTAAGTCAGGAATTACACCACAGTCAATACATTTATTAAAAATAATTGCCAATTCAGGCGCTACAGTGTTAATTATGCATTTTGCAACCTCCACAGAATTTCCCCATAGATCAGCTGTTTTTTTTAACATTGAGTGTATTGAAAGTTTTAATAATATCCCGAGCACTAACATAGTTGAAATTAAATTCATGGTTACAAATATCGACATTATCTTTCAATATTGACTCAGCAGCAGTGGGTGATGAATTTAAAGATTTAGTGGTTGAGACTGGAATAGCAACGAAATATTCAAAAACTGTGGCAACCTCTAAATCCGTTTTAATAACTGTATTGTTAACATTAAGGCTGTATTCACAATTACGCTTCCTATCCCTTCCAGTCTCATTGTTTATAATTTCCCAAGTCGTTTTTATTTTATTTTGACTACTTTTAATTTTTAAATATCGAGTCTTAGCTTCGCTACAAACTTGTTTAAATAATTTTGAATAGTTCTTAACATATTGATAAAATTCTTTACTTTTATTATAATTTCTTTCCTCATAAAGTTCAAAAAGTTTGATTCTACTATTAAATATCCCTTTAGTTGCCCATTCACTGAAGTTTGCAGAACCATTAACTGAGATCTGCTTGGGTATAAATGTTGAGTTAAATTCTTTACAATACATGGAAAAAAGGAATTGTATAGTTCATTAGGATCATGACTATAAAGCAAGTAGGCTAACTGACTATTAAGTTTGTTTTTAAAGCTTTCCAAGCGACCGGCAGTTTTTGGCACTACAGTTATATCTCTCTTAGCCACTTTTCTATCTTGCTTACTAAATGTTGCTGACTACAGTGGTCAGAATCCAGTTGGCTTATAATTTGCCTAGTAATAGGTAATATGTTAGTAAATATATTATCTAAACATGTAGCTGAGGTGGCGGTTATTCTAGTAGGCTCTAAAAATAAATGATCAAGGTTATATGACTGAAATATTTTTTTAATTTTTAGGCACATCGATGAGTCCTCTAATAAATTGACACTATCATCACCACATACAATTATATTTTTTCCTAATTTACCAAGTTTTTGTAACACATCATCCATGATATTCTCAAAGAAATCATAAATCGATGACGGAGGCTGTTACACGCTCAATACAACAAGCCGCTCCAACTCCACACAAGCTCTTTCAATAGTCCGCTCAACAGAGAGGCTCACTATATCCTTACGATCTTTGAATTTAAGTTGTTTAGTTAACAGTATCAATGAGCCACCATGTATTGCATTTTCTCTGCTGAAAGAACTACCAACCTGGTGATTACTGAAATTAAACATGAACTGATAGCTTTTTAACCAATGTTCTGTAATACACAAAATATCAATGTTGTTACAGTTCATGAATAATTCAATTTCAAGGTCTTTTCTCAACATACCTTGAATATTTTGGTGCACCAGGTTTACTGTGTTAGAACTTATTCTGACATTTTCTCCATTAATTATGCAAGAGGTTTTCTCTGTTGTCTCAATTTCTAATTTAAATTAATGTCAGCTTGTGTAGCCAAGTTATTGGCTAAATCAATGAAAATGTCAGATAATTGCTCAATAGAAGCAACAGTTTTACTAGCCAATTTCTTGGCTGATATATCAATAAACAAAAGGTATAGCGATAAGGTTCGTGTCGGATAAGGCGGGAGGAAACGCCCGGGTGTCACCACTGTGTGGATCGCCCGGAGGACACGGTGGAGCATACGGTGGAGGTCTGCCCGGCTTGGGCAGAGCACCGCAGTGTCCTCGTGGAGACGATCGGCGGCAGATATCTCTCGCGTCCGGTCCTGGTTCAGGCCATGGTATGGAGCGAGAGAGCTCCTTCTGCGAATCAGTAATGCTCGCGAAGGAGGAGGCGGGAGAGCACATAAAGTATTCTTTTAAGCAAAAATTTTGTGTTTTGTTAGACTGCCTAAAATTTAAAATTTCTCCCTCGAATTGGTTTGTAGGTCCTAATTTCAATAATATGTAAGATATCCTCATAAATAATACCTCAAAAGAAAGAGCGATTATCAAGCATGTCTTCAAATAGGTTTGAACAAAAAAAGCACCCTCCGTTTTTTTTTTAAATAAGGTTTAAAAGACGTATTGTACAATTTTTTTATTTTTTCTGAGCTTTAAATATCTGTAAAAAAAATGTCTAATGACACAGAAGCCTAAAACATATTTTGCTTGGTTGCTTACACATTACTTTAATTAAATAAATAAAAAAATAATTCATTTATCATTCAATTTGGCCATAATTATGCAGTTTACATTAAATTTTGAGAATTTCCGAAAAAAAACTTAAAAATTTGGTTAAAAAAATTTGGTAAGACTTCGTCTAAGACAACCATGGCTTAAATGGTTCTAAATTGTCTATACTATACCTTAAAGCTTTGCACCCATCTTCCAATCACCCTGTATATTACTCGAATGGCTCGTTTCTGCAGCACAAATATAGCCTGAATGTCGGCTGCATTTCCCCACAGCAAAATGCCGTACGACATTACACTATGGAAATAACTAATATATACTAATCAAGCTGTTTCTACATCAGTCAAATGACGGATTTTGTACACCGCGTAGGCTGCAGAGCTTAGCCGCTTCGACAATTTGGTTATATGTGGGCCCCACTGTGGCTTTGAGTCCAAAATAATACCTAAGAACACAGTGGTGTCCACAAGATCCAACTCCGCCCCATTTACTAGTACATTGGTTTTTACTTGGTTAACGTTAGGTGTCAGAAATCTAATACATTTGGTCTTTTTCTCGTTTAAAAGTAAATTATTAACACTAAACCAATGTACTATTTTAGAGAGAGAGCATTATTTAAATCGTCAGTAACGTCTGTTGTCGTTTAAGCTTAAATAAAAGTGATGTGTCATCTGCAAATAACACTATTTCATGACTGTTCTTTATAAGGCAAGGTAGGTCATTAATATATACGAGAAATAAAAAAGGGCCAAGAATTGAGCCCTGCGGAACTCCCATAGTGACAATAGAAGCCGGTGATCGCTTACCGTTAACGTCCACTCTTTGGATCCTATTATCCAAATAAGAAATAAAAAGATCCAAATGTTTGCAGTGTTTCTAACACCATAGTGATGAAATTTCCTGACCAATGTATCATGAGAAACACAATCGAAAGCCTTAGATAAGTCACAAAAAATACCTAGGGCATCATGTGACTTCTCCCAAGCCTCAAAAATATGTGCAAGAAGTTCCACACCAGCGTCGGTAGTCGATCGACCCTTTGTGAAACCGAATTGTTTACTGTTTAATAATTTATGTTTATTAAAACGTCTTTGCAATTTATCTAGCATCAATTTTTCAAATATTTTACTAAAGGTGGGAAGCACAGAAATTGGTTTAAAGTTTGTGGGGTCTGATGTGCTGCCCGATTTAAACAAAGGTATTATTTTACTACTCTTCATTAAGTCAGGAATTACACCACAGTCAATACATTTATTAAAAATAATTGCCAATTCAGGCGCTACAGTGTTAATTATGCATTTTGCAACCTCCACAGAATTTCCCCATAGATCAGCTGTTTTTTTTAACATTGAGTGTATTGAACGTTTTAATAATATCCCGAGCACTAACATAGTTGAAATTAAATTCATGGTTACAAATATCGACATTATCTTTCAATATTGACTCAGCAGCAGTGGGTGATGAATTTAAAGATTTAGTGGTTGAGACTGGAATAGCAACGAAATATTCAAAAACTGTGGCAACCTCTAAATCCGTTTTAATAACTGTATTGTTAACATTAAGGCTGTATTCACAATTACGCTTCCTATCCCTTCCAGTCTCATTGTTTATAATTTCCCAAGTCGTTTTTATTTTATTTTGACTACTTTTAATTTTTAAATATCGAGTCTTAGCTTCGCTACAAACTTGTTTAAATAATTTTGAATAGTTCTTAACATATTGATAAAATTCTTTACTTTTATTATAATTTCTTTCCTCATAAAGTTCAAAAAGTTTGATTCTACTATTAAATATCCCTTTAGTTGCCCATTCACTGAAGTTTGCAGAACCATTAACTGAGATCTGCTTGGGTATAAATGTTGAGTTAAATTCTTTACAATACATGGAAAAAAGGAATTGTATAGTTCATTAGGATCATGACTATAAAGCAAGTAGGCTAACTGACTATTAAGTTTGTTTTTAAAGCTTTCCAAGCGACCGGCAGTTTTTGGCACTACAGTTATATCTCTCTTAGCCACTTTTCTATCTTGCTTACTAAATGTTGCTGACTACAGTGGTCAGAATCCAGTTGGCTTATAATTTGCCTAGTAATAGGTAATATGTTAGTAAATATATTATCTAAACATGTAGCTGAGGTGGCGGTTATTCTAGTAGGCTCTAAAAATAAATGATCAAGGTTATATGACTGAAATATTTTTTTAATTTTTAGGCACATCGATGAGTCCTCTAATAAATTGACACTATCATCACCACATACAATTATATTTTTTCCTAATTTACCAAGTTTTTGTAACACATCATCCATGATATTCTCAAAGAAATCATAAATCGATGACGGAGGCTGTTACACGCTCAATACAACAAGCCGCTCCAACTCCACACAAGCTCTTTCAATAGTCCGCTCAACAGAGAGGCTCACTATATCCTTACGATCTTTGAATTTAAGTTGTTTAGTTAACAGTATCAATGAGCCACCATGTATTGCATTTTCTCTGCTGAAAGAACTACCAACCTGGTGATTACTGAAATTAAACATGAACTGATAGCTTTTTAACCAATGTTCTGTAATACACAAAATATCAATGTTGTTACAGTTCATGAATAATTCAATTTCAAGGTCTTTTCTCAACATACCTTGAATATTTTGGTGCACCAGGTTTACTGTGTTAGAACTTATTCTGACATTTTCTCCATTAATTATGCAAGAGGTTTTCTCTGTTGTCTCAATTTCTAATTTAAATTAATGTCAGCTTGTGTAGCCAAGTTATTGGCTAAATCAATGAAAATGTCAGATAATTGCTCAATAGAAGCAACAGTTTTACTAGCCAATTTCTTGGCTGATATATCAATAAACAAAAGGTATAGCGATAAGGTTCGTGTCGGATAAGGCGGGAGGAAACGCCCGGGTGTCACCACTGTGTGGATCGCCCGGAGGACACGGTGGAGCATACGGTGGAGGTCTGCCCGGCTTGGGCAGAGCACCGCAGTGTCCTCGTGGAGACGATCGGCGGCAGATATCTCTCGCGTCCGGTCCTGGTTCAGGCCATGGTATGGAGCGAGAGAGCTCCTTCTGCGAATCAGTAATGCTCGCGAAGGAGGAGGCGGGACAGTTGAGGGAAAGGCAAATTTCGCGCCCTCTCGCCCCTAGCCGCTGCAGGGCGTTGGGAATCCCGGGCCGTTTTCCGGCCACCATAGACGCGGGCTTGCGGACGGTGAGCAATGGGTAGCTCACCGTCCGGTAAGGACCAGGGCCAGGTTGACGGCGCGTTGTGTTCCACGTGCTCCTCATAGAGATGTCGTCAGCACAAGTGTAGGGGTCCAGTAGGGCCGATGCCTGCCGGGGTCGCGGGAAGGTACAAAAGGGTTACCGAGGCCCCTGGCAACACAGGCATCGGAAGGGATGCGGGTGGGTTTTAGTCAGTAAGAGTTTGACACGCCGTCTCGCTCCGCCCAGAAGTTATTTGAAATTTGAAAAGTACCACCAAGACCTATTGCGATTTTTTTAAGTCTTGTCTTTTTATTTCTTTAAGTTGTCTGTTTGACCATTCTAGTAAAATAGATTGAAGACGGAGTCGCTAAGATAGAGGAAGGGCGTTATTAATAAAAATACAAAAATATTATTTAAACTTTATTAGTTTCTTAAAATTAACATTATTTTGTACTATTGTTAATTGCATTAAAAGTACAAAATCAAAACTATGCTAATTAAAAAAATAATTATTAAATTAACTAATCATAGGTACTTAATCTGATGACAAAATTACAGGCCTTCGAATATGAGACATATCCTGGCACACATTCTTAAAACTTATTATACTTAAGTTGATAATTTTATGAGGCTTTTCATACATTAATACTTTCGATTTTATCATTGTTAGTAAATAAACTGGTCCCGCGCTACTCGCAAGCTGAGCACTGCTTGCTTTGCAAAGAGGTAGGTAATCAAATAGCGTTACTAGAACGTATGTTTCGTTGCAGAATATCTTACATATTCATAATATGCCAAGTGAAATTGTACCAAATAATTGTCGCTTTAAATAAAAGTCATGCTAAATTAAATTATGCGGTGTTTTAACTTTGCCAAAAGTAATTATGCCAAATAAAATTCTGCCATCTTAAAGGTATGCCATTGTAAATTCGGACATATAAACATTCGGGCAAACAATAATTATATTAAATAATTTGTATGCCTTAAGAATATTCGGTTAAAAAAAAATATGCCAAGTGTGTTATGCTAAATAAATTTCGGAGCATCAAGTTTCTGCCAGATAGAGGGAACCCGTTTCTAAAATACGAAAACATGGCTCAGCGGGTACGCTGGCTTAAAAGTTTGATGTTCAAAAGTGCCTTTTATGTGCTTATTTGAAATAAATTTGACTGGCTTTACAGAAAAATAATCCAGTCGTATCTCCATTTGATTACCACCCTGTTTGTTCCTAGTAAAACAATATTAGTCCAGTCACATACGAGGTTTCTCCTCGGAATGAGTGATAATAGCTGTAAACTATAAGCCTTCATTTTGTCTTCTAAAAATTGTCTCAAGTCTCATAAAATCTCGTGTCTGCGTCTTAAGATATTCAAGGTCAAAGATCACAAAAATCGTTTATTTGCAAATATCTCGTTTTCTATGGTTTCGAGTATGTTTCCATCTATTATAAAAAATTGATCTTAAAATTCTCTACAAATTTTGTCGTAGCATGTTTTTTATACGCTTAACTGCATTTAGGGTTCCGTAGTCAACAAGGAACCCTTATAGTTTCGCCATGTCCGTCTGTTTGTCTGACCGCGGCGTAGCTCAGAGAATTTTAATATTAGGAACCTGTAATTTGGCATGGGTATACATATTACTCACGCCAAAAATAACATTTTGTAGTTTTTAGGGGGTGCCCTTAGCGTGTAGTCGCTTAGTTTATAAGTACAAGTACAGGCAAGTCCGGTTAGTCAGACGACAACCTCCCAGTCCTTGACCTGCAAGATGCCAAAAACAGAAAAAAGAAAACTACACAGCTAAGTAGGGTGTACAAGTTAAAGATTTATAGTGGACCAACATAACTTGCAGTTGGAATTTATTTATGGGAGACCATGTTTTTCAAATACAATGTTAAGTTTGTTCTTGGGATAAATTCATCCTAACTATGGAACACTTCCCTTCATCGTGCATGATTCGACATGCACTTGGCCGGTTTTTAATTTGAGCGCGGAGAGCGCGCTGCGCTCAGCCATACATGACATATTGCAAGGTCAACCGTCAGTCACGGTAAATAATGTAATACGTCGTATAAAGTTAAAATTTGCATGATTTATTAATTATATGTGTTTAATGATATTACAAACTTTTTAGTAACATGCTTCGTTCGTATGTGTTTCCAGTTACTCCTTTTGTCATTTTTCAAGCACCAAGCACAAAAAATATAATCAGGCTGGTCTGATGATGGAGCCAGATGGTAGTTCAACTAAATTAGATTGCGTCGTTGTCTTTGAACTCGTTGGTTTAGTCTTGGCAAGTACTAGAGCCCAAGATGTTCAGTTCAAGATGTCAAGTTATCCAGGGTCTGATTAAGTACTCTTACATAAGGTGGGGTTTAGGGTTTAAAGATTGAACCGGAAGGTGGTCAAAGGAACTCCTCAATGAAACAAAATAGCACCATCGTGTTTGGACTCATTGGATATGTACTGACAAGTGCCAAATAATATTGGGTAAACTATGTGTAAAAAAAAAATGTTAAACGAATATACTTGATAATACAATTTTACCGGGACTCACGGCTGACCATAAATTATGGCATGCATGGCTGAGCGCTCCTTTCACTCTGTTTAAAAAACGGTAAAGCATAATATAAAAAAAAAATGTTTAGGACAATTTTATTTTTGTAGAATTTTATGCTCAACAATTTTTATAACATATTATATAAACATCATTGAAACCATAGGAAGCGAGATATTTGTAAATACAGATTTTTAGGACCTTAAATATTATATATCTTAAGACGCGACACTACATTTTATGAGACTTGAGACCATTTCTGGAATGCCAAAGTGCAAGGTTTATTAAGCAACTTTACAGCTTATTATCTCTCATTCCGAGGCTAACCCTCTTTTTAAGTCACTGGACTATAATAGTCAGCTTAAAGTAATAATTCCGTAGAACAAAGACAGGAATGGACTGAGTGGTTGTCTCCACTCTCTAGAAAGACACAAAGTGACTGTGCCGCCAATTCCCGACTCTTTAATGCAAGCCTGTAAACAACAAGACAGTGTTCCAACTTAGTGATAGGAAAAATATTGAAAATTACAGTGAATAATAAAGAAAAAGTAGTTATTTCTATATGTTACTAATTATTATAACTTGACTTTCCTGGCTTAGTTTCAACACTGATTTCTTTTTATCAATATTTTTTCTTCACAAGAGAAATTTGAGACAAAATTAAGAATAATTAAAACAATTTTTTTATAATACTTACAATAGAAATGTTATGTTTTCTTTTTTGATGCGAACTAAGTCTTAATACCTTTACTTGATTGATTATTAACACGTTGGCTGCCATGAGCATTACCGGTGGAATCTCGTAATCTTCTCTTGTGTGGCCATAAGCATCACCGGTGGGATCAGAAGCTCATTTTTCAGAGTATTGTTTTGCGGATATTTTTGGGGGCCAGAGTCAAACTTTGAATGTAGAGAGAGTATTTTGTAGAGGATACTCTATATTTACTTA
This sequence comes from Atethmia centrago, assembly GCA_905333075.3. Taxonomy (NCBI): domain Eukaryota; kingdom Metazoa; phylum Arthropoda; class Insecta; order Lepidoptera; family Noctuidae; genus Atethmia; species Atethmia centrago. The sequence goes on from HG995374.1 coordinate 29,006,641, forward strand.
CTAGAACTTGAATTTCGAATTTTTAGATACCTAGCTTCTGAGGGGCTCCTAAAATTGGTAGACCATCATTACTTTATACCATCATGTAAGAGGGCCTGGCAAGTTTTTCGAGTCACACCCAAAGTGTTTCGTTTTTGTCTCGTTGATATACAACCTCTGACATGTAATCTAATCATAATCATACCATAAATAATGACAAATAACAATTCAAACACGTATGTCATATTTACATTGCAGTAATGTGTCGGTAATCTTTGCTGTGCATGATGGGGTGATAGTGTTGTTGTAACCATAAAGGTTGCAAGAACTGCGTTATATTGCATGATTTAGTAGAAAAAGTACAGTGAATTGTGAGTGTTAATTTTGACAAAATGGACCCCCAACCATCGACTAGTAGCAGGTCATTAGCAAAGAGAAAAATCTGTCATCACGATGACGTCAAAAAAAATGCCCGACCAAAAAGGCAAAGAAAAAACGTGAATAAGGACACTACTACTGATTAATTAAAAGTTTTGGGAGATAATTCGGATGACGGTGATTTTTCGCCGGAATCTGCGGATTGTATCTAAAATCGTCCGACAATGAAGACTATTACACAGATACAAGAATATATAGAGCAATTGAACACGTGTAAAAGAGGAAAATACAGTTGAAAATAACCCAGAGAGAAACGATTTAACTACACATCAAACTGCAAATAGTGAAGCGAGGGTGAGGGGCGTTGATGGCAGTCATTTGAAAACCTCCATTACTTTTACTGGAACTGAAGCATATAATGATAGTAGTTATTCTGTAGACAAGGCAAATCTTAAAACTATTAATGTTTACGAAATTTTCTTGACACAGAATATTTTGAAATATATATGTGAACAAACAAATTTATATGCAAAACAGTACATAGAAAACCATAGATTGAGCAGACACTCTAGAATGAGCCGTTGACATCACTAGAAGAAATAATGTTTTTTTTTTGGCGTAATTCTTTATATGGGCTTGGTGAAATATCCTACACTGGAAGATTACTAGAGTAATGATATTTTATATAAAAATACAGTGGTGTCTAGAAATATGAGCAGAAATAGGTTTCAATTATTACTAACATATATTCACTTTGTAGACAATGCTACTGCAGATACCTCAGACGGGTTGTACAAAATACAGAAATTTAATAAATATGATACAAGAAAGATTTAGGTGCTTTACACACCTGGAGAAACGGTAGTCGTAAACGAATCCATGATACCTTTTAGGAGATGATTACTCTTCTTGCAATATATACCTAGCAAAACAAATATGGGATCAAAATGTACAAAATATGTAGTCCTCTTGGATACACTCTGCGGGTAAAGGTCTACTCTGGAAAGGAACCTCGTCAAGAAAAAGGTGTAGCATGAGGATATTGTCATGGAACTATCTCAAAAGTATTTAGATACAGGGCGGACTATCGTGACAGACAATTTTTATACATCACTTACTCTGGCTACTAAACTTTTGAATAGAAAAACTCATCTCTTAGGCACAATAAGAAAAAATAGGAAAGGGCTCCCAAAAGACATAACTCAGAAACAAATTGACAAAGGACAAGTTATTGGCAAGGAAAGTCTTGATGGAATCGTATTAGGTGAATGGAAAGATGAGAGAAGTCTATTTTTGTCAACTCGCTATAAAATAGACATGGAGCAACTGGAAAAAAAATCGGAATCGCCAGCCAATATTGAAACCTTGCGCAATTATAAAATACAATGAGGAAAAGCAAGGAGTAGACATTTCGGACCAAATGGCTAGCTACTTTTGAGAAAATCCGTCCGTTGGTTTCATAAGGTGGCATTCGAACTATTGTTCAATACAGCAATTGTCAACTAATGTCTTCTATTCAATCATTTTTAAATCGAAGTTGGACGGAAGCCCATGCAAATTACAACTTTTCGAGAAATAATAGTGAAGAGCCTTCTCAATTTGGATATAAATCCAAATCCTATAGTAAAACATCAATTGAAGCAAACTACAGAAAGGACCCGTGGCGGTACAAAACAGTCTCGTTCACTGCTTTCCTATAATACTTATGTATGGGTTACTAAACAAAAATCGTAAGAAACGTATGTAATGTATATGATGCAGTAAATGTTATTCGCAGGAATCAAAGCAATCGGGCCGAGAACATGCTCAAAAGACGGTTAGAAAAGTCTTTACAATCTGCATTCAATGTGAAAAATATTACTGTTTGTCTTTTTTTGTTGAAACTCGTTAGAATTCATTACCATTACTTTGAACTTTGTCAAGAAATCTTGTTGGTAAAAGTACATCCTCTTTGGTGTAATGAAGTAGTAGTTTTTTTTTTTTATTTGAACAAAAATGTTTTTTTGTTTCTTGCTATTATGTACCTACGTCAAAAAAGCAAACTGAATTCAGTGTTTGGTTTTTGCAAAAATCCTCTGAACTTGAAAAATATAAAAGTAAACTATGCCTTTTATTGCCAAAAAACCATACGTTTTATCTCTAAATAAATTAATAACTACTGTAAAAGAAAATTTTGGAGAATATTTTTCACCAGAAGACGAGATAGTTTCACTTGACGAGGTATGTAATAATAATAGTTGTTATGTTGTTCTTATATTATGATCTCATTTGTAATCATTTTTTTCTTATTTACCTTTGTTTATAGATTCAATTTGTTAAAATGCAATTGTCATCACTACGACAAAAAATGCCTCTATATTTTGCGATTTATTCTTCAAAATAATAGCGGACTAAGAAGTTCAAATAGACGAAGAAGAAGTTATTGTGACTGCAAAATGTACAAGTTGTTTTAAGACATGCAAATATGAAAAGTATGAAATACAACTAAAAGATAAAAAAAAAGCTGTACAGGACAATGTTTTATAAAATGTGGTCATGTAAATTTCATATCATATGTCAAAGCAAAATATGGTAAGGGTTTAAAACAAGGAGGTTCATCTTCAGATGAATTTTAATATTTCGTTTGTTTTATTTTTCATGTTTTTTAAGTGTGTTTAGTTTAGTTTGTTACCTAGGTACTTCCTCAAATGTTTTTTTCGTCAAAAGTAATCCGTATTTTTTTCTCAGACAGAAGGACTTTTAATTTCAATACATTCATTCTATATCTGACTAGTAGGTATTTTATTCAAGAATACTGTGAATGTGTCAACTGAGGGTAGTGTTTAGAAGTGAGTATAGCAGTGTGAACTAGTATGTCACGTTAAAAGGTTACATGCTCTGTGGTGTCACCGGTAATGCTCGTTATAGAGCGATGTTTTGAGCATCACCAGTTCCCAATCAGTAAATTTGTATGGGGCGTGGGAGCAATATTGTAGGCGTAGTATGGGGGGCAGTCAACGTGTTAATAAATAGACCGACAAAATTTGAAGATTATACTGATATTTTACAAACACGAAAGTATAGGTATACATAAGTCAACACATCATGGGACCAATCAGAATTCTAGAAAGAGAACTACTGGCCTCACATTCACTTTCGTCTCTCTCATACTTTTCGGTCTATATTCACTGCAGAACTACATACGGATAATGGATACGGTCAGTCCATTCTCTGTCTGTGCCGTAGAAGCAGCAAAAAAAAAGTGTTCAAAAAAAGAACATACGGAATTGTATTCTTTACAATTTTTATTCTAAAGCGACTTAAAAAGCAAAGGTAATGAAACTACAGATCCAATCTTTAGTTTAGATGAAAGGATCATTCCCTTCATCTAAACTAAAGATTGGACAAGCCTGCTATATACGTACCTTTTATATTGAAAACACTCTAGGACGAGAACTTTGAATGACGCTACGGCTATAAATGACGAAGCTTTATAGAACTTCAAAATTTAACAGTCACTGTGATCTTATAATCCAAGTGGACGGCTGCGTATTGCAATACAATTCAGAGAAAGAATGATACTTAATAATATTGTATGGTAGGCAAGATCACTGATACTGAAGTGCTGTGCACACAATACCTTGCATTGCTTAGAGCAGTGTAGTCCTTAACAAGTACTTTTAAAATGTTCATTATTTAGATCTCCATGTATGAAAGGTCTCAATTCTAAAATAAACTCTGGCTGCATCGAATAAGTGCACGATTATACTTCACGTATTATATTTACAGCAAATGCTAAACCTTAAAATCTACATTAACAATTGTGCGGTTGGCAATTTATTGTAAATTTAAAGCGTCTTCTCACTGGTACAATAATTTTTCAAATTCATTAATTTTGCAATACGAACTACGATATGCTGTAATTTTAGACCCCACTTGAAAATTAACGGCTCTAACAAATGATAGCACCAATCGTGGTCCTTTCTTCAATTTGAGAGAGTCCTAGTGAAGCGAATACTTAAGCGTACTTATCTAACTTCCAAACTCCACAAAAATCTTAGGCTTTAACAATACCAATGTCATCACATACATCAGTCTCAATAGAACCGCTAGCTGTAGTCTTTTTCCATGATGAATCATTTCTTTATTATACTATCGAAGTCATATTCGACGCTGCACGCTGTTTTTGCCGTCCGCCTCGAGAGGAACAATTTTCCATCTCTGACATAATCACCGCAAACCTTGTTGACTTCGCAAGGAATCTCCTCTACATTGGAAACACTCTTGCAATCACTCCCATGTACCCCGTTTTCTTTTTTATTATTGACTCCGTTTTTGCAGACTCCATTTGTTTTGACTCCATTGTGAGCTTTATCGTATTCTTCCTTGATTTCCCTCGCAATATTTTTCTTCTCGAGGTTTCTCTTTTTGTAGCTCTTAGTATAGAAGTTAAGAAATAGAAAGAGGAAGATGGTAATGTTGGAGCAGATGAAGTAAGTGAAACCAGAGGCGTACTGACAGCGCGGGGAGAAGTGCGTCCAGGTGCAGTACGTGAGCATCAGGATGAACTGGATCTGTAAGGAAAATCAAATAAATTAAAAATTAAATAAATAACTTAGAATTGAACTTGCGATTGGTGTGAAGTCAATAGACTACTTTATGTGTTTCTTTTTATACAATAAACTTATTATATTAAAGAGAATAGATTAATTGTACTATTAACATTTTTCTTTAATTGATTTGATCATTTCTTTTTTATAGAAGTCTGTAGACTCAAAACTTATATACTTGTCTCCATTTGTTGCAATTTCGTACTTCCTGCTACCAGTCCTTACGGAATTTATTCCGTTCTTTGAGGGATCTCCTCCGTGCCCTGTCACGTCAACTAGTTTAGTCAGCTCTGTGCTATTTGAGCGTCACGTCAACTATTTTTGATTTGGAGAAGCCTAATTATTTTATTTTAAAACTCACCAATTGCAGCTTAGTAACATACTTCTTCCACCACAAATACTTCTGGAACCTCGGTCCCAGCCCTGACAGCAGGTAGTAAGAGTACATGACGACATGGACGACGGAGTTCAGGAGTGCTAGGACCGCGCCCTCTCCGCCTGCTGCAAACTTCAGGTAGCTCCAGGAATAGAGAGCCATGATAACATGGTGATATACGTGGAGGAAGGTCACCTGGAATGAGAAGGAGTTGATGTTAGAAATGTTTGTTGAAGAGTAGGTTGTGGGATGACCTCATGTTGAGCAGGAAAGACGTGTTAGGGCGATTTCTTAATTTTATAGTAACTTAGAAGATTAAATTATGCTGAAATTACTTATTAGCTAATGCTATAGGTAATGCTAACGAGGTTTCACCAAATGTACTACAATACAAAAGGAAAAAACAATGAGTTTTAAATACACAGTCTTTTGATTTAGGGTTTAGTTTACGTGTAATTATAATGATAACTGGAAAAATAATGCTTATAACTGTTGGCTTTGTGTTCGCATTGCGTAACTAGAGCTGATGAGGCCTTATAATAACTAAACCAAAATAATGCTTTTTTTTGCCAGTTTACAAATTCTTTGCCCGTAAAGTCTGCCATACATAATATTTATCGCTATTTTCGTCGGTGTCGGTTTGAGCGAAAATGGTTCAGCTTCCAAGGGATAAGGCACTTAGATCAATAGAATCGCATGGTAGCAACAAGATCAAGAATCCGTTCAAGAAATGTAATAGAGTGCATTAAAGCAGCTTCGTGTGCGCTGTCCTTCTTAATATAAATTGTAATCTTACCTGCTTATCCTTCTTTCGTAGAACGAAGAATATTGTGTCTAGAAGTTCAGTAAATTTCGCGAAGAAATACCACCAACCCAAGTCTAGTAGCTGAAAATAAAACATTCACTCATCATTATATTTGATCGTAACAAAAGTCACATTTACAAAAAGTCTGTGTTCTTCGATGTCTTCAAAACGTAAACTTTTTCTATAATTCATTTTAGTAATTTTCTGTATCGAATTGCACAAATTCAATCCAAATGTCAAAGGTCTTATTTTTATGGCCTACACACAAAAACTTGTGCTAATTACAGTCAAAAGCCAACACATCATGATCAAAGGTGTTAAAAAAGTAGATTGGTTCTCTGTTTGAGAAAAAGTCCCCTGCTGGGTTAAACCAGCAGGGGACTTTTTTCTGGTATTTAACCGAAAAAACAAGACCTGACTTTTTAAGAACGATACCGCTTAAAAATAAATACATCTTACTAACATTCAATAATGTGTACGGGATTAGAGTTTCAGACTATTTAGTTCATAGAACTTCCAGAAGACTACCAAATGTCATAGAAAACGAGTTACGTACGTTACGTACAAATTAAAGCGTTTTCTTACACAAAATGTCTCCAAACGTATGTATGTTTAATAATTATCATTATTATACAATTATTATTATCATTTAGTAATTAATAATTTTGTAAAATTTCATTAAGCGGCTCGCCAGCACACAGATAAACCCTGAGTGGTTTTCGTTGTGTAGCTAAAACCCATCTGTGAAAGGCTGTGGATGTGTTTTAGAAACAAAAAAAATCGTGGCCTGAGATAAAAAAATAATATTTATAAAATCATGAGTTACCTATATAGTACAAAATAAGAGTTGAAATGTAAGCTGTTAAGTTTTAAATAATGACCTACATATTTTACCATTAGATGAGCCACATACAAAGTAAAAAATGCATAGGTAGATAATATAAACGGTAGGCATGAATTATCATACGCAAGTAGGGTAACTGAATCATAAAACCAAAAAAAAAAATCTAATCTTCCAAAAAAATTACGGGTCACATTAAAAAAAAAAAAAAACAAATGGAAAATTACCAAAGAATTTTGCGAATTGGACGGATAACGGCACCCTGCATAAATGATGCCATCTCTGAAGAGATTCAACTTGAAAACCTGAAACGGGACAAAAAACAGAAAATTAACTTAATTTGAAAACAGACTATTTAAGAGGGCTGCGATATATCGTTTTGGCAAATTGATACCTATCCTTTCGGAGAATTTGAGACAATAAAGAAATAATAATTATTATAATGCTATGCTAGAATTGGAAGTAATCAAACTATAGTGCACGTGCGGGAGAAAATAATGGTTTAAGTAAAAAGTTCTCGTTAAGCAGGTAACCCGTATAAATCAGTCAATTAATTAATAATGTACGGAGCAGAATAGTAACAACATTGAATGCAATACAGATACTCTTTTCACTGACTAGCTATCAACTGTAGTACTGATAAATTTAATTTAACATAGTGTTCCCCAAGATCGACGTCCCCCGATAGTGGCTCGGCGGAACGTTAGTGAATTCATGATCCTATCCATTACCTTAATTACTTTTTTGTTTTTGTTATTGCTTGTTTAGTTACAGCTACTGCATGCATAGGGATCGTGGCTAAATAATAATAGCCACGCAGGTCAATCAAAGGTTAAGCTACGCTTGCCACGGTTGGTCCATAGATGGGTAGATGGATAGGTTAAACCATTACATATCGAGACCCCTCCGTGCCTCGGAAAGCATGTTAAGAACGCCAGACTCCGGATTCCTAAGTTCTTATGCACCATTCTTATTCAATGGTGTATCACGCGACATTTAAGAGATCGGCTGTCATGTGAAGATCTTTGACGGTCGTTACGGGTAGTCAGAACCGCAAGTGTGACAGCCAGTCTGGTATCGTGTTAGTCAGTGGGATTGTGGAGGTAAGATGGGCAGTCACCATGTAAAATACTGGTATTCAGCTGCATCCGGACTAGACTAGACTGGACGCCAACCTCAGCATAGTTCGGAACAAGTTCGGTAGCTAACGCAGAGTGTTCTATATGATTGACGTCTCATGTCATAGCGGTGCGGCGCAACGTAAGTTAGTTCATCACTCCATCCATTATTTTAATCACATTTTGTTTCTGTTATTGTTGGTTTTCTTAAAGCAACTGCATTTCTGTGTACAGAGTGAGTCGTAGGTAGATAAATAGTAGAACTCCATAAAAAAGAGGTTGTATGCTTATGACCACACGATGGAAATCAAAACTTGAGAATCAAATACGCGATACAGTGCCAAGTATACCCACATCAGCGTCATCGACCCGAGCGTGACAGTTCAGTTTCATTCAATGTTGAGAAAGAGCGAAAAGTGCGCCTTATAAAATGTTCACTTCAAAAAAAAAAAACAACCGACTTCCAAAAAAAAAACTACAATGAAAGTGAAAAATTGTTGGTGTCTTTTATTTTTCACTTTTTAGTGGGTCAGTTTTTAATTTATCTAAGTTACAATAGCCTAATGTTACAATAGCCTGCTAATCACCTTTTACAAAATATTTCTTTTCCCGATGCAGGGACGTTAATTGTTGAGGAGTTCTCCTGAAAAGAACCAGGAGAACTGCCACTCACCATATGCATTGCGTCGAGCATAAATCGCTTAGCAACCATATTATAGTACCTAATCGAATCGCAATCCGTTAAATACTTATTATTAAGTAGTTCCGGTGGCCATCTGTGGTCTTCATCATCAGTTCCACTTCACCAAATGATACTTTCCGAGCTATAAAACTTTCCGAACTATAAAAAATACCCAAATCACTATAGTTGTGCCTATAAAATTCCCTAGATTTCATGGGATCCTTTCATCAGATTCTGACTTGGTGAAAATAGGACTACTTTGGAAGCATTTCGTTTCAAACGAAAAAATAATAAAATAAAGAATTAATAATTAATTAAAAGTCATGAATTTTCAAAATCGGTCCATAATTGATGGAAAAATCGTTGACAATACATACGAGCCTATAATCTCATCCTTTTTAGAAGAAGGTTTAAAAAGAGATGAGTGTGGGAAGTACCACCATAGGTACCTACCTATTTATGCTGTTAACCATTGATATGTTCCAGTTTTAAGGGTACGGATCTCAATGCACATAGGCTCATCCTTTTTAGAAGAAGGTTTAAAAAGAGATGAGTGTGGGAAGTACCACCGTAGGTACCTACCTATTTATGCTGTTAACCATTGATATGTTCCAGTTTTAAGGGTACGGATCTCAATGCACATAATCTCATCCTTTTTAGAAGAAGGTTTAAAAAGAGATGAGTGTGGGAAGTACCACCATAGGTACCTACCTATTTATGCTGTTAACCATTGATATGTTCCAGTTTTAAGGGTACGGATCTCAATGCACATACATGCACTTGAGACATTTCAACTTTGTCTCGAAGGTTGACAATACATCATCATGCTATAGGAAGATTACTTAGGTCGTAAGCTACGACATGGGTACATAAAATATCTCCCAGCTTGGGCAAAATGATGACAAACTTACTGGTATTGCAGAAGTCAATAGATGGCATTTATCATCTTCCTCCACAACCTGAATTTACCCACTGGATGCGATCTACCCACATAGACATCTCATATTTCTCTTTGCTCCTATAGGATGGCGTTAACTGCTACTATTGGGAACACTGTTCTTTTTCTGTGTAAAAGGTCAGCAAATTGGATGACGTGACAATTCATTCCTAATAGTAGACGATTAAAAAAAAAAGAAGAAAGTAGTTCTCACCTTAAAACAAATCGTAGTCGCCAAGAAGACTTGTGACGCATTATAATAAGCGAGGAGCCTATTCATGTGCAATGGCTGTCGGTTCTTCATAATTCTTGGGCCGATGCGTATAAGGATTAGGTAGGCGATCACCACTGATAAAATCGGCGTGGGACTCGACATCATGAACCAGGAGTCTACCATGGCACCTGGAATTACAAAATAGGAATTTTATTATTAAAGAAAACGTTTATTCATCACCAAGTAAAAGGCCAAATGACTATAATATTTTATGTGTCTTGTTAAGTAAATAATTTAATGTCTTTGTATGTATCTTGACTAGTGCAGGTATTTCATGAAAACTCTTTCGCACAGGAATCTGGAAAGAAATGCTGAACTGTTCTGCGGCGTGCCTCCACTACCAAGGGAAATGCCTCAACGGCGTGTCTGTTGAGGAGAATGACGTTGAAGACAACGTAGAGCCCCTTCAGCAAGAACCACCCACCGATCAGGATGAGGATGCCGTGGAGAAATAACCCTTACTAGAACTCTCATGGCCTAAGAGGACGAAAACATAATTAGCATATATATATATAGGTATTATAATAGATAATAGTTTAGACGATACGAATATTTGATAAAAAAATATTTTTCGTATATCATCACTTTTCCGGAGCGTGTAGCTCGATAAACGATTGGAAATTTCGAAAAGTGTATAGAATGAAAGTTATGGAAAAAGAAAAAAAATCCTACGATGCACCGTTTTTGAGATATAAGTGAAAAACCGAAAAATGGAAACTGTGTTTGAGAAAGTTAACATACTAAAAGTCCTGACGTCAAAAGTCCTGACGTCAAAAGTCCTGACGTCAAAAGTCCTGACGTCAAAAATCCTGAAGTCTGTAAGCTGGTTTTGACAAAAGCTTTGCAAAAGCTTTAGGGAACAATTAATGAACCCATAGCATTAACTGTTCCCTAAAGCATTTGTTGTAAGCTGGTTTTGACGTCAGGACTTTTAGTACAGCAAATGCTTTAGGGAACAGTTAATGCTATGGGTGCATTAATTGTTCCTTAAAGCATATGCTGTAAGCTGGTTTTGACGTCAGGACTTTTAGTATGTTAACTTTCTAAACACCCCGAACAAGGTCCTGAAGGGATCGCGTAGTTCTTAACTCTTTTATAGACTGCACTAAAAGGCATATACTAGATAAATGGTTAACAAAGTTCACACTTTCATCAGAGGAATGAGAACAATTTTGATGTTTTAATAATATTATTAATTAGTTACCGACGCCAACGGTACCTATACAAGACTATTTTCTGATTCTGTAAATTTAGCAGGACTGTGTAGAATTAATAAATGATATTTTGATGAAACATGGGCCTCGACCCACGCGACGCCAAGAAAAAATAAAGAAAAATCACTTACTCTTCCCTATTTTCAGGGAGTCCAGGTATCGGTCCACTTTCTCCAAATAGCTCATTTTTGGTCCGTATTCTGTAATGAAATAATAATTCAAATAAGCAATGAAAAATAAAGTACACGAGAAAATTTCTCTTTCAACAGCCATTTTGAACCTAATTTTTAAATTGTTTTATTTTGTACCAGTATTGTTACAATGTGTCAAATGGAAAAGTTTGAAACAATTTTTATTGCATTAGGTATACAACCTTTTTGTTTGTAGTCATTTTGATTAAATACCAGTTTTGGTATATTTGAAAACCATTTGAATTGAAATACATAAATATTGTTATGGTGATAATCATTTTGAAATACGTTGTTAAATATTGATGACCTTAGACTGAATTTATTTTATACCTAGCACGAGATTACTTGAATTATTTGATAGACTGACTTAATTTCTAGGTAGGTTAGGTACAAACAACACGACACACAAACCACACGCCTAACTTTGCTTACATAACATGAAATGAGTCAAACAAAACAGACTGTCTTCGAAACGGTTCACCCCACTTCCCTAAATCAGTTCGCATGACCTTTGCATGAAATTCGGCGGACAAAACTATTGATTTTTACTTAATTCGCGGGTCATGGTAACAGTTGTACGTGAAATTTTAAAAGTAGAATTAAGCTGGGGTAGGCAGAAATCTCAGCCATTGCTAGGCCCTTATACCACTCTAGGGTTCTTGTGTAGATTTGGCGGAAACTTTTAGCGTGCTGAAGCAATAAACAGCGATCACCAAGAATTGTTAAAATATTTTTCATGACCGTTAAAAATGTACAGCAATCTTTGGCAATCTAAACTAATATTATAAAGAGAAAATATTGGACTTTTTGTTTGTATGTTTGTTTGTAATGGATAAACTCAAAAATGCTTAACCGATTTTAAAAATTCTTTCACTTATAGATAGCTACATTATCAGCTTGGGCTGTAATGATTTTTTCAAAAAATTGTAAAGCCCTACGAACATTATAATGTAAAAATTTGCCCATAAAAGTCATTAATTGACGTGCGCAGCAAAAACTATTGATGATACATAAAATAATGTACACCCACAAAAAAAACTGGGAGGCTATATATGTCTAACTATAATGGTTAAGTCACAATAACTGTTTTTTGTTCAAATTAGAAAAAAAAAAATAATTAAACAAAAGAAAAAAAATATAGTTTAATAATCTGCATTAACATAATAGGATTTGCTACTTTTAATCCCGGTAGTACGCTCCCGTGGGATATTTTCCGACATCCACGCGGGCAAAAGCTAGTTCTAAAGAAAGAAATCAAGCCCGCGGATTGATGCTACAGCTCCAAATAGATTGGTGATGCATAACATGAAATTTTCACAAATTAGCCGTCCTAATTTATGAAATGTGTACACAACACTTGAACTAAAGTCGAATTAGTAATTTACTGGAGTGAATTACTAATTCACTCTGACACGTGCTAGCTGTCACTTTATGTAATAAAATAGTCATATTTATTGTAATGGTGAACGCTTAATTTAATCGATGTATATAAGTGTAAAATAAATGTATAATAATAAGTGTAAACGTCTAGTATACAATAAATATGACCATTTTATTATACAAAGTGACAGCTAGCACATGTCAGATTACTTCAGTGAATTAATAATTCGACTAGGTGAATTTGTTTCAAGTGTGTTACACTTTCCGGCCCTGGTTCAGGCCATGGTACGGAGCAAGAGGGCATGGGCAGCCGTCACCTCCTTCTGCGAAGCAGTAATGCTCGCGAAGGAGGAGGCGGGACGGTTGAGGGAAAGGTACGTTTCGCGCCCTCTCGCCCCTAGCCGCCGCAGGAGACGCCCTGGGCGTCGGGAATCTCGGGCGGATTTCCAGCCACCGTAGGCGCGGGCTTGCGGACGGTGAGCAATGGGTAGCTCACCGTCCGGTAAGGACCAGGCCCGGGTCGACGGCGCGTCGTATTCCACGCGCGCCTCAAAGAGATGTCGTCAGCACAAAAGTAGGGGTCCACTAGGGCCGATGCCTGCCGGGGTCGCGGGAAGGTACTTATGGGTCACCGAGGCCCCCGCAACACAGGCAACAGGAAGGAATATGGGTGGGTTTTAGTCAGTAAGAGTCTGACACACCCTCCCGCTCCGTCCAGAGCGGGAGAAGTTATTTGATGATATCAACCTCAAAAAAAAAAAAAAGTGTGATACACTTCATGTTATGTTTCACTAATCTAGCTGAAAGATAATCTTGAGTATAATAATTAACCCAGCGTCCTACGAAAAAGCGATACATGAACGCGACCATTCGCGTTCATGTATCTTTTTGTTCGGTTAACTTGTACTCGTGATCGCGCCGACAGAGGGCGCTTTCTGGTTTTCCAAACTAAAAGCGACATAGGATCTCGACGATCACGTATTCGCGCGACGTTGGCTTTTAAATGGAACGCGGCTGTTGTTTAATCTAAAAGCGTAAGCTTTAAGCTACAAGTTAAACCACCTTCAAGTATCTTACCCCGTACCTACGCTACGAAACCGTTTTCTATATATCTAGGTATATCAAAAATTTGATACCAATTTGCCTGCGGTTAGAATGAAACTTTGTGTCAAGGTTTAATGAAATATGTAGGTTTGTAAAATAATAAGTTCTTATCCATAAAAAGGTCCCCTGCTGCGTCTGTTAGTCAAAAACTACTAAACGGATTTTCAAACGGTTTTCACCAATGGACGGAATGATTCATGACGAAGGTTTATATGCATAATTCATTAGGTTGTTGTGCAAATTGGCTGCGAAATATGACGATTATTGTTAAAGATGTCGGAAAATATCGTGCGAACTTTACAAGCGTGCGCCGCGTAAACCGTACGAGATACATAAAGTTTATGTTCTAAAAGATCTTAAAATATCTTAAAAAGTTCAATAAAAAAGTCGCCGATAGCATATGTCTATCTTCTAAGAATAGCAAGAGTGACCATTATTATCTTTCAAAATTTGATAAAAATTTAATTGTTATTTCCGAAGCTACTTTAACCGGTATCATATTAATCCTTATCTAATAAAATATGTTATTTAAATTGAACATTTAATTTAGGGTAACGTATGCCCCATAATTTTATTTATGCAATGACATGAATATTTACTCTGTGTAGTATTATATTATTTTAATTATTGTAAATGTGAAGACTATGTGGGTCATTGTTTAATTTTGTTTTATTCTCAGTTTTTAACATGGTCTAGCAATATGAATATTTTTTGGGGCCTAGTCAGATGTCCTTTCTTTGGTATTGTTTGTTGAATCGTTAAACTCCTTTAGTTCTTAGTTGAGCTTCACAACTACTGACAAATTAATGCACTGACTGGACAGGTCCACTCAATCTGTGTGGCTCTTTCATCAAAAGACCATTTCAGACACCAATCGACATGGTCTTGACATGATCTGACCAAGATTATGTCTGGACTTTAAAAGAGAACGTGACCTCTGAGTTTGTTTCGGCCTTTCTAGTAGTAGCCAGATAGGAAACGCCGACCTCATCTAGTTTAAAAAAATATGTTTGACGTGTAAAAGTGTTTGTAAAAACCTACTTACAGAAATAAAATCATTTATCATTTATCATTATCATTTACCATACATCATATCATGTATATGAATCCTTTAAAATATATCACAGATTCAAAATTACGCGTAACAAAATAACGGCGCAGCGCTCGGCTATGAGATATGCGATCGGTTTCTTTTCCTTTTAATCCCGGTAGTACGTTCCCGTGGGATATTTTCCGATATCCACGCTAACGAAGCCCCGTGCAAAGGCTAGTATCATAATATTTTGTTCGCATTTTCTTCTCAGACATTGTATGAAGCGGTTTATTTCCCTGTGGATCTATCCATATATGTAGAGTATGTTGTATTAAATTTTCAGAGAAATAAAGACTTTGGGGGGTTAGAAGAAAGTTAATCTTTGAGTCTGATTTACCAAGTCATTCGCTATGTCGCTTTAAATCACTTTTGGTTTACATATATAAATAACTTGAAGTATAAGTATAATGCTAAAGTCTGTTATCTCAGCTCCACCATGATCGAGAAGAATGGAATAATTGAGTTGTTTTGTTTTTCAATAATTGAGTTTTTTTGTTTTTTTTTTTGTTTTGTATTTCAAGAATTTAAAATTTTTATTTTGTAGAAAACAAATATGTATAAATATAAAAATTAATCCCTATCTCACTTGGTCACGACATCCCGCGTGAACGGCTGGACTGATTTCGCTAATTATTTTTTCGTTGTGTTTGTTATTGTCAGGAGAAGGTTCTTATGTAAGTGTCTTATATATTTTACCTGTTTAGGGCATGAATTCACTGTTTGAAATGGTCTGGTTTGGTCTCGAAGGTAAAAAGATGGACTACTGATAAATTATTGTTGTTATATTGTTTGCCGAAATGTGGGTGTACTATGTAGGTGAACTTCTGCCTTCAAGAATTACAGGCGTGATATAATATGTAGGAATTATTGAGAAGCCTATGTATAAAAAAAAGTTTATTCAGGTAGAAAGGTAAATACTACTAAATACAAATGTACTTAAATCTACGCAAAATTCAATTATGTTATATGCCTGAACTAGGTCATCCTGTGTTTCATATTTCATTAATATTTCTAAATAATCAGAATTATAAAAAACTAGTCATCTAATAGGTATGTAAAAAAAACTTTTTACAAAAAAAACAACCGACTTCCAAGAAAACACTACAAAGTGAAAAATAACTTTAATTTTGGAAGTCCGTGTCTTTGGATTTGTATTTTAGTTTTTTTTTGCCACCGAATTCTGAAATTAAAGTTATTTTTCACTTAGTAGATAGTGTTTTTTTGGAAGTCGGTTGTTTTTTTTTTATTTTTCACTTTTTAGTGGGTCAGTTTGTAATTTATCTAAGTTACGATAGCCTAATGTCAACTGCTCATCACCTTTTACAATATTGCTTTTCTTGATTAATTGCGTTAATTGTTAATGGCGTTAATTGTAGAGGTGTTTTCTTGGCAAGAACCAGGAGAACTGTCACTCACCATATGCATTGTGAAGAGCATAAATGGCTTAGTATTATATGGTTGCATATTAAAGTACCTAATTGAATCGCAACTCGTTAATTAAATACTTCTTATTAAGTAGTTCCTGTGGCCATCTGTGGTCTTCCTCATCAATTCAAATCTGCCATCTCTCTTGTCAAAGTATGTTGTTCCTACAGCTTTACCCATCTTAACACATACATTAGAAACCGTCAACCCCACTCAAAGTAATGTTTTGGTCTATTCAGATAGAATAGGTTCAGGTTTTGGATCATTGTTAAATAATCGCTCTAAACATACTATAGTTAACTGTTGTTACCATAACCTGCATTTTAATGAGCTTGTTTATAAAATAAAACACACACAAATGAATGAGCAGACTACTGTCGTTCTTCTAATTGGAAATAGTCTGAGTTTAAATAAAAGGGACATAGTTAATGGTGTCGATACCCTACTTAAATTAAAATTAGGTAAATTAATATTATGTGCATTGCCGTATTCAGATAATTTGCATGATGAAGAAAACAATTACATTTATAGTTTAAACAACTTAATGCATATTTTGACATGTCGTCATAGTGACCGTTTATTGTATTTTGATACTAACAATTTTGTTAGAGATTTTGTTTTAACTCGGGAACATATGTTTCTTCCCAAGAAAAGTCAACATGTATTGGCTACTTTGTTAGCTTACAGTATACACGCAGTTATTAATAATTTAACTGAGACTAGGTTAAGTGACGAAACAGTATTATCTAGTACTTCTAATGATACTGTGATAGATTCTTTAAACTTTTAGACTCGACAAAAGAGAAGCATAACAAGAATATTTTACTGTATCACCAAAATATAAATCGTTTCTCTGGCAAAATCCTAGACGTGGAATTGTTAATAGATAAATATCATATGGATATCTTATGTTTTTGTGAAACCTGGTTAAGACCGGATAGGATGTTGTTTAATGTAAATAATTTTTCAGTTGCCAGTGCGTACAACAGGTCCTCAATAGGGGGTGGTACCTTGATATTATGTAAAAGTATTTTCAGACATAAGGAAAGGAAGGATATCACTGCTTGCTCTGTTGATCGCTTATGTGAGGTAGCATGTGCAGAGGTTGAAGGCCATACTTTCTTATGTGTTTATAGACCACCGGCATCAAACTTGTCATCATTTTTTATAATTATGGAAGAAATACTAGGCAAACTTATTAAAGATAATAAGTTCGTTTTTGTTTGTGGTGACCTAAATATTGATCTATTAGTTAATTCAGTGGATAAAAGTAAGCTTATATCATTGTTTAAATCATTCAATTTAAAGTGTATATTTAAAGAAGCAACTAGAATAACAGCAACCTCAGCTTCGTGCATAGACAATGTATATACTAATTGTAAAATAAAAGACTCTTCCTTAATTAGTGGCGTCAGGTCTGACCATACTGGTCAACTTGTATCATTTGACCTAGATAAAAAGTTACACATAGATAAAACCATTCAGTTAAGACACCTCACTAAAAATAAATTGAAAATGTTTAATAATAATGTTCTTAGTAATCTTTCAACAGCTAGTTTTGATTCACAAGACCCCAATATAAACTATGGTACATTATTTTCTTCAGTTTGCCAAGAATTCAATAAAGCCTGTCCTGTGAAAAAAGTCGTAATCAATACTAAACCAAAATTTAATGAATGGACCACTGCTGGCATTAGAAAAAGCAGAGATATTTTATATAATTTGTACTACGAGAAATCATTGACTTCTGATCAAGCCCTTCATAATTATGTCAGAAATTATTCTAAGATATTCAAAAGAGTCTGCGCTCAAGCTAAATCTAAATTAATAAGTAACAAAATTAGTATGTCTAACAATAAAATAAATGCTGTGTGGCAGGTAATCAACAAAGAAACTGGAAACACAAATCAGCGAGATCAAAATGAATTGTCTTTAAAAATTAATAATGAAACCATTACAGATAAGTTAAAAGTTGCTGAGACACTAGAAAATTTCTTTACCGAAATCCCAATAGAGGTTACGAAATCTCTTCCCTCATCACCTATTTTAGCTGAATCTCTTCTCAAACAACACTTTTCTAAGGACATTCCAAGTTTCGAATTCAAGCCCATTTCTATTGTCACTATTAAGAGGGCATTTAAAAGTCTTAACATAAAGAAAACTGAAGACTTATGGGGGATTTCCGTTAAGGTTCTTGGAGATATCATTGACACAATAGCCCCTGTCCTAACAGGCATATTTAATCAATGTTTAGACAGCGGTACGTTTCCTGATTTAATGAAACATAGTAAAGTAGTACCAATTTTCAAATGGTAGTAAGAGTGATCCCTCTAATTATAGACCTATATCTGTGCTACCAGCATTGAGTAAAATATATGAAAAAATCATGCTAGACCAGATGCTGTCACATTTCAATTCCAATGGGATTTTACATAGTCGCCAGTTTGGTTTCACGAAAGGTAGGTCGACGACTGACGCAGGAGTAAAACTCATCAGTCACATTTTGGAATCCTGGGAGAAATCCCAGGATGCCATTGGCATTTTCTGTGACCTCTCAAAAGCGTTTGACTGCGTTGACCACAATACACTGACCTGTAAATTACACCACTACGGAATTCGTGGACAAGCTGCTGATCTTGTTCTGTCCTATCTATCAAACAGGCAGCAAAAAGTAAACGTTAACGGGGTGACGTCCTCGGGGTCTCTAGTAAAGATGGGCGTGCCCCAAGGTTCAATTCTTGGCCCTTTCCTATTTCTAGTTTATATTAATGATCTTCCTTACATGATGGCAAACTTATCGGATATAATTCTATTCGCTGACGATACTTCTCTCATTTTTAAAATAGATAGAAAAAATCCGGATGTCTTACACGTCAATGATAGTCTGGATATTCTTTCGAAATGGTTCGCAGCTAATAATCTCTTACTTAATGCGAACAAAACAAAATGTATAAAGTTCTCACTACCAAATGTACCCCAAGTGGCTCTAAATTTAAAACTTGATGGCAAGAGACTAAATGCTATTACAGAAACTATATTTCTAGGAATTACTCTAGATTCAAAATTACAATGGGGAGCCCACATTAGAGCTCTTTCAGGTAGATTAAGTTCAGCTGCATATGCAGTAAGAAAAATTAGACAGTTGACTGATATAGCCACAGCTGGGTTAGTATACTTTGCTTATTTCCACAGTATTATGTCTTATGGCGTTCTGCTGTGGGGATCGGCAGCTGATGTAGATTCAATTTTTATCTTACAAAAGAGGGCAATCCGCGCAGTATATAGAATGGGTCCTCGTGAGTCCCTTAGAAACAAATTCAAAGAAATTAATGTACTAACTCTGCCTTCTCTTTATATCTTAGAAAGTATTTTGTATGTTCGCAAGAACTTATGTCTTTTCAAAACAAGAAGTGATTTCCATAATATAAATACAAGTAGTAAACATGAAATTGTGATACTCAAATTTAGATTGACAAAAACAAGCAAATCATTTGTTATCAACAGTATCCGCTTTTATAACAAGTTGCCAAAGTCAGTTACAGAACTTAGCGATGGAAAGTTCAAAACCCACATCAAACGTGTCCTTATCAAAAACGCATATTACAAGATTAAAGACTACGTTGAAGACAAGGAAGTTTGGCAATAATTCCTTCTGCACATGTGGCTTCCCTGGTACATCAGAAACGGCATACCTATGGAAATATCTATTAACTGCTCCCAAATTACGATGTTTAACTTTCACTATTTGACATTATATACCTACAATTTATATTTCAGACTTAATATTATTAATATTACTTTACATGGATTCTTGTGTACGTTGTGAATGTGAGAACGTTGTAGGCTTAATAGACTTGATCTTTTTTCTTTAGACCGTTTCCTTTTCTCTTTTTTTTGTTAAGTACTTCTCGACAGGCCTACACTGTTCTCCCATACCTAATTTGTGTAATTTGAAAACATTGTAAAAGCCAATTATTTTTAAAAGAGTAACCGTGGAGTTTCTTGCCGGCTCTTATCCATAGGAAACGACCAATTGGAACCGTGCACCTAGCTTCTGACGTTTCATAAGTGCCCATGTAGGTTTATGTGAAATAAAAATATTTTGATTTGATTTGATTTGATTTTGATTTGATTTGATATCCACTCCACCAAATGGTGCTTTCCGAGAACAAATGCACAAGTTACGATAAATACCTAAATCGCTATAGATATGCCATTAAAATTTAAGGAATTCCCTCGATTTCCATGGGATCCCCCCATCAGATTCTGACTTGGTGACAATGGGACCACCTCGGGAGCATACCCTGTCCAACAATTGACGGAGAAATCGGCGTACATACATGAAAAAAAAAAATACAAATAAACAATGACATGTCGAATTAATAACCTCCTCCTTTTGGAAGTCGGTTAAAAGGTCTTAATAGAACAATAAATCCTACCTGCTAAAATCTTAGTACCTATCCTAACTTAGCCAAACTTAATTAGTACAAATACAATTTTTATGTAAGTACAACTAATAATTTCTCTTTATCTTCATATGACATACATACTTTGAAGAGCTTCCTTGAGAGTTCTTTTGCAATTATTATAATTTATAGAATTAATTTTGGCTCATGCATTTAGTCTGTTATAAAGTAATGGTCGTAGGGAGACAAAAAATTGGCTGCGAAAGCATGATAAACTATTATATAAAACATACCGTTAAAACTTAAGTAACATACGATGTCATTCACATGTAGTTGCGGCAGGTCACCCGTCCTACCCTTGCACGGCTTCGGTCTAGCCAGCGATACGTCCTAGTTACATCACACCATTTGACCTAAATTACCTTTCGCTATCCTTGATCGAAAGTAATGGAATTTTCTAGATTGTACCTATCACGTTTTTAGGGTTCCGTACCTCAAAAGGAGAAAACGGAACCTTTATAGGATCACTCGTATATCTGTCTGTCTGGCTGGCCGTCTGTCTTTGTGTCCATATGTCACAGCCGATTTGCTCCAAATTTACTGGAATTCAAGTTAAAATTTGGTAAACATCTGAATTTTAACTTTATCAACGAAGAACGAATATGTGACGTAAATAAATGAATTTTGAATATTACTCATATTCAAAATTAATTTATTTAATTTTTTATTTTCTAAATTCCAAAGTCACGCAAATTGTTTACTCGAAATCAGTCCTCATTATGCTCTTATAATTCTAAAGTTTTGCCTTTTTGTCCCTAAATATACTTATGTGCTTCGCTGTAGCCCTTTTTGGAAACATCCAAATTTGCTTTCACCAATAGACGATTTAGTCAAAACTAGTTTAGAAACGATTTTAAATATTCAGCTCAATGAGCCATCTTGGTTACGAGCATCCCTCCCTATTCGGTTTGGCGGTATAGGAGTCCGCAAAATTTCGAGTGTTGCTTCCCCAGCCTTTTTGTCGTCCACCCACAGCACGTCACGTCTCATAGGTAATGTCCTAAGGGCTTTGCCCACAAACTATGAGACTGCGGGCTTGGAGGATGCCAAGAATGCTTTTCAAATTGCTTGCCCGGGTAAAGAATTTCCAGACAACCTAAAATCTCAAAAGAGCTGGGACGATATTTATTGCGATTTAACATACAAATCGATTCTGAGCCGCAGTTCAGGTCCGGATCGCGCAAGACTTTTGGCGGTCGGAACCAGAGAGGCCGGTCATTGGCTACATGCCCATCCTTCTCCATATACCGGTACGTTCCTGGATCCGACCTCGCTTCGTCTGGCGACTGGTCTGCGGCTTGGGGTCACGGTATGCGCTCCACACACATGCCCTTGTGGCACGGACGTGGACCGACTGGGTCACCACGGACTTTGTTGTCAAAAAAGTGAAGGCCGCTTTTCAAGACATGCGACACTTAATGACATAATCCGCCGGTCTCTTGCCAGCATCAGTATGCCTGCTCTTCTTGAGCCGACTGGCATTGTCAGAGATGATGGCAAAAGACCTGATGGTGTGTCTTTGGTCCCGTGGAGTTTGGGACGGATGCTTGTGTGGGACGCTACCTGTGTAGACACACTGGCACCGTCCCACCTCCAACGGACTACTTTTAAAGCGGCTGCAGCGGCAGAAAATGCCGAAAATCTGAAAGTTATTAAATATGGAGGCCTTGGCAGAGAGTACAACTTTGTGCCCTTTGGCGTCGAGACCCTCGGTCCGTGGAGTTCCAGTGCGCATAAGTTATTTCCGGAAATCGCGAAACGTCTAGTTGATGTAACTGGTGACCGAAAAGCTGGCGGCTTTCTCGCGCAACGCATCAGCATTGCAATTCAGCGAGCAAATGCCGCCAGCATCCTCGGTACCCTGCCGGGGTCGCGGGAAGGTACTTATGGGTCACCGAGGCCCCCGCAACACAGGCAACAGGAAGGAATACGGGTGGGTTTTAGTCAGTAAGAGTCTGACACACCCTCCTGCTCCGCCGAGAGCGAGAGAAGAGTTATTTGATGATTTCCCACCCTCAAAAAAAAAAAAAGCATCCTCGGTACAATGCCCCGAGGGCCTTTTTTAAGCTTAACTTAGTTTTAATTTAATTTAGTTAATGTTAATAATCATCTTATAATTTGGTTATGTACATTAATTTTCAATTTATTTTGTGGGCAAATTAGAAAATAACAAAAAAAAAAATGCGAACTGTACCGTGTGATGTATAATAATAATAATAATAATAATAATAACCGCACCGCCGTATCTCTACGTTGACGTCGTGGTGGGGCTTGCGCGCTCCGAACTGTAGGTATATGTCGGTAGAATTTACTTTGCCGGAACGGGTCTAGGTTAAGGAGCCAAACCAAGAGAGATACAGAAACCCGCAGGGTAGCAGCGACCCCACGGAGGGTCCGTGATCTCCTGAGAGGAAACTTGTTCCTCAACTCTGGCTTGCCTTTATTGGCCGACTGGAGTGAACACTGACGAGGAACAGAGCTCCCACCTCATTTTTGACTTTATCGGCCGGCTTGAGTGGAGATTCGCAAGAGCAAACGTGCTCGGAGGAAGGAAGTATTCCTGTAAGTGCTCGTAGGGATCTTGACCATCTTCTGAAAGCCGTGAAATTCCTCTCGCGAGTGACAGTTTCCGGGGCCCATTATTGAGTGTGCAAGACACCCCTTTTTTGTTTGGGTTTGAAATTATCAAATAACTTATCTCGGGAAGGTACTTATGGGTCACCGAGGCCCCCGCAACACAGGCAACGGAAGGAATACGGGTGGGTTTTAGTCAGTAAGAGTCTGACACACCCTCCTGCTCCACCCAGAGCGAGAGAAGTTATTAGATGATTACCCATCCAAAAAAAAAGCCTCCTTTGCGAGCCCGGGCGGATTTCCGGCCACCGTAGGCGCGGGCTTGCGGACGGTGAGCAATGGTAAAGGGTAAGGACCAGGCCCGGGTCGACGGCGCGTTTTATTCCACGCGCGCCACTCGCGCCAGAGATGTCGTTAGCATAAAGGTGGGGGTCCACTAGGGCCGATGCCTGCTAGGGTCGCGGGAAGGTACTTATGGGTCACCGAGGCCCCCGCAACACAGGCAACAGGAAGGAATACGGGTGGGTTTTACTCAGTAAGAGTCTGACACACCCTCCCGCTCCGCCCAGAGCGGAAGAAGTTATTTGATGAATTCCAACCCTAAAAAAAAAAAAAGCCTCCTTTGCGAGAGACTGCAGTCTGTACTAGGGAAACCCTGTGTTACGGAAAATACAAGAAATATATCAATATCAATGAACTCCAAATATACCAATATCAGTGAAAAGGCTTGCTGTGAGGATATCAAGTATATATTTTTTATAATTTTAAAATAAATAGTTTTAAAGTTAGTTAAGATGATAAAAATTGACCATACCAAGGGCCTATGGTCAATTTGCATCAA
Source organism: Atethmia centrago (assembly GCA_905333075.3). Classification (NCBI taxonomy): domain Eukaryota; kingdom Metazoa; phylum Arthropoda; class Insecta; order Lepidoptera; family Noctuidae; genus Atethmia; species Atethmia centrago. The sequence continues at coordinate 29,030,908 of HG995374.1, forward strand.
GTTTCGCAAGTACTGGGACTCAATTGTTGAAAAAAAAATACTGAAAATAGTTCTTTATTTATGGACTATACAAGAAAACCTATAAAAAGTAAGTAAGATTTACCATGTTATTTTACAATAACACGGTAATTCTCTCAACATTGTGCATACATTTGCAGTTGGAATGTATGGGAGAACATGTTTTTCAACTACAGCGTTAAATTTGTTCTTGGGATAAAAAAAACACATTTATTGTACGGAACCCTCACCACGCGAGTTCAATTCGCACTTGTCCGGTTTTTGTCATAATGCGTCAAAAGGCGCCAGAGGTTGTAAGTATTGGATAATCCGAGTTTACAATGACGCAGATATTATGGATGTATCCGATTGTAGGAGCTGCTGTGTAGGTTGGTACTGCCTGATCCGAATGTAAATTCACCGTAGCTACGATTGCTTCCAAGTGTTTGATAATTTCAATTGTTTTTTGAGCTTTACGTAGCTAGGTACTTATAAAAGAAAAATAAAGAAAATACATTTATTTGCGGTAAACATGACGCAAAGAAGGAACACAAGTACAAAAAAAGAAACAATTTGTGGGAGAATATGCGTCACATCCACGCAAAACGGCCAACGCTCAGCATAATGTGGCGACCCTATGCGAGACAGAGCCCCAGCACTGGTTTTTAGCGATAGCCGGCGTTGACATGATGACGTCAACCGGTGCAGCACACAATGAGATTGTAAAAAGAAAAAAAAAAAATACAAATATTTAAAATAGCAACATTCCATACCGACGGGAACGACGTACGCGCCGCCCGCGCCTGCCTAAAGTAATCTGTGCAGCTGTCAGAAAACTATTTGTTTGACGTTTTGACATACAGGCGTTACATAATTGCTACTAATAAATTATGCTTCCCACTTGTCCATCATTATTTTAGTCCAACTTGCAACACAAATGATTTTAGCTCTAAACATCATTGTCTCTGTCTTGTGGGGCTTGAGGCTAAGTAAGAACAGCCGCACTGGTCGATTGGTCTGGTTAAGCTACGCTTGCCACGGTTGGTCCATGGCTTGGTCACCAACTTTACACATCAAGACCCCTCCGTGCCTCAGAAAGCACGTTAAGCCCAGGCGGCTGTCATTTGTAGATCTCTGACTGTCGTTACTGGTCGTCAGAAGCCTGAAAGGCTGCAAATCAGTCTTACTAAGGGTTATCGTCTTACCCAGTAACTGTGTTGTGCAGTTCAGATAGGCAGTCGTTCCATGTAAAATACTGGTATTCAGTTGCAGTTGGCTATACTGGAAGCCGATCTCAACATGTTTGTGAGTAGAGATTGTGTCTCTGTCATCTTCAAACGATTGCTAAAAACAGAACGATGTTTCAAATTCGTTTAGTGCAAAACGTATTAAATTATCTGTGGTGCAGGCAGGCCTTGCGCCGCTCGCCCCTAGCCGCCGCAGGAGATGCCTTGGGTGTCGGGAATCCCGGGCGGATTTCCGGCCCCCGTAGGCGCGGGCTTGCGGACGGTGAGCAATGGGTAGCTCACCGTCCGGTAAGGACCAGGCCCAGGTCGACGGCGCGTTGTATTCCACGCGCGCCTCAAAGAGATGTCGTCAGCACAAAAGTAGGGGTCCACTAGGGCCGATGCCTGCCGGAGTCGCGGGAAGGTACTAATGGGTCACCGAGGCCCCTGGCAACACAGGCAACAAGAAGGAATACGGGTGGGTTTTAGTCAGTAAGAGTCTGACACACCCTCCCGCTCCGCCCAGATCGGGAGAAGTTATTTGATGATTTCCCATCCAAAAAAAAAAAAGGCAGGCCTTGGATTTTAAGCGTTATAAAAATAATGCTATTCGTTATTTTCATACCTAATATTCCTTTAGCTGCTACCTCGGCGTTTTCCTTATGTCCGTTTATTTGATAGGACCATCGATACTAGATTTTGTCAGTGTTCGTATTAATAATGTAGCCCCAACTAACCTACAACCCAACAGATCGGTTCTGATGATAAGGTGTGAAATTAGGACGTCCCCTAAAAGGGTTGTTACCATAAATTATTCACCCTGAGAAAACATTATTTTGCAACATAATAGCAAATTATTGTTTACATATAATATGCTTTTAGTATTGAGGGGCTTGTGGCTAAGTAATAACAGCCACACGGGTTGATCTATCAGGTTAAGCTACGCTTGCCGCGGTTGGTCCGTGAATGGGTGACCATCTTTACATATCAAGACTCCTCCGTGCCTCGGAAAGCACCTTAAGCCGTTGGTCTCAGCTGTCATTTGTAGATCTTTGACAGTCGTTACGGGTCGTCAGAAGCTCGAAAGTCAGACAACCAGTCTTACCAAGGGGTATCGTGTTACCTAGTAACTGGGTTGTGGAGGTCAGATATGCAGTCTCTCCATGTATAATACTGGTATTCAGCTGTATCCAGTGAGACTAGAAGCCGACCCCAACATAGTTTGGAAAAGGCTAGGCAGATGATGAAGATGATTTTAGTAGTATTTATTGTCAATAGCAACATTATTTGGTGAGAATGGATGGGAGTGACGTAGGTCGTAATTTTTGAGAGTTTATACATATTTTTTTGATATATTTAATACAATACATCTAAGTATATCTTAAAAATATGATTAAAACTCTAAACTGACACAAATTTTTCAGAAAATTAATATTACAACTCAACACTAAAAGTGAGATAACCATACGTCTCACGAGTAAAATGCCCCTTTATAACACCAAAACTTTCGTACTTTTCGCATTAATACAGTAGCCCTTCGCGTAGTGGTAGTTGACAACTGAGTTGGCTGAAAACCTAAAGTTCGTCGGCATTTCAGGTGAAAACACAGAGGGTTTTTGGGCAATCATTATGCTTGCTCAAAAACCCTCCGGTCTCCTCCAGGGCGACAAAGTTGATAGCTGAGTAGGTGCGGCATGAGGACACCGAAAATATATTTGAAAAGTTTTCGATAGGAGCTCCGTGGTCAGGAGTCCACTTTCAGATTTTTAAAATGGACCAAAAATAAAGTGATGTTCAGAGTCGTTCCTTTTCATATGATCGTGTGCAGCCTAACCATAATGACTTAAATAGGCAAATTTGATCGAAATATGAATAGCCTATTGGATAGCCCTTAAAATGAGGATGTTTTTAAAATCATTTGTTTACTGTCATAGTACAATTTTGAAATAATAAACCATGTTTAGGGTGTACTCTGACGATGCTCAAATTTTCCTACTTAATTTTTAATCATTACGTTGAAGTCTTTGGTATTTTCTAATTTCAGATTTTTTTGGCGTTTTCACAAAAGAGCTAGCTTCAAATTCAAACAGTAATCGAAGATATTGGATTCCTTGATTTAGGGATAAATGCAAAATTATGACCACTTTTGGATAACTTTTTGAATTTATAAAATTTCGTTATATTTGTTAAAGGGCTCCATCAATCCGTCAGATATTTATATATTCACTATCAGGACATGTAACGCTATTGTAAAGAATAACTTTAATTCGCCCTAAACACCCCGAGCACAGGTATTTTTACATATTGTTGGTGTTCCCTTCTCATGCCGTACCTACTCAGCTATCAAGTTTTCGTCCTGCCCAAAAACCATCAGGCTCTCCTACCATACAGAGATTTTTTAAAGTGAAAAATTCTTTAGGCGCGTTGGGCGATTTTTGTTAGGGGAAAAGCTTATGGGTTCTCGTCACCAGCATGCTAACCGTGACATGCTGATGGGACATGTTGCACCAGACTGACGACGCGGCCTGTGTACATGTATACGAATATATATATATATGTTAATCCAAAGTTCGAAATTGTCGCTTCTGTCAGCAGTTTCCATGACTGCCTATTTTTCTTTTTTGTAGTTTTCTCAGTCTTAGGTTATCCTCTTAGTGATAAATATGTCTGTAAACAATCTTACCTACATTATTAAAAGTATTAAAAATAGCTGAACATAGCCCTAAATCACAAGCTTCACATTTTGTCAACTTTGTAAGATTAGGCTTAATTCGTGACATACATAATCAGCCTAAATGTTCCCACTGCTGGGACACAGGCCTCCTCTCTTTGAGAGGGAGTGCCGTAATCCACCACGCGGGCCCAGTGCGGGTTGGTAGATTCTTGTTTTCGTGACTTGAATTCGTGACATGAGTCTTGTCAATTCTAGGTTAATCTGTAACAAAGATTTGACTTCGAAATAATAACAGTACTTTATACTGAACAAACAAACCGTAAAAAATTTAACGTAAATAATGTACTCCATATATGTAGACTCATCAATCGCATCAACTTTCTTGTCTCAATACTTATATGACGAGACAAAGAAGAGACAAAACGGTCTCTTCAATATCCGTGCAGTCACGACAGAAAAATGGCGGCGTAGGGCGGTCAGATACGAATGAATTGCAGTACTTAATATTTTACCGACAATAAATGAAGGCAGAAGAAACTAATTGCGATATTTTGTAATTGTTGAACTACAAAACTATTGTTGAACTACTACTAGTTGTAGTTTTCACTGCTTTTTATAGAGACATTCTGATTATGATTGTCTTAATGTCTAGGCAATGAAAATACGTGCGATAACATAAAAACAGCGAGGTCAATATTGCTCAGTTTCTGGATTTTTATGACATCAAGTAATCGAAGACTAGTAAATAATTAGTTACCCACTTGGTTATTCAATTGTTAATCTTTAAAAAAAATATAATTATACTTTATTGTACATCAGAAAATACATTGTAATTTGCTAATACCAAATACTCTAATCACATCATCATAAAGGTAACCACTCCTTTTAAATTTTTTCCTCCAATTGAATCGTATCTCAGAATTCGTTTTCCAGCTATTGACACAGTTCCACACAGTGCGATAAGTTGTTCATGATCGCTGATACATCTTGACACGGTGCTTCCGTGACATCGATTTCCTTTGATGCATAAATTCAATTGCATTACCATTCCATTTTCAACGTTGTGCTTTGAGAAATAAAGTTGTAATTTGTGTTGTGTGTATTCCATTGTAGCTATAAAGTAATTCTGAAATGTTTTTGTTGCAACGTGAACTATTGTAGGTTAATTCCCTTAGGTCTCTCTTATCGACCTACATATTATCTGTGTCAATGTTCTCGTTAGTAAGTGTATTCAGGCATATCCGACACCTGTGTTAAGGTTAGAGAGACAGGTGACGAATCAAGTTGCTTTGAAATTGTGGGCTATAAAATAGCGAAGTGCCTTTTAATGGGTAGACCCTAACAGTAACTGTAGTCTGTTGTATTGGAATGATGTATGAAAACGTCTTCTTTGAATTGCAAATGGCCAAACAAATCAGATGGAGTTAATAAACTGTATCAAGAAGATTTTGAAATTGAAGCAGCTCCATGAGATGCTCCGTGCATAATGTTGTGATGAATAACAAAACTTTTTTCTGACCAATGTCTTTATATAACTTAAACCATTAAATTACATGTTTAATAAAAGTTGGTGATATTGTTAGCTTTTTCCTTTTAAAATGTAATAATAGTCTTTATTTCGCGTAACCGACGAACTGTACAACAAACATAATTATATACCTATATACACATTTTTATTCTTAGCACTTGTTTCATGACTATTATTAAATATTTTATATAGATAAGTTTAATATGTTTTATGTATGTATATATTTATTGTATATATGTAAATGGTACACCACAGACTACCTGCAGTATTGGCTCTCCTTCCTTCCTCTCCCCCTTAATCCCTCCAAAGGTTGTTTTTAAAAGAACGCTTTTAGCGATAAGACCGCCCATTGTGTCACCCAATGTAAAATTTCTAGTATTCTATTATTATAAACACATTAATTAAATTACTTAGAAAAAAATTCTGTAAACATTGAAAGCCAACGACGTACATATGTGGCTAGTACTTCATTATTTCTCCTTACTTACAAATTAATATGAATGGGCCATTTCGACACTTATTTTCTCGTTTGCTATTAACACAAATATTTTTCGCCTTTAAAGACCCATTTAATCTAATTTGCTAGCAGACTCACTAATCTGAAAAATATGTTAGCCAAGATTAAGTCACCCGTAGCCAGTAAAATTGCACTGAATACGAAGAAATATAAGACTCCCCATTTCTTTTCGAACTTAGCTGGCACATTGCCATGTTTATGAACATAAAATATAAAGTATGCAGCGAGGTAGATGTATAGATTCATGTAATCTAGACATCAGCTTATTCTTCTTTTCAGGTTTAGAGGAAAATTACTAAACGAGCTCAGCACCTTTGTTTGAGATAGCAGCTCAACTTTCTTTTGTTTTATGTGTCTTTGTTTCAAGTTTGAGCGCATTCGATCTTGTCTGTCGTTTGTGCTGCTCTGAATTCATATTGGTCGAAAGAATGGTTTATTTGACTCGATTAGAAGAAAAGTAGAAATTTCTGCTGTTTCAATAGCTTCCTCGGTCCATTATTTTGACTTAGGTCTTTCTTATAAAATCAAAATCAAAAGTCAATTCAAACTAGGCTGAGAATCAGCACTTTTCGAACGTCAAAGTTACATAAGACAGTCCCCCAAAAATGCCTGCCCTTCACCACTTCCTAGTGCTTTAGCTAGGAAGAAGAAGTGGCGGAACAAACTCCCCAGCAGCACATCTGTCGGTTTAGTTACATAAACTTGATTCTATACAAATCGTATGCAAAGTAATTTACATTACGGAAGACAAAACATTAAATTAAATTACTTGACATATGTTAGCTAGCACACGCCAATATACTCGTACCAACAAAACAATGAAAACTGTACTCAAGCAGATAAAAATTACAACCTAAAAACGTAAACAGAACTTAATACCTAAATAAAAGCCTCCAGGCATAAAGGGCGTCCCCACTTACATAAGGCTATTGCTTTAACTCAAAGTGAGAAATGATAAACTAGCACCATCGAAGTAAAATAAATAAACAATTACTAATAACAATTAAAATCATGATCAGCAAGACGACCAGTCACGACAAAAAGCACCCGTTCACGAGCATAACGCAAAGATCAGCCATCACCCCCCTCGCCATATTGGAGGGATATACAAAAAGTATGCAAGTTTCAGGAAGAATGGAGGTGTACCCTGAACTGACAGCGATCCATGAAGACTTTTAGGAATCCATTTTACCAAAACTGTTGTTAATCCGTAAAAACCAAGAAACATAGCTACACACATTGATATCCGCTTCAGTTAATTCTAACATTAGCTATAAAGCCACAAAACGTAGCTTGGCTGGCTTGGATGTACTTAAAATATAGAAATCGGGAGTAGATCGGCAAGTAGTGAGTGCATTGAAGATTGCATGCCAACGTTGAAGTGTCATGAAAAGGCATAACGAACAGCATTCGATGCGTCAGATGTCCGAAGATTGACATTTGTAGCAAGACTTTATTTATTTAATACTTTAAGCACACAAATGTACAGAGGCGGACTTAATGCCATAAGCATTTTCGGAATTTTCGGCATTTTTTTTTTCTTTCTTTCTTATAGTCTCTATTATTATTATACTAACACAGCATCACCTCTGTGTCTCCCGATCGGGTGGGTAGAGATGTTTTGTCCATTCACATTTCGACAGTTATACTTAAATCCAGCACCACTTCGACCGATCGTGTCGAATCCAAGACCCCATGTTCAAGTCCAAATATATTTATTTGCTCAAACACACACACATTTTAACTAATATTATAAATACGAAAGTGAGATTGTTTGTTTACTTATTTGTTACGCTTTCACGCTAATACGGCTGAACGGATTTAGATTAAATTTGGCACATGAGTATACTGTGACCTGGATTAGGACACAGGATACTTTTTATGCCGATATTCCCACAGGATCGAGCCGTATGCGGGTAAAAGAGCGGGCGCAGCTAATACAAGAATGAAAACGTGCTTGCAGGATAACAAAGAAAAAAGTACAAGTTCAAACAAGTTTGGCACATACCATGGCACAAAGAAGACCGAATTGAAAGCTGATCTGAGCTTCCAGTTTCACCCTAAACGCATACAAAAAAAATCATGAAGGTTTTCTCTATTCTCTATGCAAGGTGTATGTGGATGATAATAATCACAAAATCACTTTAAACTGATATCGTTCATAAGAAGAAATACCCAAAGGCTGTGGGTTAAGACATCTTGGATCAATAAAAAGAAAATGTTTGTGATAAACTTTTTATGGAGATTTATTTACAGGCCAAGATACCTCCCTAGCGATGACATGAAAACTAATGTCCAAATCAAAATGATGGACTGACTCGTAAAACGCAAAACACTGTGTCTAATAGAAGGTTAGTCGTAACAAGGTGATTAGGATCTTGTGTCTGTCGAAGTTATGGACAAGCTTAATATCAAGGACAAGATCAAAACAATGGTTTCTTCAAGGGCTAATAATATTTTCATAATGAAATAGAAGCTCAAAGAGCTGACTGGTTCTTTTGGTAATAAACATTATTTTAATAAACTGGGGCATACGCGTTCATTAATTTCGGTAATTTAAAAAGGGGTTTTACCTTGAAGCCTATCATTAAAGCTAGTACCAAGTAAAGTATGTTCAAAAATAAATCCAAAGTTCAAAACTCTCCACCACCTACAGTTAATATCAATCACCTACCTCCCCTACGACCTACGCGGAACAGGGTGTTCCACGTAGGAAAGGGTGACCATTGTCTTTACCATGTATATCGATCCCATGGCTAAACCATGAACTCCTATTAATGGTAACATTGTACGTCATAGGTACGTTACGCACTTAGCTAATACAATGTTGTATGCCCTGTTTGTGAAAGGTCAAGATTTATATTTACCGGTAGTTAGCATAGTAGAAGGAAGAGTAAAAAAACTATGAACGTGTTTAGTGAAAGATGTAGCTAACTGGGGTGAATGAGAATGAGATTATGGCAAACAGAGGTGTATTGAGGAAGAAGACACGCAGCAGCGGTGCTCAACAAATATATCAGGTTACAGATCGGATCATAAATTACAACATAATAAATTACGAAAAAATCTTGAAATGTTTTTATTCTCACAGAAACATTTGACTGGCGATATTTAACAAAAAATATTGGAACAGTTTTGTTCAAATCGTCAGACATATAAATGTAATCAGTAATTGGAAAGGTTTTCGTCGGACGTACCGCCATGTAAACGCTTACACCCTTTGGGAAAATCTAATTATCGACATTGATTGAATTATATTCCATAATGGTTCAATATAAAAATAGTAGAGAGATCGTAAAAATACTACAATAATTGTTATTAGTTTTATTTCAAGCTTTATTGGGTTTTTCATTCTGGAATTCTCAGTAGCAGCCCGAACTCTGGATCAGTGGGCCTACTCCCTATGCACTAAATCCGTAGTTTCGGCCGAAGTTGCGTGCGTTTCCTACTCTGTATCACCTACGGACATAAGATAACTACGGCGCCCGAACTGAGAATGAATAACAACACGATTTGACAGTTGTCCCTACACGCGAAAAATAGAATTTATCACTTGTTTTGACGGATCAAATACTTTTGGTTGGACTCGTATCTTCGTTGAATCTTCGTTGAGTGAGTAGTCCCCCTGTGCCCGGTTAATAGGCTCGCTCCGTTTGACTTGGACATAAACATAACGAAATGTGGATGCAGGTGCCTACTATACACCCCCTGCCTAGCCCTCAAAAGGTGTGTTTTGTGTTGTGTCATGTTTATTGATTAAAAATCGAAACTCCTCACTAATATAATCGTAGTAGTGTTTATTTACCACAAGTCACGAATGGGTACATTTACAAATTACTTTGTCATTACAGCGTCAGTTTCATGTTACTTATCAATTGAATTAATGATTTTACAACCTATGTATATTTGATTTTATGTATATTTTCTCTCTCTATTAGTCCAAGCTATGTTTTATTTTAATTGATTTAATTTGTTGAGAATACTCAAGAATTATCTCTACTTTTTAAAGGTACTGGTTCTTATTTTGTTTTGTTTTTGATCTCAATATAATGAAAATCTCCTTTTTCAAAGTTTTACTTTGTTCTAATCCAACATGCCATTTTTTAGTGTGGTTTTGCTAAAAAAAACGAAAACACCGCTTAGAGAATGGCAGAGTTCTTGATGATGAGAACACAAATTGAAATGATCTAATTCTTTTTAGGTGACAAACTGCTAAAATTGTAATGAAATGAAATGTTTTTATTTTCTGTAAGTAGGTTTGTTCAAACACTTTTACACGTCAATCATATTTAGAAAAAAAAACTAGATGAGCTCGGCGTTTCCTATCTGACTACTCTGAGAAGAAAGGCCGAAACAAACTCAGAGGTCACAGTCTCTTTTAAAATCCAGACATAATCTTGGTCAGATCATGTGGAGACCATGTATGTAGATTGGTGTCTGAAATGGTCTTTTGAGGAAAGAACTACACAGATTGGGTGGACCTATCCAGTCAGTGCACGCATTTGTCAGTAATCGTGCAGCTCAACTTAAAACTTAAGGAGCTCAACGATTCGACGAACAATACCAAAGAAAGGACATTTTCAAAGAAAGGTATTTAAATCAAATTATTTATATAGTATGTAAGGTCATAAACAGTGGTGTAAAACACTTTCTTGATTTTATAACATGTTTTTACGACATTCGCGTGTTTATAATCCATAAGAATGTACTCAAACTTGAACGCTTTGCGAAAATGGCCCAAAGTGAATAGAACCATGCGATTCGATCCGAAATAGTTGTACTTTAGTTTGAACTTGGCAAAAATGTTACAGTCATTCCGTTTTATGCCTGGAATATCGAGAAAAAGCTTATAGAGATCACTTTATTCTTTGGAAGAGCTCAAAGGTCATCAAATTCTTATGACATGATCAGGCATTCCCAAGAACTGCGGTCGGTAAAGAAAACGTTTTACCGATTGTGGATTTACTATCCACACGCTTGATCCCTAAATTTGTCGGATGTGTTACAAATGATAGGAAATTAGAAGAAGCTGTGTTTAAAAGCGCTCCCTTACCTATTCGCCTGTAATTTAACAGTTCAGATTAGACCATTACTTCAGGGAGCGAGGAGAACCGATCATTACAGTGCGTAACCTGTAATGATACAAGTTGTAACATAACATTCACTGGGGCCATTCGCCTGTAATGTAACAGTAGTGAGTGGGAGCCACCGTGATGCAATTTGTTAACGCGAATCATATCTTCTTCTTCTATCTTACAGGCGAATGGTCGTCAATCTGTAACGTAATGCTGAAAATCGAATCTTGGATTGTGATATATAGTTCTTTCCTCAAAAGACCATTCCAGACACCAACCTACATGGTCCTCAAATGATCTGGCCAAAATTATTTCTGTATTCTTATAGGTACATAATCATTTACATTGATGCATTTTTATATACATATACAATGACATGAATATTTACTTTGTAAAGTATTATATTATTTTAATTATTGTGAATGTGAAGACTATGTGGGTCATTTTCATTTCATGTTTTGTTTTTATTTTTCTTACAGTAATCTTGGTCTTGCAGTTTCTGCGGCATACCCAAATGTCCTTTCTTTCGTATTGTTTGTCGAATCGTTGAGCTCCTTAAGTTCTGAGTTGAGCTGCACGATTACTGATAAATGCGTTCACTGACTGGATAAATCCACTCAATCCGTGTGGTTCTTTCCTCAAAAGACCATTTCAGACACCAACCTACATGGATTACGTGGATTATGGCCCACTCCCCAGCAGAGTGGCAACATTATAAGCTGATTATGCTTTAAAAGAGACTGAGACAGAGATAGAGTTTGTTTCGTCCTTTCTTCTCAAAGTAGTCAGATATGAAACGCCGACCACATCTAGTTTTTTAAATATGATTGACATGTAAAAGTTTTGTTTTGTTTGTACAAAACTACTTATAAATACAATAATTTATCATTTACATTACAGGCGAATGCTCCAATGCGGGAGCGCCTTTACGTTTTTCTATGGATGTCTTCAATTAAAAAAAAAAACTTTCGGAATGCCTTAACCTTATAATCAATTACTTTTGGATAACTATCAAGGTGTAACAGAAATAACTGAAAACCTCTTAAGGGGGCATGGTACTCATCATTATAAGGAACTTTTACTTTGGGAGTAACCACGATATCGCGAAAAAAACAGCTTTTACCATCATTTTGTCGAGTTCTGCGAACATAATTATCTATGGAGCAGCTGAGTTTTTTTTCACGTTTTCGGTTATTTTAATAACCTCTTGTATAAACGCGTCAAAATGAATCGTTCACCTTTTCTCAACTAGTGTTATTCTGATGCTGTCCATTGTTGTACGCTACTTAGATCAATACGAATACTTTGAACTTTCTATACACAAGTACTTTGACATCGACAGCCGATTACATTTTATAATTACTTTACTCTTTGGATTACATCGCTTGCGCTCTTGTCTCTTCATTTGTCATAGACAATATTAAAGTCTGTACCATGGACAAGCGTTGATGTAGCGTCGGGTGTGGGCCGATCGTAACATTTTATGAGTTATCGTAAGAAATACGGTTTTCGTTTTAGATTTTTTTATTATAATTTATTGTTTATTTTATTTATTATTGTTTTATACTTCTATTGGGATTTATTTTGTGTCCATAGGTGTGTCCGTGGCATCACAGCGGGTCCGTGAGTTCATGATAGGAGCCTATTTGGCCTCGCACAGCTCTTCTTTTTTGTTTTTGTTTTCACTATTGTTAGTTTTAATGTTCGTTTTTATTGTTGTATTTCCTGTGCGTGTCCCAAATAAATATATTTCTTTCTTTCTTTTTCTGCTATCTAGTTTTGTCAGCTAGTCTCTAGCATTAAAATAGGTACCTAACATAGCTGGCGACGAGCCGTCTCGCCAAGTCTCCCTACCTACAGCGGTGACGTTCAGCAGATCAATGAACTTACACCAAAACATAATGCTAAACTTTATGCAATATTGTAAACTGTTGACAATTTACAAAATGCTGAAAGAATCAAATTCGATTTGTTTCTAAACTAATATTAAGAGTTTTTTTTTTGTATATTTTTTTTATAATAATTTGGATAAACTGAAAAACACTTATCCGATTTTAAAAATTCTTTCACATGGAAAGCTATGTTATCAGCGAGTAACATATATTTTATTTTCCAAAATTCTCAATTCAATTCTCAATTATGTATTGCATTCCATATGTATTACACAGATGATATAAAAGTAAAAGATCAATATGGACCCTGTCGGGCACAGCAACATTTAGGAGAGATATCCCTACGAAAATTGTCTATAAAAGTTATTATTAAGTGTGCGCTGCAAAAACTATTGATGATACATAAAATAATGTACTCCATGTTTATAGTATTCATCGTTACCAACCAATTATAGTCATAAAGTTTTGTTAAAATTAGTCAATCCAAACACGGGTGGATGCGAAAGATGATGACATAAATATCATGATATTAATCCTTAATATCAAGATTGATTATGTACGTGTAAATTTCAATAAAATTTATTCGAATCGGATCTTTGAGTTTTGTTAAAATTAGTCAATCAAAACACGGGTGGATGCGAAAGATGATGACATAAATATCATGATATTAATCCTTAATATCAAAATTGATTATGTACATGTATATTTCAATTAAATTTATTCGAATCAGATCTTTCTTTTAGATGTTATTACGCGGCGTATAAAAATTCTAAAAGTAAGAATAATGTAGCGGTGTGAGTGAACAGCCCTACGGTTAGTCTATTAGTACACATTTATTTTTTTATAAATTAGAAACAATTTAATAGTGGTATTATATAATAAAATTTGTCATAATAATTATAATTAAGGGGACTACAGGACCTAAACGCAAATTTTGTAAGTTTTATAATGCCTAAAAGTATGTGATCCACTGCAGCAAACAAAATCAGAAAAATATATAATATTCTTCAGGATATATGCTAGGTAGATAGTGTGTTGAAAACATAATACAACTAATTTGATACGATAAAAAAACATTACGAAGATACCTCTAAAAAATCTTTTAACGATTAAAAACCATACTAATATACATGCAATTATTATGATTTTTGTCAGATTATTCTACAAGCAACATATTAGCATAATAGTGTTTTATTTTTTTTTAGACAATCTATAGCTTTTCTGTAAATCGATAATTGCTTCATATTTTGCAATAAATTACCAGCGTTGTGTCATTGCGCTTCTCTTTCTTTTCTATGCAGTCCGATAGCGACCGCGTTTTAGGTGTTGTCGGCCTCTTAATAAAAGATCGCAATCATTACTTTTCGGAAACTATCTTTGAACGTGACGGAGAGAGTGTTGAACTTTGTAGGCGAAGATACAAAATCCACGCGGACGAAGTCGCGGGCGAATCGCTAGAAGTTCACAAAACATAAACAACACAATGAATATTTATATTCCATAGAATTTATGGCAAGAAAGATTATTTTTATAGGCGTTTTCAGTGAAATATTGCTTCATTTATTTGAACGATTGTGTACAAAATAAAGTATGTCTGCATTATACAGGTCAACAACAATGTTCTTTTTTCTCCGACTTCAAAAACAGTAGGGTGTTCTCAGTTCGTCGGAATCGTTTTTAGGGTTCCGTAGTCAACAAGGAACCCTTATAGTTTTGCCATTTCCGTCTGTCTGTTTGTCTGTCCCCTGCTTAGCTCAGAGACTCTCAGTACTAGAAAGCTGTAATTTGGCGTGGGTATACATATTAATCACGCCGCCAAAGTGGTACAATATTTTTTTTAGACGAGAAAAAATATCATCCCCACATTACTTGCAAGAGAGGTACCCTTACACGTAATGTGGGGATGATATTTTTTCTCGTCTATCCCATGGCATGGGGTATTGTTGGATAGGCCGATCAAAAATACTGCGGGTCTGTGAAACCCATTTTTAGATTCAGGGATCCGTTTGCGTAATATTAAGCTTTAAAAGGTAATTTTTTTGTAAAAGTGTGCCAGCTAAATGGTTGTTTTTAGATAAATGTGAAAAAAATCATGGCAGGAGGCAGGACATGGCAGTTGACAGGCAATCTTTTTACAAAAAAAAAACAACCGACTTCCAAAAAAACACTACAAAGTGAAAAATAACTTTAATTTTGGAAGTCGGTGGCAAAACAACTAAAATACAGATCCAAAGACAACGACTTTATTAACGAAATTAAAGTCATTTTTTACTTTGTAGTGTTTTTTTGGAAGTCGGTTGTTTTTTTTTTGTAAAGTTTTTTATTGTTCACTTTTTAGTGGGTCTGTTTGTAATTTATCTAAGTTACAATAGCCAAACGTCAACTGCTCATCACCTTTTACAAAATATTGCTTTTCTTGATGCAAGGACGTTAATTGTTGAGAAGTTCTCCTGGTTCTTGCCAGGAGAACTCCTCAACAATTAACGTCCTTGCATCAAGAAAAGCAATATGTATCTCACTCACCATATGTATTGTGAAGAGCATAAATGCTTTTTTTTGTTTTTTTTTTTGGGTGGGAAGTCATCAAATAACTTCTCCCGCTCTGGGTGGAGCGGGAGGGTTTGTCAGACTCTTACTGACTAAAACCCACCCGTATTCCTTCCGTTGCCTGTGTTGCCAGTGGCCTCAGTAACCCTTTAGTACCTTCCCGCGACCCCGGCAGGCATCGGCTCTAGAGGACCCCTACACTTGTGCTTATGACATCTCTTTGAGGCGCGCGTAGAATACCACGTGCCGTCGACCCGGGCCTGGTCCTTACCGGACGGTGAGCTACCCATTGCTCACCGTCCGCAAGCCCGCGCCTACGGTGGCCGGAAATCCGCCCGGGATACCTGACACCCAGGGCGTCTCTTGCGGCGGCTAGGGGCGAGAGGGCGCGAAATTTGCCTTTCCCTCAACCGTCCCGCCTCCTCCTTCGCGAGCATTGAGGTGACGGCTGCCCATGCGAGAGACACTGGGACGGACGCTGGGTCGTTGCTGGGCTACCAAATGCAAAAAAATATTCTAATCCAACTGGTAGTTCTAGAGATTAGCGCGTTCAAACAAAATAACAAAGAAACTCTTCAGCTTTATTATCATTATATAAATACGTGAAGCGAAACGTGTTTTTTTTACCCGACTGCCCCAGAAGGAGGGTAATGATTTTCGAGAGTATGTATGAATGTATGTATTTATTTATGTGTATACGTATGTCTATTTCTTTGGCACTCTCTGTAGCCTAAACGGCTTGATGGATTTTAACTTAACAGGAGTCGTTAGATTTCTCTTAATTGAAAACAAGCTTTATAATCTATAGAATTTTGGTATCGCAGGCGATACCAAAATTCTGTAGATTATAAAGCTTGTTTTTCTATTTTCAGTTGTGTTTTTTAGCAGTCGCGTTCTTTTTGCTTGAAAACGTGTTTTTAGAAAAAACTTAACTTCGTTGGTAAACTATAGCATGTCCAGGGTTGTTTTGGAGACATCACGACCTCGCGTGCTTGCCCCATGCACTACACCGACAGCTGTTGACTTTAATAAATAAATTAAAACTTCACACTATATGAAGTATGCTAGGAATGCTTGTTGTGAGTAGAGTAATCCATACATGAAAGTTAGCCATACTGCAAAAAATGGGCAGAAACTTATTTTATCAACGGTGTACTATTTAACGGTATTCATTGCGCCTAAGTTAAAACAAACTTTTTCAATGCACGTTTCAACTTTCAAAATCAATACGCATTTCGGTCACTTTTTAACCGATTTCAGAAAAAAGGTAGTTATGTATTCGACGAGTTTTTTTTTCATGTATGTACACAAATATCTCAATGACTAGTTTTAACGTACTGC
Organism: Atethmia centrago; assembly: GCA_905333075.3. Taxonomy (NCBI): domain Eukaryota; kingdom Metazoa; phylum Arthropoda; class Insecta; order Lepidoptera; family Noctuidae; genus Atethmia; species Atethmia centrago. Next base: position 29,047,705 of record HG995374.1, read on the forward strand.
CCACCTCGGTTCTCTATTTCATTCTCTCTGATACTCCATAAGTACTTCTGTGCAATGCTTCTATTTTCTTAATGTCTGAATGTTCAACTGATAGAAAATTCAGAAGTACTTAGTTCTGAATTAAATTTATTATCTATACATCTATACATACAGATAAATAAAATTGGAGTGTCTGTTTGTAATGTCAAAATAACAGCTCTTTACTAAATGCATATGAAAATACGGTACTTATTACAATAAAAAAACAATATTTATATTTTTGTCTGGTTGTCTGTCTGTTTGTTCCAACTAATCTCCGAAACGGCTGAACCGATTTTGACAGGACTTTCACGGGCATATAACTGATGTTGTAAGAGCAACTTAGTACTTTTATTTTATATAAAAAAAAAACACGCAGTCGAAGCCGCGGACAGCAGCTAGTAAACTATAAATCTAATAACAGCTGATGGACATGGAAATTAGCATACCTTTGTATTCGGAAATGGACCTAATTTTCAAATGTATGTTTTATGAATTTTAACTTACGAATGAACCAGCCGTCACCTAACCGGCTAAGCCGCCTAACCTCGCTGAAGTTCAAGCTTCAATGCAATTATGTCTAAATAAAATATCAGACGGCATTCTCCATGTCCGAGCAATGCCGCATTGCGGCACTTGTTTAATTCAATAGACTTAGGCGAAGTTCAGATGGACGCGATATTGGTACAACGCGCGACTTATATCGCTTAGGAAAGAAAAGTTGGAGTTGGTTGTTGGTCGCACTAAAAAATCTGTTCATGCTATTTGGAACTGATTTGTCACTCAATATAACTGGGGTCTACTAACAAATGCGGTGTTTACGTGATTTAGCTGGTTGAAAGAAGTGCCCTAAGGTACTATAAAAATAATAATATGCAATAATGATAAAAAAAACCCATAAGACCTACAAAACAAATGAATGTCGATCAAGGATTATGGTTTGTTAGTAGGTACCCTTAACCTTACGCACTTTAAGACCTTGTCATACGTATGTATGACCATTGCGTGAATGTGCGATCGTTGCATTAAGTTTTTTCGGCGAACCTGAACGGACAAAATAATAAATGATTTTATTTCTGTAAGTAGGTTTGTTCCTATCTCTTCCCGTCCGTCCCTCTCTGAGAAGAAAGGCCGAAACAAACTCAGAGTCTACAATCTCTTTTAAGGTCCAGACATAATCTTGGTCATGTGAAAGCATGTAGACTGGTGTCTGAAATGGTCTTTTGACGAAAGAACCACACGGATTGAGCGGACATAGGTCCGAATGTTTGAGCTCCTTAAGTTCTGAGTTGAGCTGACAATGACATGAATATTTACGTTGTAAAGTATTGTGAATGTGACTACAATGTGGGTCATAGTATTTATTTTTATTTTTCTATCAGTTAGTTTTAATCGTGGTCTGGCAGTTTGAGTAATTTATGCGGCCTACCCAAATGTCCTTTCTTTGGTATTGTTCGTTGAATGGTTGAGCTCCTTAAGTTCTGAGTTGAGCTGCACTATTGACACTGACTGTCCATACAGTCAGTGCACGCATTTTTCAGTAATCGTTCAGCTCAACTCAGAACTTAAGGAGCTCTACCATTCAACGAACAATACCAAAGAAAGGACATTTGGGTAGGCCGCATAAATTACTTAAACTGCTAGACCACGATTAAAACTAACTGAGAGAAAAATAAAAATTAATACAATGACCCACTGTAGTCAAATTCACAATATTTTACAACGTAAATATTCATGTCATTGTATACATATATAAAAATGTAACAATGTCAATAAGTACCAGACGACTCAGAAAGTATTGCAAAAAAATGTTTTTATGTATGAGAGACTGGCCAGTTATAATCTATTTTGAAAATATGATAATTTGTAAGTAAAAATATGAACTTTCCAATTTCAAAATTTCCCTCCACATTGTTTGCGAGCTAATTTGAATTATCGTGTCTCATTACAATATCGATCTGCGCCGGGATAATTTTCGCGCTATGATTTTTTACTATTTCAAGTGTCGCCTGAAACCGGACGAATCATACGATAGACTTCAATTGGCATTCATGGATGAAGGCCCTTCTAAGGCAACCGTGTATCGTTGATACGAGTATAACGCATTCGAGCGCGGTCGACTTACTTTGGGGGATAAAGAAAGAAGTGGTCGCACTTTGACGGCTGTTACGGAAGAAAACGTGCTAGCAGTGAAGAAATTAATACATGACAATAGGCAATTTACGTATCAAGAGATTCAGCACATACTGCAGGTTGGATCGGGAAGACTTTACGAAATTCTACATGTGCATCTTCGCATGAGGAGGATAGTTTCACGCTAGGTGCCACACAACCTTACCGACGCTCAGAAGCAGGCCCGGGTGGAATGGTGCTGTGATATGATAAACAAAATTGAAGCAGACTCGTTTCGGCGTGATTGCGAGATCATTATAGATGATGAGTCTTGGATTTATCAATACGATCCAGAAACGAAGCGCCAGTCGACGGTTTGGGTGTTTCAAAACGAATCAACGTCCACCAAAGTGAAGCTATCTAGAAGCGGGGGGAAGATTTTAATCACGAGCTCTTTCAATTTGACTGGCTACTTGGTGGCAATTCTTTTACGAAACCAAAGAAGCATCCACGCTGAATGGTATACTACCAAATTCTTGGCAGAAGTTTTCTCTGCTGTGAGCAACAAGCGATCAAACACAGGGCTCCGCGGGCTACTGCTCCACCACGACAACGCGCCTTCGCACACCGCGCTCAAAGCGAGGGACTTCCTGGTTAGCACGCCGGTCAAACTCCTTGGTCATTCTCTTTATTGCCCTGACCTAGCACCGTGTGACCAATTTATATTACCGAAAATAAAAAATTAGCTCAAAGGGATAAAGTTTTCGATGCCGGAAGATGCGCTGTCAGCGTTCGAGCAGGCTATAAACGAGGTGTCTGCGGCGAACTGGAAAAAGTGTTTCGAAAACTGTTTCAGAAACATGAAACTTACTGGCTTGAAACTTTGTAAAGAGGCTAGTGGAGAGTACTATGAAAAGATTTAATTTTAAAAATTGTTACCTATAGAATATTTTTTTTTAATTTTCGCAAAACTTTCCGAGTGTCCCACGTATGTGGCTATTAGAATCCAGAAATAATCTTGGTTAGATCATTTGAGGACCTCAACGACTCGACGAACAAAACCAAAGAAAGGACATTTGGGTAGGCCGCGTAAAATACTCAAACTGCCAGATTATCATTAAAACTAACTAAGAAAAAAAAAAGCATTTATCATCCACATAGTCCTCACATACATTTCAAGTAAACTAATAAAAATAAAAATGTCGATATTCGTTCTAACACTTAGAATAAAAATAATTTTCATTGGACAGAGGACACCTTCCGGTTTTCCAAAAAGTTGAATGACAAATGATCGCGACGATCACGTATTCGTGCGACAACTGCTTAGACACTGGGTATCAGAAATGTGTGTGCTGCTTAGACAATGGGTATCAGAAACATCGTATTCGCGAAAAAAATATCAGATGACTAGATATTCAAGTTTTGTATGGGACTGTTGATTATTTTTTCACGATTAATTATTGGTCCCGAGGAGACAGTTGTTGAGCTTGATGGTCAGTACTAAACCCTTAATATGACCACACATTTCTGAAACACGCTGTATTAATTAGAACACGGCCCTAAACTCACATTTATAAATCGAAAAAAAACAAATCAAATCAAAATATTTTATTTCACATAAACCTACATGGGCACTTATGAAACGACTGAAGCTATGTGCACGGTTCCAATTGGTCATTTCTTATGGAGATGAGCCGGAAAGAAACTCCACGGTTACTCTTTTAAAAATAATTGGCGTTTACGGTGTTTTCAAATATATAGGAGGGCAGTGTAGGCCTGTGAAGAGGTAAATAAACAAAAAATAAATGGTCTACAAATCAAGTCTATTAAGCCAACAACGTTCTCACAATCACAAAATCAATGTAAAATGTTAATAAAAATAAAAAACTAATTAAACCAAATGACATGTTTGCCATTACAACTGTAACAAGTCTGAATTAATATCGAGTCCACAAAAGCCACTAATAAATAGTTTGAAATAAAATTTGTAGGTATATAATTTCAAATAATGAACAAATATGTCAAGGAAGTATGTATAAAAAAAAAACATCGTAATTTGGGAGCAGTTAATAGACATTTACATAGTTAACTATGCCGTTTATGAGGTACCAGGGAAGCCACATGTGCAGAAGGAATGATTACCAAACTTCCGTAGTCTTTAATCTTATAATATGCGTTTTTGATAAGACAACGTTTGATGTGGGTTTTGAACTTTCTATTACTAAGTTCTGTAACCAACTTTGGCAACTTGTTATAAAAGCGGATACTGTTAATAACAAACGATTTGCTTGTTTTTGTTAATCTAAATTTAGGTATCAAAATTTCATGTTTACTAGGTGTATTTATTTATATATTGTAGAAGTTACTTTTTGAAAAGACCTAAGTTTTTGCGAACTTACAAAATACTTTCTAAGATATAAAGAGAAGGCAGAGTTAGTGCATTAATTTCTTTGAATTTGTTTCTAAGGGAGAACAAACAAGCAAACAACTTGGCAAGCCCTAGTGACCCGGTGACCTCAATGTATTATAATTAATTATATGTATTTTCCTAGTTGCAATGATTTTGCATTTTTTTTCGTAATACACCTGAGTTGCTTTCATTGTAACGTTGAGAAAGAGGTCAAGTAAATAGATTCCTACTGTATATACCTACCCATTCAGTAGATATCAACATAAATAATTAAAAGTCACGTGACTCAAAGCGCATTTGAAGCATGAATGATAAGTTTTGTATAATTGCATGAGAAAGTGCACATTTTATTTTTCAAACAATCAACCTATATATTTATTTAATTTTATATTTTCCATTTAAGGTCAATGTACTGAAATAGAAAACAGATTTCACATGATTTCCTTTCCTTTTTGAAAATATATCTATTTGAGCCATTCACGCTTGGAATTGAAATTGTTTATTAAAATAATTATTTAACATAAATATTTACAAAATAGGAAACTAGAGATTAAGGTATATGATTAAAATTAACGTATTTTTTCTTTATTTTCTTCTATATTATAAATATATTGATCAAGGCAAAAAAAAAACCTTTTTTACCCTTTTTTAACCTTTTTTTTTAATTAGGTGTATGTATGCTGCCTTCGATTACGGCCACGTGGCTTTTTCTTAAATAAAATTTTTAGTAGTAGGTAATATCAGCTAGCTGCCAGTGAAAGTCCCGTCAAAATTTCGGAGTTTCGGAGATTAACCGGAACAAACAGACAGACAAAAGTAAAGTATTTTTGTTGTACCTTACTTACTTTCATATGGATTTAGTAAAAAGAACAGACACTTACATTTTATATATTTGTATAGATTGTTATATGACCTGCAGCAACCACGAAGTCTGCTAGTAAATTACATCTTGCAAACAGTTTCACACTTGGAAAAGGCATTTATGTCCAGATTAATTGATACAATAAGAGTTCTATAACACATAACACACACACATAACTAGCGAATTGGTGTACTATAGGTGCATCTCAACCTAATCCTTCGGCGAATAAAAATAAGGCGTGATGGTATGTTGTGTTCAGAGTTCTGTTTTACCCTACCGAAGCGTCTTTCGACGCATCAGAAAGCTAGTAAAATGGTGAGTAGAACGATGCTATTGAAAATAATAATGATAAATGTTAAAGGCTTTCAATTTGGTACCCATGTTATAATATGGATTCTTTTTTCATATGTGGCGGCATCTAAATCGCCACATGCGAACTACGCAACACATTGACCTCACGCAAAATCCTGCATCGCGCAAGCAGAGTTTACTGCGCAACTATATACAACATCCCGACATCATTCGTCGGTCAGTTGCCCACCAGACACGACACCCATCTGGTCGGAGGATTCTCCCTTTCCTATGGAGGATGAGTGAACTTTACACCCTGTTCCTCAGACCTGGTGACCCCGACGTGATAATCATCACTTCCTCAAGCTTTTTTGAAAATGGAGCCATACTGCCACCATGTTGATTTTTTCAAATATTATCATATTTATAACCTATGTCACTCGGGATGATGTAAGGTTTCTAACGATATCGCATACATCTATATCTGTTCAGGCATTTCAAAGTTATGGTAGCACTAAGAAACTCACATAGATACATACATACATACATTCATGAACCCTAAGCACAATACACTCCTTTTTGGGCAGTCGTGTAAAAACCATGCAGGCATACGCTCTCCTACACGAGTATTCCTGTAAATCCTATCAAACGTTTGAAAAGAAACAGCTGACACACGCTATAAATTAGAATTACATACAATAAATTACAACTAAACTACGTTGAAACGAATGTTAAACAAAGTCAGTAACCTGGAAGTTAGTTTATATAATTAAATTGTATAGTTATACAATTTAATTATATAAACATTTCATAACCCAATCTGCATTGAATCAAACGTCGAAGTAAATGGCCTAATAACACAAATCTATTGTTTATTTATACAAATTAAGAAGCGGACCTTTCATTTGTTTATACCTACGAATACAGATTGAAGTTCTATTCGAGTAGATTTTGCAATGACTGTATCAAATTTTTACAAAAAAGTTAAGGTTAAAGATGATTGTACCCGCGATTTCCCACGAAATCCTACACGGAAAAAAAGGATGTCTTAAATTAAGACAATATCCTTTTGGTCAAGACAAATATTGATTCATATATGGGGAAAACAATATATTCTTGAATGAAGTAAAATTTCGTCTTAGTTTTATTGTCTTCTTCGAAGACATTATACTTAAATGAAGAATTATTAAGTTTAATTTTAAGAATATTATTTCTAAAACTAGACAAAAACTAGATATTTTCTTCAATTAAGATTATTATAGTCTTGAATCAAAAATATTTGCTTAAGTCAAGAATAAAAACCAAGTATTTATTATTCTTAATTTGAGTAAACAGGTTTTCTTAGACTGAGTACATTTACTTACGTTAAGAAAATATTTACTTGGATTGAAACAATTTTTCTGAGAATATTGATATTCTTCGCTGAAAAGATCCTTTTTTTCCGTGTGTGACACTCAGAAATACTTTAGCTTCCTTCCCCATTAGTGAAAGAGTTTTCGAAATCGGACCAGTAGTTCCGAAGATACCAAACATTAATATTAATATTATAAAGAGCTAAACTTTGTAGAGTTTGTTCTCAACAAAGTTTATTTCTTTATAATATTAATGGCGAGGGAGGTGATGGCTGATCTTTGCGTCATGCTCGTGAACGGGTGCTGCTTGTGGTGACTGGTCGTCTTGCTGACCATGGTTTTATTATTGTTACAAGTAATTGTTTATTTATTTTACTTCTATGGTGCTAGTTTGTCATTTCTCACTTCGATTTACAGCAATATGAAAACGGGCATGCCCTTTATGCCTGGAGGGTTTTATTTGGGTATTAAGTTCTGTTTACGTTTTTATGTTGTAATTTTTATCTGCTTGAGTACAGTGTTCATTGTTTTATTGGTATATTGGCGTGTGCTAGCTAACATATGGCAAGTAATTTAATTTAATGTGTGTTTCGTAATGTTAATTGCTTTGCATACGATTTGTATAGAATCAAGCCTATATAACTAAACAGACAGGTGTGCTGCTGGGGAGTTTGTTGCGCCACTTCTTCTTCCCAGCTAAAGCACTAGAAAGTGGTGAAGGGTTTTTGGGGGTCTGTCTTATGTAACTTTGACGTTCGAAAAGTGCTGATTCTCAGCCTAGTTTGCATAAATGACTTTTGATTTTGATTTTAATTTAGATTATAAATTAGCTGCTAGTGTGTCTATACGTTGTTTTTCAGTTTATAAGTCAATAACCATTTTTAAAAGCTTAAAACCTAATTGCCTCGTCGGTCTAGTGATCGCAAGCGCTACTGTTGAGCATGAGGTCTTGGGTTAAATTCCCAGGTCGGGCAAAGTGTTATTGGGTTTTTCTATCTGGAATTTCCGGGCGTCTGGATTTGTGCCCGGTAGTAAATGGCAATAGGCTCGCCCATGGACACATAGGACCTAAACATAACTGGCGAAATGTGGGTGTACTACAGATACACCTCTGCCCAACTCTTCGGGGAAACAAGGCGTGATGTTATGATGTTATGTAAAACCTAATTATATCCTAACTTAACTAAAACTATTAACAAACTAAAATATGGCGTCGAAAAATTATTCCGGATCGCTGCCAACTGGTAATGTACCCAAGAGACTGGCGGTATCGCCACGTTGTATGGCAATGCTTAGTCCCTGGGCAAGGTAAAAGCCAGCCCTTGGGTCAAAGGAAGTGTTAACTAGCTGTTTGGAGATTTCTTTGAACAAACCATACCAACAAACAAACCAATAATAAGAATATATAAAGAATACATTAATGAAGGGAGCGTGAATACTGCAAACACGACCGATAGAGATACTTTTTGTTTTTAATTTTAGGTAATTTTTAGAAGCTTACATAATAGGGTCTTACACCCATTTTTGAAAAGTGTCTTAATTAAATTCTATACTGCTAATATGCCCCTAAAAAATCACAAAAATTTTATTCAATCGATAAGTGCCATAAAAATGCATTTAAATTTTACATTTTCAAATTTCGCGCGTAGTTTGACGAAAACGCTGGACGCAGTGGACGCCATGTTGCTCTGTGGTCATGACGTCACTTGACTATGCGTTGATCTATTATTTAACTATCAGTTGACAGTTGAATATGACGTAATAACATGGCGGCTACTATTTCATGGTGTTTTTTAACAGATTAGAAAAACTGCAAACGTTGAATTGAATTATAAAATTTATTTTGTTATTTTATGAACTAAAAGTAACATTTTCCGATTCCTTTTTGCCTAAACTATCTCAATAATTATAGATTTTTTCTCGTATATAGTAAAATACCCTATTGTCATTTACAACGACAATTGTAAGCGCTATTGTACATAACATACTTTTATAGATAACTAGCTGCGCCCCGCGGTTCCACCCGCATCAGTCTTGATCCCATGGGAATATCCAGATATAAAGTATAGTATGTCCTAACCCAGCTTATGGTCTACCCATGTGCCAAATTTCATCCAAATCCGTTAAGCTGTTTTAGCGTGAAAGCGTAACAAGCAAACAAACGAACAAAGAAACTCACTTTCGCATCTATAATCATCATCATCATCTGCCTAACCTTTTCCCAACTATGTTGAGGTCGGCTTCCAGTCTAACCGGATGCAGCTGAATACCAGTATTTTACATGGAGCGACTGCCTATGACTTTTGCATCTATAATATTAGTAAGGAGAGGATAGACTGTAAGTTTTTTGGAGAATAACCAAATAAAAATAAATAACCAAAACAATCTGCGTAGCCTTTGAAGAGACTATTCTCTTGAAAGGCTACGTATAAGGTATAATTATAAGTATACACAGATTTTTTTGGTTATTTATTTTACGACGAATGGGTAGCTTAATCTTCAATCGACCGTGACGTGACTATTCACGGGTCGGTTGAAGATTAAGCTACCCTTGCTGCAGTCGTTTCGTGGATGGGTGGCCATCCATTTCATATTGAGACCCCTCCGTGCCTCGGACAGCACGTTAAGCCGTTGGTCCCTGCTGTCATACGTAGATTTTTGACAGTCGTTACGAGTCAGAAACCCAAAAGTCAGACAACCAGTGTTTCCAAGGGGTATCGTGTTACCTAACAACTGGGTTGTGGCAGTCGCTCCTTGAAAAATACTGGTATTCATCCGGTTAGCCTACAAACTTTGGGGTCAGCTTACAGTCTGACCAGATGCATTGGGTAGCTCGCCATCTGATAGGGACCAGGCCCGGGTCGACGGCGCGTTGTGTTCTACGCGCGCCTCAAAGAGATGTCAGCACAAGTGTAGGGTTCCGCTAGGGCCTATGCCTGCCAAGGTCGCGGGAAAGTCCGAAAGGGAAACCGTGGCCTCTGGCAACGTATAGGCAACGGAAGGAAGACGAGTGGGTTTCAGTCAGTAAGAGTCTGAAACGCCCTCCCGCTCCGCTCAGAGCGGAAGAAATTATTTGATAATTGCCCAACCAAAAAAAAAAAATCGGGCCAGATGCAGTTCTTGGGAAAAGGCTAGGCAGATTAATTGCTGTGTAGCCTTTCAAGTTCACCTTTTAACATTTAAGTTAAAAGGTGAACTTCCCATCAATCTCGACGAATGACAAGTTTTAACGAAATGCTATGGCTATACAACCTGGAGGCTAAACAAATATTTGCCCGAAATTCTTTATTCTTTAACATCGTTTTAGGTGCTAGCTGTACCCAGGACTCCGCTCGCGTGGGTACTACTCATCCAACTAGCAAGACAATATAATTTATCACTTAAAAATAAATCAGGTAAATCAGATAAGTGGTTCTCGGGTTAAGCGCACAAACGGATAAATACATCGAGATCTGTTGCGAATACGTAAGGATGACCAGCATTCTTTGCGCAGATGATGATGATAATATTTTTCACCTTACCAACATGATTAAAAGAAATTGTATCATTATTCTTCCAAGGTGAATCTTAAGCTTATTTAATGAAACTCTCATTTACACAGTGGTCGCTTTTGGGCTGATTTGTAATGCAAATTAACTGTAGGCCAGGATTGTATATTTTGGCATTTCATAAAGAGAAAATTATACGGAATGTTTTCCCAGCAATATTGGGATTGGCCTTGGGACCGGATGCGGGTGGCTAAATATCAGTATTTTATATGATGTGACTGCCATCTGACCTTTATTATAAATTTTCGTGCTACAAACCACCTTAGTTTCATACGAGCAATATTCTTTATGGCGAATAGTGAGCATTTTGATTCTGATGTCAACATTACAAAGTCCTGTCCTGTCCTCACTGGACACGGCAGCAGTAATGCTCGCAAAGGAGGAGGCGAGACGGTTGAGGGAAAGGCAAATTTCGTGCCGTCAAAGCCGCCGCAGGACGCTCTGGGCGTCGGGAATCCCGGGCGGATTTCCGGCCTCAGTAGGCGCGGGCTTGCGGATGGTGATCAATGTGTAGCTCGCCGTCCGACAAGGACCAGGCCTGGGTCGGCGCGTTGTGTTCTACGCGCGCCTCAAAGAGATGTCGTCAGCACAAGAGTAGGGGTCCACTAGGGCCGATGCCTGCCGTGGTCATGGGAAAGTCCGTAAGAGTCTGACACGCCGTGCCGCTCCGCCCAGAGCGGGAGAAGTTATTTCATAATTTTCCACCCCAAAAAAAAAACATTACAATAATTAAACTCAAGTATTAGCGCTAAACACCAGTGGCTCGTGTTCTCTAAGACACATTGTTCTCCATAAAATATTACATAATGGTCTTCAAGCTATACATTGAAAGCTAAGTAATTAATTGTACAATAAAGTATATGAAATATAAATAAATACAATAAGAGCCACTTATTTCTTAATTAGTGGGACCAGTCAATGGCGAATGGTGAAGTCGCATACAAAAGCGAAAAGGTTCAACCCAAAAATTTGATCGATTCAAGTGTTACATTTTGCAAATCGTTAAAAGTATTCGGTAGCACTTTAATATTACTCTTTGTATAACAATTTCATTTAATTATGATAGAAATGCTGCCAAAGAAACGGTAAAGGCCCCAAGTAATTTGCAAGTTTAGCAGTTTTAACATTTTTGACCGATTTCCAAAGAGACGGTATGAAATTACTAATATAAGATTAGGTAAGAACGGAGTTTTAAACTGAAAGCTGTTTCTTTACTGTCATTTCCAAAAATATAAGTAGATGTTGTTAAGATAAGATACTTGCGTCATCAGGTGCTTCAAAGCAATTGGATTTTAATTGTTAATTTGGAGTTACTGTGTTGACGTAAAGGGGAGCCGCCTTTGGATGACTAAATAATCTTATTAAATTATTTGTTTATTTATATATACTTTATTGTACACCATAAACATACATAATAAAAATAAATCAAACACTACAAATAATAACAGCCACACGGGTCAGTTTATTTTTTTTTTTTTTTTGGGTGGGAAATCATCAAATAACTTCTCCCGCTCTGGGCGGAGCGGGAGGGTGTGTCAGACTCTTACTGACTAAAACCCACCCGTATTCCTTCCTGTTGCCTGTGTTGCCAGGGGCCTCGGTGACCCTTTAGTACCTTCCCGCGACCCCGGCAGGTCACACCGGTCAGTTTAAGTTGTTTGCTTGCCACTATCGGTTTGGGGACGGGTGACCATGCCTCGGAAAGCACGTTAAGCTTTTGGTCCCGGCTGTCATTATAATATCTTTGACAGTCGTTACGGGTATTCAAAAGCTCTGGTCTCATAACAGTTTTTCCAAGGGGTATCGTGTTACCCAGTAACTGGCTTATGGAGGTCAGATAGGTAGTAGCTCCAGCTGAATAACAGTATCTTACAAGAAGCTTTGCCTATCTAACCGGAAGCTGATCCCCAATATTGTTGGGAAAAGGCTAGCCAGATTGATTCTATTGACGTAAAAAATATTAAAAATACTTAAAAATGTTTAACATTAACAAAAATTGTGATCATTTATAAAATAAGTATCAGATGTAGCAGGATCTACCTAGCTAACTAAATTTTAATTTACTTTTAAATAAAAATAAGAAATGTCGTCATTTCTTATTTCGAGAAAAGGTAGGTAGAGACCTTGCGTTTCGCTTGGCTCGTCTTGGAGGGGGCACTACCGTGCTCCCAGATCAATTGTTTGACTATGAAGACCTTTCAGAGACTAGAGAGAGGATAAATAATTAACGAAAAAAATGACTGGATCGATATACTACCAACGTAGTAAGCTCGCCCCCTATAATATGAGATTTTAACATAACTGGGGACTAGAGAAATGTGGGTGTATTACAGGTACACTACTGACCTTTGGGGAATGTAGGCGTGAAATTATTATTTATTTATTTAACAGTTTATGTACACACATATAAACAGACAAGAAGAAAGGAACAGAATATTACGTACAAAGGTGATGCTTATTTCTAAAGAAATCTCTTCCAGCATACCTGCGATAGGACAGAGACAGAGAGATGTAGACATGTGTGTAAGAGTAGAAGAGAAAACAAAATACATAAAAATAAAACTATTCACTAACTAACTAACTAACTAACTATTCGTTATGTATGTTTGTTTGTTAAAAAAAACAATTCCGTATTAATCTGCGAGTTCGAAAACTAGTACTGCGTGGTAATTGCATAACCAAAATTGGTTTTAATAATATTATTAAAACCAAATAATAGCATAATTTATATTTTATGTACTATCTAGTCTAGGGATACACGGCAAAAATGATAAGTGCTGGCAAATCCCGTTTTGTGTGCATACTGTACAAACTATTCTGAAACGTCGACAGATAGTGGAACCAGCACAGCCTCATTCTCATCACTAATAAAATTCTTATATCTGAAGCCTTCAAAATCTAAACTAACCTGCGTAATTGCGTACACACACTATCAGTACCGGAGTTACCGACATAGCCTGCAGAGTCAGCAAGCTGAAGTGGCAGTGGGCTGGCCATATTTGTTGAGGGACCGATGGTCGGTAGAGCAGACAAGTCCAGCAGGGCTAACATGACAAGCGCGAGAACGCTCTCTTTCTCGATTTGTCGAAATTTGTCTACGATTCTGACGTCATCCGAATGCCTAACATGCCCGCTAAGCCCGAGTAAACTCGAGAAAGGCACTTTGACAGTTCTTTATCTCGCGACGAGAGACCGATGTAGCAAATTATTAAAAACAAATCATTTTTATTTTAGCAACATCGGCTCATTCATTAAATGTTACGCATGGAATTAGTATGTACTATAATGATTTTACATCCACCTCTATTAATTTATGTTGTATTTTTTTGTGTAACCGACTTTTTTTCTATGGCATGCCGAAATTAAATTACAAAATGACGGAAATGAATATGAGTGAGCCATTTTTGTTAGGGGAAAAACCTGTGGGTTCGCGTCACCAATGTGTTAACCGCGTCACCGACATATTAACCACGTCACCGACATACTAGCCGCGTCACCGACGTATGAACAGCATCCCTTGAATATGCAATCTGCGTCACCAACATGCTAACCGAGTCACCGACATGCAGACTGCGGCACCAACATGCTACCCAAGTCACCGACATGCTAATGTAACGGGTGCATCAGACTGGCGTCGCGCAGCGGCCTGTGTACGTACATGTATACGCATATATATACTTATATATGTTATTCCAAAGTTTTAAGTTTTCATTTCTGTCACCAGTCCCCATGAATGCCATATTGTTTTGTATTATAATTTTGTCTACTCTTCTCGTCGTCAAAATCGAGGACGACTAAATGACAGCAGAGTCGAAGATTATCTCGTGGTGAATTGTCAAAATTCGAGATAACTTAGGGTGCCATGTTAGGGTTTGTCGAGAAAATATCGAGTTTGACAGAACGAGTCGAGTATTTTGTATGGCAGCGCTGTCAGAAGACGAGAAAATTGACAGAAATAGACAAAAATTACTCACGCGAGAGTGAGTAATTGTCGCGTGTGTCATGTTAGCCCTGCTGGAGTGAAGACCGCGTATCAACAAGCGTAGTGTGGGACGCCCCCCAGCTAGATAGACCGATGACCTTAAAAAGGTGGCTGGAACAGACTGGATGCGGAAGGCGGAGGACAGGGTGTTATGGCGCAGCCTGGGAGAGGACTATGTCCAGCAGTGGACTGTTATAGGCTGAGTTGATTGATTAGTTGACTATCTGTAGCAATGGGATTCATGTTGACAGTTCAACAACATTAATTGCCTTATTTACGTTGTTAGGCAGACAAAGTTTTCGAACATCGAGCAATGGATTAGGAATATACTTCAAAATCATTGAGATTGATAGTGTGCTACGCAATTAGAGTGCTGACCTGGCCATAAGTTTACTTAACAATTTGTGAACATAGCCGAACGTAGCCAAACAAGTTATATCTACCTACAAGTGAACCCATAAAAATATTTAAGTCTTTTCGTCGATCTATGTCATATTTTTTCAGTAAGGTTTCATGATGACGCATCGTTGTTGCCTCGTGTCAAAGATTTAGATAATTCTAAAGCTGATATCAGGCGCTTCACTCGAGTGAGTGTTAATTTTTAATATAATAGTTAATTTAATATATATAACTATTGAAATAATATTTAAAATTTAAAATTAATACAATGCAAATAATGTGAATTGAAAAGTAATGTATTTCTTTGATTTTATGTAATTTTAAATTGATTTTTTATACCGTTACATCGGTGAGACATGGCACTATTGCAATTTTAAGAAAACCTGTGTAAACATACTATGTTTCTGGCAAATAAATATAATATTCTATTCTATTCTATTTTATTTCATTCCATGTTCACACGACACCGACAAAGTTACATAGGAATGAACGTTCGTTTGCTCGTTTCATTTCATTTTTGGATCATTCGGTAGACGAGAGAAAGATGCCGAGTGCCGAAATCCAACATCGTAGGATCGGTTCACTAATGCATTAATTTGTCAAATGAGATTAATTTTGTGTTCAAACGTTTCACTTCGAATGATCTATGCTGAATAAATGATAAAACTGAAGATTCCTTTTAAATAGTTCACAAAATTTTAAATTTCTTACTATTTTTGCAAATTGCGGAACAGTTTTACGTTTTGTGTTGTTCAAAATTCATTACGCGGTAATTATAATAAAATGATTACTAAATTATAATCATTTAAATCGTCAATATTAATCTCGAAGTTATATTTGCTGCAAATCGTCACATTTTCACGAAATAATTTTATATTTTTCTTCTCTGTACATTTGTGTGCTTAAAGTATTCCATTAATAAATAATTCCACCAAATATAATTTAAAACAGCGCTGCAATTTTCTAAAAACTTAAGCCATTTTTAATTTTATTCAAAGTTTTTACATTAATATTGATCATCTTGAAAAACATTTCATTATTATGATTATGTTTTTAAGAATGCCTTCATTTAAAGTTTTTCGGTCGTGTTAGGTTTTGACTCATCATTGTCTAAGTTAACGTTTTGGGATTTGTTGCCGATTCAAATCAAATCAAGAATTTAATTCATTATGTCACAACTGGAAAATAACCATTTAGAATTTCAACCACAAAAAACAGGTACACCGAGTAAACGATTTTCGATAATATTTCATTTTTAATACAATAAAAGGAAATATATTATTCAATACTGATACGTTACCCTCACCTTCAGACAACATAACTAATGCTTAGGTAATTACTAACTAATTAGATTGTTTTTCGGTAAAATAAATGATTATTAAATATTATTTAAATAAGTACTTATCATATATAACCAGCCTATAAACTTCCCACAGCTGGGACACAGGCCTTGTCTCGGTGAGAGAGGTAGATAGGTGTAAGTACTACCTATACCCAAAACAATAGACATTATAACAGAAAAGTAATGTTAGCTAAAAGCAGTGTATCTGTATAGTTCATGCCGTGGTCTGAAGTAATAAAAAAAAAATACAACTGACTTCCAAAAAATACTATACCGTGAAAAATAATTTTAATTTCGGAATTCAGTGTTTTCATATTTTCCCAGGTACCCAATCTTCCTTACGGCGAAAAGGTCTCAAGGGTAAAACATCGCTTTACGTAAAACGTTGCGTTTTCCCCCGAGAATCGATCGTAAATTATAGCGGTTTATGGCAACGCACATGTTCGGCTGTAGACTTTTAGGGTTTGTGCCTTGTATAAATTTACGAGTATGCTTATAATATTTGGGAAGAACAATGTTGTTGGGTCTGTTTTAAATTTAAATGTAATTAATATGGAAATATGATATAATTGGAAAAAACCATTGAAACTGCTGATATCATACCGGAATGTAAAAAAAACATATAAATTATCTAAGTAGAGCAAGTAAATTATTCAAGTTGAACCACAGCATCCGCACAAGGCATCTATTCTGCGCAAGTAAACTTTTTGAAGTTATCGATATTTTGATTTAAAAGAGTGTGCATGGAATTTCTTGCTTAATAATTTCTGCTCTTAAATGCCTGCACTTTTTTTTTTGTCAAAAAAGTGCAGGCCGCTTTTCAAGATATGCGACACTTAATGACATAATCCGCTGGTCTCTTGCCAGCATCAATGTGCCTGCCCTTCTTGTGCCGACTGGCATTGTCAGAGATGATGGCAAAAGACCTGATGGTGTGTCTTTGGTCCCGTGGAGTTTGGGACGGATGCTTGTGTGGGACCCTACCTGTGTAGACACACTGGCACCGTCCCACCTCAAACGGACTACTTCTAAAGCGGGTGCAGTGGCAGAAAATGCCAAAAATCTGAAAGTTATTAAATGTGGAGGCTTTGGCAGAGAAAACAACTTTGTGCCATTTGGCGTTGAGACCCTCGATCCGTGGGGTCCCAGTGCGCATAAGTTATTTGCGGAAATCGCGAAACATCTAGTTGATGTAACTGGTGACCGAAAAGCTGGCGGCTTTCTCGCGCAACGCATCAGCATTGCAATTCAGCGAGGAAATGCCGCCAGCATCTTCGGTACAATGCCCCGAGGGCCTTTTTTAGGCTTAACTTAGTTTTAATTTAATTTAGTTAATGTTAATAATCACATTTTTTTTTTGTGGTTGGGAAATCTTCAAATAACTTCTCCCGCTCTGGGTGGAGCGGGAGGGTGTGTCAGACTCTTACAGACTAAAACCCAACCCTATTCCTTCCGTTGCCTGTGTTGCGGGGGCCTCGATGACCCATTAGTACCTTCCCGCGACCCCGGCAGGCATCGGCCCTAGCGGACCCCTACATTGTGCTGACGACATCTCTTTGAGGCGCGCGTGGAACACGACGCGCCGTCGACCCGGGCCTGGTCCTTACCGGACGGTGAGCTACCCATTGCTCACCGTCCGCAAGCCCGCGCCTAAGGTGGCCGGAAATCGGCTAAGGGTGAGAGGGCGCGAAACTTACCTTTCCCTCAACCGTCCCGACTCCTCCTTTGCGAGCATTACTTCTTCGCAGAAGGAGGTGACGGCTGCCCATGCCCTCTCGCTCCGTACCATGGCTTGAACCAGGGCCGGACCCGAGAGATTAATAATCATCTTGTAATTTGGTTATTTCTTGCCACTTCTTTTTCATAGGAATGCTATGCTTTAGAATAGGTCAATCGCTTCATGTTTCTGACTGACCGAATCCTTGATACTCCTAACTAATATTATAAATGCGAAATTGAGTCTTTTTATTGATTTGTTTGTTACGCTGTCACGCTAAAACAGATTAACGGATTTGAATTACATTTGCCACATGAGTAGACAATGATCTGGGTTAGGACAAAGAATACTTTTTGTCCCGTATATTCTTACGGGATCGAGACTAATGCGAGTGAAATCGCGGGGCGCAGCTAGTTCAATTAATAAATACTTTGAGTTAGAGTTTCAGTTTGATCGGTCCATCTGGCTAGGAGCGGAAGTACTTGAATCGAACCGAGAGAATAATAAAAATACCTAGGCCGGAAGCAATGAGACAGTTTAAAAAGTAAATTCATGAATATATTATACGCAGACTCGATCCAATGATAATGACATTGTAATTACAAAAGTATCCACATTAGCTATATTATATAGCAGTTAGGTGAATCACTTTTAGATTCCAGAAACGATAAATTGATGCAAATGTCCATGTGATTAAGGGCTGAAATGAAATGAAATGAAATTGTTTGTTCTGTAAATAGGATATGAGAATCACTTTTACACGTCATATTAAAAAATAAGCTAGATGGAGTCGAAATTTCCTATCTGACTACCTCTGAGAAGAAATGGCGAAACAAACTCAAGAAACTGGACTGAAACAGGCTCGAACCGACGATCGAATATAGTGCTGGCTTACGTCAATGGGAAACTACTGTTATTCGTAGCTGGCTTATGTTGATGAGCAACCACTGTTCGTGGGCAAAACGAGGGTTAAGATTATGCTCTGTATCTGTGTATACTTTGTATACAAGGTGTTCCTAATTTAACAACTGTTCCCTACATCTACATATTCTCCCCCAAATTATTTCTTTTTGTATTTGTGTTCCTTCTTTGCGTCATGTTTACCGCAAATAAGTATTTTCTTTCGTTCTTTCACATCAAGTCCCGTTCTTTTTCTTCGTCTTCGTAGCACTATTGTTAGAGTGGTCGTGGTCTTCATGTAGTTTCTTCTGTGTCCGGTTATGCGGACATGAATGTAGGGAACAGCGGATTTTTGCAGTCTTGATCCCATATTATAAGTTCATAATAATGATAAGTAGGTATAATGATCACTTTCAGTTATTTTAATTAGGAACACCTTGCATATATTTAAGGTATCTAAGACCAAGACCAAACAATGCGGTAACAGAAAGCGGTCAAAATTCGCACTGAAATTGAAAGCTCTTGTAGAACTTACAGGGGAAGATTTTAAGAAGTGGGCGCAATAATCTTGAAGTCAATTTGCTACAAAACATAAAAATGCAGTTTCAATACCAATCCAAATAGATAATATCCAGAATTTCTTAAGCTCAAGAGAAGACCCTGAAATAATTCCCAGAATCCTATACATTTTAAAAGTAGTTTGAAACACAAGACAGTAGTGAGAATCATTATTATTAATAGTTAGAATTATTTTAAGTTATATATTGTCTCATTTAAAAAATATATATATATATATATATATATATATATATATATATTGTATGTCTAAGCAAAATTGCAATATTTTTTGTTTTATAATTTTACAATACCATAAGTTCTAACTCTTGCTATACTTAAATTCGAGAGCCAGTTGTCTTTTATTTTTCTTCTATTTGATCATTAGTTCTAGTTTACCTGTTATTGACGACTTAGTGTAAGTTCACGGCAGTTTTTTATCTATACTTAATATATATTGAATACAGAAGATTTGTTTATCGTTTAGTAATAAAAAAATAAAGACTTAATGGATATCTCTTAACCTAGACGGTTCTACCACTAGGGAATATAATTCAACTAAGGTGTACCTTAATGAACCTCATTACCGTACATAAACCTACTTTGTAAAGGAATTACAAGATGGTAGGAAGGGGTAGCAGTATTGTAGGTCAAAGGTCGTCTACCGCAAGCTACTTTGCGTGAGTATACGTGGTTGTTTATTTTCGGCCAGTCTATCCATCGTAAAAAAGTAAGTTGGAGTCTCATTTCCTACAAAATGTATGGGAATAGGTTTTTGCAATTTCTGACTTTTCTAGTACTCGAACCTCTGTTGGTCTAATAGAGTTTTTGATCCCTGTAAGAAACAGGATCGATTGGCATCAAAAAAAGTTTTTGTAAAAACTGCCCATTTTCTTGCTGAGTGTAATTTTTTTTTCAAAATCTGTGAATGCAGATCTAAATGTCTCAAAAAGTTAAGGACAATCTCCTAAGACCATTCTCCTGTAGCTACAATGGTTAAGGTAGCTGCCCTTACTGCCCCGTCTCAAAAATCCACCCTGTATACGAATAGGTACGACAATTTTTATCTATGCGTTTTCTTTGAATTAGAGAAACATGATGCATAGTGCAGTAGAAATTGAGAGGGTTCGGTACGCAAATAATGCCGAAAAGATAAGTAAGTTGGATCAAGGAGGTTTCATTTGGGGCTTAGAAATGTTTCTGATGTTTGATCCATTTGTGTACAAGATTTGATTAGAAAATACCAAAACACAAAGCCTAAAACTGATTTAAAGTTTCCAAGGGTGGGTAGTTACCAAAACATACTTGAAAGGAGACAGAAAAGGGACCTTAAACTAAAAATTCTACTGCTTTGTAACAAAATTAACTTAATGTAGATTAATACCTACATTAAGTTTTTGGTACAAAACAGTCAAACACATGTCTGAAGCTTTTAAAATAAGATTTTAATAACAGTGGTCATTAACATAAATTGATTAATTGCCTTTTATAGACGGTACCCTATTAACATACACAGAAAAAAGCGTAGCCTGTCCTATGAATTCCATTCGTCTTTTAATCATTAATCATCGAGCCACAGGTAATACCTATTTAACATGTTCAGAGACAGTAAGCGTCCATAACGGTCCTAACAATAAAACGTCTATAAATTGTGTCTCGTTCAGTGCCCTTGAAAGCGTTAATATTGGAATCAGGCCCGTAGGAGATTATATTTAGTCAAAATTAGAAGTGATTACATATTATAACATCATACTACTAATATTAGATACAAAGGTATGTAGGACAATGTAAGAATGAACGGCCAAAGAACATGTCTGGTCAGCTGGTTCAAAGCTGATACTAATGAGAATTTTCTATAAATATACGTTCTGCTTACACATTATTCTGCGAGGTGTCGTTGAACTGGGCCTAATATATCAAGGTTAATAAAATGTATTGTTTATTATTATAAAAATTAATGCTCGTAAATTATAAACGCATTCTCAATACTTTAACTCAATACTCAAAACTTTATTGCATTCCATATGTATTACGTACTTGGTATAAAAAGTAAAAGATCAATATGGACCCTATCGGGCACAGAAACGTTAGGAGAGAGGAAGACGGCTAAGTAGCAATTCAAGCAATTCAATATTATTATAAATTATTATATGTGTTTGTGTGTTTGCAATTCGGCAGCACCCCCTAAATAATGCAAAGGTTTGAAGTTTCAATATACTCGTAATAGAGACCAATACAATAGACAGAAGGGAGGACCTGCCCAAAGTTACAGATAAAAGTATTTATTTAATGAGATTATTTACTGGCACATTAGAAACTGTCAAGAATTCTGCGAGTTTGTCAGCCTGATAGAAAGAAATAAAAATATTTATTTGGGACACCCATAGGAAATACAACAATAAAAAATTAATAAAATCATGAAAACAATAGAAAATAACATAATAGTGAAAACAAAAACAAAAAGAAAAGACCTGTGTGAGGCCAAAAAGGCTCCTCATGATCTCAGCATGATGCTGCGATATTTAATAAAAAAACAAATACCGCAGCGCAAATATAACATAAGATCACGCCTTGTTTCTCCAAAGAGTTGGGCAGAGGTGTACCTGTAGTACACCCATATTTCGCCAGTTATGTCCCATGTAATAAATAGGTAGTGAGCATATTGCCTGATAATATGTTGCTAATTTAAAAAGCATTGCAGGCATAAACACGTCGAACTTACCGTCGCGTAGTTTCAGAAGATACCTTCTGAAACTACGCGACGGTAAGTTCGACGTGTTTATGCGTATGTCACTACGCTCTGAAAGTTATTTGCCTGTTCTAAAGCGTAGATTCTTGAAAATTATCATTTGTAAAGACTTACCTTAGGACCAAGGTACGTCTTAGACCTAGGTGAACCTACGTTTACATCAAAAACGCAAATATAGAAACAAAAAATAACTATGGAAAATAAATTAATACGTGAAAAAGACTATAGTCTGGCAACATTTTCATTCGTTACGTTTTAGTTTATTATTGATTTTCTTCAGTGCACTTTAATAAAGGTACAAAAACAATATAATTAACATAACTTTTACACTGGATTCAGTACATTTCTAGCTAGACACACCAGAGTTATAAAAAAACAGCTGTTCCGTGCAAAAGCGCATTTTTTTATTAAATGGAAAAAAATCAAATTAATTGTGTCCCGAATCCCTTTAAACAAAAAGAAATCAAATAAACTATGAAAGTTTCGTGAGAAAAACGCCAACCTACCCTCTACAGTGTGAAAATTACATAAACTGTTGTTAAGAGCGAAATAGATGCTTAAAATTTTTGTACGCAATTTAATTTAATAAAAGGTCTATGAATACCTAATACAGGGAGAATCTCCATTTGTTTCAGCAATTGCAATCTAAATGCATAAAATAATGCAGGTAGCTACAATTTATGCTGAAGGGTATTATGTATGTACATAGCTATCGTGCTGAATTACATTGAAAGTTGTGTTAAACTATATAAATACAATTTACGTAAAAACGAATTTAATTTTCACGAAATAACTTTTCCAAAACGATTTCGTGAAAAAAAAAACAACACCGTGAATTCCTGAAAAGTTTTAAATTGCCCGGTCAGTAAAATATAAACTGAAACATTGTTTCAAAGAAGCATAAAATATTTCGATGAAACTTTTCCTTGCGTATCTATGGAGAAAACTCATAAATTGTTTTCAGAATTTACAGCTGACAAGCAACATTATTTACAAAACGCTTTCAAAGTAATTGGTGTGGATTATTATGATGGACAAGAAAAAACCCGTTACAATTTTCACCGGAAAGTATAGCATAGTATTAATAATGTTTACTTATTAGTCACGAAACAAAATTAAATTAGGGACAGACTTATAATCGCATTTCTCTAATTTTCTAACTCATGAAATTCATAATTTGCAGTCTGAAAAATACTGGCAGTTTTCATCTATTTTAAAGAAAAAAAAACAAGAAAAAAGCATTAAGAAACATTTAAAAAAGGAACTCACCACGATATTACGAACGCAACAGCGGTTGGCACGAACTCTCGTCAAACTAAACCAATGTTAAACTGAGTCCGTGCGTTTAGGTCGGCGCTTTACACAGCACTGCGGCGTATCGACCGAACCAACGTATAAAATAAGCGCATAGCACGCGATGTAAGAGACATAAGTAGTAACCAGTAGTCCCTAAGATATTGTGCGTCCTACTTCACTTACGCTTTCATTGTTACCTGGACTAATTAAATATATTTGCAGAACAATGACTATATTTCATGTATCGCCAGACAGTTTGGTCGAAATTCAGAGGTCTTTATTTCAGAGTCGCACTTTTTCCTCCTTTGAAGTTGTATAATAGGGATTCGTTACGCAAGATGCCGAAATCATTTGAGAGTAAGCAGGAACCTACCAATCTTACCATTCTTATAATATAAGTGTTTACTTGATGTCTATAGGCCCGCACGACCGATCGGACAAACGATCTACTTTTGATTCATGATGATAAAAATCATTTGCAGTTCAAAATCACAGATCCGTCCATTATGCACAAGAAATTTTTGCAGCTTCTTTTGCCCTTCTCGTGAACAGACGATGCGTGTGGCGAGCGAGTGAAGCATTCTTGACCTTGGCAGTAACCAGGTAGAGTTGGGCACATGTTCAGAAGTAAAAAATGGAGGTCTATTTTTTATCGACCCAGAAACGAGTCGCTGTGCTGAGTCCATTGGTCAGACATTTATCAGAAGACTCCACAACTATTTAGCATTTTGAAATACCACTTACTACGTAAACTATTAAGAAAATAGTTAAAACTGCTAAAATTTTAGCCAGTCAGTAAGGTTGACAGGTGTTAGGTGGAAGAGCATAGGTGGCCCAATAGAAACAGCCGCGACTTATGTGTTGTAGGGCAACCCAGACAGGCACATTACTTTGTGTAAATTATTTCATCACCACTGCTCTCGTGACAAGACAAGATAGTGAAGGAAAACTTTGTGAGGAAACCGGCATGTCCTGGAACAAAAAATTCAAAGACATGTGACATCCACCAACCCGCACTGGGCCCGAGTGGTGGATAACGGCTCACTCCCTCTCGTAAAGAGGAGCGCTGTGTCCGACCAGTGGAAAAATTATAGGCTGATTATGCTTAGGCATCTAGGTGGTAAATGGTTGACTGTCCAGCCGGTCTTTTCTGTAAAATACTCACCGTGAAATCTTAGGTGAAGTGCGCTGTTATTCCTACTATTGATACCTCACTTCAAGCTCTCTTCACCTAAGTATTCACGGTGAGATTTTACAGAATAGCGCTGCAGGGTGCACCGACGTGTTTTTATGTATCTAAGTCTACTGCAAACTGCAATGGCAAGATATGGCCCCAATCTGTCAGGGTTGTGGGAAAGTCCGGAAAGGATACCGAGGCCCCTGGCAACACAGGCAATGAGAGAAACACGAGTGGGTTTTAGTCAGTAAGAGTAAGACACACCCTCCCGCTCCGCCCAGAGTGGGAGAGTTTATTTGATAATTTCCCACCCAAAAAAGACATGACCCCAACACTAGGTACCATATACACATACATTAGTTTTGGTTGAGTATATTATTTTATCCTGTGTAATTTAATTTTCTACCTTTTTTTATTTTTGTTGTTTCCTGTTTTTGTTTGTTTTTTTTAATTTGCTAGACTAAAATGACATTTGGTGTCGACATAAATAGGTTATTTTTTTTTTGTAAATAATCTAGTTAACGAGTGACTCTCACCAAGAACCACTGAATCATTCACTGTTGTCGTGTTGTCTCTGTAATATTCATTATTTAAGGTGTTATTTTTTTTTTAAACTCGATCGCAGCTGTCATTTTGACAGCTATAAACTTCTTTCAATCAATCAATCTTTATTTGTGAACATAAGTACAAAAAGGTGTCATTTATACATTTTAGCTGATCTTTATATTATTAAAGCTGTTAATTTTAATACAATATTAATCTTACTTCTAATCTTATAATCAGTTTAATATCACGTTTAATCATGAACACAGTAAGTACTATTAATATAATTATTATCTACTTATTCAAAAATTCCTTCCTGTGTATCGTTATTATCGTTGTTATTTTCACTATCCTGCTCTCTTCCTAAAGAAGTAGCTGCTAACAGTAAGTCACCATAAATGAGTTGTTTTTTAACTGGAACATACATACTCAAGCAGTTTTTGACATCCTGAAGTTTTGCTATTTTTAATGGTACCATCCTTTGATAATAGTCGCTGAGATCTGCGGTGATTTTGCCACCCATACTAACACTATATAACGTCAAATTCTTAAAATTTTGAGCAGTCATCGAGGTAGTAAATTCAGGGTTTCGGAATATTTGAAGCTGCCTTTTCGGCATACAGCTATTCCAGTTATTGATGGCTTAATATGAGTATCATACAGGTCCTTGTAATTCCAAATTTTTAAGATGCGATCTTCAAAATTTCCCTCATCCCTTTGATTATTTTCTAGAAAGAAAAATTAGAATGTATTATTGTTGCGTGAATTTTCTATCAGATCTACGTAAAAACCAGTCATGTGTACCTTTTCTGTTTTACTACGCTTTGAGTTCAAAGTCTCCATCTATTGGCGTCATAGTTTTCGATTTATTGGCATTATATCATTTGGATTTCATTGATCCAGGTAAGTGAATAGACAGCGATTTGTATTTTGCTAAAACACTTATAACAAAACAATTCTAAGTGTGTGCTCTGGAACTTTGTTGTGCGCGACGTAGTCTGCCAAAGCTGTTAAGACTTCATTTGGCCCTTTTTGTCCATAATTTTCAGTATATATACATGGACAACACAACTGTGTTGTCTCTCTCCAGCAGCCCTCTTCAACCGACTCCATCGCTGACTTCAGCGATGCCCTGGCCCCCGCGACCGTTCCAAGTCCCTCAGTGTCCATAGACACTGAGGAAGCTTTGTCTCAGGACAAACGGTGCCCGACCCCATTCACATATAGCGACATCGAGTCAGAGTACTCGTCTTCCTCTGCTCGCTCCAACCCCTCTTCTGAGGACGACGGCTTCGTGCCCGTCTCCGGAAAAGGGAAAGAGAGGAAGCAAAGGAAGGCGACCACTTCGCAGGCGATTAAGATCGCTGCCACGGAGGTAGTATCTACCCGCTCTCCCCCTGCCCCCGTGGCGCCCTCCGTCCTAAGCTCCACCCCGATTTCGTCCTCTTCATCCTCTTTCAAGGATAAGCAGGCCACTCCGGTCCCCAAAAAGGTCCCCCCACCCCCTCCTGTGTTTTTACAGGATAAAACCAAATGATTGGACGTCGCCAAATGGTGCGTCGACCTTAAGATCGGCTTCTCAAAAGCCGTCATTACCCAACAGGTTATCAAAATCATAGTCCCCTCGTCCCGAGATTTTACGGAACTTACCCGTGTCCTCAGAGCGAGAGGTCTGTTCACACTTACTCACTCCCAGAAAACCGTCAGATCCGAGTGGTGATCCGCAGGATACTCAAGGAAATCCCCTCAGCGGAGATTAAGGCCAACCTCGAAGCCCAAGGCATCCGCTATTGCCGCTGCCGCTGCGACACGGCCCGTCGCTGCTTCAACCACTCCAGTGGTCAGTCCGTCATTCCCAGTAGATCCATTCAGCGTGATCTCTGGGACCTTTTCAATCTTTTTCACGCCCCGCGCGCGTAAAATGGCCAACGAATTCATTGCTACCCGTAATTCCTGCGATCTCTCTCAGATCCAGAAGATCTTTCATGCGTATCCCGAGATTACGAAAGCCCTCGAACAATTCGCGAAACCCACTCAGTAATGGATGTATGAGTCCAAGCCCGAACTAAACCCCGATCCCTAAAGCTAGGCTTCTTTAATGCCAATGGCATTCAAGGGCAACGCGATAAAATCGTTGCCTTCCTCCGCGACCATCAAATAGACATTCTACACTTACAGAAAACTTTCTTAAAGCCCAGCCTTCGAAACCCGTCAAAATAAAAATCAAAATCAAAAGTCATTTATTCAAACTAGGCTGAGGATCAGCACTTTTCGAACGTCAAAATTACATAAGACAGTCCCCCAAAACGCCCACCCTTCGCCACTTCCTAGTGCTTTAGCTGAGAAGAAGAAGTGGCCAACAAACTCCCCAGCAGCACAGCTGTCTGTCCAGTTAGAGAAAAATAATGGATTATGAATGAATAATGGATGGATTGGAAATTGTTTTGCATATTATTGTATAGACAATAGTATGCAAAACAATTTACACCACGTGAAACACAAAACATTAAATTATTAGCCGTATGTCAGCTAGCACATCACACCACCTATACCAACAAAAAAAAAAGAAAAGAAAAGACCGAAAACTATTCTCAAGCAGAGATAAAAACGTAAACAGAACTTAAAACCTAAATAATAGCCTCCAAGGATAAAGGGCATGCCCGCTTACATATATCTACAGCCATAACAGTCACAAATGATGAACTAGGGCCATCAAAGTAAAATAAATAAACAGTTAATTACTAATAACAAAACAAAACAATGGTCAGCAAAACGACCAGTCACCACAAGCAGCACCCGTTCACGTGCATAACGCAAAAATCAGCCATTACCCCTCTCGCCATATTTGAGGGAAGGAGGCAACCCGACCCCCGACGCTACCGCAAGCAGTGACATCTAAGGGAGCATGACGAACTTGCTGCCGGTTGTAAGAATAATATAATCAGTTATCGAGGTCGCTAGCTAACCACATATTGAAATACAACTCAACAAAAACATTGTAATGAGAAGAATATGTCAATAATTAACGAAAATAAAATTTAAAATAAATTAACTTATACAGTCAAATAAAATAAACAATTATATGAACTCATATAACCTGTCACTAGGTAAGCTAATTCTGGAGAAAGAACATAAACATTGTCTTGAGTTAATCACAGCGACCAACAATTCTTATCGTTTAAGTAGTCGTTGATAGAATAGTATGCCCTTGAACAAAGTTTGGATTTTACTTTAGTTTTAAACGCATTAAAAGGCAAGTCTAGCAATGAAGAGGGTAGCTTGTTATAAAAAGTAATACCAAGCCCAAAAACGAGTTATGAACCTTGTGAAGCCGGTGAAATGGAGCACGTAATTTGTCCTTATTTCTTGTGCTAATATTGTGAATATCACTGTTTTTAATGTATAAGTGTATATTTTGCCTAATATATAAGATGTTGGAGAAGATGAATTGTGATGCCACCGTGAAAATACCAATATCTTTAAAAAAATCCCTCAGAGAAACTCTGGCACCTAGCTGGTAAATTGCTCAAACAGCTCATTTTTGAAGAGCAAATATATTTTGAATGTCAGCGGCTTTGCCCCACAGCAGAATACCGTAGGACATAACGCTATGAAAATAACTAAAATATACTAACAGAGCTGTATCAACGTCAGTGTACTGTCTTACTTTCCTGACGGCGTAAACGGCCGAACTGAGCCTTCCCGCTAGGCTTGATATATGAGGGACCCACTTAAGTTTAGCATCTAATGTTATGCCCAGAAAAACTGCCGAGTCTACAGTATCAAGAACCTCTTTATCCAAGACGATGTTGGGTCCTAGATTTCTAACATTCGGTAAAGCGAACTTTATACATTTTCTTTTCTTAGCATTGAGAACTAAGTTGTCGTAAACCAATCCGTAACAATTGAGAGTGCACTGTTTACGTCGTCAAAATCTTGTCTATTCCTTTCTACTTAAAAAGTAAGTGGGTATCATCTGCAAACAGTACAACGTCACAGATAACCTTTAAATATAATGGTAAGTCATTAATATAATAATAATAATAATACCATTTATTTCAGGCGTCACAGGCCCATAGAAAAAATACCATAACCTAATATACACTAAGAATAAGAATGGACCCAGTATTGAGCCTTGTGGTACACCTAACTGTACTAGAAGCCCGGAAGATTTCACACCATTAACATCTACACATTGCAACCTATTATGTAAATATGAACTTATTACTTTAAGAGCTTCATTTTGGACACCGTAATAATGTAGTTCACGCAAGAGCGTGTCATGTTGCATGCAATCAAAAGCTTTGGAGAGATCACAGAAAAGTCCAATAGCATTTTGCGAGTTCTTCCAAGCGTTAAATATGTATTTTAGCAGTGCAACGCCTGCATCTGTTGTCGAACGACCTTTTGTAAAGCCATATTGTTCATTATGAAGGAGGCTGTTTAAATTAAAATGTCTTAGCAACTGCTTGAGTATTAACTTTTCAAATATTTTGCTAAATGCAGGTAAAATAGAAATAGGCCTGAAATTGCCAACATCTTTTTTATTACCTGATTTAAATAATGGTATGACTTTACTATTCTTCATGTATGGGACATTCGTAAACTCTTAAACAGCTGACTAATAGCAGTACAATATAGAAAAAACAACAAAATGTGTTTTAGTAGAATTTGAAAGCACTATTCCAGCCTTTGGCTTTAAATATATGATGATACTAGCTGGTTATGAAGACCAAAGCTTGTAAATGGCTGGTTATCGCGATAAAGTCACACTTCATTTGAAGGTACGAGCTGTATTAGAAAAGCAAATTTCGCCATTGGCTTTTATGGTGTATTATGAGATGAGACTCAATGAGCTTAATAGTAGCTGATTAAGAGATTATATGCAGTATCTACAAATGCCGTACGAAGTATAAGAAAATCAGGTGACTGCTTGAGCTGTAAATTAGTGAATACGGGTATGATACACGTTAAGCAATACAGCCTCGAGTTTCCAATAATTCTATAATCACGTGACTATGACTATAGCCATGTGTGCTGCTTGGATATGTTGATGATGATATAATAACTTCCTGTCACTGTGTATTTGTGTGTGGGATACGAATTTTGTGTTGGATGGTACAACTAAAAAGTGAAAAATAAAAACATTTTTCAAAAAAAAAATGACTTCCGAAATTATAGTTTTCGGATCGGTTGGATCCGAAAATAACTTTAATTTTCGAAGTTTGCTTTTGTATTTTCGTTTCTTGCCGTTTATTTCCCACTTTCGACATTAAAGTTATTTTTCACTTTCTAGTGCATTTTTTCAAAAGAAAGTTTTTGTTTACCTCGGATTGCACTTATATTTTTAAGGGTGGGTCCTTTCGGAAACATACGAAAGGATCATATAGACGAAGACATAGAAATAAGGCAAAGTGAGGCTAAAAGCCTCATATTACAAAGTATTCATAAGTATAGTCTATTCTTTGACGACACGAATGCTTTCTGCGTTACTTTTCTTTTATACCGTCAATAATTATTAAAACCAATCTCGGGACTCCTCGGCTTTCAAAGCTAAGTCGTATAAAAGTTTATTAATTTCTAAGACCGTCCGTGGCTTTGCACAGTGAAACTTCATATTTCGTTTATTATAAAAACATGGGAGGTGCTACTATAAAAGCAATAAGTATTTTTATTTTAGTGTAAACTTTACCGTCCACTGCTACGCGGGATGTGCAGGGAGAGGTTACTCTCGTTGCTCTCGTCGCGCGTCGGCTAAACCGGCTGATTTTAATCAATTTTGTTCATTGGTTGTGAGAAAGGGAAAATAATTGAAACAAAATTATTTATGATTTGAAAAGCCGAGTTCATAGTTTTGCATGTGGCTGTAAGGGATTTTTCAAATAAATTAAGTATTCATGGAAAATGGGTACGTATTGCAATATCTAAAATTAAAAGAACTAACGTAAAATAACCTATGTTCAAAATCCCTAAAATCCCTAATACCTAATGATTGTTTCACTTATATTCAAAATACCGAAAGCTTAAAATGTCAAATGGATACTGAAGTTCATAAAGCTAAAACTTGAAATTCCTATAAACAAAGTTCCTTAAATTGGGTTACCTCACCGTCAATTGACCAAAATAAAAAATACCGATCTAAGTACCTATGTAAAGTTTGGTCACAGTTTTAACCTAACCTAACCTATTTCACCCAGTTCAAAATGATAAATCTTACAATCTGCCTGCGACTAGATAATTAGACCATGGTGAAAACATTTCTGCGGGAGATTGTAGGTATAATTCGTCATTTTGAACAGGGTGAAAGAGGTTAGGTTAGGTTAGAACTGTCATAGATTAATATACTGTTAAGAACTGTGACCAACCGCACGTGAGCCGAGCGAGCGAAGCGAGCGGTGCCGCGGCAGCGGCCGGCGAGCGCTACTTCTCAAAATAAAACAGATTTGTACCCAAATGAAATAATATATTTCTTGTAATCAATATCAATGGACAATACAAAATATGCATAATTTTAGGTATTTTGACCATATTGTATTTCAAATGTTGGTGTATCAAACTTAGGTGTAATAACTGTTGATATTTTAAACATTAGATTTTTAGTCCAATCAGTATTTTAAACTTAGGTAAGTCGTGGGTAGGTGTTGGTTGCTTAGGTATTAAAAAACATTTGGTATTTAGATTTTAGGGATTTTGAACGTAGGTTATTTTATGTTAGTTCTTTTAATTTTAGATATTGCAATAAAAAATCCCTAATATTCGAAATAAGTTTTCTGAAAAATGACGGGAGACTGACGTTTGAATATTATAAAAAAAAAACTACTTTTGATTGTAAACATTTAAAAAGATTTATTATCAACATCATTGTATGGTCTTCTTGCATGTGACTGAAACACTTTTATCAACTTCGATACATTACACAGCAGAAAAATAATGTTGAAAAAACCCAGTCAGTAATGTATTTTTCGTATTATTGAGCAAACCATATCAAGAAATTAAAAAAAAACACCTACATGGCTTCGGCTTTCCTTGAGATAAAATCTAAATTTTATTTTAAGATTATACAATATTGTCATTAAGTAAATCAAAGGCGAAATAAACTATATTTTCGAGAGCGCAACGTGATGAAACTATTAACAGGTGCTGTGACTGGTATGAATGGTTTAGCACCACGAAAACTGTACTTTTATAGTAACACTGACTTAATGTTTTAAATATTTCAAGCTTTCTCACAATTAGGTAAGAAATTGACAAGCCGAGCCTTAACTGCGTCGAAGAAAGCGAAGCTAAGTACACGTGCGTAGCATAGCCATGCGTCACTGTGGAGCGGCGACTTAATACGCAGTAGCTGCATACTAGTAAAGGCTTGGGATATTCCCACCAGATCATATCATGCTCAGCAGTCGAGCTTGCGACCACTACGAGGCATTCAAAAGATTCAAACGGGTTGTTATAATGTCAGTAGTTTTCAGGATTCTCCCTAACATCATTGCTGGACCTTTCTGTCTTCAGCCACCTTATCCTTAATCAATTTGCCCTGATCTGCGCTAGTAGTATCCAGATCTTTCTTTTTTAGAATTCCGTACCTCAAAAGGAAAAAAAAACGGAACCTTTATAGGATCACTCGTGTCTGTCTGTCTGTATGTCCGTCTGTCACAGCTGATTTGCTCCGAATGTACTTGACCGATGAAGTTGAAATTTGGTACACATTTATTAATTTCTGTGACCCAAACACGAACGCTTAACGTAATTAAATTATTTTTGAATATGGGGTCACTTTAGAGGCAAATTAGAAATTAAAAAAAAATGTTTTGCTAACTGTACCGCGTCACATATCAAATGAAAGGGCTTATTGTGAGGGTGTCATTTAAAAAAAAAAATATAAAATTGACCTTTAGCTCAGAAACTGCAGAGTCAAATTAAAAAAAAAAATACAAAAAATAGTTCTTTACTTATGGATTACAGGAAATCCTATAAGAAGTCTACGGTGTTAAAATAACATGCTAAATCTCTCAATATTGAGCGTACACACTTAATATTTGCAATTGAAATGTATGGGAGAACATGTTTTTCAACTTCAATCTTAAGTTTGTTCTTGGAACCAATTACCTTGGGATAAAAAATATGGTAGATAACATTCATTGTACGGAACCCTCACCACGTGAGTTCAACTCGCAAGTGTCCGGTTTTTTTTGTTATGTGTTCGATCTATGTATCTCGCGGTTAGTCTGCCAACGGTTCTGCCATCACAAGTTAAGCTAAGGCTTTAATAGATGAATAATGGGGCAGATGGCAAATGATTTATAACATCTTGAGGTCAGATGCCACGCTGTTTTGGCGTATGTCGTAGTTTACCTGATTTATTTAGCTGGTACTATACCTACGTATAGTAGATATAATATAATTACGTAATATGAAAGCGCCTGTATATGTAGGTAACCCTAATATAAAAAAAAAACTGGCCAAGTTCGTATCGGACTACGCACAATGAAGAGTTCTGTAGTTGGGAAGTTGGGATTAATTTATCCCATAAACAAACTTAATATTCATAAGCCATAAGTAATTTATTCATTTGTTTAACACAGGTACATTAGTGATGTTACGAGTATAAGTAATAAAGAGTAGGAAATGTTATGCCAGAGGGCGTACAAATGTCATGTTTAAATCAGTAAATTAAAGAATAAGCCTCGACTAAAAAAGACTTATTAAGAAAAACATAATAAAATTAATTAATAAAAAATAGCACTAGAAATAAATGTCAATAAAAAGAGAAACACAATAATAATGCATCAGCATTGCAATTCAGCGAGGAAATGCCGCCAGCATCCTCGGTACAATGCCCCGAGGGCCTTTTTTAGGCTTAACTTCGTATTAATTTAATTTAGTTAATGTTAATAATCATCTTGTAATTTGATTATGTAAATAAATGTTTTATTGTCAACATAATACTTACAAAATAAAATGTAACAAACTGAATACAGTAATAGGACAATATACAATATACAATACTAATGTCAATTTCTACAAGCAATGTGTTTTATTAGCATGTCAACACTCTGTCACAGAACAGAACATTGTAGTTGAAAAACATGTTCTTCCTTATATCGATATACGTCACGGTCAATTCTTCAACTGCAAATTTAAGTTGTTCGACTATTACTCGTTAACTTGTAAAGCCTACTTAGCTGTGATAGTTTCCCTTATAATTTCATTAAATGTACTACTGCCATGAATTTTTTCACATCTTCATAAATAATCATTTAGCTGGCACGGGGGGAGGGGGTGCTATAACAAAAATTAGCACTTTAATAATATTACGCAAGCGGATCCTTGAATCGAAAAGTGGTGTTCACCGACCTGCAATATTTTTGGACGGCCCATCCAACGATACCACACACTATGGGGTAGTCGAAAAAACAAAGTATCATCCCCACATTACGTGCAATATGTATACCCATGCCAAATTACAGCTTTCTAGTACTAAGCGTCTCTGAGCTACAGCGGGGACAGACAGACCGACATGGTGAAACTATAAGGGTTCCTTGTTTACTACGGAATCCTAAAAAGCAGGAATTGAAAGTCCATCCTCATATCACAGTGTCATGGTATAGGGGACAGATCTGCTACAGTCAGCGTCAAAAATACTGGCACGAACCGACTGTTCAAAATGATCTCGATGATGAACTTTATCTCGATTTGAAAACATTCTTGTCAGAATGACAGTTGTCGTGTACTTTCTTCATTTTGAAACAGTTCTTGTGTCATTGAATTAATATTTAATTTTCATAGTTGTTTAGATCATTTTGTTCGTCTGTTCGTCCCGATATTATTGACGCTGACTGTACCATTAACTGGCACAAATCTAGAGTCCAGACTGATGCTGAGCACTTCCTAAGAAAAAAACCCAGTAATACTGTAAGACGCGGGAGTCGAATCTAGGTAACCACGCTGAGCAGTCATACTTGTAAATACTAGAGTAAAGAAAGAAAGAAAATAAATTAATTTGACCCAGGTTAAGGCAACAGCAGTCATATCAGTTTGTAACAGTACCACTGAATGGTAGAAATATTTTTATCTCAAGGATCTTCATTTCACCTCCTTGACTAAGCTAGGTTCCTTC
Organism: Atethmia centrago; assembly: GCA_905333075.3. Classification (NCBI taxonomy): domain Eukaryota; kingdom Metazoa; phylum Arthropoda; class Insecta; order Lepidoptera; family Noctuidae; genus Atethmia; species Atethmia centrago. Next base: position 29,083,075 of record HG995374.1, read on the forward strand.
ACTTGCAATTTAATTGAGGTATATTTATTTGTCGAACAGATCTCAGCATTGGAAGTGCTGTCTCTTATCAAATTAAACTTCCGGCGCCATTCTTGACATTTCCGTCAGGACCAACACAAGATATCACCCACTCAAGTCCTCGCGCACGTATAGGAGAGGCGCGGGGAGGCGAAACGCCGGGGCGTAACTCCGCTGCTGCGAGAAATCACGGCTCAGCGGACAGAGCTCCGGCGATATCTCATGGCGACATGGAGAGTGCGATAGTCGCAATCCAGTGCTGGGCACGCCACAATTGCGGCGATAAGTTCCCTCTTTGAGGAGTGGCTAGAGAGGCGCCACGGCGTCCTATCTTCCACCTGACGCAGGTCCTCACCGGACGCGGCAGCTTCGGGAGGTTCCTGTATCGGATAAGGTGGGAGGAAACGTCCGGGTGTAACCACTGTGTGGTTACACCCGGATCACCCGGATCGCCCGGCGTGTGGATCGCCTGGAGAACACGGTGGAGCATACGGTGGAGGCCTGCCTGGCTTGGGCAGAGCACTGCCGTGTCCTTGTGGAGGCGATTGGCGGCAGAGATTTTTCGCGTCCTGCCCTGGTCCAGACCATGGTACGGAGCGAGAGGGCGTGGGCAGCCGTCACCTCCTTCTGCGATGCAGTAATGCTCATGAAGGAGGAGGCGGGACGGTTGAGGGAAAGGCAAATTTCGGGCCCTCTCGCCCCTAGCTGCCGTAGGAGACGCCCTAGGTGTCAGGAATCCCAGGCGGATTTCTGATGGCTTGCGGACGTAGCTTGCCGTCCGATAAGGACCAGGCCTGGGTCAATGGCACGTCGTGTTCCACGCCCTCCCGCTCCGCTCAGAGCGGGAGAAGTTATTTGATAAGTTCCCAACCAAAAAAAAATAAAAAAGATATCACCCACTCACTGAAATAATAATTGATGAGTTTATTAATAGCAGGGTGTTAAGTAATTCAAGCTGATTGACATGACGTCGGGAAATAATTGGCTTCATTCAAGTTTGTTTTTAAATTTTAATTGGCACTATAATGGCTGAGGATGTAAATAGATTTACTTTGTAACAGTACTCTTTTAGGAGTTGTTCCATGAAATGAAGTCCCCCTTCTTTGGGTCATTTGGCTACAAATCCCTAAAAAGAACCGATGGTATTACCACCACAACCGCCGTTACTTACAGACTTACTCTTTTCTAAAAAGTGTGTTCCATAGCCGATCTTTATGCAATCTGGAGAATGCTTTTGGATTATGTGGACTGCATCTATTCCGTTTTATCTTACATCACTAGCAGCTAGCTTTTATTTTCTTGTTTCACCACGGAAAGTCCCTATGGATGTCCATGTCGAGGGGTCTGTCAGACTCTTACTGACAAACAACGACCACGGCGTTCGCCTCCTACACTTGCACCGGGGATCATGGGATCTATTGCGATTTCCGCGATCCCCAGCTGGTGCCGGCCCGCCATTGCGGGCTACCTCAGGCTCACGGGGGGAATGAGGTGTAAAACTTCCGCGACGTTCAATAGGGGCGCGCCTGGAACACTACACGCCGCCACCTCGGGTCCTGCTATGTGGCGATGGATGTCCCCAAGTCCGTCACCCCTGGACCCATTTTCCATTTTTTTTTGGCTGGAAGTGGGCGTTGTTGCCCTCCACCGACGCCCGGTGCGACCGCTGCGGGCAGGGTGAGTGGAAGGGATCTTCCGCTCCCTTTCCGCAGCATCCTTCTGCGACATGAGAAGGATACCACCATGTGCCAGGACTCCTCACTGCCGACCATGGAGTTGACCACGGCTGGCAACGACAGGTTACTGCCTGCTCCTGAGACGAGGGCACGGCGCGACTCCTCGCAAGCGGCACACTCTGCCAGCGTATACCGCGCCGTGTCCTCGCGGCAGTTGACGCAGTGGTGACACCGGGTGCCGGCTCCCTATCTGTGCGAGCTGCAGATTACACCTAGATCAACTAGTAACTTGTCCTTGGACGAAAGTGTTGTATTTCAGTAGTTAGTCTATCTTGTCACCTCCAATCGTAACTCACACAAATATAAATGATTCACATATCCAGTAGATACATAACCCAAACCGGGAAATACCCAGACTGTCTACCGCTCCCTCCAAAGCCTCACCCAGACAAAAAGTGCAGCGGCTAGGGTGGAAGCATGCGCGATTAGGTGGCCGCGTTACGTCGCGAGTTGTCGTAGCGGATAGAGGATAGACTGTGTTTTCACAGGGTAAAACAATAGACGATTGCTCACTAGTAAATGTTTTTGATATTTATCACCGTCACTTTGACGGTGATAAATAAGCAATATCAGAGGTAAAATAACTGTGATAGGACTGTAGCATAGTATAAAGAGAGGAAGTAGGCTATCTCCGGCCCAATCCACGATATAATTGCCTACTGTCTCAGGGTTGTCACTTTTAGCTAAATTTTAATTTAGTGCCTATAAATTGGCAAGGGTCGGGAAGTTGTATTTTTTACTTGTATTGTCTGGGTACAGGGTTTGTGAGGTCGGTTTTACCTAAACGATGATGAAAAAAAAAACATCGTTAAACAACATAAAAAAACTAACGCGGCAGGCGTTAGTTTTTTTTTATGTTGTTTACTCTCTCTTATCTTAGACTATTTTATCTTAGACTATAATCAAATTTGCTATGATTCCAACTTTGGTCTATTTATCTGATTCACAATTAGTCATTTACTTTTTTTTTATTATGATGTTATAACTGTAAGTAGGTACTCGTACTTAGTTACTATACCTACCTACAATACTGAGGAATCGGCATGACTAAACTTAAACAAAGCAATAGCGGCAAATCAATTGACAGATCAAAAGTACCTAATACATTCTAGTGGAAAAGTAGGCCTACCTACTTCCTCTGTCTGGTAGAAAACCAAAACAACAAAAAATAAATAAGTAGGTATCTCATCATCAAGTAAAAAATATATGCTAGAATAAGTGACTTGCTTACCTTTCCTATTCAATAGGTAATCTGAACAGAGACAATTCTGGAATCGATGAATTATTAAGACACCCAAGCACACAGCAATACGTTCTCTTGCGATTATCACACATTTTTCATTCATTTAGCGGTGCCGAAAAGCCGTGACGCGCGAACCACGTGCGGTGTTAGCCCCGACTGGCGTACTGAGAAACGGGTCGAGATCTTGTTTAAGTGTGCGTGCGGCGACGCATAGATACTTTGGCGCACACATACCAGCCGCGCGCGGTGCGTTTGCATGAAGATAACATACTTCCCCTCTTAATACTATGACTGTAGTAGGCAAGAAGAGGGTAGTCTGTGTTTTCACACGGTAAAACAACTGACGGTCGCTCGCTTGTTAGGTCACTCAGTCCTGTCCACCTGTTGATCTATTCTGTAAAATAGGACGACTGGCATATTCACTTAGTGTTCACCACGCTATGGACGCAAACAGTAGTTTCATGTTTGACATATCGCGCCCGCCTTAGCACCCGTGGAAGTTCCTCAGCCTGGACGAGCCCTAACTCGGACATCGCACCCCTCAGACTTGCATAGTACACGACATTGCGTGACTCACACCATTTAAAATATTGTTAACTAATTCATTTAAATCAGACGTTTTGATACCAGCTTAGCATGACGTTTTCTATTTCTTCAAAGAATAGACATATGTAGCTCTTTCTATAAAAAGTGACATTTCGTTTCTCCATGTTTCACATCGCACTGTAGAAATCCTTCTGCAATCTGTCATTTTGTCTTTCGTTTCTAACTATATTGTGTGTGCTTTTTTATGTAGACTATTTCAGAAGAAAGTTTCTATACCGATATGTCAAAATCACACTGACAACTGACTGTTGTCTAAGATAGTGAAGACAATTTGCATTTTTCTATTCGACGGCCACAAAGTATATACGGTTATATAAAAAATCATGATTTTACAGCGTTTTAAACGCAAAACTATGGTAATTAATAGAAGAACAAGGCTATCTTCTCCTATTTTACATCATTTAGTTAATATTCTTATTACCAAGTAAATGGTAAAGGCCAATAGAGGGCGACACTGAGAGTTTTTAGAACTGGCCACTTGTAAACGATATTATAAAAAAACAGTCAGCAAATTTTGAAAATTTTAAAATTCGCAAATAGTTGCCAATAATATAATAAAAGTTATTAAATATTCTATTAAATATTATATTGAACATTGTTTGTGTCGCGTCAGAATAAATTTAACGGAGAAAATTTTCGTACAATGATTTTTTATGACTTTCGATGTCATTTTAGTCAACAAGAAAGTTATGGTAGACTTCGATTGGCCTTTCACGATGAAGCCGTATCTTGTGCCACTGTTAACAACTGGTTTAATGAGTTTAAACGTGGTCGCACTAATCTCACCGATGATTTGCGTGAGGGACGGCCTTCTACGGCGACGACTGAAGATAACATCAGTGTTTTGCGGCGTATGATAGAGACTGACAAAAGAGTGACTTATCAGCAGATTTGGACAAGCTCAGGCATCGGTATGAATCAAGTGCACAAAATCCTCCTAAACATTTAGCGTTCAAGAAGCTTTGTGCCTGGTGGATACCTCATAATTTGACAGAGGCCCAAAAACTCCGTCGTGTTGATTGGTGTCGTAAAATGGTTCAAAGATTTAACAGAGGTGACTCAAATGCTGTGTTCGACATACTTACAGGTGACGAAAGCTGGATTTATTGTTACGATCCTGAAACTAAGAGATAGTCTGCTGTCTGGGTGTTTCCATCCGAGGAGTTTCCAACTAAAGTGAAGAGAGGTTGAAGCGTGGGAAAAATGATGGTGTCCTCGTTCTTTGGAATGACCGGTCGTTACGCAACAATTGATTTAGAGGATCGAAAAACAGTTACTGCAGGGCGGTGCACTAACAATTGTTTGCCACTTGTCTTGGAAAAAGTTCGGGAGAAACGACCTCGCAGTAGGATCCTCCTTCACCAAGACAACGCCTCGTCACACACCGCCAAGCAAACAATCGACTACTTGGCGACGTCAGACTTGAAATTACTCACCCGCCCTATAGCCCCGACCTCGCACCTTGCGATGTTTATTTATTTCCGAAAATAAAAGAAAAACTTCGAGGAAAACGTTTTATGGACGCCGAGGAAGCAGTGGCTGCGTTTCAAAATACCGTCGAAGAGACCCCTAAGGACGAGTGGGTAATGTGCTTTTCTCAGTGGTTCCATCGGATGCAGCGATGTATTGATGTAAATGGACACTATTTTGAAAAGATATAATAAAACTAATAACTTGCTAGTTTGTTTAGTTTTTGATTTTCTAAGAACTGTCAGTGTCACCCTCGTATTACTATTATATTTTTTGTTCCAAAATATGGTACGTCGACACTTTGAGAAAAAAAAATTGTAGTTTTATTTATATACGTGACTACGGATAGTAAATATATCAGTAAAAATATTGAGAATCAAAAAAAAAATGACAAAACAATTAATTCTGAGTCGAATTTTGTAAAAGAGTGAATTTCGTAAAACGCGCAGTTGACTCTTTCGATTTTGCTGGCTTTCGTACTTTCTACACGGAACGTCATTTTTGTCTTTTCTTCCGTAGACAAAACCGTGATCGTGCTAAGCCTGCTGTTGGATTGCAATGCAAGTTGGATTTGTGTCGTTGGCACGCTATAGCATTCACCCCAGTGTGAATATTATTATAATGATGTTATGAAGTTATTTTATTTGAATATTCTGTTTTTCAAGCCCTCTCTTCCGAATAGGGGAACTATTGTGAGATAAAGTTAAATGAGTTTAGGTTTGAAAGGAAAAAAGGCAAGCCTCTGCCTGGAAACAGAAACCCTTTACAACAATAAGTAAAAAATCTAAAGAATGATTTAGAAAATAAAAATCAGGTTGATTGTTCATGGGAAACCAAAACAACAATAACTACCTTATGATTTAATAACTACGTAATACACAAAGTTACACTTAAATAATTATTCATTCTTATAATGTTTGTGGCAATTAATTTTACATTTGCCAGACCCACAAGTAGATTTTTCCTTGCCATTCTCAAAATAGTTCACATTTTCACTGAATTCATTACTATTATTGGTATATGAGACATCACTACCATTAACAAGCTTACTCAAATCGTTTTTAAGATAGCGTTTGGCATTATTTACTTCCATATCCATTAACTTACTGGCACCATTTTCAATTGTAGCTTTTGTAACATCCAAATTATTTGGAACATCATTGTTTCTTTTCTCATTATTTTGATTGCTAGCTTTGATGGTACTCATTTGTGCTCTAAGCTGTTCCCTGGGCTTTTTGATGTAAGTTTTGATGTAGAAATCGATGAAGAGTACCAACATGAACAGGTTTTGTGGTAAGAATATGGCACTCGTCCAACGAGGGTACTCGCAGTCAGTCTTGAACACTATAGTAGTCATATGAACTACACACCAGAAGAATTGTAGCTGAAAACGGAAATTCAGAAAAACATCAAGTTTAATCGGTGAATGAGATGATTGAAAGAAAATTGCATGATTCATTGTTGAATTCTATTAAAATATTAATCATCTTTTTCTTTTAGTGCAGCTATAATTACTGAAGGTTGGCCATCAACTCCGAATATATATCTTTGCCCTTTGCAAAAACTGAATAAGTAACAGCGGGACCAACCCTCACTGGGCACGCGTGGTAGATTACAGCTCCCTCCTTCTCATAGAGAGGAGGCCTGTGTTCTAGCAGTGGCAACATTATAAGCTGATTCTGCTGATAACTATTGCGAGATTGTGCAACAATATCCATATTATCCTCCTGTTTTCTTAAATTAACTATAAAATAAGCCTCTAGAAAGCTTAAACCTTAAAAAACGAGGTAAAAATATCAAAATTTTACGAAATACTCACAATCTGCAACTGAGTCACATGTTTCTTTATCCAAATTATATGTTTGACGCTTGGCACGGCTACCGTCAATAGATAATACGAGTACATCACAACATGAACAAATGAGTTGATCACTCCAACCAATGTACCGTGTCCGCCTGGAAATTAAGATATTTAATTAATTTAGTAAATTAAAAAAAAAATACAGGGAAAAGTCTATAAGCAAAGAAATCACTAGCATTGACCAATTGAGGACTAGAATCCAGGCAGCAGCTAGAGAAATCAGCGAAAGCGGGTTTGCCCGACGAATTAAACGGTCGTTTATTCGACGTTGCAGAGCGTGTATAGCTGTGAATGGTGGCCATTTTGAACATTTTGTTTAATTTTAATGATTGTAATCATGACAAAGATTAATAATAAATGATAAATAAAGTGATTTGTTTTTTTTTAATTCTTTGTTCAAATACCTAAAGTAACAAGTTAGGTCTAGATAACTCTGCAATAGTAGTTTTTTTTATACAAATGGGCACTGACACTGTAGTGTATTTTTTTGCAAATATCGTAAGTAGTAACGCAGTAAAGTTTAAAAAAGTAGTTTCATGAAAATCTTCTTTTCTTCAATTAAAATTGAATATCTTTTTGTTAAATTATTGGATCTGTTATAGTGATATCCTTTTGAAATCGGTATTTAGTAGGCATATTATTAAATGCATGGGCACTGTGTAGTACGTTTTTTTTACAAAAATCGCTCTTGGACTTGAAGGTGTTTTAAAAATTAGGGTTAAAATTAGAGAACAACCAACTTATTCTTCAAAAGAGCTGAATTTACATAAAAAAAAAATAATTTATCATGATAGCTCTAGTATTCAGCAGTAATTAACAAAAAAAATGGTTTTTGTTGAAACTACAAACAAATTTGTAAAAAAAGATAGAAATTTCGTAAATAAAAGACAAAAAGGAAATATTTTCGTAACCCTTGGGTAAAAATGGTTAAAATTTTTAATTGTTATAGTTAATTATCTGGTTCATCGAATCCTCAACGGTGGACCACTACTTACGCCACACCCTGTATAGGAAATACGTTCTAATTCTTGTGTTTAAATTCTTTTTCAGTCTCCTATACACTTCGATTGAAATGTACAAACATCAATGAAAAAATATACATTAATCGCAGGTGAGGTGGAAGAGACTTCTTTAAAAAATAAGCATCATCTTTGTACGTATTTTTCTGTTTTTTTCTTCTTGTCTGTTTATTACGGTGTGTACATAAATGGTTCAATAAATTAACTTTTTTTTAGGTAGGCCTTCCTTTGGAGTTCTAGTTCTCCAAGGTAGTATTTTGAGATCGCTATGTTTTGATTTCTACCATCAACGAATAGTTTATCATGAGATGGATGTTATTGCAGAGCAAATTGCAGATTTATTAACTGGTTTTAACTGGTCTACTTTTCTGACTGACACATCAGATTGGCTGTCTATTCTACATATTATTATTATAAAACAAATTCCCCCCGCTGCGTCTGTCTGAACGCGATAAACTCAGAATCTACTAAACGCATTTCACCAATGGATGGAGTGATTCATGAGGAAGTTTTAAGTGAATATTTCATTAGGTTTTGTATAAATTAGCTGAAATATGAAGATTTTTGTTGAAGATGTCAGAAAAATCATGACAACTGGCTGGCTGGCGCCAGTATAGCTCATACTGGCGTGCGCTACGTAAACCGTACGAGATACATAAAATGTATATTCTAAAGGATTGTTTATCTTAAAAAGTTCTATAAAAAGTCTAGGATAGATATGTCTATCTTCTAAAGCCATCCTTTGAAGATAGCATAAATATGTCTATGACTTTTGTTGCACACTAACATAATTTCATCGTTCCAAAAATTATGTTCCTATTTTTCATTTTTGTTTATTTTACCAATGTATACCAACATGACAGTAGGTACTACTTCAGAATTATTATCACTGTAACCTGACTCATCATTCTCCTGCCCTTATCCCAATTTATTTGGGGTCAGCGCAACATGCCATTTGCTTCCAGGCTTCTCTGTGCGTCATCATCTCGATAGTCACTCCCTTTCTAGCCATATCATCTTTCACACAGTCCATCCATCATTTCTTTAGTTTTCCCCTACTCTTACTAATACTCCAAACTTTTACCACGACATTTTCATCAATGCTCCTCATCACACCCATTGGTATGGGTGTGCGATGCGGAGATATGAGAACAAAAAACAACCGATTTCTACACAAGGTTTCAGTCATCAGTGCCACTGTTAGACTTCCTCTTATTATACTAATGTTTTATTCTTTTCCATTCGCATAATACCACGCTTTCCTCTTAGCATTCTCATCTCAGCTGCATGCAATTGCCTTTCATTCATCCCTTTTGTGGCCCAACATTCTGATCCATACAAGACAGCAAGTCTTTTTTTTTGAGTGGATATTTTATCAAGTAACTTCTCCCGCTCTGGGTGGGGCGGAAGGGTGTATCAAACTCTTACTGACTAAACCCACCCATGTTCCTTCCGTAGCCTGTGTTGCCAGGGGCCTCTGTAATCTTTTCGGACTTCCCGCGATCCCGACAGGCATCGGCCCTAGTGGACCCCTACACTTGTGCTGACATCTTTTTGAGGCGCGCGTGGATTTGAGGTGTGCGAGGAACACAACGCGCCGTCGAGCCGGACCTGGTCCTTATCGGACGACGAGCTACCCATTACTTACCGTCCGCAAGTCCGTGCCGACGGTGGCCGGAAATCCAGCTGAGATTCCCGATGCCCAGGGCGTCTCCTGCGGCGGCTAGTGGAGTGAGGGTACGAAATTTGCCTCTCCCTCACCCACCCCACTTCCTCCTACGCGAGCATTACTGCTTCGCAGAAGGAGATGACGGCTGCCCATGCCCTCTCGGTCCGTACCGTGGCCTGGACCAGGGCCGGACGCGTGAGATTTCCTCCACCGTTCGCCTCCACGAGGACACAGTGGTGCTCTGCCCAAGCCTCTTAGGAACATTTGGGAGCAGTTAATAGAAATTTACATAATAATGCCGTTTATGATACCTCATAAACGGCATTATTATGTAAATTTCTCATTTCAGGCAAGCTTCATGTGCAGAAGGAATTATTGCCAAACTTCCTTGTCTTCAACATAGTCTTTAATCTTATAATATGCGTTTTTGATATGAACCCGTTTGATGTGGGTTATAAACTTTCGATCGCTAAGTTCTGTAACCGACTTTGGCAACTTGTTATAAAAGCGGATACTGTTGATAACAAATGATTTACTTGTTTTTGTTAATCTAAATTTGCGTATCACAATTTCATGTTTACTACGTGTATTTATATTATGGAAATCACTTCTTATTTTGAAAAGACCTAAGTTTTTGCGAACATACAAAATACTTTCGAAGATATAAAAAGAAGGCAGAGTTAGCACATTAATTTCTTTGAATTTGTTTCTAAGGGATTCACGAGGATCCATTCGATAAACCGCGCGGATTGCCCTCTTTTGTAAAATGCTCAGCCTTGCAATCTACATAAGGTGCCGATCCCTACAGCAGAACGCCTTAAGACATAATACTGTGGAAATAAACAAAATATACTAACTTAGCTGTGGCTGTATCAGTCAATTCCCTATTTTTTCATACTGCATATGCAACTGTACTTAACTACCTGAAAGAGCTCTAATGTGGGCACCCCATTGCAGTTTCGAATCTAGAGTAATTCCTAGAAATACAGTTAACGTAACCACATCAAAGTTTTGAATTTCGACCCACTTGGGGTAGATACATTTAGTAATAAGAACTTAAGACATTTTGTTTTGTTCGTATTAAGTAAGAGATTATTAGCTTCGAACCATTTTGAAAGAACAGTCAAGCTACCGTCGACGTGTAAAACATCCGTATCTTTTCTACCTATTTTAAAAATAAGAGAAGTGTCATCAGCGAATAGAATTATATCCAATAAGTTAGCCATCATGTAAGGAAAATCATTAATATAAACTAGAAATAGGAAAGGGCCTAGAATTGAACCATGAGGCACGCCCATCTTTACTAGAGACCCCGAGGACGTCACCCCGTTAACGCTTACTTTTTGCTGCCTGTTGGATAGATAGGATAAAACAAGGTCAGCAGCTTGTCCACGAATTCTGTAGTGGTGTAATTTACAGGTCAGTGTATTGTGGTCAACGCAGTCAAACGCTTTTGAGAGGTCACAGAAAATGCAAATAGCATCCTAGGATTTTTTCCAGGATTCCCAAATGTGACTGATGAGTTTTACTCCTGCGTCAGTCGTCGACCTACCTTTCGTGAAACCAAACTGGCGTCTATGTAAAATCCCATTTGAATTGAAATGTGACAACATCTGGTCTAGCATAATTTTTTCATATATTTTACTGAATGCTGGTAACACAGATATAGGTCTGTAATTAGAGGGATCACTCTTACTACCAGATTGGAAATTGGTACTACGTGTATATATATTTGGTACTATGTTTCATTAAATCAGGAAATGTACCGTGATCTAAACATTGATTAAATATGCCTGTTAGGATAGGGGCTATTGTTTCAATGATATCTTTAAGAACCTAAACGGAAATCCCCCATAAGTCTTCAGTGTTCTTTATGTTAATACTTTTGAATGCCTTTTTAATTGTCACAATAGAAATAGGCTTGAATTCATAACTTGGAATGTCCTTAGAGAAGTGTTTTTTGAGAAGAGGTTCAGCTAATATAGGTGATGAGGGTAGAGATTTCGTAACCGGGATATTGATAAAGAAATTTTCTAGTGTCTCAGCAACTTTTACTTATCTGAAATGGTTTCATTATTAATTTTTAAAGACAATAATTCTTTCTGATCTTGCGGTTTTGTGTTTTAATTACCTGCCACACAGCTTTTATTTTATTATTAGAAGTACTCATTTTGTTACTTATTAATTTAGATTTAGCTTGAACGTAGACTCTTTTGAATATTTTAGAATATTTTCTGACAAAATTATGAAGGGCTTGATCAGAAGTCAATGACTTCTCGTAGTACAAATTATATAATATATCTGTGCTTTTTCTAATGAAAAAGCAGTGCAGCAGTGGCCCATTCATTAAATTTTGGTTTAGTATTGATTGTAACTTTTTTACAGGACACGCTTTATTGAATTCTTAGCATACTGTAGAAAATAATGTACCGTAGTTTATATTGGGGTCTTGTGAATCAAAACTAGCTGTTGAAAGATTGCTAAGAACATTACTATTAAACATTTTCAATTTATGTTTAGTTAGAGATCTTAATTGAATGGTTTTATCTGCATGTAACTTTTTACCTAGGCCAAATGATACAAGTTGATCAATATGGTATGACCTGATACCACTAATTAAGGAAGAGTCTTTTATTTTAAAATTAGTAAACACATTGTCTATGCATGAAGCTGAGGTTGCTGTTATTCTAGTTGTTTCATTAAATATTTTAAATTAAATGATTTAAACAATGATATAAGCTGACATTTATCTCGTGAATTAACTAATAGATCAATATATAGGTCACCACAAACAAAAACTAATTTATTATTTTTAAAAAGTTTGCTTAGTATTTCTTTCATAATTATTAAAAATGATGACAAGTTTGATGCTGGTGGTCTATAAACACATAAGAAAGTATGACCTTCAACCTCTGCACATGCTACCTCACATAAACGACGAACAGAGCAAGCAGCGATATCCTTCCTTTCCTTATGTCTGAAAATACTTTTACATAATATCAAGGTTTTACATAATAGGGGGTGGCCCCTATTGAGGACCTGTTGTACGCACTGGCAACTGAATAATTATTTACATTAAACAACATGCTATCCGGTCTTAACCAGGTTTCACAAAAACATAAGATATCCATATGATATTTATCTATTAACAATTCCACGTCTAGGATTTTGCCAGAAAAACGATTTACATTTTTGTGTATAGTAAAATATTCTTATTATGCTTCTCTTTTGTCGAGTAAGTAACAGGAAATTTCACTATTCCTAAACACTGAATAACACACCCTGTGTAGGTATGTAAACAATTGATCCGTCGTTGGTGATAATGGCAACAATTTAAAATATGTTTTATATACTTTTTCTGAAATCGCTGAGAACGGCTTCAAATCCGGACTTCGAACTTTAGCTTAATACTTTGAATCGAAAATTCTGAAGTCATAGGTTCTCCTCTGAATGGTTCTCGTCACTCTCGTCCGACCCGCCAGTTTCTACGAAATTTATCTTTTGCACATTCGATTCGATTGCAAATCGACACTGAGACGTTTTGTGGTTCTTGTAACCGCAAACTGAACACTTTCGTTGTTGATAACCGATTCATTTTACTCGAGTTTGTTTTCGATTTTGTTCAACGGCTCATTTGACGGTGACGTCACTGCCGACGACGGTGCTGCTGCTCCCTTGCGTGCGCTGTGCACGCTCTCCGCCAACTCTACTGCTTTAGCCAGTGTAGTTTCTAGAAGGTCACGCGCGAAAAGCTTATCATTCTCCGGTCCTGGCCGCATACTCACAACAAAACGGTCACGCAGCGCCTCTTCTCCATTCAGAAATCCGCAATACGTGGTCAGACCGGGAAGCCTAGCAGCCCACTGCGAAAATGTTTCTTCCAGACTTTGAATAGCGGCATAAAAATTATACCGCTCGCCAAAACCACATTTTTTTGGCGTAAAGTGATTGTCAAGAAGAGTGAGAATGTTTTTGAAAAGCACTTGCGATATTTCCTTTGGAAAAGCCAGATCTGCCGCCAGCTTGTACGTGACATCTGTGAGTGCGCTCAGCAGTATTAACCGTCGTTTCACACCTATTGGGTCCTTCACATTGTCGACATCGTTCGCAATGAACCATTGCAAAATCCGCTGAATACTCGTATAATTTTGCCATGACTGGCTGTTATTGTCAAAACTCGATAAAATACCGAAGTGAGCCATGTTTTGATTTATTTTGTCGTGTGTCCTCGTCGCCGATTACAGTAATTAAATACGCATACACATACAAAATAAAGTTAAGGTTAAAACATTGAAAAAAATTACGAAACTGTTGTAATTTTTTTTCACAGTACTTTCATCCGCAAACAGATCGTTTGTTGTATCAGAATCCAAGAGACCATTAAGTGTGGCCAGAGTAATTGCGGCGATAAGTCCCCTCTTTGACGAGTGGCTAGAGAGGCGCCATGGCGTCCTTACTTTCCGCCTGACGCATGTCCTCACCGGACACGGCAGCTTCGGAAGGTTCCTGTGTCGGATAAGACGGGAGGAAACGGAAGAGGAAGAGGCGGGACGGTTGAGGGAAAGGCATATTTCACGCCCTCTCGCCCATAGCTGCCGCAGGAGACGACCTGGGAATTCCGGGCGGATTTCCGGCCACCGTAGGCGGGTGCTTGCGGACGGTGAGCAATGGGTAGCTCGCCGTCTTATAAGGACCAGGCCCGGGTCGACGGCGCGTTATGTTCCACGCGCGCCTCAAAGAGATGGCGTCAGTACAAGTGTAGAGGTCCACTAGGGCGGATGCCTGCCGGGGTCGTGGGAAAGTCCGAAAGGGATACTGAGGCCCGTGGCAAAACAGGCAATGGAAGGAACACGTGTGGGTGTAAGAGTCTAACACACACTCGTTATTTTATGATTTCCCACCCAAAAAAAAAAGGTTCTTGTGGATTCCACACACACATTATTTTATGAAGAAGTAAAGATACATTGTTGTACATTACCTGGGAAATAAGTTACTGCGGCCCATATCAACATACACATCCCAGTGTGGTGGTAGATATGCAGGAAGGTTACTTGGTTGAATTTCTTTCGTAGCACGAAGAATACCTGAAAAATAAATTTAAATGACAAATTAAAAAGAAAGAAAGATAATTCATTTATTTACAACGTGTTTTACGTAATACAGCTAATAAGTGCAGAAAAATGTGGAGTGAACCAAAGGAATATTAAAAGTCACAATAAAATATGTTAAAAACTCCATAATTATATGACACATGCTTCGAAAATTCCACTCGTTACCCGTGGTCCCGGTGGGTTGACCCATTACCCATGGGTAATTTTAATTACCCGTGGTTCTATGGCATTAGGGATAGTTCCCGGACTTTTGACTATATTGATAGAAAATGAAAACCATCAGTTACTCATTCATAAGCAAATAAAACAATTCCATCCTTGGGAAAAAAACGTACTCATACCAGAAGGATATTGAAAATGAATTCATAACCGATACACTAATTACTTAAGATGTAATGACAGATAAACTATCTTAAAATTTCTAATGCGTATCAAGCTGATATTTTGCTAGTAATTAATTCCATTAGTGTATCGGTTATAAATTCATCATTTTCGATTGTAATTTTTATTCTGGTTCTAACTGGATTATTGTTTTTATTTTATGTGATTTGATTAAAATGTTCAGGAGACGCATTATATATGCGCAATTTTTTAAAATTGTAATTTTATTTTAATTTATATCGACGTGCATATTTTTAAATAGATTTAATTGGTCAAGGACGGCTAATGAGACACAATTGATTTTCTATTGTTTGACTCCGAATCGGTGTCGCGCGGGGCTTAGCCGGTTAAGGTACATACAGGTTGAAATTGAAAACTTGCGACAAACTGAAATGGGACATTGTATACATCATTATTAACAACTTTTAATAAGGGACCAAAGCTGTAATCCCAAAAAAAAAATCTGCTTTTCCTACATTTTGATGAGGTATTGCGAACATAATTGTAGGGGACAGGAGTTTTTTTTTTGGGATTGTAGCTTTGGTCCCTTAGTAAAAGTTGTTCATAATGATGAGTACAATCTCCCATTTCGATTTGTCGCATGTTTTCAATGTCACCCTGTATAGGTCGGATTATATTAAATTATTGATAACTGTGCACTAATTCTAAAAAATAGTTCGTTAAGGATTAGTTATTTGACGATTCCTGTTTTGCTGAATGTCACTTACTCATGTCAAATAAACACGGAACTCCAATAAAAAAATAAGAATGAATTAGACGGATATCAAGTAAAATATTTTACTGACCGCTATATGTTCACCCTAGATAAACAAACTTGAGAATAAAACGTCTAGCTGATGTAACTGCTGACCGAAAAGCTGGCGGCTTTCTCGCGCAACGCATCAGCATTGCAATTCAGCGAGAAAATGCCGCCAGCATCCTCGGTACAATGCCTTGAGGGCCTTTTTTAGGTTTAACTCGGTTTTAGTTTAATTTTGTTAATGTTAATAATTATCTTGTAATTTGGTTATGTACTTGAGAATTATAAGATATCATCCCCACATTGCGTGCAAGGGAAAAAAATGTTCTCAAGATTTAACCACTTTGTTGGCGTAATTAATATATATACCTACACCAAATTACTGATTTCTAGTACGAAGTGTATCTGAGCTACAGCGGGGACAGACAGACAGACGGAAATGGCGAAACTACAAAGGGTTCCTTGTTTACTACGGAACCCTGAAAACGGAACCCTTGTAGGATCACTCGTGTGTATAACTGTCTGTCCATTCGTATGTCATAGCCGATTTGCTCCGAATCTACTGGACTGAGTAAGTTGAAATTTAGTACACGTATGAAATTCTGCAACCCAAACACGAACGTGTAACGTAAATAAATGAATTTTGAATATGGGGTTCACATTTGGTTGATAAACTAGAATATGAAAAAAAAAGTTTTGAAAATTGTACTATGTGACATTGGTTTAATTATAGAAAATAGATGAAAATTTCCCATTATCTCCGAAACTGCAGAGCCAAAATTTTGAAAAACTTTTAAATTTAAGTTTTATACTTATAGATTACAGGAAACCCTATAAGAAGTCTATGGTGGAGCAGTGGTGGCCCAGTGGTAACGGCCCCGACTTACGAATGGTGGTAGGTCGTGGGTTCGAAAAAAGTGGTGCCAGCACTTAAAAGTACCTATCAAATATAAAAAAATGGCTTTGCTGGCACTCACCTAAAAAAAATGACAGAGTCGCACTACGGCCGCTACGCGTAACGTCCGTTTATGGCCCTATTGTATTCTTGAAGGTGCATTATTTCTCGGCTCAGTCGCGTTACTGCTGTTCTACCTAAGTACACTTAATCTTAGAAGTGCCTGTGATGAGAAAATAATCACACAGATCAAATAAACATTTTGTGAAGCATGGTACTAGGCGAGCAGACTTATCAGGAGATAAGATCATCACATGTACTAGAATTTGACCAAGGTTTCAAGATGATTTTCCTTTGACACCACCACACCCGTAGCTCGTATCAATAAACCAGGCCGTCACACTTTCCCTCCCCGTATCATTGGGGAATCAATGCCAAGAATTTGGCTTGGACTCCCGGTATACGGATACCCGGGGCAGGATGGTGGAGGACTGGACTCTGGAGACAAGCCTGGTCGTCCTAAATCGGGTTTCTGTCCCCACGTGCGTGCGGATGCGGGGTGAATCAGTGGTGGACCTCTCGTTCGCCAGCCCCGCTCTGTCGCCGCGTGTAGTTGACTAGCGCGTCATAGCGGGGGTGGAGACCTATTCCGATCACCGGTATATCCGGTTTGACGTCTCGGCGCAGACCCCGAGCCACGCCGATCCGACAGGCCCCGAGTGGTCCGTGGTGGGTGCTAAAGCAGCTGGACCGGGAACTCCTCCTAGAAGCCTCGATTGTGCAGGCCTGGGTGTCATCACCGGACAGGCCTGCTGACATCAACGACGAGGCGGAGCGGTTCTGGGAGGCCATGTCCGAAATATGTGACGTGGCAATGCCCCGAGTCCAGCCTGTACATGCCTCGCGCCAGGTGTACTGGTGGTTGGAGGAGTTGACGGCTCTGCGCACTGCGTGTGTTGCTGCGCGACGCCGGTACACCAGGCACCGCAGGCTTCGTATTCAACCTCCGGATACGGAAGTCATTCAGGCGGAGCTGTACGAGGGGTACAGAGCGGCGAAGACCACCCTCCAAGCGGAGATCCTGCGGGCCAAGGGATTGGCCTGCGAGGAGTCGCTGGGGTTTCTGAACAAGGACCCGTGGAGACACCCGTACAAAGTGGTATAGAATAAACTCTGTCCATGGGCTCCACCGCTGACGCAGTCTCCAGCCCCAGCTTGTGGAGGTCGTTGTGAGCGCTCTGTTCCCTTCGAGAGGGAAACACACCTCCCTGCGCACGGCTCCACCTACTGCGGTGCCCGATGCGGACCTTACCGCCGACGAATACAAAGATGCTGCGGAGGTGACCCAGGTAGAGATGAGAGTGGCGGCACGCAGGATGAATGCCAAAAAATACCGCCCCAGAACCTGACGGCTTACCTAGGAAAGCCTGGGTCCTGCTCCTGGAGGCTGGAGGCCTGGAGGCCTCGACTAAGGGGCTTGTAAGAATATGCTTGGATAGGGGCCAGTTCCCGCTTCGTTGGAAGACGAGGAAACTGGTCCTCATAAAGAAGCCGGGGCGCCCTGCGGACTCTCCGTCCGCATATTAGCCCATCGTGCTGCTCGACGAGCTAGGCAAGCTCTTTGAAAGAGTCATTCCGACCGCCTCGTCGGGCGGCTGGTGCGAGTGGGGCCAGATTTGGTGGAGAGCCAGTTTCGTTTCCGCAGTGGGCGCTCTACAGTAGACACCGTCATGCGCGTGCGGGCCCTCACGACGGGGAATGCTGTTGCCCGGGTGGGGTTGTCTTGGTGGTATCTCTACACATTTTACCCTGCTTTCAATGCCGTGGAGTTGCATCAGGGTGGCACTCCGGTACCACCGGATTGCTACCCCCTCTGTCGTGTGGTCGAGGCCTATCTGACGGACAGGGCCGTCCGACGTACCCCGGTCACCAGGGAGTGTGGAACCGGCAAGAGATGTCGTGCCGTGTCCCAACGGGCAGCGGCCGATTTAACGGCACGCGGGGTTGCGAATATCGTTGAAAGGACAGGGACTCGAAGTGGCCCTGCACAAGTCCGAGGCCATGTGTTTTCATGGTCCATGGAACGCGCCACCGTTGGGATCCCAAATAACGGTAGGAGGGGTTTACATCGACGTCGAATCGATGATGAAGTACCTTGGACTCGTCCTCGACAGCCGGTGGAACTTCGTGGAGCATTTCCAACATTTGGCTCCCAAACTGGAGCGGGCCGGGGCTGCCTTGAAGCGGCTCCTGCCCAGTCGTAGGCGTTTGGACCCCCTAGGTCCAAACGCCTCCTGCCGGAGGCTCTACGTGGGGGTCATGCGGTCCATAGCCCTCTACGGGGTACCTGTGTGAGCGCGTTCCCTGGCGCTGCGGCCAGTCCGCCGGTTGAGTGCGTCATGGCCATGCGGCTGGTCCGGGGATACCGCACGGTCTCCACTGAGGCAACGAGCCTCCTTGCTGGATTGCCGCCATGGGATCTGGAAGCAAAAGTCCTCGCACACGTATGGGAGTGATGCGAGGAGACATGGAGAGTGCGATTATCGCAACCCAGTGCTGGGCACGCCACAATTGCGGCGATCCTCTTTGAGGAGTGGCTAGAGAGACGCCATGGCGTCCTCACCTTCTGCCTGCCGCAGGTCCTCACCAGACACGGCAGCTTCGGGAGGTTCCTGTGTCGGATAAGGCGGGAGGAAACGTCCGGGTGTCACCACTGTGTGGATCGTCCGGAGGACACGGTGGAGCATACGGTGGAGGTCTGCCCGGCTTGGGCAGAGCACCGCCGTGTCCTCGTGGAGGCGATCGGCGGCAGAGACCTCTCGCGTCCGGCCCTGGTTCAGGCCATGGTACGGAGCGAGAGGGCATGGGCAGCCGTCACCTCCTTCTGCGAAGCAGTAATGCTCGCGAAGGAGGAGGTGGGACGGTTGAGGGAAAGGCAAATTTTGAGTCCTCTCGCCCCTAGCCACCGCAGGAGACGCCCAGGGCGTCGGAAATCCCGGGCGGATTTCCGGCCACCGTAGGCGTGGGCTTGCGGATGGTGAGCAATGGTCGCGTGGAAGTTCAAAAGGGTTACCGAAGCCCCATGCAACACAGGCAACGGATGGAATACGGGTGGGTTTTACTCAGTAAGAGTTTGACACACCCTCCCGCTCCACCCAGAGCGGGAGAAGTTATTTGATAATTTCCCAAAAAAAAAAACATACTTTGATGAAACTTGCTCTGATTCCTAAGTTGAAATAAAAATAGGCCGATGCAACAAAATTGGCGGCAGTCCTATTTAAAGTTTTGGAGAAATGCGTGGACAAACATACATACATACACCTAAAAAAAACTGTTTGGAAGCCCTAATAGATTATGTTAATATATATTGCAGTTCTAGTAATGTTACATACATACGTATCGAATTGATAACCTCCTTTTTTTTGAAGTCGGTAAAAAGAAGACATGCTGCGCTGGACCCCAAACAAATTAGGTTAAGAACACATTGAATAATGAGTTGTAATATTTTAAACATGATCAAGTTAAAAGTGTTGTTAACAATGACATACGTGTTTTAATTTTGCACTCCTTGACTCGTGGTTCGTATGAATAAACAAACGATGTTTGTTAGTAACTCGCGTAGGTACTTGACTGGGTTTAAAAGTTACGGTTTTACAAGCGATCCGTATCAACTACGCGACGTTTGAATTTAATGAAGAAAATACTATATTTTTAAAACTAAGTTTTAGTACAGGACCATAAATCAATCGAACAACCTGTGAAATCTATGCACGTGAAGCTATTCATGACGCTATCCATAATTTTATACTATATCCGCGAACAGTGGTGGCCCAATGGTAACGGCCGCGACTTCGAGTTGTAGGCCGTAGGTTCGAACCCGCACAGGCGCTTTACTTTGTGTAAATTATTTCATCACCACTGCTCTCAAAACCGGCATGTCATATAACCAAAATTCGAAGACATCTGACATCTACCAACCCGCACTGGGCCCACCGAGTAGATTACGGCCCACTCCCTCTCACAGAGAGGAGGCCTGTGTCCTAGAAGTGTGAACATTATAGGCTGATTATGCATAAGTACTATATCCTAACTATCGTAATCGTAACTAATATTACAAATGCGAAAGTGAGTGTTTGTTTGTCACGCTTTCATGCTAAAACTGCTCAACAGATTTAGATTACATTTGGCACATGGGTAGACCATGACCTGTATTAGGACATAGGATACTTTTATCCCGATATTCCCACGGGATCAACACTTACGCGGGTGAAACCGCGGGGCTCAGCTAGTCTTAACTATCCTTACTAATATTATAAATGCGAAGGTAAGTTTGTTTGTTTGTTTGTCATGACCGGTTAACGTCTAATAATGAGAAACGTCGATGGAAAAGTACCAGTTTGCACAATTTTAACTGATATGACGAGGGCATTCGACTGTGTTGACCATGAAACTCTATTATACAAGCTAAACATTATAGGTATCAGAGGAAATATGCATAATCTCTTAAGATTATATCTCAGCAACCGAAACCAGCACCCAGAAATTTAAATTACAATGGACAAAAAGTAGACCAAGCGCAAGTTGCAAAAATTTTGTAGGTATAATGATAAATAGCCAACTAACCTGGAAGCCACACGCAGAAGAAGTATGCAAATAATTAAGTACAGAATCGTAACTGCTTTTTAATCTATCCAGGAAAGTGAATATGCCCACCAGATTAGTGGCTTACCATGGTTTAGTGGCGTCAATTCCGAGATTTAGGATAATATTTTGGGGAAATTGTAGTCTGAGAGAACAGGTATTCAAGGCTCAAAACGATGCATAAGGGCAATGTGTAACATGAAAATAACAGATAGTTGCGCACCTGTATTCAAGTCCCTAAATTTGCTAACATTCCCATCACTTTACATTTTCGAAATAGCTGTTTCTGTAAAATCAAATATGCATCTTTTTAATAAATCGTCTGACAATAGAACACGACCAGTAAGAAAGCAGTATACAAATATGCTACGTGTTTGTGGTCATAACACTGCATTATTAAAGAAAAGTGTTATACTCGTATGTATGTACCCGATTGTCTTTAACAAAATACCTGATCGAATAAAAAACGAGTCCATTCCACTGTTTAAAAAGAAATTGTCAGTGTTATTAATTGATAAATGTTAGTACTCCTTTTATGAATTTCTAAATGATAAAAATTTATAGTTACCTAATTATACATGACATCTTTAATTATTTATATTTAATTGACCATAAGAATTTTCATATTGACCGTATTTTAGACTTAAGCACTTGTACTAAACGTTTGCATGCCTAATTTAAGGTAGATTCTATAAGGATCTCTAATTATATAACATCTGCATTTTTTGTACCTACTTTCTATGCAAATAATTAATTATTCTATTCTATTCTGTTGTTTTGATTTTTCATTTTTCCACTCCAAATATAAAAAATAAAAAATCGAAATATTTTATTTCACATAAAACTACATGGGCACTTATGAAACGTCAGAAGCTAGGCGGACGGTTCCAATTGGTCATTTCCTATGGTGAAGAGCCGGCAAAAAACTCCACGCTTACTCTTTTAAAAATAATTGGCTTTTACAATGTTTTCAAATTACAGTGTTAATATGTATGGGAGGACAGTGTAGGCCCGTCCTGGACAGTTACATAACAAAAACTAAATTGTCTACAAATCTAGTATATTGAGCCCAACATTATGAAAGCCTATTCAAAGTCGAATGTCAAGTGACTTGATTGGCTGATGAACCAGTTACAATACGACACAATACAATAATGAACCTACACGTATGCCAATTACAAAGCTAAAATAAGATTTTGTACCATTTCTCTAGAATTTCTTCTTTTTAGGGTTCCGTACATCCGAATTAAAAAATGGAACCCTTATAAGAACACTCGTATATCTGTCTGTCACAAACAATTTTCTTCGATTTTAATGGACCGATTAAGCTGAAATTTTGTGTACAAACTAACATTTGCGGTTGGAATGTATGGGATAACATGTTTTTCAACTACAATGTTAAGTTAGTTCTTGGAATAACTTCATCCCAACTACGGAACCCTTCATTGTACGTCGTTCGACACGCACTTGGCTGTTTTTTCTTGTAATTTGTGACGCTCTAAAGGGGCTATAATGGTCTTATTGAAACATACGATTTGACTTTGACTCCGTTGGATTCATACACAAGGATTTATGACTTTGTCACCCATAGGTATACTAATTTAAACAAAACTAGTCATTATTAACACGCGAGGAAAGTTAATTAGGTTTGTAACGTTCTTTTCACAAGAAAAAATAAAGAAACAATTAATTCAAAAGCGGTAAAGGAATGTTACCAAATTATTCCAAACTAATATTATAAATGCGAAGGTGAGTTTGTTTGTTTGTTACGCTTTCACGCTAAAATGGCTGAACGGATTTGGATATCATTTGGCACATGAACTGAGTTAGGACATAGGATACTTTTTATTCCGATATTCCCATGGGATTGAGCCTGATGCGGGGAAACCGAGGGGCGCATGTTCGCTTAAATCAAAGGTACCAAGCATTTATATTCGCATTACAAATATTTTGATAGGTGGAATGCTAACTTATGATGAGGATAAGTGCGATTAAAATGAGCAATAATTTATCAATATTGAATATTCGCACACCTACTAGAGGATAATTGCGATTGAATGAGCAGTCATTTATCAATATTGAATATTCGCACACCTACTAGGGGAGAAGTGCGATTAAATAAGCAATCATTTATCAAAATTGAATATTCGCACACCTACTAGAGATCTTACATTGAGTATTTTTCTGCTAACAATCGACAATACTAATGCAAAAGAAAATGTATTAAAATACAAACTGGTATGAACTTGTAACATTGAACTTAGTCAGTGGTATTATTCATACCACGATTAGGTTTTATAATTATAAACGATTATCCAAAAGAAAGTAAATAAGAATTACACAAATAGATGCCACCAACAATTTACTATAAATAAACAAGTGCTAAATATAGAAAAATGCATGTCGTTCCAAAATCATTTACAATGCTTGCTTTGTAATTCACTGCATTCCAGGCATATTCCCTCCTCCATAAGAGTTCCCTTCAAGGATTTATTTAGCGGAAAAATGAAAGATAAATAAACTAATACTTACTGTGTCCAGAAGATCTACGAGTTTAAGTAAGAAATAGAAATAAACCATTCTTGCAATTTTCAAAGGTTTTCGTTCATTTGAGAAGTCGACAGGTTCACAGATCCATTTGTAGTCCCATCCCCATGCTAGGTATATAGCCTGTAATATTAATAGAAAATTATATTCTATAATATACATATTATGCAACTTTATGATGATTGAAGAAACGGAAAACTTTACCAGATTTTTTTAAGCTAAACTATAAGTAAACATCCAAATCTTTTAAACAAGTATTTTAACTGAAAACATAATGTCACAAAATACTTACTTCGACAAACAGATACAAGCAAGCCACTACTTGTAGTGCATTATACACTATAAGAAGTTTATCTAAATTATAAGGTTGACGATTTTTCATATGCTTTGGTCCCCATTTTAATACAAACATTAAATACAGACCAAGAAGCAGTAAAGTTTGGTAAGGCTTAGCTACAAGTAACCATCCTTTTGTTCTGGGATCTGAAATTGAAATAAAAAACATCATTTTTACGGGCTGCCCAACAATGATGATGATATTAGTAAGTTAGCACAAGAATATCCTCAACGGCATATGGAAATACTCGATCGCTTATGTTTTTTTACCAATTATAAAATCATTCCAACACTCGTTATAAAAGTACATACTCTAGTTTCACCTTTGTTACAGTCTACACTAGTATTAATTGATGTAAATTAGATCGAGAAAACAATGCAATTGAGAAACTGGTTATACGCACTGACGTACATTATAATTTCATAGAAGTCAAATTCATGCTTACCAGGTAATTCCTCGAATAACAATTTATATCCCTGAGAAGCCATGTCCAGAACTACCGCCATTTTAGCAATTAAAAACGGTTCGCTGCTTCAGAATGATAGCTTCTCCCGAAGCAGTAGCTTCAGATACTTCTTTTGTGTCTCTTAAGTTCTTAATTTCTGTTAGTTTTCTTAATTTATCACCAACATCAATCTTATACTCATTGTTTGATTTATCCTGTTTTGTTTTTACTATTTTATCGTTTATATTTTTTACGGACCTACTACTAGACTGATAACTGTCATACGACTAATACTTTACAATTGATACGATAATTGATTCAGTGTTAAGGGGTATCAATATATTTGCATTTTAATTACTAATGCCAACAGTTTGTGTTGGAAAAAATATATTACAAATGGGCAAGCTAGTTTTGTCTTTATAGAAGGGATAGGGGGGGGGGGCTTTTGTGCAAGCCAAAAATGTGATAAATAAGGCTCCCGCAGACAGGCGCGACGCGACAGTGCGACGCGACGCCAGTAAGAACCATTTCTATGAAAATTTCCCAAAGCAAAGAAGCTGCTATTATCCGTGACTTCGGCTGCGTGTATTTTTTTAAATACAAATTTCATAACCAATCATACAGTGTCAAGTCTTTGCAGTGCGACCGTACCTATTCTGGTATCCTATGCCTGCAATTCTGTATATATAAGTACAATACAATATAATACATACTAACTATATAAGCAACGAAAATAAATGAAGACTATAGATAGTTTAATACAGCTAATTACAAGAACAAAATCACAACGACAAGTAATATTCTTTCACGAGTCTTTTAGACACAGGCAACAATTGCGCGCGTTTTATTGGAACAGGCAATGCATTCCACAAACGAACGGCCTGGAAAGTAAAGGATTTGTCAAAGAAAGTTGTGGATTAATTAGTTATATGTGTTAAACTAATTGTGAACCTAACTTGAACCTATAATATTATATGTGTGTGAGGTTAAAGTCCCAATATCGTTTGTTTTTTGTAAATGCGCATACCATTTTTAGATATTGATATAGACGAGCTTCAAGTGCTCTGGTAGTCCATAGTATCCAACCCACTGCAAAAAAAAAAGGGTCGTGAGGATAGAACAAAAGCGACAGACTTCTTTTGGGGTCGGCGAATTCCTAGTAAGACGTCATTATATATTGCTACATCGCATGCGGAGTCTATGCAATTTTTTCGTCTTATTGAGGCGGTGAACTTGGCGATGTTTGGGTTATCGTGATTCCACGAAAGTATGAACGCGTTAGTGATGCCCATGGCAGCACAAGCTAGCTTGACCATTGTGTGGTAATGGAGGTTGCGTGGCAGTCTGTACAGAGTGTAAGGGTGATCTAGGATTGTACCTGGTCAAACCATTGTCCCCTAGAAGTATCTTGTAATCTTTCTGTTATGAAACCACAGTTTCTATAAATTGAAGATATCCTTACTGGTATACTGTGAGCTGATAGGAATGAGCAACAAAAACAAGTTTCACATCACTTTACATCGGTAGATTTTCGATCAGAATTGTCGGGATGTTAAGATGTTTTGTGTCATATCTAAATGTACTTGGATATCGTTGTGACTATGTATGAAACGGCTGTGATTAGTTCAAATTGCAGAGATAATAATAATACGATAAAACAAAAACGTGTTGTGTTTGTCTGGAATAATCATGAACCTACATGGTGCTAAGTTGCCAGGCTTTTTTTGGCTTTTTTTTTGAGGTTGGGAAATCATCAAATAACTTCTCCCGCTCTGGGCGGAGCGGGAGGGTGTGTCAGACTCTTACTGACTAAAACCCACCCGTATTCCATCCTGTTGCCTGTGTTGCGGGGGCCTCGGTGACCCATAAGTACCTTCCCGCGACCCCGGCAGGAAGTTGCTAGGTTAAACTTTCAATCCTGGTTACTATACGGTAAGCCTGATTTAATCTATAATAACATGGTGGAGTCTCGGTGTCGTTTCAAAGCTAAGTTAAGATGGTGTCAAAATAATGCCAAACAAATTAAGATGGATATGATATCATATCCATTTTAATTTGCTCGGCATTTGACATTTTAATCTGCGTGATAAAAAATTCAAAAGCTTTTGGAAAGGCACGAGAAAATTCAATCATAAACCCACTGTTCCTCTAAATGTTACTGGCGTAACCAAGGCGCGTGATATTGCGAACATGTTTAAAAGTCTTTTTCAGATAGAACTTGCTTTCTGTGTGCCGGGCATGCTCAATACTAGTGAAATCAGGCAAAGTAAACTTGGGCCCGAAGTAACGTCATCTTTTACTCTTTTACTCCTAAACATAATTATCTGCACCGTTTGTAACGTTACAATTGACCGGAGGGCCAGTCGTAAGTCACGTTAAAAAAATTAGAGTACTAGATAATAAAAAGGTTAGACTAGATATTAAAAAGGTTAGAGAGTTCCAGTTTCCAGTTCGAGTGTACGGGACGCTTGGACGGCAGGATGCAGGATCGGCTAGCAGGAGCTGGACAGGATCGGCAGGTAGTTGTGGGACTGGATCGGCAGGCAGCAGTGGGACAGGGTTGGCAGACGAGGCGGAGCACGAAGATGAGGCTGTTATTTCACACGCCGTAGTTGATCTCGCCGCCGCAGTCAGTCGGCAACTCTGTCTCAAGGAGTAAAACGTCCCTTGTTTACCAAGAGGTTTTGTTTTATGGTAATTTAGTGGTATGTTTGTGTGTAATTGGTGCGAGTTGTTTCACACTAGCAAGAGAATTGGGTTAGCGTCTAACGCCTCGATGATAGATTGCCCCAGTAATGGAAGGGCTCTCCGTCCTGGGGTGGACTAGTAAGAGGGTGGCATTGTCTAAATCTCGCCGATACGAGTATCACTGACAGCGGAGGCACCCTACACCCCACGCTCCACGGGACGAGTGTCTGGACCTCCCATGACACACAGGAGTGATCGGCTATGGCGTCCCAAGCTGCGCGACTATAATGCCTTCGGCCTTAGAGATCTCCCAAAAGCGTAAGTGAGAGGGCCGGACGTTATGGAGAGTAGATCACAAATCACACACTACGACTTTCTTTAAATGATTATATTTTCACACTTCACAATAATAAGTTAGGTATTAGTATATATAATGGTTTTAGACTGAAGTAGACTGCACAAGACTGAGAAAAGCTGACCAAGACTGAACTGACTGACAGAAATGAACCAGACTGAGACTTAACAGAACTGGACTGAAAAAGAACCCTTGTCAGGTCCGATGAGCGCTTTTATAGATTCTGGCAAAAGTTTTAGAAGTTTCTTTTAAGCATTATTCAATTTATTAGCTTGAATGCCTGCCAGGATCGATAAAAACGGTTTTCATGAGCACATAGCCTAAATAAAGTCTTGAACTAATTTTATCATGGCAGCTATGCATAGAGAAAGAAAAACCTAGACAGATGAGAATTTATGATGAAAGATGTCAATGGATAAAATATTCTAAGATTTTACAACAAGAGAAAATTAATAATATAAAATACAGCTTTCAGAGTTAGAAACAGTTCATTGTGGTTTTTCTTGTCAGCTGTGGTGTTCAAACATATGCAAGAAAGTGAGAGACATAATATGATTTCATGTTTGAAGCAAGGAAACAGTATAGAGATTATAACAAGAATTATTGGACATAACAGCCTTTTAAAAGGTAAATATATAAATATACCATAAAGAAGTGGCTTTGTGTAGCAAAATACCACACGTTATAACTTTGAAGAAGACGACGAGGAAGACTTATGGCTGCAAAAAGTGGTATTCTGTCGCTTCCGCGGACTAATTCCACAGAGCAGCACATAGTCAAGCTAGTGCAAAGTGAAATGCTACTAACATAGTCTTAAGTCTTTTTTATTAACAAGTAACCTGTAAAGTTTTATCGCTGTCCTTAACCGAAGTTGAAGTTTACAATAAAAATGTGTATGTTTGGTTTTAAGGCATTTATCTATGGGCCTGTGTTGCGTGAAAATAAATAGATTTATTATTATTACTATAACACATATGACAAGGAGAAAGTTCCCAGGCCACGATAGAATTAATATAGAGCATTTGCAGCATGCAGGGATTCATCTGCCAAGGGTTCTAGCAATGTTTTTTACATTTTGTATAAGATACTCATACCTGCTTGATGAGTGCATGAAAGCCGTGGTTGTCCAACATCAATGATAGACCCAATTTGTTAGGTACTACCGTGGCGTAAGTGCTCGACAGTCTGCTTGATCACATTTTGAACATCCACATAAAGCTGAACGACGCGCAGTTCAGTTTTAGGAGCGGGCTGTCGACAGAAAGGGCAGTTCTATGCCTCAAACAAACTACTACATCGATAGAAAGCCTCTGGTCATCTGTTTTTCTCTCTCTCTTCTGTGGTCATCTGTTTTTTAAACCTTTCGATAGCTTTCGATTTAGTGTCCTATGATCACGTTTCTATTTTTCGCAAGATACTCAAGTGGCTCCCTATTCGACTCCGCAGGAACTCTCTGATATTGTGTCTGCTATTTAACTTCCTTCACAATCCTAAAACGCCAACCTGTCTGCGGAAATGTTTTTCCTACGCCCATCCTTCAGATGCGCCTTGCAGGTAGCATCCTAGAAACCTTCTTAAGTCCCCTCCCCACTCCACGGATTTCTACTCCTACTCCTTCACTGTGCACGCGGTGCGATTGTGGATTTCACTTCCGCCGGACATTAGGGACTGCCAAACTGTTGCAGTATTTAAAAGAAGAGTGAAAGAACACTATCTTTACACTTCACCATAGTTGCGTGTGTATTTATTATTTAAAATTACACTATAATGTTTTAATAGTCTAGTGATATTTATTTTAGAAGTATGCATGTTAGTAAATTCCCATATTATTAGTTTTGTGAAATGTTTTGATTTTATGTATTCTATTTTCTCATCTACTCTTAAACACGGTGTCTCCATCCCCTACTTCCTATCGCAGGTATTCCGGAAGAGATTTATTTAGAAATTAGCAATTATTTCTAAAGAAATCAAACACACAACAAAGTTGATGCCACTTTTTTACGTATTTTTCTGTTCTTTTCTGTTTATATACATAGGTATATAAACAGAAAAGAACAGAAAAATACGTGTGTACATAAATGTCTAAATAAATAAATAAACAAATAGATGTACTATGGCATAAAACGAGGACAGATACCAGCCTCCCAAAAGAATTCGTTAACATTTTTGATTGTAAGACATTCAACTTAATGTTATAAAGTGGGCGGGCACGATCTCCGATGTTGGAGGTTTAACCCAGCCTCGTCTCTTCAATCTGTAAACGGACTCATCGAGAAACTCAGCAACACCAAAGTTATGTTGCTCTATATACGGAAAATACGTCAACAAAATCAATTACGCAGACGATATGGTGTTGCTGGGCCCCTCTATAAACTCCTCGCTAAATGTGTGGAATATGCTGGGGCCCATGCACTTAGGTATAATATAAAGAAAAGCGAGCTTTTGGTATTCCAATCACCAGGTTATACGGTAACACACGTACCATCCGTCCTCATAGACGTTGTTTCTTTACTCAGAGTTTCGCGATTCAAATACTAGGGTCACTGGGTCTCGAATGAACTCTCAGACTACGAGGATTTTGAGAGGGATCGCCGGGCGTTGGCTGTCCAATGCAATATGTTGGCTTGTTGCAGTAAAAGTTTCATTTTTTCGAGCGTTTTGCTAATCTTTTTATACGTGCAGTCTATGGGTCAAATATACGCAAAAGGCAATCAACGCCCTGCGTGTACAGTTACAACAATGCCTATAGGATGTGGATGCGGCTGCCGAGGTAATGCAGCGCGTCGGGCATGTTTGCAGACTCTCATATTGATGGCTTCTATGCCATCCTCAGAAAGAGAGTTGCACCTACATAAAGCAACATATTATTGCTATGATGATAATTTTAATTGACATTTAATAATTGTTACGTAACTATGCCCATATATTTAATTTAATTGTTTTCAAAATTGTCATTTACTATTTTGTTCTTATGTAATCTAATACTTTATCCAATAACTTTTATAACTGAAATTTAAATATTTGTACGCCACTAAGGCCAAACATGACTGATCTTAAAACTATAATGTAATATAATAACTTGCATGCTCTGTATGTGTACTCATGTTTTCACAAATAAATAATCTTGAATCTTGAATCGTTGCTAAGTCGTGCTCGTGGCAGTGACAACCGGATTTGTAACGTTGTGGCTGGCAGAATTGACTGCCCAATATTTCGGCATTGTGTACAGTTGCATGTCAAAAAGAACAGTGCATGATGAAATGATATTGATTTTTATTTATTTATTTAAAAAAATCTCGTTTTTAAATAATATTGATGATTTTAAGCATTTTAAGGATGATCATGATTTAGTGTTTGAGTAATGTACTTCTTCTGTTATTTAATTTTAATTATAATAGTATGATTGGGGTGTATTTGAATCTTTGACTACTAACATATATATATGTGTATATTACTGTTACTTTTTAATTTGATTTTTCGAATGAATTTGAAGCCTAGAAAAAAAGTTAAGCCTCATTAAAAAAAATGTATATCTAAAAACATGGCGAAGTTGTTTGCGTTTTAAAGTCTGTGCTAGACAGAAACAGCACTACTAGCATCTGATGTAACAACAGATGAGACCCATAGCAACTACGTGCCATTCAGTACAATTATCATTTTTGTGTGAGAAGGATAGAAGAATATTTTCAAACGCGTATTACTTCTACATTTTACCACTGATTTTATTTGTTTCATCACAAACCGTGTCTTTAACATATTTAAAATAAGTATTAACTCATGTATTTCTTGGATAGTAGTCAAATAACTATTCTTAAGGGACTACAGGACCTAAACGTAATTTTTACAAGTTTTATAATGCCTTAAAGTATATGATCCACTGCAGTTAACCAAATCAGAAAAATATATGATATTTTAAGGATATATGTTAGGTAGACAGTGTGTTGAAAACATAATATAACTAATTTGATACGATAGAAAAAAATCACGAAGATACCTCTAAAAATTTATTTTAAGGATTAAAAACCATACATGCAATCATTCTGATTTTTTGTCAGATTATTCTACAAGCGACATATTAGCATAATAGTGTTATATTTTTTTAATACAATCTATAGCTTTTTTGTAAATCGATAATTGCTTCATATTTTTTAATAAATTACCAGCGTTGTATCATCGCGCTTCTCTTTCTTTTCTATGCAGTCCGACAGTGACCGCGGTTTAGGTGTTGTCGGCCTCTTAAGTATAAAACAAAAATAAGGATCACTGGATCTGAATTGATTAAATAAATAAATTGAAATAAAACGATCTTTCAGCAGTTCAAGCGTGAAAAGGTATCAGAGAGACGGACAGACAGTTACTTTCACATTTATAATATTAAAATAATAAGTAGGGTTTTGATTTTGCCCTGCATATGCAGGGCAAAATGATATCCAGTAGAGGAAGACTGTAGGCTGATTATGATGATGATAAATACTATACAGAAAATCCATTTTTTTGTTTCCTACATATGTACAACTCATTAAACCTGATTTAAATTCCGTACGTCTGTTTCGGGTGACCACTGATAACCAGCGCTGTGCTGTGGGCCCCATAACACAGCATCATGCATGCTGAGTGGAAGCCTACTTGTCAGAGTCATGACGTGCAGCAGCCGACTATTTGTGTTTTGTGATTATATGTTGATCTATTTTGTTTAATTTTTCGGTTTTTCTATTCTAGATTTGTTATATGCATGTGTTTTTGTGACATTTAAACTTATTTTTCTTTTTTTCAAAATTGGCGGAAGGATCCGTGTGATAAACAAATTTCGGAAAAAAAGCCAAGCAGTTAGGCTTATTAAGGCTCCTACAGACAGGCGCGACGCGATGGTGCGACGTGATTCTGGTAGAACAATTTCCATGAAGTTTTCATACAAATTGTTCGAGTAGAGTCGCGTCGCGCCTGTCTGTGGGAGCCTTTACACTGTTATTGTTGTAGCATTATTATTAAGGGTAATGAGATGTTAAAAAGAGATTTTCTTTGCAATTTTTAAACTTACATGTTAAGTTTAGAATTTTATGCATTCACAATTTTTTTATAATGGCAAATGTATCTTTTTACAACCTTGACAAAAATAACCATTCAAACCAAAGGAGACAAAAATTCAATTATAATGTACTTCAACTACAGACAGGGCCTCTGATTACCTATGTTTTAAATAAAAAATATTAACATAGTTAGAAGTCATTGTATTTTGCAAGTCAAGTAGTTTGTGTCATTGACATAGTGGATGGTTAATTTATATTTTAAACCTTAATTAAGTGTCATAAAGTTAGAAATTGGTAGTGTGTCTTATTTCGTGAATTGAAGCTTGGGACATGAGACATTTCCCTTTCGACCTCAATGTTGGTAATGTTTAATTAGCTAGGCTGCGGTCACAGTATAATGAAGTAAGCAGTATTACGTCTACCTACAAAAAGGCCGAAACGCCGTGCTTCGAAATCCTGGTGTACACCAGTACTTAACAATCTCGAGTGCGCCCAGTGTTTCCAGAACGTAACTTTTGTAACATTTTGCGTTATTTTTTGTACCCCTTATGTTACATTTACGTTACACGGCTGAAAACGTTACTTTTACGTTACTTTTTAGAGTAATTTTAATTGCTTAGTGTTAAATAAAAAAACTGTTGAAACGGAACGCAAGCAAGTGTCGTGCCGTGCGTGCGTACGTAATGTTGGCAATTCGGCATTTCAACTAAACTAAAATGAAAGTTAAGTAATGTCTCTCTCTCTCTCTATCGCACTGCTAGAATGAGCAAACCGAAAGAGTGAGTTGTATGAATGCAAGTTTGTGTAAATTCCGAAATTTCCCTTTCCCTCAACCGTCCCACCTCTTCCTTCGCGAGCTTTACTGCTTCGCAGAAGGAGGTGACGGCTGTCCATGCCCTCTCGCTCCGTACCATGGCCTAAACCAGGGCCAGACGCCAGAGATCTCTTCCGCCGATCGCCTCCACCAGGACCAACTTGTCGTCAGTGTAGCACACTACGCTGACGCCGCTAGGGATTTGCTGCACGCTGGCACCCAGTCGTACCCGATGTCCCACAGATGCGGCTCCAGGACCGATCCCTGTGGGACACCGCACGACATCTCTTGCTGGTTTCACACTTCCTGGTGACTGGGGTAGATAACGGCCCTATACTGACGGACAGGGCCGTTATCTGACGATAGGCCTCGACCACACGGCAGAGGTAGGTTGGCATCCAGTGGTACCGGAGTGCCTCCCTGATGCAACTCCAGGGCAGGGTATTAAAGGCATTGGCGATGTCTAGAGATACCGCCAAGACGACCCCACCCTGGGCAACAGCATTCCCCGTCATCAGGGCTCGCACGCGCATGATGGCGTCCACCGTAGAGCGCCCCCTGCGGAAACCAAACTGATTCTCCGCCAAATCCGGCCCCACCCGCACCAGCTGGCCGACGAGGCGATCTGCAATGCACGATGGGACGATAAGCGGACGGAGAGTCCGCAGGGCGCCCTGCCTTCTTTATGAAGACCAGTTTCCCCGTCTTCCAACGAAGCGGGAAATGGCCCCTCTCCAAGCATGCGCTTAGGAGCCCCCTAAGTCGAGGCCCGAGAGCCTCCAAGGCCAGGACCCAGGCCTTCCCAGGTCAGCCGTCGGGTCTTGGGGTGGTATTTTTGGCATTAAGCCTGCGTACCGCCGCTCTCATTTCTACCTCGGTCACCTCCGGAGCCCCAGTCACCTGGGAGGGTCTGTTGGTCTTTTTTTTTTTTTTGAATGTATGTTCTAGCATCACGCAAATTCTACTGGATAGATTCTGTTCAAATTTTGCGTATAAATATTCAATATAAGTCTGGTCAGCCAGCTATATAAATATCACGCTATTTCCTATGGGGGATGAGCAATATTGCATTATGTTTGTATTCCTCTATATTTTACAGCAAATAGACGAAAAAGACGAGCCACACGGTTAGAACACTGCAGATAGTTACAGATTTAACCTTTCAAATGATAATCATCACGCTATATATTTATGGGGCTAAGCAGTCAATTCAAGTGAGTCAAGTGATTATCCTGGTGTATACAAATATATCTGCTTTGGCATTACAAATGTAAACGGAGTTAGGCAGGAAATTATATCACACGAATGCCAATCCAGATCGATTTGCTGGTGCCCCGAGCGAGCAGACAATCCTGCTTACCGACAAAAACGTAAAAAGGACAACGTTTTGTTGTTAGAAGTGATATGAGTAAAATCAAATTCAACTCGAGATTTATTAACCTTATTTGACCTTTTATCTGCAATAAGATAAACGAGGGCCAATTGACATTTACCCACTCACAAAAACAAAATGTAAAAAAAAGTTAGCGACTACTTACAAGCTCTTGATTACGAAGGCCCTGAAGACCTTCTGAATATACCACAGTGACACATGCCTCACACTGGCATACAATATACACCCTTACATTCATACATATAACACACACAAATACACACCCCTACTCGTCCACACACCCTCGTACATTCCACATACGTACATAATCATGTCACACAAAGAGAGGACTCAAACTGACACCCAACCACCTAAAGATAAAAAAATGTTAATTAATGTTAAATATAGATTAATTTCCAATTATTTTTACGTTGAATTTTTACATTATTAATTCATCTTAATTAATCATTCTTAAATCCATAATTGTTAATTATTATGATTTATTTAAAAAGTCATCATCTGCCTAGCCTTTTCGCAACTATGTTGGGGTCGGCTTCCAGTCTAACCGGATGCAGCTGAATACCAGTATTTTACATGGAGCGACTGCCTATTTGACCTCCACAACCCAGTTACTGGGTAACACGATACCCCTTGGTAAGACTGGTTGTCAGACTTTCGGGCTTATGACTACCTGTAACGACTGTCAAAGATCTACAAATGACAGCCGGGACCAACGGCTTAACGTGCTTTCCGAGGCACGGAGAGGTCTTGGTAAAATGTAAAGATTGTCACCCATCCACGGACCAACCGCGGCAAGCATAGCTTAACCTTATCGATCGACCCGAGCGGCTGTTATTACTTAGCCACAAGCCCCTCATGATTTATTTAAAGTATTATTTTAAAATTGTTCATTTGTTATTCCATTATTGTTAGTAATAATAAGTTAATCTAATTCGTTATTTTTAATTTACATATTTATATATATATATATATATTTAATTATTAGTAAACAATTTGGTCTGTATTTCAATATAATTATGTTTGATGGCTAAATATTCATTAAAATATTTGAGGGGATTGCCGCTGATAGCTGAAATACATTCATTTGTAATTGTAAAGCATAGCCTGAACCACTATATAATTTGTTTTTTTCAAAACACATCGCGGTTGTGGAGGGTCTTAGCGTTTAAAAAGCCTCGACCTCCACACTTTCGCGGGATATACAGTCTCATTACCGATGACCGTGGGTGATGCATTCGATATGCAGTCAACAGCGTACGGACCCTCCTATCCAAGGCGTCGAATTCGGTTTGAGTCCATTTGAGTATGCCGAAAGAGTACATCAAAACGGGCATGACCCAACCGTTGAAGGCGCGCACCTTGTTTCCGCCTGATAGAAGACTATTAAATACTTTCTTCAGGCGGTCAAAAAAGCGCTCCTTCAACGATTGCTTCATGTCAGTAACATTGATGCCCAACGCTTCCGACATACCCAAATATTTGTAGGTTTCGGATGCGGAGAGGGCTCTAAGGCTTATGGAATCTGAAAGTAGGGTTCCTACGGATTCCACAATCTCCCCTCGCTTTACATGCATGACCGCACATTTATCCACTCCAAATTCTATCCTGATGGCGCTACTGAAAGTTTCAGTTATTTTTAGTAGCTCCATCAGTTGCAAATTATTGGAGGTAAAGAGTTTTAGGTCATCCATGTAGAGGAGGTGAGATATTACCTGACCACCTCTCCTCAACCGATAGCCCAGACCTGAAGCCTCTAGCAGTGTGCTTAGAGGATTCAAGGCTAAGCAGAACCAAAGCGGACTCAAACTGTCGCCCTGAAATATGCTCCGCTCGATCCTTATCGGTTCGCTATTCCTCTGGATATTTCGACATTCTGGATAGCGAAGGACCGTCCTCCATTGCCCCATACACGATATCAGGAAGGTGCGCAGAGCTCAAGCACCCTCATGAGCCATCTATGTGGCACCGAGTCATAGGCCTTCTTATAATCTATCCAACATGTTGACAGATCCTTTCGGAAACGACGAACCTGTAGGCTAATGGTCATATCAATGAGGAGTAACTCCTTAGTACCGCGGGACCCGTTCCTACATCCATTTTGAGAGGCAGACATGATGGAATTGGTGTCTATATGTTTGTTAATTTTGGCTCTCAAAATGGATGTAAGAACTTTAAATATAATGCCTGTCGTCAGAAACTGCGGTAGCAACCCAGACACTAAGGATGACTGGAACTGAGATGCCAGGCAAGTGTGTGAACTAGTTAGCCATTTCAGCCAAAAGTTGTGCAGTCCGTCCTGTCCCGGTGATTTCCAATTTGGTAACGGACGGACCGCTCTGGCTATATCTGATGGCGTGATAATGACTACATCCATTTTTGGTATAGTTTCACACACTCGCTCGACATCCCGCATCCAGTCAGCCTCAGCATGGCAGACAGGTACCGACCAGATACTGCGCCAGAACGCAGTCGCGGTGGCATCATCCGGGCGGCACACGTCTGTCACGTTTTGTTCAGGTCGGTCTCAAGCTCTATGTACCCACCTCTCATCGCTCTGGAACATGCGATTTCACTTCACCCGATTCTCGTAACCATAGTAACCACCCGCGTCGAAGTGAATCTGCAAGCACGACGCGCGAGTGTCGTGATCTTATCACTTCACTCGATTCTCGTTGCTATAGCAACATCACTTCACTTGGGCTGGATGAGGTGAGCCTAGCCGTCCGCCGGCCGCGGAGCGCGCGCTGCGTGAGTGTCAGTTGAACTGTTGAATTTAGTTATTGATGACGGTGATTTTATAAATATTATTTTATTATTGGCAACGCGTAGGTCGGTTTAAATTTACCTACCTGTAATAAAATATTAGAAAGGTACATAATAAATAATACGCACGTTTTTTATTCGAATGGCTTATGTATACATACACAAACATCGTTTTGTTAGGTTTCCACATAGTTTGTGAGGGGATAAATTATATGGTCCGTCAGTCAGGCACACTTTCTCACTCTATCACTTTACACACTCGGTTATATATTCTTATTGAATAGATTTGGGTTAATAACAACGCCGAATAACGTCGAACAGTCTTTAGTCGACTTAATCTACTATTGCTTCTTCAAAACACATCGCGGTTGGGTCATGTAATTGCGTTTATTTAATCAGTTAAAACACATCGCGATTGGGTCATGGGATTGCGTTTATTTAATCAGTTAACTGATTATGATCATTATAATTAGCATAAAAATATTATTATAATCTCGATTATGATTGTAAATGTAATCCTTGGTCCATCCCTAGTATCAGGTGGGATGACACTGACAGTTCACTCCACGTTCACTTCACTTAAGTTATCACGGTGAGAAGGTTACAGAATAGCACTGCACTGCACTGGTACGTCGCTTGGTCCCGCGTCACCAGTCTTGAGTCTCTGTATATTTAAACTGCTGACATCAAAATTACAAACTCAGAGGTGTACCTATAGTACACCCACATTTCGCCAGTTATATCTAGGTCCCATATAATTGGGGGCAAGCCTATTGCCACTAACCGGGCACAAATCAAGATTTCGGACTGTTACTCTGAAATTTCTATAAAAATGTGGCTGTTATTTTAGTATATTGTGGTGTCTTATGACTTCCACGCGACCGAAGTCGCGGCAGAAGCTAGTGTCAAATAAAGTTAGAGAATGTATTGTTCAGTGTATGGGTTTTTGAATTGATCAATATCGATAGCAGAAATATTACTTTTTAAATTATCTACTCATTCGGCAAGGTAAACCTATAAAAATAACATTATTTTTAGTTTTTTTTTATTTCTGTTCTGCAGGTATTTGTTTATATATTGAAGAGTAGCTAGCATAACTTTCTTGACAGGTACCTAGTTAGTAGGTGAGTTTTTGTCTTTTTTGATGCGATCGATGCCTCCGAG
Organism: Atethmia centrago; assembly: GCA_905333075.3. NCBI lineage: Eukaryota > Metazoa > Arthropoda > Insecta > Lepidoptera > Noctuidae > Atethmia > Atethmia centrago. Next base: position 29,122,018 of record HG995374.1, read on the forward strand.
TGAAGGAACTAAATATACAAATACCTACCAGATTTTGTTTGCGACTTCGCCCGCGTGGATCTCGGTCTGTCTTGAACGATCAAGACAGGCCGATATCGACGCGGGCGAATTCATACGTTCCGCGATAAAAAACATGTTCGTAAATCTAAACTATCCATCCTCTCTTCTTCTCAATTGCTCTCTCACTGCTGAGAATCGTGACTCCGTTTCAAATTGTCAACAGTCTTTCTCCATCTGTTATGATCGGTGGCCTGGTGGAGTGCGGTGCTGATATAATAGGTATAGTTACCTCCAGTTGCTCAGATATTTGATCCGACCACCGTTTTGGGCTTCGGCCTCTAGGTCTTTTGCCTTCTATCTTTTCTGTTAACATTAGACGTTCCATGTTGTTAGGACCTCTGCGGGCAATGTGGACGAATTATCTCACGAGACGTTGCAGGCAGATTGACGACATTTTTTGTGCTTTGTCTAGTTTGAGTTGTTCAAGTATCGCGACATTTTTGCGGTAGGCTGCCCATGGTATCCTTAATAGGCAGCGCCAACACCACGTCTCAAACGCGTCAATTCTTTGCTTGTTGGTAACTTTGATTGTCCAAGTCTCTGCTCCATGGAGAAAGACGGAGAATACAAGTGTGCGGACCAGGTATTTCTTTGTCCGATTGGTAATATTTTTGTCTTTCCATATTTTGCTAAGTTGAGTCATCGCTGTTTTAGCCATGTCAATTTGTCTTTGAATTTCTAGTTCGCACCTATTCTTTTTGGTAATTGCAGAATCCAGATACTGCAACTGGTCGACGGTTTCATATTCTGCTAAGATGTCGGTACGCTAGATGTTTTCCAAGCGATCAATGACAAGGAGCTTAGTCTTACTTTTCTTTATTGCGAGACCTATATTGTTAGGCTGATAATTCCAACTTATTTAGTAACTCCGTCATTTAAGCTTCCGATGGTGAAAAGAGAGTGGTGTCATCTGCGTAACGGAAGTTTGATATTTTAACCGCGCCCACCTTGACGCCTCCTTCCCAATCTTCGAGCGTTTGGCGTACATGATGTACTCACCATGTATGTTGAATAGGATGGGTGAGATCATGCATCTCTGTCTGACGCCTTTGTAAAAACTAAAATGACTGGATGAAACCTCACCTACAGTTACAGTGCCATATCCTGACTCATAAAGGTTGCTAATCAATATTATAAGATGGGCCAGAACTCCTGTCTCAGTCTGACCTCCCGTAGCTTCTCCCATTTAACGCAGTCGAAAGCCTTCTGTTAGTCCACAAAGCACACAATCGTTGGAGTGTTGTACTCGTAGCATTTTTATACGATGAGGCGCAGGTTTAGGATAGGATCTCTGGTTCCTCGTCATTTAACAAAACCGGCCTGCACCTGTGGTATCTGCCAGTCCAAGAACAATCTCAATCTGGTGTTTATGAAGGGCAGCAGAATCTTGCTTGCGTGTTATATTAGGGTTATTTTTCTGTAATTTTTACAGTTTTATGAAGAAAAAATATGGAAGAGTGTATCCAGTCGGATGGCCAGTGCCCCGTTTTCCATATAGTATTACAGATATTATATAAACTGGTTACACCGTTTGGTCCTAGACCTTTTATTGTTTCCGCTGTGATTCTTTCTAGTCCTGGAGCTTTGTTTGTTTTCAATTTCCTGATAGAGTCTTCAACTTCCGAGCGGAGTATATTTGGTTCGGCACCTATCAAGAGTTCAGCTGGTTGGAATGACTGAGTCAAATGATCCTGATAGAGCTCCCCACAATATTCTCTCCATCTCTCCGCGACCTTTTCGACATCAAGTATTGGGTCTTTATCGTCTACGAGTATTACCCAAGAGGATGGTTTAAACTTTTGCGTTATTTGCCTGGCCTCTTTGAAAAGGTTTGTCATTTGAGACTTTTCCGCATGGTGTTCAATTTCAGTGCAAATGTTTTCTAGTTATCGATTTCCTACTTTACTTGAATTACCTTGGTAAGTTTAGATTCAGAGTATTATGGTCATGATTGAGCAGAACCGAGGGTCGAAAGTGTTTGCTCAGCAATTAGGGAGGTCCCGTCTGACGAAACTGAAAACTGCGGATGGTAGGATCGTGACTTCGAAGTCCAAGATACTCGAGGAAGTCGAAGATTTCTACGGGCACTTTACTCAACGCGGATGGTGAAACCAGCGGGGCATAGTGAAGATGACCATCGAACCGAATTAACGCGCCACTACACGGAAGACATCCCGGATGTCGACCAAAGCGAGATTAGGGCAGCTCTCGAGCAGCTAAAGAACAACAAGACACCTGGTAATGACTGATTAACGACAGAGCTCCTTAAAGCGGGCGGGGCTCCAGTCCTGAAAAAGCTAGCGAGTCTCTTCAACTCCGTCATCCAAGAAGGCACATCGCGGGAGGCGTGGAGCAGAGGTGCGGTGGTTCTGTTCTTCAAAAACGGTGACATAAATTTGCTGAAGAACTATAGACACATCTCACTTCCGAGCCACGTTTATAAGCTGTTCTCAAGGGTCGCCACGAACCATCTCGCCAGGAGACTTAACGAGTTCCAGCCACCAGAACAAGCCGGTTTTCGAAAAGGCTTCAGTACCGTGGACCACATTCATACTGTTTGGCAGATTGTACAGAAGACCGAAGAGTACAACCAGCCACTGTGCATGGCATTTGTGGACTACGAGAAAGCCTTCGACTCCGTCGAAATATGGGCAGTTCTGGCCTCTCTGCAATGATGTCGAATTGACTGGCGTTACATCGAAGTGTTGGGATGTTTGTATGACGCTGCAACGATGACTGTCCAAATCCAGGATGAAAAAATCAGCCCTATCCAACTGCTCAGGGGGGTGAGACAAGGGGATGTGATATCCCCGAAACTTTTCACTAATGCGTTGGAGGACGTGTTTAAGACGCTGGACTGGACTGGACTGGACAGGGGACATCGTCATATTGGCAGAGACGCTGGAACAGTTAGACCAGATGCTGCACAGCCTAAATGGAGCCCCGCGGCGGGTTGGCCTTGGCACGAATTTGGACAAGACGAAATTCATGTACAATTCGCACGTCTTGCCGAATCCAATCCACATCGAAGGGTCGCTTCTCGAAGTTGTGAAGGAGTACGTCTACCTAGGACAAGTTATCCAGCTCGGAGCAGCAGACACAGCTTTGAGAAAGAAGGCGACAGGAGGATCTGATTGGTTTGGGCAGCGTTTGGAAAACTTCGTCAAGTCTTCTCGTCGCCAATCCCGCAGTGTTTGAAGACTAAGGTTTTCAACCAGTGCGTCCTGCCCGTTATAGCATACGGTGCCGAAACGTGGACATTAACAGTCGGGCTGGTCCAAAAATCAAAGGTCGCTCAGCGCACCATGGAGCGGGCTATGCTCGGAGTTTCTTTGAAGGATAAGATCAGAAATGAAGTTATTCGGAAGAGAACCGGAGTTACCGACATAGCCTGCAGAGCCAGCAAGCTGAAGTGGCAGTGGGCTGGCCATGTGTGTCGAAGGACCGATGGCCGGTGGAGCAGACGAGTCCTGGAGTGGAGACCGCGTATCGGCAAACGTAGTGTGGGACGCCCCCCAGCTAGATGGACATTCGGTATAGACGATTTCTATCGGTTTGCGGGCGCTGTCAGTTTGGACTGATCATCTTTTAGCTGCCACGACTTAGTTTTTCTTCTTTGTTTTTTTTTTGTTTGTTTCTTATGCACGCACTTTTTTACATCGTCCTCACATTTAGTTATAAATTCAACATTAACGATGTAACAATATTTTTGTAACATTATAATTTAAAAGAATGTCCGTGGAGTTTCTTTCCCGTTCTTCTCAATAGGTACATACTACGCTTTAGAATGGGCAACTAGCTTCATATTTCTAACTGACCGACTCCTGCACAATTTACTAGTGCTTGTAAATGGTTTAATTGAAAAAAATGCTAAGTTAGTTAAGTTTGAGTTTGCAACAGTAATGAAGGCAATTTGGTTGCGATAGCGACCACAAAGAGGTGTCCATGTGTAAAGCCTGCGCTTGTGGTGTATATTGCAAGTGCTCGCTATTGCCAAACTGTTGCTCAGGCAGAAATCTATAAACTTTTCACCCCTTTCATTTCTGATACCGTGACTCGGACTATCGGACTACCGGTCTCGGTATCCCACAAGCCAATAATATCAAAGGTAATCCGTTACCTACGTTTGTGATTTGCCACCATTGACTTCATGTAAACCACTTTATAATAAAGAACTGCAAATATTAACTGTTCCCGGTGTGATTGTACATATTTGAATGCTGTTTTGTTAAAACGCACTTCAACTAATTGCAACTTCTTGGACTGTCTCCAAGAAGTTGCAATTAGTTGAAGTTGCAAGAAGTTGCAATTAGTTGTTACGTTTAACACAAGATATCCCCAATACTGATTATTCCTTCAACGGAAAGCCAGTTTTATCACAGTTAATTTTCAATGGTTGTATAAGAATATTCCGAAAGTCTGAAAATTATTAAATATAGCCTTGGCAGAGAGTACAATAAAATTTTGTGCCATTTGGCGTCGAGTTCCTTCGATCCTTTCCGATCCTTTGGCGTGGGGTCCTAGTCATCATTTCAGCTGAAAGACGTCCACTGCTGGACTTAGGCCTCCCCCAAGCACCGCCACTTCGACCGGTTTTGTGCTTCCCGCATCCGCGGGTCCTAGTGCGCATTAGTTATTTGCGGAAGTCGCGAAACGTCTAGTTGATGTAGCTGGTGACCGAAAAGCTGGCGGCTTTCTCGCGCATCGCATCAGCATTGCAATTCAGCGACAAAATGCCGCCAGCATAGCATCCTCGGTACAATGCCTCGAGGGCCTTTTTTAGGTTTAACTTAGTTTTAATTTAAAGTAGTTGATGTTAATAACCATCTTGTAATTTTATTATGTAAATAAACGAATCATACATTATGTTAAAAAAAAGATAATTTATATAGGTATATTCACACTGACATGATGTGATGACTGATATATGAAATGATGATATGACACGGATGATACTTTTTATCTCGATATTCCCGCAGGATCGAGACTTATGCGGGTGAAACCACGGGGCGCAGCTAGTTATTAAGTACCAATTTTATCAGCTTTACTTATTAAATTAATGTATTCAATATATTGCATGCTAGTTTTAGCGAATTGTTTTAGAAACTTTAAAAAAAACTCGATAATCTGTTATGTACTAAATAGGTACAATTCATGTAAATAAACTTCACACGAGGGTAAACCTGAATTAGGAATATCTTTGATTAGGACACAGGATCCTTTTTATCTCCATTCTTATGCGACTGAAACCGCGGCGCGCAGCTGGTTTCATTATAATGAAATAAGGTTTTTGCCCTGCTGTTGTTTTTCTACTGTAGTCTCGATATTTTGTTAGTCCCACAGACAAGTGAGTCCAGTATTACGCTAAACGGTGCGCGGTTTCGTCAGCGTTCCAAGTCCTTCTAACAGATTTTCACAACAATGGGTTGTAACTTAGAACAATAGGTTTGTAACTCAGTAGGTACCACAATTAATAACATCTTAAGTCGGAATGGAAGTGCCTGTAGTGTTTGAAAAAAGAGAATTGCGAATGCCCTTTCGCAATTTTTTTATTCGATTTTAGATTTGTTTACTGTAATTTAAATTTTATTTTATTAAATTAGGTCCATCAAGGACCTTCTTTGTTGGCTTCCTCTTCGTTGTGTTGATGGTAAAAGTATTATATTTTGTTGACCCAAAACTTCGCCACTTCCACGGCAATCGTCCGTTCCGTTCCGTTGGTAGCGCAGAGGTGGCTATGGCTGCAATTTTGGGGCACAGATGCCAGGACAGGAGGAGGGACATAGTTTGTGCCACAGCTCCCCACACACCCTGATGCTGTACCGTCGAAATAATCCCACTTCACGAGGTATAGGTATTGTAGTAATAAAATGGTGATGATAATGAAAACTTAATCTTAATTTCATCAAATTTAAAAAAAAAAAAAAATAAGTATCTAATGGACTATTTACAAATACAAATTGGAACAAAAGCCGACAATCAGCTTACTTTGACCCAAGAAGTGTATTTTCTTTTTAATACTTATAGGAAGAAGATCTAAGCTTATATTTTCCGATAATTTATCTGAAAATTAAATCTCATTGAATGTAGATTGTAATTACCTAGCTTACATAAATATTAAAACAGAAAGCAAACTATACAGGCAGATTTTATATTTATTGGCAATCTTACAGGGTGTTACTACTCAGAAATTAAACAATTTTTACAATGATGGGAATAAAACTTTAAACCATCAACCACCTACTTGAAACCTTGAAAAAAAGCATCTGTTTTTGACAGATGCTTTTTTTCAAAGGTTTTTTTCAGATGCCATTTACTTCTAAAAGTACCTATTTTCCTCCTCTTATATCCATTGCTTACTCTAGGATGCATATCCGGTACGACTGTAATAATCCTTCCTATCCTAAGGGCACGTCTTCCTGACCATTACCGCGCCCCCCGGTCTACTCTTTGATATGCTTTGGTCTCTTTAGTCCCATGAAACATGAGGCTCCGGGGACTAGTGCGAATCCTTGGGTTGATTCGAGCAATCGAGTCTGGTTTAACCACGCTGGGGTCGGTGCATTTCATTCATTCATCCATTCATTAATTAGTGCTAAACGTACCTATTTAACACATCGTTCTGTTTCTGTCTACCGTTTGAAGATAACAGAGACAGAATTATGTTTTAAATAGGTTTAGTGCTAAATGCATCTAATGAGAGAGAATTGTGGTGCAAATCGATCCTATAGTAAGACTTAATTGTTCATCTTTTTGGGTACTTTCAACCCCAAAAAGATGGCAAATAATGAACTACAGTCAACTGATAGAGTAAGGTTGCGTAAGTCGCAACCCCTCAGGGAGAACTGCTGTAGTTTTTAGGGAAATTTAAATTAATCATTTTTTTTGTGTCCACTGAATTTTAATTTATTAAGCTATCAACCAGCATTCATAAAAACACTACAACTTTTATCATAATGGGTTTCTTTTGTGTTTTAGAAAAAAGTTCCTTCGGTATGAAAAAGGTAAATACCTAATTCCGCGGATGGGTGACCATCTTTACATACCAAGACCCCTCCGTGCCTCGGAAAGCACGATAAGCCGTTGGTCCCGGCTGTCATTTATAGATCTTTGACAGTCGTTACGGGTCGTCAGAAGCTCGAAAGTCTGACAACCAGTCTTACCAAGGGGTATCGTGTTACCCAGTAACTGGGTTGTGGAGGTCAGATAGGCAGTCGCTCCATGTAAAATACTGGTATTCAGCTGTAGCCGGTAAGACTGGAAGCCGACCCCAACATAGTGGGGAAAAGGCTAGGCAGATGTTGATGATGATACCTAATTCGTACCAGCTATATAGCTATAATAGCTGTAGCCTAAGTCGTACTTATAATAAGTTATCAGTGATGATACATACGAAGAATTATAATTCGTACCAGCTATAGCTTAAGTCGTATTTATAATAAGTTATCAGTGATGATACATACGAAGAATTATAATTCGTACCAGCTATAGCCTAAGTCGTACTTATAATAAGTTATCAGTGATGATACATACGAAGAATTATAATTCGTACCAGCTATAGCCTAAGTCGTACTTATAATAAGTTATCAGTGATGATACATACGAAGAATTATAATTCGTACCAGGTACAGCCTAAGTCGTACTTATAATAAGTTATCAGTGATGATACATACGAAGAATTATAATTCGTACCAGCTATAGCCTAAGTCGTACTTATAATAAGTTATCAGTGATGATACATACGAAGAATTATAATTCGTACCAGCTATAGCCTAAGTCGTACTTATAATAAGTTATCAGTGATGATACATACGAAGAATTATAATTCGTACCAGGTACAGCCTAAGTCGTACTTATAATAAGTTATCAGTGATGATACATACGAAGAATTATAATTCGTACCAGCTACAGCCTAAGTCGTACTTATAATAAGTTATCAGTGATGATACATACGAAGAATTATAATTCGTACCAGCTATAGCCAAAGTCGTACTTATAATAAGTTATCAGTGATGATACATACGAAGAATTATAATTAGTACCAGCTATAGCCTAAGTCGTACTTATAATAAGTTATCAGTGACATTAACACATTAAAACAAACAATTTATCAGGGGATCTAGTGGTATTTGAAGTCACCGATTTTGATCTTGATTTTGTTTTTTTTTTTTTGACTGTTAGCCTCTACTTTTATCAACTTTCCTAATAGAACACAAAACATTTAAGACAAGTATATGTACATATGTCGCTATCATATTTTTTTATTTAGAAGAACATTTGTCTAGAATTTATAGAACCTTTATTTTGAAATTTCGCTTTTCGGACATCGCCCACCGTCATTCAAACCAGATTTTTCGCAGACATCCGTATGTTATCATGTTCGCCATTAAATAGCGCTTATTTTGATATAAGATTTATTTATTAAACAGTTAGGTGTAAATTACTAGTATCGCTTTACCTGTTTTTACCCGCCAACCCAATAGTTATGTAAGGAAAAACAACCCAAGGTTAGTCTATTGTGTAGCGCGTACTATAGTGCGCCGTTCGCCACAAGCCCGCACTCCTAAGCCCCCTCTACCGAGTCGTCGCTCGGCCCGCCTGAGTGCCCGATTCAGTGCCGCGCTGTCCCCGCGCGCCACATATGATCAGTAGTGTTACGCGAGCCAACTAGCAATAAAGACGTACGCGCGCTGTGCCGCGCGTCGACCCGGTCGTTCGTCACATTTAGTTTTACCATCTATACCACACTCTTGTTCGCCCTTCTTTTTCACTCAATGTATAATATAATTAGACAATTACCTACTCACGAAGTTTAATTGCTCCTTACCCTATAACTGGCAGCCTAACGTGGAGCTGAACCGTGTGTAAATACTAAAACGTAATAAATAGTATTTGTGTCGTGTCGTGCGTTATCATTTGAAGCGTGTGAGTTATTTTAAACTAAATAGAGAGATAAAACAAACTCATTAGAGACTTTCAATTTAAATTTATTTTAGGTCGTAGGTACAAAAAGGCCCGTCATAAATTTTTCCGTCCTAAGGAGGTAGGCGCGTCAAGTACTGTCCTGGCTTTACGCGAACTTGGAGATGACGCAGGAGCCGAGGAGTTGACCCTGAGTGGTAGAGGACCCGCAGGGTTGATGAAAGTGGTGCCAGATGTCGTCAGCCTTGTGTTGACCACCCGATGTCACGGCTACTGCTGTAGCAGCGGCAGCGGCAGCGGTTTTCTCGGGCAAATGAACCCGGAACAAGAAACCCTGGAATTTATGTCCAGGAAATAGATAACTGAACCCTCTGCTAATCCTCTCCTGACGGTGACCACGGCGGCGTAAGCATAAGCGTAAAGCGGATGAAATACTATTGCGCTTAAGGCGAATGTGTGTAAAGGTCACCTTCAGAATCGGAGTTTACAAGGGTTAAACAAAGGAGTGTGAAGCACTTTTAAATTAATACGAACACAAATAATGAGGTAAGCTAAGGTTTATGGTTAAAAGAAATGATTGAAATTAGAAATGAGTGTCAGGAAAAAAAGATGATGAAACACAATTTTGCAAATCACTGACCACCATTACACATGAGAAAGCAAGCTTAACTTAATTTTGCAAACACTTACCCAATACGGGGATAACACAGTTTATATTTTTATTGTATTCACTTTTTAACTTTAATAACGAGTTAAGTATCTCATAGGCAAAAATCTGAGCTTCAGAAAGTTTACGGTGAAACTGCACGTGTGACGTCACGCACAAATGTAGTATGCGCGAACGGGCGTCTCAACTGACCGTCCTCGAACCTGCTCACCGATCGCGGCTCGCGGCGCGAAGAGGTCGTATGGAGTGGGAAGTAAACTGGTTCCTAAGATAGTGAGCGAGTGAGACAAAACAAAGGCGCATTAAGGATGTGAACGGTTTGGAACTATATTACAATGACTTGACGATTTGTTGCTTGCCTATTTACTAAAATAATAGTTTACAACGTTACACATTATTATGAATAATTTCCGATCGTACAATGTTGGTGTAGGTACGTTCTACAGAAAAACGCGCGAACGGTCACCGAAAGTTTTAGGTTCGTGAAGTATATTTGTCGCAGACGTCGTGTCCCGGATACGTCTCGCGCTCGCGTAACGCTCGACAAGTTGTTCAATTTTCACGCTTCGGGCGTAGGCGCACGGTCGTAATTTGTGTCCTAGGTTTCGTCGCAGGTATGGTATACCTGAACCTAGATTACGGACCTCCAACTGTGCCGGTATGAACAATGAACTTGTTAATAATTGTGAATGAGTGAGATTATTAATAACTTACTGTTTGATCGCGTAACTGTGAGAAGTTTTAGTCCTTAGGTAATACTTAAAACCTAAGTGATCGCGATTTGTTGTGAATAACTGTTGAAGTGTTGTGAGACTACGAACAGTCTTAGTGCTTAGGTGGAACCTAAACTACCTATAGTAGCTAAGTTGGTATTTCGTTCGTTTGTAGACTGTTTCACAACCGCGTGTGCGTAAATTTCTTGTTACGATCTGTGATTATGTAAACCGTTGTACTGTTGTGAGACCGCGAACAGTCTTAGTGCTTAGGTGGAACCTAGACTACCTATTGTACCTAAGTTGGCGTTTCGTTCGTTTTGTGGACATTTCGCAATGGTGCTAACGAGATCACGCGCTGCTAGTCCGACTTCGGCCGGCGTTTCGTCCGAGGACATGGCGCCGCCCGCGCCTGTAGCACCCGCGCCGGAGTGCGCTCCGCGCGACGTTGCCGCCGACGCTGCCGCCACGCATGTGGCCGCGGTGGATCCACAGCTGGCTGCTGCCGCTGCGGCGGCTCCGGTCACCATGTCGACTGAGCAACTCCTGTTGCTGATAAACAGGCTAAGTCGCAGCGAACCTGTAAGTACACCAGTTTATTCTGGCCACAGTGGCCACTTCGCCAAGTGTACGGCGCGTTTTGACGGCGAAAAGTCAAGCAATGTTTTGGCGTTCATCGATGCTGTAGAGACGTATAAAGAGTGTGTTGGCGTCGATGACCACAACGCCCTTCGTGGATTACCCATGTTGTTGACGGGGCTTGCCGCCACGTGGTGGCAAGGAGTAAAGGATACCACCGTCTCCTGGCAAGTTGCTGTAGACTCATTAAAACAAACATTCGGACCGCGATTGCCGCCGCATAAATTATATAGAAAAATATTTGAACGGGAACAACGAGAAGACGAGGCTACGGATTTGTTTGTGTGCCATATTCGGGCCTTAATCGCTCAGCTACCTCCTTTCCTGCTTCCAGAGGTAGTTCAGTTGGACATGGCATATGGGTTGCTTAGTCACCGCATTCGAGAAAAGCTTACGCGCACCGCTTTTAATACTTTTGCGGAAATGTTGACGCAGGCGCGCCGCATCGAAGATATTCTCGATGAATCTCACCCGCGTGTCCCTGCGGATAGGAAACCTCCAACATCCTTGCCGTCGCCGACTCCGCGACCAACAGCTGCGCCTTCCACAAGTAGGATAAGGCCCCATTGCAATTACTGTAAGCAGTATGGTCATGTTAAAGAGTCTTGTCAGCGGCTGGCAAAGCAAAGGAACACCAAGGATGGTACCGTAAATGGAGATTCGCCTCCGCCAGCGTCTTCGATTACATGTTTTGGGTGTGGAGCACCCGGCGTCATTCGGTCGAACTGCTCGACGTGTAAAGAAAAGAAACGTCATACGTCTTCCGTTCCGTTTCAATCAGTGTCCGCGTGTGGTATTAAATCATTAGATCCGCGTAGTAGGCCAAAGCTAAACATTATAATTTACGGTGAAAGTGGAAGTGCTCTTTTAGACACCGGTGCTAAACTATCGATAGCTAGTGTTAGTTTAAGAAATGTTTTAGTTAAAAACGGTCAGAAATTTGTAAAAATCAATTCTAAAATTAAGCTTGCTGATGGTTCTATCAATTGTTTAGATGTAGAAACCGCGATGGTTGATGTTCATTTTTGTAATAGAGTTGTACCCACCCATTTTATTGTGTTACCTGGGGCTGTGGAGTCATTGCTCGGCATAGATTTTATTAGAGATGCTGGCATGATACTTGACTTCCATAAGAATTGTTGGTCTTTGGAAGGCTCACAGGTAATTTATCCCATTTTGTATGAGGTAGGGCGTCCTGAAACCGTACTTTCAACCTTTTGTCTCCGCGATGACGAGGGCACTCTCCTGCAACCACCGGAACGCAGTAAATTGGCCAACCTGCTGAAGTCCAATAAGGATATTTTTGAACCAGAGGGAGGACCAACTACTTTTGCTTTACATCGGATAGACACAGGGAACAGTGCTCCCTTGTCAGTGCCGCCTTACAGGGTGACACCTACGAAGAAAGAGATCATCAGAAAAGAGATTGATAGAATGCTAGAAGAAGAAGTCATTGAGGAAGCAGAATCGCCGTGGGCATCCCCAGTAGTGCTGGTGCCTAAGAAAAACGGAGAAGTACGTTTCTGCGTGGACTACAGGGCCTTAAATAAAGTTACCAAAACGGATAAGTATCCCTTACCTGTTATCGATGAGGTCCTACGGTCCACCAAGGCTAACAGTGTAATGTCAACCATAGATTTGAAGGCTGGGTATTGGCAGATTGAAGTAGCTCCTGAAGACAGGGACAAAACGACTTTTATTTCACCCTTTGGAATGTTTCGTTTCCGACGTATGCCGTTTGGCTTGAAGAATTCCCCGTCGACATTCCAACGCCTTATTGACAGATTTCGAGCCGGTCTGAAGGACGTCATTGTGGTAGCGTACCTGGATGATATCTTGGTGATTTCCGAGGATCTAGAATCCCATGTGAGGGATCTGCAGCAGGTCTTCGAGCGCCTCCGCCTTTTCAACCTGAAAGCAAATAGAAGTAAGTGTGTTTTCGCTAGGGATAAAGTAACTTACCTGGGACACGTCATTTCGGCACGTGGCATCGAGCCTGATCCCACGAAGGTTGAAGTGGTGATGAACATGAAGCCAGCGACGAACCTTAAAGAGCTGAAGACGTTCCTGCAAACCTGTTCTTGGTTTCGTAAGTTTATCCCGCTGTTTTCAGAAATAGCGCGTCCTTTGACGGACCTTACAAAGAAGGATCGACGTTGGCAATGGGGGGAGCGTGAGCAACGAGCTTTTGAAGAACTTAAGCTACGGCTCTCAACTAGCCCTATTCTTCGCCAACCAAGCTTTGAGAAACCCTTTGTACTGCGCACGGACGCGAGTGCTTATGCACTTGGAGCAGTTTTGATGCAAGGTGAGAGTCCTACCGAAGAAAGACCTATTGAGTACGCGAGTAGATTACTGACATCCGCCGAACGGAACTACCACACGACAGAGCGTGAAGCTCTAGCTGTTGTCTGGGCTCTGGACAAATTCAGAGGATACATCGAAGGAGCGCAGACTCGTGTGGCTACCGATCACCAACCATTGAAATGGCTCTTGTCCCTGAAAACACCGAGCGGTCGGTTGGCCCGTTGGGCAATGAAAATTCAGTGCTACAACTTGGAGATCGAGTATACACCTGGAAGAGTCAACTTAGTCGCTGATACTCTCAGTCGACCAGTAACCACCGTTGTTGAAGAGCCGAGCGCTACAAGCTCTTGCAGCATTTGTCCGGTGATCGTTGACTTACCTCAAAGGAAACCAGAGGATATTCGTGATGCTCAACTTAAGGATTCTGAGGTAAGCAAAATCATAAAGGATTTTGAGGATACCAATAACCCCGAAGCAGCCATGCGCTGGACTGATAGAGGTTATTATCTTTCGCAAGGTGTGTTATACCGCTGTGATCTGGATGGTGATTCCGAAGAACCTCAACTAGTTGTTCCAGATTCATTACGGGGCGAGCTCATGAAGGAGCTTCATGATGCGCCCACTGCTGGACACTTGGGTTTGGAGCGGACCTTGCGGAAGATCAAAGATAAATACTTTTTTAAAAACATGAGAACTTACGTGGCCCAGTACTTAAAGTCCTGCGATCTGTGTCAGAAGTTTAAAGCCACAAATCTCAAACCTGCCGGTCTTCTCCAGACCCCAGTGCCCCAGCAGCGTTTTGAAGTTCTTGCAATGGACCTATTTGGTCCGCTTCCCGAGGGTAGTAAGGGAGAGAAGTGGATTCTTCTGGTGGAGGACACCGCTAGCCGCTGGGTGGAATTGTTTGCGTTGTGCGATGCGACTGCTGAGTCATGTGCAAAAGCACTCATCGAAGAAGTTTTCATGAGATATGGTTTTCCCCGTCGAATAATTTCTGATAACGGGACGCAGTTTGTGTCAGCGGTGATGCAGAAGGCCATGCACGTTCTTGGGGTCCAGCAATCCCTGACTCCGGTTTATCACCCCGAGGCCAACCCCGCTGAACGAAAGAATCGGGAGATGAAGAAAATGTTGGCGATCCTGTTGGATCCGGAACATCGTCGTTGGCCTGAAGTATTGCCAGCTGTACGGTTTGCCTTAAATACCGCCTATAATCAAGGGACTGGCCATTCCGCCGCCTTTTTGACTTTTGCGCGCGAGTTTCGGTCCCCAGTGAACGTAGCCCACGATCTGCGGGCTATCGTAGAACAGGAAAATTACGTGCCGCAAATATCGCAGTATTTGCGCGATTTCGTTTACCGCTTGCAGGAGGTAAAGTGGCGAGTTGAAAGCCAACAAGACATCCGTAAGGAAGCAGCCGACAAACATCGTCGTCCTGGACCCTGCTATCAGGAGGGTGATCTCGTCCTTGTGGATACCCATCGTCTTAGTCAGGCAGCAAAAGGTTTTACCAGTAAGTTTGCTCCGCGTCGCGAAGGTCCTTTTCGCGTCAGTAAAGTAGTTTCACCGACTACTTATGAAGTAGTTGATAAGGATAAAGTACCTCGAGGCAAGTATCATGCCAGTCTTTTAACACCTTATGTAGGTGACTCCAACGTAGTCGTACACCCCAGAAAGAAGGGGCGTCCTCGTAAAATATTGAGTTCCAAGCCAGCTTCAGCGAATTCTGCTGACTTGGAGGGGGAGATTGTAGCGCGTACTATAGTGCGCCGTTCGCCACAAGCCCGCACTCCTAAGCCCCCTCTACCGAGTCGTCGCTCGGCCCGCCTGAGTGCCCGATTCAGTGCCGCGCTGTCCCCGCGCGCCACATATGATCAGTAGTGTTACGCGAGCCAACTAGCAATAAAGACGTACGCGCGCTGTGCCGCGCGTCGACCCGGTCGTTCGTCACATTTAGTTTTACCATCTATACCACACTCTTGTTCGCCCTTCTTTTTCACTCAATGTATAATATAATTAGACAATACCCTATAATTGTATATAATTATAGGCTTCATGTTTTCGATTGGTATAAAATTTATTTGTTAAACGAATGAGTGCAATGTTTAAAAACACTCATTTTTAGGGTTCCGTAGTAAACAAGGAACCCTTATAGTTTCGCCATGTCCGTCTGTCTGCCTGTTCCCCGCTGTAGCTCAGAGACGCTTAGTACTAGAAAGCTGTAATTCTGCATAGGTATCTACATATTAATCACGCCGTAAAGTGCTAAAATTAAATCTTGAAAACATTTTTTTAGGGATGATATGTTTTTTCTCATCTACCCCATGATGTGGAATATCGTTGGATAGGCCGTTCAAAAATATTGCGGGCCTGTCAACACCATTTTTCGATTCAAGGTATCGCTTGCGTAATATTAAGCATTAAAGTGCTAATTTTTGTAAGAGTCAAGTGTCCCACCCCTCCTGCCTGCTAAATGGTTGTTTATGGAGATGTGAAAAATTCATGGCAGTAGTACATATAATGAAATTAAAAGGAAAACTATCACAGCTAAGTTTGCTTTACAAGTTAACGAGTAATAGTCGACCAACTTCAATTTGCAGTTGAAGAATTGACCGTGGCATATATCGATGTATGGGAGACATATTTTTAAACTACAATGTTAAGTTTGTTTTTAGGATAAATTCATCCCAACTTCCCAACTACGGAACCCTTCATTTTCCGACACGCACTTGGCCGGTTTCTTGAATTTTTAAGTATTCACAATTTCTCCAGGATTTTTGTAGTCAACCCACTCGCAATATATTTTTAACATACTAAATTTGATACAAAATACTTTTTATCCATTAAATACCATCACCTCATAAAGCAGTATTATTTCAATATTACTTCAGCGTGAGAAAGAGATGGAGCTATAAGTCCTGTATAGCTGCATCACTTTCCCACTGTGAAGTAATATTATAATAATACTGCTATAAGAGGTGATGGTTACACCCCAGATGGGTGAAGGTCGTTTCTAGGTCGGATCCTCTACTAACAGAAGTGAATGAAATTTTAATGAAGACAGTAGCAAAATCTTACTTTTTGATTATTTGTCTTCTCCGAAACCGCTGCGGTTATCCACTTGTGTGAGTTAACTCACTAAATAGTACATTTTTTCATCATTAGTTTTTATAACCAGAAGAGCGGCATCATATTGCTGTGCTACGACTTAAGGCGCTGATACGTCTAAGGCATCCTTACCCCATACATTCTGCCGGGGTTGCGGGAAAATTCGAAAGGGTTACCGAGGCTCCTGGCAACACAGGCAACGGCAGGAACACGTGTGGGTTTTAGTCAGAGAGTCTGACACACCCTCCCGCTCCGCCCAGAGCGGGAGAAGTTATTTGATAATTTCCTACCCAAAAAAGAAAACCCCATACATTGCACTTAAGGGCAAAACATAATACTTACACATTTTAGCACCCAATTAAATCCACTACTAATAGTAATTAGTCGCGGTTAAATTGTTCAATACGTCATACTGAAATGCTACTGCATTTCAGTATGACGTATTAAACAATTTTCACGGCGTTTTCATAAGGTTAGAATTGAATTACATTATTCTCTTCGTGAAAAATAACATCTATTTATAGTTTAACATTACCTGCCTTTATAAATAACACTTCTAAAAGGAGAAGAAAATAATACACAAAAAAATAATAACCCTTAAAACACCTACTCATTATTATGAATTTATTTTTGTTTATATTTACTGAAGTGAATCCAAGTTATAGTAACGCCTAGCCATTTTGGAATAGCAACCGCATAATAGCGTTTAAGTACACATTTATTCACAGGCACTTAAGAAATAGGATTTAAAAATTCACAACACAATCCAATGATTGTGTTGTAAATTTAAATGAAAACTTTTTACAAATGTGTGGAACTTTTTCAAAATCTATAAATAGTTTTATAATAATAATCCTGTAACTTTACAAACGTAAGATTGCATGATGCTTAAAAAAATATTTCAAAATTCACTTAAAATGTTTAGCTGCGTCGAAGACTATGCATCAAAATACTATTTCTATAAGATAATTTATTTCACTAAGAGCATGAGAAAGTTATGTTACGAGTACATTTTACAGACCAGTAACTATAAAAATGTCTATAGGCGTAGCTTTTCCCATTTTCGAAGACATAATTGATGTAGCAAAAATATCTGGTACAAAATTAGGAAATTATATTGCCTGCCTTCACTAAAGGCTCCCACAGACAGGCGCGACGCAACAGTGCGACGCGAGTGGAAAGTGTCGCGCTGCGGGTTGCGCTGCCTGTCACGCCTAACGGGCGCCAGTCTGCAAGATCCTTAATACTCAGCCACAAGGTGAAATTAAATTAACTGGTGAATCTTCAGAGACTGTATCGATATGCAACTAATTATTTTCTAAACTATGAAAATGTAACTAAAGCTGATCCCCACATTCCAATATAACTGAAGCGATAGGTTGCGTGAAAATTCATATGTTACTCCTTTGTTCGGAAAACTGGAAGGCATCTCGTCGGCGCGACCACGCGTTCGGGTTCGCCGAACAAAATGAACGTGGCGGTCGCGTGTTCTACCGACAGAGACGCTTTAGGGCGCTTTCAATTTAGACGGTTGGTGCCCGCCGGACTGACGCCGCAAGGTTGTTGCAGAATTATTACGACTGTGAGCCGTACTTCTGCCGGACGACAGCAATACGACGTGAACCGTCTTATTTGAAGAGATACGCAGCTGCAGTCCGATCGAATTATTATAGTGAACAACGACTGAGGCAGGTAGTATATACATTGTTGCCGTTCTGCTATCGGACGTGCGCCGCACTGCTCTCGCACGACCTTGCGTTGAGACATTTTGTATGAAAAACCATAACCGCCCGTGCGCAGTACGATCCGGGGACTGCAACAGTCCGGCACCAACCGTCTAAACTGAAAGCGCCCTTAATAAGGACGCGGGCAATTATGGAGTTATCATCCGCTGGTACTGTAAAACTATGACAATAGAAAATATAGTTTTTTTGTTTGTTTTATTACATTACCCATCACGTCTGTGTACATTTGGTAAAATCCGTAGGAACTAAAACTTAATCTACTTTTTCGCAAACCGATATTAATCGTTTCTTGCTTGCTTGCATATAGCTGCTGTAGTAGAATTTTCCGAACATATAGAAGAAAACGAGACAGTTGATCATGACCAGGCCGCTCAAATAGTTGGGGTAGTTGCAGCTAATGGAGGCTAGGCTGTTCACATTCAAATATCCCACGATGCAGAACTGGATCTAAAAGAAAACAAAACGGTCGTGAGTGATGGCATTTGTGTTTGTACAGCTTTCAAAATAACAGCCCCAGCTGACCCAAAGGGATTCTAATATTCTTTGTGTTGATGTAAAACAGCCCTCATAAGTAAAAGTATTTATAAAATTGCTAGAGTTATTTGCAATAAAATTCCACGACAGATCATCATCATCATCATTTCAGCCGAAAGACGTCCACTGCTAGACATAGGCCTCTCCCAAGCACCTCCACTTCAACCGGTTGTGTGCTTCCGCATCCAGCGGATTCCTGTGGCCTTCGCAAGGTCATCGGTCCACCTTGTAGGAGGCCTTCCAACGCTACGTTTTCCGATACGCGATCGCCACTCCAGAACCTTTCAGCCCCATCGGCCATCTGTTCTACGAGAAATGTGGGCAGGCCCACTGCCTGCCCACTTCTTTGGGCTACTTCGGTAACCTTGGTTCGCCTGCGGATCTCTTCATTTCTGATTCGATCACGTAGGGAAACTCCAAGCATAGCCCTCTCGAGGTCGCACCAGGCGGCGGCCGAATTAGCGGCACGTGGGGTTGCGACAATCGTCGAAAGGATCCGGCAATTAGGACTTAAGGTGGCCCTGCACAAGACCGAGGCCATGTGTTTTCATGGTCCTCGGAACGCGCCACCGTTAGGGTCCCAAATAAAGGTAGGAGGGGTTTCCATCGGCGTTGAGTCGACGATGAAGTACCTGGGACTCGTCCTCGACAGCCGGTGGAACTTCGTGGAGCATTTCCGACGTTTGGCTCCCAAACTGGAGCGGGCAGGCGCTGCATTGAAGCGACTCCTGCCCAATCTAGGGGGTCCAAACGCCTCCTGCCGGAGGCTCTACGCGGGGGTCGTGCGCCTGACGCAGGTCCTCACCGGACACGGCAGCTTTGGGAGGTTCCTGTGTCGGATAAGGCGGGAGGAAACGCCCGGGTGTCACCACTGTGTGGATCGCCCGGAGGACACGGTGGAGGTCTGCCCGGCTTGGGCAGAGCACCGCCGTATCCTCGTGGAGGCGATCGGTGGCAGAGACCTCTCGCGTCCGGCCCTGGTTCAGGCCATGGTACGGAGCGAGAGGGCATGGGCAGCCGTCACCTTCTTCTGCGAAGCAGTAATACTCGCGAAGGAGGAGGCGGGACGGTTGAAGGAAAGGCATGTTTCGCGCCCTCTCGTCCCTAGCCGCCGCAGGAAACGCCCTGGGCGTCGGGAATCCCGGGCGGATTTCCGGCCACCGTAGGCGCAGGCTTGCGGACGGTGAGCAATTGGTAGCTCACTGTCCGGTAAGGACCAGGCCCGGGACGACGGTGCGTTGTATTCCACGCGCGCCTCAAATAGATGTCGTCAGCACAAAGGTAGGGGTCCACTAGGACCGATGCCTGCCGGGGTTGCGAGAAGGTACTTATGGGTCACCGAGGCTTCCGCAACACAGGCAACAGGAAGGAATACGGGTGGCTTTTAGTCAGTAAGAGTTTGACACACCCTCCCGCTCCGCCCAGAGCAGGAAAAGATATTTGAAGATTTCCCACCCAAAAAAAAAAAAAAGCATAGCCCTCTCCATTGCCCTTTGAGTGACTTTTAGCCTTTTAATAAGGCCAATTGTAAGCGACCACGTTTCAGTGCCATACGATAGACACGACAGATAAAGAAACTTCATAATAAAATGTTTAAATAGAAACTGAAACAATTTTTGATTCATTAATGTTACTATTCCAAAACTGAGTTTATGGAGGACACCACTGACATTTAGCTCGTACAATCATACATTTAGATTTTTATTATTTTGACATTGGTAATTGTGTGTTAGTATGTAAAAGTAATTGAGATATTTCATTTTAATTGTATCTGTTGTTTCGACACCTCTAGTTTTATTATTATTTGTATGGTCTCGAATAAAATGTAGCGAACTGACCATCTTATGAGCCTTTTTGGCCTCGCACAGGTCTTCTATTTTGTATTTGTTTTCTCTATTATGTAATTTTTTTTTAATGTTTACATGCTTTTGTTAGTTTTATGTCCTTTTTTTACTGTTGTATTTCCTGTGCGTGTCCCAAATAAATATTTTTTCATTCTTTCTTTCTATTATACCATCCTATTGTATTGAAACCTACATTTACGAATAAATTTGATTTGATTTGAAAAACATATTTTTTTATTGGAAATTAGGTACATTCCTTGATTAAGTCATAGTTGTCTTAAAGTCCTGGTGCTTAAAAAAACGATCTGAACTTACAATCTGCATAGTCTGGTACATAATTCTCATAATCGTGAGTGGCGATTTCGTGTAAGTTTGATCCCCACATGCCTCCTGAAGCAAATTCAGGGAACAAGCTCGCTTCCCTAACCGTCTCTTTGTCAACACAAACATGGCCATAGCGACCATCCTATTGCGGACATTGATCATTGATTGCGAGAGCAGTAGTAAGAATATTTGCTTTTTTAAGACAGACAGTATAATAATTATGTCTGGAAGAAGCAAGAAGTGCCAAGAAGCGCTTAAGCGTCGGGTAATCACGGTTGACCTTGGCTATACAAATGCGCGTGGTGCTCACGCTGCGCCGCCGGCGCGCCGGTCGGTTTCATAGGGAATATTTATTTTTAGTAACGAAAATATTAATAATTGAATAAAAATCACAGATAGAATTATAGATAATAAAATAGCCTGTGCATACTAATTAAATATCTTTAGTAGTTTGAAAGTAATAAAGTATTTTAATATAATACTTAATTAAATATTCATTAAATAATTGATGTATATGCGTTCTAATGCATAATATTTTTTTTGAATAACTTACGAGTACATACCTTATATGAAGGCGTAATAACAGATTTAAAAGTTGCTAAAATCATATTTATGCCTTAAGGCGCTGACAAGACCCAATTGACCAAAATGGACTTCTCTTAAGAAAAAAAAATGCCAAATCTGTATAGTTTGTGGTAGCCGAAAAAATATATGTTAATTATGAACATATTTCCCAGAACTTAGTTGTTAACAAAACACGTTTTGAAAAAAAAATCTCGAAACAAACTAACGTTAAACTAACCTCTTACCTTCAGTTCTAATCCAAAATATCTGTATTAAATATCAACATACGTTACGTATTTAATTAATAACAAGAACGTCTTATTTGAATGCAGAATGAGGTTATTTTTTATTTTCGATTACTCAACTCAATTTTGAGTAAATAGATAATTGCTTCATATTTTGCAATAAATTACAAGCGTTGTGTCATCGCGCTTCTCTTTCTTTTCTATGCAATCTGACAGTGACCGCGGTTTAGGCGTTGTCAACGTCTTAAGATAAATATAAACCAGGTTCCTTACCAGCTGCATGGTAGTGAGGTGCTTCTTCCACCACAAATACTTCTGGTACTGAGGTCCGAGACCGGAGATTAGGTAGTAGGTGTACATGACGACGTGAATGAACGCGTTGATCGAACCTTCAGGCACTGCTTGTCCCCCTGAAAACACAATTTTGATGTTGTATTAGTTTTTTTAATTAGATTTAATACAAATTGCGGGGTAATGGCGTAACACACATATAATGACAATATCAGAATGGGTTCCATTTTGTCAGTTCACCGGTGCAATCGATTAGCAATATCCTTTAAAACTAAAGACGGTCAAAATTGAAGCAGGCAATGTAATGTTTTGTGGCCCAACTTTGCCTGGTGATTAAGACTGTTATATTTCGAAAATGATACAGAATAATCATAGTTCTAAGTACACTGCCAATGACCATTAATATAAGCTTTATCCCCAACCTGACAAGGGTGAAAATTGATTGTATTTTTTCGAAATATATCAATGTTACTATAAAACTACGGCAAAGTTGCAGCATTTTACCGGTACCATTGTTGCTAAATTTTGATTTAATTTTTTATGTTCGGTAAATCATAAAATTGGACGAATTTAAGTGAGCGGGTGCTTTGGTTGCTTTACATTTAGGTACGTTTTTGTCTCTAAGGGGGCAGCTGCCCCTCCCTGCTCCCCCTTGGCGACGCCCTTGAGGCTGAACTGTTCGTGCGAAAAGTCTATAAATAATCATTTTTGGGATCCAGGAGTACCTAAACTTCTTCTTAATCTGTCACATTACTATTACTCATTGAGAATGGTATCTTTAAATATTCAAAGGATCCCATTTTCTTTTAGAATACGTAGATTGTTTGTTTGTTTTCACTGACTGAAATAATAGTATTGTACATGATCATTATTTTGCAGAAAATCGTCCGTGAAACTAAATTTCGTCAAATATTTGTAACCAACCTGCAGCGTATTTGACTCCGATCCATCCAATAACAGGCATGATGGTGTGATGGTACAAATGTAGGAATGAGATCTGTCTGTCCTTCTTTCTCAGAACGAAGAAGACGGTATCAAGAAGTTCTGTGATCTTCGCGAAGAAGAACCACCAGACTGCTGAAGCCCACTGAAATAAAACGAAATGAGTTTCATTACAACAACTAAAAAACACATCATGTACTGCCAAGCCTTTTCCCAATGTTGGAGTCAGCTTACACTCTTACCATATGCAGGTAAATACCAGTATTTTACGTGGAGAGACTGCCTATCTGACTTGCAATACCCAGTTTAGGCGCTGAAAAAGACCCAATTCACCAAAATTGGCTTCTCTTAATTTCCCAATCCGTATAGTTTGTGGTAGCGGAAAAAATATATGTTAATTTTGAACATATTTCCCAAAACTTGGTTATTACCAATACACGTTTTAAAAAAAAAATCGATACAAACTAACGTTATACTAACCTCTTACCTTGAGTTCTAATTCAAAATATCAACATACGTTAAATATTTAATTAATAACAAGAACGTCTTATTTGAATGCAGAACTTGGTTGTTTTTTGTTTTCGATTACTCAACTCAATTTTGAGTTACTAAATAATTGCTTCATATTTTGCAATAAATTACAAGCGTGTGTCATCGCGCTTCTCTTTATTTTCTATGCATTCTGACAGTGATCGCGGTTTAGGTGTTATCAGCGTCTTAACTGGTTAACACGATACACCTTACATACTGGTTGTCAGAAAAAAACAAAACAAAACTAGGTTTATATTCCTAAGCAGTGTCTATTGAAAATTTTGTACTCCTTTGGAACCTGGGCCGGCGAACCTTAATACAGGTTACCATGTAACCTAGCTAGGACGCCAGATTCAATTATGTTGTTACTCTATTTACGATTATTCCATTGTTAAATCATATTTGTTGTAACAGACTTTATATAACACACTTTTCGAAATAAATTAATAATTATTATTATTACATTAATTTGTAATTATTATCAGCATCATACCAAAAGGAGCAAGAGTGAATTTCGCATAAACCATCAAGACATCAAAAATACCTATGAGCTTAGGAGACTTCAGAGCTAAAATGAAAAAAAAAAAAAACAAAGAAAACCTGTATGTCTCAGTTATCGTTCAAAATCAGTCACCATGTCTGGGGGCAAAAATCCCAGCATCATACAGTGTGAATTCCCAACGTTTGATTCAAAGAAAAACCTCAGAATGTAACAAATAAGATCAAAAACCCCAGATTTTGGCAACAAATTCACTCATTAGTATTATTAAGGTCAATAGTAAGGTGACGCATATGAGATTCCGAACGATCAGCGAAATCAATGTTGACGAAGCAAATATTGCTGTTACGTGATTTTTCTACGGAATTTGAGTTTGTTTGCCATCAGGCAACTTGTACCGCGTTGTATTTTTTTTTTGCTTTAGGCAGCAGTACCTAAATAGCACTTGTAGGTGCTAATTGCTCCTGCGACATTTTATACAGGGTCAAATGAATTTAGCCATCATAACTCCGCATACGTATTGGGTATTGATTCAACGAAAAATAAATTAATATGATGAGTTTTTTTGGGTCATCGACCTCCGGTAGTGTACATAATCATAATACTATAATGTTCCCACTGCTGGGACACAGGCCTCCTCTCTGTGAGAGGGACTGGGCCGTAATCCACCACGCGGGCCCAGTGCGGGTTGATACATGTCACATGTCTTCGAATTTTGGTTCTTGGACATGCCGGTTTCCTCATGATGTTTTCCTTCACCGTTTTGAGAGCAGTGGTGATGCAATAATTTACACAAAGTAAAGCGCCTATCCGGGTTCGAACCTACGACCTACAACTCGTATGTCGCGGACGTTACCACTGGGCCACCACTGCTCTGCCGGTACTGTAGTCACGTGAAATATTAGTTTAATTTTTTTTTTTTTTGTGTAAACTTCCCAGACTTGACGGGTTTAACTAAACACGATAAAATAAAATAAAAATCCGATTTTCTCAAGCCATAGTTTCAGTAACAACCCAGTGGTCATTGACTGACGAAAAAAATCATTAAATCTTTGCAGATGTCAGCGAGATACGAGTACGTATCGATAGCAGCGTGTCTGACCTACTGAGTAATATATAAAGTTCAAAAAATAGGTAATAAAAGTTAAATTTAAAATTTAAAAAACCCCTAATAGATACGGGTAAAGAAAACGTCAAACAGACGAGGCTTATACCTAGCAATAATGAATGTATGCTATTGTAGAAAGAATCATTAATTATCATCATTTCAGCCGATAGACATCCACTGCTGGACATAGGACTTGACGACGCTTGGCTCAAAATATTACCTAAATTTATTTTAAACTGAAAGGGCCCAATACGTATTATTTTGTTACTTTTCAGATGTTTTGTTAGTGTCGGGAGTTTTTAAATTTTAATTTGTATACGAACTCGTAGATTTTGTTTTAAATTAATTAATAATATTATTTATTATTTGACGTGTTATCCAGGATATGGTTTTCCGTTAATAATAATTTTGGTTGGGTTAAATTATCAGTTTGTATGACTAATTTACCACATACCTACAGCCTAATTGGCAAAAGCTGTTCGACGAGTTAATTGAGTACCTAATTGAGTGTAGGTAATGATAATTATTGATATCATTACCTGTGTTTGAAATTCCTTTCGAAGTCATAACTAATTCGACATTCATCGGTAAATATTTTTGTTAATTCGTATTTCGCCAATTATAGGTATCAGGAATCATTTCTTCATAGAAAAAAGAAAGAAAAATATGTTATTTGGGACACGCACAAGAAATACAAAAAGTAAAAAAGGAGCATTTAAAACTAACAAAATTTACGTATTTTTTCGATTAAACAAAAATCATCATTATCATCTGCCTGCCTTTTCCCAACTATGTTGCGGTCGGCTTCCAGTCTAACCGGATGCAGCTGAATACCAGTATTTTACATGGAACGACTGCCTATCTGACCTCCACAACCCAGTTACTGGGCAACACGATACTCACTTGGTAAGACTGGTTGTCAGACTTTTCGGACTACTCGTAACGACTGTAAAGATCTACAAATAACAGCCGGGACCAACGGCTTAACGTGCTTTCCGAGGCACAGAGGGGTCTTGGTATGTAAAGATGGTCACCCATCCACGAACCAACTGCGGCAAGCGTAGCTTAACCCGATCGATCGACCCGTGCGGCTGTTATTACTTGGCCACAAGCCCCTCTCGAATAAACAGATCGAAGTGGCTATAATTTTGTTCTGAGCACAGCTAAGAGGCAAGCCCCTCAAACAACAAAGAAAATAAATAAAAATGACTTGTGCGACGCCAAAAAGGCTCCTATCTCAGCATAATGCTGCGATATTTAAAAAATAAATACCGCAGCGCTGGTATTCTGATAGGGCCCGCTGTGATGCCACCACGAACACATCTACGGATACATATAAATCCCACTAGGGGAATAAAACATAAATAAAAATACAATGTGTATTAAATAAAAGACAGAAATAAATAAAAACCATGATTATGTACAGTAAATATTACGATTGACTCCGACGCTCAAACTTCACTTGTCCATGCCATATTGTTTATGGTGTATGACAAGCGAAGGGACGCGGGCGCACTGCGTTGCATTCGTTCGGCTGTCAATGTGTTTGTAAAAAGTCAAGTTTCTTAGGTATAAACTGTAGCGTTATCTAATTTTCCTATCTATATAAAAAAAACCGTAACTAGTTACAACTTTCAGATAGGTATGTTTTCATTGGCAAGTCCAGTAGCCGAGTATCACATTCAATGATCCAATAAAAACGTTTACATCACGTCTGTACTATTCGAAATGTTATGTTTCAGTCCCATATGATAGGAAGCGAGCCTTTTGTCATCAACCGTGGACAAATACAGACTCCGGGTTGCTACTGAGAACAAATATTCCTTTGCCCGACTGCTAATCATGAGGTCGTGGGTTAATTCTCAGAATTACCCACGACCTCATGATTAGCAGTTGCGCTTGCAATCTCTAGAACATAGAGGCAGTCTATTACTTGAGTTGTTTCTTAACTGTTTTGCATGCCTAATTTAAGGTAATGGATCCTTTTAGAAGTTTTGAACACCTTTATATTACCTTTATATTGTACCTACTAACTGAGCAAATAAAAATTACTATTATTTTTTTTTATTCCATTATTTCCTTATTATTATTATTATACGCTAAGGTTGAATGTCACTTACACGTCATAAAACTACAAGCTCTATTTGTCTATGTGCCAGTCAGATCATTTCAACCTTAGTGAAGTTTCAATTTCCTGGGAATTGTTGTTAAAACTGATAGTAGCAATTACGAGGTTGACTGAACGTATCCTTAATTCATTATCAGTTGATCATCCAACCATGCTAGTGATTTCTCGATTTTCTACTTTGTCGAAAGAATTGATGAATTGAAATATGGAAGGTTTCTGGTAATGTTAAACAATAATACGACATTTTGTAAGACTGTCGGTCTTACAAAATGTCGTATTATTCAGGGTATTCAGGGTATGTTACTGAAGTTATGAAGCTACAGTAATTGGAACAACACTCGCTTAAGACATCGTCTGACTTCAATTGACATGTCAATTTAAAATGAACGAAAATGTGCTAAATACGCCTAATAAATCAAATCAAATCAAAATATTTCATTTCTCATAAACCTACATGGGTACTTATGAAACGTCAGAAGCTAGGTGCACGGTCCCATTTGGTCGTTTGCTATGGAGAAGAGCCGGCAAGAAACTCCACGGTTACTCTTTTAAAAATAATTGGTTTTTACAATGTTTTAAAATTACAGTCTTAAGGCTCCCGCAGACAGGCGCGACGTGACACTACTAGCAGAATTTCTATGAATAACTTCATGGACAGTGACGCGCTGCGGGTCGCGCTGCCTGTCGCGCCCGCGAAATTGCGCCAGTCTGCAAGAGCCTTTAATAGGTATGGGAGGACAGTGTAAGCCTGTCAACAAGTACCAGGTACTTAAAAAATAAATGGTCTACAAATCTACAGTCTATTATGCCGCTTTGTTCTCACATTCACAAAATATAAAATATCATTAAAATAAAAAAATAAAAACCTATTTAATAAGAAACAAACATTTTACTAGAGATGAAAACAGATTCAATTAATTATTGTAACACAAAACTTCATTATTATGAAAGATTGAGAATAACTCTGAAGACTCCGGGCTGCGATAGGCTCGCCCCCTATTACATGGAACTTAAGACGCTGACAACACCTAAGCCGGGGTCACTGTCAGATTGCATAGAAAAGAAAGAGAAGCGCGATGACACAACGCTTGTAATTTATTGCAAAATATGAAGCAATTATCTATTTACTCAAAATTGAGTTGAGTAATCGAAAATAAAAAACAACCAAGTTCTGCATTCAAATGAAACGTTCTTGTTATTAATGAAATAGGTAACGTATGTTGATTTTAATGCAGAAATTTTTTATTAGAACTCAAGGTAAGAAGTTAGTTTAACGTTAGTTTGTATCGAGTTTTTTTTTAAACGTGTTTTGGTAACAACCAAGTTCTGGGAAATATGTTCAAAATTAACATATGTTTTTTCTGCTACCATAAACTATACAGATTTGACAATTTTGGGTCTTGTCAGCGCCTTAAACATAGCTGGCGAAATGTGCATATGTGTGGTGCGTGTAGTGTACTTTAGGTGCACCTCTGCCTAACCCTTCGAGGATTACAGGTGTAACGTTATGTTATTAAGATTTTTTTTTTTCTCGAAGTTTGCATTTTCATGAATTTTGTAAACAGTTTTGACTGTAAATATTTATCTAAAAACTGCTCTCAAGGCAATTAATCTTAACTTTGAACTAAGTTTACCTACGTTAGTTAGTACTAAGTTTACCAACGTTAGTTATTTTTCGTCTTTCAACTAACGTTGGTAAACTTAGTAGTTTACCAACGTTAGTTGAAAGACGAAAAATATAACTACATTAAGTTAGCTATACTGTGCCTTTTTTTTGGGTGGGAATTCATCAAATAACTTCTCCCGCTCTGGGCGGAGCGAAAGGGTGTGTCAGACTCTTACTGACTAAAACCCACCCGTATTCCTTCCGTTGCCTGCGTTGCCAGGGGCCTCGGTGGCCCTTTAGTACCTTCCCGCGACCCCGGCAGCTATATTGTGTCTACAGTTTGACAATTGCTGTCCTTTCTATTGTTTATACAAAGTTAATGAGGTGCCTCCCACGGCTTAAGGCAAACAGATACTCGTACTTACGAGTACCTAAATACAATTTTTCACATGAGTAAATTACCTATCAATAAAGATCAGTGTTTGCAAGACAAACGCCACTTATGAATGTACTAGCTATTGCCCATGGCTTCGCCCACGTGGACGTCGAATATTATCCCACGAGAACATATTACCACGATAAAAAGTATGTTATGTTTTTTTTTTTTTTTTTATGGGTTTGCTCTTGACCTTAGTCTATGTCAGAGGTGACAGAAACAAAGTCGACGATGGAGCGAGCTTACCCAGAAGAAGCCTGTTCACTCTCACTTTGAAGAGATTAGGGTTGTATGCGTTCGGAAACACAGACGCAGGCAGATAGTTCCATTCCTTTGCTGTGCGCATTATAAAAGAAGTTTGGAAACGCTTAGTGCGAGTTGGTGGGATAGCCACCAGGAAGGGATGGTAACCTGAAGTGCGCCTAGATGACCGATAATAGAAGGGGGCCGGTGGAATGAGGTTGTGGAGTTCTTGGGCACACTCTCCGAAGTACAATCTATAGAAGACCGACAAGCAGGCAACCTTGCGACGATGGGCCAAACTGTGAAGCTTGGCATCCACCAGATTTACGTCGCCAATGAGCCTCTTAGCTCTGCGTTCCACCGAGTCAATGTTCTAACCCAAGTCAAGGTCTATCCATGTGTCAAATTTCATCCAAATCCGTTTAGCCGTTTAAGCGTGACAGCTTAACAAACAAACAAACTCACTTTCGCATTTATTAGTTAGGATTTACCTACGTATGTAATTATGAGTTCATGTAGGTTCAACTATTAGATAAGATGTAGGTACTACTTCAAGTTGTAACTTAATATTTTCGCCATATTACCTATAACAATAACAACGACTTTTTTTATAATTTTTGTTTTTTTTTCTTTAAGTACACGTTTCACATAAATTCTGCCAACAATTGTATTGTAATATTATAGTTAAAAACAACTTCTGTGTAATTTAAATGAGACTGTACCTACTGTAGATTTACCTTTGCCTAACTCTTCGGGGAATACAGACGTCATGTATGTAATATTAGGTACATTACAGCCGGGACCCACACAGTTATAGCTATTACCCGGAAACACAAGTCACAGTATAATTTAATAATCATCTAAATTCTGATTTTTAATATTTGCTAGACCCAAACTAACAGCTGCGATCGACCTTTTTTGGGGTTCCGTAGTAAACAAGGAACCCTTATAGTTTCGCCATGTCCCACAGTGGAACGAATGTATGGGAGCGGTTGGACGTAGACATGTCCGAAAAAAAAGAGTAAAATTATGCCAAACTAATGATGCCATCTTATTCGATTACTTAATGCCTTCATACCTTGTGGTGATGAATTTCTTCATAACTCCCATATTTCGGGAGTAATTTGAGAAAATGTGAAATTTTACTATGAAAATGAGTGTATCGAGCTCTCTCCCTCCTGATTCCGGGCTTGTTTCAAGTAGCGGTCTCTAATATCATAATGCTAATACTAAGAGCTATATTTAATACTAAGACACATAGTGCGCCAAATGTGCACTTTCTGGGATAAAGAGTGATGTTTATTTTATAACACAATTTTTTTATTTTTTGTTTATTTTGTTGATTAAAACCGTTTTTCTAAAGGTTTACCTTATTACAATAACATTTCTGAGCAGCCAATTAGAGAAGATATAAGCTAATTAGGATATATAATTAGGGACTTAAGGTTTACATATAAAACTGATGCACTAATGATTACTGATAAGAACATTGCTATTATTTAATTACTAAATGGCTCTTAATACACTAATTTAGCATGCATCATTTACTAATTATCACAATAACTAATTACCTTGCAATATTTAACAAAGGATACCTGGGATACCTGGATTTTATATAAATAGGTCCCTATTAGTAACTTTAAAATCAGTGTTGATTTACACCTCGTTGTATCCAAGCTAATCTCGCAATGTATTTTCCAAATTTTAATACAAATCTTGATATTCACGTTGCTTTATGCGCACGCGCACATAAAGATTTACGCGACTTTAACTATTTGTTCAGTGTTTTAAAAGATAACAGTTGTGTTCAGTTATGTGAAAGTGCTGAAACAAGTTTAAAAGACTGGTGTCGTCGATTTTGCTACCGCATTTATGCAAAATGGACACAGTCTGGAAGAAGCACAGATAAGTTTCGGAAGAAACATGAGATTTGGCTACAGGCTGCAATTCAATGGCCGGAATTACAGAATGAAAATATGGAACCTTCTACAGAAAATATAAGTGACGTCATCGAGCCCATAATTTCTCCTGCTAAATCTGATGCTTCAACTTGTACACATCCTAGTCCTCGTAAATCTTTTGAGGACCTTAGTAACCGGCAAAAAAGAAGACGCACTGAAGATAGTCTTTCATGCAGCAGTAGCAGCGCTGAAATTATGTTTTCGGCCGAAAGGGCGCTTCAAAAGGCAGGACAAAGCGATACAGCTTATGTTATGAAATACTTGACGGAGAATCCAGAAGAGGCCTCAAAAATCAAAGCCTTCATTGAAGGTAAATCAATTCAGGTACGGGAAATATCCCCTTTGAAGGCATTGGCTCTTTATGTATCGATGAACTTATCGAAATGGCGCTATAACACTCTTCGGGATTTCAACACTCAAGAAGGAGCTCTTCAATACCCGAGTTACTACATGTTGGTTAAAGAAAAAATTAAGTGCTATCCGGCCAAAGAAGATCTCACAGTTACAGAGAGCTCTGCAAAAATCAAATTACAAGCCTTGATGGATTTAACCTCAAGAAGACTTATTAGGTCGTTAGAAACCCCTGTTGATCCCAATCAACAGCTCGTATTGACCAGCAAATGGGGTTTTGACGGATCATCTAGCCAAAGCATTTATCATCAAAGGACGAGTGAAGATGAGCAAATCGATCTTGCTAGTAATTTTATGATTAGTCTTGTACCACTGCGGCTCGTCTCAAAAGGTGTAACAATTTGGGAAAACGAGCGACCATCTTCCACTTCATTTTGCCGGCCAATATTGTTTAAGTTTATAAAGGAAACCAAAGAAAATGTGCAGAGAGAGATGGCTGAAATCGAAGCAGAGATTGAAGCCTTAACTCCATCCACCATCACTGATGGAATTAGTGTCAAACACCAACTGCTGTTGACAATGATTGATGGTAAAATTCATTCCATTATATCCAATACAGCAGCTTCAGTGTGTGACATATGCAAGGCTTGTCCTAAAGAAATGAATAATTTAGAGTTAATCAAAGATAAACACGCAAACGAGGACATGTATAAATATAGCTTAAGCACCCTTCACGCTTGGATTCGCTCAATGGAATGCTTATTACACATTTCCTACAAATTAGACATAAAATCATGGCAAGTAAGGGGTGATATAGCAAAAAGGCAAGTTGATGACAGGAAGAAAAGAGTTCAAGAGGCTGTAAGAAGAGAAACGGGCTTACTTCTCGATGTTGTGAAACAAGGCAGTGGATCCACCAACAATGGCAACTCGGCAAGGAGATTTTTTGAAAACTACACTAAATCTGCTGAACTGACCGGAATAGATGCTATGCTTTTAAGAAAAATCTGTGTGATCTTGCAGTGTATTTCATCAGGAGAGAAGATCAACGTAACTAAATTCCGAGAGTTCTGCTTTGATACTGCTAAGCTTTACGTGGAGTTATACCCATGGTATTATATGCCTTCTTCACTTCATAAAATTTTAATGCATGGGCCAGACATAGTTCAGAACATGTCAATTGTGCCCATTGGTTTTCTATCCGAAGAGGCATCTGAGGCTAGAAATAAAGATTTTAGAAAATATAGAGAGGGGCATTCTCGAAAGCATAGCAGTATCTCATGCAATGAAGATATTATGCACAATCTTTTACTGTCTTCTGATCCACTTGTTACAAGTATCCGTCCAAAAGGAAATAAGTTTGTAAAAAAATCTTCTTTTAAGGAATTTTATGAGCTTACGGATTCTGAGAAAAGTGATATCGAATTTGTTAACATAAATGATTTAGCGGACATCGATTCTGAATTTGAATTAATTGATGATGATGATGATGACGAAGATAATTAAATGATGTTATTGTTTTAAAATGTGTAACTTAGTAAATTAGAGCTTACATCTTAATTATTTATTGTACTTTTAATGAAACTAGGTAATTTATTATCAACTTACTTAAAAGTCATACTCTCATCAGTTCTTGTGAATATTTTTGTTAATATATATTTCTGTATATATATAATATATTTATAGACCTCTTAATAAGTCTGTCTGCGGTTTAAAGTAAATACAAATGGGGAAAAAACGTTTTTTTTTTTAAATTTTCATTTCCTTTTATCCCAGAAAGTGCACATTTGGCGCACTATGTGTCTTAGTATTAAATATAGCTCTTAGTAATAGCATTACGATATTAGAGACCGCTACTTGAAACAAGCCCGGAATCAGGAGGGAGAGAGCTCGATACACTCATTTTCATAGTAAAATTTCACATTTTCTCAAATTACTCCCGAAATATGGGAGTTATGAAGAAATTCATCACCACAATTTATGAAGGCATTAAGTAATCGAATAAGATGGCATCATTAGTTTGTCATAATTTTACTCTTATTTTTCGGACATGTCTACGTCCAACCGCTCCCATACATTCGTTCCACTGTGTGTCCGTCTGTCTGTCTGTCTGTCTGTCCCCGCTGTAGCTCAGAGACGTTTCGTACTAGAAAGCTGTAATTTGGCATAGGTATACATATGAATCATGCCGTCAAAGCGGTAAAATCTTTAAAAATATTTTTGTTTAGGGTCTCTCCCTTGTCCGTAATGTGGGGATGATATTTATTTTTCTCGTCTATCCCATGGTGTGGGGTATCTATAGTTGGATAGGCCTTTCAAAAATAATGCGGGTCGGTGAACACCATTTTTCGATTCAGGGATTCGTTTCCTGCCGGGGTCGCGGGAAGGTACTTATGGGTCACCGAGGCCCCCGCAACACAGGCAACAGGAAGGAATACGGGTGGGTTTTAGTCAGTAAGAGTCTGACACACCCTCCCGCTCCGCTCAGAGCGGGAGAAGTTATTTGATGATTTCCCACCCTCAAAAAAAAAAAGGGATTCGTTTGCGTAATATTAAGCTTTAAAGTGCTATTTTTTGTTAAAGTCAAGTATACATGGTTGTTTATGGGGATGTGAAAAAATCATGGCAGTAGTACATACAATTAAAGTAGGAAAACTATCACAGCTAAGTAGGCTTTACAAGTTAACGAGTAATAGTCGACCAACTTAAATTTGCAGCTGGAGAATTGACCGTGAAGTATATCGACGTATGGGAGAACATGTTTTTCAACTAAAATGTTAAGTTTGTAAAAACAAATTATATGAGGATACATTCATCCCAACTACGGAACTCTTCTTTACGTGGTCCGACATGCACTTGGCCGGTTTTTTTTTAAATAATACTATACATAATTAATATTACAGAGACAACACGACGCCAGAGAATGATTCATTAGTCCTTGGTGAGAGTCACTCGGTAACTAGATTATTTACTAGGTTATCTTTATGTCTACGTCAAATGACATTTTAGTCTAACATATTAAGATGATGACAACACCTAAACCGCGGTCACTGACAGACTGCATAGAAAAGAAAGAGAAGCGCGATGACACAATGCTTGTAATTTAATTCAATATATGAAGCAATTTTCTATTTACTCAAAATTGATTTGAGTAATCGAAAATAAAAAACAACCAAGTTCTGCATTCAAATAAGACGTTCTTGTTATAAATTAAATACGTGACGTATGTTGAAGTTTAATACAGATATTTTGGATTGAAACTCAAGGTAAGAGGTTAGATTAACGTTAGTTTGTATCGATTTTTTTTTCGAAACGTGTTTTGGTAACAACCAAGTTCTGAAAAATATGTTCAAAATTAACATACATTTTTTCCGTTACCACAAACTAAACAGATTTGCCAATTTTTTTTTCTTAAGACAAGCCTTTTTTGTCATTTGCCTCTTGTCAGCGCCTTAAAAATCAGAGTATAGTAACAATACAACTTATTGATAATTACCGACTACCCTGAAATAAACATATGAACACAACGCAGATAGTAACTGTTTTTCAGAGTTCCTTGTTTTATTTCCTACGCTACGTAGGTAATTATAAAATAATATTGATTTATCAACCTGAATACCTATGTATAATTAAATATTAAATATGGTATTGTAAATATGAAACATAGTTTTATTTGTAAAGTAGAGTTTATGAAGAGTCCACAACAATATTATTTTCCTTATAAACTTTGCCTGTAACTCACAGAATATTGAAGACTATTAATTAAATAAGGATAAACCTTACTCAAATACTACTTACGAATACAAATTAAGAGCAAAGTCTAAATTTTATCATACACTAATGAACGTTGGGTACTCATACGATTTTATTTCTAAATGTTAGTTTATATAAAAACATTTCCTACATTCCAATTATTCAGCAATATTATTATAGCTTACTAGCTGCACCCCACGGTTTTACCCGCATAAGTCTCGAGCCCGTGGGAATATCAGGACATAATGTTTTTTGTCGTTACCCAGTTCCTGGTCTACACATGTGCCAAATTTCATTTAAATCCGTTTAGTCGTTTTAGCGAAAAAGCGTAAAAAGCCAACAAACTCAATTTTACATTTATAATATTAGTACGGATAACATAATAAAAAAAACCGGTCAAGTGCGTATCGGACCCCGCACAAATTGTAGTTGAAAAACCTCGATATATGCCACGATAAATTCTCCAACTGCAAATTTAAGTTGGTCGACAATAACTCGTTAACTTATAAAATCTACTTAGCCGTGATAGTTTTGTTTTAATTTCATTATAATTATGTAGTACTGCCGTGATTTTTTTCGCATCTCCATAAACAACCGTTTAGCTGGCAGGGGTGGGACACTTGAAGGCTCCTACATACTGGCGCGACTTGTCGCGCGTCGCGTCGCGACACAAAGGTACCGCTTGTAGCCCTACTAGCACTTTAATGCTTAAAATTACGCAAGTGGATCCTTGAATCGAAAATTGGTGTTCACAGTCCGGCAATATTTTTAAACGGCCTACTACGGACTAGCCCACATCATAGGGTAGACGAGAAAAAAATACCATCCCCACATTACGTGCAAGGGAGGTACACTAAAAAATTTTTAATTTTTTAGATTTTATTTTTGCACTTTGTTGGCGTGATTAAGATGCTGACAACACCTAAACCGCGGTCACTGTCAAATTCCATAGAAAAGAAAGAGAAGCGCGATGACACAAAGCTTGTAATTTATTGCAAAATATGAAGTAATTATCTATTTACTCAAAATTGAGTTGAGTAAAAAAAAATAAAAAACAACCAAGTTCTGCATTCAAATAAGACGTTTTTGTTATTAATTAAATACGTAACGTATGTTGATATTTGTTACAGATATTTTGGATTAGAACTCAAAGTAAGAGGTTAGTTTAACGTTAGTTTGTATCGAGATTTTGTTTTCAAAACGTGTTTTGGTAACAACCAAGTTCTGGGAAATATGTTCAAAATTAACATATATTTTTTCTGCTACCACAAACTATACAGATTTGGCAATTTTTTTTCTTAAGCGAAGCCTATTTTGGTGAATTGGGTCTTCTCAGCGCCTTAATATGTATACCTAAGCCAAATTACAGCTTTCTAGTATTAAGCGTCTCTGAGCTACTGAGTGGGGTCAGACAGACAGACGGACATGGCGAAACTATAAGGGTTCCTCGTTTACTAGGGAACCCTAAAAAATCTTTAATTATCCATAATTAATTCCTGAGTGAATAAGCTCCTGTGTTATATCTGCGTGTCGGGCGGGTTTTTCCATCTTTCGAAATTTGGGTGCAGAATAGGTGCACCTCTGCCTAACCTTTCAGGCGTCATGTTATGTTTACATTTTAAAAAGTCGTTGTCATTCGGCAGCAGCCGAATTGGCAAAAACTACATCATCAAACTATCGCACTATCGTGAATTCAAACTTGACAGTGACATCTAGTAGGGGGTTGCTTTACTAATAATATTTAGGGTAAGTTAAATTTCAGCCTTTTTTATAAATGCGTGTAGAGATGTCGCTAAAACAAATAGCTATCCGGGTTAAATTCCAGGGGAATTACAAGATAAAAAAACCCAGACAGCTAATGGGAATCAATAGGCACATAAAAGGCAATTTCGAACGTCAAAAGTCACACGAAAATAGAATTGATTCTAGTTGCCCCTCCTAAAAGTTTCAAGTTAGTTTTCGTATAGAGAAGAATAGGCGAGAAATTCCTCAGTTACTCTTTTAAAATGTTTTACAATATTTTGTATACATTAATTACATTATTATTTACAGTTTCAGGCCATAGCACATTTATCACAAGAGTAAAATACCAAAATTGAAGATCAATTCTTCATAACTTTCCAAAGTAATTTTGAGTAAAAAAAAAATATGAGTGCTCCAGATTGCTTTAAAGTCGTTTAAGGAAATAAAACCACTTTCGTCAAATTATTGGGTCACTGTGCCGGTCCCGAGTTGTAATTTCACTGGCAATTACTTAGATTTTTGAAGTGAAATTTTCTTTAGGCATGTTGAGCCATTTTTGGTAAAACTTATGGATTCGCGTCACCGACATGCTCGCGCCGACATGCTGTAGTAGCAATAAGTGCCTGTGTTGTGTTGTAGCCTATGTTTTTTTATTGTAAGCAGTGTGTATACGAGGGCATCGTGGCTAATTACAGCCGCACGGGTCGATCTTCAAGGTTAGGAAACACTTGCTGAGATCGGTCCGTGGATGGGTAACCATAAATTACAAACTGAGATCGATCTGTGTTTTGGAAAGCACGTTAACCCAGTGATCTCGGCTATCATTTGTAGATCTTTCGTCGTTACGAGTGCTCAAAAGCCCGAAAGTCTGACAACCAGTCTTGCCCAGGGGTATCGTGTTACCCTTAGTAAGTGGGTTGTGGAGGTCAGATAGGCAGTCGCTCCATGTAAATTACTAGTATACAAAGGAAGGGAAGCCGACCCCAACAAAGTTGGGAAAAGGCTAGGCAGATGAAGCAGTTTATTTATGATTACTTACCATCATGGCTCTCGGATTTTCAGAATAATCCACTGAATAACATTTGTTCTCGTAAGTTTCCGTTAAAAAGTACCTTAGTCCCTGAAAAAATAAATAAAATATATTAAGAATATGAGATTAGATCTTTTTAGAAAAGCGTTCTGTTTCTATTTCTGGGATAGCAGGAGAGGGAGAATTTATGAGGATAATTATGCTTCTCAAGCCTAGGTTTTAGGTAGTAGTATTTTTTCGAACAACACGGGGAGCGAAGACAGGGGTCTTCGCTCCCCGTCCCGATTTTTATCGTAGTGTTATTGAAAACGGGAATAAAACTCATCCAACTTAACCTTGTCAGATTGAAATCCTACAAATGACTTTTAAATAGGAAGAATGAAAAATCGAATAAGCCCTACTTTTCTTCGAGAAAGCTCTGAAGGTAATAGATGTTTCAGTAAAGGAAATAAAATGTACAGTTAACTGCATGTCCATTGTAACAAGTAGACATTGACAAGCGCCTTTATGTTTATTCGTTTACTTGTAGAGTAGGTACTGCCACATAACATACTGTCATACATATGTCCAAGAATCGATCCGTAAAGAGCCTTTTCACTGATGTAAGTACATGACAATAACGGCACACAATAAGTACATGACACTTGCAATAAATTGGCTACGTGATTCAAAAATAATGAAAAAATACAATTAAAATTTCAATTTGTAGCAGTAAGGTTTTTGTAGTTGTACAACTAACTGGATAATAACACGTCAGGATTGAGAAGCCACTCCTGACTTTTTAAACACGTTTCGGTAATGATGGCATGTTATTTTTAACCATTAAGGCACCCGTACCACCACCAGCGAATAACGAGAAGCGAGTAGAGCTGGCAACTAAAAACGAGTTAGCGAGCAACGATCAGCGAGTGTGCGACGGCGACGAGCGATTACTCGCTGGCATGCGTATGTATGGACAACAGTAAACTGGCAGTACGCGACTAGCTATCAACGATTTTCTAGCTCAAGAAACGTACAAAAGATTGTAGTTCCCATGTAAGTAAAAGAGATATATAACATATATTAACTAGCTGCGTCCCGCAGTTTCACCCACGTAAGTATCCATCCCGTGGGAATATCGGGATGAAATATACTTTACAACCTATGCTCATATCTACCAAACATACATAAACAATTTCATAAAAATTGGTCGAGCCGTTTTGGAGGAGTGCGACCACTAACACCGTGACACGAGATTTTTATATATTAGATAGTTGATCTCTGACTGTTCGCACCGCCGCCGCCGCTGCCCGGCGAGAACTCGTTTGTCGCAACGACAAGAGTTACCAAAGAGAGTAGGTACTCGCTCAGCGACGATCGCTTTCCAGGCAGAATTCCCGCTGCGAGACTCACGCTTGGTAAATACCCATATACCCAATACGCCGTTGTCCACTCGTTGCTCACCAACTCGTTTATAGTTGAGGAGGTGAAGAACAAAACCTCACTTTTCCACTTTTTCTAATTTTGTAGAAAACAGTAAAATGTTAATAACTAACCGACCGCAACATGTGCATTTGTTTTAATGGTGTCATATTAAACTAGTGTTTCAGTCGATCTGATGTACCAAATGGCTGATAAAAATGATAAGAATCTTAGCCAATATTTTGAAATGAAATTGAGAAATGTGAGGTTTTGATTAAACATTTTTGGAAAAGTGTGGTTTTGATAGACTTCTGGAAAAGCAAGTTTGATATTTACCAAAAAAAAAAGGGAAGGAAAGGACTGCTATAAAACCTTACTTAAATGTTTTTTTTTATCACAAAAAAATCTATATAAAAAAATCGAAAAGACCAGCCATTAGAAATTTAGCACCTTTATATTTTACTGTTTTTATGTGGTTTTGATGAAGTCTTAGTAATACCATTGAATATTACTCCAATAAAGTGAACTTTTGAAATAAATCCGGACAGAATTTTTTTTAGACGGTAGACGGTAGTGTGTAGAAAGTGTGGTTTTGTTCAAAACTCTCAATTACAAATGAAAATTTATTTAAGAAAAGTTTTGTTTTTGATAAGGTTTTACGTATTGGCTTCAATCAATTTAACATTTTTTGCACATTTGACAAAAAAATATATTTTTAAATATGGAATAGTGAGGTTTTGTTCTTCACCTCCTCAGTTGCTATCTCTACTCGCTTCTCGTTAATCGCCGGCAGTGAGACAGGTGCCTAAAGTCGGTGGAATAAAGAGGTCGAGGATGTGTCACTCTCGAGGCTCGTCCCCAATCAATCAATCGAATCAGCTTCTCGCAGTCCATTGCTGGACATAAGCCTCTTCCAATTTGCACCAGAACACCTAGTTCACCTTCCACGTCCAGTCTCGTCAGTCCATATTTTCAACATAATTATATACCTAGGCTGACTTAGTTTAGAAGATCTAAGTGGTCACACAGACTAACATGAAAAGTGACTTTGATTTATACATAACCAGCCTATAATGTTCCCACTGCTGGGAAACAGGCCTCCTCTCTGTGAGAGGGAGTGGGCCGTAATCCACCACGCGGGCCCAGTGCGGGTTGGTAGATGTCACATGTCTTCAAATTTTTAGTTCTGGGACATGTTGGTTTCCTCACGATGTTTTCCTTCACCGTTTTGAGAGCAGTGGTGATGAAATAATTTACACAAAGTAAAGCGCCTATCTGGGTTCGAACCTACGACCTACAACTCGTAAGTCGCGACCGTTACCACTGGGCCACCACTGCTCTAACTTTTGATTTATACGACGTGTAAATATATATATATATATATATATATATATATATATATATATATATATATAATATAATACTTACCACAATAGCTAAAAATATACTCATAGCGATCTGAAACACGTTGTAGACCATCACCAAATGTTTCAAGTTGTATGGTTTCTTGTCTTTCATGTATCTTGGACCGGCTTTGGTACAGAAGTAGAGATATGTCACCAGTATTGTCAGGAGAGGACCAGGCCCTGCTGCTAGCCACCAGTCTTTTGTCCGAGGGTCTAGAAAATAAAAAAGAACAATCATTATATATTTATTTCCTGGCTTTTTTGCCCGTTGCTTCGTCCGCGTAGATGTGGGATAAAAAAGTATCGTATGTCCTAATCCGGTGTTCTAGGTCGTGGCCACGCCAAGTTTCATTGAAATCCGTCAAGCTATTAACGCGAGAAAAGGTAACAGATAGACAGACAGAGTTACTTTCTCATATAAAACGCCATCATACATCCTACTAATATTATAAATGCGAAAGTTTGTAAGAATGGATGGATGGATGTTTGTTACTCTTTCACGCAAAAAGTACTGAACGGATTTGGACGAAATTTGGCACACAGATAGTTTATAACCAGGAATAATACATAGGATACTTTTAATCCCGATATACCCACGGAGTCAAACCTTATGCGGGTGAAACCGCGGGCGCATCTAGTTTAACATATTTACATAACAGTTCTGTAAGACTTGTTTATTATATGAATAGATCGAAGAGACTGACTCGTGCGTCTAGTGGTAGTAAGCGCTACTACTGAGCATGAGGTCCTGGGTTCGATGCCCGGGTCGGGCAAAGTGTTATAGGGTTTTTCTATCTGGAATTTCTCAGGAGCAGCCCGGAGTCTGGATTTGTGCCCGGGTGATGGCAATAGGCTCCGCCCCTTTTACATGAGACTTTAAAAACATAACTGGCGAAATGTGGGTGTACTACAGGTACACCTCTGCCCAACCCTTTGGGGAAACAAGGTGTAATGTTATTTATTTATTTATTTAACTATTTATTTCAGACATAACTCTAGTTCATAATTTTATAAAAAATACATTTAAAATAGACTACTTAAAAAATCAGATGAAAACCTAAAGTAAAATTACGAATTGTTAAATTTAAATATTACAAAATGACAAAAGTTATTTTAGATCGAAGAGAGCATGGGATTCTGGATCCGTAGGTCGGGCAAAATATCATTAAACTTTCCTACCTATACCAAATGTATCAGCCCGGCGCCTAAAAGGCAATAACCAAAATGTATAAAAGCAATGGTGCTTTGTTTTTTCTTGGCGGCCATTAATGAAACTTTAAAATTGTTACAGTCGCCACCACATCAAGTTACCACAAACTGTCAAATTTTCTCATTCGATTTTGAAATTAACCGTCAACATTTTAAGTTTAATAGTAATTTGGAGAAAGGCGAACGGCAGGCTTGTATGGGAATTTCGTATCGCTAATAAAATTTCGTGTTTTGGGATATTTTTTGTTTTACATGGTAGTTAATGTGATAGACAAACCCTTTTTGAATTCTTAGATTTTTAGAACTTGGGACGTAAAAGTTATAACCACTTTTATTTTTTAAGGTTACGAGTATGTACTAGTGTACCAATGTAAATTGTTACATAAAGGCACATAAACATTGTTTCGGTAATAAAGTATATGTTCTAGATTGGCTGTCGCTATTTTTGTAGTGTTTTACTTACTATCAAGTAGGCAAATTGAGATGAGGATCATACCTACTCAGTGGAGTGCATTAGGAGATACCTATGTCCAGCAGCTGACTGCAACAGTTTGATAATGATGAAGTTCTGATGGGGTTTTGAGTGTAGGTAAATAAAACAATACCCTTTATAGTTTTTTTAAGTACATTTATTTTATTTGTAATTAATTAATTCTTTATATTACTTCATCTAAGAAGGGGGCAGGTCCGGTAATACCCTCATAGCAAGCATAGCTTAAATACCAAAATAACTGCGTTTAGTTTACGACTAAATTACGTGTAGTTATTAGAATCTTTTTTTATATTATTAATTAATCCGAACTTCTAAAAATAGTACACTTACATGAAAATAAATGGCTTAGTTGCCTTAATATGTGGTACAAATTCTATAACAAAACAACAAAACAAGTAGGCGGTACGAAATTTGCCGTTCACCTTTGACAGTTTGCGGTGGCATGATGTGCACGCAAAAATAATGTGTCACGGTAAATAAATCATAAAACTCAGACGGAACTGAGTTATTTTAGTTTAGACAGAGCGATTTT
This sequence comes from Atethmia centrago, assembly GCA_905333075.3. Lineage (NCBI taxonomy): Eukaryota > Metazoa > Arthropoda > Insecta > Lepidoptera > Noctuidae > Atethmia > Atethmia centrago. The sequence continues at coordinate 29,165,353 of HG995374.1, forward strand.
TGCGGTGCTACATCAGGGCAATTATTATTTTTTTGGGTCGGAAATTAACAAATATATTCTCCCGCTCTGGGCGGAGCGGGAGGATATGTCAGACTCTTACTGACTAAATCCCACTCGTGTTCCTTCCGTTGCCTGTGTAGCCAGGGGCCTCGGTAACCTTTTGGACTTTCTCGCGATCAGGTCTAAATCCGAATATGGGTAGTAGAGCAAAGTGGTCAAAGGAACCCCGATCTAGATTTTGATCCTTATCGGCAACATTATAGCTCAGTATAAAAACAGATTGCTTTTTAAAAAAATGGTTCGGGTTCGAATCCTGCCACATGCAGAAGCTTTTTCAAAAAACAAAAACTGTAGTTTATTTTCCTTCAAATTCAAGGTCATGAGTCCTTCGACTACTTTGCTCTACTCCTCGTAGATTCGGATTATGTTCTGAAGTCCCATCTCAAAAATCACTCTGTATAAATTGATTTAACTCGGCTCGGATTGATTTTTAGGGTTCCGTACCCTATAACTAAGACTCCGCTGTCCGTCTGTCTGTTTGTCTGTCTGTCTGTCACCAGGCTGTAATCTCATGAACCGTGATACAATTAAAATTTTCGCTGATGATTTATTTATGTTGCCGCTATAACAACAAATACTAAAAAACAGAATAAAATAAATATTTAAGGAGGCTCCCATACAACAGACATGATTTTTTTTCCGTTTTTAAAGATAATGGTACGAAACCCTTAGTGCACGAGTTTACCACCATACAAAATTTCGTTTGGTATCTTAGTTGTCAATGTCAATGGTTTCGTTAATGGCCGCCGAAAATAAAAAGGCACCAGTTTTGTTCATTAGCTTTTTGGCTAGCTATTATGTACACACGGCTACACATCAAGCTATACATTCCGGTTTAAGCTGATCTCGCATTGTATAGGATTTCCGTACAATGAGAGGTCAGCTTATACTGGAAATTACAGCTTGATCTGTGGCCGTGTGTACATTGGATGTATTTATTATAACATAACTAGCCAGGGGGCCAACAATCACCTCTTATAGCAGTATTATTATAATATTACTTCACAGTGGGAAAGAGATGGAGCTGTACAGAACTTATAGCTCCATCTCTTTCTCACGCTAAAGTAATATTGAAATAATATTTATTTATTTGTATTATTATTTATATATACTTTATTGTACACCACAAAAATACATGACAAAAAATAAATCAAACACTACAAAATATACAATGGGCGGCCTAATAGTGCTATAAGGGGTGATGGTTGCCCCCCAGTTATGACAGATACGAAAAATACATTCAGATCGAGCCCAATCTGGATGTATTTTTTGTCTCTGTCTATGCGTTTGGGAAATATAGGCGCGATTTGAGGTTGATTGTGGTAAGGGGCCAGTCAACGGGGAAAAAATGCTGTTTGTGGCAAAATTAAATGATTATGGTTTAACGGGAAACTGTAAAAACCGATTTGATGTCAAACCCTAAAATATTATTATATTGGTTTATCCTTAAATAATAAATAGTTGGATCAAATTTTACAGTTCCTACTAGCCAGTAAAAATAACATAACCTCACGCCTTGTATCCCCGAAGAGTTAGGCAGAGGTGTGCCTATAGTACACCACATTTCACCAGTTATGTTTAAGCCCCAAGTAATAGGGGGCGAGCCTATTGCCATCCCGCACTACTGCCAACCCGGCACTAATCTAGAACCCGGGCTGGTGCAAAATATTAGTAGGTTTGATATGATTAAAATAAAAAAAAATACATGGAAATAAATATTTTTTAAGTCCATTTTGCTTTGTGACGATTTTACAGGATTTTTTTCAGGATTTCAATATATACACATAAATAATATTTTTAAATACTAGAATACTTATAAAAAAAAATAATTAAAAAACACGTTTATTAAAATAACTATACATATAAGTGGTTTTATTACTAATTGTATTATAAAGGGAACTTACCCGACAATTCTTCAAATACATATCGATATCCTTGCACTGCTTGCTGAACAACCGCCATTATTTAAAAAAATATTGTTCTTGTTTTCCCAAAAATATAATTATCACTTAAATTATTTTCACTTTTTTATCCACTTATCTAATTGTTATCCCATTCATAAATATTTAATTTATAAAATATTATCCACTTGGCAAGCCAACCGAACCTGCCTGCACAAGCGTCACTTACAGACTAACAATGATTAAGATATTTTACGTTTTATATTTCGCCACCTGTTTACGAGATCGTACGAGTAACTTTATTTGCAAATATTTGCTTTCTGTGTTTTATTTAGGGAATTTATAAAATATATTTAGTGTCACAGTCTACTTTTGATAATATTATTTTGGACAGTGAGACGATTTAAACCTTTGGCACAATTTAATGAATAATTTTTGAATTCCTTGAATCGAAGTAATGAGCAATCATTAGATTATAGTGTCGTAAAGGATAAAGTAAGAAATGGATATAAAAGGGGCAGCTTGAAAGTGGCGCTAGTGACAGAAAAGTTGAAAGGAAATCGTTTGGATTGGTATTGGCATGTGATGAAGAGGGATGAAACGCATGTGACTAAAAGAGTGATGAATATGAATGTTGATGGGTGGAGAGGGAGAGGAAGGACAAAGAAAAGATGGATGGATTGTGTGAGGAATGATATGAAAGAGAAGGGAGTGAATGGTAGTATGACGGCTGACAGGGAAGGATGGAAGAAGATAACGTGTTGCGCCGACCCCAAATAACATGGGACAAGGGCAGGACAATGACGATGATTAGATTATAGTGCCTGGTTATACTGATTTGTTTCTTCGAGAAGGTAATAAGAAGGTAGTTGGAAGTATAGACTAATATTTAATTTTAACAACAACTGCAATGCTAGACTAAAAGCTATCAAATAATGTTATGGTATTATGAATGAATTAAGGATACAACAGTTTTCCTGTGAGGTCGTCAGACGTTGATTGGAGTAGAGTTTATAATCGTACTATGGAAGCAGTATAAGTCGTCGTAGAACAATGTAGGTTTTGAAAAAATACGAAAAAACACTTTTTATTTAAATTGGATACTGCATCATAAAAATATTATTACTACATTAAAAAAAATAAAAATATATAAAGTGGATTTCAAATTAAACGGTCGGTAAACTGATCGATTTGATAAGCGCTCAAAGGAATAACCGACCAATTGCGTGTCGGATCACGCACTATGAAGGTTTTTTCTAGTTGGGATGAAGTTAGCGGATAAACAAACTTAGCATGTTAGTTGAAAAACATATTCTCCCATACATCGGTATACGTCACGGTCAATTCTCCAAATGAAAATTTAAGTTGGTCAACTATTACTCGTTAACTTGTATAGCCTACTTAGCCGTGATAGTTTTCCTTTTAATTTCATTATATGTACTACTGCCAAGAATTTTATCACATCTCCATAAACAACCATTTAGCTGACAGGGGGGGACATTTAAATCTAACAAATAATTGCAATTTAATGCATAATATTACGCAAACGGATCTCTGAATCGAAAAATGATGTTCAGAGGCCCGCAATATTTCAGAACGGCCTATCCAACGATACCCCACACCATGGGATAGACGAGAAAGAAAAAAGCATCTTCACATTAAGTGCAAGGGATACCTCACTTGCACGTAATGTGGAGATGATATTAAAACAAACTTTTTTTGAAGATTTTATTTTAACACTTGTCGGAGTGATTCATATGTACATAAACCTATGTATGCCAAATTACAGCTTTCTAGTACTAAGCGTATCTGAGCTAAAGCAGACACAGATAGACAGACGGAAATGGCGACACTATAAGGGTTCCTTGTTTACTACGGAACCCTAAAAATGAGGGATGTAGATATGTACTCGTCTTAGTACGACGTGCGGGGTTCACCCGCCGCCCCCTCCCGTTCCCAACGACTCCGCACAATCGTCACTGTTCTTTAAACTCACCCAGTGTCGCGGGAAGGTACGAGTACTAAAGGGTCACCGAGGCCCCCGCAACACAGGCAACGGAAGGAATACGGGTGGGTTTTAGTCAGTAAGAGTCTGACACACCCTCCCGCTCCGCCCAGAGCGGGAGAAGTAATTTGATGATTTCCCATCCAAAAAAAAAAAGGGTTGCACTGGATTTGTTTTTTTTTATAATAATCTAGCTTCTGCCCGTGACTTCGTTCGCGAGAAAGTCGTATGAAACCACAATGTTTAGTACATTGTGGTTTCATACGACTATAATGACAGCCAAATATTTATTTAAAAAAAAAACTACTATAAAGCTGTTGAGCTTGAGGTCCTGTGTTCGATTCCCGGGTCAGGCAAAGTGTTATTGTGTTTTCCATCTGAAATTTCTCAGTAACAGTCGGAAATCTGGATTTGAGCCCGTTTAGTGGCAATAGGCTAGCCCCTATTATATGGGACCCAAAAATAACTGGCGAAATGTGGGGGTACTATGGGTACACCTCTGCGTCTTTAGTTTTGATCTCAGCAGCTTAAATATATAGTCTCAGGACTGGTGACGTGGGACCAACCGACGTACCAGTTGTCCGTGTTAGAAGCAGTTAGTTCTGAGGTCGACTCCGCAGTATTCAGTAGCAATTCCCCATTGCTTGCGAAGTTTTTCGTATGTAGTGAATTAATGAACACTTGCGTTACTACATCTACTACCTAATGTCACAACACTGATACACTGACTGATGCATTCTTAAAGATTTTCGTGAAGAATGACTATCACTAAAATAACAATCACCACAGTCACCTAACATTTTTTGTATAGACTGGCCGCTACTTGAATACTGGCCGAAAATGACCAAACTTTTAAATTTCGAACGAATATGCCTTATAATTTTATTTGAATTCTCTTCTCTTATTCTTATGTAAATTCTCTCCTCAAAGAATTTAGATGGCTAGTATGTTGCATGTGATTTCTGATATTCTGAGAAAAAAAAAATAGACTTGTGGTGTATTGTTATGAATTGTATTGACTTGAATAATTTGTTCCTTTCGTTCTTAATTAATTAGTCAAGGACAACTAATGAGACACAATTGATTTTCTATTGTTTGACTCCGAATCGGTGTCGCGCGGGGCTTAACAGGCTAAAACTCGAATTTAATACCTATTTTTTTTTAATGTCTATTATTACATGTTAAGGCTCGTACAGACTGGGGCGATATCGCGCTAGTCTGCACGAGCCTTTACTGTTTAACTGACTTACATCCATTAAATATTTGCATGCCATCAGTGCATGGTGGAATGTGACAAATATTCTAAAAACTATATTTTCGGCATTAGAATCGATCCCAGAACTCATAGCAATTTTTTTTTTCAAAATTTTTCGATGTACAGTTTTGACTTCGCTATGATTTTTTTACTAGTATAGATTACGTTAATTAAACTTAGCTAAACTTTAGACTTGTTTCGCCGCTAGTTTTAAAATACAATATTAAATAATGTGCCACAATGAAATCAGGAAGATCAAAACGTATGTTGAAATTTGTGGAGGACACAAACATAAACAAATACCGAATTTAACTAATGAAAAGTACATTTATGAGGAGGACTGCATACCTGGGGACTAGGGCTCCAGTCAGGTAGGTTTCAGGGTTGTTGAATGACGTTTTAACAATTTATTTTACTTAATTCTTGTATTTATACAAAACTTCGCAAAGTAAATAATAAAAACGTCGGTTTGGATTATAAATACTCCATTACCTGCAGGAGCACGCAACGTAATTAAAAACATGCACGAAATTTATGAGGACGTCTTTTTAGACGACATACCTGGAACAAGAGAGATCGTAAAATCGACAGATGAAGAAAATATGAACCCATACGTACCATCGCTCGTGTTTTTAGAGAAAATCCTTTTTATGGCCGTGATGGATCAGAATGCATCCCCATATTATTTTACTCCCGTCAGATAATCAGCAATCAATGTGGCGTGTCCATGATCTCAAATTTGTCGCCTTTCCCTCAACCGACTTACCCCGGCTGTTGACAACAACGGACAAACACCTATGCCATCACTAGCAAAAAATCATGGTGAAGCTTGTAACGATTTGTATTATCCCAATCACGATGGCGCTGTTTATAGCAATTGTCCATCAGTCAACACAGCAGCTCTTAACTTCTTCCCAATTAATGATAATTCGGAAGAGAAGAAAGAAAGCACCTAACAAATGAAGGAAAATAATGCTCCTCAAAAAAGGGCATTCCTGTTCCAGCAAAATTTATACGTAGGCCTTGCACATGTAGATATAAATGTTACACTATGTTGACTCTCGAAGACAGAAAGAATGCATTTGATAAGTTTTGGAAAATAGATGATCGTGAGAAACAATGGCTGCACGTCGCGAACTATACTACAAAACAGAAAAAGAAAATGGGTATTCAAAGAGATTTAAAGCATAACCGTCAATTCACATACAAGTATTTTTTGCCAAAGGACTCATCAAAAGTAGTAACATCATGTTTCTGAATACGTATTCGATTAGTGAAAGATTAGTACGGACACCTTGGGATAAATACGACGGAAGCACTTCAATAGAAACAGACATGATCCTGGAGAAACATAAGATTCATAATCGGACTGTTGACGATGAGACATAGTATAGTCGGATTGTGCCCACGTTAATTCATTTGTACCTGTAGAATTTCATTATAATAAAGCAGCTTTCAAAAGACTGTATTTAGATGGTGCCTTGAGCATCGCTCGGATGTTCAATGTATACGAGTACCTAAAATGGCCTGAACTCAAATGGGTGATAGAAAGGGCTGCTGAGCATAAAATAATTTATGACCAGCAGAGGAATGGAAATTACTTGAACGGTGGCCTAAAGCAACAGGTGATCCTTTGGAATCATAGACGTAAAATCAGTCGATAGTCTTTGATTTTAAAGATCAGCTATGAAATAAGAACTGGGTTAAAAATACAGATAACAACAAACTTAGGTTAGGTCAGGCATAAAAGTAGTTTGTTTGATTGGACCATGATTGAACTCAGAGTAATAAAACCCAGTACAAATATCCTTTATCTGTTGATTACATGACGCTTGTTCTTCGGAAAGAGACTAGAAATTACAATAACCCAAACCTATTCAAAGCTTCTATGGGCCCAATTCCAATCAGTAATGGTAAATACAAGGATCTTATAAGTTTTTGAGATTGCACAACAATACCTCATGGACGTAATGTTTCTGTTGATAACAATGAATCCGACTGAATAATTGTGCTATGGGATTGTTTGCTACTTTTAAATTATATTTTATTTTTTAATTTATGTGTCTTGTTAGGCAACAAGACAAGACAAGAATTGGTAGGTACTATTTTGATCTCAGAACTTGTGATTTCTAAGAATTTAATCATTTGGATAAATGTTGTTACCTACCTACGTATATATCTTTATAAGAATGATTGTGATATTATACCTTTACTAATAAGTGATTATTATACATTGGTAATTAAGTAAAAATAGAGTTAAACAGATTTAAATAAACCTGTATAACTCTATTTTTACTCAATTAAATTAAGCTATTTAACTTCAATATATTTGCTAACTATACTTATTAGAATTTTATAATACAAAATTACTATTACACAGATTTACTATCAACCTCATTTTCGAAATAGGTAGGTAGATAAATAATTATAGTTTTTTTAATAATTATTTATTTTATGTAATGGATGTTTTTTTTTTATAATGGAATGAATAAACGAAATAAGTCACTTTCGTGTTCCGCTCGATTGTCGTGCTTAACATAATACACAACTGGTGACCGAAAAGCTGGCGGCTTTCTCGCGCAACGCATCAGCATTGCAATTCAGCGAGGAAATGCCGCCAGCATCCTCGGTACAATGCCCCGAGGGCCTTTTTTAAGCCTAACTTAGTTTTAATTTAATTTAGTTAATGTTAATAATCATCTTGTAATTTGGTTATGTAAATAAATGAAAAAAAAAAAACATAATACATTAAATTAAACGTCTATTGTAAAAAATAATAATTTCGACGATTGCTGATGTCTCAATAATCCCTAGCTTATTAGTAATCTTAATTATTTTCGCACAGACGATAAAAATTACGAAAATTTGTGTTATTATACAAATTGGTAATTCATTAGATACTTATACTACAGTACAGTTATTTTTTAATTAGCTTGAATCATTCCAGGAATTTATTAATTGGGCGGATATACAAATATCTGACCATAACATGGATAGAAAAAAACACTCTTCTTTTCTTAAAGATAACTTTTCAAACAGGATACTTCTAGTACAAATTAACAATTCGGTAGGTACCCCCAATGATAAAGTAAGTTAAATAAGTTAATGTTTTTCAAGAAACAATGTATTTTCGAGGTAGGTCTGTAGAAATGAATATGTGGTTTAATTTTCTTTTGTATGTTGTCATTTTAGTAACGTCATCTTATTATTATTGTATTTTTATGGCCTTGTTTGATTGACTTAGGTGTTAGCAAATGCTATTTTGCATTGTTTTTTTTTTTGGTATTGACGTTTTTAAGAAAACAGTTGTAAGTTGTAAGCAACTGCATTCATATTTCGTACTATACAAGGTTTCGTTTTGAATCCTCGTCAAATTTCAGGAGGCTGCTATGAAAGACACATATAATCAAATAAAATTACGACACCAGCTCAATAATTAATACGTACTTGTTATTTAGTTATTTAAGTTTGACAGTATTATAGAATACACCACTTTCACAGAATAGAATCACCCCGTTGCATATGCGGTAGTGTGTGTGTAAAAGAGCAGTTACAGTGCGGTATCACACGGGCCGAGCTTTAACATGCGTGTCCCACACATGCCGATTTCCGAAAATTAGAAAAACAAAAAAAAAAGACCTGCTTATTTTATTATTGATTCGTGTCGAAAATCATTAGCATATTTACCTCCTTGAATTTGACGAGGATGCAAAACGACACCTTGTATAGTTCGAAATATGAATGCAGTTGTAAGAAAACGTCAATACAAAAAAAAAACAATGCTGAAATAGCATTTGCTAACAACCCCCGACCATATTCCTGTATAGTCACCGCTTTGTCACCATGACGACTTTTTCTAACGGCCAACATCAATAAGGGCTAAAAATAGCTTATATGTTCAAACCATTAATCACACATAAACAATATGTATGTATCACTGATTCCAACAATATGAGTAAACAACCCACAATGCTAGATAATGTTGTTTGCAGTTACTCGTTTGAAGTGTCAATATCAGTAAACTGAAGAGGTTGATAAGATGCAAATGATAACAAAATGGCTAGTTTGAATCATCAGCAGCTACTTGACGTCATCGGTACTAAAAGTTCACTCCCTGTTGATAAAGCAGCCGTGAACACTAAGGGTGCCTTTCCACTGACACGGAGCTGGGCGGAGTAGAGAGGAGCGAACCGTGAATTGGCCAATCACAGTGCTCGAAATCTCCACTCTGCATTAGTGGAAACAGTGTAATTGGAGCGGAGTATAATAATAATAATAATGATTTATTTTCTCACCACAATATATAAGTACATTTTTTAATAATCAAATACAATCAAATACATAACAGTTTTAATTATACTGTGGGAGACTGGTGCCTAAGCTAGCCTGTATTTCAGGACACCAGGTCTCCACCCTTTCGGAAGCAGTTACATTTATTTCAGATTATGCATTCGTAGACAAATGCGGTAAGTTAAATAAAATCAGAAAAAGATAACACTATAGATTATTACTTATTCTAGGGTTAGTATGTGTGTGTGTGAGTGTGGTGTGTTTGGGTGCGTGCGTGAAGGGCTGAATGCACAGAATGGTAATATATATAAATATATCAACACCTATATATATATGTATAATGTATTATTTATTTTATGTAATAGATGGAGTAGAGCTGAGCAGACTTGCAAATAAAATATATGAACACGCGGTCCCGAACCGGACAGAACGGAGTCGAGCAGGCTGTGGTGCCGAGTAAAGGGCACGAAACGGAGGGTAGCGAGACGGTGCGGCGCGGTGGGTAGGCGACCGACAATATGACATATGATCTCTCCAAGAGACACGACTCGATGTAGTTCTGGTCTGCTCAGCTCAGCTCCACTCCGCCCCACTCTGCTTCAATTTCCATTGAAGCAGAGTGGGGCGGAGTGGAGCTGAGCTCACTTCACCTAAGTGTGCGTTTCCACTGACACGGAGCTGGACGGAGTGGAGCGGAAACGAGCCATCGCTTAGGTGAAGTGAGCTGTCATTCCACCAGCATGTCGATTCTGTAAAAAGCTCACCGTGAAAACTTGCGTGGAGTGAGCTATCAGTGTCATCCCACTGATGCTAGAGATTGACCAAGCATTACATTTTTACAATCTTAATCGAGATTTTAATAATATTTTTATGCTAATTATATTTTATATTATTTACTATTGAGTTATATGGAGCTTCTAAATAAAATAGCAAAACAGAGATTCAGTGAGAAACCCCAATTGCCGATAATAAAATAATATACATAAAAAAAGACATTGGCAGCTCACTCCACGCTCACCTAAATTTTTACGGTGAGATTGTTACAGAATAGCACTACTGATGCTAGGGATTAACACTATTAACAGCTCACTTCACATACATTTTCTCCTTGAGATTTTAACAGAATATAACGGCAGATATCAGACTGTCGTGAACAAACATTAAAAGAGAGAATTTATAAATTTTCTTTTAATTTTTTTTGTCGTTTTTGGCGCATCCGTGAGGCACACTTTCCTGCTAATTTATTATATCGTGCTTTACACTTTTTATTTGATTTTTCACATATATATATATATATATATATATATATATATATATATATATATGTTTCTTTTTTATCTCCTGTTTTTTTTTATATTGTATGCCTTTTAGTCTGTGATAAATAAATATATTTTCTTAGGTATACAATAATATCATTTGTCATCCTTGTTATTTTCTTCATTTTCGAAACTATATAGCTAAAGAGTATTCACGAGACTCCCGGGCCTAAGTGGATCGGCAGGTCTACTACCAACTTAAATATTGAGACGTGCTTTGCGTCCTGACCGTGTTGTTCGTGGTACGTCAGTTGCTACGTCCAAGTCATTGGTAATGTCAACCCTACCATCCGTAGCATCAACCCTACTATCGGTAATGTCAACCCTACTATCGGTAACGTCGCTGGAGGTGGAAGAAGCTCCAATAGGTAGTAGGAGTCTTTGGAAAGTGCGTATCTTTTCACCCATAGCTGTTCGCACCTTTGCTACTCAACACACTCCATCTCCTCCTGGATATGTCTCTGGGACTACACCTAACGGCCAGTTGGTCCTTTTATTTTCGGTATGTATCAAAAACATATCCCCAGGTAACAGGACTAGGACTCAAGATGTTTTTGTCAATTTTTGCTGTACCATGTTGGTACAAGTTCAAGTACTCTGATTGAAAATGTTGTCGCAAATCTAAACGATGCTTCTGCAATTTTTTTTCCGAATGTTGATCATGCCTCTCGTTAGTCGGACCTCTGGCTTATTGTGTCATGATCTGCAACGTCAATTCGTACTCGTGGTTGGTCGGTTAAACAATGATGGGGTAAGCGGTCTTAGCTCATCTTGTCCACCAGTAATATTCGGCAGCGGTCGGCTATTTATTGTAGCTTCACAGTCGCTTATCACCATTTGTAGCTCACAGTCGCATAACACCGTTTTGTAACTCGATGAGCGTTAGTCACTTTATATTAGAAAAATGCACTCAAAAACACGAATTAATCGTTGATTTATATTGTGACAGGACGTTATTACAATGTCGTGACACTGGGTTCATTGCCGTAGTGTAATGACTGTTATGAGCCGTTTTTTGACCAACCGTTTTCTAAAAATTGGTACAAACATATTACATTTAGCAAAACAGAAAAACATATAATTACTGGATTATTAAATATTTAAACGTATAAGAACAAAATGTGATCACCTATATTTTTAGCTTCATTTTAATATGTCATTATAGGAAATGGTATGGTTAAAAAGGCCGAAGTCCACCCCATGATATTGAAAAAAAATATTTTAACCTTAAATTTTTCCCTTCACGTCATTGATTTGCTAATGATCCGCGTACTCTCTGGCTATCTTGGAAGTTTTTGTGTTATTGTTATATTTTTCTGACCCTACTATTACTTTTGGACTGTTTCTGTTATATTCGTTGACCTTGGCTTCCTAATTCCGGACTTTGATTTCACATTACGTGATTTTGGTGATGTCGTATAAACTCGTCAATATGTCTAAAAGAGGACGTACTCTTAACAGCCAGTCTCGTGACTTGGTTTTGAAATTGCTCGATTACTTTGAACAAGAGTCAGCAAATAGATGGCCTCTTTTTTAAGTTACTCAAATACAAGAACAAGTCGTACAAGCGCTTAGAATTGGCATAAAAACAGTGAGACAAATTATAAAGGAAAAGCACGGGGCTTCTGGCTGTAAAGACAATGTACTTCACACACCCTAAAACCGAAAAATTTAAAACAACTAAAAAATACTGGGATTAGATACAAAAAAAAAATTCGACAAGCGGAAAATTATGATGGAAAGGTATGATATAATACTACAAAGAATATCTTCTTAAGAGAAGTTAATACATTAATCAACTGGGACAAAGTAATATTTATTGATGAAATGTTAATAATGTTGTGCCTTAGTCTTGGACGGATGATACGCAAGCATCCAGCTTAAAAGTCCCAATGGGAAAGGGTGGATGCCTCATGATTTGTCATGCTGGATCTGTCGGGAAAGGTTTTGTTAAAAATTTTTGTTGGTATTTGAATAAAAAAGTACAAAAGAGTACCATGAAGAAATGAATGCAGAGTTAAAGGAATGGTTTATTATGCAAAATATTCCAGAAGTGTGTACAATAATTATGGACAGTACTGGGATATCACTACTATATAAATCTCCCACACAAGCTAACAAAAAGATGGATCTAGTGGCATAGCTACTCGTGGGAAAGTACTAAAGGGTTACCGAGGCCCCTGGCAACACAGGCAACGGAAGGACTACGGGTGGGTTTTAGTTAGTAAGAGTCTGACACACCCTCCCACTCCGTCCAGAGCGGGAGAAGTTATTTGATGATTTCCCACCCAAAACAAAAAAGTAGCATAGCTACAAAATCATGGTGTGGATGCTGACATGAGTTTATTGAAAGCAGAACTGTTACATTTAGTGAAACATAATAAACCTGTGAGACCAAGACAGGCCATCGATGAGTAGGTACAGGAACATGGGCACAACATTATAAGGACCCCGCCATACTAATGTCAATAAAATGCTATAGAGATGATTTGAGCTCAAGTTAAAGGTTCGTATTTTAATAGCATATTAGTTAATTTAATAGCAAATTTATTAAATCCCATCTAGCCATTTGATTGCTTAAGGGAATAAATAATGGAGCCATTATAACTTTACCTCTTTTACAGGCTATGCTTCACGTCTTAATACAAAACATCCATTCACCACAAATGCTTGATCTTATAGAAGCATGGGCACACGTAACAATAGATGATTGGATCGATGTAGTAGAAAAGACAAAGAAGATTATAACGGAAGACTTTAGAAGAGACGTACATTTTGACAACATGATTGAAAATTAATTTATCATTTTTCTGGATCTAGTGACCTCTAGTGTCCTAAGTGACCTATCTAGTGTTGTTTATTTTATATGGGTGCTCATCTGGTGAATAATATACAATGTATTTATCATACATAAACTTTCCGAAATAAATCATTATGTTGGGTTTTAGTTTATGTCTTGGTTTAGGTTTGAAACTCGCCCAAATTCAAACTTAGTTAGGATTTTGGTAATAACTTTTAAATATTAAAAACTTTAAGTATGGTAAATCGATATGTCTCGAGAATCGGTTTTCAAAGTAACCAATTGGTTTTCCCAACACTACACAAAGTATTTTTATAACTGTCATTTTGGGCTTCTTAGATTATCACGATTATAGATCCCTATCTGCCGTGGATCCCTTCTCAAACATTTTGAGAAGGGATCACAGTCCTCAATGATCCGAATTGGTTTCGTAAAAAACGATCGGAGGCCAGCTTGTTCTTTTTTTATTTGTCCATAATTCACGCGGTCGCCATAAATGCTGGGAACAAAAACTTAAGGAGAGAATTTAAAAATGTTCTTTTATGAATTTTTTAACAATTTTTACGTGTACTACCTATGACATCACTCTTGTCGACCTTGTTATTTTTCTTCTTTTCAAAACTTTATAACTAAAGAGTATTCACGACACAGACTCTTCACTTTTTGTTCATTTTTGTCATTCATTCGGCATTTTTCACTTGAAGTGAAACGTCTGAACACAAAATGAATAAAAATTGAAAAAAATATTTATTAGTGAACCGATCCAACGATGTTAGATTTCGGCACCCGACATCTTTCACTCGCTTACTGAATAATCGAAAAATGAAATGAACGGAGCGGATAAACCTTCACTCCTGTGTGTAATTATGTCGGAGTCGTGTGAATGTGGAACAAACCAAAAACATTCACTTGAATGAACAGTTTGATAATTAGCTTCAGTAAGTAAATAAAAGAACTGCAAAACCTCATCGGACCTACTTTTTGTGATTAGTTGACCAAAAAAAAACACATTAGAAATTAAAAACGTCAAAGATTTTCAATTCAAGTTCATTGGGAAACGTTACAGTCAAGCGCTCTTCCTTACCTGTTTTAGTTTTTCTACCCCGTTATTTCGAGCAGCAACTGTAACTATAATAGCTGATCTATTCTGTAAACATCTAACCGACAAAACTTAGGTGAAGTGAGCTTGAAGTGAACTGTCATTCCACCTGTAGCGCGATTTTGTAACAATCTCACAGTGAAATTTAGGTGAAGTGCGTTCAAGGTGAGCTGTCAATATCTAGACTCCTTAGCGTCAGCTGGATGACTGTTCACTTCAAGCTCACTTCACCTATATTTTAACGGTGACATTTTTTACAGAATCGACCGGCAGAGCAAACCACATTCCACGAGGTGAAGTGAGATGTCACTAGGGATTGAAGCTATTGGCAGCTCACTTCACCTAAGTTTTCACAGTGAGATTTGTACAGAATAGACTGGCTGATGCTAGGGATTGACACTATTGACAGCTCACTTCCCATAAGTTTCACGGATAGATAATGGTACGACGGACGTGCGATTGACTGTACAACATAATCCTAAATGTTTAAACAAAAGGTATGTCGGATGTTTAAAAAAACATAGGTAAGAAAATAAAAATATTTTGCATAGTTTTGGCTATTGTTTTCTCTTATCACAGTGTTATTGATATATATTTTGTAAATGTTAATAAATGTTAAATGACGAGTACTTTTTCATGGCCATGCGAATATATAATATTGCGAAGCAACTTATCATTGTTTTTTTGCGAGTGCAATTCTAATAAATATTCCGTATAAAACGATTTCCGTACAAAATATTCAGTACAAAAATAACCATTTATTACCGGCGACAAATCGTTAAGTTTGGGATTTTTTTTTATCAAATCAACAATCAACACAGTTCGTCAATCTACCGTATTATGACCATTTCATAAAAAAAATAAAGAATGGCATTTGTGATTGGTTTGAAAATACGGGCAATTTAAGTTGGTACTAAATATTGCTAAGTAATTAATTTCCTTGACTTTACCTACTCCGGGCTACTACTAAACAATTTCTAATAGAAAAAAAAAATCCAAAAAAGAAACATCCGACTTCCAAAAAAACACTACAAAGTGAAAAATAGTTATAAAATAGTTTCGGGAGTCGATGTATTTTAGTTTTTTCCTACTGACTTCCGAAATTAAAGTTATCTTTCACTTCGTAGTGTTTCTTGGAAGTCGGATGTTTTTCTTTGGAAGTCGGTTGCTTTTTTTTTGTACAAAGTTTTGTATTTTTCACTTTTTAGTGGGTCAGTTAGTAATTTATCTAAGTTACCCTAATGTCAACTGCTCATCACCTTTTACAAAATATTACTTTTCCCGATGCAGGGACGTTCATTGTTGTGGAGTTCTCCGGGTAAGAACCAGAGAACTGCCACTCACCATGTACATTATGACAAGCATAAATAGCTTAGCAACCATATTAAAGCACCTAATTGAATCGCAACTCGTCAAATACTTCACTAGATTCTAACAAAAATTGGCACTTTAATGCTTAATATTACGCAAACGAATCCTTAAATCGAAAAGTGGTGTTCACAGACCCATTATTTTTGAAAGGCCTATTCAAGGATACCCCACACCATGGGATAGGCGAGAAGAAAAATATCATCCCCACATTACGTGCAAGGGAAGTACACTATTTATTATTTTTCTAACAATTTTCTTAGCACTTTGATTATTATTATTATTATTATACATATATATATATATATATATATATATATATATATATAAGTAATGATGATGTTTAAGGAGAGAGAAAGTGTTTTTTTACCTGAATTTTAAAAGTGGACAAAGTTTGAGCACGCCTTATCGACACGGGCAAGGCATTCCATAACCGTACTGCTTGAACTGTAAAAGATTTGTCATGAAAGCCAGCATTTCCGTGTTTATTTTCAGTCAATCTGTCATAAACATCTCCGGTATACAAGATGGTTTTTTTTATATCCCATAACTCTAGGGTATGAATGAGACCATATCAAAGAATCAAATGGCATATGAATTATTTTTCATTTATCTTTTTTTTTGTTTTTATTTTTATTATAAAATAATTCGACAAAGTCACGATTACTAATAATAATGTATAAATATTAATTAATACTATTATTAAATAAATGTATTATTTTATTAATGTAAAACACTCTTACGTGAAATATGACAACGTCGCATTTTCGTAGCTTTAAATATGAATGATTGCTTTGAATTAAAATTAATTGCTCGTATTTATCAATGAAACCGTAGATACCGACTCATATCAAGAGTCTAGTGTTAGTATTATTATATCTTCAAAACTATGCATTTTCGGACCACACATTCTAGGACTTTTTGTATTATTTTTACTTATAGAATATAACCCCAGAGTTATGGGATATAAAAAAAAAACAAGTTGTATATGTAATATACGTAGGTATTGTGACGAGCATAAGGGAAAGGAGGGGCTTGTGGCTAAGTAATAACAGCCGCACGGGTCAATCGATCAGGTTAAGCTTGCCGTGGTTGGTCCGTGGATGGGTTACCGTCTTTACATACCAAGACCCGTCCGTGCCTCGGAAAGCACGTAAGGCCCGGTATCCACCAAAGCGGAAAGGAGAGGAGACGAGAGGAGATGTGCTACTTAGCTGGCATGTTATTTCCACCAAAGCGGAGAGGAGATGTGAGCTGTGTGCTCGACGAAATCAGTCAAGTGCTGTCTACGAAAGGCAGACGCCATGTTTTTAAGTATTCAAAAGTGTATTCCTAAGACACGGATATTTTGCAAACTTAACTGAAAATATAAAAATAGGGACGGGCCGACTCTTGCATTCAAAGTCAGTCAATCGACTGACGCTTTCGGGTGTGCGAGGCGTGGGGAGAAAGCAGCGGGGAAAGAAGTGCGCTAGCATGGGCGCCGCCTGGTCAGCGGAGCTGTGTGTAGTCACAGTCGGTCACACACATCTCCGCTCTGCTCCGCGCAGCTTGTTCGCTTGCGGCACAAAATTCTATAGAAAAATAAGACATCTTCTCCTCTCCACTTGATCCATTTCCACCGAAGCTAAGCGGAGAGAAAATGTGGAAATAACGAAATCTGCTTGGTTATTCAAAACACATCTTCTCTCGTCTCCTCTCCTCTCTGCTTTGGTGGATACCGGGCCTTACGGTCCCGGCTGTCATTTGGAGATCTTTGACAGTTGTTACGGGTCGTCAGAAGCTCGAAAGTCTGACAACAAGTCTTAGGGGTATTGTGTAACTGGGTTGTGGAGGTCAGATAGGCAGTCGCTCCATGTAAAATACTGGTATTCAGCTGTATCCAGTAAGACTAGAAGCCGACTCCAACATAGTTGGGAAAAGGCTAGGCAGATGATGATCTATCTGTTTTATTTTATTTTTACACGAGCAATCTATGGGTCATCTACACCAAGAGATCGCTGGACGCCCTGCGCGTACAATACAATAATGCTTTCAGGATGTTGTTGCGACTGCCCCGTTTCTGCAGCGCCTTGGAAATGTTTGCTGAGACCCAGGTACACAGATGGCTGTCACGACATAATTCGTAAAAAAAACCGCGTCGCTGCTGAGCAGAGTGCGATACCTCGCAACTATATCCTGAGGAGCTATGGTGGAGAGCTATACTCCGAATATCAGACATTCTGTGCGGAGGTTGCTCAGATAGGAATCATGTTTCTTGTCTGCTCGTCCTCTGCGTGCAGTGTGCATTATTTTATTTTATATCAATACCACTACTAACCCTAGAATATAAGTTGTTTTGTAATACTAATACAATATGGATCACTGTTGTCTAAAAATAAATTAATTTAATTTAATGTATAAAACAAAAATAAAATGGAGCTACGTCTGCCAACAAACTGCTTTGTAGTTTGGTGGAGGTAAATGTCTTGTAAAAGTATTTCAGTGAATAAACACTTAATTTTTTTTTTCATGGAGCTATGTTTTTCCCAAATTTGTAATCGTTATTTCGAGAGAAAATCGTTTCTGTTTCCGTAAGTATAAAGTTATTACATGACTGCCAAAAAGAAGTGTATGTAGGTATAGTTATTTATGCAACTGTTGTATAATAAGGGAATGTGGCTTTAATAGTATCACATGAGTGTTTTAATACCTAATTATGTACAGGGGGCCAACCATCACCTCTCCATTCAGCGTGAGAAAGAGATGGAGCTATAAGTCCTGTACAGCTCCATCACTTTCCCACTGTGAAGTAATATTATAATAATACTGCTATAAGAGGTGATGGTTGGCCCCCAGTTGCATACAATACTTTTCAACACACTTGCTCATAAAGTGGCTCTATGGTAACCGCAATTAGGCACAGAATGACACCCATAATCAAACTATGACCTTTTTCATTGCTATAACTCACTAGTAAGTTATAGATTTTTTTCTTTAATTTTGTTGGTTGAGTTGCTTTGTTCTTATAAAAGTTTTATTCAAAAAGAAGATCGTGTTCAATAGAACAAATAAATTAGGAACCGGTACCGGCAGCGGAGGCACAGCCAATAAATTAATGTTCCTATTGCTTGCTCATTTCATGCAACTTCTTATTTAAATAGATAATTTTAACTCGTACGTGTTTAATAAATAAAACTTTCACTCAAATATAACTTGTGTTTTCTCTGTAATAAAAAAAAACTTTAAATTCCCCATTTCGTACGTGGCAAAATAGGCGCATACCCTATATGCGCGGAAAATAAAACAAAAACTCATCTATTTAGTCTGTGGTCGATCGCAATGCGCGCGCATAGGAAAACTGATTAATTTTTCCCGCCATAGCGAAACATTTTTCACAACTCGTTTTCACTGTTGAAATTATAGTTATTTATTAAAATGTCTAAAAGTACTAGTTACGAAGAAAATGATTTATGTTGTACACCGCCCGATATAAGATGTGAAGCTCTTAACGTTATGGAAAGTTTACTACCTGAAAACTCCAAGGAAAAATATCTATTAGCGTACCGAAATTTCATAAAATGGCAAAACAGCAAGAATACGCAGTCTTTTTCAGAAAATGTGTTCATGGCGTACTTTAAAGAATTATCTTCTAAGTACAAATCTAGCTCTTTGTGGTGTTTATACTCAATGTTAAAAAGTACAGTCCGAACAAAGAATGGAGTGGACTTAAAAACATACTCTAATTTGTCAGCTTATCTAAAGAGACTATCCGATGGATTTAGAAGCAAGCAATCAAAGGTATAAAAAATGTATAAAAGATGCTCCAGATAACCAATATCTGGCTACTAAGGTTAGTTAAATTAATTTTAAATATCTACGCGACTTCAGCCTGTGTTGTGTGTTGAACTTAATTATTGTTTCTTTTTTTTTCAGGTTGCTTTTATTTGGTGTAACTGGTGCCTGTAGGATACAAGAATTAACAAATATAATCGTAAAAAACATAGAAAACCATGGCCAGATGCTTTTAGTGAAGATACCTATCACGAAAAATAAAATACCGAGGTCATTCACAATTCTATGAAATTGTTAAGAAGTATGAAAATTTGCGGTCACCAAAAGCAAAAACTGACCGTTTCTTTCTAAATTACCAGAATGGTAAATGTACCTGTCAGGCTATAGGTATAAACAAATTTGGATCTATGCCTAAAGAAATCGCTAAGTTTTTGGGTTTAGCAGATGCTGAGAGCTACACTGGACATAGTTTCAGAAGAACATCTGCTACATTGCTAGCTAATTCAGGAGCTGATACTCGTATAATGTCTTTAAAGCGTCATGGTGGGTTGAGATCTAGCAATGTAGCAGAATCATACGTAGAAGATTCCATACAAAAAGAAGGAAATTTGTGCAAAAATCACAAAAAGAATTAAACTTGATTCTGAGGCGCTTCCTACTGACGAAACACCAAGTACATCCAATAATTGGATTTCACCTACCTACACGAATAATGAGCCATCTCAAATTACAATAGAACATGAAAATATTACAATAAATAATCTATCTGATGGACCGCTATGCCATCAAAAACAGTTAATTATAATTTTACTAACTGCACATTTACTAATTGTTTCTCTAAATAAACTTTTTACCCACTAAATAAAATTAGTTTTTTTTGTTATTTTATTCACAAGTTTGTTAAAAAACGTCGTATGATACACGTGTGTATTGATGATTACCGTCCTCGGCTCTCTTAAGACCCTCGCCTACGGCTCGGGTCTCAATGGCGCCTCAGCGGTAATCACCAATGTTACACACTAGTACCATAATGTAGTATTATCTACACTCATGGTATGAATCCTCTTTAAAAGGCTCTGAAACCATAGGTTGTCGTACAGTGTAAGAACTATGTAAATTCATGGAAAGTTTCTAGTAATAATTGGTTAGAAATGTCCTTTGCTGCATTAGAAATATCTGGTGGTGTGTTATCAAAGCTTGTATCACTCATTTTGTAAACAACAAATTAATAATTTTTTGCAATACTAATATCAAACAAAAATGGCGTGATACGACGTGAATTCGAATAACCTATAAGTTTTTTTTATTACGGCACTGTGGCGCGTGCATGACAATGTTCTTTTTTTGAATTTAGTGCAACATTAGAACACTCGTTTGGATGATGATATTATGGTTACTACACACAGGTGGGTGTAGTATGGTATGGTTGCTACACTACTGACACTGGTTGTTTTAATGTTGGCAATAAGCTGTTTCAGACACTTTTATAAAGGATTTCTAGCATGGGTGTAGATATTTTTTTTTACGGTTCATGTATGTACATTATGTATGTATCTAAGTGATTGTCTTTGTGCCACCATAACATTTAAATGCCTCAACAGATTTAGATATTATGGGGTATCGTTAGAATCCTTACATCATCCCGAGCAACATAGATTATAAATATTTTTGAATTGACCTTTTACATTAAAAAGTGTTCCACAGAAACATTGTTTAACCGACTTCAAAAAAGTACTACCAAGTAAAAAATAACTTTGATTTCGGAAGTCGGTGACTTCAGATCAAAGTGTTTTTTTTTGGATGTCGGCTGTTTATTGGAAGTCGGTTGTTCCTTTTTTTTTTTAAATCACTTATTAGTGGGTCAGTTTGTTTGTCATCGAAGTTACAATACCCTAATGTCAACTGCTCATCGCCTTTTACAAAATATTGTTTTTCTTGATGCAGGGACGATAATTGTTGAGGAGTTAATGAGTGACGTTTTGTTTTTTATCTACACATTAAATATTACAACATTGTGTTTATTAATTTTTAGTCCGTTTTTTGACTGGACATGTATTTTTATTATTTTTCTTTTATGCTTTTTACTGTAATTACTTTGTTTTATATAACCATTGTTCGTATAATAATGTGTTTATCGTGGTGTTAATCCGTTAACAATAGCCTAGGTGGTGTTACCATGAAGGATTTGTGCGGCAATTGAGAAAATGACGGATCCTAGTCATTGAAAACACAATCTTTCTTGAAATTATAGAGATCATCATGGTGAAGGTAATGCTTATGGTCAATTATAGTTGTTTTTAACACCAAGAAAACTACCGGATAAATATAATCGATGCTTGTACTGACGTACTCGAGAATATTATGACATAACTAGCTTTGCCCGCGGCTTCGCTCGCGTGGATGTCAAATATTATCTCACGGGATCGTATACAGGTTGAAATTGAAAATTCGTTCAGCATAATAAACCTAATAGTATTCGAAGTAAAGGCTCCTAAATACTGGCGCGACTTGTCGAGTGACGCGACGCGACACAAAGACACCGCGTGTAGCGCTACAAGCGGTGCCTTTGTGTCGCAACGTGTCGCGCGACAAATCGCGCCAGTATGTAGGAGCCTTTACAAGACAGGAAGATATGTGTGTCCGTGGCATCACAGCAGCATTTTTTATTAAATATAGCAGCATCATGCTGAGATAGGAGCCTTTTTGGCCTCGCACAGGTCTTCTATTTTGTTTTTGTTTTCACTATTATGTTATTTTGTTACGTTTTCATGATTTTTTTTAGTTTTATGTCCTTTTTTATTGTTGTATTTCCTGTCCGTGTCCCAAATAAATATTTTTCTTTCTTTCTTTTCTTTCAAAATATGGCTTGATTGAAGAAAGGTCTTCCTGGCTTTCCTTAAGCCTCCAATTTTAACTTTTGCACGCACGCGATTTGGCTGCGCACGTGTTGATGTCGGAAATTATCCCACGAAAACCTTCTATTGGCATAAAAGATATCCTTTGTATTAATCCAGATTATAAACTATCTGTGTGCAAAATTTCATCCAAATACGTTCAGCAGTTTTTGCGTGATTGAGTAACAAACATCCAAACATTCAACTGATGAGAAACTATTTCAGATAAATCAATCTCCCTAGCCTTTTCCCAACCGTCACAACAGTCTAACCGGATACAGTTGTATACCAGTATTTTACATGGAGCGACTGCCTATCTGACCTCCACAGACCAGTTATTAGATAACACGATATCTCCTGGTTGTCATACTTTTGGGCTTCTGACTACCCGACTAACGACTGTTAAAGATCTACGAATGATAGGTATTTAAACTGCGTTAAAAAACTATATTATATATATATATACATTGTATCTATTCATACAAGACATTGTGTATCAGTGCTCCTGGTTTCATATTAAGAGGCTGACAACATTTAGAGCGCGGTCACTGTCGGATTGCATAGACACGAAAGAGAAGCGCGATGACACAACGCTGGTAATTTATTGCAAAATATGCAGCAATTATCGATTTACAAAAAGCTATAGATTGTATAAAAAAAAAACACTATTATACTAATATGTTGCTTGTAGAATAATCTGACAAAAAATCAGAATGATTGCATGTATATTAGTATGGTTTTTAATCGTTAAAATAAATTTTTAGAGGTATCTTAATATTTTTTTTCTATCGTATCAATTTAGTTATATTGTCTGTTGAATACACTATCTAACTAGCATATATCCTTAAGAATATCATGTATTTTTCTGATTTTGTTTACTGCAGATCATATACTTTAAGGCATTATCAAACTTATAAAAGTTGCGTTTAGGTCCTGTAGTCCCCTTAATGAGTTTGGCTGTTTATGCGTAATTGAGTTACATACAAACATCTGAATATCGAAACACGATCTTTAACAACATTCTCATTTAGTGCAGTGGGATTCCGTATAATTATTTTCATTTTAAAAGCAGAATGTGACCTTACTGGCTGCTGCGGCTGTTTTTTTTTAATACAACTAGGTATGTAATTTACAGTTGAAAGGAAACGAAGCAAATGACATAGGTACAAAATGTGTCTATTTTTAGCCACATAATCGTATGTGCAATACACAGGATAAACCGCTGACGTAGTTGAAAGGCATTATTGATAAACCGATTATTACGACCACTATTAGATAATCCATAATTATTATTATTATTTCATTCGTAATGGGAGGAATAGTGTCATCTGCAACTTCGCAGTTGTAGGTGGCGCAACAGTCGTTAGCGCACCCCCAGCCAGGGTACCAGTGGACCCCCTGGTTGGGTTATAAATGTACACTTGCCTAGGGACAGGAGGTGAACCTAGGTGTACTTTTATATCCCCCATACTCGTGGGATTAAGTATGGAAACCAAAAAACAAAACAACAAAGTCTAGGTGTGGAGAGTGATGCAGGGTCGGAGTCCGACGCTGCATCTAGCGCAAAGGGCTCAGGTGGGAGCTCGGTGCAAAAAGAATAGAATAGAATAGAATAGAATACTCTTTATTATGTACACCATAAAAATTACAGATACAAATGTTGAAATTTTACAAGGGGTGACACAATGGGCGGTCTTATCGCTAAAAGCGATCTTTTACAGACAACCTTTGGATGGATTAAAGGGGGAGGAGAGACAATACTGCAGGTAGTCAGTGGTGTACCAGTTACATATACAATAAATACTTATAATACATAAAGCATATACTATACATAACATATATCATACATACATACATACATACATATATATATATATGCCATAAACATGAAACAAGATCAAGAACTATATAACTATAAGTAATGATGATGTTTAGAAAAGAGGTGGTCGGGAGGAACCGAGGTTCATTAGGACTCCCAAGCGCCCCAACTCGGGGTCTTCCTCCGACGAGTGGGTCTTGAGCCAGAAAGAGCGGCAAAAGATCCACTCCAGCCGGCGGGAGGGGGGGGGGGGGGAGAGGAAGGAAATTCGTGGATAGAGGGCCTACCACTAGGGAGGTTGGCGAGCCGAGCAGAGCCAGCCCAGCCAAGCCAGCCCAGCAGCCCAGCAAGCCGAGAAGCGCCACCTCTCAGAGGTCTCAGGTGGTGAGCCGGATGCCGCTGGTGGCTCTAATTTAGAGCGAGCGCGATCAGGGCAGTATCCGTGAAGAGGCTCAGGTCCTCTAAGGATCAGGCCATTGCCGCAGCCAAGGCCTCTATTGTGGCGGCAGCAGAGACCCTTTTCGTCGGGAGTCCTCCGGACAGTTTTTCCGAGATGCGGGTGGAGACCACCCGCTTGACCGCCGCCATAGAGCTTCTCCGAAAGGAGAACGAGAAGCTCCGGGCGGACCTGGCTGGGCTCCGAGGAGCCGGCCCCCAGATGGAGCCGCAAGGGGGGCAGCAGCAGGGACAGGGACGGCCCGTGCCTGTAGAGGACCGGGTTCTGACCCTGGTGCGGCAGGAAATGGCTTCCCTGCAGAGTAGTTTCTCCGCCCTGGAGGCCATCGTCCTGCGCCCCCCGTTGGCGGCGAGCCAGCCGCCCTCTGGCCAGCGGAAATTGGCCTAATTTGCAGCCACCGCAGATGCCACGGCCAAACGTGGTCGTCGGGGCAGCCAAAGGCTGCGGCTACTGCGCAGGCGGCAAAGGCTCCAGCACCAGCGGCGAGAGCTCCAGCCCCGACGGCGAGGGCTCCGACCCTGGCGGTGAGGGCATCGGCCCAGGTGGCAAGACGGCCGCCCACGCCTTCTAAATCTCTTCCGGCCGATGCCGAATGGCAAGTAGCCGGAGAGAAGAGGAAGGCGGCTAAGGCAAAGGGAG
Source organism: Atethmia centrago (assembly GCA_905333075.3). Classification (NCBI taxonomy): domain Eukaryota; kingdom Metazoa; phylum Arthropoda; class Insecta; order Lepidoptera; family Noctuidae; genus Atethmia; species Atethmia centrago. Next base: position 29,191,030 of record HG995374.1, read on the forward strand.
CGGCCAAAAAGAGGGAGAGGCGGCAGCGGCGCAAGGAGCGCACCGCCGCGGCTAGGCTCCGCGCTCCGAATTCCGCAGCTGTAGCGATCACACTACAGCCGGATGCGGAAAAGAAGGGCGTGTCCTATAAGACCATTATGGCGAAGGTGGGTGAGGTCATGCGCCTTGAGGAGCTCGGTGCTGCCAATGGCCTCAAGATGAAAGTAAAGGCGACTGGAGCCTAAATAGTGCAGGTCCCTGGTGCGGCCAGTGGCCCCGCCGCTGACGCTCTGGCCGAAAGGCTCAGGGCGTCCTTAAATACGGACGAGGCCCGAGTGTCCGGGCCCACCAAGTGCGCTAGCGTGCTCATCATGGGTCTGGACGACTCCGTGACGGAGGAACATGTGGTCGCCGCGGTGGTTAAGACTGGGGGGTGCTCTGCCGAGCAGGTGAGGGCAGGCACCATCCGTCCTGACTCCGCGGGGCTGCAAACTGTTACAGTGAGCTGCCCCGTGTCGGCGGCCAGGAAAATTGCCGGGAAGGGCCAATGGCTATTGGTGGGCTGGGTTTCCGCACAGGTGAAACTGCTGGAAACCAGACCTCTGAGCTGCTTCCGCTGTGAGGTGGACTGCAGCGGTCTTTGCTACCGCTGTGGTTTGCCCGGGCACAAGGCCGGCTCGTGCAATACCACGCCGCACTGTGCCGTATGTGCGGTGGCTGGCAAGCCGGCCGAGCACCGGATGGGGGGCAAGGCCTGCGCCCCACCCGCCAAAGCCAAAGCCAGGGCCATAGGCAAGCCCTCCGCCACCGCCGTCACCACCGCAGCCACCACCACTGCCACCGCCACTGCCGCCTCCACCACCGCTGTCGTCGCCGTCGCCACCGTGGCCGCTGCGGCAGGACCCTCTCAGGGGGCTGGGGAGGAGACTCAAGATGGGGCTGACGATTGTCTTGGTAGGGGTCTACTTCTCTCCGAACCGAACTCTTGCCGAGTTCCACAACTCCCTTGCGGAGTTGAGAGACGTCGTCGTCGGGTTTGGTTTCCTCCCCGTGTTCGTCCTCGGGGACTTCAATGCCAAGAATTTGGCTTGGGGTTCCCGGTTAACGAACACACGGGGCAGGATGGTGGAGGACTGGGCTCTGGAGACAGGCCTGGTCGTCCTAAACCGGGGTTCTGTCCCCACGTGTGTGCGGATGCGGGGTGAATCAGTGGTGGACATCTCGTTCGCCAGCCCCGCTCTGTCGCCGCGTGTAGTTGACTGGCGCGTCATGGAGGGGGTAGAGACCTATTCCGATCACCGGTATATCCGGTTCGACGTCTCCGCCCAGACCTCAGACGCGCCGGTCCGACGGGCCCCGAGTGGTCCGCGGTGGGCGCTGAAGCAGCTGGACCGGGAGCTCCTAATGGAAGCCTCGATCGTGCAGGCCTGGGTGTCACCACAGGACAGGCCTGCCGACATCAACGACGAGGCGGAGTGGTTCCGGGAGGCCATGTCCGACATATGTGACGTGCCAATGCCCCGGGTCCAGCCTGGACGTGCCTCGTGCCAAGTGTACTGGTGGTCGCAGGAGCTGACGGCTCTACGCACTGCGTGCGTGGCTGCGCGGCGCCGGAACACCAGGCACCGGAGGCTTCGTATCAAACCTCCGGATACGGAAGCCATTCAGGCGGAGCTGTACGAGGGGTACAGAGCGGCGAAGACCGCCCTCCAAGCGGAGATCCTGCGGGCCAGGGGCTTGGCCCGCGAGGAGTCGCTGGGGACTCTGGACAGGGACCCGTGGGGACGCCCGTACAAGGTGGTGCGGGATAAACTCCGCCCCGGGCTCCCCCGCTGACGCAGAGTCTCCGGCCCCAGCTTGTGGAGGACGTTGTGAGCGCTCTGTTCCCTTCGCGAGGGGAACACACCTCCCCGCCTATGGCTCCGCCTACTGCGGTGCCCGATGCGGACCACACCGCCGACGACGACGACGACGACGATGCTCCGGAGGTGACCGAGGTAGAAATGAGAGCGGCGGTACGCAGGCTTAATGCCAAAAATACTGCTCCAGGACTCGACGGCTTACCAGGGAAGGACCTGGGTCCTGGCCTTGGAGGCTCTCGGGCCTCGACTTAGGGGGCTTCTAAGCGCATGCTTGGAGAGGGGCCAGTTCCCGCTTCGTTGGAAAATGGGAAAACTGGTCCTCATAAAGAAGGCAGGGCGCCCTGCGGACTCTCCGTCCGCTTATCGGCCCATCGCACAGTGGAACGAATGTATGGGAGCGGTTGGACGTAGACATGTCCGAAAAATAAGAGTAAAATTATGACAAACTAATGATGCCATCTTATTCGATTACTTAATGCCTTCATAAATTGTGGTGATGAATTTCTTCATAACTCCCATATTTCGGGAGTAATTTGAGAAAATGTGAAATTTTACTATGAAAATGAGTGTATCGAGCTCTCTCCCTCCTGATTCCGGGCTTGTTTCAAGTAGCGGTCTCTAATATCGTAATGCTATTACTAAGAGCTATATTTAATACTAAGACACATAGTGCGCCAAATGTGCACTTTCTGGGATAAAAGGAAATGAAAATTTAAAAAAAAAAACGTTTTTTCCCCATTTGTATTTACTTTAAACCGCAGACAGACTTATTAAGAGGTCTATAAATATATTATATATATACAGAAATATATATTAACAAAAATATTCACAAGAACTGATGAGAGTATGACTTTTAAGTAAGTTGATAATAAATTACCTAGTTTCATTAAAAGTACAATAAATAATTAAGATGTAAGCTCTAATTTACTAAGTTACACATTTTAAAACAATAACATCATTTAATTATCTTCGTCATCATCATCATCATCAATTAATTCAAATTCAGAATCGATGTCCGCTAAATCATTTATGTTAACAAATTCGATATCACTTTTCTCAGAATCCGTAAGCTCATAAAATTCCTTAAAAGAAGATTTTTTTACAAACTTATTTCCTTTTGGACGGATACTTGTAACAAGTGGATCAGAAGACAGTAAAAGATTGTGCATAATATCTTCATTGCATGAGATACTGCTATGCTTTCGAGAATGCCCCTCTCTATATTTTCTAAAATCTTTATTTCTAGCCTCAGATGCCTCTTCGGATAGAAAACCAATGGGCACAATTGACATGTTCTGAACTATGTCTGGCCCATGCATTAAAATTTTATGAAGTGAAGAAGGCATATAATACCATGGGTATAACTCCACGTAAAGCTTAGCAGTATCAAAGCAGAACTCTCGGAATTTAGTTACGTTGATCTTCTCTCCTGATGAAATACACTGCAAGATCACACAGATTTTTCTTAAAAGCATAGCATCTATTCCGGTCAGTTCAGCAGATTTAGTGTAGTTTTCAAAAAATCTCCTTGCCGAGTTGCCATTGTTGGTGGATCCACTGCCTTGTTTCACAACATCGAGAAGTAAGCCCGTTTCTCTTCTTACAGCCTCTTGAACTCTTTTCTTCCTGTCATCAACTTGCCTTTTTGCTATATCACCCCTTACTTGCCATGATTTTATGTCTAATTTGTAGGAAATGTGTAATAAGCATTCCATTGAGCGAATCCAAGCGTGAAGGGTGCTTAAGCTATATTTATACATGTCCTCGTTTGCGTGTTTATCTTTGATTAACTCTAAATTATTCATTTCTTTAGGACAAGCCTTGCATATGTCACACACTGAAGCTGCTGTATTGGATATAATGGAATGAATTTTACCATCAATCATTGTCAACAGCAGTTGGTGTTTGACACTAATTCCATCAGTGATGGTGGATGGAGTTAAGGCTTCAATCTCTGCTTCGATTTCAGCCATCTCTCTCTGCACATTTTCTTTGGTTTCCTTTATAAACTTAAACAATATTGGCCGGCAAAATGAAGTGGAAGATGGTCGCTCGTTTTCCCAAATTGTTACACCTTTTGAGACGAGCCGCAGTGGTACAAGACTAATCATAAAATGACTAGCAAGATCGATTTGCTCATCTTCACTCGTCCTTTGATGATAAATGCTTTGGCTAGATGATCCGTCAAAACCCCATTTGCTGGTCAATACGAGCTGTTGATTGGGATCAACAGGGGTTTCTAACGACCTAATAAGTCTTCTTGAGGTTAAATCCATCAAGGCTTGTAATTTGATTTTTGCAGAGCTCTCTGTAACTGTGAGATCTTCTTTGGCCGGATAGCACTTAATTTTTTCTTTAACCAACATGTAGTAACTCGGGTATTGAAGAGCTCCTTCTTGAGTGTTGAAATCCCGAAGAGTGTTATAGCGCCATTTCGATAAGTTCATCGATACATAAAGAGCCAATGCCTTCAAAGGGGATATTTCCCGTACCTGAATTGATTTACCTTCAATGAAGGCTTTGATTTTTGAGGCCTCTTCTGGATTCTCCGTCAAGTATTTCATAACATAAGCTGTATCGCTTTGTCCTGCCTTTTGAAGCGCCCTTTCGGCCGAAAACATAATTTCAGCGCTGCTACTGCTGCATGAAAGACTATCTTCAGTGCGTCTTCTTTTTTGCCGGTTACTAAGGTCCTCAAAAGATTTACGAGGACTAGGATGTGTACAAGTTGAAGCATCAGATTTAGCAGGAGAAATTATGGGCTCGATGACGTCACTTATATTTTCTGTAGAAGGTTCCATATTTTCATTCTGTAATTCCGGCCATTGAATTGCAGCCTGTAGCCAAATCTCATGTTTCTTCCGAAACTTATCTGTGCTTCTTCCAGACTGTGTCCATTTTGCATAAATGCGGTAGCAAAATCGACGACACCAGTCTTTTAAACTTGTTTCAGCACTTTCACATAACTGAACACAACTGTTATCTTTTAAAACACTGAACAAATAGTTAAAGTCGCGTAAATCTTTATGTGCGCGTGCGCATAAAGCAACGTGAATATCAAGATTTGTATTAAAATTTGGAAAATACATTGCGAGATTAGCTTGGATACAACGAGGTGTAAATCAACACTGATTTTAAAGTTACTAATAGTGACCTATTTATATAAAATCCAGGTATCCCAGGTATCCTTTGTTAAATATTGCAAGGTAATTAGTTATTGTGATAATTAGTAAATGATGCATGCTAAATTAGTGTATTAAGAGCCATTTAGTAATTAAATAATAGCAATGTTCTTATCAGTAATCATTAGTGCATCAGTTTTATATGTAAACCTTAAGTCCCTAATTATATATCCTAATTAGCTTATATCTTCTCTAATTGGCTGCTCAGAAATGTTATTGTAATAAGGTAAACCTTTAGAAAAACGGTTTTAATCAACAAAATAAACAAAAAATAAAAAAATTGTGTTATAAAATAAACATCACTCTTTATCCCAGAAAGTGCACATTTGGCGCACTATGTGTCTTAGTATTAAATATAGCTCTTAGTATTAGCATTATGATATTAGAGACCGCTACTTGAAACAAGCCCGGAATCAGGAGGGAGAGAGCTCGATACACTCATTTTCATAGTAAAATTTCACATTTTCTCAAATTACTCCCGAAATATGGGAGTTATGAAGAAATTCATCACCACAAGTTATGAAGGCATTAAGTAATCGAATAAGATGGCATCATTAGTTTGGCATAATTTTACTCTTTTTTTTCGGACATGTCTACGTCCAACCGCTCCCATACATTCGTTCCACTGTGCATCGTGCTGCTCGACGAGGTGGGCAAGCTCTTTGAAAGAGTCATTGCAGACCGCCCCGTCGGCCAGCTGGTGCGGGTGGGGCCGGATTTGGCGGAGAGCGAGTTTGGTTTCCGCAGGGGGCGCTCTACTTTAATAGAACCCAACTACTTCTACTTCGGTTGACAAAAATACCTAGCATTTATGAAACCATGTTTCCAAAACCTTTTATAATCTAAGTAATAGTAATTTATGCCCTACGTCATACCCCTCAATGTGATTTTTTATTAATTTATAGCCATTTATATACAGCGTATATAAATGGCTATGCATATGTACTTTTATAAATGCTCTTAACCCAATAACCCTCGAATGGCAACCATTCGCGGGTTGTCGGGTTAGGAGTAGATATGGCCTCGCCACCATCGAGGCGATCCAACCAGTGCTCGAGGAATGGGTCGGGAGGCGGCACGGCTCCCTGTCGTTACAGGCGACGCATGTGTTCTCGGGGCATGGCTGCTTCGAGAAGTACCTATGTCACATAAACAGGGAGCCGGACGCTCGAAGTCACCACTGCGTCCACTGTTGGGAGGACACGGCGTGGCATTCACTGGCAGAGTGTGCCGCATGAGAGGAGCCGCGCCGTGCCGGATTTTGTTCGTTCGATGGTCGGGAGTACCAAGTAGTGGGATGCGATGATCTCCTTCTGTCAAACCGTCATTTTGCAGAAGGACGCTGCGGTAAGGGAGAGGGAGATTGAGACCACCCTCCCGACCTCCATCGACCGGGAGTTGGCGGAGGGCGGAAAATGCCCTCTTGCAGTCCGCCATTCGTCCAGACCCGTTTAGTCTGGACGAATGGCGGACTTAGGGACGTCTGCCGCCCCCCAGCCAGCAGGACCCAAGGCGGCGGCGTGTAGTGCTCTACGCGCGCCCCTATTGGACGTCGCGGGGGAAGTCTTACACGTAAATGGTTTTTTGCAGTTCACGAAGCCGAGACTCACTTGTTTTTCCCATCATTATGAGGCTTTTTTGTACTGGACCGCATCTGGGAACCTTTTGGTTACGGAGATATTGAAGGTCAAAGTTCCAACATATTTTATGTTTTTGTTAAGAAAACAAGTTTTAAATATTACAAATTAACTAATAATACTCCCACGGTCCCTATGCCATTTCATGACCCATAAACACAATGTTTTGCGTGCGTTACGTTGCGCGAATTTTCACACCAAAAATATAAAAGTGTTTTTCCAGCAATTATTTTTGTACAGAATACGTCGATAAATAGATAGAAAGATCGTTTATTTGATGCACACAAAAGACAAACCACAAAATACTTAAAAAATAACCAATTACATGAATTTTATAAAATAGCTACAAGGTGCCAATATACAAAAAAAAAGAAAAGACCATGATGATGAAGATGATAGCTTCGTGAAGGGTTTTGTTACACCTTGTACATAATTAATAAAAAACACCGACAGCATATTATATTCAACATTGGCTTACAATACTAACTACGATAAGTAGGTATTACTGCTAACCTATACACTTTGACCATAACATTAAAAGAGAAAGACACACAGGACTGGAGTTGCATACAAAGTAGAAGTAAAATTTGAACAAACTTCAATATTGACGGCCGCAAAGTATATACGGTTATCTACTAAATCATGATTTTACAAGAGAGCGTTCGAAACCAAAACTATGATAATTAATAGAAGAACAAAGCTTTCTTCTTCTGTTTAACACGATTTAGTTAATAGGGCATTACCAAGGAAATGATTAAGACCAATTACTGTAATATACACTTCTCATCAGAAAAATCGAAACACTTCCGTTTTTATGGTTCTGTCCTAATTTAACACAAAAGAGTTTTCATTCCATGAAAAAATCACATAATTGTATAGCTGGCAGTTTGGCCATTACACTGATTAAGCGAAAATTTTAAATTCAAAATTAGAACTTAATTTGTTTATCCTATAAATGAAATTATTCACTGTTTTGAGACAAATGTGTGTTAAGAGTTATACTTTTTTATTACTAAAAATTTGCGCGTATCTGAAAAATGTTTGCTCTGTGTTCTGTATACTATGTTTGTACTGTGACTTTGGGACGTCTGAAAAAGTTTTTTTTTCTAAAACATATGGATTGTTCGTCTGCAGAAGCCGCCTAAGTGGTGGCATTGCTAGATTCTGGACTTAGTCAGCGTGTTGTGGCTGAAAGATTGCATCTAAGCTTGTCGTCTGTTCATAGAGTCTACAAACGCTATCGGGAGGGGTTTGTTCACGCGCCGTTCAGCATCTGGCAGGAATCGGGACACTTCTGAGCGAGATGATCGATTTATTGTAACAACTTGTTTACGAAATAGACGCTATAATGCTTTTCAACTGCAGCAGCAACTACATGTTGTACGTGGGTGACTGTAAGTGACTCTACAATAACTAAGAATATATATATTTATTTACATAACCAAATTATAAGATGATTATTAACATTAACTAAATTAAATTAAAACTAAGTTGCAATGCTGATGCAAATGATTAAATTAGAAGAAATCTCTAAAATTAGAAAAAGGTTGAAGGAACGTTGACTGGTAAAGCACAAGCCAGCAAATGGGCCAAAATTAACTGCAAACCATCGAAGAGCGCACCTTAACTTTGCACGTGAGCACCTAAATTGGTAATACCTCCAGTGGAACAAAGTCCTCTTTTCTGATGAGTGTAAAATTATGCTGTATGGTAACGACGGAAGGAACAAGGACTACAGAAGAGATGAAGAACGCTTTGCACAATGCTGCATTGAAGAAAAGGTCAGCTATGGTGGGGGTTCGTAGACGGTTTGGGAAGAAATCAGCGCCGATGGTAAGACAGAGCTTGTCTTTGTATCTGGGCTACGTCTGCCTGCACTAAACAGTCATCGGTACATCGAAAAGTGTCTTTAGCCTCACGTGATGCCCTATGCACATTTTATTGGCAAAGGTTTCATATTCATGCACCACAATGCTAGGGCTCACACCGCGAGCGTCGTACGAGATTACATTACCGAAGACGATATCTCCATTATGGAATGGCCAGCAAGAAGCCCAGACATGAATCCGATTGAACATCTATGGGATGAATTAAAGAGAGGAATTCGTGCAAGAGATCCTGCACCAGAAACACTTAGCCAGATGCAAAATGCTATCCAAGAGGAATGGAATGGAATGCCACAACATTTGATCGTGACTCTCATCCGATCGATGAAGAACCGTATAGAAGCAGTAATCTCGGGGAGGGAATACAAGTTATTAAATAAACGTTTCTTAGCTTTCTTTTCCATTTACGTGTGTTGTTTAATTATATTTCCTTCATACTCTATACGGGGTAAAAATGACTTGTTAAACAAAATACGAAACCTATGAAAATGTAATTTGAAAACCTCATACTCGTATTATTCACTAATAAACAACATTTGACATATATTCCTAAATATACACATTTTTCTGATAATCCTTACAAAACAAACTTGCAAGGTGTTTCGATTTTTCTGATGATTAATGTATATTTTTTTCCAAAATACGGTATTTTGGAAAAAAATACTGTACCTACCGCATAATTAAAAAAAAAAATCTAATAAATACAAGAGTAGACTTTATCTATTTCGTACAAAAAGTTAATTAAATGAGTCTTAAATGAGTTAATTGCCACATATCCGCTTTTACGCGGGACTTCTTCGTCTTAAGCTTTTTAATTTTAAAACAAGTTATTTGTATTTTCCATTGTTGATTGCTATAATAAATTTTTCTTATTTATCTATTATTTGTAACGCCGATTGTTGCACTAAAATAACGCAAGCTTAAAAAAACGAGGTTAAAACCTTAGATCAATAGTGCTATTATTGATCGAAGGTTAAAACGGTTATGTGACTGATATCTTTGTTTACAACAGGTGAACGCGCCGATTGTCCGACGTATACACGGACTAATGGTATATATGTCCGTATCTATTTCGTCACTTTGTGAAAAATGGGTGTAGTAACCTTTATATACGTGACTTAACATTAGTAAAAACTGGGAATGAAACAGAGAAAAATCCTATGATAAAACATTCTATGATCCTATGTGCAGTAAAAAGTGCAGTTGACTCTTTGTACTTAGGTACTTAGGTGGATGGATGGATGTTTGTTACTCTTTCACGAAAAAAGTACTGAACGAATTTGGATGAAATTCGGCACACAGATAGTTTATAGCCAGGAATAACACATAGAATTTTTATCCCGATATACCCACGGGGTCAAAAGTTATGCGGGTGAAACCGCGGGGCGCATCTAGTATTAAATAAATACGAAAGTGAGTTTGTTTATTTGTTTGTTTGTTTGTTACGCTTTCACGCTAAAACAGCTGAACGGATTTGGATGAAATTTGGCACATGGGTAGACCATCACCTGGGTTAGGACATAGGATATTTTTATCCCGATATTCTAACGGGATCGAGATTTATGCGGGTGAAATCGTGGGACGCAGCTGGTATGTAAAAAAAATAGCATAGTTTGTGAAAAGTCATCATGCAGAGAGCCTGTGCCGCCATGAGAAGATAGAATAGAATACTCTTTATTATGCACGCCATATGAATCTGAAGAAGAAGTCCCTTTAGATGAGCCAAATACAGTTTGATGTATGCAGGACAAGCCGCTGCTTCTTGTTGGCAGATATGAGGCGTTAGCAAGTTTCGCGCCCTCTCGCCCCTAGCCGCCGCAGAAGACGCCCAGGGCGTCGGGAATCCCGGGCGGATTTCCGGCCACCGTAGGCGCGGGCTTGCGGACGGTGAGTAATGGGTAGCTCACCGTCCGGTAAGGACCGGGCCCGGGTCGACGGCGCGTTGTATTCCACGCGCGCCTCAAAGAGATGGCGCGTAGATTTTTGGTAGGGGAAAAACTTATAAATAGGTTCGCGTCACCGACATGCCCGCGCCGACGTGCAGCTAGGTAAGGGAAGTTAAATAAATTAACTTCACTTTTCACGTGTTAAATAATTGAACATGTGAAATTCAAATTCAAATTGTGTAATTTGTGTATAGCAACCAGTTGATTGGGTAAAAATTTAGTATCGTTTGGCAGGAGAAGGTAGGTGGGAGTGGGGGTGGCAGGAAGAGGATACGCCCCCTCTCCCCTGGCACCACCCCCATGAAAAGGTAACGCACCGTTCTTGAGAAAAACAAATTATTGTAAGCTAACCTCAAAACACCATAAACTTGCTTAAAAGGCGTAGTCAGAGTGGCGTAGGCGTAGTCAGATGGTTTAAAAAAAAACCACGAATGGGATGGCGGGGTCTGAGTTCTCTCGCTAACTAGACCCCGCCATCCCCTTCGAACCTAACCCATCCTAGTCGAGGTGCCCTAAGTCCCGAGCTCGCTTCGCTCGCTCTTGCATCCTAAGTTCTCCTAGTAACAGTAGTAACTGTCTTTTGTACACACATTCCATTAGTGGGTACAAACACAGAATTCACGCAACTCGAGGAGAAACGGAATGATCTTAAACGATTGACAGTGACGCAAATGACATACCTGTTTTTTTACGTTCCGATTTATCAATTTTGCCCGACATTTTGGACACGGACTGACTACAGATACTGATACTGAATACTGACTACAGATAATGGGCCAGACTTGCTTGTCAATCGCCCATTTTAACGTTTTGTTTTCGCTTCTTATCTGATTCGAGGTTAGAAACATTTTTAATTAATTTCTCGAAAAATATGCGTTACCGTTTAATAAGAGTGGTAGCGTTATAATTGAGGACCCAACCCCTACCAACTTTAGCCCTTTTTAGCCCCCAACTCCTGCCAAATTATTCTAGATCCAACCCGTTTGCTCTTCTGTCGGCAGTCCCCATGACTGCCTATGTTTTTTTACTTGATTATCATTTAATTTATTATCTTCAATATACGTTTAGCAGAAAACATAATTGTGTGGAAATAGGAGGCCCTGTAGTCGGGCAATATCGGCTAGCTTGATAAGATTAAGTTAGAATAGACAGTTTACGAGAAAAAAACATACGAGTCACAATACTTTATGTAGGTATTTGCAAAATGCGCACAGAACATGTAGGAAATGAATGTAAACACGTTGTTTGTCACGTGGATACAATACAATATGTGACCATTGATGCTTAATGAGCTAATAATAAATACCTTTTTTATATTGTAGGATAATCTTGGAAAATTTTGAACTAGCTTCAATGCCTTATGGATGTCAAGGTCATTGCAACGTCAAAGAAAAAAAGAAAAACAGAGAGGGACTAACGGCTCATCAAACCAGAAAACAGCAAAGAAAGAAAGAAAGAAAAAAAACTGGCCAAGTGCATGTCGGACCACGCACAATGAAGGTTTCTTTAGTTGGGAAATGTTGGGATGAATTTATCCTAAAAGTCAACTAAACATTGTAGTTGAAAAACATGTTCTCCCATACATCGATATACGTCACGGTCAATTCTCCAACTGCAAATTTAAGTTGGTCGACTGTTACTCGTAAACTTGTAAAGCCCACTTAGCTGTGATAGTTTTTCTTTTAATTTCATTATATTTTAGTACTGCCATGAATTTTTTCACATCTCCATAAACAACTATTTAGCTGGCAGGGCGCAGGGACACTTGACTCTAACACAAATTAGCACTTTAACGCTTAATTTTACGCAAACGGATTCTTGAATCGAAAAATGATGTTTATAGACCCGAAATATTTTTGAAGGGCCTGTCTAACGATACCCCACAGGGATAAACGAGAAAAAAATATCATCCCCACACGACGTGAAAGGGAGACACCCAAAAAAAAAAAAAATATTTTGTAGATTTTATTTTATTTTAGCTAGTATTGGCGTGATTAATATGTATACCTATGCCAAATTACAGCTTTCTAGTACTAAACGTCTCTTAGCTACAGCGCGGACAGACAGACACACAGACAGACAGACAGACATGGCGAAATTATAAGGGTTCGTTCCTTGTTAACTACGGAACAGATTTAGATATTGAAAGAGTTTTATTCCAGCTATTATGAACCACCAATTACATGGGTCTTAAACATTACAAACGAAGTGTCAGTGTACTATATGTAGGTAGACCCTGCTCAACCCTTCGGGAAATAATGGCTTGATGTCATGTTATATTTATAAACATTGTTTCGTCCAAAAGATTCTTCCTGGTTGCATCAAATAAAATTCTGAGGGTATTGTCATTCACAACCACGTGAATCAATCGATTCTCCACGTTGAGTCGCTGTGACCGCATTCTTCACACATTCATGCTCATTATTGCTCAACCGCGCCTTGCAGAGCACTTTTATTTATTGGTTCAATTGTCACATGAATACCTACTACAATCATTGCTGACAGTCCGAAGTTTAATTCAGGTACATCAGAGCTATAATACATTAACTTAAAATGCGACATATTTTTCAAAAATAACAAAAAGTTTACACGATAGATGCTGTTTAATTGAAAGAAGCAGAAAATGTGTGAAAAAATCATCTATATTTATTGTATTATCTTAAAATGCGAAATATTTTTCAAAAATAACAAATAATTTACACGACAGATGCTGTTTAATTTAATAAAGCAGAAAATGTGTGAAAAAAGTAACTTGTAAAATTGTCGGATTGTCGCCTGTCGGTTTTATTAAATAAGCCCCAGAACAAATGATAGGCCAAAGACTGGCTAGGCTAGAAGCCAATTCCAACTAAGATATATAATTAGTAGTTGCTGAATGATGAGACAGTTAAACACACATTTTTATTTAACATTTTGAAACTTCATTTATATACAAGTTTGATATTCAATTCTTCATTTGTATGTAAACGCATTGCATCACAAATGTTAATTGGGTTATTGTCAAATTACGTGCCATATAGAGCGGCTTGTGGCTCAGTAATAACAGCCGTATGGGTCAATCGATCAGGTTAAGCTACGCTTATATACCACGGTTGGTCCGTAGATGGGTGACCATCTTTACATACCAAGACCTCTCCGTGCCTCGGAAAGCACGTTAAGCCGTTGGTCCCGGCTGTCATTCGTGGATCTTTGACAGTCGTTACGGGTCGTCAGAAGATCGAAAGTCTGACAACCAGTCTTACCAAGGGGTATCGTGTTACCCAGCAACTGGGTTGTGGAGGTCAGATAGGCAGTCGCTCCATGTAAAATACTGGTTTTCAGCTGTATCCGGTAAGGCAGGAAGCCGAACCCAACATAGTTGGGAAAAGGCTAGGCAGATGATGATGAAATATATTTATTTGCATTTAGCACAATATAATGACAAAAGCATTTAGTAAAGAAGACTCCATGGGGATAATTACTCCTCCGACGCATTCTAGGCTCATGTTCATCCTTTTGCTGAATTGCATTTTTTTTTACAAAAATCTTTTGTCATATACACAGAAAACGGAGACGCCGTTTTGGCCATTGCTAGAGGCAGTACTGTCAAAACTTTCCATACAAACCAAGGATGTCACCGTTAAGGCGCTTACCCTAGCAAATGACCATGAGCATGTTCCTTCTCTGTCCCGCCGCTCTGCCTCGCTCTGTCCCGCTCCCTCCGCACGCCTAATTCACACATTTTTTTGTGGGAATTCGGCATAATTATTTTAATAAAAAAAGAAACGCGGTCTTTTGAAACAAAATAAAACGTAAATTAATTAGGTTTTATAATTATCGATCCATTAATGTAATCCTGAATTTAATAGAACGGCAAAAGATCCATTCAATCAATAATTTTAGTTTTTTTTTACAAGGAGTTTTTAAATGTATTTATAACACTTAAAAACAAATAAAAACATGCAATGTGATGATAGGATATCGAATATGAATAATGTGCTTTTAGATGTATTTATTTATCTTAATCAATGAGTTAATAGCCTCTGAATAACGAAGAAAAACGAGGTTTTGTTTAGGGTAGCGCCTTAAATCGCACTACGACACTAATGATGTATAGAAACTGACGGCTTTAAAAGCGTTCCGTGGCTGTAGATGTGCGCTTAATATATTTGGGTGCCAGGATTTTTTATCATCATCGTCAGCCCATAAAACTCCACTGCTGGACGTATGCCTCTCCAATTGCATGCCTTTCAGATCGATTCTCGGGAACTCTCATCCAGCTGCTACCAGCCACCTTATGAAGATCGTCGCTCCACCTAGCCTGAAGGCGTCCTACGTCCCACTTATGAACACGTCTACCCTAACGGTCATCGGTTCTACGGCTAATGTGGCTGACCCATTGCCACGTCAGCTTGCTTATTCTGTGAGCTATGTCGATAACTTCGGTTCTCTGCTGGATCACCTCGTTCCGGATTCGATCCCTCAGAGTAACTACAAGCATAGCCCTTTCCATAGCTCGCAGAGCGACCTTGAATTTATGAATCCGTTGAATTTTATCTAGTACCATGTCTAGGCTCTGCCAGTGCGGCAATTCCGTGCACTGCGGGATACAAAATGTACTGGTGCCGTGGTCCGTGCTAAATAAGTTGTCAATCTTCCAGCTTGTTTCAGTTTGTAGTTTATACATCGCAATAGCCAGCACAGCAAGTTAGTTGAAACTGTCAAATTTCTCCAAATGATTTTAAACCTTAAAATATTGTGCGTTAAGCTCAAAATGGAATGAGAAAATTTGACAGTTTGTGGTAACTTGATGTGCTGGCGACTGTACAAACACATATAAAATTCTTGATAAAAAAATGCTATTTCAGACTGTCGTGTTCATTAGGTACGTCGGACCATCATTTTATGTAGGTATCGTGATTCGTGGAGGCTCTCCTATAGCACCCATTCGAAACGCATTACCTATTTTTTTTTTTTCTTTTTTTTGTACCTGTATTTTGAGCTTTGACATAAGAGGACAAGCTGAACTGTCTGCTTGCCTGCTTAACTGTGATCTCTAATTCGATTTAGGTGTATCTGTCACCGCATGATTATAAACATTGTTAGTTTATAATCTGTCTAGAGAGATTATAAACTATCGAAAAATTGTGCATCTGGCCAGATACATTATAAACTAACGGTGACCACAATCTTACGGTAACAAATCCAAACATATCAATCAGGTCCCGAGACGTGGACGGACTGGGCTCCGTCAGGGGCTCAAAAAAATTATCGGTGTGTAGCCCCTGATGAAGCACGGTCCGTCCACGTCCCGGCACGGCCCTAATATATCTGGACTCCAGACATATTAGGATTGCAAATGTGTCGTTAAAGGTCTATCCAGACTCTGGATAGACCTTTAACGATACATTTGCAATCATGCTTTCTACTAACCTATTTTCTGCAAATTGTGATCTGCATTTTCCAAATCAAAAACTGCAATCAATTTAAAGGTTTATTCAAATAAATACAAGTCTAATTTTTGACTGGTTCAGTAATTTATAAATAATTTCTCTTAAATAGAGGATGAATAAAAAAAAATGAGCATATTTTACTTTTTTCTTCATTAATAAAAAAGAGCTGTTTGGTATCTATTGTCCAACGCTTAGCCTCGTTGCCCTCCGACCATTAATTTCCCGTACCTTAGTAGTCACATCTTCAGTTTTTTTAGGATGAATTTTTATATAGTTGTTATAGTAGAAATTGCTGAACAAAACAAATAGTAAACTTGTGTTGGCTATTACGAAAATGTGTACATGCTTAGGATAGTTGCAATTGTGGAATAGAGCATTCGTGTTGTGACTGATCACTATAACGAATTGTATCTGAAAAAAAAAAAGTAAGTTATAGTAATTTTATTTGTTTTTAAATACATGGTGGTGTTTTTAGGCAGCCAGTGATCATCGGCAAAAGCGCCTTTTTTATGTAAAAAATATCAAACTGCGATAAAAATGTCGTGAAGTGTCTTGGGAAGCCCGTGTTATGATAATTTATAGACTGCATTATAATATGCTGGGTCATATCATTTTGAACTAGCTTCGCCTGCGGTTTCGCCCACTTGGTGGTCGGAAATCACCCCACGCGAACGTGCTATCGGTATAAAAGTATTCTATGCTAAGAGTTGGGTTAGGATCTAGATCATCACCCGGGGATCGCGGAAGTCACACTACATCCCATGATTCCCGGTGCAAGTGTGGGAGGGGAACACCGGGGTGGTTTTTAGTCATTAAGAGTCTGACAGACCTCTCCGCCCGCCCCAGGGCAGAGGACATCCATGAGGATTTTCCACCCCGGAACGAAAAAAAAAGGATCTAGGTCATGAACTAACCGATACGCTGTTAAGGCGCAGATATATGATTCTAGTGACTTTGAAATCTGTTATTACGCCTTCATATAATGCAAGTAAGTTATGCAAAAAATGTATGTTAAACTAGATCGCATATGCAGCAATTCATGTGTATGAATATTGTAGTAAAATACTTTAAATTCAGGAATATCTACCTAAAGCATAAAACATTATATTACTTTCAAACTACCTAAGATGTCTTGATTTTTTTTTATACGAACAGACTATGTTATTATTCACAATTTAATTTGTGTTGTTTTTTTCAAATATTCATGTTTTCGTTACAAATAATAAATATTCCCTATGAAACCGAACGGCGGCGTGGCGTGAGCGTGACGGGAATTTGTATAACCAAGGTCAACGGCGATTATCCGGCCCTTAAGGCGTGACAAGTTAACAGACAGGCAGAGTTACTTTGGCATTTATAATATTAGTAATAACATAAAGTAAGTAATTAGTAAGTATGGATTAAATTTTACCAATTGAATCAGAGTGATATGTTTCTTCCACCACAAGTACTTCTGGTACTGTGGACCCAGACCAGCTAAGAAGTAATACGTGTACATTAGTACATGGACGAAAGAGTTCAGTGTCCCGACCAGGATTAATGGACCAACTGTAAAGAAAAATAACACATGAATATATTGTGAGGATATCAGCTTCAGCTGGTCTAGTATGTGTAAATCTCATCGTGAAAACTATGCTGAAGTGTGTTGTTAATAGTATCAATTCTTAGTATCTGAGATACTTGTCAGTGCTATCGCATATTCTCGTATACAGGCTGGATTTTTGAGACGCAGTAAGGGTACCTTTACCGTTGACGCTACAAGAAAATGGTCTTAGGAAATTGGCCTTAACTTTTTGAGATATTTAGATCTGCATCCACAGATTTTGAAAAAAATGCACAATCAGCAAGAAAATGGGCCCTTACTGCCCTGTCTCAAAAATCCAGCCTGTATATGTGCATCAGCCGGTCGATTCTGTAAAAATCTCACCGTTAAAATATAGGTGAAATGTAATGTAATGTCAAGTGAACTGTTATCGTTCCTGACGCTAGGGAGTCCAGAGATTGACAGCTCACTTTGGACTTACTTCACCTAACTTTTCACGCTGAGATTTTTACAGAATAGCGCTATAGGTAAACTAACAGCTTACTTAAAGCGCACTCCACCTATGTTGTGTCATTGTGGTCATCTACAACGCCACATGCGAACTACGCATCAAAAACCTGACGTACAGAGTTTACCGCGCGACTGGATATACAACATTCCGACATCAACCGTCGGGCAGTAAGCCCACCAGACACAACACCCGTCTGGTCGGAGGTTCCTTCCTTTTCTATAGAGGAAGAGTAAAACTTTACAGCTTGTTCTTTCATACCTCTATAAGATTATTAGAAAAAAGAACAGCTGGACTTTAATGGTCTGAAAATGTAAACATTTTGTGAGCAAGCCTGATGATCAAGGCGCATTATTTCTCTGTATAGAAAGGGGCTTAAATCTTATACCAAGTAGGCGTTTTGACATCGAAAGTAATCAGTTTAAAATACGGTTCTGGAACTTCCCTAAAGGTGTGCTCAAAGCCTGTTTTAACCATAAATCGATTAGCAGCAGGTTTTCATCATTGATAATTAGTTACTCATCACGATAATGAATTAGTTACTGTCCTACGTGATTTGCAAAATATTGCATAGTGACAGTTATCTGTCGTAGTTACTCTCTCTGTGGCCTGTACAAATTAATGTACTGAAGTATGTATTGCGCACCCTTATTGTGGAGATCCGGTGATACCGGCCCCGACTTACGACGCGATTATTAGTTTGAACAGGCTCTAGGTTTGAATCTGTTACAGGAACGTGGACAGCAAAAAAGGGTTGACTTGAAAAAGCCTCAATAGCCAGGTCACTAAATTTACTTTCAACAAAAAAAAAAAGAACCTAGACAGGCATAGACTTCACAGAATATTACTTTTGCTTTAAAACTGTTTAGTAAAACCTCTTTAGGATACCTGCATGCCCGCTCTAGAGCCAAAATCTCTAAGACAACTGATGTCCACCAATAGGTATGCATTGAGACCGCGTGGTTCAAGTCCCAATGCTTCGGCTACATTGTCGTGATAAAACGAACTACACTAAGCGCGCTCTGTCTCTCACCGCTCGACGTCTTGCTGAATAATAGAGAGCGCTTTATCTCGACAATGTAGCTGTAGCATAACAAACTAATTATAATGAGCAAACTACCTGCATCCCATTATTTTCCTTGACCATTTAGAACTAGAACCAAACTTATAATATTGCCTAGAATCTAGCTTACCTGGGAAGTATTTTGTGGCCGCCCAAGAACTGATGACGACCATCGAGTGATGATATAAATGAAGGGTTGAGATCTGTCTACTCTTCTTTCTGAACACGAAGAATGCGGTGTCCAAGAATTCTGTCAGCTTTCCAAAGAAATACCACCAGGAGGAAAGTGCTGTCTGCAAAACATCTTTTTATATTATTTGAGATAAAAAAAGTAGCAGCCCGGAATATGGATTTGTGCGCGAATAAGGGAAATATGGGCTAGCCCCATATTACATAGGACTTAAAACATAACAAACGAAGTGTGGGTGTACTAGAGGCACACCTCTGCCCAAAGAAATATAAAAAAAAAACTTATATCTATGCCTCTGCCTAACTCTTCGGAGATACCAGGCGTGATGTTTATATTTGTACACATAAAAGTAAGACGTGCAGTTGTAGTAGGTCTATTCATGAATAGACACGAGGTACGTCCAAGCGGCAATTCGATATCTTTTATTGTGAAACAAAAAAAAATAACGACAGCAAATGTCAATTATGTCTATTTAAAAAAAACATGGGCTCAGCAGTTTCGGAGATAAGTGGGGGAATGGTTAATTTTTATTTATTTTCTTTAATAACTTTAAATATAATTATTTGAAATTATAAAAATGAATTATTCAAATCCTTTGATAAGGTAACAGTTCGCAAAATTTTTATTCTTTTTATAATTTTCAAAAGTGAACCCCTTATTCAAAATTAATATATTTACGTTACACGTTCGTGTTTGGATCACATAAATTCATTTGCACCAAATTGCAACTTAATAGGACCAGTAGATTTGGAGCACATCGACTGTGACAGACGGACAAACAGGCAGACACACGAGTGATACTAAGGGTTCCGCTTTTTTCCTTTTGAGGTACGGAATTCTAATAATAAAGCAGCTATAACTTACCCTAGTTACACGAGGATCGTCTGTCTCTACGATTGGATCGCAAGTAAAATTGTAATTCTCAGCCAAAAGGTAGTTCAGTCCCTGGAAATAATAACAATAGCGGTCAAAATAACTAACATCCCACGACTCCATTTAGCTTATTTTTAATTATTTTTTTTTTAACATGACGTGTAAAAGTGATTCTGTTATCTTATTTACAGAATAAACTATTTCATTTCATTTAATTTTATTTAACAGAAAACTACGCAGAGTGCCTTACTAAAAATAATAGTAAATTCTCACATCTGAGTTTAGTACACTACGCTAAATAAATAAGTTTACAGGCAAATTACTTAAAGATTGTAGCAAGCAGCGTTGTGATTGTTTAAAAGTTACATGATTGTACATAAAATATTTAATGGACTAAATGATAGGGATATTAATTGGTTGCTTAATTTATTGCCAGCTAATGCTAATGCTTGACTGGAATATTTGTTGGTTGCTTATCTTTTTGTGGTTTTTATCCATATAATCATTTTCGCCACGGACCCTGACAATAATTATTGGTATTTATTCCATTAGAAGAGGCTGCTATAAAAAAGGGGTAAGTAATATATGATATAATTACAAAATCTCTTATATTACAACTGACTCTATAATTTTATTTGATATAATGATCAGATAATATAATAAACGATTGTATAATTTTAAAATGACAAATTTTTATAAGCATAACATACACTGAATATAAAATCGTTTGATATACCACTCAAAAGACATAAAACCTATTTAGTCTAAAATGATAAAAGCCTTACTGCTTAATTTCTATCATATTTAGTAACCTGAGTGATATAACTAGTAACTGATTACCATCTGTCAAGATAGCTCGAAGGAGCCCCGCTCCGCGGGGCTCCTAGTTCTGGGGGATTATAAAAAAATAACCACGAAGGCTAAGGCTGGAGCTACGCTCTGCTTCGCTTCTGCCTCAGCCGAACCTAACCTACCCGAGTCGGATTGCTCTGAATCAGGGTGTTAGCCATAATCTTGGTATCAATACGTATATATTTTAAACGAAAGACCTAGTAATTTTCGATTAAATAAACGTTATATCCAATAACGTTATACGAAATAAGTTTTAGAGTATATAAATGTTATATGTAAAGAAATTATATCAACACATGGTATATCTCACGTTTATTACATCTTGTTAACGTTAATGAAATGAAAATATACCAAATAACTTCATATAATATGAGACGCACCCATAAAAGTCATGAGCCATGACACGTCCTACCGGGGTCACGGGAAGGTACTAAAGGGTCACCGAGGCCCTGGCAACACAGGTAACAGGAAGGAATACGGGTGGGTTTTAGTCAGTAAGAGTCTGACACACCCTCCCACTCCGCCCAGAGCGGGAAAAGTTATTTGATGATTTCCCAAACAAAAAAAAAAAGCCTTGACACGTTCTGGCCGGGTTTTCGCTCAATGAGCGTTTTCGGTCTTCGAGCCTAACATAAAAGATATACACTGCAACTCACCTCATATACTAAAAATATACTAAATAATATTTGAAATAAATTATACAGCATCATCGAGTATTTCAGTTCAAACGGTTTCCGATTTTTCATAAAACGGGGTCCATAGTCAGTGCAGAATTTCAGGTATATTGCTACGATTACCATAATTAGTATTGGACTTGACATTAATGGTAGATGTTTCGTTCTGGCATCTGTGGACAAATAGATGGGTTTATAAAAATACCTAGTTCATTTTAGGCCAAGTCTTTTGGAACAATAATTCAAAAAGATTTGGCCACTAATTGTAATTTATTTATCAGTAACTCAGACAGTGAAACGAAATTCCCAACAAATGCATCTTTAATTCGTGGGTGAAAATAGTAAACAGTTTTGAAGACAGCTATGAGCTAGGCAGTGTTATGAAGGATGGTACCTTGGTCCAATTTTACTTAAAACATTTAGTAGCTAGGTAAAGTCCAACATGGTCAATTTACGTTTATAATTAAAACGGGTCATAAAATCTACATAACTACTGATCCCTGACTTCTAAAATTTGATTAGTTGGGTCAAATAGCTGTCAATAATATGCACAAAATAGTTGTGCCTGGCCCGTTTTATGCAAAAAAATAAATAATAATAATAATAAAACATGCCAAAGGTAGGGTTTTTTTGACATTGCATTTCATAGTTCATCTTGAGAGGTCGTCACTACTTAACCGGACTATCCTGTGGCTGCCTTAAGCGAACTCAAAGCCTCCAGACAGGGGCGAGTTTCCACATTACTAGGCGACTGCACCCTAAGGGCACCCCTTGTGGGTGGATGACAGCAAGATGGGACAGGCTGGATCAAAACTGGATAACTATTCTTAATAGTTGTACGATTCTTTTGAAACGTGAATAGAAAGAAGTAGATGTGTAAAAATTTAACCGAAAAGCTTAAGCCGTCAAAGAAACCCAGCGCCGTGCCATTAATTAATAATTATACATTAATATTTTTACAACGCAATGCGTAGAATTATATCACAAAACATGTTATATCGTGTTGTAAGAAGTTCGATACGCAAATAAATAATATTGAATGTTATTTGAAAAGTTAGAATAGAACTTCTTATTAGTCGACTGTCATATTCAAAACTTAGGACTGTCTTTATAATACCTAATTTATGTACTACGTGCAATAACGTTTTGTATCTAATTTGTTTCATTTGGCGTTACACTTTGGTATATAAATATTTTATTAAAGTAATTTTTGAGTCCATTTTACTTGCCATAGAAATAAGTGAATTGGTTACGACGTCAATATTTGATTGTATGTTTCGGCAAGGGAAGTTATATTTCAAATTTGACGAGCGACGTTCGAGTTAATTTTAAGTATTCATTAAGTTGTGATTTTACTATTTAATTTATTAAGCTAAAATGATGGCAAGGAAATCTTATGATAATTAAAAGAGTTATATAATATACAGTTTCAAAATATACAAATGTAATACAAACCTGCCAAATCATCAAATACATAATTATATGTACCAGCTATACTGTTTATAATTCCACCCATCTTCGATAGCAACTTTAAAAACACAAATAAATAAATAAAAACGCTACTAAAAAATAAAATAGCTACTACTTGGGGCTTTACCAATCCTCTATAAGCAAGTAGCTACAATGAAAGCAAGTATAAAACGTAGTTCTGAATTAAATTATTGACATGTAAATTATGTAGGTAAATGTTAATAAAGTTTGCAAAATTGTAATCGGCTCCAATGATATTTTTGTAATAGGTGTTCCGTACCTTACTAATGATGACGATGACGCCATCTAGCTGATTTTTGCCACAGCGACTCCATTCGATGACCTGTCACGGTGCTTGAGAACTTGAGATATTCAACGAACTCAGCCTATCGCAGTTCACGGCTGCACCACAACACCCTACCCTCCGCCTTCCCCATCCAGTCTTTCCTAGGCACTTTTTAAGGTCGTTGTAGGTTTAATAGACTTTAGATTTGTACACCATTTTTTTTTTTGTTAAGTATCTGGTACTTCTTGACAGGCCTACACTGTCCTCCCATACCTATTAACACCGTAATTTGAAAACATTGTAAAAGCCAATTCATTTTAAAAGAGTAACCGTGGAGTTTCTTGCCGGCTCTTTTCCATAGAAAACGACCAATTGGAACCGTCCGCCTAGCTTCTGACGTTTCATATGTGTCCATGTAGGTTTTTGTGAAATAAAATATTGCCAATATTGCTTGCCACGTTGAAAACGATAAACGCTAACAAATACAGGCTCGCAAGACCGGCTACTGCAGTGCGCACTATGTCCAGCAGTAGACTTCTTTTGGCAGATATCATTCAGGACAATCCTTAGTTTATTACTTGTATATTTTAGTACTGTTAGTCCATAATGAGACCAAGATACTTATTGGAAACTTTTATGGTGTCTTGTTGATCACTATCAGTCATGCTAAATATTTGAGGTGCTCGGTTCAGAAGGTTGTAGAGTTACCGGACACAAAACGTAGTCTTGATAATTATTTTTAAAACAGTAACCGTGCAGTTTCTTGCCGGCTCTTCTCCAAAGCAAACGGCCAATTGGAACCGTGCACCTAGCTTCTGACGTTTTATAAGTGCATGTATATTCGAAATAAAATATTTTGCTTTTATATTCGTTAAATTTTTGCCATAACTTTGTCGGTGGGCTAGAAAAGTTCACTAAAAATTACTTAGAAAATTGTTTATATATATTTATTAAATACTTGTTTTTTTTAAACAGTTTTTTTAATCAGTTTCGTTTTTCGTATACCTAATAATAATAATAGGGAACCCTGTTCTAAATGAATGCAGGATACTTTATTTTTGATTTCCGTATATTAAGGAAGACGTTTATCGTGATATGGAGTTTTTTATAATGAATATTGCCAATAAACCGAATTCAGTAAACAGTTTTGTGCTGTTTCATTGTTTACGGTACTGTCCTAAAATAACCAAAACCCTATGACAATATACAGAGTGTAACATAAATGTGTTGTCATATTTAAAGTTGTGGTACAGACCATCAACAACTTTCTCCTTGGGAACACAACACAACACACACAACATTATGCCTTGTTTCCCCGAAGGGTTGGGCAGAGGTGTAGCTGTAGTACACCCACATTTCGCCAGTTATGTTTAAGTCCCATGTAATAGGGGGCGAGCCTATTGCCATCAACCGGGTACGAATCCAGACTCCGGGCTGCTACTGAGAAATTCCAGATAGAAAAACCCATTAGTGCTTGCAGCCACTAGACCAACGAGGTTTCTTGGGAAAAACGTTGTAATTGCGAAAAAATAATCACCAGATTGATGGTCTGGCCACCACCCTCAAATTGACGACACATTTCATACACATCCTGTATACAAACTGTTCAAGACCTTCTTCTCACATAATCAGATCTTTTCTTTATGCAATAAGATCTCTCTCTAATACCATAGAGTAAAAACCGGCCAAGTGCGTGTCGAACCACGCACAATGAAAAGGAAGTTGGGATAAATTTATCCCAACTTCCCAACTTAACATTGCAGTTGAAAAACATGTTCTCCCATACATCGATATATGCCACGGTCAATTTTCCAACTGCAAACTTAAGTTGGTCGACTATTACTCGTTAACTTGTAAAGCCCACTTAGCTGTGATAGTTTTCCTTTTAATTTCATTATATGTACTACTGCCATGAATTTTTTCACATCTCCATAAACAACCATTTAGTAGGCAGGGGGGACACTTGACTCTAACAAAAATGAGCATCCTAGAATCGAAAAGTGGTGTTCACAGTCCCGCAATATTTTTGAGTGGCCTATCCAACGATACCCCAGACCATGGGATAGACGAGAAAAAGAAATATCATCCCCACATTACGTGCAAGGGATGCCTCCCTTGCACGTAATGTGGGGATGATATAACCGCCCTCCCCAAAAAAAAATATTTTCAAGATTTTATTTTAGCACTTTGTCGGCGTACTGTAATTTGGCATATATACTAATCACGCCGATTAATATATATATATATCTGTGCCAAATTACAGTTTTCTAGTACTAAGCGTCTTTGAGCTACAGCGGGGATAGACAGACAGACAGACGGACATGGCGAAACTATAAGGGTTCCTTGTTTACTACGGAACCCTAAAAAATGGCAGCGATACCAAAGAAGTAGTTATTACTAAAGATCTAATCATGTTTCTCACTTCCAAGTGACAAACGTCCTGCCGGGGTCGCGGGAAGGTAGGTACTTATGGGTCACCGAGGCCCCCGCAACACAGGCAACAGGAAGGAATACGGGTGGGTTTTAGTCAGTAAGAGTCTGACACAACTTCTCCCGCTCCGCCCAGAGCGGGAGAAGTTAGTTGAAGATTTCCCACCCTAAAAAAAAAAAGTGAAAAACGTAACAGTGTTTTTTTTTCGTTTGAAACAACTGAATATGTATTGTATTAAAATTATATGTTAATCTGTTGAAATTGTAGCTGATTAATTTACATTCCCGTGTAGAATAAATAAATAAAATTGTTAACTGACGTACAGAGCTCACCTGTTAATATGGCACAGGAAGTTTTAGTAAAGTCTGCCATTATAGCAGAGAGCACTGGTGGCCCAGTGGTAACGACCCCGACTTACAAGTTGTAGGTCGTGGTTTCGAACCCAGGCAGGCACTTTACTTAGTGTAAATAATTTCATCACCACTGCTCTCAAAACGGTGAAGAAAAACATCATGAGAAAACCGGCATGACGTAGAACTATAAATTCGAAGACATGTGGTATCTACCAACCCGCACTGGGCCCGCGTGGTGGATTACGGCCCACTCCCTCTCACAGAGAGGAGGCCTGTGTCCCAGCACTGGGAACATTATAGGCTGATTATGCTGGCATTATAGAGCGTCCTCTCTGTTACTCGTACAGTCGTACATGTTTACAATTTAATAAATTTGTATTATTTTTTTCTATTCTGTCTAAAACACGTGCCCTTTGAACGGCCGCGTACAGTTGTATTAGCATAGTTACAAACAACATAATCACTAATTATTGCTTCGTCATATGCGTCATTCAGACATTTCAGACGTTCCTAACTTTTATTTTATTTTACCGATTTCTGCTGGGAATTGTGCTGTAACTGTAAATCATAAATATGGAATTTATAAGCTTTGCTCTTTGAATATTTCATCCAAAATCATTTATATATTTTTGGTACAAACAGTCCAATATTGAAAATGTACAAATAATTAGAGACAGAGGCTCAGAAACAACACAGTTATTTAAGTGATCTTGTATATTATAATGTAAACAAAATTAAAAAAAAAGACGAGTGATCCTTAAAGCTGTCGCATATGATGTATACATCATATATGTGATATATACATGTGACATCTCAGCTCTCAAGGTAATATGCAACTGATCAGCTACAGAAATTAACCTTATAATTTAAAAAGCTGAAATATTTATTTGAATAATTATTAATTACTAGTGGTCGCCCCCTGTTCGAAATTCGACCCGCTCTACTTACAATCTATACAGTGCTTACTAATTCCATGCTATTATAAAGTACTTACTAATTCCATGCTCAAGCTGTCAGTCTTCCGGTTACACACTTCCGTTCCTTTTCACGAAATCACTCCTATACAAAGCGTGAGGAAAGATATTACACATAAAATACTTAAAAGAAACGAAACTATCGACAATGGTTACAGTTTCAGTTGACCCTATTTTAGGTGTAATTATCTTCGCACCATCATAACCATTATCAAGATTACTAGGAGAATAATTATATTTTGTAACAACATGATTTAAAAGAGTGTCCATGGAGTTTCTAGTCCGTTCTTCTCCATACGAACCTATACCTATATCTTTGGAATGGGCAGCTAGCTTTATCCTTCTGTTTGACTGACTCCTTGACAACTCAAAAGTGTTCATACTAAAAAAATGCTTTGAGTTTTAGTTTGATGATACGAGTAATTATCCTTCGTTCGATTTTTACTAGACAGGTACAAACAATTTTGTTTTATTTTTCCCAACTGTTTGAAGGTAACAGGCCTGCAACCCACACTGGATCGGCCTGAACTGTTGATGCCATCGCTCGACCGCAGACTGGTTACACCTTTAGGTAATATGGTAACTAGGAAACAAAACAAGGGAAAAAGAAACAGAACATTTTCGCTTACATCATTCAACTTTAATTTATTTTGTCATAGTAGCAGTTAACGTAACATCAAATGATAATTATGATTGCACAAATGGTGAAAGAGATCTGTATGTAGGCAAGTATTGACATCTTTGGTTAGACTGTGCCTTATTGTCTGTAGTCTTTGGTATCATTAAGCAGCAGGAGCAGCTTGCATATAATTACAACTTCATTGATACAATTTATATCACCCTGTGCTTAGTGGAGGTGTAGGTCCTCATAAGATTTTTATTACAAAAAATATCTATATTTCAAGTTTCTGACTTAAATCTACCGTCACAAATATAAGTTAGTTATCGTGATTTTTCCGCAACTTTTCTTCTACTGTAGCTATTGTTAACTTTGCTAGAAATTGGAGTAACTTTTTGGCTTTCCAAAACATTTTTATTCTTATTGTTCTTTTTATAACTGTTGATGTAGAATTTTCCAAACATGTACAGGAAAGCTGTTGAGTTGATCAAGCACAAAGCGTTGAGCAGTTTCGGGAAACCACACGGGTAGAAGAAGACGGCGCCGTTATGGGCGAAGATGATAGAAAATTGAATCTGAAAGGAAAGAAGGAAGATTAAAATCATTAGAAAAAAAATAATATAATCGGGGTAAGTGCACCTGGCAGAAATACACGAATAATTCTAGTTCTCTATAGACGGTAAGACTGAAAGTATAAAATCACTGTACTTAGTTGTGATGACCAACATTTGAGACAACGAATCGAGAAGCGTAGCGTGGAACTCCAGAATTCCAGATAGATGAACACACGGTCTCAAATAGGTAATTAGGATAGACTGGATACGAAAGGCGGAAAACCGATGTTGCCGCGCAACTTGAGAGATGCCTATGTCCAGCAGTGTACTGCTATAGGCTGAGTTGTTTGAAGCCAAAATCAAATATTAGGTACCTACTAGCTATTGCCGGCGGCTTCGGCCGCGTGGATATCGGTTAATATTCCACGTGAACCTACTATTACAGGGATCAAAGTATCCTATGTGCTAATCCAGGTTATAAACTATCTGTGTGCATAATTTCATCCGAATCTATTTAGCTGTTTTTGCGCCAATCCGGAATATACATCCAGATACACAGAAAAACGGATAAAAATTCTGAAAACTATATTTTTGGCTCGTTTCCACACCTCGTAGAATTTATTTAAAAATTATCAATGTACAGTTTTGACTTCGTTATTATTTTATTATATAATAAATTCAATAAAACCCACCAATTGTATCATAGTGACGTGCTTCTTCCACCAGACATACTTCTGGTACTCAGGTCCAAGTCCCGATATGAAGTAGTAAGTGTACATGATGACGTGCACGATGGAGTTCAAATAACCCATGAAGATTGTGTGTCCTCCTGCAAAAAAAATATATATTTAATTTATATCAAGATTGACAATAAACGTCTGTGCTTGAGAGAGTCGAGATAGACTGGGTATGGAAAGATAATACTTTTAGCGGATATAGACATAATGCATCTGATGAAATTGATAATGTTTCTGTTTTATTATACGAAAAACCTGCATCTATTATAGAAACATCTGGTGAACATTGTAACTTTTACTGTTTTGCATGTCATCTGCAGTCATACCAAAAACAAATGTCGCCCATTATTGATTCGAAATCAAAAGAAAGGTCACATACCTGGGAAGTACTTCACTCCAACCCAAACGAGTATAGACATAATAGTGTGATGGTAGACATGGAGGAACGTCACTTGATTGTTCTTCTTCCGTAACACAAAGAAGACCGTGTCCAGGAGTTCTGTGATCTTCGCAAAGTAATAGAACCATGATGCGGCTGCAACCTGGAAATGTTAAAGAAATTTATTTAGCAAGATTTCTTTATTGTACAGTCGGTTGAGAGATAAGTATACACATAACCAAGGTAACTATAGATAGGGTGGCCACCCTACCTAGTAATTTACTTGGTTGGTGGTCCGTGGAAGTATGGTAACCGTACCTCCGCAGACCGATATTCTATAAAGAAAAGTATCTATTAATGTGCGTGTTCAGAACTGTGATTGTATTTTCTATATGAAAATCTTCATTTACCATTTTTCATGTATCATTCTCAAACTGAAACGAATATTCTTCTCAATTTTTTTTTATTATTTGTAATGGTTATTTTTTTCATTGAACTCCAACAATCTGTTGTCCATAAAATATTAAAACATGGCCGGTATATTACTTCAAAATTAAAATACAAACAAAACACGTCTTAGTCTCACAAGAAGAAGAAAATTAACATTATTTTTTGTAAATGAAAAACTAATACATAAATCATAACATCACGCTTGCACGCACTGAAGCGTTAGGCAGAGGTGTAACTATTTAGCACACCCGCATTTCGCCAGTTATGGAACACAAACAAGAACGACATGAAAAACTTAATTACGAATGTAAACTTACCCTCAATGCTCTAGGATTGTTGGAGTAATCAATAGGTTCACAAGCAAAGTTGTAATCCTTAGAAAAAACGTAGACTGTTCCCTGAAAAGGTAGAAATAACAGTAGGTAAGTGATGATCATGACAGACGAAGAAAAACCAAGTTGTGCGAGCATTAATTCCGGAAGGTTTATGAGTAAATTAATGTGTATGTGTTAATTAATTAATGTTTAACTTATACAGGGTGAAATTGAAAACATGCGACAAATTGAGATAGGAGACTATATTTATCATTATGAACAACTTTTACTATGAGACCAAACCCGAAATCGCGAAAAAAATATCAGCTGTACATTTATGTTCTCATAACACGTCAAAATGTAGGGCAGATTTTTTTTTTGCGAAAACAGCTTTGGTCCCTTAGTAAAAGTTGTTCATAATGATGAGTACAATCTCCCATTTCGATTAGTCGCATGTTTGCAATTTCAATCTGTTTATACTCGACGTTTCAACATGTATCCAGTGCACCTGTGCAAAACCGGGGCGGGCCAATTAGTAGCAAAATAATTCACATGCAAAGTTTTCACTTCTAAACTTTTTTTACTAGAATTATATAATTAATATTCCTAATTCATTGTACAACGTTTATTCAAATCAATGTCTTTAAGGTCAAGTTTACTGGCAAGAGTGAATTAGTTAATGCAAAACTTTGAACCTTATCTAGAAAGTGAATTTGGAATAATAGTTTGTCATTCATATCTTTTTTTTTTGTTACAAGAGCATTTACCAAATACATTTTAACGTTATTAGCTACACATGGTAGCTTAAGCTTTAGTTCTGATGTAATGGGAATTCTAAAAATCAATTCTCTTAATTAAAAACGTTCAAAAACGAATTGCAATCTGTTCTCCCCGACAATCAATATCAAAACTATGTCAAAAATTTAGAAAAAATTGATGTGTTTTTGACAAATTGAGATTAAAAAGCGAAAAATAAAAAAAATAATAAAAAATGCGTTCTTAAAAACATAGGAACTGCCAGAATCCAGATGATGTCTTTCGGGTAGGTACCCGAATGCGAGTTAACGACATCCGCCTTTATTTATAGTGACGTCGTAAACGTCAAAAATGTCAGGTTAAGCAAACGTTGAATATTCATTGCAGCAAATCGCTGTGTCATAATGAATCATTGTTTCTGATACAATGTATTATTTTAATTGATAAATAAATATCAGTTATCTTGTACTAAGAAATTCCTCTGCATCGTACGTGCGTTTAAAACAAATCTGACATGCGCAAGGGCATCCGTCATGTCAATACTAACGCCCATGTGAGCAGTACACCGTCACGACCATTTATTATTATAGATACATACATTCTTTCATATTACAAAACGAAGTCCCCCGCCGCGTCTGTCTGTCTATACGCGATAAACTCAAAAACTACCCGACAGATTTTCAAACCGTTTTCACTAATGGACGGAATGATTAATGAGGTAAGTTTAAGTGTAAATTCATTAAGATTTTGCGTGAATTGACTGAAATATGACGATTATTGTTGAAGATGTCGGAAAAAAATATGCCGACTGGGAGTTTTACTGGCGAAAGTCGCGTTAACCATAAGAGATAGATAAAATTAATGTAACACGGATTGTACATCTTAAAAAGTTCAACAAAAAGTCAGCATATGACTGTCTTATAAATAAGGATGACCCACAGCAACCATTTTGATCTTTCAGAATTTGATAAAAAAACATTATTGCTTCCGAAGCTATTTTGACTGGTATGTTATTAATCCTAATCCAATAAAATATGTTATTTAAATTGGGCATTTAATTCCGATTAAAATATGGCTTGACATCATATCATTTAAATTAATACTTTAAAAGATAACACAGATTCAAAATTACGCGTAACAAAACAATTGTGGTAGACGACTGGCGGCGCGGTAGTCGATGACCTACGATAGAAAAACCGGCTATAAACAACCATATAGCTGGCAGGGGGGGGACACACTTGACTCTAACAAAAATTAGCACTTTAATGCTTAATATTAGGTACGCAAGTGGATCCTTGAATCGAAAAGTAGTGTTTGCAGACCTGCAATATTATTTGAACGGCCTATCCAACGATATCCCACACCATGGGGTAGACGAGAAAAAAAAATATCATCCCCACATTACGTGCAAGGGAGGTATGCTAAAATTTTTTTTTTCTATATTTTATTTTAGCACTTTGTCGGCGTGATTAATATGTATGCCAAAATACAGCTTTCTCGCGTAAAAGCGCGCGCGCGCGTTTTAAGCGTCTCTGAGCTACAATGGGGTCAGACAGACGGACAGACAGACAGACAGACGGACATAGCGAAACTATAAGGGTTCCTTGTTTACTACACACATCCACTCAATCTGTGTGGTTCTTTCCTCAAAAGACCATTTCAGACACCAATCTACATGGACTTCACATGATCTGACCAAGATTATGTCTGGACTTTAAAAGAGACTGTGACCTCTGAGTTTGTTTCGACCTTTCTTCTCAGAGTAGTCAGATAGGAAACGCCGAGCTCAACTAGTTTTTTTTCTAAATATGATTGACGTGTAAAAGTGTTTGTACAAACCTACTTACAGAAAATAAAATCATTTCATCATTTCTACGGAACCCTAAAAAACGGTTGAACGGATTTTGATGAAATTTAGCACGCAGATAGTCCTCGAGGTCTAGGAAATATTCTAATGCTGAAAATAAAGTTTATTGATTTTTTTTCTATTTATTTGTTTGTCTGATTATGTATTCACACATACATACATTCGTATGTTCCAGCGTTACACAGATACTACCCGATAGATTTTTAATATATATATTTATGGAGCTAAGCAGACATTCATGATATATACAGGTTGGAGATGGAGATTTTGAGATGGGGCAATAAGGGCAGATACCCTAACCGTTGTCGCTACAAGAAATCGGTCTTCGGAGACTGTCTTTAACTTTTTGAAATATATTGATCTGCATTCACAGATTTTGAAAAAAAAATACAGTCAGCAAGAAAATGGTAAATTTTCGCAAACACTTTTTTATGTTAATCGAACCTGTTCCTTATAAAGGTGATCCAATTCAAGGTTCCTATATTGGTAGCACTGTAATTTTGACAGCTGTTAGTAAAACAGCTGTCAAAATTACGCGTGTTGAAACGTCAAATGTTAGTTTGTAACAATACATTTATAAAATTAAGCGCTTTACCGTTGCTCAACGCATCAAAATTGTTGAGCTGTTATGTTTGCGTTAAATGTTTTGCGTGAAACTTTTAGAGGTCGCATTATTTCACGTTACGGTGACGTCGACTGGCCACCAAGATCGTGCGATTTAACGCCACTGGATTTTTTTTTGGGGTTTTCTTAAGAGTCGCATCTATAACAACACACCTGGAACATTGGAGCACCTAAGGCATAAGTCATAAGGCACCTAAGCGGAGAGAACCCACGAAAATTACAAAAAAGTCATCGAAAATGACCTCGAAAGAATCAACTGCTGCAGAAGGGCAGTTTATATTCGATTAAAGAAAAAATAATGAACATATTGTTACATTTTGTGTATTTCTTTTTAGTAAAGAGTGAATCATGATAATCATCATATAAGAACGGCTATTTTAGTCAACTTTCAACAAAGCAAATAACTTAGTATTTCGGCAACTGCTTTACAAACCTAAGTTCGAAGTTCGATTCCCAATAGTTGACATATTTTGTTAATGAGGAATCTCGTGTCTTTACAATCTACATATTTCTGTTATATTATTTTAGGGATACCTGTTCGACAGGAATAATCTGTAAGAATTTATCAGTCAGTGTATCAGTGTTGTGCCATTAGGAAGTCAATGCAGAAACGTAGGCGTTCTTTAACTCACAAAAAACGAAACGAGCAAGCAATGTGAAATTGCTACTGAAGACTGCGGGTGTCGACCTCAGGACGAGCAGGCTGCTTCTCACATAAACTCGCTGTATATGTATTTTGGCTACTGAGACCAAAATATATATACTAAAATAACAGCCATATTTTTATAAAACTTCCCTAAGTTTTATAAAAATGTGGCTGTTATTTAAGTATATTGTGGTCTTACAACGTCCACGCGAACAAAGTCGCGGGCAGAAGCTAGTTATTTGATAATAAATCATCAGTTATAAACATTATAAAGACTCTTACAAACAAGCGCGACACGCGACGCGACATAAAGGCACCGCTTGTAGCGCTAAACGCGGTGTCTTTGTGTCGCGTCGCGTGTCACACCTGTTTGAAGGAGCCTTAACTGTTGGTAGTGAGATTTCTGGTGAAATAAATATGACGACCGTTTATCATATCAAATTGCGACTACGAATCTAATATTCCCAATTCAGTGCAGGGGTGATTTCAAATCTTATGCCTCACTAAGGCGAATCCCGCGCGGGACGCGGGACGCGACTACCTGCGCCAACTGTTTTAATGATTAGGAAGTCACACGACTATTCACGCTAGTTTGAACACCTCCGAACAAATTAGTTGCAACAATCGACACGTTAGCCAATTTCGTCCCGCATCCCGCGCAGGATTCGTTTCAATTTAGCCTGAGCTTGAAGCTGACATCTAGTCAGGGAAATTTCGTCGATACTTTTAACATGAAAGGTATAATGATCACTTACCTCATAAGCTAAGAACAAGCTGAATAGAATTTGGAAGATGTTGTACAACATAAGCGCGGTCTTCAGCTCGAAAGCCGGTCTATTGCTCATCAGCCGTGGACCTAGAGACTTGCAGAAATACAAGTAAGCTGATGCGATGGAAATTACCACCATGGGGTTCGACACGCCCCACCAGTCTGCCGTCCTGGGATCTAGAAAATTAAAAAAAAATGAATAAAATTACACTCTTACGAAACGAAATAATTGATCGTTTGTACCTCGTCCTTCTTTCTTATTCTTCGTGACGGTGGCACGACAATATTAAAAATTTTGTTGGCCTCAAACTAAAACTATCTCGTCCTGATTTCTGGTTTTGGTTAAACATAATCAGCTTGTAATGTTCTCACTGCTGGGACACAGGCCTCCTTTCTGTGAAAGGGAGCGGGCTGTAATCTACCACGTGGGCCCCGTGCGGGTTGGTAGATGTCACATGTCTTCGAATTTTTTGGTTCTAGGACATGCCGGTTTTCTCACGATGTTTTTCTTCATCCTTTTGGTTAACAATGAAAATTTTCTTGTAAACAAGCTCGAAGTTTTGTTTTATAAGCATATCAATTTTACTGAGAATACTATAAGGTTTAAGAGTTAAGTTGTAATCAATAACTGTCCGCAAATAAATAAATAAACAAAAAGAGCAATTCGTTAAGTCAACACGTAACATTGTTCGAAAAAATATGCAAAATATTATTTTCAATAATTTATTAAATATAAAATATTATATTAAATATAACATAAATATTATTTACAATAAATGTGAATAACTCACCAGCCAAATCATGTATCACATAATGATACTTTTCAGCTATACTTTCCAGTATTCCCGCCATTTTGTAAAAACAAAATACGTTGAAGCCACAGCCAACTCACTGCTACTATGACACTTGTAAGTAAACTGCCAACTCACTTACATACTATTTATAAGAACACAAATGAAAACTAAATTCTTTGTACGTAATCACAATGGTATTACATATAAACACATGCATATATTTCCGTATAAATTACTATAATAACTAACACCCAATAGTGATTTGCAAAATAATCATGAAGAGGTTAAAATTAAATTTGACATAGTGAACCTATAGTTCAAATAGTCAAAATTTACTTGTAATAACCTTATATCAAGCTTCTTTAATGTTTATATAACTGTCTTTTAATTATTGGGACTAAAGACTCCATCATTCATTAATGAGGGTAATTTAAATAATTACTTGGTAATTAAAATCGTAAGTGAATTCCTGGTTTTCCGTTGAGTAAATGAAAACTAAAGATATTGTAGACGAAGCACGTTTTCATTTATTGCACAGTAAACGTGCTTTATCTTCGGTTTCTTTTTAATCGAGATCTCCAACTTGGTCACGGTATTCCGTTTACTTGTTTTTGTACAGAGACTTGTTTTTGGTGGATTTTCAACTTTAATAACATCATCATCCTTCTGCCCTAATCCCTATAGATTTTGGGTCAACTTGTCATCTATATCTTCCTAACATTTCTAGCACGTCGTAACATTCACCCTTTTTCTAGCCATCCTTCGTCTCCTTGGTCTTTCACGGTCTCACACTAAGATGATTATATATAAAAAAATGTGTGTGCCTTGTCTGCCTCCTTTTTTACATACATCCTCGAATTTGTGTCAGTCCAACATAATTAATTAAACAGTCCAGACTATCGCAGTCCTCTGCTGGATATAGGCCTCCCCTTACTTGCGCCACAATACACAGATCATCGTCTCCTACATCAAATCTTTGCCGCTTCATCTAGTTCAGGGCCCAAGCAAGTGCTCTTGTTCTACGTATATTTGTCCTATCTAAATATTTGCCACTTCACTATAATCACAACTTCAATACCGAAAAAGGATCAATGTGCTTTCTTAAAAAATAAAACAAATTATTTAAAAAACGAAAAACCCTACTGCTAAAACACATAATTGAAAAGAGAAAAACAAGCTTTATAATCTATAGAACTTTGGTATCGCAAGCGGGGACAAACATAAGTTACACCATATTTCAGGCTATTGGTTTGTCCCCGCCTGCAATACCAAAGTTCTATAGATTATAAAGCTTGTTTTTCTCTTTTCAATTATGTGTTTTAGCAGTAGGGATTTTTGTTTTTTTAATAATTTGTTTTATTTTTTAAGAAAGCACATTGATCCTTTTTATTTCAAGCTTTTTAGTTTTATTAATATATATACATACACATGGAATTAACTCATTACTAGCTATTATTTGATATCAATATTGTTGTAATTTAATTTAAAAACAACCTTCCCCTTCCTTTTTTTTTGTATTTTCAGATGCAATATATAATAATTATATAGCCTATGTCACTCTCACAATTAAGACGAATCTAACGACACCTCTTAAGTTAATATCCATCAAGCCGTTTAGGCTACAAAGCGTGCCAAAGAAATAGACATACATACATACATACATACATACATACATACATACATACATACATACATACATACATACATACATACATACATACTCTCGAAAAACATTACCCTCCTTCTGGGGCAGTCGGGTAAAAACTTAACTTGATTTTTTAAATACTGCAAATCGATCATCCGGAGTAATTGAAGAGGAATCACTATCAGGGATTTAGATGAAATTAGAAGCGATAATCATTATCATCTTTTAAGCCTTTCCCCAACTATGTTGGGGTCGGCTTCCAGTCTTACCGGAAGCAGCTGACTACTAGTATTTGAAAAGGAGCAACTGCTTATCTGACCTCCACATACCGGTTACTCGGTAACACGATACCCCTTGGTAATACTGGTTGTCAGACTTTCGGGTTTCTGACGACCCGTAACAACTGCCAAAGATCTATAAATATTAGCCGTGACTAATGGCTTAACGTGCTTTCTGATGCACGCAGGGGTCTTGGTATGTAATCATGGTCACCCATCCACGGACCAACCGTAGCAAGCGAAGCTTAACCTGATCTATTGACCCGTGCGGCTGTAGCCATAAGCCCCCCCCTCAATTAGAAGCGATAACAATTACCCTAAATAAAGTTTTGGCATTGATAGGTGGCGGTACTTAGTTGATGCAAACTAATTTTATATAATTTAGCAAATGGAATCTCCCTTTGCTTATTTGCAATTTGGTGAAACATATTGACTAACATTGCCAAAAAAAAAATATTATAATGATTGAAGTCAATCACAACATGGTATGACGCCAGCCTATCATCAGGGTTAGAATAATACCTACTAGTGACGTAGTGTATGAGTAAGTTGTAACGGTACCTACATGTGAAAGAATTCATACATACCCATACACCTCGCCACCTGTTTGCCTGCACCAACTATTTATCGACTTTTGATTAAGATCTCTACATAACACTTGTCCTCGGCCCACAACACGGAAACTAACTCTAAACCATAAAATATCTTGCGAAAAAGGGCACATGCAGCTTTAACTTTTCTACCTAAGGAAGTAGCCACGAGTGCGCATCCTGTTAATCGGACACAATAGGTTAGGGGCAGCACGAAGCCGCCTGTCCCAGCGATTAGCGATTGAGCGGATCAAAATCTTGCACCCATAAAGCGAGACATTCACGATCAAATTTGATCCGACGAATGACGTAAAACCAGGAGTAAGTCATTACAATGTAACTCTTATCTCATTGTATTAAACTATAAATTGGAATGATTACCGTGTGTTTGATAACAACCAAATCATTCAAATTTATACCTTACCTTATCGAGATAAAACTTACATTGCAATACCTTATCAATGGTTTACGTTATTCAAATTTTACCATGAATGTTGTACCTGATTAAGTAATCCATCGAATTTTGAAATAGTACCGGTATTCTAAGATATTGATCCACTTGACCACGCACCGCCTTATTTATCCAAAAAGTATAAACCGTAGATACACAGTATAATAACAAACATGGCAGTAACTAAACGCTTTTCGGGCACAAAAACTTATGAACGGCACACGAATTTTAACAGGAAGCAGCAGTCCTTCTGCTTCTAAAAACCAACTAACTATGATGATCATTTATCTCTCTGCTAACCGTGATAATTTAAAACGTGACTGTTGTATGCTGAAGAATGTCACAAGAACACGTAGGTTTCGTGCAGTTCTCGTACGATCAAATACTCAAAAGCAACTCAATTACTCTTTCACCATAAGTTGTACAGTGGCGACTAAAAGACATCAAATAATATCTAAAGTTTGTGGTATTTTTGAGTATTTGAGGGTAAGAGGAACAGTACCTAACCTCTGAGCAGTGGAACAGCCAGACAATCTTGAATCATATTCCACGTTTTGACCGCCACAGTCATGTATAGATGACAAAGCAAAATGTGCCCAGCACGCCACGGTCACAGCTACATGACAGATTTTAAGGAATAATTCGCAGCTTGATACCGTGGGCACGTCTATGGTGTTTTGACGTGGCGGTCAATAGGTTAACTATCAAAATACGGGTAAGTTATCTCTTGGAACTCCAGGCCTAAGAGCACAGTGATTCATGCCGTTGATACTCAGGTTTAGTTCGACTTGCGTGACCGGGTTTTTTTTTTCAAAACGCCACAGTATGTCAATACAACTGTCTCAAATTGGCAGTTGTGATTTCAACAGTTTTTATTATCTGTGGATTTTACTATACAGACAATTTAAGTTGGTAGTCGAAATTGGTAGTAAATTTGATGAACAGTTAATTTCCTCGACTTTACCTACCAAGCGTGATTTATTTTCCAAAATAAACTCAAAGCGTTGTAATTCTTTTAAGACCTAAATCTCAGGTGCATTGGTTACTCTTTCATAAGTTTTATAATTTCATAATACTTAAATTGTTCATTATAGTATTATGCAATGTGTGTGTTTATGGAGCTTCCAGAAACTCCTAGTCTAACCAGACTCAGACATAAAGTCGAATTATTAATTTACTGGTGTAATCAGAGATGTGCTAGCTGTCACATTTTTGTAATAACATGGTGATATTTATTGTAACGGTAATCGTTTATTTTAATCGATTTTAATAAGTGTAAAATAAATGTATAGTAATAATATAATAAGTGTAAAAGTGGGGTGTAAGGGGGAGCACACAACAACCGGATTCCCCAAATGTCAAACGCACCTGCGCGCGGTACACCCTGCCACTGACGGACGAGGCGCTGGCGCCCGACCGATGGCGGTATAACCATCCAACAAGCCAAACTAAAGTCTCCAGAGCGATGACAGGCAGCAGCGTCATCGTTGCGAAGGGATTGGCACTGCGGTCACCAACCCGCTTGCCCAGCGTGGTGACTACGGACATTAAAACTTCCTTTGGCCCCGAGTTCCCAGTGGTCCCGCTATTCCTGGTCAAGGTAGCAGTCACGGTAATGGCGGGACCGGTGCGAAGAATCTTCAGGCTACGGCAGGCTACCAACGACGACTACATCTGGCTACGTATCTGGCTACGTACAATGGATGTTCGATGAGGCTGGACCATCTTGCCGAACTCAATGTAGAGTAAGGTTGCATTAACTGGCATAAACTGGGGTTATCTGAAGTCCGAAGACAGGGAGGACACGATAACCCCAGAGTCAGGTCACCTATTCTACTTTCACGAAGGTGATCAACTCTCCCAAGACGGTGTTGGCTTTCTTGACAACAAGGAACTCACTAGCAGCGTTATGGAAGTCAGTAGTGTGTCAACACGGGAAGCGTACCTTGTACTGAAAGTCACTGATTGGTACTACCTAAAAGTGATACAGGTATATGCGCCGACGTCGACATGATCTGACGGGCCAGCCGAAGCCATGTACGAGGACATTGCCAAGGCAATGCACTACAAAGGCCCACTACAACGTTGTTATTGGTGACTTCAATGCCAAAGTGGGAGTATAAGAATGCGGCGAAATGAAAGTTGGACCGTTCGGTTTGGGGCGCAGGAATCACAGGGGGCAAATGCTGATCAACTTTTTAGAGTCTCAGGGGCTCGTCTTGATGAATTTGTTCTTCGAGGAGAAACCCCATAGGAAGTGGATCTGGCAGAGCGTCGACAACGTGACAAGGAACGAGATAGACCTTCATTATGACGGATAAGAGGCACATATTTAGAGATGTCTCCGTGATCAGCAGGTTTAATACCGGAAGCGATCACAGGCTTGTCCGAGGCACTCTAAATATCAATTTTCGAGCTAAGAGAATAAGGCCGACGAGGTGGTCACAGTACTACGCGTCGTGTTCTCGAAGCAATGAATAAGTAAGGTGTCCAAACTTTCCTCGGAGACTCTCGGTCTTCCGAGGGAAAGACGAGAGTTGACATCCATGCCGATGTCTTCGTCAGATAAGAGAGCTTTAAACTTAAAAATTAGAAAGCTGACGCGACGCGACCTTCGGTGCTCTTGCTCTTGACATTATGGTCGCAATTGAGCAGAACCGAGGATCGAAAGTGTTCGCTCAGCAATTAGGGAGGTCCCATCTGACAAAACAGAGAACTGCGGATGGTAGGATCTTGACTTCGAAGTCCGAGATACTCGAGGAAGTCGAGGATTTCTACGGGCACTTGTACTCAATGTGGACGGCGAAACCAGCGGGGCATATTGAAGATGACCATTGAGCCGAACTAACGCGCCACTACATGGAAGATATCCCGGATGTCAAACAGTGCAAGATTAGGGCGGCTCTCGAGCAGCTAAAGAACAACAAGGCACCTGGTGATGACGGAATAACGACAGAACTCCTTAAAGTGAGTGGGGCTCCAGTTCTGAGAGAGCTAGCGAGTCTCTTCAACTCCGTCATCCAAGAGGGTATAACGCCAGAGGCGGAGCGGAAGTGCAGTGGTTCTATTCTTTCAAAAAAGGCTAAAAAACAAAACCTTTTTGAAGAACTATAGACCCATCTCACTTCTGAGCCAAGTTTACAAGCTGTTCTCGAGGGTCGTCATGAATCGACTCGCAAGGAGACTTGACGAGTTTCAGCCACCAGAACAAGCTGATTTTTTAAAAAGAATTTAGTACCGTGGACCACATCCATACTGTTTGGCAGTTTGTACAGAAGACCGAAAAGTACAACCTGCCGCATTATGGCATTTGTGGACTACGAGAAAGCCTTCGACTCCATCGAAATATGGGCAGTTCTGGCCTCTCTGCAACGCTGTCGAATTGACTGGCGTTACATCTAAGTAATGAGGTGTCTGCATGACGCTGCAACGATGACTGTCCAGGTCCAGGATACAAAAACCAGCCCTATCCAACTGCTCAGGGGAGTGAGACAAGGCGATGTGATATCCCCGAAACTTTTCAACAATGCGTTGGAGGACGTGTTTAAGACGCTGAACTGGACTGGGCAGGATGTCAACGTAAACGGCGAGTTCATCTCACACCTTCGTTTCGCCGATGACATTGTCATAATGGCAGAGATGATGGAACAGCTAGACCAGATGCTGCACAGCCTAAATGGAGCCTCTCGGTGGGTTGGCCTCGGCATGAATTTGGACAAGACGAAATTCATGTACAATTCGGACGTATTGCCGAGTCCAATTCAGATCGAAGGGTCGCTTCTCAAAGTTGTGAAGGAGTACGTCTACCTGGGACCTTCTTTCTCAAAGTTGTGTCTACCGATCCAGATCGGTAGACACAAGTTGAGAAAGAAGCTGACAGGAGGATCCGATTGGGATGGGCAACGTTTGGAAAACTTCTCGTCGCCAATCCCGCAGTATTTGAAGACTAAGGTCTTCAACCGGTCCTGCCAGTTATGATACACAGTGCCGAAACGTGGACACTGACAGTCGGCTTGGTCCACAAATTCAAGGTCGCTCAGCGCGCCACGGAGCGGGCTATGCTTGGAGTTTCTTTGAAGGATAAGATCAGAAATAAAGTTATCCGGAAGAGAACTCAAATAGCCTGCAGAGAAAGCAAGCTGAAGTGGCAGTGGGCTGGCCATGTTTGTCGAAGTAACGACGGCCGGTGGAGCAGACGACTCCTGGAGTCCACGTATCGGCAAAAGTCTAGAATGCAATAAATATGACCATTTTATTACACAAAGTGACAGCTAGTACCTACACTTCAGCATGTCGATTCTGTAAAAATTTCACCGTGAAATTTGCGTGGAGTGAGCTGTCAGTGTCATCCCACTGATGCTAGGGATTGACCAAGCATTACATTTATAGTCATAATTAAGATTTTAATAATATTTGTATACTAATTCTATTGATCATTTTATATTATTTCAAAACTAGTATTTAAGTGTTTAAACGTTACTATTTAGGGGTCTTTTAAATAATAGCAAAACAAAAATTCAGTCAATAACTCAGTTTTGTTTTTTTATTCCAAAAAATTTGGCAATTTTCGCAGTCGCCATCTTGGTTTTTAATTTTGACCTCACTAACGGCTTTAACACCCCCGAAAACCATGTAAACGACACCCATGATGAACAATTTGAACATTTCCACAGCCGCTATCTTAATGTTTAGTTTTGACCTCACTATCAGCTTTAACACCCCCGAAAACCATGAAAACGACTACCATGGTGAAAAATTTGAACATTTTCGCAGC
Source organism: Atethmia centrago (assembly GCA_905333075.3). Classification (NCBI taxonomy): domain Eukaryota; kingdom Metazoa; phylum Arthropoda; class Insecta; order Lepidoptera; family Noctuidae; genus Atethmia; species Atethmia centrago. The sequence goes on from HG995374.1 coordinate 29,234,418, forward strand.
CGCTATCTTGAATTTTAATTTTGACCTCATTATCGGCATTCACACCCACGAAAACCATGAAAACGACACCCATGATGAAAAATTTTAACATTTTGGCAGCCGCCATCTTGATTTTTAATTTTGACCTCACTATTGGCTTTAACACCCCCAAAAACCAAGAAAACCACGAAAATGACACCCATAATGAAAAATCTGAACATTTTTAAAAATAATAATAATTAATTTAATCAAGTTACAAGACTCAACCTGTTAGTAACAAAATACTTACAAACTATGATAGTAAAACATTAACACAAACAATATGTGACATCACTGCTGCAAGGTAACAGGCCCAGCCAATACCCTGCAGCGGTGGTTCACAAACGCACAATCTAGCCTGCTTGCTACCATAGACAGGATGCTGTTGGTGCTGCCTCGCAACCTACTAACTAGGGATGCACTCCACTTCCGCATCACAGTGTAGAAGCAGTCAATGCGAGCTTCAGCAAACATCCCTGACGCGCTGCAGTATCGGGGCAACCCCATCAGCATCCTGAATGCGTTATTGTCCTGAACGCAAAGGGCACTGTATGATTTCTGAGTATAATGATCCTAATATAATGAGACTGCAAGAGTAAAAAGACGTGCAGTAAGCACTAAATATAGTGCGCTTAACCTCTTTAGAGGCACGCTTGAATCTGCTGGCAATCATGTTAGCTCTCACACACAGCGCCCTCCGCTCCCTGTCAATATCCTCATCATCTTTGAGGCCAGTGGTCAATAAGTGACCCAGATATTTAAATTGGTCTACCTTCACAAGGGGCCTACCGCTCAACTTCACTGAAGGTACAGCATCTGGGTACTTACCTCTGGCCCCAAAGACCATGACCACACTCTTCTTAACATTATATGCCAGACCATGTAGTCTGGCATACTGCTCGCAAGTGGCCACGAGCTTCCTAAGCCCGCAGATTGACGCGCTCAGCAACATCATGTCGTCGGCGTAGCTTACGTTATTAACACACACGCCATCAATATGACACCCGACACGCATGCTGCTAAGCGCGCCAATCAGGTCATTCACGTATAGGTTGAATAGCGTAGGCGAGCATAACCCCCCCTGCCTTACCCTGCACCAACCCATACGGCATAGACAGGACACCAGGCCACTTCATACTATTGACCTGGCTTCCATACCGGTATTTTAGAGTATTTGTCACCAGAGGGCGGCAAATTTAACTCTTCCATCTTCCTCCATAAAATGTCGTAGGAAACCAAGTCAAAAGCCTTGGTTAGATCAAAGAAACAGGCGTAAACTGGAGTGCAGCGATCCGTATAGTATTTCACAGTGTGCTTCACACTCAATATAGCGCTGTCAGTGGATACTCCAGAACGGAAACCAAATTGGTTATCGTGAATACGAATCTGACTGCTAAGTTGAGCGCTAAGCACACTGTCAAACACCTTTGACATGATTGTGGCAAGAGATCAATATCTCTTCTCTTGAGCTTCACGCATTTCATCAAAAATAGCATAAAAAATTATGTCTGGCCTCCCTATGCTCGGTTTTGCAGCCGCCATCTTGATTTTTAGTTTTGACCTCACTATCGGTTTTAACACCCCCGAAAACCATGAAAACGACACCCATAAAGGCTCCTACATACTGGCGCGACTTATCGCGCGACGCGTCGCGACACTAAGGCACCGCTTGTAGTGCTACACGCGGTGTCTTTGTGTCGCGCCGCGTCGCGCGACAAGTCGCGCCAGTATGTAGGAGCCTTAATGAAACATTTTATCATTTTCGCAGCCGCCATCTTGATTTTTAGTGTTGACCTCACTATCGGCTTTAACACCCCCGAAAACCAAGAAAACGACACCCATGATAAAAAAAATGTGCAGTGACCATCATGGATTTTTATATAAAGGTGCGACAAAAAGAAAATTGTGTTTGTCGCGCATTTATAAATAAAAAACAGCAAATTTAAAAAAAACTCATTTTGATATTAATAACAGCACCTCACGCGCAAGCGCGGCTTACGTGATCTTATCACTTCACCCGATTCTCGTAGTCATAGGTACCATCCGCGCCGAATTGGATCGGCTAGGTGAAGTGAGTCGGTAAGCGCGACGCGCGAGTGTCGTGATCTTCATGTCGATTCTGTAAAAATCTCACCGTGATAACTCGCGTGGAGTGAGCTATCAGTGTCATCCCACTGATGCTAGGGAGTGACCAAGCATTACATTTATAATGATAATCGAGATTTTAATAATATTTTTATACTAATTCTATTGATCATTTTATACAATATGTAACAAAAACCCTGTTGTTCCTTTTAGGAACGTATACATTTACCTTTAAGCAGAACATTGATGAAATTATAATTTTTAAAAATTGAGCATTGGCTAGTCGAGAGGTCAAAATCAAATAACTATTGAAATCGATACATTCAAAAAAATGTTTAGGGTATCTGATTTTACAAGTACATCTTTATTTCGCTAAATAGCCTACTAGCTACTAGCGGCTTTCTTTGAATGCGACAAAAGGTGCCACCAAAAACATCCGCCGCGCATGTCGGCGGGTCGGTACCACGTGCCTACCTACCCCACCGCTCCGCCACCCGTCTCCCTGCGAAGCACTTCCTTAGTCTCCCGCGCAGCTTTCTTCCGAGTGGATGTTATTGTTGACCTACGTGACTAGTGCCTAGTGACTTGTGTTTTGTTTACGTAAACGTTGACAATGTCGTATTCTAACGTAGAATATTTTAATATGTTGATGTGTCTTCGGAAATGTGACTGCAATTATGCAGAAGCACGCAGACTCTACCAAGAACGTTTTGCGATCATTACGGTCGGCGATGGCATTACAACGTTTGCACATACGTACGTTCAATACCGTCAATGTGCACGGGCGAGACCTGACATCGAGCTGACGCAGGCAGACCGAGGACTCGAGACAGAAGTCTTGGACTTGTTTGAGCACGATCCAACGCGAAGTACACGCTCAGTGGGACACGAACTCGGAGTACATCATATGCGAGTTAGGAGAGTACTCAAAGAAGATGGCCAGCACCCATTTCACTATTGTCGCGTCCAATCACTACTTCCCTCCGACTATGAGCCAAGAAGTGTAGAGGTTCAAGGTGGTCATATCGAACAGCAACTCCGTGGCCGTCAAGTAGATATCATAATAAATTAACGCATTAAAATGTAAATAGGTACATCAGGTTTTATGTGACAGACGCGGCGAATTTGTTTTTTTTAACGTAGTGAAGTGTGTGAAATGTAGTTTTAAAAATTATCAATTGTGCTTAAAAATACTGTGTAAACCAAGATTTTCAAAGATTAATTCGTTAAAGTGATACTGATAAACAACAGCTGACAAGGTCACGAACTTGTGTAGAAAAATAGGTAGATAATCGGCGGCGCGGCGGCACCGATCAAAGAGAGGGCGGGAACGTTCTATCTACTTCTGGTTTCGCGTCATCGCTTCATGCAGAATTGCTGAGGTAACAAATCGATTAAACATTACAAATATTAATAATTAAATATTTTTTTTTTATTGAACAGTTTTTTATAAATGACTTTTTTATCGCTTAGTAAACCGATTCTTAAAACATAGGTAGAAGGAACAACAGGGTTTTTGTTACATATTGTATTATTTGAAAACTAGTATTTAAGTGTTGAAACGTTACTATTAAGGGGTTTTTAAATAAAATAGCAAAACAGAAATTCAGTCAGAAACTCAATTTGGTTTTTTTCATTCCAGTAGGTTTGGTAATTTTCACAACCGCCATCTTGCTTTTCAGATTTGACCTCACTATCGGCTTTAACACCGCTGAAAACCATGAAAACGACACCCATGACGAAAAATTTGAACATTTTCGAATCCACCGTCTTGCTTTTTAGATTTGACCTCACTATCGGCTTTAACAACCCCAAAGACCATGAAAACGACACCCATGATGAAAAATCTGAACATTTTCGCAGCCGCCATCTTGCTTTTTAATTTTGACCATACTATCGGATTTAACACCCCCGAAAACTACGAAAACGATACCCATGATGAAAAATCTGAACATTTTCGCAGCCGCCATCTTGCTTTTTAATTTTGACCACACTATCGGATTTAACACCCCTGAAAACCACGAAAACGATACCCATGATGAAAAATCTGAACATTTTCGCAGCCGCCATCTTGCTTTTTAATTTTGACCTTACTATCGGCTTTAACACCCCCGAAAACCATGAAAACGACACCCATGATGAAAAATGATTGTAGACGCCATTTTGGATTTTGATGTAAGGTGGTAAAACCAAATTTTTGTTTGTCGCGCATTTAAAAATAAAAAATGGCAAATTAAAAAAAAAAAACTCAACTTGATATTAATAACAGCGCCTCACGCGCATGCGCGGCGTGATCTTATCACTTCACCCGATTCTCGTAACCATAGTAACCACCCGCGCCGTGTGAATCGGCTAGGTGAAGTGAATCGGTAAGCGCGACGCGCGAGTGTCGTGATCTTATCACTTCACTCGATTCTCGTTGCCATAGCAACATCACTTCACTTGGGCTGGATGAAGTGAGCCTAGCCGTCCGCCGGCAGCGGTGCGCGCGCTGGGCGAGTGTCAGTTGAACTGTTGAATTTTTTTATAGTATTGATGTTGGTGATTTTATGAATATTATTTTATTATTGGCAACGCGTAGATCGGTTTAAATTTACCTACCTATAATAAAATATTAGAAAGGTACATATTAAATAATCCACACGTTTTTTATTCAAATGGCTTATTTATACATACACAAACATCGTTTAGTTAGGTTTCCACATAGTTTGTGAGGGGATAAATTCTATGGTCCGTCAGCCAGGCACACATTCTCACTCGATCAATTGACACACTCGGTTATCTATTTTTATTGAATAGATATGGGTTAATAGCAACGCTGAATAACGTCGCACAGTCTTTAGTCGACTCAATCCACTATCGCTTCTTCAAAACACATCGCGGTTGGGTCTGGGATTGCGTTTATTTAATCATTTAACTGACTATGATCATTATAATTGTCATTATAATTAATCAGTTAAAACACATCGCGCTTTCATGGGATTGCGTTTATTTAATCAGTTAACTGATTATGATCATTATACTTAGCATAAAAATATTATTAAAATCTCGATTATGATTGTAAATGTAATCCTTGGTCCATCCCTAGTATCAGGTGGGATGCCACTGACAATTCACTCCACGTTCACTTCACTTAAGTTTTCACGGTGAGAAGGTTACAAAATAGCACTGCTTATGACTTGACTCGATTCTCGTTGCCATAGCAACAACACTTCACTTAGGCTGTTGAATTTTGAATGAATATTATGTTATGTATTGATGTCGATGATTTTATGAATATTTTTTTATTATTGGAATTTACCTACCTAAAATAAAATATTAGATATGTTTATATTAAAAATTCCGCAAGTCTTTTTATAGAAATGGCTTGTGTACACACACATCGATTAGGTAGTTTCCCACATAGTCTGTGTGGGGATACATTCTATGGTCTGTCAGCCAGGCACACTTTTAGCACTCGATCACTTGACACACTCGGTTATCTCTTCTTATTTAATAGATTTGGGTTAATAACAACGCTGAATAACCTCGCACAGTCTTTACCACTATCGCTTCTTCAAAACACATTGCGATTGGGTCATGGGATTGCGTTTATTTAATCAGTTAACAAATGGTTCATAATAAAATATGAAAACTATATATATACTAGCTTTGAAATAATGTATAAAATAATCAATAGAATTAGCATAAAAATATTATTAAAATCTCGATAATGATTGTAAATGTAATCCTTAATCCTTATTCCATCTCTAGCATCCGTTGGTGAAGTGAGCGTGTAGTGAACTGTCAGGGTCATCCTGACAGTTCACTACACGCTCACTTCACCTATGTTTTCACGGTGTGAAGATTACAGAATAACACTGCAGACTAGTCCAGTGAATTAATAATTCGACTGTACCTACGGTCTATTTTTTTTGTACGTACAGTGAGCTTGAGAAAAGTGTAGTGGTTTCCAAATCACCAAAGGTGCATGAGTAAAGGTTTGGATGATTAGTTGAGGAAAATAATGTATGCTTAAAAATTCACGCGAGTCGATAGTCTAGCAACTAATAATGAGTTGGCGAGCGCTGTTATGCGTATGTACGAAGGCGTGAGTCCCTTAGCTAGTGTTTGGCCTGCCAAGCGAGAGTCACTGAGCGAGTACTCTCTTTAATGGTTCTTGTTGCTGCGACAAACGAGTACTCGAACGGGTGGGAACAGTCAGCGATCTACTATTACTTTATGTACCTATCTCTTCTACTTACACGGGACCAACAATCTTTTGTACGTTTTTTGAGGGATATCCTAATTGATGATAGCTAGTCGCTTCGTCGTCGGCGGAGGGACAGGCGCCTTACTAAAATCGGCAGAACAGCAAAAATTTGCTTTGAAAAAATGTTCCCTCGGCCGGGTATATTGAAAACAGAATGTTTTCTGTTTTGAGTGAACATTGACAGAACAGAAAACATTTGTTCTGAACAAAATGACCCCTTGGCAACATAATGAAAACGCGGCAAAACAAAACGATGCCCTGACATTTGACTATATGTAGGTATAGCTAAATAGGTCACTTTTTATTGAAATAAAAACAAACGCATTTCCCAAATAATTTATTTTCTTTGCAGTGTTCACTGGTTTTTCTCATAATATTGTTTTTAGTAATGAGTAACTAGAAATGAAACTAGTAGGAGGCTGAGGTAACATTAACATTTAAAAGATAACATTAGGTTAACGGTTCCAACTTAACTAATAATTTCATAAAACTACACTACATTCATTTTCCGCGACCAGGTATACTCACAGAGAACATTATTTATGCTTATATTGCCCAACTGAGGATTAAACCCTAAAAGAACAGCAATAAACTTTTAATAGACAGCAGCATGCAAATAAATGGCATTTCGTCAGCCATATTTCATCAACATTCTAGCATTTTTTCCAGTTTAAATTTTAGTTTTTCTTCTTCTTCATACGAAGAAGAAGAAAAACTAAACCCTACCCCCTATTGGTATCGACCATACGGTCGATACCAATTTAAATTGAATTAGCCCAGAATTTGGCTACGTGTCTGGCACCTTCAGTAGCGTCCATTAGTTCTCGTAACTTGCAGCTGACAGGACATGCAGGACACGATATTTAGTGTCCCATCGTTTGTGGAACAGCACCACATTTACACATTTATTTTCAGTAAAAAAATTGACAAATTCATAACTATGAATCACATCTGGTCGCAGCCTAACCATCTTCAGTTGGATCCTACGACTAGCATCACTCCTTGGAAAAACAGTCTCCAATACCATCGATCAAGCTCAGTTCTCTTTGCTCTTGCCGGTTTCTGATTTGATACTTCCATTTGTGCTGACTTGTTTCGTGTTTTTGATATAGGTGACATAGTAGAAGTTTCCAAACATATACAGGAACTGCAGACTGTGGACGCAAAGAAGTGCAGAAACCCACCTCGGATAGCCGCAGTCTTGGTAAATGGCTGACAAGTTATGCAGGAAGATTATCCCGAACTGGGCCTGAAACAGATAAAAAACACAGTTAATTTTGATTGCAACAAGTTTGGCAAGGGAACTGACCAAAGTGCGCCAGGAATTCTTTTTTATCCCCACACCTAGCAAGGTTCTATTTTTTTTAAGTTTTTCAGGAATCTACTTAATTTTTCCCGCCATAAGTATCCTTAGTGGCATGCCACGACCCTGTTCCACTTATTAAAAGTCAAACTTAATTGTTTACTCCAACACTTCTTCTCTCGTATCAACACGAACTATATATTATTGTAAAAAGAATCATTCCAATCAATCAATCTGCCTAGCCTTTCTAAAAAGATCTAATCTCATGTTCTTAATTTATTTTATTTGATTTTTTCAGGGACTAAGGTCCTTACGAAAACAAATTTTATTCAGTGGATTATTCGGAAAATCCGAAGGCCATGATGGTAAGGAATCATAAATAAACTGCTTCATCCGCCTAGCCTTTTCCCAACTATGCTGGAGTCGGCTTCCACTAACCGGATACAGCTGTATTTCACATGGAGCAACTGCTTATCTGACCTGCACAACCCAGTAACTGAGTAATACGATACCCCTTGTTAAGATTGGTTGGACTTTGGGGCTTCTGACGACCCGTAACGACAGTCAAACGTATGAAAGCTGGGACCAACGGCTTATCGTGCTTTCCGAGGCACGGAAGGGTACCGGTTTGTAAAGATCGCCCATCCACGGACCAACCCCTGTAACCATAGCTTAACCTGATGGATTGACCCGTCCGGCTGTTATTACTTAGCCACGAGCTCTCGAGCAAAAGGAAAAAAAAAAAGAAAGAGAATTATCATCATCGAGTAAAAGAATAATTTATGACGGAGTAATATTATCCAGTTAGCAAAGTGGTATGGGGCTGACTACCAGGGTGTGGCGAATGCAAATATATATATGTTTTTTAACGCATGTTAACGAGTCTGTTAGTAGATGAGAAATTTTCTTCCTAAGACTGATGAAAATCCAGCCAAACTGAACAGGCGCGAGGAGGCGAAACGCCGGGGCGTTCGACTTCGACTTCAACTCCGCTACCGCAAGAAATCACGGCACAGCGGACAGAGCTCCGGCGGGATCTCATGGCGACATGGTGAGTGCGATTGTCACAACCCAGTGCTGGGTATGGCCCAATTGCGGCGATAAGTCCCACTCCTAGTCTTTGAGGAGTGGCTAGAGAGGTGCCACGGCGTTTTCACCTTTCGCCTGACGCAGGTCCTTACCGGACACGGCAGCTTCGGGAGGTTCTTGTGTCGGATTAAGGCAGGATGAAAGGCCCGGGTGTCACCACTGTGTGGATCACCCGACACGGTGGAGGTCTGTCCGGCATGGGCAGAGAACCACCGTGTCCTGGCGGAGATCTCTCGCGTCTGGCCCTGGTCCAGGCCATGGTACAGAGCGAAAGGGCATGGGCAGCCGTCACCTCCTTCTGCGAAGCAGTAATGCTCGCGAAGGAGGAGGTGGGATGTTTGAGGGAAAGGCAAACTTCGCGCCCTTTCGCCCCTAGCCACCGCAGGACACGCCCTGGGCGTCGGGAATCTCAGGCGGATTTCCAGCCTCCATAGGCACGGGCTTGCGGACGGTGAACAATGGGTAGCTCACCGTCCAGTAAGGATCAGACCCGACTGCGCGTTATGTTCCACGCGCGCCTCAAAGAGATATCAGCACAAGTGTAGGGGCCCACTAGGGCTGATGCCTGCCGGGGTCACGGAAAAGTCTAAAAGGGTTACCGAGGCCCCTGGCAACACAGGCAACGGAAGGAACACGGGTGGGTTTTAGTCAGTAAGAGACACACCCTCGCGCTCCGCCCAGAGCGGAAGAAGTTGTTTGATAAATCCCTATCCAAAAAAAAAGCCAAACAGTATTAGAAAGTATTGACTTACCAACTGCATAGTAGTAAGGTGCTTCTTCCACCAGATATACTTCTGGTACTTAGGTCCGAGACTTGAGATCAGGTAATAGGTATACATCACGACATGGACGAGACAGTTGATGACGCCGAGGAGAGTAGCGTGACCATCTGGAAAATGATTTAATCATTTCTTAGAACTTATGAAATATTATGTTCATTGATAGGTATCAATGAACATAATATTTCATAAGTTCATTAAGGTTAATGGTGGACGACGACATGCATTGGATTTTCCACACCATAATAAAAAAGGGAGCAAAACCACTTTGTGCAAGAATATAATTTTGCTCAAAAGTGTCTTTCAGGCGGTTGCTAATGAGCGCCTTGGCAGTGTTTTATAGCCATAGTTTATAAAGCTCAGTGGTTGCTCAGTTTGTAAGGATGGATGGATGTTTGTTACTCTTTCACGCAAAAAGTTCTGAACGGATTTGGATAAAATTTGGTACTTAGATAGTTTATAACCAGAAATAACACATAGATTACTTTTTATCCCGATATACATATTTGATAAGGTTTTTTTTTAAATACACCTGTCTCCATATCCATTCAGCTTGTGAAAAAGCCCTGTTGATAATTTTGGTACTGAATTCAATAAACAAAAACGAATCCTTACTTGGAAAATATTTAATACCAATAAAAGATGCTACGGGCATCATGGAATGATGGAACACGTGTAAAAAAGTGATCTGTCTGTCCTTCTTCCTCAAGACGAAGAAGACTGTATCCAACATGTCTATGAATTTCACCACTGTGTACCACCAGAAAGCATTATGCAGCTGAAACAAAAATTACAACATCATTACAAGGTGAACCTTCGTAAATGGTTCAGCGATTGTAGGTGCGATAGGAATGAGTCCCAGAGATAAGTGCGCCGTTTTTCATAAAATTTTGCATATTTCAATTATACTAGGCGACAACGCGACAGACCAAGCTGAATATGACAGGACGAGCTTGAATCCTACCGAAAGCATAGGCTCGGTCCAATTTGTAGCGAATAGAAGCGTATGGAAAGTAGTAAAATAATATCAAGAAGTTAACATACTCTTTGTGCAGTTGGGTTATCGCCCATGTCCACTGGCTGACAAGTCCAATTGTATGCATTGTTACCGGTCGGCCACCAACCGCCAAGTAAGCCCTGTTATAAAAAAAACAATAAGCAATAGATATAAAATACTCATAATTTCCTCGTCAGATGTAGCAAAAAAGACTCCGTAAATTTACCTCATAAAATATGTAGCCGCTGATAAGGATTTGAAATATATTATAATAAAATATAACCCTTTTCAACTTGAATGGCTTTTCACCTTTCATTAACCTCGGCCCCAAAATCTTGGAGAAATATATGTACAACGGAAAAATGGTGAATACGACTAAGGGTGATGGCCACCAGTCAACTGTTCTAGGGTCTGTAAACAAAAGAAAGAAACAATTATGCAAACGGATGTGGTAGGGCGTAATGTAAGCTACCGGTCCTCGCAGGGTGGCTGGTAGCAGCTGGATGAGAGTTGCTAAAAATTTTGTTAAATGCCATGCAATAGGAGAGGCATATGTCCAGCAGTGGACTGCTATAGGCTGATGATGATGACATTGATGATGTGGTATGATGGAGGTTCTTATTGTACGATGCTTCTACAGGAGATCAAATCGGACTTTGCTCTTAATTCCAGGATGGAATGTATGAGGCGGCCTGTGAACTCTGCTTAGAAAATTCTGCCAAAGATGACATGAAGGGCGATGCACGCAGTATTCTGGTGGCAAGTGCAATCAAAAGTAGACGGTGAAACATCCGCCGTGAGAGCGGAGAATGTATGAAGAACCCAGGCGTAATATGACTGGAAAAACTACAATAACATTTTTATGGTAAGAGTGAACTTGGTGAAAGAATTAAAGCCTTAAGATGTCTTTACAATTTTTGGAATATTTTTTATTATGATAACGGTCTGTGGCCCCATTCTTGTAGTAGTCTACTACATGAATAATGTCCAAGTTTTGATAAATAAGCCCTTAAGAAGGTTTTGACGTAACAAATAGTTTAGTAATTGACCTTAACACCTACAAATCTAAATACTATTGTTTTGATCAATTATGGTGATCTTTAACCCTGAAATGCTGATTGTGTGTTTTGTTTACACTTTCAGTGAGTGATAGTCGATTGGACACGCCTTGTCCACGTGATTTTTAAAATGAACAATTTTGCCTATTGTAAATGTTTGCCTGCCCGCGTGGTAGATTACAGCCAACTCTTCTCTCCCTCCTGAGAGAGGCCTGTGTCCCAGCAGTGGGGATTGTATGGCTGATTATGGATTATTTTATTGTTGACTGCCTTATTGGTCTAGTGGTTGCAAGTGCTACTGCTGAGCATGAGGTCCTGGGATCGATTCCCGGGTCGGGCAAAGTGTTATTGGGGTTTTCTATCTGGAATTTCTCAGTAGCAGCCCGGAGTCTGGATTTGTGCCCGGTTGATGGCAATAGGCTCGCCTCCTATTACATGGGACTTAAACATAACTGGCGGAATGTGGGTGTACTACAGGTACACCTTTGCGATGATGCCTGTGATGGTATGTTATGTTATTGTAACAATTGATGCATTCTTACCCATCACCCAGGAAAAAAACGCCATTGCTGATAGTTTACGAATTAATATACTATCAGCAACGGCGCTTTAGTCGATTAGTAGTACTCTTCAACAATTCAAGCACTTGTACAGTTGACCACCCATCAGTGTCGTACCAATAAGGGCCTTATTGGTACAACATAAAGGCGCTGTCAATGTCAAATTGCTACCACTTCATAGTGCAAACGTTACCACTGATTTATGGTTGATTGTACAAAGAGATCTAATTCTACTAAATGCAAACTCAAGTTAAAAACATTTTTTTTTTTAATTTATTACAATGGTTCAACTAAATTCATTCAAATAATAAATTTATGGACTAAAAGTAGATCAGCCAAACTTCTTTTGAGTTCAGTCCAGAGCGATATCTTATTATTTTGGTAATGTAAATTTATAATTTTAAAATAGATACAGGCCAATCTAATAATCTCGGCTCCTTTTGCTGGACAACACATACAGCATGTCGATTCTGTAAAAATCTCACCATGAAAGCTCGCGTGGAGTGAGCTGTCAGTGTCATCCCACTTATGCTATGGAGAGAACAAGCATTACATTTATAATCATAATCGAGATTTTAATAATATAATTGTGCTAATTCTATTGATCATTTTATATTATTTCAAAATACATACATAGTAATTAAGTGTTGAAACGTTACTATTGTAATGTAATGAAAGACAAGTCTGGATGACAACTGCTTTATTCATAATCGTACATAGACAATCCACAACATCTTCCCCTTAAATAAGATAAAATAATAATAAAAAGCAAACTAATAATCCATTAATTCCACAAAAACAAACTTAAAGTAAATAATTAGATATTCATACATTAGGTATTGAAATACATAATTATACAAAATGTTAAATCTTACTACGGGTATGAGGTGGCGAGTAAGATGACGATACATTTATTTTGGTGTTTGGCACATAATCATTATCTCTATCATCCCCCGAAAAATACTCATCATCAATATGACAAAATATTGTCTGCAGGATCCTTTACGGATCTTATCAAATGTCTACGATTACGGCGATAAATACCTTTTCTGTTTCTAACAATATAAGAACGTGGAGTCGACGCTTTTCCCATTATTTTGCCATGACTTCTCTATTTGTGTTTCCTAACATTATAACTTCATCGCCCACATTCAACTCAGGTAACAGTTTAGAATGCTGATCATAGAAACTTTTAATTTTTATTTGTTTTTCCAATATTTTTTAATGTTGTAAGTTATCACAACTTTTTTGTTTTAATAAATCTGAATGGACTGGTAGTCTACAATTTAATCGCCGGCCCATCATTAATTGTGCAGGAGAATTCAAATTTTCCCGCGGTGTATTTCTGTAACTTAGCAAACTTAAATAAAAGTCGGATTTACTGTCTACTGATTTTTTCAATGAATTCTTAATTGTTTGAACTGCCCTTTCGCTTTTACCATTTGATTGAGCATAATACGGAGATGAAGTGACGTGTTTAAAACCCCATTCTAAAGCAAATTTAATAAAATTACGACAAGAATATTGTGGACCATTGTCACTGATGACCGTATCCGGTATACCATACCGTGCAAAATTTTCTTTCATAATACATATTACTGAGTTTGACGAAGTATCTTTCAAATATGCAACCTCAATAAAACCAGAATAATAATCAATTAATATTAAATAACTTTGTCTTCCATACTCAAAAATATCTGTTCCAATTTTATTCCATGGCAGTTCTGGTACAGCTACTGGAATCATAGGTTCCCTACACGGTTTGTTTGCTGTTTCCTAACATACTTTACATCTTCTCACATAATCCTCAATATCTCTTGTTATACCCGACCAAAATATTACCTCACGAGCACGTCTCTTGCAACGATTAATCCCTAAATGCCCTTCGTGAATAAGCTTTAACATGTCCCTTTGCATAGAATGTGGTATCAAAACCTGTTTGTCTTTAAATATAACACCATCTACACTGTACAATTCATCTCTTATAGACCAATAGTATCTTAAATCATTGTGTATGTTAAACTTATTAGGCCACCCTTGATTGATATATTTTAGCAATAATTTTAAACACTCATCCTTATTAGTTTCCCGCTTGACGAGACTAAACTTATTCTGCGACATGGGTACATTATCGATTACCATTTTTATTTGGCATAGAATAGCCCTGCTAATTTTATCGTCATACAAATCCGGAAGAGATGCCCGCGACAATGTATCAGGTAAGTACATGAATTTCCCAGGCTTATAAGTGACCATCAACTCATAAGCTTGAACCTTCAACATCATACGCTGCAAGCGAGCCGGGACTGAGTCTAGAGATTTTCTAAAAATGCTTTCCAGTGGTTTATGGTCCGATTCGACGACCACATTACTTTTTCCATAAATATACTGATGAAATTTTTCACAAGCGAATACTATTGCCAACATTTCCTTTTCTATTTGTGCGTATCGTTGTTGTGTGTCAGTGAGCGTGCGTGACGCATACTCTACTGGACGCCCTTCCTGCATGAGCACAGCACCCATTGCCACACTGCTCGCGTCCACTGATAACACCACCGGACTACCAACATTGTATAAAGACAGAACTGGCGCATTACATATCAGATCTTTAAGCTTATTGAATGCGTCTTTATGACTAGTTTCCCAACACCAAGTCATATCTTTTTTTAATAATCTGGTCAGTTGAAAAGTATGCTCTGAATAATTAGGGATAAATTTTGAAAGATAATTTATAGCACCTAAAAACCTTTCCAAGCTTTTCCGATCCGACGGTTCCGGCATATTATATATCGCTCTTACTTTCTCAGAATCCATTTTCATTCCATCTTTGTTAAAAATATGACCCAAATAAGTTACTTCGTCAACACATATACGACATTTATCTTTGTTGAATTTTAAATTAATTTCCCGTGCCCTGTTTAACAATTCTTTCAAACGTAGATCGTGTTCATCTTTATTCCTTCCCCAACAAATGATATCATCGATAAACGAATCTACCCCCTCTAGGCCTTCAAGTAATTGCTTGATTTTCGCATGAAACACTTCAGGTGCACAATTAAGACCAAATGGCAATCGCAAATATTGATATCGTCCAAACGGTGTACTGAATGTACATAAGTCTGCACTTGCATTATCTAGTTTAACCGACCAAAACCCTTAAAATGCGTCTAAAACTGAGAAATACTTAGCACCATGCAACTTCGAAGCCAATTCATTTATTGTTGGAAGTTGAAAATGTGCACGCTGTATCGCCTTATTAAGCGGCCTCGGGTCTAAACATATACGCAATTGTCCATTTTTCTTAGCAACAATCACTAATGAATTCACCCATGGTGTTGGATGACTCACTTTCCTAATGACACCTAACTCAATCATTCTATTTAACTCATCTTGTAACTTATCGCGAACTCCTAATGGTACCTTACGGGTTGCACAAATCACCGGCATCACAGTTTTGTCTACAACAATGTGATATTCGCCTGGCAAACAGCCTAACCCATTAAACAAATCTTCATAATCTGTAAGGTTTATATTATGAATTCTGTTTATTAATCCTAAAGTTAAACAAGCTTGCAACCCTAGCACACTCTGACAATCACCAATCGCAATTGCAAATTTTAATTCATGCGAAACACCCTTATACCACCATTTTAAATTGCAAATACCTTTTATAGGAATAAAATCACCACTATAAGATTGTAATCTAACACCTTGCTTGCCACTAATTAGCTTACTGTCATAGCCTAACAATAAAAAACGCTTATACGATAAAACATTAATGTCTGCTCCCGTATCTAATTTAAATTTTTCAGAACCGCATTCCCCTTGGAGTTTTTCATACCAATCCTCAGACGAAGAGTTAATCTCTGAGACATTACACAAAACTGATATAAAAAATGACTCACAATCATCTTCTACATTGCCTTTTGCTTCAGTTAAACCTATGTCATACATTTTCTTAACTCCTATTTTCAATTTGCACATTCTAGCAAAATGTCCATGATTTTGACATAAATAACACTGCGCAGAAATAGCCGGACATAAACTGGGTTCATTGCATTGGCCTCCACACCTGAGACAATTACCAGTCTCACTTGAATGAACAGATCTTGGCGCTGTGAGGGAACCAGCAGCAACACTGTCCACACCACGCCCTTGTCGGTGTCCGCTTCCGCGCCAGCCACCACGCCCACCGCGGCCGCGCACGCGAACCGCATCGACCTGCACCAATCCTGAAGTACCAGCACCAAACTTCTCCAATAAACGTCGATTATCTATTGAAATTTGGTCAACCTGGACAATTTTGATAGCTTTATCCAACGTCAAATTCTCTGCTCTCAATAAACGATCTCTTGCTCCAGTACTCTGTATCCCACAAACAATACGGTCGCGAATCAACTCCTCTTCCAAATTTTTGAAGTTACAATTTTTGCTCAGTAAACGCAATGCTGTAACATACTGATCTATTGATTCTCCTACTTCCTGACCCCTTGTAAAAAAGTTGTACCTTGCCAATGTTATATTCTGTTTATCTCCAAAATATTCATTAAATTTCGTAAGCAATAGATTGACATCATCCTTATCGCTCTCCTTGTCAAACGAAAATGTTCCAAAGACTTCAAACCCCTCAGGTACGATTAAATTTATCATTAAACTGGCCTGTATACCAGCTTCCTCTTTTTGCACCCCCGATGCTTTTAAAAATAACATAAATTGCGACCTCCAACGCCGCCATGCGTCAGCCCGGCTGACGGAGCTGCCCTCCAAACATAATTCTGTTGGTGGTCGCGCGTGTTCCATAGCGCTCTTGAACCGTCCCGGACGATTTTAAAATCCACAACGTGCCTTTATTACCGACCTATACTATTTAAATAGAATAAAATCGCACCGCTGTCACCATG
Organism: Atethmia centrago; assembly: GCA_905333075.3. Lineage (NCBI taxonomy): Eukaryota > Metazoa > Arthropoda > Insecta > Lepidoptera > Noctuidae > Atethmia > Atethmia centrago. Next base: position 29,251,460 of record HG995374.1, read on the forward strand.
TAATGTAATGAAAGACAAGTCTGGATGACAACTGCTTTATTCATAATCGTACGTAGACAATCCACAACAACTATTAAGGGTTTTTTTTAATAAAATAGCAAAACAGACATTGAGTCAGAAACTCAATTTGGTTTTTTTATTCCATTAGGTTTGGTAATTTTTGCAGTCACCATCTTGCTTTTTAAATTTGGCCTCACTATCGACTTCAACACCCCCGAAAACCATGAAAACGACACCCATGATGAAAAATTTGAACATTTTCACAGCCGCCATCTTGCTTTTTAATTTTGGCCACACTATCGGCTTTAACACCCCGAAAACCATGAAAACGATACCCATGATGAAAAATCTGAATATTTTCACAGCCGCCATCTTGCTTTTTAGATTTGACCTCACTATCGGCTTTAACACCCCCAAAACCCATAAAAACGACATCCATGATTAAAAAAAACGGCAAATTAAAAAAAGAAAAACTCAACTTGTATTAATAACTGCCTCACGCGCAAGCGCGGCGTGATCTTATCACTTCACCTGATTCTCGTAACCATGGTAACCACCCGCGCCGAAGTGAATCGGTAAGCGCGACGCGCGTGTCGTGGTCTTATCACTTCACTAGATTCTCGTTGCCATAGCAACATCACTTCACTTGGGCTGGATGAAGTGAGCCTAGCCGCCCGCCGGACGGTGCGCGCGCTGCGCGAGTGTCAGTTGAACTGTTGAATTTTGTTATAGTATTGATGACAGTGATTTTATAAATATTATTTTATTATTGGCAACGCGTAGGTTGGTGTATACCTACCTATAACAAAATATTTGAAAGGTACTTATTGAATAATCCACACGTTTTTTATTCAAATGGCTTATGTTCACAGACACACATCGTTTAGTTAGGTTTCCACATAGTTTGTGAGGGGATAAATTCTATGGTCCGTTAGCCAGGCACACATTCTCATTCGATCACTTGACACACTCGGTTATCTATTCTTATTGAATAGATTTGGGTAAATAACAACGCTGAATAACGTCGCACAGTCTTTAGTCGACTCAGTCCACTATCGCTTCTTCAAAACACATCGCGGTTGGGTCATGGGATTGCGTTTATTTAATCAGTTAAAACACATCGCGACTGGGTCATGGGATTGCGTTTATTTAATCAGTTAACTGATTATGATGAATAGAATTAGCATAAAAATATTATTCAAATCTCGATTATGATTGTAAATGTAATCCTTGGTCCATCCCTAGTATCAGGTGGGATGACACTGACAGTTTACTCCACGTTCACTTCACTTAAGTTTTCACGGTGAGAAGGTTACAGAATAGCACTGTAAAAACTCGGTCTAAAATCAATAGAGTCTAACATAATGAATAACAAGTTATAATAAAACACACTGACGAAACTAATTACGTTATTCGCAGGCGTCATTGTATATGGAATTGGATGACTTATCGCATTTCACTGAAATGCAGCATAATATATACATAGGTACATTACACTTTGACACCTTTGAAACTTTTTCTATTTTAGGCGTCGAATTAACAGACCATATTAGCAACACCAAACTGCGCTTCAAAACACAGATTGCTGACTTTGCTCAAAAAGCCGCAAAGTTGAAGTGGGACTGGGCTTTTTTTTTTTTTTGGATGCGAATTCATCAAATAACTTCTCCCGCTCTGGGCGGAGCGGGAGGGTGTGTCAGACTCTTACTGACTAAAACCTACCCGTATTCCATCCGTGTCTGTGTTGCGGGGGCCTCGGTAACCCATTAGTACCTTCCCGCGACCGCGGCAGGTATCGGCCCTAGTGGACCCCTACATTTGTGCTGACGACATCTCTTTGAGGCGCGCGTGGAATACAACGCGCCGTCGACCCGGGCCCGCCGTAGACCCGGGCTGGTCCTTACCGGACGGTGAGCTACCCATTGCTCACCGTCCGCAAGCCCGTGCCTACGGTGGCCGGAAATCCACCCGGGATTCCCGACGCCCAGGGCGTCTCCTGCGGCGGCTAGGGGCGAGAGAGCGCGAATGTTGCCTTTCCCTCAACCGTCCCGCCTCCTCTTTCGCAAGCATTACTGCTTCGTAGAAGGAGGTGACGGCTGCCCATGCCCTCTCGTTCCGTACCATGGCCTGAACCAGGGCCGGACGCGAGAGATCTTTGCCGCCGATCGCCTCCACGAGGACACGGCGGTGCTCTGCCCAAGCCGGGCAGACCTCCACCGTATGCTCCACCAAGCGAGACTGGGCTGGCGACGTCTACCGGATACCCACTGAGCTGTGGGCCAAAATAGTCACTATGTGGAACCCTGAAACAGCTAGAAGGTGTCGCGGTAGACCCCGTAGAACATGGCGGGACGATCTGGATAAAACGAACGACCAGTGGTATTAACTCTGGAGCGCAAATACTGGTAGTCATGGGGAGAGTCCTTTTCCCAACAGTGGGATGATATATACTAACAGTAACAGTAACAGATGCACACATAAAATACATAAACCCACGCCTTCTTCCCATGGGGGTAGGTAGAAACTATAGAACGCTACCTGCAACACTCCTTACATCCTCCTTTTGCTTCGTTTACGTTCATACGCTGGTTGCGAGTACTACGCACCTGACCTGATATGTACCTCTAGGGCGTCCGTTAACAGCAGTTACAACAGTAACCCACAATCTAAACTAATTGATCGAGTGAGCGAAGCGTCTCAGCTTCAAGTCTGGCAAAATTTGCTTTCCTCTGTCAGTTTCTCGTCAAACAAATAGTTTTCTGACAGCTGCGCGCACAGATTAATTTAGGCCGGCGGCGCGTACGTCGTTCTCGTCGCTACGGAATGTTGCCATTTTAAATATTTGTATTTATGTTATTCTTTCTTTTAAATACTTGAATTTATGTTATTCATATTACAATCTCACTGTGTGCTGCACCGGTCGACGTCATCACGTCAACGCCGGCTATCGCTGAAAATCAGCGCTGGGGCTCTGTCTCGCATAGGGTCGCAGCATTATGCTGAGCGTTGGCCGTTTTGCGTAGATGTGACGCATATTCTCCCCCAAATTGTTTCTTTCTTGTATTTGTGTTCCTTCTTTGCGTCATGTTTACATCAAACTAACGTGTTTTCTTTCTTTCTTTCTTTCAGTTTGTTGCTGTATGTTGCTCTACAAGTCGAATTTTACAATCTAGACAAAACTTGGTATACAAGTTTTACGACTCTATAGATTTTTTTTGTCATCGGGGATTTTTAATTGGAGGGGTGCTTCCTCCAAAAAGGCGCAAAAAGGGGGCTACTGGGTATCTCCGCCGTATGAGTTCTGATTTCGATTGTTCTTTTTTTATTTGATAGGTAGTAACTTTAAGTTGATATCATAGAAATATGGTGAAGATCTGATGAGCATCTTCGGCGTGATGAGTAGAATAGCTTCTCAAAATGCAGTAAGTTGCTCACTTTTAGATTTGTACCATTGGAATCGGCTTTAACTACTAGGTGAGGATTGATGGAGCACCTGGAACCACCTTCTCATCACAAAACTATTTATAATAAGATCACTAAATGCCGCTACTGTGCACCGCTAGATCGCGCTGTCGTTGTGCTCGCCAAATGGTTAGGTCCTGTCGACCATTTTGTGTGACTGAGTTTTGTTAGGTGTAAAGTAGCTTCAAAAGTATAGTCTCGTGTTTAACAGATAGTATTTGGTTAGTTGTGGGTTAGTTTATTTCTATTTAATTATTGCCATTTAATTTTTTTGGCTAAGCGTGGTAGAATCAATCAGTTTACTGACTGCTTCGACTACCCAGATCAACAATGTTTCGGTACAGCTACGACTACTGTCGTGTATGGCACGTCGAATGGAATTAGTTTCTAAAACTTCGATGTTGACCTATGCTTACTATATGGCGATAGGTATTACAGGATATGCCTGCAGCAAATGCAGAAATTGGCTCCGAAGGAAGTGCAGCTTTGTTCGGACAATCTATTGTCTCCTATACAAATCAAATAATCTTTAGTTGTATATTAATTGTTGCAAAAAAGTTTGTGCTCGTTCGCAAAACAACTAGTATATACTACTGCCATGAATTTTTTCACATATGCAAAATTCAAAAACAACAATTTAGCTGGTAGGGGGAAACACTTGACTCTAACAAAAATAAGCCGTTTAAAGCTTAATATTACGCAAACGCATCCCTGAATCGAAAAATAGTTTAAAAAAATAGAGTTAAAAATACAATCCCCATTTTAGGCGAAAGAAGGGTACCCTAAAAAAAACACGAGATTTTATTTTACCACTTTGTCACTATGATTAACATGTATACTCATGCGAAATTACCGCTTTCTATAAGATAATAAAGGTAAAATCGTTTGTAAGAGGTAATTTCTGGCAGTACTAATCCGCTAACAAAACATTTTCACTAATAAAAAACCTACACTATTGCAGAGTGCCATTGTTAAAAGTAAAAAAAAGTCTAATTGTTTATTTCAAATAGGCACATTAAGGGCACTTTTGAACGTCAAAATTTACAAAAAAAAAATAGAATTGATTCTAGTCACCCCTTCCAAAAGGTAGTTTCGTATGGAGAAGAATGGGCAAGAAACTCCACCGTTACTCTTTTAAAATATTTTACAATATTGGATTGGTTTCGTAAGACTATGGAATGCCTTGTTATTATTATTATATTCCTGTAAATAAATATATCATTCATTAATTCATGGCTTAATTTATATTTTTTTTTTAAGAAATGTATTATTTAAGTTCTATGAACAATTTATTGTTTTAATAAATAGTATCGGCTCCATCAGCAGCTGTGACGGCACGTAGTCTATCTCGCATAGATGCGACAAGGCGCGCGCAATGATCAGTCCCACTGATATCAACCCATACCCGTATATTTACAAAAAAAAAAAAAAATATCCGTGCACAATGTGATCTAAGAGCCGTCGAATATATTGAGAATCGTGATATAGCACTAATATTCAAGCCATCTTCATGGAGAATACATTACGATACGTGTGACTTGAGTAGTCCATCTTTGCACGCCGTGCATGAATAGACTTACTTACTCGTATGTCACGAGTATCGTATACTATTTTATAGCTCCTTTGACATAAAACCGCTGTAATTTTTATTTAATAAAAACATTTATTTAAAATAGTATATTATGGAACAGGAGGGAAGTAAACCATTTCAAACCGCATGACAAGCAGGCGGTCAACACGTATACTATTCAAACCTGGGCTGGGAGTTCGGGGAGCGGAGCCCCTGAAGGACACTCCTAAACAGTGAATTTTAGGTGTTAAAAGTCACGTTAGTATAACACAATTACAATATCAATACACGCCGCAGGACAATTACTCGAAAATATTTTGAAAAAGTTCACGGTCACGGTTAATTAGAGGTGTTCCATGAATTAGCACTCAAGAATCCTGGGGGTATCAGGTCAAACATTCGAAACTATTTAGAAAAAGGTCACGGTCAAGGTTAACTAGAGGTCATCCATAGGTCAAACACTCGAAAATATTTGGGAAAAGGTCATGGTCAAGGTTAATTAGAGGTTACCCATTAATCTGTACTCAAGAATCTCGGAGGTATCAGGTCAAACACACGAAAATATTTTGATGAGGTCACGGTCAGGGTTAATTAGAGGTCATCTGTTAATCTGTACTCAAGGATCCCGGGGATGTTCACACAAGGGAGGGTGAAATTTCGTTATTTTTGTCCTAAGACATCTAGTTTTGAAATATTAACAAATATCTCAAAAACTAGACTTTGAACTTAGAATCCCCTTTTTGAGTTTTTAGCTAAATACTCAAACAGGGGATTCCCAGTTAAGACGCAACTTACGATTTCACTTGTCTGAATTCATAAATGAAAAAATTCGTGGCGTGAACTGTACATCCAACAATATTTTGACAAGAGTCAACGACACAAGGTGATGTAGGCGCGAGACTAAACTCGGAACTAGGGCTGCCATCTTGTTCTGTCAAGACACAAAGATGCTACGGCCACATTGTCGCGCAAATATTCGTGTTGCGTTTTAGCTATAAAACTACAAGTTACCAACCAAGTGATATAGTTCGGCGTAGATTGCTACGGTGAACTATATTGGTCACATTGTCAAAAAAACTTCGTTTAAAATCCGCGGGGAAAAATAATAGATTCATTTTCGCACGGTGTAAAAATGGACTACTTAAGTCACGGAGAACCGTGGCTTAAGTGCAGGTTTAGGTCACACAGTGCTATAAATAATATATCAGCCCTTTGTTGCAGGGTTAAACTTGCTATTTTTAGTACAATCAATCAATTTTTATAATATTACACACCTAATATTTTAGATAAATGTATTTTTAATAAAATATGCGTTAACAACTTTTAAATTAAAGCAATGTGTACAATTCTAAATTATGAAATGATCATCAAAAAGTAATTAATATTTTTTTTTGTTAGAATCTCTTCATAACTATGTATTAAAAAAATAAAAGTACCTAGGTACAGTATTTTAAACTTTTCTGCACACAGTGTGATAAAAAATCAAATTATCTTGATAACTGATAAAAAAAAATGACTCTACCTAGATAACAAACATGTTTCGACATGTTTCAGACATGTTTTGTTAACTATTTTGTTTACTTTTTTTGACAAGTTTTCTACAAGTTTTGTACACAACTAGTCTATACAACTTGTTTTAAGTGTAAATGATAAACAAAATTAGACACAACATGTAGGAAACATATTTTATACCTTGGTGTAAAGGCGGGGTAATAATGAGGAGTCTGATAGAACAATAAAAGAAAATAATTAAATCTTACCGCACAAATCATAGAAAATATACTGATATGTGTCCTTCATCTTCCCTAAAAGCGCCGCCATCTTGACTCAAAAATATACTGATAAGTCAGACAATTTTTTATTCCCGTACAAGAGAAATTAACCAGACCTTACGTTACACAACTAAACAAGAACTAAGCCAAAATCATCGCGCATTCATTATATTACCAAGTAAAATAAGCTAAATGAATTCCTTGCATCTAATTATATAATACCATGACTTGCTAAAGCGTTTGTAAAAGTAAGTTAAGTACTGAAAAAAATACATAATAGTATTCAATAGCGTCACTCATGATACGCGGATACAAAATATGTCTCCTAATTTCTAATTAACCGACTGTCAAGGAAGGGCTATGTTTTTCGCACAAGATACGCTCTTGTGTATATCTGTGTTTGTTTTTTTGTAAATTTCTTTATTACGTCGTATTTTCCAAACGATTTCGACACTTAAGGTATCGTTATATTCGTCTTAAAAACCCAAGTGTTCTTAGAAAGGTGTTAAAAAAACATGCCAGATTTTAGGCGCAAAATAGTAATACGTTAATGAAATAAAAATTCAAATCATCAAATAACTTCTCCCGCTCTGGGCGGAGCGGGAGGATGTGTCAGACTCTTACTGACTAAAACCCACCCGTGTTCCTTCCTGTTGCCTGTGTTGCCAGGGGCCTTGGTAACCCTTTAGTACCTTCCCGCGACCCCGGTAGGCATCGGCCCTAGTGGACCCCTACACTACCGTTGACGACATCTCTTTGAGGCGCGCGAGGAATACAACGCGCCGTCGACCCGGGCCTGGTCCTTACCGGACGGTGAGCTACCCATTGCTCACCGTCCGCAAGCCCGCGCCTACGGTGGCCGGAAATTCGCCAGGCATTCCCGGCGCCCAGGGCGTCTCCTGCGGCGGCTAGGGGCGAGAGGGCGCGAAATTTTCCTTTCCCTCAACCGACTCGCCTCCTCCTTCTCGAGCATTGCTGCTTCGCAGAAGGAGGTGGCGGCTGCCCATGCCCTCTCGCTCTGTACCATGGCCTGAACCGGGGCCGGACGAGAGAGGCCTCTGCCGGCGATCGCCTCAACGAGTACACGGCGTTGCTCTGCCCAAGCCGGGTAGACCTCCATAGTGTGCTCCACCGTGTCCTCCGGGCGATCCACACAGTGGTGACACCCGGACGTTTCTTCCCGCCTTATCCGACACAGGAACCTCCCGAAGCTGCCATGTTCGGTGAGGACCTGCATCAAAGAGGGGACTTATCGCCGCAATTGTGGCGTGGCTATCAGACTTATCAGCACTGTAAAGCTTTGGCATTTTGAGGTCACATTTTGGCCTCCTCGATGATAAAAAGTTAGCTCGTTAGCTGGTCACACTGAAAAGATCTTACTCTGAAGACAGTCAGTCCATGTTATTTAGAAAAGAATTACGCACTTTTATCATTTTGCGGAGCTAATCTATTTACTTATCCCATATGTGAACATCTGACTGGTTCAGATGTAATATCTCCTCTGTATCTTATCCCCTATAACAGCTACTTTTGACTCCTAGGCTTATAATTAATATAGCGTACAAGAAACTAAGCTGACGCACCTGTCTTAACTATTCCTGCAGCAATTCTACATGTAAAGTAGTATTCAGGTTTTAGATTAATATTTATCAGTTCGGTCACTTTAGTGACCGTCACTTTACTTTTACTCGTCAATTATATTTTAAAAACAAAAGGCCGAAACGAACTCAGAAGTCACAGTCTCTTTTAAAGTCCAGGCATAACCTTGGCTCAATTATATGAAGACCATGTAGATTGGTATCTGAAATAATATTTTAAGGAAATAACCTTGTCAGTAATCCTACAGCTCAACTTAGAACTTAAGGAACTCAACGATTCGCCAAACAATACCAAAGAACGAACATTTGGGAAGACCTCATAAATTACTCTAACTGCCAGACCATGATAAAAACTAAGAGAAAAATAAACAATGATCCACATAGTCTTCACATTCACAGTAATATAATTAATTTAATTATAGGTTATTAGCTATGATTAAATTAATTATTGTGAAAAAACAAAAGTACAAAGTAAATATTCATGTCATTGTATACAAAGGTCGGATTTTTGAGACGGGGCAGTAAGGGCAGGTACCTTAACCTTTGAAGCTACAGGCAAACAGCCACTTCTGACTTTTCTAGTTCTCAAACCTCCATTAGTTCAGTAGACTTTTTGATCCTTTCAAGTAACAGGTTTGATTGGCGTCAAAGCCACCCATTATCTTGCTGACTGTATATTTTTGACAAAATCTGTGAATTTAGATCAAAATGTCTCAAAAGTTATGGACAGTCTTCTTCTTCTGCGATAACGGTTAAGTTACCTGTCTTTACTGCCCGATCTCAAAAATCTCTCACAGAGAGGAGGCCTGTGTCCCAGCAGTGGGAACATTATAGGCTGATTATGCTATGCATAAATTACCCAAACTTATCATTAAAACTAACGGAGAAAGACAAAAAAAAATATCCCCATAGTTCTCACATATTTATTTATTATTTATTTAATTCCATAAGCACAAAAATATACAGAGGTGGACTTAATGCCATAGGCAATATATAGGTAGGTAGGTTACTTATATGCATGTCACAAACATCAATAAAAATGCCAATATTAATTCTAAAACACTTAGTATATAATAGTTTCTGGCTTGGACCCGCTTAATAACATTACATTATTAACATCGGAGTAGCTTAGTGAATCCCAAGCTTTTTTGTCGTCCAAGTCCAACCTTTAACTTTATAGAAACATTTTTGACAGAGTTTCTATTTGATAAATTATTTAAATTTATTGAGGTTCAGTATTTTCACATGGCTTGGAAGATTGTTGTAAAAACGTATACTTTGACACTTAACTGAAATACATTATTTAGAGCCTAGTCGTGGGCGCAATAAGTAAATCTTTGTTTCTAATATTTATGCTATTAAAGGATAATCGGTTGATTGCCATCCTGATTTCCTGGGGGAAAGCATTCCACAGAGAGATACACTGAATGAAGAAGGAAGAATGAATGAAGTCTGTGCGATGAGGGTCATTGAAGAAGACGATTGTGAAATGAACGTAGATTTCTATTGTGGTTGGCGCAAATGTAATGAAAGTCGAGGCTAGATAACTGGAAGAAAAGGGAGAGTCAAGAAATGAACACAATCAACACATGTGGTCAGTGCCCTTTGCTCTCTATGCTGTCGTATGGGATGCGCAGAGACATGATCATATTTACGCAGATTGAAAAATAATCGAATGCAGTTATTGAGAAGACGGTCAAGTTTGTCGAGAATATCTGCATTCCCGCCATAGTAGCACATATCACCATAATCGATGATAGGGAAAATTAAGGACTGCACAAGCATCGTCTTCGTACTCGATGGTAATAAATTTTTCAACCAGTACAGAGCCCGCAGCGTTGCAGTAACTTTCTGGCTTGCCCTAGCGACTTGAGTACGCCGGGTTCAGGGTATTATTAATTTGCAAGCTTGGTCCTTCACGTCAGTGCTAAAAGGAGCGTTCGTATCATTGAAAACCAAGGTTGCACCATCCGCCTTGCTAATACCACGAGGTCTGCCAATGATGATCGCCTCACATTTCGTAGGGTTTACAGCTACACCAAATCTATCTGCCCAGGTTTTTATGGCTATCAAGTCACTATTTTATTCCGTCGATAGCGTCAGGTAATTCATCGACCTTCCCTTGACGGTAAAACTGTAAATCATCTGCATATAGATGATACGCACACTGAAGTTCAGAAGTTATAACATTAATAAAAATATAAAATAGAAGAGGAGAAATTATACCACCTTGAGGAATGCCAGTATATATTATATACGATAAATAAAAAAGGGCCAAATATTAAGCCCTGCGGGATCCCGGAACAGTGACAATAGAACCCGGGATCGGTTGTCGTTAACGTCCACTCTTTGGATCCTATTATCGAAATCAGAAATAAGAAAATCGAAGGCAGTGTTTCTAACATCATAAATACGGGTAGTCAGAATAAATACGGGTAGTCAGCCTTTTTTTTGGGTGGGAAATCATCAAATAACTTCTCCCGCTCTGGGCGGAGCGGGAGGGTGTGTCAGACTCTTACTGACTAAAACCCACCCGTATACCTTCCGTTGCCTGTGTTGTGGAGGCCTCAGTGACCCATAAGTACCTTCCCGCGACCCCAGCAGTCATCGGCCCTAGTGGACCCCTAACTTTGTGCTGACGACATCTCTTTGAGGCGCGCGTGGAATACGACGCGCCATCGACTCGGGCCTGGTCCTTACCGGACGGTGAGCTACCCATTGCTCACCGTCCGCAAGCCCGCGCTTACGGTGGCCGGAAATCCGCCCGGGATTTCCGCCGCCCAGGGCGTCACCTGCGGCGGCTAGGGGCGAGAGGGCGCGAAATTTGCCTTTCCCTCAACCGTCCCGCCTCCTCCTTCGCGAGCATTACTGCTTCGCAGAAAGAGGTGTCGGCTGCCCATACCCTCTCGCTCCGTACCATGGCCTGAACCAGGGCCGGATGCGAGAGATCTCTGCCGCCGATCGCCTCCACGAGGACACAGCGGTGCTCTGCTCAAGCTGGGCAGACCTCTACCGTATGCTCCACCATGTCCTCCGGGCGATCCGCACAGTGGTGACACCCGGGCGTTTTCTCCCGCCTTATCCGACACAGAAACCTCCCGAAGCTGCCGTGTCCGGTGAGCACCTGCGTCAGGCGGAAGGTGAGGACGCCGAGGCGCCTCTCTAGTCACTCCTCAAAGAGGGGACTTATCGCCGCAATCGTGGCGTGCCTAGCACTGGGTTGCGACAACTGTACTCTCCATGTCGCCATGAGATGCCGCCGGAGCTCCGTCCGCTATACCGCGATTTCTCGCGGCACGGGTAGTCAGCCTAAAGTGACAACCAGTCTTACAATAGGGTATTACTCAGTAGTTGGGTTTTGGAGATCAAATAGGCAGTCGCCCCATGTAAAATACAGGTAGTCACCTGCATCTGGTCAGACTAGTAGCAGACCCCAACGGTCAGGAAAAGATTAGGCAGATTTATTTTTGTCCTATTATTAGAAAATATAATTTCTGTTACAAACACACAAATGTCAAATCATCATGCAAAGGCGAATATTTGGATAGCATTCATTCATATATTCAAATGTTATTCGTGGCATTTACAAACAGACTCTTTTACATTATTTTGTTAGACGTAATTTCGCACGTCAATAATTCTCTGATGGTACTTCAAAAGATCGACAAACTTATCTAAGTGGCAAAATAGTAAACTAAAACGGACTTTACTAAACTTCTTAAACTACCTAGAAAATGCAATGAGCGTTTCCTATAATAGCTGAGCCACATAGTGTCTGCAATTTACCGGCGAATGACGTCACTAAAACGTGAAAAAACGTTTTCTAGGAAAAGTCTCCAGTGTTTTGCTAGAAAACGTTTTTTAACACCGTAGAGTGAAACCCCGCTACCAACATTTTCACGACACTGCGGCCGTCTCTGCGGCCGTTGTGTGGCGGCTACTGCTCTACAAGGAAACTGTAGCTTTATGATTTGACGTTTTGGATATTTTTTTGCAATCAGCGCCCCCAAGACTCGCATACATAAAGTCTATAATAATTATCTCTGTTACTTACGATTTTTTGTATTTACGTGTATCGTGTATAACTTTGTTAACTCCAGTGCACTAAAAGTTTAATTATTTTAACCCCGATTTCTACGGTTGCGTCCAAGTTTCATATACTAAGAAGATCTTCCTTTGGGTGTGTGGTTGGAAAGCAAGGAAATAGAACGTTTTTTATTTTGTTGCATCACTATTTACTTCCAAGGAATCTTAATATTGTAGTGAGTATTAGTGCAACATTTTCCATTAATTTTGATCTGTCAGGATTTCCGTGGACGTCGGTGAGAGGTGCAGTGTTAAAAAATAATTATGAAAGAAAACAGCATATTTATATAAAATTACCCATGTATTTCAGATACTCTTAAAATAACAAGCCTTGAGTGTATTTGTGTTTGAAGTCCATCTTCAATTTGTTTAATTATAAATGTTCGATTATTTATAAAAATACATTTAGAATGTATAAGATTGAATACCATTACAAAAATGCTATATTTAAATATAAACCTCGACTTATGGTCCATAACTTGAGTTTTGGTTTTATACATAGAATTTAAACCAAAATGATAAACATGTTTGTAAAAATCTTAAACTTATGTGTAAATGTGTGATCTGACTTATCAAAAAACATCGATTTAAAACGAAATGTCTTGAACATAAAACAAAATATTTCAGTTTAAATACATTTAAAAAACACCAGACTTCCCACTCAAGTTGGATTCAAAAAGAACTTAGTTATAATACATTTTTGTCGGATCATAAAGAAATCAAAAAAAATTTTTTTAATAAATTTAGTGTATGCTGTTCTGTACTAAATGTTAATAATATATCATTATCATGCACCGTATCAATGTTAATACAAAGCCGCCATATCAAAGAGCAAAACGCATTTTAAATAGACAATACAAAAATAATATTATCGCAGTTCCAACAAGTCTAAGTAGAAATAAACAATTATACTCTATATAGAAAACAGAACAGCTATACAGCTGAAATACTCTGTGGTAGCCATAGGGTGGTCGCACATCTGACAGAAGATGCGTTACCTATCGTCGGTCGCGTAACGCCAGAACGGACAAGTAGATAATAAAACATTCAATCTTAAACACTTAACATGTGATGTGATGATACATTAGGGCGTCAAGCGTACTAACTGGAAGTTAACGAAGTTACGCCGGACATATCTTCCGTTAGATGAGCGGCCATCTTTAATCGATCAAGACTAAGGATTTAAGTACTTCAAATTTGATTCTTAACTTAACCTTGAAAACTCGAGTAATGCTAAGTTACACAAACATAATAATTTTCACAGCATACACAAATAGATACATACATTTTAACAGTCGAAAATAGGGCAAATATCAAATAGTTCCCATTGATATAATAATATATTATACCTTTACCAGTAATTAAAACTATTTGTACAAATATACAATCATTAGCCTATATGAAATGGTGGAAGTCTATATGAATGTCTACTAATATACTTATTTTATACGTTGATGATTCTGAAAATTGCATGTGCTGACTAAGAAGTTTTATACTTTTAAGGATGAGGAAAGAGAATTAATAAAAATTCATCATAGTAAAACTCGATAAAATAGAGGTTTCATTAAGCGTAAGGTAAAAGTTTATCAAGTAACCCATGATATAAGTTCATGGTTTTAATAATAACTATCTAATCAAAAAAGGTACTCTAAAATAAAACCATTTACACACACATTCTACAGAATCCAAAACACATAGATCTATCACACAACAAAAGCCAGTCAGAAACCAGCAGTAACAAACTAAGCTAAAACAATCACAATAATTAAGTCTTTGTACTAGCATTCTTTCGCTTTCCCATTGGCAGTGACCTGGGTATTTTGAGCAGCTTTCCTGTTTTTGACGTAGTTATTATAGTAAAAGTTACCAAACATATAAAGGAAGAGACCAGCATTGAGGGAGAGTAAGAAGTTGATACCCTTAGGGTAGTTGCAGTCACTGAACATGACTGTGAAGTTGTGGTAGAAGATGATGCAGAACTGGATCTGAAAAACGAAAAGGACAAAATAATATGAGAATCATATTCATCTAAAAAAGTTTTAGATAAAGCATATTCTAACGTCAGCTACAATAGAATAAAATAAACTGGTTGTAAGTTTGGTGTTGTAATATTTAAACTGGATATTAGACAGATTGGGGGTTTGCATATCTCATCCACAATTTTGGAGCATCGTATATTATGCCATTAATTGATGTTTCCAAAGACAAATTACTATTTACTTATACTTCACATTGTATACTTATAAGATGAGATAAGATACCTAGCATTTTTCCAGCGACTTCGTATGTTTGCAAAGCTGTTTGTTTACACAAGGAAATTCGTGTGCAAAATTTTAGCTTTCTAGGACCAAGGGTTTGAGCTGGTAATTAATATTACGAAATGATAGAATAATTATTTTCCTAACCAATTAGTATACTACTGGCACCAGGTAGAACCAGATGTGAATAATGAATCAACTTACCAGCTGCATGGTAGTAAGATGTTTCTTCCACCACAAGTACTTCTGGTACTGTGGTCCAAGACCGGAGATCAGGTAGTAAGTGTACATGATAATGTGGATGAAGGAGTTGATCACGCCAAGGAGAGTTCCGTGTCCACCTGGAATTATATAAAATATGTAAAATTACCTAACAGTTAAAAAGACTTCATAGAAACCACTTTTATAATGAATATAAGTATTGCTACGATTGACGATCATGTTCTCAAAAATAATCTCTTTTCATTCAAGATTGGCACAGCTGCATTCTCAAAAGATGCATCAATCAATCAACAGATACAAGAGTCCACTACTACGCACAAGACATTGGAATTTCATTCTCTGCTTACTGCTACTACTCTACTTATTCTTCATGTAATATTTGATGTAACAAAAATCATAACAGGGATCCACAGCAAAATTTAACACACCTGGCAAGAATTTTACACCGATCCAAGCGCAGATGGGCATCATGAAGTGATGGTACAGATGAAGGAAGGTGATCTGCCTGTTCTTCTTTCTCAACACAAAGAAGATTGTGTCGAGAAGCTCAATAATTTTGGCTGCAAAGTACCACCATACTGCTGCTGCCATCTGCAAAAAGTTTTAAGAAAGCGATTAACAATTGTACAACATCTAAACCTTCATGAATTCTGAATCTGTTCGCTAGTGTTAAAAATCACTATTTTGTAGGCATTGTTTATTCAGTATGCACAATGTTTATGAAACGTAAATCTTCAGAAGAGGTACTTATACTTACTCTGCGAGCTTTGGGACTGTTTGAATAATCTACAGGCTGGCATGAGAAGTTGTAGTCGTTCAACCATCCGGCGACTAAACCCTGTAAAAGTAAATTAATGAGCATTTTAGTCATGGCAAACGTTGTCAAAAAGTTATTTAAAAAAAGTTGCAGAACCCTTCTGTTTACTTTTGCCACGAATTTTGTTTCATTGGCTCCATTTTCATTTAGACATGACTTATGATTTAATATGAGTCATCTTGTCATCTTACACGTATGCAATTTAGTTTAGAGAAAGTGTCATTGGTGCCGATTCTCTTGTTCACAAACTAAACTAAATTTAAGATCTGTGCATCTTTTTCTTTCTATTTCGTTAAGAAAAGGACAGAACATAAATTTATTTTAGTCCTGTCAAATTAATCAGCGCTTGACGTAAATTGACGTAATTTTAGTAGGCAAGTTTTTAAACACGTCTAAATTTGTATGGAGTAGTGACACGCGCTGATTAAACTGACAGGTCTAAACTAAAATGTATCTTCTGTCCTTTTCTTAATGAAATAGAAAGACAAAAGATGCACTGAACTTAAATTTAGTTTATTTTGGGAATCGGCACCATTCTCTGCCTAAGCAGTGCGTTACCACACGCTTACCATAACCACATCTACCTCTAGTCTACGTAGAGAAAGTGAGTAAATTTGTTTCTTATCTTTTGACATCACACCGTAAAAATCTTTCTATAATCGGGAATATTGCCTTTCGTTTCTTCTGTTGCTTCTGTGATCATGCTACACGTGCAGGACGTAACGGTAAGTTACTTATTATCATACAACGTGAGGTTTTATAAATTTACTCCAATCACTAAAGCATGGGAATACTTCATCATGGTCATTCTTGCAGCGGTTAATAATGAGGAGATCTAGTTGATTAGGATTCATGACCAAAATTCGTTAGGTATATCAACTTACCTCATACACCAAGTATATGCTCATCAATATCTGTGACACATTGTACAGGATCATGACGTTCTTCAAGTCATAGGGTTTTCTGTCCCTCATATACTTGGGGCCGACTGAGTTGCAGAAGTACAAGTACGTTGCGAGGATGGTCAGCAGAGGGCCTGGTCCTGACATAAGCCACCAGTTCTCTGTCCGAGGATCTGGAAAGAGGAAAGCATTTTGAATAAGTATTTTGATGTAAGGTAAACATTTAATTTTTTTAGGTTTCTGTGTACAAAAGGTGCCAATGGAACACGTATAATTAACCCTACACGTCGTCTGTCAGTATAATAGATCGATAAATTGTTGTGTGTGTCTATATGTTAATTATTCAAGAACTCCAAATAGTTGGTTAAATTTAATGCTGCATCCACTTATAGTTTTAATTTTTTTTTTTTTCATTCAGATTTATAAAGCGTGTATAATATTGATATAAGTTTGTTAAACAGCCGTAACGTAAGCGTTTATAATTTTATTTTATAAAAGACTAATACTATTTATGTTATAATATTTATGTAACTAAATATGGAAAGGGGATAAAGAACATTAAATGTGTTTAAAGAGTGTTTTCATCTACCAACCCGCATTGGGCCCGCGTGGTGGATTACGGCTCGCTCCCTCTCACTAGGAGGAGGCCTGTGTCCCAGCAGTGAAAACATTATAGGTTGATTATTCGTACAGAGTTTCTTTACATATTTTTGCCAAAGTAAAGACCTTTGGAGTTAAACAAAATCAAAGTCATTACAATTGAAGCTTAATTTAAATACGCAGTAATTATAATGCAGGAATGTATGTGTGCGCCGAATAGACTCAACATTTACATAATAATTACGTCAAACAGAGAAATGCGTCAATACATATTTCAGCAATATATAATTAAAATGTGTGAAAAACGATATTTTACGCGAAAATGAACCAACCATTCATGGTTCATTCATATGAATGAACCATTGTTCAATTTTCATTAAAAAAAACTCTTAGTGTTTCTTGGAAGCAATTGAACTATGGAGCTAAAGCTTATTTGGCGCTGTCGTGAAGCACACAATACCTACTTATTATTTTTAGAATTAATTAATACTTTTCTTGTGTTTGATACTAATAATTTTGTATGTCTGAGTCCATACTAAATTATTTAATGTATTTTCCTTTCCTTTTTTCTTTACCACCATAAATTATAAGGGTGTGCCTTTTTCCATTCCTCTTCTTCTTCGTAGAACTCTTGTTAGAGCGGTCGTGGTCTTTATGTAGTGGTCTTGTCCAGAAAGTGATGTGATTCGCCTCACGATTTCTTGCCATCTACTCTCTTTTTGTGTTTTTAGTGCATCATGCAAGAGATCGCTCACTGCGGTTTTAATTCGGTCAATCCATCTCATGGGTGAGCGTCCACGTGGTCTAGTGCGCTCCACTGTATCCTGCATGAAATGGTGCTCTATAGAATCACTTATCATACACTTCTCTGACGCATTTGTGGATGCACGTTTGGACCAGAAAAGACAGACGCTTTTTGATGCCGAGTTCTTGGTGTATAAGAGGTGTTGGTGCGAAACTCGATCCACGATACCCCAAGCATTTTTCTCCAGCACCACATTTCCAGAACGTCTATCTTCTTCTCGATGTTACGCAGCGTTCACGTCTCAGCAGTATATAGGAACATAGGGAAAACCAGTGTTTTTACAAGCCGGATCTTGGTGGCTTTTGTAATATCTCTGTTCCTCCAGACTTTTTTTAGATTGTCCATCGATGATTTAGCTATCGTCATACGTATCTTAAATGCTTCCCTTAAGTGGGCACAAATACAGGCTTCTGAAAACCCAATTGTAAATACCAAAAAAAAAACTCCTAAAATAGTATCGAAACCAGGACTCGCGGGAAATATTCGCGCTTGCAACCACTATAATACCGACGAGAAACTCAGATTTTCAAACAATGTGGTTATTTACCCCTCTTTACAAGCAACGCTACTGTAAAGTGCAAGCCACATA
Source organism: Atethmia centrago (assembly GCA_905333075.3). Classification (NCBI taxonomy): domain Eukaryota; kingdom Metazoa; phylum Arthropoda; class Insecta; order Lepidoptera; family Noctuidae; genus Atethmia; species Atethmia centrago. The sequence continues at coordinate 29,270,141 of HG995374.1, forward strand.
GCTTCGCAATTTTAATAAACATTCGATTCCAGCCCATATTTATCGAATAATTTCCAACAAGTGCATTGGTTAAAGTTTTCGTATGTTCCCAATTATAATTTAATTCCAAATGCAGGAAAATACAGCATTCAGTAATAAGTTTGTTTGGAAGCGATGTTTATGAACTAATTAAACAACTGCTCTCTGATTGATCCGATATTAAAGTCGGATTGCATGGATTTATTCATATTTTATGTACCTAGACTACATTACATGCTGGAGATTACATTATATTTCTTAGCGCAGTGATGGCCCAGTGGTAACGGCACCGACTTACGAGTTGTAGGTCGTGGGTTCGAATCTAGGTAGGCGCTTTACTTTGTGTAAATAATTGCATCACCACTGCTCTCAAAACGGTTAAGGAAAACATCGTGAGGAAACCGGCATGTCCTAGAACCAAAAATTCGAAGACATGTGACATCTACCAACCCGTACTGGGTCCGCGTGGTGGATTATGGCCCACTCCCTCTCACAGAGAGGAGGCCTGTGTCTCAGCAGTGGGAATATTAAACTGGAAACTGAAATATGATAACTATGAAATAATTTTAAGGCACTGACAAGACCCAATTGACCAAAATAGGCTTCTCTTAAGACAAAAAATTGCCAAATCTGTATAGTTTGTGGTAGCGGAAAAATATATGTTAATTTTGAACATATTTTACAGAACTTGGTTGTTACCAAAATACGTTTTGAAAAAAAATCTCGATACAAACTAACGTTAAGCTAACCTCTTACTTGGAGTTCTAATCCAAAATATCTGTATCAAATATCAACATACGTTACGTATGTAATTAATAACAAGAATGTCTTATTTTAATGCAGAACTTGGTAGTTTTTTATTTTCGATTACTCAACTTAATTTTGAGTAAATAGATAATTGCTTATTATTTTGCAATAAATTAAAAGCGTTGTGTCATCGCGCTTCTCTTTTTTTTTCAATCTGACAGTGACCGCGGTTTAGGTGTTGTCAGCGTCTTAATAAGACATGTCACTGTGGTACAGCTCAGTCGGTTTTAGAGCAAACATATTGCAAGGCGAAAAATTGATAGCTGAGGACAAAACACATGAGGGCAAAAAGTTGATAGCAGAATACATAGGTTCGGCATTTTTTTTTTTTGGGTTGGAAATCATCAAATAACTTCTACCGCTCTGGGCGGAGCGGGAGGGTGTGTCAGACTCTTACGGACTAAAATCCACCCGTATTCCATCCGTTGCCTGTGTTGCGGGGGCCTCGGTGACCCATAAGTACCTTCCCGCGACCCCGGCAGGCATCGGCCCTAGTGGACCCCTACCTTTGTGCTGACGACATCTCTTTGAGGCGCGCGTGGAATACAACGCGCCGTCGACCCAGCGGATAGGTGTGGCATGATGAGAGAACACCGATATATTTGACAAGTTTCAGATAGGCCCCGTGGTCAGGAGCTTACTCAGATTTCAAAAATGGACAACAAATAACGTGATTTTCAGAGCCGTTGATTTTTTTATGATTGATCGTGTGCGGCCTAACCCATTATGACTTAAATAGCCTATCAGGGATTTGATTATTAGTTTTCAAAGCCGTCAGATGAGGTCAATTTTTAAAAGGATTTTCAGGGAAAATAAAAGTTATTCTGTGCAATTGTGTATCATGTCCGGATAGTGAATATGTGTATAAATATCTGACGGAGCATTTTGGCAAATTTAACGAAATTTAATTGATTTAGGACATTAGGTACCCAAAAGTGGTTATAATTTTTCATTTACCTCTAAATCTTCTAACCCAATAGCTTTGCTTACTGTTTCATGTTGAAGCTAAAATGTTTGTAGATACTCGTATATTCAGACGTTTGGAAATAGTTAATATTTTGAAAGTAATGATGATAAAAGTTGAATGGAAAAATTAGAGCATTGTCGAAATACACCATAAACGGAGTTGATTGTTTAAACATTTTACTATGTCATTAGTGACAGTAAAATGTTTAAACTTAGGTAAACGAATTATTTGAAAAACATCCTCATCTTATGGGCTACCCAAGGAGCTATCAACATTAAAAAAATATTCAGAGGTGGCACCCGTAATTGTTTGATAAAACTGGCAAAGATGGAAATTATTCTATTAAAATCATTTCTAGAAGAAATTTACTATATTAAAAACATCAACAAATAACTACTGCTTCAGTACAAATGATTACAAACTTATAACTTACAGTCTTGTATTATATACTCAGGTAAGCTAATTTCAATACTACCTCAATAAAATTTTAAAATAAAGCTGTTTCTGTTATTCTCAAAAATCTAGTTCCACCTAATTCGAACCTGAAAATTGAGCGACTGACAAAAATATCTATATTTCTAGAAAAAAACATCTTATAATCAGGTTGCATTAACCCTGTGCACTTGCTCAACAGAGCCGACTTCCATCCAAACTATTTACCTACTAGAGATAGTATTAAATAAATGTTTTATATACTTATTGATCGAATATTTTCATCGATGTGTTCATGCCAGAAATAATTTAGATGTGAAAACGAATAAAACTATACTGAATATTTTTTTACATAAAGTTAAAACTCAACAGTCTATCAGTTTTGGCGCTAGTAGAGCGATTTTCTTGAACCCCTACAAAAAGAAACCTAGCAAAATATGTACCAGATAGGTTTAGTTACTAACAAGAATAATGCCCAGGAATATTCTACTCGTAATAATCAAAATAAGTACTGTGTTTTTGTTGTTGTTAACAATCAACAACCTCTGCTTATGACACAGTCATGTGACTCAAGATGGCATCACTACAAATGACCATAACAATACGATCGAGCATGCGCCAGCGCACCGCCACGCACACAAATATGGTTATTATTGTAATCAACAGGTGTTGTTTCCGCCTTCTTTAGACGTAATCTTGGATTGATTTAATAATCTGGATATGAATCTGTCTGCTATTATTACGACCCTGGCCTCAAAATCAGTATAAACCCTAAAGTCTATGAATCTAGATTAATTTTAGCATTTTTATATTTCTCTTTAATATATTTGTAGAGATTCCATTCATATGTTTTAGAAGCACGGTGCTGAAATGTAATTTTTCCTTTAAAGACTATTGCAGTTTCAGCATAGTTTTTGCAATTCAGGATCCTTGTGTCAGAAGCATGCTACGCTGTCATCACTATACTTCATACCAGTCAGAGGATTTAAGCCGTTATCGCGTGTGGTCCTTAGAGTTTAAGGTCTGGTACTGTTCTATCCTAAAATTACCAAGGATACACCAGAAATTGGTTGGCAAAGGTCCAATGAAATTCGCGCCTTGTGAAAAACTAAGAATACTTTCTACAAGACGGCATTAGTAAACTGTATTTATAAAGGCGCCAAATATTTTACTAATGAATTATAAATTACACACATCACATTCCAGGTACCCCAAGGATTTATGCTAAGACAACTCGATATCCTAATTTTTTTTTATGACGCCATTGTCACCCAAGGATTTTTAGTAACGGATTTCTAATCATACGCAGATTGAAGACTGGGCCAAAACAATGACATGCGTAGACCTACCACTAAGAATGTGCTTAGAAATCCCATCACGTAGTGACTATAAATATGTGGGCAACACCAAACTATTAAACTGCCTTAGCCCCTTTGTTCACACACGTTTTTCTTGCCGTGAAAAACTACGGTTTATTCGCTGTGTGTAGGCACGGTCATCAATGTTGTATGGATCACTATGGAAGCTAGTTGACAGACTCGTTTTTTCGGTAAGGCGGCGCGGCGGCGCACAGTGCTCTAAAATCGAGCTCCATACTCATAGAAACATTAAAAAAAAACCGGACAAGTGCCAATTGGAACTCGTATGATAAGGGTTCCATTTTTTCATTCGGACGTATGGAACTCTAAGATATAGAAAGAATATGATAAAAGCAGAGGTTAACAATATAATATAGATAACCTCACATAACATTATTGCAGCATCTACAATTCTCAAAATTGATGTCATTATGCAAATCTTAGCTAGACAGAATTTCGCATTCGTCAGCGAGCATGGTAGCGCGAATAAATTTACAATTTGCGAACAGTTAAAAGATCAATCAATTTATTATCTATTGTTACTTTGGACATTATGGTATATTTTGCGCAGCAAGCATTTTTATTACTGTCGATATTATTTTATCACAAAACACGTAAGTAGCCTCATCTACAAACTTGATAAATCATACACCAGCATGATTACGAAATAAAAAAAATGACAATTAATATGATTAGTAGGTAACAAAAACAGTTGCCAAAAGGTGTTCCGTAGTAAACAAGGAATTCTTATAGTTTCGCCATGTCCATCTGTCTGTCTGTCTGTCTGTCTGTCTGTCCCGGCCTAGCTCAGATACTCTTATTATAGAACGCTGTAATTTGGCATGGGTAGATATTAATCACGCCGACAGTGGTAAAATAAATATTTGGAAAAAATATTTTTGTAGGTAAAAAAATCATCCCCACTTTGCGTGGGAGGTCTATCCCACTGTGTGGGGTATTGCTGTATAGGCCGTTCAAAAATATTGCGGGTCTGTGAAAATCATTTTTCGATTCAGGGATCCGTTTGCGTAATATTAAGCTTTAAAGTGCAAACTTTTCAATTTCGATAGTTAGCTAAATGGTTGTTTTTAGATATGTGAAAAAAATTGATGGCAGATAACGAAATAAAAAGGAAAACTATCACAGCTAAGTAGGCTTTACATATTAATGAGTAATAGTCGACCAACTTACAGTTGGACAATTAACCGTGACGTATATCGATCTATGGGAGAACATGTTTTTCAATTACAATGTTAAGTTTGTGTTTGAGATAGATTCAGCCCAACTATGGACTCCCTTCATTGCGCGTGGTCCGACACGCACTTGGCCAGTTTTTTTTAATAAAAAAAGATCATCATAGATTTTAAGGATCTTTTTACAAAACTATTCTCTTCTGACGGCGGGCCGAGCACTTGACTAGACGTGGTGATGGCAAGTAGAGCAGAGCCCTAACGGAATGTTTGCAGAGAAACGGTAGCAGGAGCGTTGGCAGACCAACAGCCAGGTAGGTGGACGCCCTACAGAAGATCGCAGGGAACACCTGGATGAGACTCGCACAGACCAGAGACGCATGGAACAAAAAGGAGGAGGCCTATACTCAGCAGTGGGTGGAAAAAGGCTGCCGGTGATGATGATGATGTGGGGAGACGGAAATGTGTAGACAGGAAGTTACAGCTTGAGCATGGAATGAGTACCTAAGTACTTTTTAATAGCATGGAATTTGTAAGTACTTTACAATAGCGGAATTAAAGTAGGGCCAGTTTAATAGATCACATTTGACATCTGTCAGTGTCAATAGTTTATTACCAAGTTGAGATGTCAGATGTTACACATCATAAGCGACTTCTGTAAGGCTCGCTTTTTTTAATGAACTATGTATTCTATTCTGAAATGTTTGGGTTTTGTGCACTGTTAAATTTAGTTGCCTATACTCAACGGTGCGTAAGCCATGATACGTGTCAAAAAACACGTAGGTTTGTAGTTTTTATAATCGTATAACTAGCCTAGCCTTTTCACAACTATTATGGGCTTCCGGTCTCACCGGATGCAGGTGAATACCAGTATTTTACATGGAGCGACTGCCTGTCTGTCCTCTACAACCCAGTTACTGGGTAACACGATACCCCTTGGTAAGACTGGTTGTCAGACTTTTGGATTTCTGACTACCCGTAACGACTGTCAAACATCTACAAATGAGAGCCGGGACCACTTAAGAAGCCGACAACACCTAAAGCGCGGGCACTGTCGGACTGCATAGAAAAGAAAGAGAAGCGCGATGACACAACGCTGGTAATTTATTGCAAAGTATGAAGCAATTATCGATATACAAAAAGCTATAGATTTTATAAAAAAAATAAAACACTATTATGCTAATATGTTGCTATTTTTAGAGGTATCTTCGTGATTTTTTTCTATCGTATCAAATTAGTTATATTACCTATGTTTTCAACACACTTTCTACTTAGAATATATCCTTAAGAATATCATATATTTTTCTGATTTTGTTTACTGCAGTGGATCATATACTTTAAGGCATTATAAAACATATAAAAGTTGCGTTTAGGTCCTGTAGTCCCCATAACTCGCTTTTTAAGGCACAGAAGAGTCTTGATATGTAATGGACACATCGACGAATCGATCGCGGCAGACCGTTTTTACAAAATCATTATAATTTAGTCTTTATTTGAATAATTTACATAGTGAGACAAATATAAAGCGGTACACACTCAGTTACCTGCGTAAAATAAAAAATAATTATTTAAAGTCTGTTGCGCACGTGTAATCGCGTACAAAAGTGTTGTATGTTATTTGTTGATAGCTCTAATAGCTTTTCAAGGTTACTTTGCAAATTTTCGTATTTTATTAGGCGTTTAGGCCGGCAACACCTACACCGCGGTCACTGTCGGACTGCATAGAAAAGAAAGAGAAGCACGATGACACAACGCTGGTAATTTATTGCAAAATATGAAGAAATTATCGATTTACAAAAAAGCTATAGATTTTATAAAAAAATAAAACACTATTATGCTAATATTATGTTGCTTGTAGAATAATCTGACAAAAAATCAGAATGATTGCATGTATTAGTATGGTCTTTAATCGTTAAAAGAAATTTTTAGAGGTATCTTTGTGATTTTTTTCTATCATATCAAATTAGTTATATTATATTTTCAACACACTATCTACCTACCATATATCCTTAAGACTATCATATATTTTTCTGATTTTGTTTACTGCAGTGGATCATATACTTTAAGGCATTACAAAACTTATAAAATTTGCGCTTAGGTCCTGTAGTCCCCTTAACTGCAATAGCTTTTATAGAGAGGAGGATGGGGGTTACGTATCTGTAGTCTTCATTTATTTTTTCTACTTGTACATTTAATATGTATGAATTTATGTATTATTATTCAGGATATGTATATATCTATGTATCTATTCTAGTGTATTGTTAAGTTATTATTTGCACCAATGACAGCCCCACTCTATGTCCAGGCAAATCACTGTCCACTCCAATGTTGCCTGGAAGAGACCAGGGGGTAACCATCACCTCTTATAGCAGTATTATTATAATATTACTTCACAGTGGGAAAGTGATGGAGCTATACGGGACTTATAGCTCCATCTCTTTCTCACGCTGAAGTAATATTGAAATAATACTGCTATAAGAGGTGATGGTTACCCCCCTGGATGTTGTATTGTTTGATTTATTTTGTTATGTATTTTTGAGGTGTATAAAAAAGTTTATATAAATAATAATAATATGTCAAAGAACGTTTTATTAGTAAGAGGAGGTAGGTACTACCTAGACATCCTTACTAATCCATGCTTAATAATATAAATTCGAAAGTAACTCTGTCTTTTTGTCTATCTGTCTGTCAGTCTGTCTGTCTCTTATGTTACCTTCTCACGCCACCACACCAACCACTTGACGGATTTCGATAAAATTTGGCATGAACTTAGATGGCAACCTAGGGAAGGACATTTACGTTTTGTCTCAAAACTCATCCTAAACAGGGGTGATGTAGGGGATGAAAGTTTATATGGGAAACTTAGCATTTCTTATGTTAGGGATTTGAAAATTAAAATGCTTTTTGTAAGAAATAAAAAATTACGTGTTTCAACGTTTTTGTGAACTCATCCCAAGAGAGTACCTAATATATGGATTTTTGAAATTCACTTTTCTTATTTTCTTTACCTCTTGATTTAAGGAAAGTCGAGTCCGTATCCTGAGGTAATATTTATTTTAGTGGATGTTTTTCGTTAAAATCGGTCCACCCGCTTAAAAGTTATATCAATTTAAAGTTTTAAAATCACTCAGCTCATATGTAGGTATTACGTGGTCAATAGCGGCGTCACTGAGATACGGTGGGGAAAGACATACAAATAGACAGACAGACGGACATGGCGAAACTATACGGGTTCCTTGTTTACTACGGAACCATAAATAAAGATTATTTGCATTTATAATCTGTCTATTACCTTTTTACGCTTTAACGGCTGGATTTGGATGATAGGTAGATATACGGATAGGCCATGAACTGGGTTAAGGCATAGGATACCTTTTATCTCGGAAACACGTCCCCGTGGGATAATCTCCGACATCCACGTGAGCGAAGTCGTGGGTAGAAGCTAGTATTATAAATGCGAAAGTGAGTTTCTTTGTTTGTTTGTTACACTAAAACATTTGTATGAAACTTGGCACATGGGTAGACCATGATCTGGTTTAGAACATAGGATAATTTTTATCTCGGTAGTACGTTGGATAATTTCTGACGTCTAGGCAGGTGAATCCGCGGGCAAAAGCTAGTAAAATAATAACTGTCTCTAAACATAGTGTAGGTTGAAGATTGAGATTGTTCTGCCCAAATAAAATTGGGCCCAAACCCAATAGTTCTATCTATGGTATTCTGAATAAACAGTAGTCGGAGGACCAACATTTTGGTGTAAGTAAATAATATTATAAAAAGATCCGCATAGCAACTAGATGTGTGAAAAGATTACAAGAACTCCCATTATATAAACTAAGCCATTATCACAACAACCTACTAAATGCTTCCTTTCAAAGGCTGACATATACGACGAAACGTAGCATGATTTTTGTGCAAGAAAATCTATTCGAAGCCCGGGCGTTACCACTGTGTGGATCTAATGCAAAAACATAGAGTACTTCTTCAATCTACACACATGAAAACATTTTAGTTAATTAATCTAAATATACATTTTTATTTTATTTCAATAAATAAGGCAATTTAAAAAATACCATGGTCCCTAGACACTTTTGATGTGTGTAGATCAACGTACCTTTCGTGTATAATGTACTAATTAATGAGTAAACCATTGCGTAATATTTGTTGAACTATTGACATAGATAGGCACTTGTATCCGCATGTTTTCATGATCACGGTCAAAGAGTGTGATTCAATAAAATTTTGAAGTAAGAAACTTCTTTATGCACGTTGGGCACTTTTAGGATGGGGAAACCATCACGCTTAGATAATATATATAGGTATATATATATATATATATATATATATATACATATATATATACATATATATATACCTATATATATTATATATATATAGGTATATATATATATATATATATATACTGATATTTACAAGGTTGTGAAGCTAAGAAGTTTTCACTTGTAACGTGCAATCCTACGACTGACAATTTTTTTTTTAATTAATTCACGTTAGGTCTATCTGTCTGTGTCTTTTGCACTTAAATATCATTTTTTAGGGTTCCGTAGTAAGCAAGGAACCCTAACGGTGTTAATACAAAACAAGGATTTCTTTTGACATGGTTTAAACCATCGAGCTAGTTTTTGTAATAAGAACGTTACTGTGATTGAAATGCAGTTCTTTATACAAAACTTACTATTTAGTCCGGTACTAAGTTGACAGTTTGGCATTAAGAACTTTAACGTAGTCGGAATAAAGTCAGAAATTAAAAAAATGGCTCAATAATTTAAACCTGGGTCTGAAGATAATCCTTGTTTTGTAATAAGACGGTTATAGTTTCGCCATGTCCGTCTGTCTGTCTGTCTGTCTGTCTATCTGTCTGTTTGACCCCACTGTAGCTCAGAGACGCTTAGTACTAGAAAACTGTAATTTGGCACAGGTATAGATATTAATCACGCCGAAAAAGTGCTAAAATAAAATCTTGAAAATATTTTGTTTTAGCGTAACCTATTGCACTTATTGTGGGGATGATTTTTTTTTCTCGGTTACCCCCCATGGTGTGGGGTCTTGTTGGGTAGGCCGTTCAAAAATATTGCAGGTCTGTGAACACCACTTTTCGATTCAAGGATCCACTTGCGTAATATTTAGCATTAAAGTGCTAATTTTTGTTAGAGTCAAGTGTCTACCCCCTCCCAGCTAAATGGTTGTTTAGTTAGGTGTGAAAAAATTCATGGCAGTAGTACAAATAATGAAATTTAAAAAAAAAAACTATCACGGCTAAGTAGGCTTTACAAGTTAACGAGTTATAGTCGTCCAACTTAAATTTGCAGTTGGAGAATTGACCGTGGCATATATCGTTGTATGGGAGAACAGGTTTTTCAACTACAATGTTAAGTTTGTCTTTGGAATATTTTTTTTATTAAATAAGTAGTAATTAAATCATGATTAAAATTTAAAAGCACTCATTTTTGTTTCCCATGCTCTTCAAACATCAAAATCATAATATAATTTTTAGAGCTACCGTATACTGGTCAAATGCATCATACATGTTTGCACGATGGACATCATTTCCAAAAACTCATTGAGAATTGGGTAACCCCATTATTTTCATATCATAATTATTTTAATCACCCATTATTGCATACCATAAAATAATAGGTACCTAGGTATTTAGCAACCAAAACTATGTAGATACATGGGTAGCTAATGCAGAATCATCCTTTAGTATTCCCACTGCTGGGACACAAGCCTCCTCTTCATGAGAGGGAGTGGGCCGTAATCCACCTCGCGGGCCAGGTGATCTTTTTTTTAATGCAAATAGAAATCATTATTTATTTGGAGGCTGTTAAAATACCCACATTCTTGTTAAATCAAATTTTTTTTCAGGGTACCGTAGTAAACGAGGAATCCTTATAGTTTTGCCATGTTTGTCAGTCTATCTGTCTGTCTGTCCCCACTGCTAGCTCAGACACTTCGTACTATAAAGCTGTAATTTTGTAATTTAGCATAGGTATACATGTTAATTACGCCAACAAAAAGGTAAAATAAAATCGTGAAAACAAATTTTTTTTCTCGTCTATCCCGTGGTATGGGGTATCGTTGGATTGGCCGTTCACAAATATTGCGGGTCTGTGAACACCATTTTTCGATTCAAGAATCCGTTTGCGTAATAGGTATGTTTTAGAGTCGAGTGTCGTCGTCCCCTGCCAGCTAAATGGCTGTTTATGGAGGTGTGAAAAAAATTTTGGCAGTAGTATATACATATAATGAAATTAAAAGGAAAACTATCACAGCTAAGTAGGCTATACAAGTTAAAGAGCAATAGTCAACCAACCCAAATTTGCAGTTGGAGAATTAACCGTGACGTATATCGATGTATGGGAGAACATGTTTTTCAACTACAATGCTAAGTTTGTTTTTAGGATAAAATCATCCCAATATTGCCAAATACGGAACCCTTTATTGTGCGTGGTCGGACACGCACTCGGCTGATTTTATTAAATTGTATCATCACAACTATTTTTATCGTATTTTTTGTTTACCTGATTAATTATGAAAAAGTAAACGTAGGTATATTATCTTTTTATTAAATAAAAAACACATAATTAACACTGCCTTATTATTTCTATTCATAATGACCGTTACTGTAATTTGATTAACAAATAATAAGAATTTTTGAGCTTCTCGCAGTTATTTTTTTTTACGCAAACTTATTATTATTATATAAAAAGGCTTGGGATTGAGCTACTCCAATTTTTACTTACTGAATGTGGTTTATTTTTTGTAACAATTGAAAGAGTTGCCAATTTGGGTTCGGCATATTTCATGAAGAGAGCAGTAGTGGCCCAGTGGTAAAAGCTCCAACTTACGAATTGTAGATCGTGGGTTCGAACCAGGCAGGCGTTTTTGTAAATTATTTCATCACCAACCAAATGTTCTAGAACCAAAAATTCGAAACATGTGACATCTAGCAACGCCATAGATATAAAGAAAGAAGACTGTTTTTTATATTTCTATAACCAACGCGCAGGGCCCGCCTGGTAGATCCACCCACTCCCTCTCGAAGTGCCCTGTGTCTCAGCAGTGTGAATAGTATAGGCTGAAAGCTATATTACATAAACGGACGGCGTTGTATGTATATTGACGAATCATACAATCTGCCTGCGACATATATTATACATAAGTCCAAAATTGATCATTTTCTGTTTTTACATCATCTATACTCAATTTGTTTTTACTAAGTCTTTATTTGGTGTTTTCTTTGTAAGTCTCCTGCTGCTATAAAGACATTTAACAGTTTGATCAACAACTGATATGTCAAAAAAATAATTCTTGTTTAATAAAATGTTAATATAACTTAACATGACTATTCAACACCAACTATGTACCAAGTAGGTATACTTGTATGATACATATATACTCGTAAGTGTACTTAACTCTTTTTGACCAAACATTTAAAATGATAAAATTTGATTTTTTACATGATAAGTGTCAATTATCTTAAAAGCATTTTTATCTAAACGAGCCTCTACAAACATTTATGTTTCCGATTAGTTTAAACCTTCCGCGACGAAGCACTGTTTTGCGATTGGTCGAGTCGATCGTCTGGGTCGCTGCTAAGCTCTTGATTGGTTGAATCATTTAGTTGTGATTTGGAAACCGGTTGCAACATGTATCGTGTACTTGCAACCAAAAACCTTAATAACACAAAGGAAAGGCAAAGAAGTGAAGGGTTGATGTTTATTCAAATGTTGATAAGTGCATCATTTTGTTTCATATTTTTTCCTGTTTGGTACAAATTTGACAAGCAACACTAACTCATAAACTATAGAATATTTTAATTAAAAAAAGTGTACTTTAAACATTAGCACAACAATGATAACAAATATCATCTATTCGGTTTATTGTATACTTATTCCGATTTTTTGTATTTTTTTCAGTTCTGGGTACAGACACACGAGTGATCCTATGAAAGTTCTGTACCCCAAATGGAAAAACGGAACGAAGGGTGTTGAACTTCATAAGGAACGAAAAAAAAATCCTCGCGGACGAAGTCGCGGGCAATCTGTTGTTCACACGCTACTATACAGCGTATATTAGAAATGTGTGGTCATATTTAAGGGTGTCTTTGGTGGTGGTACCACACCATCAAACTAAATAACTTTCTCCGTGAGACCGGTATCATAATCAGCCTATAATGTTTCCACTGCTGGAATACAGGCCTCCACTCTTAGAAAGGGAGTTGGCTGTAATCTACCACGCGGACCCACTGCGGGTTGATCTAGATGTCACAAGTCTTCGAATTTTTAGTTCTAGTACATTTCCTAGGTTTCCTTCACCGTTTTGAGAGCAGTGGTTATGAAATTATTTACACAAAGTAGAACGCTTACCTCGGTTCGAACCCACGGCCTACAATTTGGAACCCAATTGTAGGCCATCACCACTGAGCCACCACTGCTCTCCCGCATCCCGCTCGCCTGGCATCGTGATCGTAAAACTTCAATGTTTGGGACAGCGTGATGTTGATCCCATGGAGAAGTTTGTTCAATTTGGTGGTCTGCACCACACCCTTTAATACGACCACACATTCCTGATACACTGTACAACGGATTATAATTATCAAAGGATTCTGAGACACGCTGTAGGTTCCCAAATGGGGAGCGTAGCTTATTCCTTGTTTATAACAATTATTATTACAGTAAGAAATTTCTTAAAGATTAGAAATAAAAGAAAAGAAAGAAAGAAAACACATATAAATGTAAATATATTATTTAGCGCAGACTAAAAGGCACACAATATAAAAAAAAACAGCAGATAAAAAAGAAGTATTAAAAATCAAATAAAAAGTGTAAAGTACGATGTAAGAAATTAGCAGGAAAGTGTGCCTCACGGCTGCGCCAAAAAACCCATAAACATAAGTTATTTTTATAACTTATGTCTAATATAAGAAATTTTACTCATGATAATGTGTGTAATACTAATAAACGTGTTGTATAGCTATCAATATTTTAATATCTTTAACTAATTCGATTTCTTAAAGTAAACGTCAATTACAAATTTTTATCGCATTATTTCGCAAATGTCATGATTTTGCTATGGAGTTTTGTAAGAGATTAATTTTATTTTATCTTTATTTACACACTAGCACTTCACCCGTGACTTCGTCCGTGTCAATTTCGTATATTTGCGTATAAATTTCAACACTCTCTCCATCCCGTTTAAAAGATAGTTTCCATAAAAGATTGATTGAATCAGTACTTGAGCATATTCGGTCTTATTCCAAAAAGGTAATCAATCTATACTCATTTGAATCGAGACTCGAATCGAGTCTCAAGCTATATGTATTGTCTATAAGTTATATGTATCGGCTATAAGTTATATGTATCGTCTATAAGTTATATGTATCGACTACAAGTTATACTCGTATGTATCGACTATGAATCAGGCTGTTTACGTTTTCGATTTATTTAACTTAATTTAAGACTGCCTCGTTGGACTAGTAGGCGCCAGCGCTACTGCTGAGCATGAGGTCCTTGGTTCGATTCCCGGGTCAGGCAAAGTGTTATTGGGTTTTTATATCTGAAATTTCTCCGTAGCAGCCCGGAACCTGGATTTGTGCCTGGTTGATGGCAATAGGCTCGCCCCTTATTACATGGGACTTAAACGTAACTGGCGAAATGTGGGTGTACTACAACTGGTACACCTCTGCCCTACCCTTCGGGTAAAAAAGGCGTTATGTTGTGTATGTTTATTTAATTTACCAACTTTATTCTGATCTCCACAGGATTAGAAATATTAAAATGTACCCTAAGGACCCAATTATTTAGGAAATCAGCGTTATTATAGCAGTCCCGAATTATTTGATGCCTGAATGACATCCCAGGCAGCACACAAGTCAGATAACTGGCCAACAATTTAACCTTATGCAGGGTTAAGTTTATATATGTATAGAAGCTGTGTGTATTACGACGTGCTGTATTAAAGTTTTTTTGCTATAATAATGCTATTAGCTGAGTTAATTTTGTAATTTGCCGATTTTATTTCTTAAAACTGAATAATCATCAAGACCTGTTAATCAAGAGTTTGTGTAACCTTTTGTATAACATTGGTATAACATTCCACTATCAAGCATGATACTGGATAATGTATATTCTGTTCTCTTTTAGTTGTATTACACACCACATCTGGACAGTTATTCAGCTGCTGTATAAAATAGGCGTAGTTTCTGTTATGAAGCAAATAGTAACTTAACAGAAATTAAGATAGCTCTTATAACTACTTCATGCCGCTTTAAGTACGAAATTACCGTCATGTGTAGCTAACTGTGGTAAAAGCAATAGTAACAAATTCTTATGCAGAAGTTTGCAGGATATTCACGAAAAGTAGAATTTTTTTTAAGCTAGAATAACTATTCTGGGACGTTAGTCAGCATTAAAGCGGCAAACTGCGCTTTGTGGTTGTGTGAAATAGCCGCTTTACAAAAAAAAATGCTTGAACACTCCAATTCATGGAAAAATAGAAAAAGATCGGGAGGCATACGAAGAAAGTGCTAAGTATTTTTTGTTAAAAAGCTATTGAATATTAAATAATTCTCTTAATTTGGTAAAAGCTAAAAAGAACAAACAATATACCTGTATTGTGGGTTTTCATTACTATATGACTGAATCCTAATTGTTTGATTTACAGTACGAATGTGTGTGATTATAGAACAGTTATCGAAAATATGTTGAGTGTAGACTACTTTTAACCAGAGAACAACTTAATAAGTGGGCACAATAAGGTCTGTTATGCAGATATAAGACGATAAGCCGCTGTGCAATCAGATTTTATTCAGAATGAGCGTCTCCATATCGAATAACATAACCTATTATAATTATGTGGTATAGTTAAATACTCAATTTGAATAACGAAATCGGTATAATATTGTTATAAAAGTATTAAGGTTATTTTTGAACCCTTAAACTGCATAAAACATAAAAAAATATTTCACACGTAAAAACAAACCAATAGACTTAATGTTGTTTATTTCTCCAAAACCCGGCTTATCAGGTAGCGCGTGAAAAAAATATACGAAATGTATATATAAATACACGGTAAAGTTGCATGCGCACCTACAATTTCTTTCTTTAAGCATAAATAAGGCTAAAATTTACTTACGATGGGTAATATAATTTGGCCATCTAAATTATATTTCGCAGTCACCATCACAAGTACCGCGGTGTTCAGATTTGTCAATTTCAATTTAATTTGATTAACTTCTTGATAAAATATACTGAAATATGCTAAACACTGTGTATCATCTGAATATCTGAGCTTTGGAGGACTTAACCACAGTTCATTCATCATTCGTTTATCTTCTGGCTAACAGAGCTGTAATACTTGTACAGATGAACAAAATGCTTTTATGCAGAAGATACTCAGCTTGTCGTACAATTATTCAAAACTTATTGATCTGTTACGTTCCTATTACACAGCTATTAGCAGTATCATTTTGTGCCCAAATTGCTTGAATAACGTCTGAGTAAGCGCCAAATCAGCTAATTACGGTAGTCTTATTCAGCAATTAGTTTCTATGACTGCTGTTAAACAAAACTTACTCAGATGATTTGTGCTGGCTGGGATTGGCCGTGCCTGAATAACATTGGCAGTGCCTGAATGACATTGGCCGTGCCTTGAATGACATAAAATCATTTATCATTTATCATTTACTTAAAAATAAAAATTAAGTAGGACGGCATTCATAACTTATTTCGCCCGAAATCTCGCTTATTCGAATTTATAATATTGGAAGTTAGGATATCACGGAAAGCGAAAATTTATTTAAAAACTAACTTACCGCTGTTGCGTTCCATGAATTTTCGGTATGAGTCCACGAACGACATGGTGGCGTTTGGGCCTGAAAAAAGCAAAAAAAAAACTTTAAGAAATTCCCCATTCATAAATAAAACTCATTATTAATTATAAAATACATGAAAAATAGTTACATACATTTTTAATATGGTAAAAACAAAATGTATCGAAAACTTATTTTACAAGTTTAAAATTTGTGAAAAAATAAATTCATAAACTATGCGGTTTTCATAACGTAGCCTATAGTTTAAAAACTCAAGTTTTAAATTAACCGCATTTTCATTAATATCTTATTTTATTTTAAAAATAAAGGGAAAAAAATAACTACACCGCCGGCGATTACACACCTTATATTTAAAATTAAAATCACAAGTGAAAATAAAACACAACACTCCGAAAAACAATGCGGAACAAAACTAAAAATAAAATTCGAAATCGCTGAAACAACGCACTTCTCAGTCAGAGAGCGATTGGAAACTAACATTCATACTAAAATTAGCGTTATAAGTAAATTAGGGTATTGCGAAAATACATAATCAGCCTTGGGATGACACTGTGACTTGTTATACGACTTGGGGTCATTAGACAAATAGATATTGTAGTATTCAGCATTAGATTTTTCTGTTGAATTTACAGTCATGAAATAAATGATTAGCATTTTTATGTTTATCTCCGTATTTATAACTAGATTTTTTATTACACTTTTTAAATTATTGGGCTTTTTAAAAATATTTTTATGCCTGAGGAAAGTTTGGCAAAATATTTTTGTGAATCATATAATAAGAATAACAAAGCCCAATATGTTTTGTTTCCATATCCTGCACCAACTGAGGTTGTTCTGGCACTGGGATAGGTAGGTGCTAACTCCACGTCAAAGCGCGTATTTTGCGTACAGGGATAACCATTAGGAGGACACGGTGGAGCATACGGTGCCCGGTCTGCCCGGCTGGGGCAGAGCACCGCCGTGTCCTCGTGGAGGCGATTGGCGGCAGAGATCTCTCGCGTCTGGCCCTGGTTCAGGCCATGGTACGGACCGAGAGGGCATGGGCAGCCGTCACCTCCTACTGCGAAGCAGTAATGCTCATAAAGGAGGAGCTGAAACGGTTGAGGGAAAGGCAAATTTCGCGCCTTCTCGCCCCTAGCCGCCGCAGGAAACGCCCTGAGCGTCGGGAATCCCAGGCGGATTTCCGGTCACCGTAGGCGCGGGCTGTTGGACGGTGAACAATGGGTAGCTCGCCGTTCGATAAGGACCTGACCCTCTGACCTGTTTGAGGCCCGTTGTGTTCCACGCGCGCCTCAAAGAGATGTCGTCAGCACAAGTGTAGGGGTCCACCAGGGCCGATGCCTACCGGGGTCGTGGAAAAGTCTGGAAAGGATACCGAGGCCTCTGGCAACACAGGCAACAGAAGGAACACGGGTGGGTTTTAATCAGTAAGAGTCTGACACACCCTCCTGCTCCGCCCAGAGCGGGAGAAATTATTTGATAATTTCCCACCCACAAAAAAATAAGGGTAACCCGTCAGTTTGCGCCTCAATTCATTAAAAAAATAAGGGGTATCTGCGGGTTGGTTTCGGACTTTCGGCCTCTTGTACGCCTTCTACAGGACCGGGTACCCCATGATGACGAGATAAGTAAACTAGAAATTATAATAAACGCTTCTTTATTTACTTATGTTTTCACACATATTATGAACGTTAGTAAGCTCTTTTTTACCTGACTGCCTCAGGAGGGTAATGTTTTTCGAGAGTATGTATGTATGTATGTATGTATGTATGTATGTATGTATGTATGTATGTATGTATGTCTATTTCTTTGGCACGCTCTGTAGCCTAAACGGCTTGATGGATTTTAACGTATGAGGTGTCCTTAGATTCGTCTTAACTGTGGAAGTGAAACAGGCTATATAATATTTATAAATTGCATCTGAAAATACAAAAAAAAGGAGGGGAAGTTTTTTTTTTAATTAATTGCAACAATATTGGTATCAAATAAAAGCTAGTAATGAGTAATTTTCAAATATATATATTAATAAAACTAAAAAGCTTGAAATAAAATAAATTATTTAAAAAACAAAATAAACGACTGCAAAAACACATAACTGAAAAGGGAAAAACAAGCATTATAATCTATATAATTCTGGTCTTGCAGGCGGGGACAGTCGAATAACCTGAAATATGGTGTAACTTTTGATTGTCCCCGCCTGCGATACCAGAATTGTTTTTTAAATAATTTATTTTATTTGCCTAGATGTGACGCATTTTTCGCCCAACTTGTGTGTTCTTTCTTTGCGTCATAATTTTTATATCTGGATGTTATTGACATTGCAGTAAACACAACTTATATTTTTTGTATTTACTATTATAGCCTTCCAGAAAAGCATGATAGATTTTCGTACCAATTTCCTATTTTTTAGGGTTCCGTACCTCAAAAGTAAAAAACGGAACCCTTATAGGATCACTAGTGTGTCTGTTCGTCTGTCACAGCTCATTTGCTTCAATTAAAAAATCTACTGGACCGCTTAAGTTGAAATTTGGTCCACATTTGAATTTCTATAACCCAAACAAGGAAAAAAACGTAATTTAATGATTTTTAAACACGAGGGTCACTTGGGGGCAAACTAGAAAATTTATAAAAAAGTTTTGTAATGTGTACCTACCTACCATGTGATATACTCGTATATCAAATGAAAGGGCTTGTTGTAAAGAATACTATTAAGGCTCCTACATACTGGCGCGACTTGTCGCGCGACGCGACGCGACACAAAGACACCGCGTGTAGCGCTACAAGCGGTGCCTTTGTGTCGCGACGCGTCGCGCGACAAGTCGCGCCAGTATGTAGGAGCCTTTAAAGTTATTTAAGAAAATAGATGAAAGTTGACCATTCCCACCCTTATCCCAGAAACTACTGAGCCAAAAATTTTGAAAAAAGTACCTACTGAAAATAGTTCTTTAATTAAAGATTACAGGAAAACTTATAAGAAGTCTATGGTCTTAAAATAACATGGTAAATCTCTCAAAATCGTACGTACAAACTTACATTATCGGCAGGAAGTAAGAGAGAACCAGCGCTGCGGTATTTATTTTTTAAATATCGCAGCATTATGCTGAGATAGGAGCCTTTTTGGCGTCGCACAAGTCGTTCTTATTGATATTCTTTGTTGTTTTTTGTTTATTCGAAGTTTAGTTTTAAATGCTTCTTTTTTTGTTTTACTTTTGTATTTCTTGTGCGTGTCCCAAATAAAATATTTTTCTTTCTTTCTAGAACATGTTTATCAACTAAGTACAATGTTAAGTTTGTTTTTGGAATAAATTCATCTCAACTACGGAATCCTTCATTGTGGGTAGTCTGACATGCACTTGGCCGGTTTTTTTTATGTTTTTTTTCTTCTTTCCTAATGCTATGAAAAGCATTTAACAAGAAACCAATCCCAAAAAAGGTCAACCTGGCGATCATAGTTTGTGAGGAAATATTTACAGTTGAATTGTGTACGTATTACCTATACATTTTAATAGACTTCTATTATTTTACAAATACTAATTAATATAACACTTACCTACTGAACATTTTAAGACCGCACAGTTTGAGCTTTGAAGCGCGATGACACAACGCTTGTAATTTATTGCAAAATATGAAGCAATTATCTATTTACTCAAAATTGAGTTGAGTAATCGACAATAAAAAACAACCAAGTTCTGCATTCAAATAAGACATTTTTGTTATTAATTAAATACGTAACGTTAGTTGATATTTAATACAGATATTTTGGATTAGAACTCAAGGTAAGAGGTTAGTTTAACGCTAGTTTGTACCGAGATGCTTTTTTCAAAACGGGTTTTGGTAATAACCAAGTTCTGGGGAATATGTTCAAAATTAACGCCAAATTTGAAATTGTCAGCGCCTTAAGCAATATTCCGTAAGAAATATTACTTAACGATTTTCAGCTAATATTAACGATGGCGATAATAATTAAATTAACTAACAAGTTAACATTAACTATTATTATTAGTACTGCCTCGTTGGTCTAATGATTGCAAGCGCTACTTGTGAGCATGAGGTCCTGGGTTCGATTCCCGGGTCGAGAAGTGTTATTGGGCTTTTCTGTCTGAAATTTCTCAGTAGAAGCCCGGGGACTGGATTTGTGCCCGGTTGATGGAAATAGGCTCACAACATGAGACATTACACATCCTCAATAATATTATAAATGTGAAAGTGAGTTTGTTTGTTTGTTACGCGTTCACGCTAAAACGGCTAAACGGATTTGTATGAAATTGGGTAGGCCATGACGTGGGATAGGACATACGATATTTTTTATCCCAATATTCCCACGACATCGAGACTTACGGGGGTAAAACCGCGGGGCGAGACTTAAAACATAACTGGCGACATGTGGGTGAACTATAAGTACACTTCTGCCTTTCCCTTCGGGGCATACAGGCGTAATGTTATGTTATAATGTTATTATTATTACATTTATGAATTACAGAACTCTTCTTCTTTTATTTAAAAAAATATTAAATAGTAGCTTTTGTCAGCGGCTTCGCCTGCTTCGATGATTATCCTAAGAGAACGTACTTCCCGGGCGGATTTCAGGCCACCGCAGGGCGCAGGCTTGCGGACGGTGAGCAATGGGTAGCTCGCCGTCCGATAAGACCCAGTCTCGGGTCGACAGCGCGTTGTGTTCCACGCGCGCCTCAAAGAGATTTCAGCACATGTGTAGAGGTCCACTAAGGTCGATGCCTGCCGGGATCGCGTCGAAGGCCAAAAGGGTTATCAAGGCCTCTGGCAACGCAGGCAACGGAAGGAATACGGGTGGGTTTGGGTCTGAGTTTGGGTCAGTAAGAGTCTGACACACCCTCCCGCTCCGCCTAAAGCGGGAGAAGTTATTTGATAAAAAAAACCAAAAAAAAAAAAAACAAGAGAACGTAGGTACTACTGGGATAGAAAATATCCTGTGTATTAATCCAGGTTATAAACTATTTGTGTGCCAAATTCATCCAAATCCGTTCAGCCGTTTTTGCGTGATTGAGTAAAAAACATCCAAAAATACAAACTTTCACATTCATAATATTAGTAGGATGTTACAAACAAGAAGGGTATTTAAATCTACGTTGAATTGGTGCCAAAACCATCAAGAACAAATTGTCCACCCCCGCCGCGTTTGTCTGTCTGTCTGGTCGCGACAAACCAATAGACGGAGTGATTCACGAGGAAGGTTTAAGTGTATAATTTAATAAGGTTTTGTGTATATTGGCTGAAATATGGCGATTATTGTTGAAAATGTCGGAAAAATCATGCCGACTGGAGGTTTACTGGCGTGCGCTGTGTAAACTGTACGAGGTACATAAAATTTACGTTGCACATTTTGTACATCTTAAAAATTAAGGATGACCCATAGTAACCAGGTTTCAGAATTTGATAAAAATATCATTGTTTTCCCGAAGCTATTTTAATTGGTTATGTTATTTAAATTGGATTAGAATATGCCTGCCTATACATCACATAATTCAAATGAATACTTTAAAAGATATCACACATTCAAAATTACGCGTAACAAAATAATTATGGTTGACACCTGCACCGGGCGCAGCGCTAGGAGTCAATGATCTTTTCCTCGGGTATGAGATATGCGATCGCTACGTTTCCTTTTAATCCCGGTAGTACGTTCCCGTGGGATATTCCCCGACATCCACGCAGGCGAAGCCGCGGGCAAAAGCTAGCAGTACCTAATAATTTTAAAGACTTCTGGAAAGTACGAACAGCTTGAACCATAAGTCTAGCTTTCCTGTTAGCGTCGAAGGTCGTACTGATACGGCGGAGATCTAAAACCTGTTTTAAGACTTGTTTACTGTTAAATCTCCACTGGGCCCGTCCTCAGACTACGGTGAACTTGAGCGGCTTTCGTCACAAAGCTTTACAATAAGGTACACAGTAAAATAAGTAAAGGATGTATTGGTACATACGAAGTCTCCGGGACACGACGGAAGCATTGTGGGACACTTAAGAGTCCATAATACCTCAGCGCCACCTTACTCTATCTTACTCGTACGTGAGTAAGCCAGACAGAGCAGCAAATAAAAACTATCGACGCCTTAGAGCCTTCTCGGGTCCAAGGCGCCGATAGTTTAGGTATTTCTGTTTAACAATGAAAATAATGGTAATAAAAAAAAAACAGTATCTGCTTTATATTTATTTAGTTCAGTTATTAATTTAATAAGCACAGTTTCATGATGAAATTCTTTTTTTTAATATTAGCCTTTTATTGTTCAGTTAGGAGGTAACTTGTGTTTTTTTCCGTCGAGAAAATTTTATCGAATCGTGTTTTCGTAAAATATAGTACTTAACATCAATCTTCAACTTTATAATTATATTCAAAATGAATGCTACAGTATTTTCGATATAAAGTAGGATCATGCTAAAAATTTGAGGTAGTTGGTATGAATTTGCCTAGGGAAATGGCATAACTTTATAACAGTTGTGTGTCCGCACGCTTATCTGCCAAAGGGTAATATGAAGAAAACTATTCTAGTTCCTATTGTAAAAAATAAGACTTGTGACATATCGGATCAAGCGCTTCACTTTTTGTTAAATATCTTTTTGAAGAATAATGTCAAGCTCCATGGTGCTCAACATGGGTTTAAAGAGGGCTTATCTACTGAAACTGCAATTTTATGTCTAAAAAAACCGAAGGGTTCCGTAGTTGGGAATGTTGGGATGAGTTTATGCCAAAAACAAACTTAACATTGTAGTTGAAAAACATGGTCTCCCATACATCGATATACGTCACGGTCCATTACCCAACTGCAAATTTAAGTTGGTTGACTATTACTCGTTAACTTGTAAAGCCTACTTAACTGTGGTAGTTTTCCTTTTAATATCATTTTATGTCCTACTGCTATGATTTTTTCACATCTCCATAAACGACCATTTAGTAGGCAGGGGGGACACTTGACTCTAACAAAAATGAGCATCCTAGAATCGAAAAGTGGTGTTCACAGCCCCGCAATATTTTTAAGCGGCCTATCCAACGATACCCCAGACGATGGGATAGACGAGAAAAAGAAATATAAATAGAAAAATAAATATATTCCCGCCCTCACCAAAAAAAAAATATTTTCAAGATTTTATTTTAGCACTTTGTCGGCGTACTGTAATTTGGCATAGATATATACGAGTAATCACGCCGATTAATATATATATCTGTGCCAAATTACAGTTTTCTAGTACTAAGCGTCTTTGAGCTACAGCGGGGATAGACAGACAGACAGACGGACATGGCGAAACTATAAGGGTTCCTTGTTTACTACGGAACCCTAAAAAGAGCGGGACACTTGACTCTTTGAAACAAAAAATTGCTATTTAAAGCTTAATATTACGCAAACGGATTCTTGAATCGAAAAATAGTTTTGATAGACCCGCAATATTTTTGAACGACCTATCCAACGATACCCCACACCAAGGGATAAACGAGAAAAAAATAACATCACCACATTACGTATAGGTACTCGTATGTACGTAATATCAAAATTTTTCAAGATTATATTTTACCACTTTGTCGACGTGAGTAATATGCCAAATTACAGCTTTCTAGTACTAAGCATCTCTGATCTACAGTTGAGACAGACGGACATGGCGGAACTACATGTTTACTACGGAACCCTAAAAAGACTGTAAAATATTAAAAATGCAACCAGACTTTTGTTTTTGTCTGGTTTTTGGATAAACAAAGACGTTTGACATAGTGGCTTAAGACAAGTTATGGCCTAAACTGGGTGACCGGAATGTACCTAGTGAGTTGATGAGTATTTTTAAATACTACTCGTACACATCAAGTTAATTTTGTAAAATGGGCAAATGAACTGTCGGATGAGTATGTGATGAAATGCGCCACCGTTGGGGTCCCAAATAACGGTAGGAGGGGTTTCTATCGGCGTCGAGCCGACGATGAAGTACCTGGGACTCGTCCTCGACAGCCGGTGGAACTTCGTGGAGCATTTCCGACGTTTGGCTCCCAAACTGGAGCGGGCGGGCGCTGCATTGAAGTGGCTCCTGCCCAATCTAGGGGGTCCAAACGCCTCCTACCGGAGGCTCTACGCGGGAGTCATGCGGTCCATGGCCCCCTACGGGGCTCCTGTATGGGCGCGCTCTCTGGCGCTGCGGCCAGCCCGCCGGTTGAGCGCGGCCCAAAGGGTCATGGCCATCCGGATGGTCCGAGGATACCGCACGGTCTCCTGTGAGGCAGCGAGCCTCCTTGCCGGATTGCCGCCATGGGATCTGGAGGCAAAAGTCCTCGCGCACGTATGGGAGTGGCGCGAGGAGGCGAAACGCCGGGGCGTAAGTCCGCTGCCGCGAGAAATCGCGGCACAGCGGACGGAGCTCCGGCGGGATCTCATGGCGTCATGGAAAGTACGGTTGTCGCAACCCAGTGCTGGGCACGCCACGATTGCGGCGATAAGTCCCCTCTTTGAGGAGTGGCTGGAGAGGCGCCACGGCGTCCTCACCTTCCGCGTGACGCAGGTCCTCACCGGATACGGCAGCTTCGGGAGGTTCCTGTGTCGGATAAGGCGGGAGGAAACGTCCGGGTGTCACCACTGTGTGGATCGCCCGGAGGACACGGTGGAGCATACGGTGGAGGTCTGCCCGGCTTGGGCAGAGCACCGCCGTGTCCTCGTGGAGGCGATCGGCGGCAGAGACCTCTCGCGTCCGGCCCTGGTTCAGGCCATGGTACGGAGCGAGAGGGCATGGGCAGCCGTCACCTCCTTCTGCGAAGCAGTAATGCTCGCGAAGTAGAAGGCGGGACGATTGAGGAAAAGGCAAGTTTCGCGCCCTCTCGCCCCTAGCCGCCGCAGGAGACACCCAGGGCGTCGGGAATCCCGGGCGGATTTCCGGCCACCGTAGGCGCGGGCTTGCGGACGGTGAGCAATGGGTAGCTCACCGTCCGGTAAGGACCAGGCCCGGGTCGATGACGCGTTGTATTCCACGCGCGCCTCAAAGAGATGTCGTCAGCACATAGGTAGGGGTCCACTAGGGCCGATGCCTGCCGGGGTCGCGGGAAGGTACTTATGGGTCACCGAGGCCCCCGCAACACAGGCAACAGGAAGGAATACGGGTGGGTTTTAGTCAGTAAGAGTCTGACACACCCTCAGCTAATTAAAGTTTGTTAGTGTTACGCGGAGGATCACGGTTTGAGATATAACACTGTCAGTTGCTTATGCCAATAAAGGTGCAGAGAGCTACCCAACTGTCACTTCAAATGGTGGTGTTTTGAAGCATGTTCTTCAGTTTAAATATTTAAGGAGTTCTCTGTCTGTGCGTCGTCGCAGCATTGGCCCAGGGGCGTGACGAAGCGGTACGTTCACGTCACCGGCACGCGATGTAATGAGATCATGTGAGTCAGTGTGTGCACGTGGCGCGCGCTCGCTCGTCTCTTCACCCCACACCCCACTCCTTCATTTACTTGCACTTTTGTTTGTTGTTCGTTCAGTCATTCTTTCGTTACAATCACGGCTCGTGCAGACTGAGGCGATATCGCGGCCGCGACAGGCACAGTGCTGCCTATCGCGCCTGCGATATCGCGCTAGTCTAAGTGGCGTTATTAATTTACGCATAGTGTAATTGATACATTTAAGAGAATAAGTGTATAAAATCCAGAAGAAAGAAGCAAAGAAACTGCAGAAAACAGTGCAGAAAATATGATGACCAATATTTAAATTTTGATTTTGCCTACATTATCAAAAGAAATGTGGAACTACCTCAGTGTGTATGTCATAAGGTGCTGGCAGCTGGAAGTATGCTTCCTAATAAATTGAAACGTCATTTAGAAACCACTTAAAGTATGTAGTTTACAAGGAAAACCGCGAGATTTTATTGTAAGAAAATTGCGAGAACTGAAACATCAGTCGACATTTGACATCCGTATTTTCCAGAACATCAATTCCTTCGAAAGCTTTTCTCGCCTCTTTCAAGGTGGCTTTGTATTGGTAAATGCAATAAACCCCACATAATTGCGGAACCTTACCTGCAGCGATTGATATAGTTTATGTTATGATTGGAGATTTGATTCGATTTTAGTTAGTTTTAATGATAGTCTGGCATTTTGAGTACTTTATGCGGCCTACCCAAATGTCCTTTCCTTGGTATTGTTTGTCAAGTCGTTGAGTTCCTTAAGTTCTGAGTTCACGATTACTGACAAATGCTTGCACTGACTGGACAGGTCCACTCAAATTTATGTGGTTCTTTCCTCAAAAGACCATTTCAGACATGGATCTACATGGTCCTCACATGATCTGACCAAGATTATGTCTGGACTTTAAAAGAGACTTTGATGCTTGAGTTTGTTTCGCCATTTCTTCTCAGGGGTAGTCAGATAGGAAATGTCGACTTCATCTAGCTCATTTTTTTATATGACGTGTAAAAGTGATTCTGATATCCTATTTACAGAATAAACAATTTTATTTCATTTCATTTCATTCAGCGAAGAAATAAAAAATATTCATCTTTCTAGCAATACAATTAGGCGTCGCATACACGATACAGCTGTTGACATTAATGAGCAAATTGTATCAAAGTCAAATTATTTATTTCAAATAGGCACATAAAAGGCACTTTTAAACGTCAAAATTTACAAAAATATAGAACTGATTCTAGTTGCCCCCTTCCAAAAGATAGTTTCGTATGGAGAAGAATGGGCAAGAAACTCCACCGTTACTCTTTTAAAATGTTTTACAAAATGTTGTATAGGTACATTATATGTGAAGACGTTGCACCTAGAATAAAAACGGAAAAACTATCTGGTTTGATTGCCACGGAACTGGATGTAACGACGGGTGGTAATAATGACGCTCATATAATATACGTGCGGTATATGAAGAAACAAACGAAAGTGAGGATTTGTATGTTGCAAAAAAAAAAAACTAATACTTTTGCGATTTGTTTACGATCATAGATTCATACATTGGAGAAAATAACATTCAATGGGAGAACAGCTGTGTATATAGGTACAAATGGAGCTCGCGCGATGTCAGGGCAATATGGAAGACTTCAAGCCCTTATTAAAACTAAGGTTCTAAATGCAAAATGGACAACAGGACACATTGTGTCATACACAAGGAGGCCCTGGCAAAAAATATATCACCGAAATAAAATGTTGTCATGGATACAGTTATCAAAATGCATTCTGGATGCTGTTGGAGCTGCCATGCTTTTGTAGTGCCTCGGGTATGTTCGCGGACGCGCAGACTGATGGCTTCGCTGCGATCAGACCTAAGATTGCTGCATCCCTGTTGCTCCGAGTGTGTGCTAGCTACAACAGTTTCCTGGTTTTCATTGCTAGCAAACTGGATTGCCCTATCATTTACTACTTAAGTAAGCTGTTTAAGAACCTGGAACTTGGTTGTTTTTGTTGTTGTGTTGTTTAGTTGTTTGTTTTGTTAATACTACTAACATAGTGTGTAAGTAAATTGTTCCTAATGATACGAGTCTATGATACCAGAAAATAAATGTTTTATTTTTTATTCTCGGGACCCTGGGGCATACGAGGGGCCGAAGCCAACTCGCCGACGGACGCCCGTTTGACGTTTTTAATGAAATGAGGCACCAACCGACGATTATGTTCGCACTTTGCAAGTCTACCCAATGACAACCCGGGGTTGGTGTAGGACTATTGCAGTATGGGTCCAGGGACGGTGGACTCGGAGACGTCTGCCGTCCCCTATCATATAAGATCCGAGGAGGTGGCGCGCAATGTTCCGCGTGCGGGGTGTGCGCGCACCCCTCTTAGACATCTCGTGGGTAATCAAACACCTCATTCACCCCGCATGACCAGACGGAGCCTGCAGAGGCGGGCAAGCACCAGTCGGGGGTTGCGTTGCAGAGTGCTTAAGTGCCCCCGTAGCCCCCGGTGCAAGTATGCGAGGGAACACGGGTTGGCTTTAGTCAGCAGAAATCTAACAGACCCCTCCGTCCGCCCCAGGACGGATGACATCCAAGAGTATTTCCACCCCGTTACCAAAAAAAACGGACATATTGCAGGAAATGGAAACAAAGATATTGGATTATGAATTGGGTGGCTAAAGTGAACTGGTTATCTAGGACTATGAAAAGACTATGGCTCTTTGCCTGACCAGTGTTTTATATAAAATACGCAAATAAAATTGCAGTTGGTGACTTGCACAGTCAATAATGGGCCCCCGATAACGGTTTCTAGCACATAGTGTTGTAGCGACAAGGGGGCAACATATACTGAGGTGATTATGAGGTGTGCAGAGATATTCCACGACTATCAGGAAAATCCCAGAAATATGGTCAAGATCCTTACCTCCATCTTACTGGAATACTTCCTTCCTCCGAGCACGTTTGCTCTTACAAGTCTCCACTCAAGCCAGCCAGTAAAAGCAAGAATGAGGTAGGAGCTCTGTTCCTCGTTAGTGTTCACCCCAGCCGGTCAATAGAGGCAAGCCAGAGATGAACAATAAGACTCTTCCCGGGAGATAGGGTCTGTGGGGTCGCCACATGCTGCCCTGAGTGTTTCTCTATCTCTTGGTCTGGATCCTTATCCTAGACATGCACCTCATCGTCTGGCAAAGTAAACTCTACTAGCACAGACCTAGAGTTCGGAATGCGCAAGCCACACCTCTACGTCAACGTAGAGATACGGCGGTGCACTTATAATTATCATTATTAACAAGTAGATAATATTGAAAGAATTGCTTCTCCGAAATCGTACTAATGTGGTAAATTAATTCATTTGAACATTGCCGAAACTCGTCAAGTAATTATCTTTTATTGTGTATTACTTATTTGGCAAGTATCATCACGTTTAAATTAGTAATTAATGGTATATGCAGAATAATTACAAGTCTGTTCACAGATATTGTGTAACCAAGACAAACCTAATAAAAAATACAATTGTTTTTGAGTGATATTTTGTTTGAATGTGATATTTTGATTTTATTTTAACGCTTTTAAAATTACATTGGTGCAATTAAATAACAATTTGATTAAAAATACTTCTTTTAGGCATCTAGAAGTATAGGTGATCTGATTTCAATAGTGTATTAAGCAAAACAATTAACTTAAAGGCTAACCAATAAAAGTGATCTCACAAAATACTAATTTCATTTACAAAAAGTCAGTTACAACAGCACTATAATTGTGAAGAAATAAAAAGTGAACGACAATGCTGTTCCACTGATTCTTTCTTCATACTAATGCACTATTTCAATAGAATACTTAACATTTGATATTAAACCTAAATGATCTAGAAATAGGGTTAATTTTAAAGTGTATCTTCTTACGTGAGATAGGACTTTCTGTCGTGAGCACATGATTGTTGTCGTGAGAATCTGGGTAAGGTTATTAGGTCTTGTAGCACTGTCTAGTTCTTTTAGTAAATATATTAAGTGATCTACATTACTAACGTCATTCTTTTTCCTATGAAAATCGGAAATAATTAGCATATTCAGTTTATAATGTTCCTACTGCTGGGACCTCCTCTCTATGAGGGGGAGTGGGCCGTAATCCACCACGCTGGCACAGTGCGGGTTGATAGATGTCACATGTCTTCGAATTTATTGGTTCTAGGACATGCCGGTTTCCTCACGATGTTGTCTTCCACCGTTGAGTGCACTGGTGATAATTTAGACAAAGTAAAGCGCGCCTGTCTTGGTTCGAACCTACGACCTACAACTCGGAAGTCGCGGCCGTTACTACTGGGCCACCACTGCTCCTGGAACAGTGGTAGCATGCAGCCGTGCCAAATTACAGCTTTCTAATACTAAGCGTCTCTGAGCTCACAGACGGACATGGCAAGACTATAAGGGTTCCTTGTTGACTACGAAACCTTAAAAAGCGCCTTTACGTATTTCGGCTAGACGTTTTGTAATACAATTCGGCTGCGACATAATATTACTTTATGAATTTGTACTTGGACAATTGTCAAACTTAAGGCGCTGACAAGACCCAATTGACTAAAATAGGCTTCTCTTAAGAAAAAAAAACTGTCAAATCTGTATAGTTTGTGGTAGCGGAAAAAATATATGTTAATTCTGAACATATTTCTAAAAACTTGGTTATTACCAAAACACGTTTTAAAAAAAAAACACGATACAAACTAGCGTTAAACTAATCTCTTACCTTGAGTTCTAATCGAAAATATCTGTATTAAATATCAACATACGTTACGTATTTAATTAATAACTACTACGTCTTATTTGAATGCAGAACTTGGTTGTTTTTTATTTTGAATTACTCAGCTCAATTTTGAGTAAATAGATAAATGCTTCATATTTTGAAATAAATTACAAGCGTTGTGTAATCGCGCTTCTCTTTCTTTTCTATGCAATCTGACAGTGACCGCAGTTTAGGCGTTGTCAGCGTCTAAGTGGCAGTGGCCTTTGGGGCCGAAAGGTTCTGGAGTGGCGACAGCGTACCGGAAGACGTAGCTTTGGAAAGCCTCCTATAAGGTGAACGGATGACCTTGTGAAGGCCGCAAGAATCCGCTGGATGCGGGAATCACAAAACCGGTCGAAGTGGCAGTGCTTGGGAGAGGTCTATGTCCAGCAGTGGACGTCTTTCGCCTGAAATGATGATAATGATGACTTGGACAGTGTAAAAGGTACAGCCGGCCATTCAACTCTAAAATCTAGGTAAACACTACATATCTAAGTAAATTGAGTAAATGTGTAAACCATGTCACTAATAGGTACAAAGTACAAGTTTTGTATTAGAATAACAAGCTTAAACTGGTCATGTATCTATAGACTTAACGGTAAGACAGACAGTGAAATGGAAAAGAAAAACACTACGCAAATAACACCTAGAGAGAACAAATATCCCTTCATTTAAACATTTAAGGGACGGGTAATCGCCGTTGACCCTGGTCACACAAATGTGCCGTTCGGTTTCATAGGGAATATTTATTTTTAGTAACGAAAACATGAATAATAAAAAAAGGAAAAATTTACAGATAATAAAATAGTCTGTTCATAAAAAAACTACAATACTTAGATATTTTACTTACATAATTGACTTGTACGTGTTCTAGTTTAACATAGGTAACATTTTTGCATAACTTACTAGAATTATATGAATGCGTAATAATAACAGATTTAAAAGTCACTAAAATTCTGCCTGCGCCATAAAGCAAGTAATTAAATTGTGTACACACGGCTGCATATCAAGCTATACATTTCCAGAATAAGCTGATCTCGCATTGTATAGGATTTCCGTACAGTGGCTGGTCAGCTTATGCTGGAAATTATAGCTTGATATGTAGCCGTATGTACAAGATGTAAACATATTGTTTGAACACTTTTACCTATTTGACGTCTGAAACGACTTTTATTTTTGGTGTGTAAAATTACTGGGTAATAATACTTATGGGTGCATGCAACAATACAGGGGTCGCGCGGGTATTTAAAGTTAATTTATAAGATTTAAAGCGTATTTAATTAAAAAAACGTCAAAGAAATATAGGAATTTTGACCGTCAATATCTCCGAAACCAAAAGGTTCTTAACCTTCTGGTTCCGGAGATATTGACGGTATGGTCCAACACAAAACAAAAAAATAGCATCACAAAGACGCCGACAGGAAAATAAGTGTTATAATTCCCACGTCTTAGCGACTTGACAATATTCTGTATGCAAATTTAATATAAGTAGGTATATCCAGTTCAGGTCCGGATCGCGCAAGACTTTTGGCGGTCGGAACCAGAGAGGCCGGTCATTGGCTACATGCCCATCCTTCTCCATATACCGGTACCTTCCTGGATCCAACCTCGCTTCGTCTGGCGACTGGTCTGCGGCTTGGGGTCACGGTATGCACTCCACACACATGCCCTTGTGGCACGAACGTGGACCGACTGAGTCACCACGGACTTTGTTGTCAAAAAAGTGCAGGCCGCTTTTCAAGACATGCAACACTTAATGACATAATCCGCCGGTCTCTTGCCAGCATCAATGTGCCTGCTCTTCTTGAGCCGACTGGCATTGTCAGAGATGATGGCAAAAGACCTGATGGTGTGTCTTTAGTCCCGTGGAGTTTGGGACGGATGCTTGTGTGGGACGCTACCTGTGTAGACACACTGGCACCGTCCCACCTCCAACGGACTACTTCTAAAGCGGGTGCAGCGGCAGAAAATGCCGAAAATCTGAAAGTTATTAAATATGGAGGCCTTGGCAGAGAGTACAACTTTGTACCCTTTGGCGTCGAGACCCTTGGTCCGTGGGGTCCCAGTGCGCATAAGTTATTTGCGGAAATCGCGAAACGTCTAGTTGATGTAAATGGTGACCGAAAAGCTGGCGGCTTTCTCGCGCAACGCATCAGCATTGCAATTCAGAGAGGAAATGCCGCCAGCATCCTCGGTACAATGCCCCGAGGGCCTTTTTTAAGCTTAACTTAGTTTTAATTTAATTTAGTTAATGTTAATAATTATCTTGTAATTTGGTTATGTAAATAAACATTTTAGTAGGTATATTATATACAACTTTCGAAATAAATTCTTTAAATTATGGTAAAAACCACAACAAAATCCGTTGGGTGGTTTAGAATACCGCGGTCACAGACGGAACGAAAAGCGTTTTTATTTTATATTATACCTACTAGCTTTACCTGGTCTGGCTTTGCATGGGTAAGCTACCCTACCCTTCCTACCTACCCTAACTACCCTACCTACCCTACCTACCCTACCTATTCTACCTACCCTACCTAGGATAGGGTATATATCATTTCTCACCTTTTAAACTTCTACAAATATTTTAAAACCAAAATTAAGGCTCTTACAGACTGGGGCGATATCGCGGGCGCGACAAGCATATTTCTGCCTGTCGCGCTAGTCTGCACGAGCCTTTAGGCAAATCGGTTCAGTCGTTCTCCAGTTTTTGTGAGACTAACAAACGTAAATTCATTTTTATATTCGTCTTGACATTCGTTTTATCATCGTTTGCTTATAAATCATGTTACTTACTCATAGTTTGCATGTCGAACTGTTAAGGCGCTGACAAGACCCAATTGACCAAAATAGGCTTCTCTTAAGAAAAAAAATTGCCAAATCTGTACAGTTTGTAGTAGCGGAAAAAAATATATGTTAATTTTGAACATATTTCCCAGAACTTGGTTGTCACCAAAACACGTTTTGAAAAAAAATCCCGATACAAACTAACGTTAAACTAACCTCTTACCTTGCGTTCTAATCCAAAATATCTGTATTAAATATCAACATACGTTACGTATTTAATTAATAACAAGAACGTCTTATTTGAATGCAGAATTTGGTTGTTTTTTATTTTCGATTACTCAACTGAATTTTGAGTAAATAGATAATTGCTTTATATTTTGCCATAAATTACAAGCGTTGTGTCATCGCGCTTCTCTCTCTCTATGCAATCTGACAGTGACCGCGGATAAGGGGTTGTCAGCGTCTTAAGGTCACAATGTGTATTCGTAATGTTTACTAGATGGGAAAGCCAAATTAAATAAGTAAGAGGTTTCGATAACGACCCTGGGTTGTGACACTGCTCCGTGCGCCGATCACAACCCCAGCAAGTCACCGAAATTCCTTGAATTTATTCTAAAAATACGACCTGCTGTCGAAATGGGCGTTTTCTGCATTGGGTAGCTACATTCTTGATCTACACACGCATAGGCACAGAACACTAATACCCTCTTAGGGGATCCATTTTAGCGGGAAGGTACTAATGGGTCACCGAGGCCCCCGCAACACAGGCAACAGAAGGAATACGCACCCGTATTCCTTCCGTTCCGAAACTTGTCAAATATATCGGCGTTCTCTCATCATGCCGCACCTATCCGCTGGGTCGACGGCGCGTTGTATTTCACGCGCGCCTCAAAGAGATGTCGTCAGCACAAAGGTAGGGGTCCACTAGGGCCGATGCCTGCCGGTGTCGCGGGAAGGTACTTATGGGTCACCGAGGCCCCCGCAACACAGGCAACGGAAGGAATACGGGTGGATTTTAGTCAGTAAGAGTCTGACACACCCTCCCGCTCCACCCAGAGCGGGAGAAGTTATTTGATGATTTCCCATCCAAAAAAAAGGGGATCTATTTACGTAACGTGGTCGAGTGCAATGAGAGGGTTTGCTAGGAAAGCGTCGAGCCAGCCAGCGGGCGCTACGAGGCATCGCGCTGTCGCGGTGCATAAGTAAGAGTTTTTTTTTTATGTCGAAAGTGGGTATTTCAGTTTTGATTTTTTTAATAAAAAAAAATTTACCATTGGTTTAGGTAGTTAAATAAACTTAAACAAAAAGACCACGTGACGAGAGAGCTGTCAAGTAACCGAATAAACGTAATACCTGTCATTTCAGTTGTCATGCTACGTCACAGTTGTACTCTTTAATTTAGCAACGTTATAATTCGTTGACGTTTAGAAAACCTATCTTTAAAATAGACAGATTACAAAACATTATAGTATTATTATAAATCTAAGTAAAAAATTTTGCTCAAACAGTTACATTTATGAAGAGTAGTTTAATTAAGAAGAAATGATAAAGTATACTATACATTATATAAAAGTGGAAACTATAGTAAAAATAAAAAAATAAATTTAATTTGGTTACAAGTTACAACGTATTTTTAAACAATAAAGTGTTATCTTTAGATACCCTTTTTACAATTTGTTTACCTTTATTTAATTACCGAAACCAATAGAGTATAAATATACACTGTTTTTTTATTATAAAACATAAATTAGTTATTCTAGCTTATTAAACAAAAAGAAGCAAAAGCATTACTTTTTTAGCTATTTTTGTAAGTATAGAATGTACAACGCCGTATATGACGTAAGGGGAATGCTTGGCCGTCAAAATGTTAATGTATATTTTATAATGTTTATTTACATGAGTATCGGTCATTAACCGAAGCAGTGACGTTTGGCAGGATGCATTACAAAATTATTTAACTTCTATTACGAAAACTTATTTAACCATGTAATAATGTAATACACCGAATCTATTATGTAACCAGATTAGTATGTTTGATGCACAAATGTTTTTATTAAATAATAATGTTAATCTTGTATATTTGCATTATTATTTAATAAAAACTGTCTTAATAATTAGTATTTTGTTAGTTAAATTATGTTTTCATTGAATAATTTTGAGTTCACGGTGTAGCACGAATCTATAAATTACAGCAGGTGCTGAAATGTCCTAGGTCGAGTTTTGTATACCTAATGAATGACATACAAAGTTTTTTTTTTATATTTATAAGTTTTTTTATATTTTGAAAATAATTAAATCATTTAAAAACTAAATTAAAAGTGAAATTAAACAATAATTTTAATCACCTGTGAATTTAAATACAAACAAAGTTTTTGATTATTTTTTCTACTTCTAACTCATTAATAAATAACATCAATGAGGTTTTTAAAGCTATGATTTATATCGAAACGGTCCTATTATCTCTAGCCAATATATTGTTTTTCTATCACTCAATCCCTCATTTCTCCTAACCGTCACCTTACAACTTCGAAAAATCTAATTAAACATTGCAACAGCCCAATAACACGTGCCGGTGCGTGCCAGTGACATTCAAATAATTAAAGATCTCTAAAAGGGAACGTAATGGTGGACGGAGAAGGTTTGACCTCGATTTGACAGCTGGGTTTCGTATTATATGACAGTTGTGTTAGTGTTGATGGATGATGTGCATCGAGACGAAATTGCTTTGAGGAAAAGTTTGAAGGAAAGTCTGCTTTGGTGAGCATGAAAATTGGTTTTATGAACTTGAAGATAACCATGTGGTAGGCAGCAATTATAGCCTAATCAAACTTATTAAGGCGTTACTAGGTACCTTTATGCGATTTAACTCTACGACTTCCTAGAAGAGCACGCCAGATAACGTCCGCAATTTACCGACAAATGACCTCACTGAAATTATTTATAATATTAATTTGGTGTGTTTTCCTAGAAAGCGTTTTTTGACACCGTAAACTGGTCGCCACATAGTGTCCGCAATTTACCGGCGAATGACGTCACTGAAATTATTTATGAAGTAAAGATCGTGTTTTTTTTTAGAAAGCGTGATGACTCGTAGATAGATAAGTGACAGAAGTGACAGCTTGAGCATGGAATAAGTAAGTACTATAATAATATAGATTGTAAGTAGAGGGGGTCGAATGTCGACCAGCAGGCGACCACTAGTAATAATGATTACATCATAAGTATTTAACGTTTACATATTGACATTCAGTTTTAGAATTGAAAAACCCTCAGAGCGGTTCTATATACGGTGTTCAAACAAACGGAATCGTGACACAAATTATATTAGATACAGGTTGTAAATTAGCAAATAGTCTATTTACTTTGGTTTCATTGAATGGTGGATATGCCTATGTTAAACTATGGAATAAGCCATGTGGATGAGAATAAAAGTTTCCTGAAGAAAGTGAAGGGGCAGACAAATAACTTAAGACTCAATACTTTTTAATTTCTTTTTTTGTTTTCATTATTTTTATCTGTGGAATACTAGGCTTTTGGCTTCTTTGGATTAGTGCGATTATGCATGTTATATGTGCAGAATAAACAATGTTTCTTTGTAGCAAAAATTTAATAGTTTTGCAGAAGGATTTGATATGATTTTATAAAAAGTTGTATCTTTAACTTGGGCTATTTGAATGGTATATTTTACGTAGTAAAGTTCAACCGAATATAGGTAGGTAGTGCTGCTACACCCCAGTACCTATTAGAGATATTGAAATATTATTATACACGCGCCTCCCTAAATTTTTGATTAGATGCAAAAAATGACTAAAGTACTTAAAAGCTAATTATTTTAAGTACATCTTAATTACAAACAGTTTCCGTCGCCTAATCACCAAACCTTCAACTATGAGCTTGTTCGTATAGTAAAGATAAACCAATCGTTTATGCCATGAATATGATTTTTAGTAAAAATATTATAAATTTTCCTCCAAAGTTGTATTTTTAAGCGAAGCAAGTAGATTGGTATGATCTCAAATATTCTTATTAATCACACAAAGAGGACCTAATGGGACTCCATAATAATTATAAAAGCGTCACCTATTAGACAAATTATTATTAATTATAATGATCCTGGAAATAAAAATTTAAGGATTATTTTTTTATCAGAATTGGTTTTTGATTACGGGTGGTAGCCTTCCTCCCACTTTTTCTATCCTTTGTAGCCTGCATCCTAAACAAAGCGATCGTAGCACCAAGACGCAACTATCGTGTTACTTTTTTTCGGCGAACTCGAACGCATGGTCGCTTCATAAGAGGGCCTTCCGTTTTTCGATCAAATAAGTGACATAATGAACGTGACAATCGCGTATTCTTACTAACGGCCTTTTTGGTTAGAACGCGGGGTAGAATGTGTAATTTTGTGATTTGGGTACCTACTAAACATTTCTAGTTACCTATAGTTCTACGATCCCTCACTCTAAATCAAGTTTGTTCTACAGTCAATTACTTGAAACTGAATCTACAATTATTAAAACCCACAATTCACGACTAATCACATGGAGGCAAACAAAGGAAAATTTCTTAATAAAAAATGAAAGAGTACAGACGCAAACAATGAGTTATGTTCTCTGGGCGTGGTACGAACAAATTGCCCTAAGATACTTTGCTGTAACTACTACCTTGGATGTACTGGGACTCTGTATCTACTATTAAGGCACTGACAAGACCCAATTGACCAAAATAGGCTTCTCTTAAGAAAAAAAATGGCCAAATCTGTATAGTTTGTGGTAGCGGTAAAAATATATGTTAATTTTGAACATATTTCCCAGAACTTGGTTGTTACCAAAACACGTATTGAAAAAAAATCTCGATACAAACTAACGTTAAACTAACCTCTTAACTTGAGTTCTAATCCAAAATATCTGCATTAAATATCAACATACGTTACGTATTTAATTAATAACAAGAACGTCTTATATGAATGCAGAACTTGGTTGTTTTTTATTTTCGATTACTCAACTCAATTTTGAGTAAATAGATAATTGCTTCATATTTTGAAATAAATTACAAGCGTTGTGTCATTCCGCTTCTCTTTCTTTTCTATGTAATCTGACAGTGAACGCGGTTTAGGTGTTGTCAGCGTCTCAATACATAGATACTGTTTTATACCTAGGTGACTGCTCTGTTGGTCTCGTGGTCGCAAGCGCGACCGCTGAGCGTGGGGTTCTGGGTTCGATTCCTGGATCGGCCAAAGTGATTTTGGGTTTATCCATTATGAAATTCAGTGGATTTCAGAAGTTGGGGGTGTGATACCCCCGTGCCTCGAAAAGCACGCTAACCTATTGGCCCTGCGCTTGATCTCTCTCAGGTCGTGTCGGGTTGCCGTCCCATCGGACTATGAGAGTGAGGGAACAAAGAGTGCACCTGAGTCTGCGCACACACTGTGCACTATAAATCTCCCGCGCCGAAGGCTGTCTCCACTGTGATTGGTCGCCATAGCCGAAATTCGGTCTGGAGGACTATTTTATTACACAAATGTACTTTTTATTTTTGGTGTCATAGTACTGGATATGTGCCCAGCTCTAGTTATCAAATAGAGATGCTACTAGCGCCGCCATGTTGATTGTGTGAGGATTATTATGAAGTTAGTGCCCTCGCCCACGGCGACTTTTTGTAGCGATGCAGTAGCGATGCTGTCGCGCGTCCGCATCGATACAGTCGCGAAGCGGTCGCTGGCTGTGTGCCCTCGCCCACGGGCCCAGATTCAGTCGCGATGCAAACGCGATACTGTCGCGCTTCTGTCGCGATGCAAACGCGATTCAGTAATGGCATAAAAATACCTGCAATCGCTACAGTTGCAAGATGAACTCCGTTGAGGCAACATTAGTCACGTTGTGTTGTCGATGCTGTAGCGCGTTAGTAGCGCGTTGGCATCGCTTCTGTAGCGCGTTACAAATGCGACTAACACGCGTTAGTAGCGATGCTGTTGCGCGTTTACGAAACGCGCGACAGCATCGCTACAAAAAGTCGCCGTGGGCGAGGGCCCTTAAGGCTCCTGCATACTGAGGCGATATCGCGGGCGCGACAGGCAGTAATATGCCTGTACGCCCGTCATATCGCCTCTGTCTGGAAAAGCCATTATTTTGTAAGCATGTTATGTTTTCTAAAATAAATACCTATAATATCTCAAAGTCAAAATATTTATTTCAAATAGGCACATACAAGGCACTTTTGAACGTCAACATTTATAGAAAAATAAAACTGATTCTAGTTGCCCCTTCCAAGAGATAGTTTCGTATGGGTACGAATGGGCAAGAAACTCCTACCCTTAGCTTAGGTACACACTACTGCTAAGGGTTTGGTAATCAGCCTATAATGTTCTCACTGCTGGAACACAGGCCTCCTCTCTGTGAGAGGGAGGGGGCTGAAATCCACCACGCGAGCCTACAGCGGTTAGATGGATGTCACATGTCTCCGATTTTTCTGTTCTAGGACATGCCGGTTTCCTCACGATATTTTCCTTCACCGGTTTTGCTAGCACTGGTGATGAAATAAATTAGAATAAAGTGAAGCGCCTACTTGGATTTGAACCCACAACCTATATCTAGTAAGTCGGGGCCGGGACCACTGGGCCATCATTGTTTTTATCATGAATTTAGTACAAATGTTCCGTCAGAATCATGCAAGTACTGAGTCCATGGTAACTTTTTAGTTAGTAGTTAGTTTTAATAAGCAATAAACTTAAAGCTAAACGGTGAAGGAAAAAATCGTGAGGAAACCGGCATGTCCTAGAACCAAAAATTCGAAGACATGTGACATCTACCAACACGCACTGGGTCCGCGTGGTAGATTACGGCCCACTCCGTCACATAGATAGGAGGCCTGTGTCCCAGTAGTGGGAATATTATAGGCTGATTATGCCAAACTTGGCCGTATCCGACACATAAAATCGTACAAATTCCGATCTAATTTGCAACTAATCTGATGGATAATCATATCTTCAGCCTGTCCTGAACAGATCCTGATTAGTTTTTATGTTATTTTTGTCCACAAACTCATCTTGATGACCTCATTGATTTATATTGAAATAACCTTTATAGCTTTTAAATGTGAAAATTCATTAAAATGTAGTTTTTAACTAACTGCAGCTCGGTTCCAGATCGGGTATTTTAACAAATATTTTCTTAATCGAAAAACGAATTAAAAATCAATATACTTGAACTAAAGGGTCAAATTTTTAGTTCTGTGGCCAGAGTTACATATTATATACATAATTATTTATTATTATGCTCTTAAAAATGAGTACCTATATTATAACTTTAATTTTTATTACATTGCAAATTTTAGTCTAAGCGTCTCATAACTTATTGAAAAGTACTACATGCGCAATACTTAAAATTTTGTTAGTAACAATTAATAAAAAAAATTGTTATTGTGTGCAAAAACACATATCGTCACTCGGTATCCAATATCGGGAATATGACATTTTTGACGAAAGCCAGATTTTTGTTTTATTACGTTCTTCACGTCCAAATAAGTGATCCTACATTTAAATATTGGCCGTAAATTATTCGGGCATGTTGTTTTTAGTGTTACGAGTTATCCAAAACCGCGAACGTAATTTCCCGCTACCAAATCCGCGAATTGCGTCAGTTCCTCAGTGCCGCCATACCCATCGCAAGCGTAACTCATAGCCGCAAGGTTTCTGGGTAAGTTTTGAGTTTTATTGCACGTATTTCACATATTTTTTGCATGAGATGTTTAATAATGAATAATAAGTTGAAATCAACACTGTGTGCATATTTCTAAATGTACTAAGAAAAAAACGATTCCAAATAAATTGTTGCCGGATTCGTGGTTTTGACTGACCCAAGTTTGATTAAGTTTACAACATTTTGAACCTGGTTCGCGGTATTACTTAATAGCTAGCTTATTGTCAAGACTATTCAGATTTCGCAGTGGTAAACCTAGCCTCTTTTTTGCAGCGTAATGGAAGACTCATTAGATGAAGAAAATAATGTGCTCATGGGATGGGGTTCAGCAATGAAGTGATGGAACAAATTAACAAGAAATCGCGTTTGAAGAAGTTTTTCTCTTCGCTATCATCATGTTCATCACCATACAATCGAGCTGTACACAAGTCCGTGTACAGCTGATGATACATCAGATTACGTTACTAGCACTCGAACCTCCACTCGATACTCGGGAAAGTTTTCCCAAAAACAGTTGCCGAGTCAGCCTGCCAACCATCTTGCCTCAGCCTGCCTGTACAGATTTAGGTCTTCAACTTCAGTCAATTTTTTGGACACTCAATTAGACCAGCATTATCAGTTTCCTTGAGTGGCACTCCTTCCTCTAACTACCATTCCGGACCACCCTTAAAAAGAGCCTAAGTCGCAACTTATAGACCTGGAGGTCTCGCCTTAACCTATACGGATTTATTTTATAAGTCTCAGCCAAATTTTGTTGAAACTCAAATAGAGCCTCAGTCGCAGCCTATTGACCCGGCAGTCTCGCC
This sequence comes from Atethmia centrago, assembly GCA_905333075.3. NCBI lineage: Eukaryota > Metazoa > Arthropoda > Insecta > Lepidoptera > Noctuidae > Atethmia > Atethmia centrago. Next base: position 29,312,217 of record HG995374.1, read on the forward strand.
TCAGCCAAGGCACCGGTTTAATTATAACTCAAAATGTAGCATCTGATGTGCAAATAATGACTACATCTCAGCCAGAAATTTGCAGAAGAAGAACTTCTGCAAATTTAACATTATCATTAGAAGCATTTACATCTGGAAGTCGTCATGGCCGAAAAAGATACATTGAAAAAGTAAAAGGATGAATGGCGAATCTTTTTTAGGAGTTCGAAAATAGAATGATAAGTGGATACATGATATTGGAAGAAGCAAAAGAGAAATGGAACCGCATTCTACACCAGATGTATGCTTAAAAGGAGTATTTCTGACGTACTGGGAACTTAGGAAGTGGTGAAGGGCGGCCGTTTTGGGGGTCTGTCTTATGTAATTTTGACGTTCGAAAAGTGCTGATTCTCAGCTTAATTTGAATAAATGACTTTCAAATTTGGTTTAACTGCAGGGATATGTCGGAAGAAATCGGAAGGAAACATTTTAATGCTTTTAGACTGAAATTGATTGGGACATCAAAATATCTTTATCAAATTCATAGTTGACGTCATGCCACCAAAACGTAGACGTGTATAATACAATTAAATTAAAACGTAAAAGTGTATAATACAATTAAATTAAAACACATTTTAGTTTAAAATATATTATTTTATAAAGTTTTATTTGTCTCCTGTTAAATTTGATAAATGTTGCATTCGCGGTATTCGATGCCGAGTGACGATAATATGAATGACAGACATATTATTATAACAAATAAGCATAATATATTTTTCAATAAAAACAAAATACAGGTGAGGCCTCCAAAAAGGCCTTCAATAAGGATAATGTAAAATATTAATATAAACTTGTTCTAAACTTGATTTTGAATCAGGTTTATGTTTTTATTTTTTTTGAAGTGCAAGGTTTTTGGTATTATTTAGGTTTGAACTTAATAGGACTCTGAAAGGACAATGGCCAAAAAAAAACACAGCGTCGATTAAAAAAACTTATATGGTACCAACATCGCTAAATAGCGTTGAATAAAGTGTTTCCTTTGATCAAAAAGAGTTAGTGCACTATGCGGTTATGTTGCACATATTGCACCATCCAAACATCGTAACTAAAGTGAGTTAAGCACTGTGCTAATAACGGTTATTTCAACAAAACAACGACGAATTCAACGAGTGACTTAAGAATTGCAGCATCCCTCATTAATGTTTATCGAGAACCCTACCCAGACAGGGAGCCTCAGCATTTTAAAAAAAAATCACCTCGTCGTACGTTGGCAAGTTGGGCGCGTGTAATCAGCATGTTGTATTATCTCGCCTATTGTTATGCGTGAAGGTACCTAATATGCAACAACCATCTACTTTTCTAGATTCCATCCAAGTTGATCACGATAATATGTAACACCAATGTATTTTTTTGTAATAAATGTCTACCTACGCTTTTTTACATGTGTCTTTTTATAAACTACTAGCTCCTACCTGCGACTTCATTCGCGTGGAAGTCGTAAGACACCACGATATACTAAAATAATAGCCACATTTTTATAAAAAATCTGCTTCGTTAGTCTAATGATCGCAAGCGCTACTGTTGAACATGAGGTCCTGGGTTTGATCCCCGGGTCAGGCAAAGTGTTATTGGATTTTCTATGTGGAATTTCTCAATAACAGTCTGAAGTCTGGTTTTGTGCCCGGTTACTGGAAATAGGCTCGCTCCCTATTACATGGGACCTAAACATAACCGGCGAAATTTAATGTGGGTGAACTAGGGGTATGTACACCTCTGCCCTACCCTTCACGGAATACAAACGTGATGCTATATTATATTTATAAAACATACATACATAGTTACATACATGAACTCACGCCTTCTTCCCATGGGGGTAGGCAGAAACTATAGAACGCCACCTGCTACGCTCCTTACATACTCCTTTTGCTTCGTTTACGTCCATACATCTGGTCATACACGCACGCCGGTTGCAAGTACTACGCCTTTGACCTTTCTGAAGAACATCACCACAACCATTATTGTGACGATATTATCGTGGACGTCCACGTCTATATAATGTATGAAACAATGTAATATGTAATTTATTGTATCGTGGATGCAAATTGAAAAGCATTTTCATTTATTCACTTATTCATATCTATAATTGCATTCCATAATGTTTTAAAGGTGTTACGAAGGCTTAGAGCTAAGATACAATTACGGACCCTGTCGGATCTCATTGTATTTCCATAAATTTTACTTCCCCGTGTTATCATGATAATGCAGCCATGACGTGGACGTGAACGTACACGATAATATCGCCACGATAGAAATTTTGGAAGCGCACATTGATTGAATGTTATAGGTATACTTTTGTAGTCATGTTTCACGGCATCGTGTCCTATACGAGTGTTAGTTACAAATAAAAACAACATTTTACAAGAACTGATGAAAAACAAATGAAAAAGTCTTCAAAAACATGACCTAATGTTTTGCCGTCAAGAAAGACTGCGCAAGCCTTTAAACTTTCTGCCGTATTCTGTGGGTTGCAAAGATTACAATAGGAGTTTATTTTGCTTTTCTCTGGGTACGGAACCCTGAATGTGTTTAAGTTAGAAAAAAGTACCATGGACACGGTTTTCGCATGTTACGAAACATTTTGTTCATTGATGTTTATGATTTCTGAAATACTGTAATAATAACCTTCATCTACGTAACATCCCTTTACTTACATAATTATTATTCATTTTATGAACAAAAAAACTAGCTTTTGCCCGTGGCTTCGCCCGCGTGAAGCTCGGAAATTGTCCCACGGAAAAGTACTACATAATCAGTCTGTAATGTTCTCATTGCTGGGACACAGGCTGCCTCTATGTGAGCGAGAGTGGGCCGTAATCTACCACAGGGGCCGAGGGCGGGTCGGTAAATGTCACATGTGTTCGAATTTTTAGTTCCAGGACATGTCAGTTTCCTCACGATGATTTCTTGCACCGTTTTGAGAGCAGTGGTGATGACATAATTTACACAAAGTAAAGCGCCTGTCTGTGTTCGAACCTTCGACCCACAACTAGTAAGTCGCGGCTGTTACCACTGGGCCACCACTGCTCTTCAAAAGGAAACGTACGACCGAGGTAAAAAGTATCTAATGTCCTAACTCAGGTCTTGGTCTACCCATGTGCCAAGTTCGTTCAGCTGTGTTAGCGTTAAAGCGTAACAAACACATGTGTCTCACCGGCAATGGCATGTCCCAGAACCAAAAATTCGAATATATGTGACATCTACCAACCCGCACTAGGCCCGCGCGGTGGATTACGGCCCACTCCCTCTCACATAAAGGGGGCCTGTGTCCCAGCCCCATGGCTAATAAGCATATAATGCTCCCATGAACATTACGAGTATATGCTAATTATGTGTGAGTGTGCACACTGTGTCTTTGATAGATAATTATTTCGATCTTCTATTTACTTAATAAAAATCTTAAATTCACTCACTCATAGACCACGCACCATAAAGATGAAATTTTCCATATTTATCGAAGGTAAGCACTAAGGAAGTATTTAAAACAAATCATTTCCTAAAAAGGTTAAATAGATGATGAAAGTTTGTGTGGAAGTTCGTCATTTCTGCCGATGGGAAATCACATGAAACTTTTTCTTCAGTCAGTCAATGACATGTCTCATTTATGGTTATTCTTTTTCATTCCAATGACAGTACTATTGCATACAGAGACTTCGTATTGTAGTTCAGAAAATACTGATATAAAAAGGTTTGAATAAAATCGTAAAAGAGTTTGTATAATATTTATTTTACAAAACAACAACCAACTTCCAAAAAATAACACTACAAAGTGAAAAATAACTTTAAGTTCGGAAGTCGGTGTCTTTTGGATCTGTATTTTAGTTTTTTGCCACCGACTTACGAAATTAAAGTAATTTTTACTTTGCAGTGTTATTTTTTTTTTGTAAAAATATTTTTAGCTTTTTAGTGGGTCAGTTTGTAATTTATCACAATAGCTAAATTACAATAGCTTAATGTCAACAGCACAAAACCTTTTACAAAGTATTTCTATTCCCGATGCAGGGACGTTAATTGTTGAGGAGTTCTCGTGCTACCAAGAGAACTGGATGAAGATGAAGTCGCCATCACCTCCACTTCACCATATACTATATTGCGATGAGCATAATTTGCTTAGTCGCCATATTAAAGTACCTAATCGAATCGCAACTCGTGAAATACTTATTATTAAGTAGTCCCGGTGGCTATCTATGGTCTTTATCATCAGTTCCACTTCACCAAATGGAGCTTTCCGAGAACAAATACACAAGTTACTACAAAAAAATACCCAAATTGCTATAGGTGTGCCTATAAAATTTGAGGATTTCCCTCGATTTCATTGGGATCAAATTTTGACTTGTGACTTGAGAGTATACTCTTTCAAACAAATAAAGACTTTTCAAAATCTATCTACAATAATTGAAGGAAAAATCGGTGAACATACATCTGTGGAGTGGCTGTGGTACGTGTGATCGGGCCCTTACATAAATCAATCCGGCACGGTATATTGGGCCTATTAAATACTTTTTTTTTTACAATCTGAAAGTGTTTTACGTTGTACGTGACGTGCGGTATTCAATTTTCTTATTTCAATAGTTTCCACAATTGGCAGTGATACACAAAAGGCGCTGACAAGACCCAATTGACCAAAATATGTTTCTCTTAAGAAAAAAAATTGCCAAATCTGTATAGTTTGTGATAGCGTAAAAAAATATATGTTCATTTTGAACATCTTTCCCAGAACCTGGTTGTTACCAAAACACGTTTTGAAAAAAAATCTCGATACACAGTAACGTTAAACTAACCTCTTACCTTGAGTTCTAATCCAAAATATACAGTTCACATTCGTAACACTATCGAAAACATGAAAGTTTATCGATAGCAATCAATGGATTGTGTATGAAACTACACAGAAAAAGCTATGACAATAATATGCTATAATGCTGTATATGTTATACGTGTTTATGTTGTAAGCAGCACTTAAGGTTCGGGTAATCGCCGTTGACCTTGGCCATGTGCGTCACGTTTACCCCAACAACGGCGATTGCCCGACCCTTAAGAACCGCAGGGCTTAGTTGAATATGGGCGTCCATTAAGCAGATACGAGTATTCTTATACTGGGGCAAGATTTTTTTCTATCATACCAGCGGGGTAATTGTGCAATTGTGTGTCACTTACAGTAACAATGCAATAGCAATGCGAATAGCAATGCGAATAGAAATGCGAATAGCAATGCGACCAGCAATGCGAATAGCAATGCGAATAGCAATGCGAATAAAAATGCGAATAGCAATGCGAATAGCAATGCGAATAGCAATGCGAATAGCAATGCGAATAGCAATGCGAATAGCAATGCCAATAGCAATGCGAATAGTATTCAACAACTTTCATTGCGTTATTTAGTTTGTAGTGCAGACGAAATTTTCGAACATATGAAGCCGTGGATTAGCAATATCCTTCAAAATCCTTCAGATTGTGATTGATAAAAAAAAAAGTATGTTACGCAATTAGGGTATTCTAGTGCGTTCTTACTTGTATTGAATATAAATACAATATCTGTCAATATTGAATTGTAAACATTAACATAATATCCGGTACGTTTGATAGTTCAAGTGGACGCGTTGCGAGTAGCTTGCATTATTTTTTGCATATCATGCAGTTAATTGTACCAACCTAGGAATTGTTAATTATGTATTCATTTGTTTGTTTACAATCTTTAACTAAACCTGATTTATGAAATAGATGCAGATTGCTTTGCTTTACGTTTTGTGGCATGTACATATTAATCGAACACTTAATAATTTCCATTTTGTTCTCGCAAAAATATTATTAAATGATAGCACCTCTTTTTTTGAACCCCAAACAAATCTTATTTTGGAGTCCTAAAAATTCTAAATAAACAAGTAACATAATTAGCCTATAATGTTCCCACTGCTGGGACACAGGCCTCCTCTCTGTGAGAGGGAGTGGGCCGTAATGCACCACGCGGGCCCAGTGCGGGTTGGTGGATGTCACATGTCTTCGAATTTTTAGTACTCCGACATGGACATTTTTGGTTCTGCCGGTTTCCTCACGATGTTTTCCTTTACCGTTTTGAGAGCAACAAATTTTGAGAATAAACAAGTAACTGTGACCAACTTGACTGTAGCGCTCGCTCGTTGCGGCCGTGGCACACGCTCGCTTCGCTCGCTCGGCTCGCGCGCCTTCGGTCACAGCTCTAACCTAACCTAACTCGTTTGGTCGGGGTACCCTAGCTTAGTTACTGCGACTAAATGTGCGACAAGGCCAGGAAGTGAAAAAGAGGCTCAATTATTAGAAAAGTGTGCATTTTTAGAACTGCAAAAAGTTTTTAGAGGTTCGGTTAGAATTACAAAGCGGTTTCCTTTGAAATTCAATCACATTTAGGAACCAGAAGCGGATCCGAGTAGAGACGAATCTAGAGATCTAGAGAGGCTTACGATGTAAGGCCGAATTATTACACGGAATTTTGCTTTCCGTAATCCGAGTATCAAAAGGTCATATGTAGGGGACATATGACCTTTTCAATGTCATTACTCTAATCTTGTTTGGTCAAGACTTACAGTAACAAAATATTTTAATAAATCGACCGCTGAGGAAAATAACGTGAGGAAACCGGTAGGTATATCCTAATACCAAAAAATCAAAGATCATCCAACCCGCACTGTGCCCGCGTGGTTTACGACCTATCCCCACTCACAGAGAGGAGACCTGTGTCATAGTAGTGAGAACATTTATAGGCTGATTAAGCGATACTGATTTATCTGCAAAACTATATTTATTTTATTTTCAACCTCGCGACATTTAATATTCGCACTTACACAAAATATGCCTTCACCATAACACACATCAGAAATTATTATTTGCTGGGATGTTGATGATGAGCAGATGACATTAGGCTATTGAAACTTAGTTAAAGACTTCTAATAAAAAACCCTACAAAATGAAAATTAACTTTAATTTCGAAACTAACTAACTTATATATAACTTAGGTAAACACTAAAAAGCAGATCCAAAGACACCGACTTCCGAAATTAAAGTTATTTTTCACTTTGTAGTGTTTTTTTTGGAAGTAGGTTGTTTTGTTTTTGTAAAACAGTTATGAAAAATAGCTCTTGCTGTACTAAAAATATCAGACAGTCAACAGGGAAGTGAAGCTGACTGCCCAGTGCCCAGAATTCGCTTAAAATAGGTATCTAAGTGGTAGCAACAGTTTGACCGAAGCCGCTGTACCTACCGCGTCTTAGGTACCGTAAAACGGGATGAATAGAAATGCAGGGGTGAATCGGGACGAAACTTTAAAATGGATTTTAACGTTGAAATAATACAGTTCGCTGCCAACAAGGAAAGTTACTCGTTAATTATTATTCAATAAACACATTAGAGCCCTTTTTGGCAACAAATTATATTATTTCAACGTTAAAATCCATTTTAAAGTTTCGTCCCGATTCACCCCTGCATTTCTATTCACCCCGTTTTACTGTAATTGCGCGGCAAGATGGGGAGTCGCATTCCTAAGGCGCGGTACAGCGGTTTTGGTCAAACTATACCTAAAAACCTTTTTGAGTACCTATCGCCACTCGTAAGTTAAAGAATCATCATCAACACTACTGACTTCGTGGAGGCCATCGGCGGCAGAGAGCTCTCGCGTTTGTTTCACGCCATGGTACGGAGCGAGACGGCATGGGCAGCCGTCACCTCCTTCTGCGAAGCAGTAATGCTCGCGAAGGAGGAGGCGGGTCAGTTGAGGGAAAGGCAAATTTCGCGCCCTCTCGCCCCTAGCCGCCCCAGGAGACGCCCTGGGCGTCGGGAATCCCGGGCGGATTTCCGGCCACTGTAGGCGCGGGCTTGCGGACGGTGAGCAATGGGTAGCTCACCGTCCGGTAAGGACTAGACCAGGGTCGACGGTGCATTGTATTCCACGCGCGCCTCAAAGAGATGTCGTGAGCACAAGTGTAGGAGTCCACTAAGGCCGATGCCTGCCGGGGTCGCGGGAAAGTCCGAAAGGGTTACCGATGCCCCTGGCAACACAGGCAACGGAAGGAACACGGGTGGGCTTTAGTCAGTAAGAGTCTGACACACCCTCCCGCTCTGCCCAGAGCGGGAGAAGTTATTTGATAATTTCGCACCCAAAAAAAAAGGTACCTACATATATGCGCAGCGATACGGGGGTCGCATTCCTAAGGCGCGGTACAGAGCAGCGGTTTCGGTCATACTATACCTTAACATCTTTTTGAGTAGGTACCTATCGCCACTCGTAAATTAAAGACTTCGTCTTCAACCCTAATGACTGAATACGATGATTAGTGTTATTTATCTTCAAACCGCAATTTATTGACTTATCTACCTACACGTTAAAACGAATGATGTTGAATTAAGCACCAATTACTCATCTTCAAAACCGCAAGCATAATATTATTACCATGTTCCGGTATACGCATTAAAATCAATGAAATTCCATTAGTATTTTATTGCAACGCTTACAAAACGAATGTTACGAAATTGACACTGACCTTAAAGTGCTTAGAAATGCACAGTGTTAGGTTCTTGTGCTACGCGGTTAATTAATAACAGCCGGGTCGAACGCTTGCTGCGGTCGGTACGTGGATGGGTAACCATCTTTACATATCCCTTCGTGTCTCGAAAAGCACGTTAAGACGCTGACAACATCTAAGCCGCGGTCACTGTCAGATTGCATAGAAAAAAAAGAGAAGCGCGATGACACAACGCTTGTAATTTATTGCAAAATATGAAGCAATTATCTATTTACTCAAAATTGAGTTGAGTAATCGAAAATAAAAAACAACCATGTTCTGCATTCAAGTAAGACGTTCTTGTTATTAATTAAATACGTAACATATGGTGATATTTAATACAGATATTTTGGATTAGAACTCAAGGTAAGAGGTTAGTTTAACGTTAGTTTGTATCGAGATTTTTTTTCAAAACGTGTTTTGGTAACAACCAAGTTCTGGGAAATATGTTCAAAATTAACATATACTTTTTCTGCAACCACAAACTAAACAGATTTGGCAATTTTTTTTTTCTTAAGAGAAGCCTATTTTGGTCAATTGGGTCTTGTCAGCGCCTTAAGCCGTTGATCTCGGCGGTCATTCGTGGCATCATCTTTAACACTCGTTACTGGTAGTCAGAAGCTCGAAAATCGGACAACCAGTATTACGAACGGGTATCGTAATAAGGCTCGTGCAGACTAGCGCGAGCCTTTACCCAGTCCCAGTTACTGGAGTTGTGGAGGTCAGACAGGCAGTCGCTCCATGTAAAGTGCGTACATTATTTAGCTGCATTTGGCTTGCTGCATTAGGCTGGAAGCCGACCCCAACATAGTTAGGAAAAGGCTAAACAGATGATGAACAGTTCCTAAATTATTTACTCGTAGGTAGGATTTTATTATTGAGCTTTAGTAACATTTCGGAGTTCATCGGAGGTTAGTGACATTGATTCTTTGGAATATAATGTCATCATTAATTTCTCATAATGACATTATCCGCCGGTGTCTTGCCAGCATCAATATGCCTGCTCTTCTTGAGCCGAATGGCATTGTCAGATATGATGGCAAAAGACCTGATGGTGTGTCTTTGGTTCCGTGGAGTTTGGGATGGATGCTTGTGTGGGACGCTACCTGTGTAGACACACTGGCACCGTCCCACCTCCAACGGACTACTTCTAAAGAGGGCGCAGCGGCAGAAAATTCCGGAAATGAAAAAGTTATTAAATATGGAGGCCTTGGCAGAGAGTACAACTTTGTGCCCTTTGGCGTCGAGACCCTCGGTCCGTGGGGTCCCAGTGCGCATAAGTTATTTGCGGAAATCGCGAAACGTCTAGTTGATGTAACTGGTTACCAAAAAGCTGGCGGCTTTCTCGCGCAACGCATCAGCATTGCAATTCAGCGAGGAAATGCCGCCAGCATCCTCGGTACAATGCCCAGAGGGCCTTTTTTAGGCTTAACTTAGTTTTAATGTAATTAAGTTAATGTTAATAATCATCTTGTAATTTGGTTATGTAAATAAATACATGTCTAGTATTAATTTATCATTATTTGATTGTAAGTGAAAAAGTTACGTGAGCTTAGTGACTAGGCTTACCTACCTACCACTTCTGTTGATAACCGGTGAGGAGGTAGTTATGTTTGAAGGTAGAGTGTGGACAGGATTGTGATTGGCCTATACTAATAATAGTCCTCCAGACCGAATTACAGCCAATGGTAGCCAATCTCAGCGGGGACTAGCCAATGACGTGGGAGATATTACGAGTATAGTGCACAAGTGTGTGCGCAGACACAGGTGCACTAACTCTTTCTTCATTCTCATAGTCCGATGGGACGACAATCCGACACGACCGGACCGAAATCAGGCACAGGCCCAACAGCTTTCCGAGACACGGGGCTACCACACCACCAACTTGCAAACTCCGGGCTGTTACTTTTTTTTTGGAGGCAAATCATCAAATAACTTCTCCCGCTCTGGGCGGAGCGGGAGGGTGTGTCAGATTGTTACTAGCTAAAACCCACCCGTATTCCTTCCTGTTGCCTGTGTTGCCAGGGGCCTCGGAAACCCTTGAGTACCTTCTCGCGACCCCGGTAGGCATCGGCCCTAGTGGACCCCTACACTTGTGCTGACGACATCTCTTTGAGGCGCGCGTGGAATACAACGCGCCGTCGACCCGGGCCTGGTCCTTATCGGACGGTGAGCTACCCATTGCTCACCGCCCGCAAGCCTGCGCCTACGGTGGCCGGAAATCCGCCCGGGGTTCCCGACGCCCAGGGCGTCTCCTGCGGCGGCTAGGGGTGAGAGGGCGCGAAATTTGCCTTTCCCTTAACCGCCCCGCCTCCTCCTTCGCGAGCATTACTGCTTCGTAGAAGGAGTTGACTGCTGCCCATGCCCTCTCGCTCCGTACCATGGCCTGAACCAGGGCCGGACGCGAGAGGTCTCTGCCGCCGATCGCCTCAACGAGACACGGTGGTGCTCTGCCCAAGCCGGACGGACCTCCACCGTATGCTCCACCGTGTCCTCTCCGGGCTGTTACTAAGAAATCCTTAATGGAAAAACACAAAACCACTGTTCCTGGGAATCGACCCCAGGACTCCGCGCAGAGTCACGCTTGCGACCACGAAGGGTTGGGCAGAGTTAATACCAATAATACATTTGGCTGTCAAAAGCATGTCATATAATTCACCTATACCTAATGTTCCCATTGCTAGGACACAGGCCTTCTCTTAGAAAGGCCGTAAACAACCACGCGGGCCCAGTGTGGGTTGGTAGATGTCACATGTCTTCGAACGTTTGGTTCTAGGACATGCCGGTTTTCTGACGATGTTTTCCTTTGCCGTTATGAGATTTCTATAAGCCAGTCAATAAAAAGGGTAATAGAAATAAATATTGATTATGGGGATATAAATATATACGATATTGATTTTCACACATAAACTCACGCCTTCTTCCCATGGGGGTAGGCAGAAACTATAGAACGCCTGCTACGCTCCTTACATACTCCTTTTGCTTCGTTGATTTTCTGTGATGCAAAAAGTGCCTACCTGAGTTAAGGTGCTTACATTGCTTGCTCGCTTTTCTCGATCAATGGTGATACGCTGGGCACTAAACTATTAGATAAAATTAAGACATAACAATAAAGTATTGTACAAGTAATTACATTTCATAGATAGGTACATTTTACTGCTTTCTTTATTTTGAACTTTATCGTTCGGCGAAATCAAACAATATGCAAACATCTTTACTCTAAGTTTTCCGAAGGTAATGGAAAATACTACAAAACAACAAAAAAAAAACAATATGAGTTATTTACCATCAAAAAGTTCCACTCATTTTATAAGCAAACTGAGGGGAAGACGACAATAATAATTACTCGTATGACAACTTTAATATACGTACCTAGCTATCCATAAGTCACACGGAAACTTCCTTGTACGTCTGTTTACACGTTATTTTATTGTTTAGGTTAGTAAAAGCCTGTGATCTAATGAATATGCACGTGCACTTAGTTTGCTAACAGTATCCTTCAAGTAATTGCTCAGAAGTATGACTCGGCAGTCGTGTCGTGTCGGCAGTCAGATAGCGTGGCAATCTATCCTGAACTTGAGCGAGAGGTTTCATGACTACCCACCTTGTATGTGCCTACGTTTTTGTAATATGTTTGTACTAAAATAATTTGTAAGATTATTTTTTGTGACTTACAATTATGGACTTTTTCTGAATAAATTTTGTTATTGTTATTGTGTTTAGTCGATTTTTAGGGTTCCCTACCTCAATAGTAAAAACGGTTCCTTTATAGGATCACTCGTGTCTGTCTGTCTTTCCTGTAACATCCAATTTGCTCCGAATCTACTGGACCAATTAAGTTGAAATTTGGTACTTAAATGAATTTCTGTGATATATAAAATACACAAAATAATTATATAGAGATTTATTTATTACAAAGGAAAACCTACAAGTGTAAAATAACACTGTAAATCTCTCAATATTGTGCGTACAAACTTACATTTGTTTACAAACTTACACCGTTGAAATGTATAATGGGAGAACATATTTTTCAACTACAATTTTGAGTTCGTTCTTGGGATAAAATACATAGTAGATAACATATTCATTGTACGGAACCCTCACCACGCGAGTTTAACTCACACTTGTCCGGTTTTATTGATAGCGAAACGCATCTGTAAATTATATAGAAACACAAACATACTTCATGCCTGTAATCCCCAAAGCGTTCGGCAGAGGTGACTTTATGGTACACCCACATTAATTTCGCCAATTATGTTAAGTCCCAAGTAATAGGGGGCGACCATATTGCCATCAATCGGGCATAAATCCAGACTCCGGGCTACTGTGAAATTCCAGATGGAAAAACCCCATCATACTGCCCGGTCTGATAATCGAACTCAGGACCTCATGTTCAGCAGTAGGGCTAGCGCGCCTCAAAGAGATGTCGTCAGCGTCAGAAGGTTCGAAAGGGTTACCGAGGCCCCTGGCAACACACGCAACGGAAAGAACACGGGTGTTTTAGTCAGTAAGAGTCTGACACACCCTCCCGCTCCGCCCAGAGCAGGAGAAGTTATGTGATAATTTTTCATCCAAAAAAAAAAGGTACGAGAAAAAATCTTAAAAACTGAAACAAAAGTAGTTATTTAATTGACAAGCGTGCTATTTAAGGAAGAGATAATTGGTAGAGTAAGCTTAATGTGCTCAAGTTACCAAGCATGACGAATAACGCACATGGAGTTACCAAGCATGACTTGAAACTGTAATAATTTGAGAACTTAAGTTGAGGTTTAATACCTCAACTTAAGTTCTCAAATTATAATAAGTACAATAACATTAATATTTTTAAATCGGTTTTAAGATGCTGATTTAAATTAATTAATTATTTAATTTGTGTTCATTTAATTATTATATCTCATTAAGAGGGCAATTAAATAAACACAAAAACACGGGATTCAAGTGAGAGCTGTTTCTTAAGTAGTGTCTAAAAGTGGTTGTCAAAATAATGTCGCTATGGCATCCAACTGTAGGCTGTAGGTACTAAACCGACAAACTTTAAAATTATACAAACATTCCAGAATAAGGTACTCACGATGGAGGTCGTCATATCTTAAATAACAAGGCGCATTAACAATATGTTAATGCGCCCTCCGTCGTGACCTAAAACTAGAACCCGTCACCAATATATAGAATCCAAAAATTTGCTGAGGCCCAGGACCACAGATTCCACTGACATGTAAACACTGAAACAATGGGGATGATGACAATTTATTTTTGCCCGTCGGTTACCAAGATTATTAAAAAATATTTGACTCGTGTTTCTTCTTTTTTTACTTAATCAAAAGATTACGGCGATAAAATTAAAATGTGACATGACGTTTTTTTTTTTTGATGATGGCATCTCGTAGTTGACTTTGAGAGGTCGTGAGTGCTTAACTGGACTTTCCTGTGGTTGCCTTAAGCGAACTCAAAGCCTCCAGTCAGGAGCGAATAACTTACATTACTAAGCGACTGCACGCTAAGGGCACCCCCTGTGGGGTATGGACCTCGGCTTAGGGCGTCGCTGAGGGGAGGACAGCAAGGTGGGACAGTCAAGCCTTGCTAGATTTTATACTGAATTGTGACGTAGCGACCCCCCACTTCCCAACTTTAATGCGTTTTATCTAAGTATTTTTTTATTAATATGATAAAGCAAAAAATACGTGTCTAATATTTTTTTTATTATCTGACTGATGGACTTAATAGGATTTCTGTTTTTTTTTACTTAGGCATCGTCCCTATTCAGTTGTTAGACCAACCAAATATAGTGCGAAGACTATATTTGTTTGTTTCTTTCTAACAAACCTTGAGTAAGTGTAGTGTAAAAAGTGTAGAAATAATACTGACAATGACATACATATATCACAAATGAACAAAGTGTTTATATTATTTTATCAGACACTAAGAAAGTGGAACGGGCTTGTGTAAAGTACAATCAATAAAGTACAATACAATCAACTACTATTCAAAGTTAAACTATCTAAGTTATCATGTAAAAAAATAAGTTAGATTACAATTGCTTAGTAGTCTTATAGGTTAGATTGCAATGGTTATTTTTAATAAAGGATAAAAAAATTAAATATAAAAAACATGTCGTAATCGATTGTAGAATCGACGTTTTAAAATAGGGTTGAGAAGCTTTATCGTCCAAGTGAACGTCGTGAAATAATTAGTACAAGTCGAATTCTTATACATATTAACAAGGACCCTTGCATAGCAAATCACTTCAAAAATCATGTGGGTGACAAAGTTTATGTAATTACTGAGATGAGAGTGCACTCTACAAGGACAACCAACAACAAACACAATTATTTCATTGATGCAAGTGTGCAGTCTTTAATTAATTCCCTACATAATTGTTGTATGACAAATTAATGTTGTATGTTTTTAATGCTAACATTACCATTCATTTAAACGTTGATACTTTAATGACAGTAAAATAAGGACTAGATCACGATAATTTTAGTTTCCAATGATATTTTTCTGAACTCAACAACTCTACAGGCTCAAAGAGGGGGCAATGTAGTTCGGAAACCCGGACTCTCCGTGAGTCGGTAAGGTACAAAAGGGTTACCGAGACCCCTGGCAACACAGGCAATGGAAGGGACACGGGTGGGTTTTAGTCAGTAAGAGTCTGACACACCCTCCTGCTCCGCCCAGAGCGGAAGAAGTTATTTGATAATTATCCACCCAAAAAAAAGACACTCCGTGAGATAATCAGTTACACCAACGCTTGGCTGGCCTTCCTTGAGGAGCTGAGGTGGATCGAATGATTGATTTTCCCATCCGTAATCAAAATACGTGCTTTGACGTAAGGATGAAGATCAGCCCGGCTTACTAATACTACAACTCAAAGCGACAAATAATTTTCGTTCTTAAACTAGTTATAATTATAGTTACAAATTAGATACTCACGGACCTGATAATATGATCAAACCTCTGATCAGTTAAATAGAAAAAAAGTTAAAGCTACACGATTACTGATAAATTTCTGCACTGACAGGTCCACTCAAATCTGTGTGGTTCATTCCTCAAACGATCACACATGATCTGACCAAGATTATGACTGGACTAAAGAATGACCACTGAGTTTGTTTTGGCCTTTCTTCTCAGAGTAGTCAGTTAAGAAACACTGAACAGCAGTTTTAATACCTAATTTAATGTTGAATTTAATTAAATATTATTTAGCAGACAGTTTCGGAATCTGAATTTTGTCTCCAATATTGATTGCGCCTTGTTATATTTTTCTTAAATTATTATTATTTTTCCATAGCCAATTCAATTGGAAAACAATGCGTCGATCAGTTTTTCCCACGGTAAATAATAATATAAAATGGTAAATCGTATAATTGATATTTATAGCGTATTGTTATGTTAATTATATTACTATGTAGGTGTATTAAGGTCAGTTCTGCTAAGTCTGTGTTTTTTTCTCGAACATTAATGACATAATCCGACGAGCTCTTGTCACCGTCGGCGTTCCAGCTGTATTAGAACCCAATGGCCTGGCACGCGACGATGGCAAGAGACCAGACAGTATGTCATTATTTCCATGGAAGGTGGGTAGGCCTTTAGTGTGGGATGCAACGTATGTCGATACTCTTGCGCCATCCCATCTTCCTGGCACGGCGTGCTATACTAGCGCTGCTGCTGCGGCTGCAGAGAGCCTCAAGCGGCGTAAGTATAACCCTAGTTGGTAATTATATTTTCGAGCCGTTTGGGGTTGAAACCCTCGGGCCGTGGGGTCCAAGTGCTCATGGCCTTTTTAAGGAAATCTCTAGACGGCTGGTTGACACTTCAAGTGACCCAAGGGCTGGCTTTTACCTTGGCCAGAGGCTAAGCATTGCCATGCAATGTGGCAATGCCGCCAGTCTCTTGGGTACATTACCAGTTGACAGCGATGTGGATGAATTCTTCGACGCCCTATTTTAGTTTGTGTATAGTTTTAGTTATTTTTATAAATTAATTAGATAAATATGTTTAATGTTAAGTTTTATTTTTTTTTGAATCAACAAAATAATTATGTGTAATGAGATTAACAGTTTCTTATGCTTTTATGTTTAAAAGGTGATCGAAAACAAAAGAACAATTATTGACTAAAATATGATAGTAATTTCTTACATTAAAAAGTGCATTAGCTTTTTAATAATATAGTAAAAAAAATAAAAGAAGTATATAAGGATCGTAGCCGGTGGCGTTCTGTAGTTTCTGCCAACCTCCTTGGGAAAAGGGCATACGTTTATGTATGTATGTAAAAAATAAAAACAATATTATGTACGGGTCTTAAGAATGGTTGTGTGATAAAGGCAGCAATGTCATTAACATTTGACGTAACTGACATACTTCGAGTCTTACAATCTTGTTATGTATAATGGAAATACGTTTATGAATAGTTTATCTTTATAATAAGATGTAACAACTATATCTACCTTCCTACAAACATTGCTTATTAAGATAGATCGAAGTAATAATAGAAAAAGAAAAAAAAAACTGGCCAAGTGCGAGTCGGACCACTCACAATGACGGGTTCCATAGTTGAGATGAGTTTATCCCAAGAACAAACTTAACATTATACTTAAAAACATGTTCCTA
The DNA here is from genome assembly GCA_905333075.3 of Atethmia centrago. Classification (NCBI taxonomy): domain Eukaryota; kingdom Metazoa; phylum Arthropoda; class Insecta; order Lepidoptera; family Noctuidae; genus Atethmia; species Atethmia centrago. Next base: position 29,329,391 of record HG995374.1, read on the forward strand.
TACATTCCAACTGCATGATGCGATGCGCCGATAACCATTTATTTCAAAATGATTGACAGATAATTTAAAATGTTACTTAATGTATCGAAATAAGTACATTTACGTACACTGTGTCGAGGCATTGCCACATTTCTATACGAATCGATTCTTTAAGTCACGATTTATGTAAAAGATTGTTTATCTAATAATGTATGTGATTTGACAATTATTATGCCTTTACAGTATGCTGCTGGCTTGATAATCATGTGAATCTTATGCACAGGCATACGTGTACAGCAAAAATAAACGTCGTTTAGTTTTTTTTTACATTTGCCTACATTGTTCCATCGCTGAGCAAAAGCCTTCCCCAAATCATTCCAAGCATCTTTTTCCAGAACCACCTCGATCCAACCTGCGGTACGCGTCTGTCCTGTCATCTAGTCGTCACGCGTCGTCTTCTAGACATATTTGCCTAAACCACAGCTTGGGCAGTAAATAAAATGAATATGAAAAAATCTAGAAATAGATCGATGTGTCTCCGGATTTCCTCATTACCTACATTAAAAAAATGCCTGTTGATGATATTCGAGACATGTACACGTTTTACGCATACATGATCAGCATAAATCGTCCCCACTGCTCGGACACCTCTCTGTGAGAGCTAGTGGGTCATAGTATACCACGGGGACCCAGTGCGAGTTAGTTTTTAAGCTCCCCGCAGACAGGCGCAATGCGGCGACGGTGCGACGCGATTTTTGTATAACAAATTGTTCTATTAGAGTCGCGTCTCGCCTTTCTCTGGGAGCCTTAATGCATACTCCGTGGAATTTTACATAAAATAGTTAATTAATACAATGGAATGACATTCATTAATGTTAACTGTTACTTAATTGACTGGGTACTCAAAATTTTCCTAGCGAGGTGATTTACGATACAGGCGGATCTTATGACAGGAAAAACAATCAAACTTTTATTTTATTTGTTTGGGAAAATAAACGGTTACACATTTACAGTATTACACATTTGACCTCTTCAACTCAAATGTGAAATACTGTAAACTGTGTAACCGCGGTTCAAAACTCACTGACTCCCTGAAGAGTGAGTCAGTGAGTTTTGAACCGCCTAAGATGCTTCTTGGACGTCTCTTGATCTCTTCACACTTAAACGTTTTATTCGCAAATATGTAATACCCCAATCCTTGAAAGGGTAGACTAGAGGTGTACAGATTTCCTCACGTTCTGATTTCGTATTTTGAAACAAAACTCTAGTATGATTCACGATTAAAAAAAAACAAAATCAAAATCGGTCCATGCGTTCGGGAGCTACGATGCCACAGACAGACACACATACACACACACGCACACAGACAGACAGACAGGTAGGTCAAACTTATAACACCCCGTCGTTTTTGCGTCGGGGGTTAAAAAGTTACACAATTGTTTTTATCTAGATTAATAAGTAGTATAAGCTCTTGAATGCAGGCTATCGGTACCTTTCAAAACCCTTGAAAATATTAACAAAATTCGAAACTATAATGTAACTGGTTATGTAAATACAAATCGGTCACATATGGGCAAGAATACGCCGATTTTTTTGGGTTCCGTAATCAAACAAGAACTCTTAGTTTCACCATGTCCGTCTGTTTGTCCGCGGTTGAGAAACTTTTAGTACTAGAAAGCTGTAATTTGGCGTATTCTTGTATACCCAATACATATTTATCAGGTTAAGACGCTGACAACAGCTAAACCGCGGTCACTGTTGGACTGCATAGAAAAGAAAGAGCAGCGCGATGACACAACGCTTGTGATTTATTGCAAAATACGAAGCAATTATCTAGTTACTCAAAATTGAGATGAGGAATCGAAAATAAAAAACAACCAAGTTCCGCATTTAAATAAGACATTCTTTTTATTATTTAAATACATAACGTACGTTGATATTTAATACAGATATTTTAGATTGGAACTCAAGGTAAAGGGTTAGTTTACCGTTAATTTGTATCGTGATTTTTCTCAAAACAATCAAGTTCTGAGAAATATGTTCAAAATTAACATATATTTTTTCCGCTACCATAAACTATACAGATTTGGCTTTTTTTCTTAAGACAAGCCTTTTTTTTTTTTGAGGTTGGGAAATCATCAAATAACTTCTCCCGCTCTGGGCAGAGCGGGAGGGTGTGTCAGACTCTTACTGACTAAAACCCACCCGTATTCCTTCCTGTTGCCTGTGTTGCGGGGGCCTCGGTGACCCATAAGTACCTTTCGAGACAAGCCTACTTTGGTAATTTTGCCTCTTGTCAGCGCCTTAACAAACTGGTAAAAAGAAATCTTGAAAAAAAAAATGTAGGGCCTTTGCACGTAAAGTGGGGCACTGCTTAGGAGGCTTTACAAGTTAACGGGTAGATACTAGTCGACCAACTTACACTTGCAGTTGGAATGAATGGGAGAACATGATTTTCAAGTACAATGTGTACAATGTTTGTTTGTTCTTAAAATAAATTCATCCCAACTACGGAACTCTTCATTATGCGTGGTTCGACATACACTTTACCGGTTTTTTATTTATTAATGAAGGTATTTTACGCATGTAGTATTCGAATTCCATTCAAATGATCTAATTAATAAAGAATTATTCATTTAGTTCGTTCTGTTTTGTATTTTAAATATAACGTAACTTCAAAAAAAATGAGACCTGCATAAATTATGCAAACTTATTTAATTTATATCAAAGGTTATGGTTGATATCATGTTGAATATGTTGACTTAGTTATTTAATAAAACAAAAACACATTTTACATAATAACGAACATGTATATTTGAGATTCACAAAAGGAGGCGCAATCATTATTTAAGAACGTAAAATGGGAATGAATCCAGGTTGATTAAAAAAAAACGCCAAAAAAAAAGTGTCCGGTTATTTGGACAGCAAATAGTGTAATATAATAAATAACGCAATCAGTACCTAATTACTTTATTCCACCTAACACCTGCTTGAACAACTATAAAGGCTAGTGCAGACTGGCGTGATATCGCGGGCGCGAAAGGCAGCGCGATGCCCGACACTTTCCATGAAGTTTTCATAAAAATTGTGCTACTAGTGTCGCGTCGCGCCTGTCTGCGGAGCCTCTAATTCACGATCACATTGTCATGTTTGTTTACATTTTGCAACTCACAACTTCGCGTCCACACATTTCCGACCCCGTGCGACATCAAGTAATCAATCATTTATTTTGTTAAGCATCAGTGTGAGAAATCCAGTTATGTTTTTAATTGTAGGTTGTACTTTATTGTTATCCTTAAAAAAGCGTTTATTTTAAAATTAGGATTCAAATCGAACGATTTTTAAGAGGGTGCATTGTGAAAGTTGGCAATATAGCAAATAACTGTCAAATATTTCGCTGTTTTGATAAATTTGTCAATTTGTCAACTTATATTTTATACTTTCATTTAATATGAATGAAATATTCAAACCCGACATATATATACGTTTTATATGCTACCCGATCTTGTCTTTTTATGTCAACGAAATGAAAGAGCAATAGGCTATAAAACAATTTATTTTTCATAAAAAAAAAAACTTCTAAAAAAATGTAAGTACTAGAAATGTCGGTCTCTTTGAAATTAATTTCGATAAAAAATACCACGTTTGGAAACACGTGAGTGTGGAAACGAGATATCAAAAAGTCAAATATTTGCCTATCGAAATGTAAAATAATTATAGACTAGGTCTTGAACTCGGAGACAATGACTAAGAACCAAGTAATGATACAACATAGATCAGAGACATTAATTATTCAATTTACAAACTACAATCTGTCAACTGCCTATATAGCCTTTTCCCAGCTATGTTGGGGTCGGCATCCAGTATAACCGGATGCAGCTGAATAGGTACCAGTATTTTAAATGGAACGACTGCCTATCTGACCTCTACAGCCGATACCCCTTCGTAATATTTTCTAGCTTCTGACGACCCGTAACGACTGTCTTTAACGTGCTTTCTGAGGCACGGAGGAGTCTTGGTCTGTGAAGATTGTCACCCATCCATGGACCAACCGCGGCAAGCGTAGCTTAACCTGATCGATCGACTCGTGCGGCTGTTATTACTTGACCACTAGCCCCTCACAAACTATAATCTGTAATGGAATAATCTAAATCTAATCTGCAAACACCTGTAAACAACCTGTAACATCTGTAATCTGATCTGCAAGTGATTGTTCCGGGTCTGGGTGTTTGTGTTTGTGAGTTATTCTATGTTTGTAAACGCTCCCACGATACAGGAAGAAATTCCTACTGTGGGGCAACGTTTAAAAAAAAAAAATTGAGATAAATATTAATTACGTAATAAATAAAAAATGAATAATTAAAGAAATAAAGGGTTTTTACAATGTTATTGTATAAATAAATGTATATAATTTATAAAATAATTATTATGATTCTTAAATTCAATTATGTATTAATAAAACAGTATAACTTACTAACTTATAATACAATTTATCACATAGACAGCCAGTGTTACTCCTTCTCCCTCCTACTTGATCTTTTCGGTGCCCCACAGGGTCCATAATTGTGATTAATATAATTATTTCCCTACAAACTATATACATTATGATACTATCGTCACATTATTCGCCAGTTATGTTTAAGTCAGTCACAGATGGCGAGCCTATAATAGATAAATTGTATTAGTAAGTTATACTGTTTTATTAATACAGAATTGAATTTAAGAATCATAATTATTATTTTATAAATTGTATACATTTATTTATTTAGTAACATTGTAAAAACCCTTTATTTTTTTAATTAATTGTTATTGTTTTATTTATTATTATCTATTGTCATCAAATATTACTAAATGAATTGTAAAAATGAATATCGTAACACTGCATATTTCGTTTTAGGTGTACAAAAAGGGTTTTGAAACTTTTCAAATGCTCGTTAGTAGATTCGATTTGACAAAACATCGAGATTTCTTTCATAAATGTTTATAAACTTTCCAATAAATACTTTAATCGATGATGAAATACGCAGCAAAATCCGTTGCGTAGTTTAGAAGAACGACGCGGTCACACAAACAGACACGAAAAGTGACTTTATTTTATAATATGTATAGCGTAAAATATTTCGATCGTGAAGTAAACAAGGGCAAGAAAAATCATAACTTAATTCTAATTCCAAGGTCAAGTTGCATGCAACGATTGCGGCCTTTTCATTAATAACTTCAATTACAGGGGCCTTGGCGCCTCCGTAATGATCTGTTACTGTAATGGTCGTGAATAGGTGCCATGGTACGAGCGTAGTTATAGTAAAGTGTCATGGGTTTACAAACCCCACGGGTTTTTTTTATGGTAAACAAGCATTAAGCATGTTTAACGATTTTTTAATTGCGACTGGTATTTTGCTGAAGGTTACAAGTTGAAACCGCTTATAACTACAAAAATCTTTATTGCAGACCACATGATCCATAAAAAACCACAATAAAAAAATATGTTCCTCAAAAACAATAAAATGACATACATAGGTAAGTACATAAACTTATGTCTTTCTTCTCTTTTACATTAAAATACAAACATTTACGCGGCTTATTCTAACCACCGCTTAAAGGTTCAGGTAGCAAACATCCTATCAGCAAGGTAACTACTCGTACACCACTGCTGGATCAAACCTTAATGCTTAGAAAGTAAGTGTTGGATGCAAGATGGATGACCTTAAAATGGCGACTGGGATAGACAGGATGCGGAAGGCTAAGAATCGAGTGTTGTGGCTTTGTTTGGAAGAGGCCTATGACTGAGTACTTATTGAGAAGCGAAAGGTTGAGTTAATTAATGGAAAACTTAGAAAAAAACTTGGAAATTATAGTTTAAAATTGTAAACATCCAGTGAGCAAGCAAGGTGTTAAATGCTCCCCACATAATTGTATCTGTGCTAGCTGCTGCCGGCGACTTCGTCTATGATCTAGGATAAAAAGTAGCCTATGTCCTTTTCTTAGTCATGGTCTACCCATGTGCCAAATTTTATCTAAATTCGTTTAGCCGTTTTAGCGTAAAAGCGTAACAAACAAACTCACTTTCACATTATAATATTAATTAGGATGAGAGGCTTTAACTTGAAATGGCACAATAATAACAAGCTGGTTCAAGCTATAAATCACCTGTCTACAGTCGCTAATCAACCGCTGACTTATTTAACTGCCATTTTGACATCTTCTTCTAGATTAATAACTCACTATGCAAATAGACTCTAGGAAACTGCTCTACTATAAATCTAGCAAATATATTATTATTATTATTTTTATTAGCGTAGTGTGGGACGCCCCCCAGCTAGATGGACCGACGACCATAAAAAGGTGGCTGGGACAGACTGGATGCGCAAGGCGGAGGACAGGGTGTTGTGGCGCAGCCTGGGAGAGGCCTATGTCCAGCAGTGGACTGCTATAGGCTGAGTTGATTTGATTGATTGATATTATTATTTCTACATACGTTTAAACAATGGACACAGTATTTATAATCTATTGTGATTTACAGGTCATGGAGTGATCAATTCAACCTAGTTTGAATTTTAATAAGGCTTAATGGATCAAGGCTTACGCACCTATTGTTGGGATAGGCCAAGTTTAAATCTACTTTTTTGAGTATTCTCTTGCCCCTATCCCATTTTTCACACAGTTCATCCATTGTTTCTTTGAAATCTCAAGGGTATTCTTTTTTCAAACGATAATGATAAAATGTTTGTATCGAAATAATGATTATTAAGATAAATGACTTATATATTGTATAATTTCATTGAAATCATAATAATTATTGAATAGTTATGAAGAAATATTATTCATTAATTTGTTTTTTACAAATGATAACACTTTGTTTGAAAGTCGTATTTAAAACTAACATGTATTTCTTTTAGAGTTAAGTAATTGTACCGATATTCTTTTACGTTTTTCATGTTTTATTCATTGATTGATATTACTAAGTTTCACCGCGATCAGTACGAATAAGTAAGAAGCATTTTCAGGATTACTTTATCTCGAAAATCTTCAGGAAACTTTAAACTCTATGCAAAATACATAATGTCGATTATTTCTCGCATCAATGTGAAATAATACGCAACGTTTTTGATTATGCTAATAGGGAAGGAAAACATAGCTAGAAATGTGTTGGAATTATATGGGTTTAAACGTAAAAAAAGACTTGAATTACATTTTGACGCCTGTATAAATTTATGCCATTAAATATTAATATTAGTTTTTACGTTTTTCGATGTAGGTGGCGTGTACCTATTAATTTTCGATAACCGTTTTTTTCAATTAACAAAGCAAAGTTTAAAAAATATACCAATTTTAATCAAGTATGTATGACCAAATCCTATTTTTTAGATATTGTAAAATATCTATCTAATAAATAACAAAACTCCACTCCCTCTCAAAGAGAGGAGGCCTGTGTCCCAGCAGTGGGAACATTATAGGCTGATTATGTAAATAACAAAACATAGGTACAAAAAAAATGTAACAAGGTTTGTATAAAATTAAGAAATCTATCGCAGGACAGTGCTACGGTTTGAATGTTAAGAAATAAGTTGTATCAAGACAACAAAGGGTATGTAGACATCAAAGAAAAAGTTGAAATGTGTCACCATACTGAGAACACGTTATTAATCGCAATCAATTAATTGCACGAAGAAATTCCCAAAGACTATGTAATAAGGAAATAATAACGTACCATTCATGTTGTCACTTCCAGCACTAATGACTGTCCAAAACCACTGCCTAAATTACACTAATTAGTAATTAACTGCAATAATTATGCAGTTGATTATACACTACACTTTCAAATTACACACAGGTACAATTTGTCCAAATAATTATTAACTCTAAAATAATTATTTTAAAATGTTTTTCAATTGTTTAATTGTTTTTGTTGTCTTTTTTCGAATTTTTTGCGGCACTGGAGGCTGCTGCGGGCAAGCGCGCGAGTCGTTAGATCGGAACAAAATGCAGGGGAGTCGCGCAGGCGTCGCTGTAATAAGCATTCGGTGCGCGCGCGGCGATAAAGATTCTTTAGATCAGACTGTACGTGACGATACCCGATATTTTTGTAAGTGATAGTAATTACACACGTATATTTTTAACTGGTAACTTGTAATCGTTTTCTATGGTGATCTTGTTTTCAATTGATTTCATATCGTTGAACTCTCTTTTTTAAAGAAAATAATAATATATTAATGATGGACGGTGACCCTGTTACATTTCAGACAGTCAATTTAAGCGAGCCATGTAAAATACATGCAGTAGCAGCCCGGAGTCGGTTAATGGCAATAGACTCGCCCGCACCAGCTCGCCACCACTTCACCAGTTGTGTTCAAGTCCTACATAACGATGTAGGACTTGAAGACAACTGGTGAAGTGGTACGCAGAGGTGTACCTAGAGTACACCCAACTCTAGGTACACCTCTGCCTACCCCTTCTGGAAATACAAGCGTGATATTTTTATTTTATGATAAATGCATAAAATATAAAACGGTATTTCAATAACTACTGTTATGATAACATACAGGAAAACCTAATTCCGGTGGGTGACAAAGTTAAAATAACTTTTCGCAAGTAGATATTTGTACCTAGATATTTGCGCGCCATGAGAAATGGCAGACATATCGTGAGCCACTCGTATTAAGATCTTGCATGCATGTATTATTTTAATTCTGTATGCATACACATGTTCGAGCAAATAAAATTTCTTATTCTTATACTCGCACTAGGCACTCATCCAAACACCGGGTATTATAAATAACGTGGTAAAATGAATATTGGTTCATTCTATTTAGCATAGAAAGATAAAAAAAGGTTTTTTGTCACAGATACACGTGCATATAAAAAGCTATGGTAATTCAAATAAATAATAAAACAAAACAGATGTATGCTCCTGAACACAGAACTGTGTGTGAAAAGAGACTGTGACAAGAAGGCTTCCACTCAGCATGATGCTATGCTATGGGGGACCTAAAGCAGAGCGCTGACATCATTGTTGATTAACACCTACATATGTAGCTTCGGAGATTCAGAACACTTGTGAGCCTGTAAAATAGAATGCAAGAAAAAAGAAATTGTCCATAAACAACTATCATAATATTAATGGCTACTACTGTATCTACTGATATAAAACCAATCATAAATATTTTATGTTTTTAGATTGGTGTCAACCATTTTCTTTTACGCTTTTTATTGGAAAATTGCTACAAAGAAAACGGGTAGGACTAAAACTATAAGTAAGGGCTTTGTCTGGGTAACGTTAAAGTGTCAATCTAGAGTAATTGTTTGTTACCTCACCGACAAGAAGCATTCAATCTAAAAAGTGAAAGGATCAGCCTGGCAACCTGCCATCTATCCTCCTCTACATTTATAGCACGAGTAAAATTTTACAATGGGACGATAAATGGTCCATAGGTTCAGTGTAAAGCCCGACTGTAATAAAATAATTTATTGATATAAAACAAGATGTACACAAATCATGGAATTATCTGGCTCCTGGGCTAGTTATTACTGTATTGCAGGAGCCAGTCCTCTAATAATAAAATATAGGTAAAAGTCTTTTTAAGAACAAACTTTTTTTAACTTTTTTTTTTCTTTATTTTATGGGCTTTATCGCTGAGCGGAAACGTCACCCTGTAACATCAGCACAATCAACTTAACCTAAAAATACTTTGTCATTCTGACATTAATACTTACTTTAAAACAGAAAATGCCAGTTTGTACAGTATCCTAGCTTGTTCCGATAAAGGACAAGCCAGGATAGCATTACACTCTCCAATATCATATCTTTGATTAGTTGAACCAAGTAAATTAAATCGCAAAGCTACATTCCGCACACACTTCATCAAAACATGTTGTACATCTTCGACTACTCCATATTTTTCACAGTTGGGTTAAGTAACCTTTTTCATTAGAAAACCAAACTTTCTTGATGGAATGTGACCGGAACGAAGTCTTAGTGCCATCACTATGGGCACGCCACGATTGCGGCGATAAGTCCCCTCTTTAAGGAGTGGCTGGAGAGGCGCCACGGCGTCCTCACCTTCCGCCTGATGCAGGTCCTCACCGGACACGGCAGCTTCGGGAGGTTCCTGTGTCGGATAAGGCGGGAGGAAACGTCCGGGTGTCACCACTGTGTGGATCGCCCGGAGGACACGGTGGAGCATACGGTAGAGGTCTGCCCGGCTTGGGCAGAGCACCGCCGTGTCCTCATGGAGGCGATCGGCGGCAGAGACCTCTCGCGTCCGGCCCTGGTTCAGACCATGGTACGGAGCGAGAGGGCATGGGCAGCCGTCACCTCCTTCTGCGAAGCAGTAATGCTCGCGAAGGAGGAGGCGGGACGGTTGAGGGAAAGGCAAGTTTCGCGCCCTCTCGCCCCTAGCCGCCGCAGGAGACGCCCAGGGCGTCGGGAATCCCGGGCGGATTTCCGGCCACCGTAGGCACGGGCTTGCGGACGGTGAGCAATGGGTAGCTCACCGTCCGGTAAGGACCAGGCCCGGGTCGACGGCGCGTCGTATTCCACGCGCGCCTCAAAGAGATGTCGTCAGCACAAAGTAGGGGTCCACTAGGGCCGATGCCTGCCGGGGTCGCGGGAAGGTACTTATGGGTCACCGAGGCCCCCGCAACACAGGCAACAGGAAGGAATACGGGTGGGTTTTAGTCAGTAAGAGTCTGACACACCCTCCCGCTCCGCCCAGAGCGGGAGAAGTTATATGATGATTTCCCACCCAAAAAAAAAAAAAAAAGTGCCATCACTAAATCCCTTCTGCTAAGCAGATTTTTAATAAACTTAAAAGCACTAAATAAAACTTACGTAAACATCGAAATTTAATATTTTCTTAAACGACTGAGGCGTGAATGTACTTACACTTAAAGATAAGCCTCAAATAATACACATGAACAATGTGTCGAAATAACTTGTGAGCAAAATGCAGTAGTAAAACAAGAGAGGTCTGAGTATATTGTCAACAGTTACGGCGTCCCACAAGGAAGTATTCTCGGACCCCTTCTTTTTCTTATATATATTAATGATTTACCTGACATTATTACTAATAAAGGTATATTATTTGCTGATGACATCTCTATAGTATTAATATACGACGACATAATTAATAATAATCTTGACATTGATATAAATAACACTATTGACCTAGTCATAGGGTGGTTAGTAAGGAATAATTTACAGGTGAATATCAGCAAGACGACTTTTATGCAATTCCAAACCCGTGGATCAAAGATCGTTCCAAGGCATATTTCATATGACGGTATAAAAATCAATGAATCTACCAATGTGCGATTTCTAGGATTCACCATGGACAAGTACCTAGATTGGAAAGCACATGTTGATGGGGTCTGCAAGAAAGTTAATAGGTTCGTTTATGTTGTTGTATATAGATTGAGAACTACATCAACACAAAGTACGGTATTGTTGGCATATCATGGTTATGTGGCTTCTGTGTTACGTTACGGGTTAATACTGTGAGGAAACTCAACAGACTACCAGCAGGCGTTTCTATCCCAAAAACGTTATATAAGAGCAATTGTTGGCATTCCTCCATATGAGTCATGTAAACCTCACTTCAATAAAATCAAAATATTACCCCTACCGAGTATGTACATTTTTGAAATTTGTGGGTTTGTAAAATCGAATCCTAACCTATTTGTGAAAGCTCGTGATATATACACGTGACAATACCTATCCTCATAAATCAAGACATGGTCAGCGACTAGTGCTAGAATTTGCACCAAGGACTGCGGTGTTTAAAAAAAATTGCTCAGCTATGTGTGTTAAAATTTATAATAGGTTACCAACAGCCATCCAAGATCTCCCTCTGCCAAAATTTAAGAAAAAGCTTAAAGAGCTACTTCTTAAAAAGATGATTTACTCAATAAATAAATGGTTACAGGAATAATTAAATTTTATTAATTATTGTTATTATTTTTTATTTTTATTGTATAAATGTGACATTGTTTAACGTAAAAAAAATACTTTTTACTGGTGCTGGATACTGTACTTGGCCAGGTACTATATATTTGACATTAGGTACTTTGAATTTTAGAGACATGAATTGATCATGACATACCCATCCTTTTTTTATCTGACATTATTTATTTTTTTTATTATTATTATTATTATTCTTTTCAAAAAAACTTCGCATGCCCTAATAAGGCTAATTAGAAAATAAGACCAAATAATGTAACATGTTAAACCACCGATTGTACTTACTCTATTTAAAAGTGAATAAATGAATTATTATAAAATAATACATTATTTTGAATTAAATCTAATAAATCACGACAATAACTATGTTCGTCGCCATATGGGCCATTTGTGTCTGCTTATTACACGATAGAATCTACTTTACCGATTCAGCATTATATATTGCGTCGTCAAGTCAATACCGCAGAATGACATTGTGACCTTCTCGATAGGTCAAATCGAATAAAACATTGGTCACATTTTTAATAATATTTATTTTAATACGGGTATTTATAGCACAAAAAACACGTACCGTGCTCTTTGTGATGTGCCACCATTGACTTCATGTAAGCCTCTTTTTATAGATCTGAAAATATTAACTGTTCCCGATATGTAAAAAGTCGTTGAGATAGGTCGGAGTGCGTTTTAACAAATGTACAGCATTCAAATATGTGGTTGAATGCTGTTCATTTGTTAAAACGCACTCCGACCTATCTCAACGTCTTGGAGACACATCTGTTACGTTTAACACAAGATAGCCTGATTGATTGATTATTCCTCCAATGAAAAACCATTATATCACAGGAATTGCTTTCCAATGGTTATAAGTATACGAGTATATAAATGAAAAATGATTTTTATTTCTGTAAGTAGTTTTGTAAAAACACTTTTACACGTCAATCATATTTTTAAAATAAAGCTAGATGAGGTCGGCGTTTCCTACCTGACTACTCTGAGAAGAAAGGCCGAAACAAACTCAGAGGTCACAGTCTCTTTTAAAGTCCAGACATAATCTTGGTCAGATCATAAGAAGGCCATGCAGATTGGTGTCTGAAATGGTCCTTTTGAGGAAAAAAACGTGGACCTGTCTAGTCAGTGCACGCATTTGTCAGTAATCGTGTAGCTCAACTCAGAGCTTAAGGAGCTCAACGACTCTTCGAACAATACCAAACAAAAACCAAAGAAAGGAAAAGACCCACTTGGGTAGGCCGCATAAAGTATTCAAACTGCCAGACTATCATTAAAGCTAACTGAGAAAGACATAAAACAAAATATGACCCACATAGTCCTCACATTCACAATAATTTAAATAATACTATATTAAACTCCGCAAAGTAAATATGTCATTGTGTTTAAAATAATCAATAAATTTCAAAGTGTCGTTAATTAAATAAAAAAAAAATTTCAGTATGCAAAAATTGGAGTAGCTCAATCTTAAGCCTTTTTGTCCCCGACATAATCTTTAACGGTATAAATGGCTTTCTGGCACAACTTACTTCTAATAAATGATTTGATTTTATTAAGGCTTAGATCTTGAATGTGGCTTGGAAGTTTATTTTAAAAACGTGTACATTAACATCTGAATGAGCCACCTATTTTCTTGACCCTTGTTGTAGGTACAAGAAATTTGTGTTTGTTCCTAGTAATATTATGGATATCACTGTATTTTTTAAACAATTTTATTTTTTTATGAGCATATAAAAGATTTTCAAAAATGTACTGAGAGGGCACAGTCATTACATTAATCTCCTTAAATTTCTGTCTGAGAGAGTGTTTGTGTGCATTTCCCCACAACAGAATACCGTACGACATTACACTATGAAAATATCTAAAGTACACTAAACGGGCTGTTTCTATATCAGTTAAATTACGAATTTTTCTAACAGTGTATGCTGCGGAGCTTAGCTTTTTTGACAATTTATCTATATGTGGCCCCCACTGAAGCTTAGCATCCGGAGTTAAGCCCAAGAATACTGTGCTTTTATTCAGGATTCAATTCTTCGCCCTTTATCAACACATTAGTTTTCACCTGCCTAACGTGAGGTAGCGTAAACTTAATGCATTTGTTTTTTTTTTTCCATTAAGAAATAAATTATTAACATTGAACCAGTGAACGACTTTAGAGATCGCGCTATTTACATAGTTAGTAACCAGCTGCTGACGTTTAAGTTTAAACAAAAGTGAAGTGTCATCCACAAACAACAATATATCATGATTATCCTTTATGAGGTAAGGCAAATCATTAATATAAATAAGAAACAAGAAACCAAGAATCGAGCCCTGTGGGACTCCCATTGTTACTATAAATCCCGGATATTTCCCATTAACGTCAACGCTCTGAATCCTATTACTCAAGTATAAAGTAAGATGATCCAGAGCGGTGTTCTGGATCCCGTAGTGATGGAGTTTCCTGATTAACTTTTCATGGAGAACGCAATCGAATGCCTTAGACAAATCCCAAAAGATGCCCAAGGCATCGCGTTTGTCTTCCCATGCATTATAAATATCTCCTGAAAGTTCAACACTGGCATCAGTAGTCGAACGACCCCTTGTAAAACCGAACTGTTTATTGTGCAATAATTTATGTATATTAAAATATCTTTGTAATTAGTCTAAAATGATTTTTTCAAAAAAATGTATAAAGGTAGGTAGTACTGAAATAGGTCTATAATTGGTGGGTTATTTTTTTCTCCCGCTCTGGGCGGAGCGGGAGGGTGTGTCAGACTCTTACTGACTAAAACCCACACGTATTCTACTTCCACACATACTTCCGTTGCCTGTGTTGCCAGGGACCACGGTAACCCTTTAGTACCTTACCGTGACCCCGGCAGGTATCAGCCCTAGTGGACCCCTACACTTGTGCTGACACGCCGTCGACCCGGGCCTGGTCCTTACCGAACGGCGAGCTACCCATTGCTCACCGTCTGCAAGCCCGTGCCTATGGTGGCCGGAAATCCGCCTGGGATTCCCGACACCCAGGGCGTCTCCTGCGGCGGCTAGGGGCGAGAAGGCGCGAAGTTTGCCTTTCCCTCAACCATCCCGCCTCCTCCTTCGCGAGCATTACTGCTTCACAGAAGGAGGTGACGGCTGCCCATGCCGTCTCGCTCTGTACCAAAGCCTGAACCAGGGCCGGACGCGAAAGGTCTCTGCCGCCGATCGCCTCCACGAGGACACGGCGGTGCTCTGTCCAAGCCGGGCAGACCTCCACCGTATGCTCCACCGTGTCCTCCGGGCGATCAGCCGTCACCTCCTTCTGCGAAGCAGTAATGCTCGCGAAGGAGGAGGCGGGACGGTTGAGAGAAAGGCACGTTTCGCGCCCTCTCGCCCCTAGCCGCCGCAGGAGACGCCCTGGGCGTCGGTAATCTCGGGCGGATTTCCAGCCACCGTAGGCGCGGGCTTGCGGACGGTGAGCAATGGATAGCTCACCGTCCGGTAAGGACCAGGCCCGGGTCGACGGCGCGTCGTATTCCACGCGCGCCTCAAAGAGATGTCGTCAGCACATATAATAGGGGTCCACTAGGGCCGATGCTTGCTGGGGTCGCGGGAAGGTACTTATGGGTTACCGAGGCCCCCGCAACACAGGCAACAGGAAGGAATACGGGTGGGTTTTAGTCACTAAGAGTCTGACACACCCTCCCGCTCCGCCCAGAGCGGGAGAAGTTATTTGATGATTTCCCACACTCAAAAAAAAAAAAATGCTCCACCGTGTCTTCCAGGTGATCCACACAGTGGTGACACTCGGATTAGTGGGGTCTAATATACTACCTGATTTAAACAAAGGTAATATTTTACTATTTTTCATAAGATCAGGAAACTTCCCACAGTCAATGCAATTATTAAAGATAAGAGATAAAGTAGGTGCTACAATAACAACTTGTGACTTAGCAATTTCTACAGATTTACCCCACATATCTGCAGTCTTTTTTTACATTGAAAGTGTGAAAGATTTTAATTATATCTGGACAGGTATAACGGAAGGTGTCAATTTACAGTCAACTCAGCCTATGACAGTCCACTGCTGGACATAGGCCTCTCCCAGACGGAAGGTTTGTATGTTCAAAATGAAATCCCGAATCGCAAAAATTAACATTTTCCTTATGCAGAGACTCAGCAACAGAAGGTGATGAGTTTAGGGATTTAGTAGTTGAAACGGGAATATCTGAAAATTATTTTTCAAAGGCCGCGGTGCCTTGCGAGTCTGATTTTATTATGTTGTCATTAATTGACAGACTATAGTCAGTATTTCGGTTACTAGACCTTTCCTTTTCACTATTAATAATATTCCAAGTCGTTTTAATTACATTACTACTATTTTTAATCTTCGAATTCAAATAACGCGACTTAGCCATACAACAAACTTTTTTAAATCATTTTGAATCATTTCTAACATATAAATTAAATTCAGCAGTGTTTATGTATGTCTTTTCATTGTACAGCTCATAAAACCGTGTTCTACTTTTATGAATACCAATGGTAACCCAATAACTGAAAGATGCGTTATTATTAACCGAGATAGTCTTGGAAATAAAAATGGAATGGAATTGTTTACAGTATAATATTACACCGACTATAGTGAATGTTTTGACAGGATAGATCATCGTGTGCTTCAACAGAAGTTATTATCTGCAGGAATTCACGATGATTTGTTTCGATGGTTTTCGACGTATATAGAAAATATATCACAGGCGGTCGTGTTACGGGGATATACGTCTCGATGGAGTGCTATCCCATCAGGAGTCCCTCAAGGTTCAATCTTGGGTCCATTATTATTTATTATATTTATTTCTGACATTAAAACCTGTTTTAGAAACGCACATATCCTTTTATACGCAGATTATATGAAGATCCTTAAATTGTTGCGTACATTATCTGATGCGGAGCAACTCCAGTCCGATCTGGACAGGTTTGTGGAATATTGCAGGTATAATAAACTGCAGCTTAATGTATCTAAATGTTTTCATGTACCGTTTACACGGCAAAGACGTTTAGTTGATTCTGCGTATAAATTGGATGGTAACTACATAAATAAACTGCGTACTGTTAGAGATCTTGGCGTGATACATGACAGTAAACTAATTTTTGACGAACATATAGAATCCATCATAAAGAAAGCCTCCAAAGCCATTGGATTCATAATGCGAACTTGTTCTCCGCCCAAAGCTGGAGAAGTTATTTGATGATTTCCCAGCATCAAAAAAAAAAATATGGAACCCCCAATATGAGTGGTATAAATCTCGTATTGAATTAGTTCAGAGGAAATTTATTAGATTTCAAGGCACAGCAGTTTTCAGACGGCCATGCAAACTAGTGTAAGCGTTATCACTTTCTACCATTAGAATTAAGGCGTAATATTAATGACATCTGTTTTCTTATCAGCATTGTAAATGGATCAATCGATTGTCCTGATTTACTTAGTAAAATTTATCTTCGCACCAATCAAAACAACCTAAGATGACGACCATTATTACAGGTACCGTTTATAAAAACAAATTACAGGCGTAACGCTTTTTGTATACGCAGTGCAATAATGGCGCCGATTCCCTTGTTCACAAACTAAACTAAATTTAAGTTCAGTACATCTTTTTCTTTCTATTTCATTAAGAAAAGGACAGAAAATAAATTTTAGTTTAGTCCTGTCAAATTAATCTGCGCCTGTCACTACTCTATACAAGTTTAGACGTGATTAAAAACTAAAATTACGTCAATTTACGTCAAGCGCTGACTAATTTGACAGAACTAAACTAAAATGTATCTTCTGTCCTTTTCTTAATGAAATAGAAAGAAAAAGATGCACTGAACTTAAATTTACTTTAGTTTGTGAACAAGGGAATCGACGCCATTATTCAACAACCTGCCATCGTATTTAGAAGTAGATTTATTTGGCTCGAGTCCAGTAAGAATCAGGAAAATATTGAGTAATCAATATTTTAATGGGTGAATGTTCGCGGTTCACTAGGGCATTTACCCACCTATTTTCCATACCTTTATTAATTTGATTTTTTTTTCTTTGATCTTCTCTTTTGTAACATTGTAATATATAAATGTGGAAGCTTGTAATTAGCAATTGTCAGTTGTTACTATTTTGTTACCATTTACAATTATTAGTCTGTAAGCTGTCTTTAAAATTGTAAAACTAAAATAAAGAAATCATCATATGGGTGATTAGGATCAGCAGGAATAAAGAAAACTTGTAATTTATTAATGAGTTTAACTTTAAAAGCTTCCAGGCGACTTGCAGTCCGCAATGATCTGATTCTAGTAAATTTATAATGTCTTTGTGGCTTGGTATAATATCTGTATAAATATTATCTAGGCATGTGGCTCTAGTAGGGGTTATTCTTGTGGGCTCTAGAAATAGATTTACAAGATTGTAGGACTGAAACAGACTTATTATTTACTACAAGGTCCTCAGTTTTCTAATAAATTAACATCAAAATCACCGCAAGTGATCTTATTTCCTCGCGCATGTATGGGAGTGGCGCGAGGAGGCGAAACGCCGGGGCGTAAGTCCGCTGCCGCGAGAAATCGCGGCACAGCGGACGGAGCTCCGGCGGGATCTCATGGCGTCATGGAAAGTACGGTTGTCGCAACCCAGTGCTGGGCACGCCACGATTGCGGCGATAAGTCCCCTCTTTGAGGAGTGGCTGGAGAGGCGCCACGGCGTCCTTACCTTCCGCCTGACGCAGGTCCTCACCGGACACGGCAGCTTCGGGAGGTTCCTGTGTCGGATAAGGCGGGAGGAAACGTCCGGGTGTCACCACTGTGTGGATCGCCCGGAGGACACGGTGGAGCATACGGAGGAGGTCTGCCCGGCTTGGGCAGAGCACCGCCGTGTCCTCTTGGAGGCGATCGGCGGCAGAGACCTCTCGCATCCGGCCCTGGTTCAGGCCATGGTACGGAGCGAGAGGGCATGGGCAGCCGTCACCTCCTTCTGCGAAGCAGTAATGCTCGCGAAGGAGGAGGCGGGACGGTTGAGGGAAAGGCAAGTTGCGCACCCTCTCGCCCCTAGCCGCCGCAGGAGACGCCCAGGGCGTCGGGAATCCCGGGCGGATTTCCGGCCACCGTAGGCGCGGGCTTGCAGACGGTGAGCAATGGGTAGCTCACCGTCCGGTAAGGACCAGGCCCGGGTCGACGGCGCGTTGTATTCCACGCGCGCCTCAAAGAGATGTCGTCAGCACATAGTAGGGGTCCACTAGGGCCGATGCCTGCCGGGGTCGCGGGAAGGTACTTATGGGTCACCGAGGCCCCCGCAACACAGGCAACAAGAAGGAATACGGGTGGTTTTTAGTCAGTAAGAGTCTGACACACCCTCCCGCTCCGCCCAGAGCGGGAGAAGTTATTTGATGATTTCCCACCCAAAAAAAAAAAACCCCTTTTACCAACAAATATTAATAGTATAGTAACCTGCTTAAAATTGCAATTTATAACTTTTTAATTATGTCAAATAAAGAACAACCAGGCAAGCAGTAGTTCATTAATGAGTGTCCCGGATATTTATTTGTCAACAAGTGGCCTAGATCCTTTCCAATTTTATCACAAAATAATACTATTTCTTTATTTACAATCTGTTTAGGGAAACAGTTAGTAATTGATAATGGCAAACTAGCACAAGACTGCGGTATGGTGGTATCACATATTGTCAATGAATGGTCTGGTGTAGGGTCAATAGATGGTGGTTGACAATGTTCACATTTGTTTGTTTGAGAGCAGCTTACCAGCTCATACATTGCCAATACATATTCCCTCATGTGGTATGATGGTCATAGAAGTAAGTTTCTCCTGTAGTTGGTCAAGCTCATACTGCAAGTCTTCAGTGTCAGGGGTGCTTGCAGAAAACCTCCTCGTGTGCCTGATTGCTGCTGGTTCCCTGCGAATACGTTCGGGGGAACGAGCAGTCGTCGGGCCGGTGCACCCTGGGCACGGCCAATAGTCTTTCCATGCATGGGAGAGGGTATTGACTGTGGCGAATTTCTGCGTGGCGGGGGGGAGCTTAATGCTCCATCATCGGCCATCCACTCCCCTCTCTCCTAACAGAGGGCAGGTCGAGTGGATGCAGAGTGGCTGCACTCGCTGTGCACTCACCTCACCACCGTGAACTGATTCTCCTGACTGCAACCGTAGAAATCGTAATCCATAAAGAGATCACAGTCATATTTTGTGACTTGGAACGGGACGAGGATCTTGGCTTGGTTGCTCGGATCGCGAGGATGATAACCTCTATAAAAAATCCTGTAATATCAAGTTTTGGTGCGCGGCGAGGGTTTGAATGGCTGAGGAGTAGTGTCATCTGCAACTTTCAGTTGCAGGTGGCGTATCAGTCGCGAGCGCACCCCGAGCCAGGGTACCAGTGGACCCTCCGGGTTGAGTTACAAATGTACAGTTGCCTAGGGACAGGAGGTGAACCTAGGTGTACTTTTAACATCAACCAAACTCGTGAGAATAATATGGACAATTTTTAAAAAAATAAAAAAAAACGGACGACAAGGGGAGGAAAATGATGGGGGTTGGAGTCCGACGCTGCGTCAGGCGAAGAGGTGTTGGAGAGGAATCGAGGGTTCAGACGAACCTCGAAGCGGCCCAACTCGGGGACATCGGTGGTTAAAACTGGGGGGTGCTCTGCCAAGCAGGTGATGGCGGGCACTATCCGTCCTGACTCCACGGGGTTGCAAACCATTACGGTGACCTACCCCGTGTCGGTGGCAAAGAAAATTGCTGGGGAGGGCCAACGGCTATTGGTGGGCTGGGTTTCCGCGCAGGTGAAACTGCCGGAACCCAGACCTCTGAGGTGCTTCCGCTGCCAGGCGGACAACCACGTGCGAGCTAATTGCACCTCGGAGGTGGACCGCAGCGCTCTTTGCTACCGCTGTGGTCTTCCCGGGCACAAGGCCGGCTCGTGCAACGCCACGCCACACTGTGCCGTATGTGCGACGGCTGGCAAGCCGGCCGAGCACCGGATGGGGGGCATGGCCTGCACCCCAGCCGCCAAAGCCCGGGCCAGAGGCAAGCCCTTCGCCACCGCCGTCACTGTCAGCCGCTGCCACTGCCGCCGCCACTGCCACCTCCAACACCGTCGTCGTCGCCACTGTAGCCGCCGAGGCAAGACGATCACAAGGGGCTGGGAAGGAGGCTCGGGAGAGGGCTGACACGGAGTGCTAATAATGTCCCCATTACGCCTCATCCAGGCGAACATCAACCACTGCGCCACCGCTCAGGATCTGTTGCACCAGAGCGTGGCGCAGTGGTCAATTAACATCGCCGTGGATGCTGAGCCGTACTTTGTCCCGCCCAGGGATGACTGGGTGGAGGGCCTGCGCGGCTCAGTGACCCTAATTTTGTCGGCCACCGCCGGTACTCCATCCCTCAAGGCCGTCAAGAGAGGATGGGGCTGTGTAGCAGCACGGTTCGGGGAGATTGTCCTGGTAGAGGTCTACTTTTCTCCGAACCGAACTATTGCCGAGTTCCACAACTCCCTTGCGGAGTTGAGAGTCGTCGTCGTCGGGTTCACTTTCCTCCCCGTATTCGTCCTCGGGGACTTCAATGCCAAGAATTTGGCTTCGGGTTTCCGGTTAACGGACACACGGGGCGGGATAGTGGAGGACTGGGCTCTGGGGACAGGCTTGGTCATCCTAAACCAGGGTTCTGTCCCTACGTGTGTGCGGATGCGGGGTGAATCAGTGGTGGAACTCTCGTTTGCCAGCCCCACTCTGTCGCTGCGTGTAGTTAACTGGCGCGTCATGGAGGGGGTGGAGATCTATTCCAATCACCGGTACATCCGGTTTGACCTCTGCACCCAGACCTCGAACGTGGTGGTCTGACGGGCCCCGAGTGGTCCGCGGTGGGTGCTGAAACAGCTGGACCGGGAGCTCCTGGAAGCCTCGATCGTGCAGGCCTGGGTGTTATCACCAGACAGGCTTGCTGACATCAACGAAGAGGTGTAGTAGTTCTGGGAGGCCATGTCCAAAATATGTGACATGGCAATGCCCCGGGTCCAGCCTGGACGTGCCTCGCGCCAGGTGTACTGGCGATCGCAGGAGCTGACGGCTCTGCACACTGCGTGCGTTGCTGCGCGAAGCCAGTACACCAGGCACCGCAGGCTCCGTATTCGACCTCCGGATACGGAAGCCATTCAGGCGGAGCTGTATGAGGGGCACCGAGCGGCGAACACCACCCTCCAAGCGGAGATTCTGCGGGCCAGGAGATTGGCCCGCAAGGAGTCATTGGGGACTCTGAACAGGGACCGTGGAGACGCCCGTACAAAGTGGTATAGGATAAACTCCGCCCATGGGCTCCACCGCCGACGCAGAGTCTCGGCCCCAGCTTGTGGAGGACGTGGTGAACGCTCTGTTCCCTTCGCGAGGGGAACACACCGCCCCGCTCATGGCTCCGCCTACTGCGGTGCCCGATGCGGACTACACCGCCGACGATGACGATGACGATGCTCCGGAGGTGACCGAGATAGAGATGTGAGTGGCGGTACGTAGGCTGAATGCCAAAAATACCACCCCAGGACCTAACGGCTTACCTGGGAAAGCCTGGGTCCTGGCCTTGGAGGCTCTTGGGTCTCGAATAAGCGGGCACCTAAGCGCATGCTTGGAGAGGGGCCAGTTCCCGATTCGAGAAGAGGGGGAAACTGGTCCTCATAAAGAAGGCAGGGCGCCCTATGGACTCTGCGTCCGCTTATCGGTCCATCTTGCTGCTCGACGAGGTGGGCAAGCTCTTTGAAAGAGTCATTGCAGATCGCCTCGTCGGCCGGCTTGTGCGGGTGGGGCCAGATTTGGCGGAGAGCCAGTTTGGTTTCCGCAGGGAGCACTCTACTGTGGACGCCATCATGCGCGTGCGAGCCCTCACGACGGGGAATGCTGAATAGCCAATGCCTTTAATACCCCGCCCTGAAGTTGCATCAGGGAGGCACTCCGGATGCCGACCTACCTCTGTTGTGTGGTCGAGGCCTATCTGACGGTCAGGGCCGTTATCTACCCCGGTCACCAGGGAGTGTGGAACCGCATCTGTGCGACATCGGATACGACTGGATGCTGCACGCTGACCTCCCTAGCGGCGTCAGCGTAGTGTGATACGCTGACGACACGTTGGTCCTGGTGCAAGGTAGGTCGCACCAGGTGGCGGCCGATGTAGCGGCACGCGGGGTTGCGACAATCGTAGAAAGAATCCGGCAATCGCGGCAGAGCGAACGGAGCTCCGGCGGGATCTCATGGCGACATGGTGTGTGCGGTTGTTGCAACCCAGTGCTGGGTCTGCCACAAATGCGGTGATAAGTCCCCTCTTTAAAGAGTGGCCACGGCGTCCTCACCTTCCGCCTGACACAGGTCCTCACGGGACACAGCAGCTTCAGGAGGTTCCTGTGTCGGATAAGGCGGGAGGAATCACCCGGGTGTCACCACTGTGTGGATCGCCCGGAGGACACGGTGGAGCATACGGTGGAGGTCTGCCCGGCTTGGGCAGAGCACCGCCGTGTCCTCGAGGAGGCGATCGGCGGCAGAGATCTCTCGCGTCCGGCCCTGGTTCAGGCCATGGTACGGAGCGAGAGGGCATGGGCAGCCGACACCTCCTTCTGCGAAGCAGTAATGCTCGCGAAGGAGGAGGCGGGACGGTTGAGGGAAAGCCAAATTTCACGCCTTCTTAACCGCCGCCCTAAGCGCGTTGTATTCCACGCGCGCCTCAAAGAGATGTTGTCAGCACAAGTGTAGGGGTCAACTAGGGCCGATGCCTGCCGGGTTCGCGGGAAGGTACTAAAGGGTGGTTACCGAGGCCCCTGGCAACACAGGCAACGGAAGGAATACGGGTGGGTTTTAGTCAATAAGAGTCTGACACACCCTCCCGCTCAAAGTTATTTGATGATTTAACCCTCAAAAAAAAAAGTCTTGAGTGTCAATTTGGTATTTTCAAGTAGGTACTTTTTTCTATGTTTAATGAATACATACATATTTTTGCTAGTAACTACCCTCACTGATTTACTTCTACATTTACATCTATTTTGTAAGAGGGGTTTATTGCAGAAACCATTGATGGGGGCTGTAGGCACCAATTCATTGAATAGACTTTGATTCAACGAGGAGGTGATGTTAAGATTTGTAGTCTCAAGTTGTTCAATCTGACTTTGATTCTTATGTAGCTGTTGAAGTAAATATTTGTGACTAAGAGTTTGTTCATACTCATTGCTACACTGGCTGAACCCATCCACAACAACTTGGAGCCTATCCCGGGCTGCTATGTCATCAGTGTGTTGAATATATAACTGAGCCATTTCTGTTTTCAAATTGCTATTCGTCCAAGGATACCAAGGAACTTTATTTTATTTTTCCCTAATCAGTTGGTCACAGTTGTGCTCCTTGGACGCCCTTAATTCGTTCAAAGCCTGAGTGAGTTTGGACTCTTCTAGGCGAACCCGCGCGCAGCGAGTCATAATCATGATTAAAGAGAAAAGAGAAGAGATTGGAAAAGAGCAATGGCTCTGAGGCATTTCTATTGTGCTTTAAATGCAACTTTTTATTAGTTGACTTACCCCAAAAGATAAAATCGTATCTGAGAACAGATTCAGTTAGCCCTTAATAAGCAGTTACTAAGGCATCTATGTTAACAGTGCGTGACCAAATGCTCAAGGCGTACGTACTTTAGTCCAGGCCTCTACATGCGCCTTCCAATTTAAATTCCGATCTATTGTAAGTCCTAGATACTTAGTCATATTGTCAGTTGTGTGTCAATTGTAATGTCAGTGTTTGTTGTGTCAAGATTAGAAAGATTCATTGCGCGCTGGCATAATTTCAGTCTTATTATTTTTTATTCTAACCATGCTACAGTTTCTTTAATGAATTACTTATGTCCTCATTATAAAAAAAAATATCTTTGATTGCAAGGTATTGTACTGTCATCTGTGAATAGTGTCATAGGATTTGTTTGATTGCCATTGGAAAGTCATTAATGTAAAGTTCAAAATGCGGTGATGCCTATACTTCCTTGTGAAAACATAACTCACACCAAAACAAAACCTTCGAAAAGTTCCTTTAAGTTCGACGAATTCCAAATACCTACGTAATTACTTTCAATATCCTTAGGCCTCTTTCAGAATGGTTGGATAAGTAGGTATCGACTATCGATTAACTGAACTGGGCAGATAACAAACATACAAAACTTTATTTTTACAAGCTTTTATTTCACTTGCAACGTATACGAGTATATGCTATGTTTGTTCGGGTGGAATCTTGCAACTTTATTTTAAAGCAGATATCTTCAACCGATTGAGCTTTTTTTTTACATGTTGGTACGATTCCAAAGACAATACATTTTTGTGATAGCATGGCCATGACCCAGAGAGGGAACTCCTCAACGGTCAATAGTACAGAAACGAATGTCTATATACACTTTAATTATGTAAGTCCGTTTTAAAGTCCACCATGACGTAGCTGCTGCACCCAGGATTGGCTCCAGACGACGGAACTCCTCAACAGTCAACAGTATAGACACGAAATTCTATATTTGCATTAGTTATTATAGTTCATTATAAAGTCCACTATGACGTAGCTGCTGCACCCAGGATTGGCTCCAGACGATGGAACTCCTCAACAGTCAACAGTATAGACACGAAATTCTATATTTGCATTAGTTATTATAGTTCATTATAAAGTCCACCATGATCTAGCTACTGCACCCAGGATTGGCTCCAGACTATGGAACTCCTCAACAGTCAACAGTATAGACACGAAATTCTATATTTGCATTAATTATTATAGTTCATTATAAAGTCCACCATGACCTAGATGCTGCACCCAGGATTGGCTCCAGACGAGGGAACTCCTCAACGGTATACTGTACAGACACGAAATTCTTTATACGCTTTAATTATGATAGTTTGTTCTAAAGTCTACCATGACCTGGCTGCTGCACCCAAGATTGGCTCCACATGACCTCCTCCGACTCCTCGACGGTACACAGTACAGACACGAAATTTTATATAAGTACGAATTAAATTATGATAGTCCGTTCTAAAGTTCACCATGACCTGGCTACTGCATCCAGGTTTGGCTTCTGACGAGGGAACTCTTCAACCGTAAACAGTATTGGCAAACTAAGCTGAGAATCAGCACTTTTCGAGCATCAAAATTACATAAGACAGTCCCTCCTCAAAAACGGCCCCGGTTCTCAAAACCAAAAAAATCAAAATCGTTTATTGCAAGATTCATAATGTCCAATTACAGGTGGTAAAAAGAAAAAAATAGAAACAACAAAATCCTGTCGGGCACAGCAAATTTTTAAATAAGTAGAGAGAGGAGAAGCGCTTTATTAATGTTATTAAATTAGAATTGTTTTATATCCTATTACCTTTGTGTTTATATTTCCATTAATTCACATATTCTATTAATATTTTACATGCAGGTCTATTTTTTCATTTATTATTTATTTAATTATATTTAATATTGTTTATATTGCTCGCATAAAAATTGTTAATTATTCTGCTTCCTAGTGCATTAGCTGGGAAGAAGAAGTGGCGCAACAAACTCCCCAGCAGCACACCTGTCTGTTGAGTTATTAAATATAAACTTGATTCTATACAAATCGTATGCAAAGTAATTAACTCTACGAAACAAAAAACATTAAATTAAATTACTTGCCATATGTTAGCTAGCACACGCCAATATACCACCAAAACAATGAAAACTGTACTCAAACAGAAATAAAAATTACAACATAAAAACGGAAACAGAACTTAATACCTAAATAAAAGCCTCCAGGCATAAAGGGCGTGCCCGCTTACATAAGCCTATAGCGATAACGACTATGTGTCCAAGATATTTAAAATATGTGACCACTTTCATGGTTGTTTATTTATTTAATACTTTAAGCACACAAATGTACAGAGACGGACTTAATGCCGTAGGCATTTTCTACCAGTCAACCTTTGGGTGATGCAGAAACAAACAGTGGTAGGTGCAATAGCGAAAACTGTAGAATAAATATTTATTTAAATATAAGGATATACATACATAAACCTATTAAAAACTTTAAATATATATACCTAATTATACATAAATATAAGACCTAATAAATACACATAAATACACAAATACTTATACTAAAACAGATGAGACAAACAATGGGAAAACTACCATTGTGATGATACTGCCAGCTTCTTACGAATATGCTCGCGAACTTTGACTTTAAAGGACAATCGGTTGGTTGCCATCCTGATTTCCATTCAAAGTCACGGGAGGAACCTGATCTGGTGACTTGGTAGGTACCTGCTGTAGATAACATGACTCACTTTTGGTTGTTGTTCGATTAATCGGTCGTTTACCCATGGGTAGGATTTTACACTAAAAGTTATGGCCCTTTGGAATCTCTGTATAAAAAATAATCTTAGTCTTTTTGTAAATGCAGATTTGTTCGTTACGACGCATATTGACCAATACGCATTATAGTCAATTATGGTTACCGTCATAAATCCGCGAAATGATCACTAAGTGACCAATATACGAAATGACCCATACGCTAAATGATCCACACTTGAAATGACAGGCGAATCAACCAACTGACTAACTTGGAAGAAGCGCTCGCCTCTTTCCTTGTTCAGAACAAGATAACCAGCTACACAGCGATCTTTGTGGAATTTAATTTCATTGTTAGGAGCCTATTAGGGTTACTGACCCTTCCTGTGTTTGATGGCCAGAAGGTGAAAAGAAATCGGGAAACAATCAGGATGGTATAAAAAATAATAGGCAGTCTTGGGGACTGCCGACAGAATAGATAACTTAAAACTTTGGAAAAACATATATCTACTTTTATATGCGTATACTTGTACACAGGCCATTGCGCGTCGCCAGTCTGGCTCAACACGAGAAGTGTTGAGCCAGACTGGCGACGCGCAAAGGAAAAAAATATATAGTTTTTTTTGTGCAATTTATACTTTAAAATTTTTGGAACTCATGGGAAAGATTTTATTTATTATTATTATATTGCTCTTCTAATTTGGATCCGAGATCGATCGATTTATGATTGCTTTGAGAATATCATGGATGATGTCTTACAAAAACTTAGTAAAATAGGAAAAAATATAATTGAATGTGGTGATTTACAGGACTCATTGATGAGCCAAAAATTAAAAAACATGTTTCAGTCATATAACTTTGATCATTTATTTTTAGGGCCTTCTAGAATAACCGCTACCTCAGCTACATGTTTGATAATATATTTACTAACATATTACCTGTAACTTAAAAAGAATAGAAGCCAACTGGATTCTGACCACTGTCAACAGCTCATTACATGTAGTAAGCAAGATAGGAAAGTGGCTAAGAGAGATATCACTGTAGTGGCAAAATCTGCCGATCGCTTGGCAAGCTTTAAAACCAAACTTAATAGTAACTAAGCCTACTCGCCTTAGAGTGATGATGCTAATGAACTGTAAAATTCTTTCTTTGCCATGTATTGTTATGAATTTAACTCAACATTTATACCCAAGCAGATCTCAGTTAATGGTTCTGCAACCTTCAGTGATGGGCAACTAAAGGGATATTTAATAGTAGAATCAAACTTTTTGAATGGTATCAAGAAATAAATTATAATAAAAGTAAAGAATTTTATCAATATGTAAAGAACTATTCTAAATTATTTAAACAAGTTTGTAGCGAAGCCAAGAGTCGATATTTAAGTTCAAAAATGAAAAATAGTCAAAATAAAATTAAAGTGACTTGGGAGATTATAAACAATGAGACTGGAAGAGATATAAAGCGTAATTGTGAATACAGTCTATACAGTCTATATTAACAACACATAACACATCACGCCTTGTTTCCCCGAAGGGTTGGCAGAGGTGTACCTGTAGTACATCCATATTTCGACAGTTATGTTTTTAAGTCCCATGTGGGGCGAGCCTATTGACATCAACCGGGCAATATTATTATAATATTAACAATACAGTTATTAAAAAGAATTTAGAAGTTGCCACTGTTTTTGAAAATTTATTTGCAGATATTCCAGTCTCAACCACAAAATCTTTAATTTCATCACCCACTGTAAGTTGCCCAGTCCATATTGAAAGAAAGTGTTGATATTTGTAACCTAGACCTTGTATAGTTTAATTTCTACGATGTCAGTGCTCGAGACATTATTAAAACATTAAATACACTCAATGTTAAAAAAAAAACAGCTGATATTTGGGAACATTCTGTAGAGGTTGCAAAATTCATAATCAACACTTTAGCGCCTGAATTGGCAATTATTTTTAATAAATGTATTGACTGTGGTGAAATTCCTGACTTAATGAAGAGTAGTAAAATAATACGTTTGTTTAAATCGCAACACGTCAGACCCCACAAACTTTAGACCAATTTCCGTGCTTCCCACCTTTAGCAAAATATTTCAAAAATTGATGCTAGATCAATTGTAAAGACATTTTAATAAACATTAATTACATTATTATTTGATGATTTCACATCCAAAAAAAAAAGAGCCCTGCAGCCTACGCGGTCTATAAAATCCGTCAGTGGACTGATGTAGAAACAGCTCGATTAGTATATTCACGTTATCTCCATAGTGTAATGTCGTACGGCATTTTGCTGTGGAGAAATTCAGCTGACATTCAGGCTATATTTGTGCTGCAGAAACGAACCGTTTTAGCAATTTATAACCTAATTTGTAGGCATAAACTGAGTGATATATTTAAGAATATAAACATAATGACAGTCGCATCTCAATATGTATAGGAGTACCTGATTTATGTAAAAAATAATATTAATATATATTCTAAATACAGCAACATTCATAGCATACATTCTTACAACAAAGACTTACTTATTGTGCCCAAGACTAGGCTCCAAAAAATTTGTAATTCATTTAAGTGCCAAAGTATACCTTTTTACAACAAAAAAATTAAATCATTTATTTAACAGAAACTCTATAAAAAAGGTTTCTATACAGTTAAAGATTACTTGGCACGACAAAAAGGCTTAGGATTAATTAAGCTACTCCAATTTGGGTACATTAGAGTAGCTTAATTAATCCCAAGCCAGGCCAACAAGCCAAGCCAAGCAACAAACTAATTGTATACTAAGACTATTTTTATACTAACTGTTAATATTGACATTTTTATTTTTATTAACATTTATGTCAATAAAAATGACTTATTTTACATTTTTCTTTTTCTCAGTTAGTTTTAATGTTAATCTGGCAGTTTAAGTACTTTATGTGGCCTACCTAAATGTCCTATCTTTGGTTTTGTTCGTCGAGTCGTTGAGCTCCTGAAGTTCAGAGTTGAGCTTCACGGTTACTGACAAATGCATGCACCGACTGGACAAGTTCACTCAAATCAATATGGTTCTTTCCTCAAAAGACCATCTCAGACACCAATTTACATGGTCCACAAATGATCTGACCCAGAATATCTATTTTTGGATTCTTATATTCTCATTGACATTGATGAATTTTTATATAGTATATAATGACATGAATACTTACTTTTTTAAAGTAGGTATTCTATTTTTTTTATTATTGTGAATGTGAAGTCTTATGTGGAGTATTGTTTTATTTTTTCTCTCAGTGAGTTTTAATTTTAGTCTGGCAGTTTGAGTAATTTATGCGGCCTACCCAAATGTCCTTTCTTTGGTATTGCTTGTCGAATCGTTGAGCTCCTTACGTTCTGAGTTAGTTTCGGCCTTTCTTTTCAGAGTAGTCAGATAGGAAACGCCGACCTCAACTAGTTTTTTTTAAGTGTTTATAAAAACCTGCTTACAGAAAAAAAAAATATACATACATTCATTTCAATTCAATAAAAATATAGAGCACCTGGGAATAAGCCGCTTGAATAATAATAGCACTGTCGTTCACGCTTCAAAGACTTCTTGTTGGATAGTTAATACGAGTGCATTCATAATGTCAAACAGCAATTAATTAAGCATACGAAATGAAAGAACGTCATAATGGTAGGTAATGAGAAAATATTTCATCATGAGTGTTACTAAACTATGTTATACCTAGACTATCGATTATAAGGCTGTGCGCAGACTGAGTGAACACTGTCTAGCAGAGTCTACGCAGACAGGGCAGCAACATACTCAAGTACGCTAGAGCTTGCTCTTTGCTGTCAAGGTTTGGGTGAAAAATGCCAGAGCATGCGCGAACCCACGCCACAGGGAATCACATTTTTCTATATATTTTTTTACTCGATTTTAGTTTTTATTATTCAGTTCGTTATCAATGAAAAACTGCGCGGGCATTTTGCTACCCGTTGCGTTGACGCCACAATAGATATAAACACACACACACACGTTCTCGTGTGCCTGCGTTGACACTGAGCTCATCACAAGCCTACAGCAGTCCACTTAAAGACATAGGCCTCTCCAATTGCGCGCCATTCAGTTCGATTCTCAGCATCTCTCATCCAGCTGCTACCAGCCACTCTGTAAAGACCCTCACTGCACCTAGCTTGAGGGGGCATCTTGCCTCACTTTTGCCGATTCACGGTTTCCACTCAAGAACACGTCTAGCCCAACGGTAATCGGTTCTACGGCTAATATGGCCGGCCCATTGCCATTTCAGCTTGCTTATTCTGTTAGCTATGTCGACAACTCTGGTTCTCTGCTGGATCAACTCGATCCAGATTCCACCCCTCAGAGAGATTCCAAGAATAACATAATCATAGCTTGCTGAGCGACCTTGAATTTATGGACCAGCCGTACCGAGAGTGTTCACGTTTTGGCTCCGTAAATTATAACAGGCGGGAGGCACTGATCGAACACCCTAGTAATTCACTGAGCTCCTTAAGCTACTCGTATAAGTACATGGCACACACACTTACTGACAAGTCTGTGCACTAACTGGACAGGTCTACTCACATCTGTCTGGTTTTTTCCATAAAAGACCATCTCAGACACTAATCCACTAAACCAAGACAATATCTAGAGCTTATAAGAGACTCTGACCTCGTGACTATTATCGGTATGTCTTCTCAGAATAGTCGTTAAGGAAATACCGACTTCGTTGAATTTTAAAATATTATTATTTCTATTAACGTGTAAAAGTGTTTGTTTACAAATTACAGAAATAAAATATAATTTAACATTTTTATCACTCGCAGTAAGTGTACTGTCATCGGCAAATAGGACGGTACGATATTCGGTAAATTTCGGCAAATCATTTAAAATAACGGTTCATTTCAACGGTTTAACGGTTCATTTTACACGGTATAATAAGTGTATTATATATACCGTGTAAAAACTTAGAATCATATAAAAAATACATAAATAATTCCATCCATTACATAATAGACTGGTTACATAAAAATAGGCAAAACATAAACTTGGAAAAAACACAGGTTATGTCGTTTCAGCAAAGAACCAGAAAACAAAATTTAAATATATCGCACGCAGACCAAAAAATACCTGAAATCAACAGTGCCAGATTTCTAGGCCTGTACTTGGATAATCATCTAAACTGGAAATGTCATATAGAAACTGTCTCTAAAAAACTAAACCAGTAATCTTATGAACATAAAGGCTCTACTGGCGCGACTTGTCGCGCGACGCGACGCGACACAATGACACCGCGTGTAGCGCTACAAGCGGTGCCTTTGTGTCGCGACGCGTTGCGCGACAAAACGCGCCAGTATGTAGGAGCCTTAATAATCTTGCAAAAATAGCCAATGAGTCCATACTTTTAATAGCATAAAAGCATATGTCTCCAACGTTACATTTTGGAATAATGTATTAGGAAAATTCAACTGACAAACAAAATGCTTTCAAAGCTCAACAGAAGTGTGTGCGTACTGTGTTTAAGCTGAAAAAGACCGATAGTTGTAGTCCATTTTTTTTAAGAAATATAAACTTCATTCGTTTATACATCTACGAGACTATTTGTAAAATCAAACTAGCATTTATTTCATTCATTGGGATTAAGACGCCGTAACAGTCAGATATGTGCGATTCCACATAGAACTGCGCTATATTCGAAAAGTTTTTTAGGAATGGCCCCCAAAATATATAACAAGATACCTAATCTAATAAAAGATCTTGACATACACCAATTCAATAAGGCTGTTCTTAGTGTATTAAATATAAAAGCATATTACACAATCAATGAGTACCTAGACGATAAATTATAATTTTATGACATTTGTATATTACCATTTTTTATTAAATGTTGTTAATTTGTTAACAATTTAAATTTTCTATTAATTTAATTTAATGTTGAATGTTTTTATTTGGTTTAACATATTGATATGATTTATTGATCGTAACAGCGGATGTGTTTTTTTAAGTATAATTTTGAATTGCTACAATTTAGTTTTATATATTTATGTTGAATGTTTGTTGTAGTTATTTCTTATTCATCATTCATCAAATCATCATTTCAGCCGAAAGACACTGCTGGACATAGGCCTCTCCCAAGCACCGCCATTTCGACCGGTTTTGTGCTTCCCGCATCCAGCGGATTCCTGCGGCCATCACAAGGTCATGGGTCCACCTTGTAGGAGACCTTCCAAGGCTACGTCTTCCGGTACGCGGTCGCCACTCCAGAACCGTTCGGCCCCATCGGCCATCTGTTCTGCGAGCAATGTGCCCTGCCCACTGCCACTTAAGTTTGGCAATTCTTCGGGCTATATCGGTAACCTTGGTTCGCCTGCGGATCTCTTCATTTCTGATTCGATCACGTAGGTAAACTCCAAGCATAGCCCTCTCCATTGCCCTTTGAGTGACTTTTAGCCTTTTAATAAGGCCCATTGTAAGCGACCACGTTTCAGTGCCATAGGTCATCACTTGCAACACGCACTGGTCAAAGACTTTCGTCTTGAGACACTGCGGTATGTGGGACGAGAAGATGTTGCGTAGCTTCCCGAACGCTGCCCAGCCGAGTCAGATTCGACGATTGACCTCTTTCTCGAAGTTGGACCTACCTAACTGGGCAGTTTGTCCTAGGTAAACATACTTGTCCACAACTTCGAGCGGAGCGTCTCCGATCTTCATGAGAGTGGGTGTAACATGGGCATTTAACATGACCTTTGTCTTGTTCATTTTAAGACCCACTCTTTCGGAAGCTCTACTGTGGTCATCGAGCATTGTACTGAGGTCCTCCATAGTCTCAGCCATGACAACTATATCGTTCGCAAACCGAAGGTGATTGATGTACTCGCTATTGATCTTGATGCCTGGCCCTTTCCAGTCCAGAACCTTAAAGACATCCTCTAGTGCAGCGGTGAACAGTTTCGGAGAGATAACGTCTCCCTGCCTCACACCTCGCTGCAAAAGACCTTTACGAAATCCGGCTTGTTCGAGAGGCTGGAAGTCGTCGAACCTGCGCGCGAGACGGTTCGTGATGACTCTTGTAATCAGCTTGTAGATATGGCTCAGAAGTGAGATGGGCCTATAATTCTTAAGGAGGGTATGGTCGCCCTTCTTAAAGATCAGTATCACCACACCTCTGTTCCATGCCTGTAGCGTTTTGCCCTCGAGTATGACGGAACCAAACAGCTTGTGGAGGACCTTGAGAATGGGTTTTCCACCGGCCCTCAGAAGTCCGGCTGTAATTCCGTCATCACCCGGCGGCGCCTTGTTGTTTTTGAGCTGCTTCAGAGCCATCCTAATCACGTACAAGCTGACGTCCGGGATATCTTCGGTGTACTGTCGGGTCAATCTAGCTATTGGGTCGATTGCCAGATTCATACCAGGGTTACCTGTTGACGTGTATAACTGTCCATAGAAACTCTCGATCTCTCTCAACAGCTCATGTTTGGCGGATACGATCCTGCCATCATTGGTCTTCAGTTTCACAAGCTGGCTCTGCCCAATAGACAGATCTCTTGTAAAGACTTTAGAGCCCTTATTCCGCTCTATCGTGTCCTTGATGCGGTCTGTATTAAAGCAGCGAAGGCCGCTTTTTAAAGGACTTAGAGATCCGTCTATTGAGCTGGCGTTACTTGAGCGCATCAACTGAAGACTGCAGGATCATCTCGCGCCTCTCCTCCATGAGCTGTATATTAAGATCAGAGAGCTTCTTATTTGTATTTGTACGACGGGTCTTGAAGATCTTAGACCCAACCGTATGGAAAGTTTTCACGAACCCATCGTTATAATCGTCCACGTCCCTAAACATTCGAAACGATTCTGAAGTTCGAGCTGAAAGCTCTCGGGGTTTTGGACTTG
Organism: Atethmia centrago; assembly: GCA_905333075.3. Taxonomy (NCBI): domain Eukaryota; kingdom Metazoa; phylum Arthropoda; class Insecta; order Lepidoptera; family Noctuidae; genus Atethmia; species Atethmia centrago. The sequence goes on from HG995374.1 coordinate 29,364,509, forward strand.
GATCGGTGTTGGGCGGAGCGTAGACTTCATCAGCCGAGATCTTTCCAGCTTGATATTTAAGTTCAATGTGCCTCTTACCATTCGGTGATCCCTTCCGGTTTTCACTGCGTTGATCACAGAGACATCATTGAATACTTGCTTCTTCGTCAACATAATACAGTCAATCTCATTTTTTGTTGCACCATCAGGGCTCTGCCAGGTTCACTTTCTATGCTCACGTTTTCTGAAGAAAGAGTTCATCACAAAGAGGCCTTCCTTCTCCATAAAACTGGCAAGTAGGTGATTTCGGTGGTTCCGACGTCCAACTCCAAATTGCCACACTCGCAGCTCATCATCGTTTCGTTTGCCCAGTTTCGCGTTGAAGTCCCCCATGACAACGGTGAAGTGAGTTTTAGAACCATGCATGGCGCTGGAAATATCCTCATACATGGTCTCCACTTCATCGTCGGGGTGCGAAGAGATCGGGGCGTAAACCTGTTCTACCTTCAGCGAATATCTTTTGGATATTCTGAGTATAAAGTACGCCACCCTGGTCGACACACTCTCGATCTTCACCACGTTGCTCACAAGGGACTTGTGGACGATAAACCCGACACCACCTTGGGACTGTAGTTGGTCGCCCTCCCGGAAATAGAGCAAGTTCCCGGATTTGAGGAATATAGAGTCCTCCACTTCTCTTCTCACCGTAACCTGCTCAATTATTCCTAGAGTTCGATAATCTTCTCGTCGGTCCGGAGTGTACGGGTGTTGCCAGGTCCAGTTTTCGGTGGTTGTGGTAGCCGGATCTCTTCCGGGGATTCTTAGCACCCCTTGCCCCTTGCCTGGTACTTGGGGCCGTATTTTTTAGTGCTTGTCATTTTTGCCATAATCGCCACGCTTGGCAGGCGGGTTGGCGATCGCAATATAGTGTTAAAATGCACAGAGAACGCTGCTGCCCATTCTCTAATAAGTCCCTTAGTCACGACACCCATGGGAAGAAATAGGATGGTGCTATTCTTTACATCCAACACCACACGGAAAAGTCATTACTTATTAATTAAAATTATAATTAGAATAATTGTACGCCGTTGACGGCAAGACTTAGCATTCATTTTATTAATAGTACTTTCTTGTTTACCTATGTTCTACAAATAAATATATTTGAATTTGATCCAAAAATTATTATAGTCAAAGACTCACTCGCATTGTCAAAATATACTCGAAAACCGATTTTAACTTAAAGGGTTCTATGTATGATAAATAAAGAATTTCTTAAGAAATTCTTGGACCTTCAACATTTCATTGTATTCAGATTTTGGTTTTCAGCAAATGATCACGCTTTAGACAAAAATTTTGTGAACTCATAAAACCATGTTTAATGTGTGATCACACAGTGAATCGCTTTACCGTAATACTAAGTATATTGAAATCGTCTTCTAATCAAATTTTACCAGATTGGGCTAAAAAAACATGATTAGTTATTTCACACGAAGAATCTGTAAAGGGGTTCCTAACCAGTCAAAATTGCTTGACAAGCACGCTTGACGAGGCTTGACGCAACGTCAAGCATGCTAGTGACGCATCCGCATTCTTTTTCATTTTAGTCGCCACAGAGTGACCCAGTCTTGAACTTGCGCAAAACAGAAACATTCTGTACTTATACAAAAATATAGAATGTCTGTGAATGCAGATAATAATATGGTGTTTCTTGCTCTCACAATTACTTTGTGCAAGGAAACAAAAAAGAAACGAACAAGACTATGACTATCCCCGCTCGTGTCATGCTTATGACCTTCCGAATCACACTAAATGTGTTGCTTGACAAGCATGCATCTAAACGGCCAAGCATGCCTGACAAGCATTGCAAAAATATATTTTTTATCAAGCATTATCAAGCACATAATTTGATTATCAAGAACATCAATCTTTGTTCTAAGCGGTCAAAATTGCTTGACAAGCAATTTTACCGTCTAGGGAGCCCATATTATTTGACCTTGGTAAATTTATCGCTTGACTATACCAATAAACCGGTTGTATGGTGACTTATGAAGAAGGAAACCCTTTTGAAAAAACCTGATTAAATAAAAAAAAATAGTTTAGTCTTCAAGAAATAAATATTTGAAGTTAATTTTATTTTTAAGGATATTGGTAAATTAATGCCCATTCTTTCCTTCTCTCAGATAAGCTTATATTCACTGTAATAGTAAGATATGGGTGCCGATTCTCTTGTCACAAATTTCTCTAAACTAGACCAAAAATCACCAAAATTTCGTTTATTCCTGTCAAACTACGTTTCCCATTCTGAAATTAACTAAAGTGACGTAAATTAACTATATTACAGTTTGACAGCGCTAATGTCATTTTAGTTATTCAATTTAATGAAAATGGTAATTTTGCTATTCTGAATTTGACGTTTTTCACTTAAAATTGTAATTTTCAAACTAAATCAGACTATTTTTAATCGCGATTAAAAAGGTGTGGAATAAAATTAGTTGTCATGAACTAAAATTTACAAACCACATTTCTCTTAGACTTCTTGAAAGTTTGGATGCTTGTGGGTTTGGAAAATTTTAGATCAGTAAGGACGCTTATGTGATTGCAGCTGTTATCGATGCGGCAGAAAGAAATAATAAAATTATTGATATTAGAACACAATACGAAATTCATTCGTGATAACTTAGAGGTATTTTTGTACTGAACTTCTAATCACTTCATTATAATTTGGAAAAAGCATGAAAGTAGAGTAAATGCTGTGGAAATGCGTTCCTTGAGAAGCATGTGTGGTGTGACTATACTTGATAGGCTGAAAAATGATGTGATAAGGCAACAATGAGGTTTAAAGGAAGATGTAGTGACAAAAATTGAAAAGAGTATGCTTAGATGGTTTGGTCATGTTGAGAGGATGAATGAAAGGTGACTAACAAAAGGTATTTACAAGGCAGATGTGAGTGGAAATGCCAGGAGTATGTATGTAAGGAGCGTAGAAGGTGGCGTTCTATAGTTTCTGCCTACCCCCATGGGAAGAAGGCGTCAGTTTATGTATGTGTGTGTATGTGTATAATTTGGAAAACAAGTGAATCCATTTCCAGATTCTGTGAAATAAGAAACTATTTTTTTTTTAACTATCAAGAAAGAGTTCATTTATTATTAGAGTTCAACTATCAGTTGGAAACATTGCGAGACCAAAAAGATTTTTAGACTCCCTAGATTGGGACAGACCAATTCTAGATGTCCTTGATAGGGCTTTCCTATGGCAACGAGAATACCGGACACTTTTTACTGAACGATAAACCGGATTTATAGAGAAAGTTCAATCAGGAGGCTCAGTAGGTGCTCAGGTTTGAATGGAATGAGTTAGTGAGGAAGCTCATCGGAGATAGTGATTATCCAATGTGTTCTCCCATGTACCCATATTATGACACCAGCTCAACAGAACAGCAGAACTGAAGCCACGTTGTGGTAGTTACACACAAATAACAAGAGACATTTTTCTAGAAAACAATATATTTTTATAAATAATAAAGGTACGTTTTTGTTTATTTATTTATTTTTGTTTCCAATATTCTTCCTCCAAAGACATGGGTGCTATTCTTTTCTCATGCCACCCTCATTCCTCATCTTCTTCACATAGAATGGTCTCCTCCCTCACTGTCTTTGCGAGGTTGAATAGTATTGGTGCTTGGTGTGCTTTCATAGCAGCAGTCAAACTCGTACCTGTAAACAAGTATAATTTGTTATTAAAAGGACTGAAACCCTGGTGCAAAAGCAATAGGAAGTAATATAAAATAGACATTAGTACCTACATATATAAGCTTTTAGCGATAAGACCGCCCATTGTGTTACCCTATGTAAAATTTCTACATTTATAGCTGTAATTTTTATGGTTTACATAATAAAGAGTATTCTATCTATCTATCTATCTATATTTTTTTAAATAGTATATTGTGTTAACAAGCTTAAAGGACATGAAAATACATAGCTATTAACAGTTACTGCTTTAACTTTATTTGGTCAGTTTACATTAAGTAAGACAGTTCTAGTAAGTAGATATAAAATCAGAGATAAATACCTTTTCATGTTGGACAATTTCTTTGTCACCTTTTACTTATAATCTGTCACTATGTATTAGGACATTCAGTATTTTTTATGACATGTTCTTATGTCTTGCTTGGTCCTTTGACACATTCTAGTAGATATGAAACAACAAGCTAAGTTTGTCCGATGAAATCCTGTGGAATTTTGTGTTTTAGCCTGTGTATTCCTTTTTATCCATTAGGTGGTTAGCCAGGATATATGGGTGCTGAGTAATTCTTTCTTTATACGTCTTGAAATAGCTTTTTATTTCCTCTTTACTGTCGGTATTTTTATATCATGGTGTAGAGCTTCATTTGGTACAAACAATGGGGCGTTTGTGATTGTTCTTAGAAGCTTGTTCTGAAATCGCTGTATGATCTCTATGTTAGAGTGTGATGCTGTTCCCCATAGCTGAATGTCATAGGGATAAAGGCTCGATTATAGCTTTGTTTTGTTTTCCAGGTCAAATTGTGACCAATTATCCAGTAGAACTTTCTTAGTGTCAGTCCAATTTGCCTCCGTTTTGTGAAAATGTATTTTGTTCCAAGGAAGACGTCTGTCGAGGTTTATAGCAAGTTATTTCACTTGAAGTTTGAGGCACTTGTATTCTATTTAATGGAGTTTTATTTATTAGAGCTTATTATTTTCATTACTACCATCGCAAACACATTGAAATATACTTTTTGTAATTAATAAAATCAAATTCGAATTTTTCAATGAAATATTTTACTTTTGTTTACAGAACACATATACCCTGACGCTGTCGAAGTCACGACAAATTGCCAATTTTATTCTGTTTTTTATTCGACTATTTTGAATATAATCTGTGCCGAACGCATAATGTCACCTTTATTTTGGCCTATGGTTTACTCAACTTACCATTATCAAACTCGATTATAGATTACAAAATTGTTTTCAATTTTAATGAAACTTATTTGCAGAATAGCTTTTAGGATTCTCTTAACCGAAAATAAGAAATTTTAGTGATCGTTTAGTTTAGTTTGGTGAACAACAGAATCGGCACCATTAGCTTTGTTATTATTCGACTAGACTGTCGGGTTTTTGTTTTTTTAGATTCTAACTGACAATATAGGTATTTGAGTAGCCTTTACGTAATAATACCCATCTAGTATACAAATAAAAATATTAAAATGTAAATTAAATTGAAATGTCAAAAGAACAGTTTTTTGCTAAATAGCATAAAGCTGTTATTTTGACATTTCTAACGACATTTAAATTTTTATTTTCTTTTTTTAATCTACATTTTAATTTTTGTAGATGATGTCAAAATAACAGCTTTTTGCTATATTTAGCAAAAACTGTTCTTTTAACATTTCAAACGACATTTTAATTTTTGTTTTATGCATTTGCATACTCGTATCAGAGATACGTAAGGCACTTATAACAAAAAACAACTTTTAATTTTTTTCCGGCTCTCCGGTCTGTTCCGGCTAATCTCCGACTAAAAGTCACCCAAAGGGCAATGGAGAAATGCTTGTAGTTTGCCTACGTGATCGAAAGATAAAGAGATCTGCAGGCGAACCAAAGTAACCGACATAGCCCGAAGAATTTCCAAACTTAAGTGACAGTGACATTGCTCGCAGAACAGATGGCCGATGGGGCCGAAAGGTTCTGGAGTAGCGACCGCGTACCGGAAGTCGGAGCATTGGAAGGCCTTCTAGAAGGTGGACCGATGACCTTGTGAAGCCTGCGGGGATCCGCTGGATGCCGCAAGCATAGAATCGGTCGAAGTAACCTATGTCCACCAGTGGACGTCTTTTGGCTGAAATGTGAAACTTAGAAATGGCTGGTTTTTTATTTTAGAAAAAGCGACGCGAGCGAAGCCGCGCACAGCAGCTTGTCTATACTAATATTATAAAGAGGTAAAGTTTGTAAGTTGGAATTTAGGAGGTCAGTAAAAGTCCAAAAGTACTCATTCGATTTAAAAATTGTTTTACTGAAGCTACACTATTACCGAGTGTTATAAATGGCTTCCACGCAGATGGAGTCGCGGGCAGAAGCTAATCTTATAAATGCGATAGTGTGTTTGTTTGTTTGTTACGCTTTCGCGTTAAAACGTCTGAACGGATTAGATGAAATTTGGCACATGGGAAGACCATGACCTGGAGAAGGACATAGGCTACTTTTCATACAGGATTGCAGACGAAGTCGTGGGCAACAGCTAGTTACCATATATAAAGACAAAACTATGTTCAATTTGTACAAAATATTATCTTCACATTAAATTTTTCTAGAATTTACACCTCAAATTCTCCACATTCCACTAAGTTAATTTAAAAATGCATTACTCTAAATGATATCCGCAATAAAATAACTATTTGGGTGATAGTGCGCACTATCTTCAAATCGGATAGTTATTATTCAATTATGTAGTCAATTATCGACACATTCTCTTAACTCCCGTTTACCAGTTTCTACCCGTAAGTGCCCATTCATGAGTTTTGCTATAAAATCATAGTTTCAAGTTTTAAAGCCATGATGGGACAGATAGACTGGGTAAAAATACTTTTGTTATGGCAATCGTGTCCCATCACTTACATCTTATGGGTTGGTTTAACCACCAAACTGTTTTTCTTATTTGAAATTAACTTCACGGTGACATAATTAACCCACCTATAATACTGACGGCATTGTCTTTGCCGTTTGTAACAATAACTGTGCTACTGAATTATTTTTTGTGCATATTCATAAATATACTTTCTTTCTTTGACTTTGTTTGTTTATTTGTTTGTTTGTTTATTACGGTTTCACGCAGCTGGATGACGTAACGAACGTATTATTTGCCCCCGACTGCTTTTATATATTTGGTACCTACTTAAAAGATACTCGTTTTTCTTTTCATCTTATTTCCATCTTTTCAGTTCAGTTCTAGCAGTCGGGTATTTTGTGTTTTTTTTTTTTAATAATTTGTTTTATTTTAAGCTTTTAGTGTTTTATTAATGAACAAATTATTCAGTTAAGTCAATCAATCTGCCTGCCTTTTCCCAACTATGTTGGGGTTGGCTTCCAGTCTATCCCATGGCAAGACTAGTTATCAGACTTTTGGGCTTCTAACGACACCTAACGACTGTCAAAGATCAACGAATGACAGCCGGGACCGACGGCTCGTGCTTTCCAAGGCACGGTGACCATCTTTACATGCCCAGACTCTTGTCTCGGCATGTAAAGATGGTCACCCATCCACGGACTAACCCCGGAAAGCCTAGCTTAACCTGATGGATCGACCCGTACGGCTATTAGTAGTTAAGTACTGGTAAGAAAATAAGCTATACTGTAAAGTAGCAAGATACCTATCCCGTATTTTTTATTTTTGATCCAAGCGCCTAACGAGAGCCTCGAGATATGTTCATTAAAGCATTCGGCCATCAAGCCATTGGACGTTACGAAGTTAATTATTAACTTAGGTTAATAGTCAATTATTAATGTAGATTAAGAGTTAATTATTAATGTAGGTAGATTAATATTAAATTATTAATGTAGTTTAAAAATAAATTATTAACTTAGGTTAAAAATTAAAGTAACGTCCTAAAAAAAGTACGATGCGTCTAAAAGAATATTGCGATAATAATTAGTGAAGTATTTAAGTTGTCTTAATACAGCTGTTTAACCTTCTCAACTGTTCCAGATATGGTGCGACGTTTCTTGCTATGGTATGAGTCAATGAATGGTCAATTCACCACCGTCTAATTTTGTCCAACGATCATAAAAATCTATATCCACAGATTTCTCTTTCTTCAAATGGGTTATAATAAGAGATCGGATATTCGGATACAAATTTACCTAAAGTTAATTTTGCTATGGAAGTATGGAAGCGGCTTATTTTTTTTTTTTTTTAATAAGCATCCCGGGATGCCTGGAACACCGGAAATCCATAACTAGTCGAGTGTATAGTATGAAAGCGACTTAAAAAAATAACTATTAAAAAAAAAACCCGGGATTTTTTTTTGGATCGGAAATTATCAAATAACTTCTCCCACTCTGGGCGGAGCGAGAGGGTGTGTCAGACTCTTGCTGACTAAAACCCACCCGTGTTCCTTCGTTGCCAGGGGCCTCGGGAACCCTTTGGATTGCATATTTATTTAAAATTGATGTTTCTACCTACTATACATTACAATATTAGGTCGGTAGATAATGCATCAAAGTCAAAGTCAAATTATTTATTTCAAATAGGCACATAAAAGGCACTTTTGAACGTCAAAATTAACAAAAAAAAAAATTGAATTGATTCTAGTTGCCCCTTCCAAAAGGTAGATTCGTATGGAGAAGAATGGGCAAGAAACTCCACCGTTACTCTTTTAAAATGTTTTACAAAATTTTGTATATGTACATTTTAAAATTATATGTGAAGACGATGCACCTAGAACAAAATACTATACCAAAATAGGTAAAAAAAAAAAAAAACAATGAAAAATAAAGCAATGACAGATAAATGAATTATGTGACAGGTACATGATGCGCACATATTTACAAACATTGTAAAAGTATACGTTTTCCTAAAAATAATGAATAAAGTCAGTGGTTCATCCAATTCTATAGTCGGAAAAAAACACAAAATTTATCGATTCCGGAATGGCGGGCGGGGGATTTTTACGATCGATACAAAAGCGCATTCTATATAAGCCAACGTTTGAAAGAAAATTAATATACATTCGATTCTATAATCAGAAACCTAAATGTCTATTTCCGGAACCGCGGGATATTTTTGGTACAAAAGCGCATTCCATTTTCTCAACATCTCAACTATAGGTGAATATGTATCCGAATATCCGATCTCTGGTTATAGACTGTCACACTGAATTTCGAAGTTTAAAATATCGATGTACTGTATTCATAAAGTTTAATAGTACGATTTACGTGAGTTAGAAAGTACGCTATGACGAATTATTTAATTAAGAATGTTCATAATCGCGACGTACGGAACTTCGAAAGAATGCTATTTCAAAATTACCCTGAATTAGAGTCATAGGATCGTTAATGGTCACTGTTTTAACCTAACCTAACCTAACATTATCCTTCGCTATATTCGCACTGGTAGGTATGCTTTCTAACTAACGATACGTCGGCCTTGCATACTTCGCTCCAGTGAACTTTCGAACTGGCGTACATCGAGATCCTGTACTTTAGAACTAACATACGTCGACATTTCAAACTTCGACATTCAGTAGTCTAACCCTGGTTATAGTACAATTTTATTTTGGCGAACTAACTGCCTCGTTGCTCTAGTGGTCACAAGCGCGACTGCTGAGCGTGAGGTCCTGGGTTCGATTTCCACGTCGGGCAAAGTGTTATTGGGTTTTTTCGTCAGGAATTTCTCATTAGCAACGTGGAGTTTGGATTTGTGCCAGGTTTATGACAGTAGGCTCGCTGGTGAAAGCTGGTGTAGGTACTATAAATGGTAGGTATGCCTCTGTCTAACCCTTCGTGGAAAATAAGCGTGATGATAAGTTATCACTCATACAATTTATGTCATACCTAAATCTTTCATAACGACACAACGCTTAGTTATTTTAGATCCGTGTACTATTCAACAACTTGTTTTAAAACTAAAGTAAATATACATAATCCATTGTGTACATGGGTTTTTCTACTATTTATTCAAAAATTATAGCTTCTGTTTGTTTATTACGACATGAGATAATATTTAAGAGCAAAGTTCACCAGAATATTCATAAGAACACTCAACCGCACATCAATGGTATCACTGCACTACGAAAAACAATCCTTACACCGTTTGTCCACCGCTACCGTTATCGGGACGTCAACGAGAAACGAGATTATTCGAACCAAACGTGATCTCCCTCTGACGGACGTGCGGTGGACACGCAGCTATAGTAAATGTATGTACTGCTACTTCGGCGCCGTCATCTCGTTCTCGTTGACGTCCCATTGACGTGGCGGTGGACAAACGGCCTTTGGAGATCACAGGCATGTTTATTAGGAAATTAAGTTAATTTCCGAGATCGTATGTCCTTTTGATCATCAGAATATGAAGAAAAGTTAGATAGGTTGTTCGGATTCCATCTCATTTCGATGGAATCCGACTCCGATTCAGAAATCGGATCGGAATCAAGTATGAGTGATCCATCGTCAACAGCCATAACACTTGGCATTTAAAACCCGATGCGAAATGTGTTGCAATACTTGTATGGATCAGAATGTTGGGCCACGAAAGGGATGAATGAAAGGGGATTGGTGAGCAATGGGTAGCTCGCCGTCCGATTAGGACCAGGCCCAGGTCGACACGGGAAAGTCCGAAAGAGATACCGAGGCCTGTTGCTTTCAACCGGCCACAAATACAACTCCGGGCTGTTACGAAAAAAATCCTAATGCAAAATTTCCAATTGAAGTTTGCCCGAAATGGGAGTTGAAACCAGAACGCTCAAACTCCACGCTTCTCACTTCGAGACAAAAACGAAGCAATAAGTAACTGGCAGATTATTTCATACAACTACAGACAGATTTTTAAATTTATTTTTGTGAAACCGGCTCTCAGCCTCATATTAATCTATTTATTTATAAAATTCAATCGCCATGCGAAAGTCTCGAAAAGAGTCAAAAGCGGCTCGACCGATTGTGATAAAACTTTGGTAAGTTCATATGTGCACGCCGGAGAAGGTCCCTAACAAAAAACCAGCCAATTACGAGTCGGACTCGCGCACGAAGCGTTCCGTACCATTATCTTTAAAAACGGCAATAAAATCATGTCTGTTGTATGGGAAACCCCCACCCTTAAATATTTATTTTATTCTGTTTTTGAGTATTTGTTGTTATAGCGGCAACAGAAATACATCATATGTGAAAATGACAGACGGACAGACAGACAGACAGACAGGCCGCAGGAGACGCCCTGGGCGTCGGGAATCTCGGGCGGATTTCCAGCTACCGTAGGCGCGGGCTTGCGGACGGTGAGCACTGGGTAGCTCACCGTCCGGTAAGGACCAGGCCCGGGTCGACGGCGCGTCGTATTCCACGCGCGCCTCAAAGAGATGTCGGCAGCACAAAAGTAGGGGTCCACTAGGGCCGATGCCTGCCGGGGTCGCGGGAAGGTACTTATGGGTCATCGAGTCCCCTGGCAACACAGGCAACAGGAAGGAATACGGGTGGGTTTTAGTCAGTAAGAGTCTGACACACCCTCCCGCTCCGCCCAGAGCGGGAGAAGTTATGATGATGGTGATTTCCCACCCAAAAAAAAAAAGACCGACAGACAGACGGACAGTGGAGTCTTAGTAATAGGGTCCCGTTTAACTCTTAGGGTATGGAACCCTAAAAACTAATATAATAAAAAGGCATTGCAACACATTGCATTATCTAGTTAACAATATTATTGGATCGTACGAGTAGCAGGTGGGTTCTGTAGTTCCTGCCTACTCCATGGGAAGAAGGCGTGAGTTATTGGTATGTATGTATTTAACTAGAATGTGTTATCTACATGCCAACTGTCGCTTACTTTTATTGAAGAGCACAGTGAGAGCATTATAAAGTTTACCTTATCGAAGACCTTGTTAGTTGCGACACTAATCGCTCGTCCAAACGATGCGGTTTGAACGGCCGTTCAACTAATGTATTGGAACGGATACTAACGGATATTACACTCAATATGAAGTTTTATAAATATAATGAGTAGACATCTACTTCAGACTATAATAACAAGCTCAAGCATGAAAGATTTCCTAAGATTAAATATGAACTGATTATCTTAGTTCATGTTTGATCTTAGGAAATCTTTACAGGTCCTTTGAAAACAGACTAATGGCACATTTACATAATGTAAATATTCTGAAAGAGGAAAAATTTCTTCTACAAAACTATAAAAACAAAAATGTAGGCAGTCATGGCGACTGGCGACAGAAATAAAAACTAAAACAGCGAGCACTCCGTGTTCGAAGCAATCGATCTTCGGATTCGACTCAATACAGAACCCTTGCTCCCGACAAAACTGTCGGTTAACCTGGTACAACGCTGCTGTATATTTACATAGGTATATTGGCTTGCTTATTAAGCAATACAATTTGTGTTTGGGTGGCTTAGGTGTGCTATACGAACTGTAGCCTTAAAGGGTTTGTTCGAGTAACTATATTGTTACTATACCTTTTAAACTTCTTTTATTGTTGTTATTTACTATCATTCTTATTGTGTTATTTACATAGGTATATTGGCTTGCTTATTAAGCAATACAATTTGTGTTTGGGTGGCTTAGGTGTGCTATACGAACTGTAGCCTTAAAGGGTTTGTTCGAGTAACTATATTGTTACTATACCTTTTAAACTTCTTTTATTGTTCTTATTTACTATCATTCTTATTGTGTTATTTTTATCTGTGTAAATACAACTGTAATAAAAACCCTGTAATTGTTTATACAGTCTTGTTTATCCCAATATAATGGGGACTCCAAATCCTGACGATAAACCGCTCGGCACTCCTGATCCTACATATATGTATATATGCGTATACATTACACGCGACTTACGAGTTGTAGGTCGTAGGTTCGAACCCAGACAGGCGCTTTACTTTGTGGAAATTATTTCATAACCACTGCTCTCGAAACGGTGGAGGAAAACATCGTGAGGAAACCGGCATGTCCTAGAACCAAAAATTCGAAGACATGTGACATCTACCAATCCGCACTGGGCCCGCGCGGTGGATTACGGCCCACTCCCTCTCACAGAGAGGCCTGTGTCCCAGCAGTGGGAATATTATAGGCTGATTATGTGGTTGTGTATGTTGTATACATTACACAGGCGACTGCGTGTCACCAGTCTGGTGCAGCACGTCACATTAGCATGTCAGTGACGCGAACCCATAAGTTTTGCCCTTACCAAAAATCTCTCAACGTGGCTAAAGAAGTATTCACTTCAACAAAATAATTATTATCTAAAACACAATTTAAACAATGCACAGTATATACAAATAAAACCTTTCACGTGTTCAATTTGATTTCACTTACTGCTAATACAGCATGTGCAAACCCATAAGTTTTTCCCCTAACAAATGTTTCTCAACGTGACTAAACAAGTTTTTACTTCAAAAATGTATTAAAAAGTTGTACTTAATAACATTTAATAATATTGATTTATTGTACATAAAAAAACAAATATATCTAATTAATTAATAATAATAACTAAAACTATACACAAACCAAAATAGGGCGTCGAAAAATTCATCCACATCGCTGTCGACTGGTAATGTACCCAAGAGACTGGCGGCATTGCCACGTTGTATGGCAATGCTTAGCTTCTGGCCAAGGTAAAACCCAACCCTTGGGTCACGGGAAGTGTAAAAGTTAATGTACAACTTTTACAAATTTTACTACATACTCTACATTTTTTACAAATTTTACTCCATACTCTACATTTTTTACAAATTTTACTACATACTCTACATTTTTTACAAATTTTACTACATACTCTACATTTTTTACAAATTTTACTACATACTCTACATTTTTTTCAAGTTTCAAAGTAAACTAAATGTAACTTTACTTATGTTTTCCTATTCCTATTATATGATAGGTAGATACTAGTTGACCAGACAGACGTTACGTCGACCAGACGTCCTGTTCCCTAGAACCTGATCACAGCACTACCTATCGGGTCCAATTGTGAATCAAATCAATTGTGTTTGAGCCTTTTTTTATTCTTAAGCTTATTTATCCACATTTTCAGCCACAACACATGGTTCATTCATCTTTAGGCCTACACCGCACATCAATGTACAAATATGAAATAACAAATGAATTCATTGGTCGGCCGCAAAGAGTTAGGGCTCCAACAGACAGGCGCGACGCGACTCCTGTAGAACCATTTACGGAGCGAGAGGGCATGGGCAGCTGTCACCTCCTTCTGCGAAGCAGTAATGCTCGCGAAGGAGGAGACGGGACGGTTGAGGGAAAGGCAAGTTTCGCGCCCTCTCGCCCCTAGCCGCCGCAGGAGACGCCCAGGGCGTCGGGAATCCCGGGCGGATTTCCGGCCACCGTAGGCGCGGGCTTGTGGACGGTGAGCAATGGGTAGCTCACCGTACGGTAAGGACCAGGCCCGGGTGGACGACGCGTTGTATTCCACGCGCGCCTCAAAGAAATGTCGTCAGCACATAGGTAGGGTTCCACTAGGGTCGATGCCTGCGGGGTCGCGGGAAGGTACTTATGGGTCACCGAGGCCCCCGCAACACAGGCAACAGGAAGGAATACGGGTGGGTTTTAGTCAGTAAGAGTCTGACACACCCTCCCGCTCCACCCAGAGCGGGAGAAGTTATTTGAAGATTTCCCTACCCTCAAAAAAAAAAAAAGTAGAACAATTTCCATGAAGTTTACATAGAAATTGTTCCACCAGAGTCGTGTCGCGCCTGTCTGCATATGTATAACCCTGTTTATAAATGCAGCAAATGCAGTACAAATCGACGTTTAATGAATTTTCCTTAGTCGCTTCTGGATGGATTAGGCAAAATCCGGAACAGATTATTTTGCTTTCGACGTTTGACTAAAAAGTTAGCTTACATTGCCGAAAAATACATCAGTCAAAGGCGTAATTGGAATCTATTTTGAGGTCAGGAATGACTGGTTTATCCTAACAAACCAGTCATTCCACAAAGAGACTACATATCGACCTTTGGCTATAACATACATTTGGCTATATAAAGATTATAATATAATCTTTATATAGCCAAATGTATGTTAAATATATATACAATTATATTATATTATTATTATTATATTATTATAATATATATATTAAATATATATATATATAGCTCAATCATATCTATGTAGACGAAGTGCAATGCGGGAGCGATTTTCAAGGTACGAGTAACTTTCGAGTCCTCCTTGTTCAAAACACATAAGTACTTCTTAGGACATTACAATGTTGGATTTTCAAATCAAAATGATTGTCTTTGATAGTGCTTGACTCTAGTCTCCAAGAACCTACGCCGTTCGTCATCCGGATTCGAGCCGCGATAGCAACGAAATCACCTTTTAGAATATTGGTATTAATTTTAATACATTAGACATTAATAAAGTCATGCTGAATTTATAAAAAAACAGAAAATTATTATGCATTTTTTTTTCCTAGGTAAGAATGTAATTAAATAATAAAAATGGAACAATGGAAGAATACAATACCATTTGCAATGATTTTTTTTATTATTAAAAATTCAAAATTATCAAAATTATCAATTTTGCGCACATTTTTTTTTTGGGTGGGGAATTATCAAATAACTTCTCCCGCTCTGGGCGGAGCGGGAGGGTGTGTCAAACTCTGACTGACTAAAACCCACCCATGTTCCTTCCGTTTCCTGTGTTGCCAGGGGCCCCGGTATCCCTTTCGAACTTTCCCACGACCCCGGCAGGCATCGGCCCTAGTGGACCCCTACTCTTGTGCTTGTCTCTTTGAGGCGCGCGTGGAACACTGCGCACCGTCGACACGGGCCTCGTCCTTATTGGACGGCGAGCTACCGCTATTGCTCACCGTCCGCAAGCCCGCGCCTAAGGTTTGCACACCTGCCTCACTTCCTGTTATAACATGTAGATGTGGATGTAAATGTAGGTATAGGTAGAAAAACGTAAACGTATGTACGTATAGAAACCCATTAACTTCAGAAAATCCAAAAATATTAAACTAATGATAAAAACAGTTTAGATTACTAAATACGTATGATATCGTGACAATTTTCCATTGACGCCAATCTATCTAAAAATGTAATTTATATTTATGTATTATTCAAAACTATGTTAAAGATTTTAATGATCTTTAGGTACCAACAACTTATGAACCGACGACTTCCAAAAGGAGGAAGTTATGAATTCGACAAGTTTATTTGTTGTTTTTTTTATGTATGTTCGCCGATTTCTCCGTCAATTGCGGACTGATTTAAAAAAACAATTGTTTGAAAGAGTATGCTCCCGTGGTGGTCCCATTGTCACCAAGTCATAACCTGGTGGGGGATCGCATGGAAATCGAGAGAATTCCTTAAATTTTATAGGCACGCCTTTAAAACTACCTGTAACTTGTGCATCTGCTCTCGGAAAGCACCATTTGGTGGAGTGGAATTGATGATGATGATCACAGATGGCCACCGGAACTACTTAATAAGAAGTATTTAATTAACGAGTTCCGATTCGATTAGGTACTTTAATATGGTTGCTAAGCCATTTAAGCTCTTTAGAATGCATATGGTGAGTGACAGGAGAACTCCTTAAAAATTAACGTCCCTGCATCAAGAAAAGCAATATTTTGCAAAACGTGATGAATAGTTGACATTAGGCTATTGTAACTTAGATAAATTACATACTGACCCACTAAAAGTGAAAAATATTTTTTTTTACAAAAAAAACCAACCGACTTCCAAAAAAACACTACAAAATGCAAAATAACTTTAATTTTGGAAGTCGGTGGCAAAAAAACTAAAATACGTGATAGGTATGAATTTGTAAAAAAAATAATATTTAATATGTATGTACGTACTGAGAATGTCGCAGAAGATACTGAAATGTTATAAACTTAAACTTAAACTTCGCAGTTGACAATTTTATGCATCTTCAATGGATGCATAATTGTTTTTGGTTTTATTTTATACTAGATGCGCCCCGCGGTTTCACCCGCATAAGTTTTGACCCCGTGGGTATATCGAGATAAAAAGTATTCTATGTGTTATTCCTGGTAATAAACTATCTGTATGCCAAATTTCATCCAAATCCGTTTAGTACTTTTTGCGTGAAAGAATAACAAACATCCATTCTTACAAACTTTCGCTTTTATAATATTAGTATAGATCTAAGAAAAATAGTACTTAGTTTGAATAATTTTCACGGTTTTCAAGTAGGTAGTTATATCCTATGAACAAATGATCGAAGGGTGAATGGGGTAAATGAAACTAAATCGCAGTGCAGTGATCAGTAAAAGCAGTGATGTGCACGTGCAGTTAAAACGAAACATGTGTGAATAACAAATTGGTAATACCAGCTCAGTTGGGGTCACTACGGCTGATTTTTTTGGCGGACTGAAGGTGGGACCTCATTCACACCCTGCAGCCATAACGAACTTTGCACTGCCACCGACGTAGCGGTGGAAGTGGCGAAATTAGGGACCAACAAAATTTAATACACTGTCATCAACACGACGAAGAAAAAACCAGTAGTAGACGTATACCTACTTTTGTGTATACACAAGTAAACGTTACCTTAATTATTTAAGAAGAACCAATCGCTACAGAAGAAATTTATGATTAAGGAATTTGAAAACTGGACTTCGGGAAGTTCAAACCGGCTAAGCTTGATACCTATAGGTACAAGGAAGGTTCCTTATACGAGTTAATCATTATTATCTATCAGCACAATGGTCTTTGAAAAGTACACAAAAATGGAGAATCCTGGATATCAATGCCACATGAATACGTCTCACTTAAGGGAGGTTTTTTTTTAAATTTGGTTCCTAAATACCCTAAATTACGAGCCGCGCGACACCGATTCGGAGTCAAACAATAGAAAATCAATTGTGTCTCATTAGCTGTCCTTGACCAATTAAAGAAAAATGCAAATTAAAGAACACAGGTAGATGAACCGACGACGTTGAAAAGGTACGTGGGTTAGACTGGATGCGGAAGGCAGAGGACAGGTTGTTGTGGCGCAGCCTAGGAGAGGCCTATGTCCAGAGTGGACTGCGGTGGGCTGAGATGATTGAAAGAACAAAAAAAGGGCGAGATGCTTTTCACGCAACCCTTAAAATAATTTCACATCCGTGTCAAATCCATGGTATGTTAAACACCCAATTTATACACCATTACCATACCATTATCACCATGTGAAAAAATTTAAAGATTCAGTGCTAATAACGTAGTTATTATCTTTAACTCCGTTGATAATAATGTCATCTTCTTTGAAAACCTTCGCGTGAGTAAACAGGGACCATTATTGCTTTTTAGCGTCAAAAATGTAATATGGACACTTACACAATTTGGTGATGCAAATTATATGCTTTCTTAATGAAATTCACGATTGTGACCTACTGGTAGAAATAAATATTTTACAACCTGCTTATTAGTTCTGGTTAACTTATCCCGCCAATTGTAATTCTATTTGAAAAGTGTTTCATTTTTAAATCACTATTAACCCGCAAGGCAAGAGAAAAACCAGATTTACACGGTGCGTCTTAATTGCCTGTGGCATACCATGTTGAAGCAACAATAGTAGCTGCACTGCTTGAACAGTATTTAGATAATGCAAAATTTGCTACTTCAATTTTATTGTATGCCATAGGCAAAAATCTTGCACCATGTAAATGCGGCTTAATATCGTAAAATCGATTTACTATATTTTCTGATATTTACCTATAATAGATTTAATAAATCTTCTGATTTTTACGAATACTTCTGAATTTTACCTATCAATTGTGACCAAAAACAACTTCTTAACGTATGATGTATTATAATATCCAAATTGGTTTTTAAAACCTTTATAGTCTCCATCCACAAAATTATCTAACTACGTCAACTGAAATAAAAGTTAGGGTTCATAATTTATCGGTTTTTACCAACTCATTTCTGTCCTTGAGATTCGTGATTCTTGTGCCTAAATTCTAAATAATAATATTCAATATAATAAGTACCTACTAGTCCTCCAGAACGAATTTCGTCCATGACGACCAATCTCAGCAGAGACCAGCCTTCGGCGCGGGAGATAAGATGCACATGCACAAGTGTGTGCGCATACACAGGTGCACTCTCTTCTCTCACTCTCATAGTCCGATGGGACGGCAATCCGACCGGACAGATATCAGGCGCAGGGCCAACGCATTTCAAGGCACGGGGGTAACATACCGCTAACTTCCAAACTCCGGGTGACTACTAAGAAATGTCTAATGGAAAAAACGGGTCAAGTGCGTGTCAGACCACGCACAATGAAGAGTTCCGTAGTTGGGGTGAATTAATCCTAAAAACGAACTTAACATTGTAATTAAAAAACCATGTTCTCCCATACATCGATAGACGTCACGGTCAATCCTCCAATTGCAAATGTAAGTTGGTCGACTATTACTCGTTAACTTGTAAAGCCTACATAGCTGTGATAGTTTTCCTTTTAACTTCGTTATATATACTATTGCCCTGGTTTTTTCCACATATCCAAAAACAACCGTATAGCTGGCAGGGAGACACTTGACTCTAACAAAATTAGCACTTTAAAGATTAATATTTCGCAAAATGGTTTCAACAAACACGCAATATTTTTGAACTGCCTATCCAACGATACCCCACACTATGGGATAGACGAGAAAAATAATATCATACCCACTGTACGTGCAAGCGAGGCCTTCCAATTTATTTTTTTCAATCTTATCTTACCATTTTTTCGGCGTGATTAATATGTATACCCTTGCTAAATTATAGCTCTCTAGTACTAAGAGTCTCTGAGCTAAGTTGGGGACAGACAGATAGACAAACAGACAAATAAACAGACAGACAAACAGACAGACAGACA
This sequence comes from Atethmia centrago, assembly GCA_905333075.3. Taxonomy (NCBI): domain Eukaryota; kingdom Metazoa; phylum Arthropoda; class Insecta; order Lepidoptera; family Noctuidae; genus Atethmia; species Atethmia centrago. The sequence continues at coordinate 29,384,046 of HG995374.1, forward strand.
AACAGACTGACAAACAGACAGACAGACAAACAGACAGACAGACAAACAGACAGACAAACAGACAGACAAACAGACAGACAGACTGTTTGTCTGTCTGTCTGTTTGTCTGTCTTTGATGACATGGACATGGCGAAACTATAAAGGTTCCTTGTTGGCTACGGATACCCTAAAAACCCAATAACACTTTGCCCAACCCAGGTATCGAACGCTCAGCAGTCACGCTTGCCACCACGAGACCGATGAGACAGTATTACAATATTGAAGGTCGAAAACAAGTAATAGATAGTCTTAATAAGTCCTGTTTCATAATAATGGTAGTACCTCTACTACTATAGACCATAGTATCTTCTAGAACAGTAGTGAAAATACTACTAAAATTATAAATAGGTAGACCAATTCGCGGAAGAAATTATGTTTTTCGAGTAATCGTTTACCAGTCGGGTAATCGCCTTTGACCTTGGTGTTACAAAATGATGTGCGTCCCGCTTACGCCACGCCGCGGTTCGGTTTCATAGGAAATATTTATTTATACAAGGTTTCAGGAGGCTGCTATGAAAGACAATTACAATCAAATAAAATTACGATACCTGCTCAATCATTTTTAAGGTTGACAGTATTTTAGAATACACCACTTTCACAGAACAGAATCACTCTGTTGCGTATGCGGTAGTGTGTGTGTGTGTGAAAGGGCAGTTACTGTGCGGTATCACACGGGCCGCGTTTTAACATGCGTTTCCCACACATGCCGAACTCCGAAAATTAAAAAAAAAACAAAAAAACCTACTTAATTATTTTCTTATTGATTCGTGTCAAGAATCATTAGCATACATACCTCCTTGAATTTGAAGAGGATGCAAAACGACACCTTGTACCTAGTTACGAAAATATGATTATTTGTAAAATATCACAAATAGAATTATAAATAATAAAATAGTGTTCATACAAAATACATCATGAAAATATCTTAAGTAGTTAAAAGTAATATTGTTTTTTATGCTTTGTAAAGTATTTTACTACAATACTTAAATATTCACATATATAATTAATGTGTATGCGTTCTAGTTTAACATACATTTTTGCAAAATGTACTTGTGTTATATTAAAGCAGACTAACATATGTAAAAGTTACTAAAATAGTATATTTAATTTTGCGTCATTCATGGGTTGGGCTCCCCGATATAGGCGGGAGCTGCGTCTAATTTATTGATTTATTTGCTCTCATGCACATCACACATTTTACAATAGGTTACTGTCAGTTTTATACATGAACCCGGTCAAGGTACTGCAGAACATAAATGTTGGTTTGCTGTGGAGTTCGTGACATTATTTATGAAATTAACATAAATTGCGACAAAACTTATAAAAACATAACACAATAAATTTCAGAAAAATTATATGTGCAGACACAAATAATATAATACTACGTATCTAGATGTCATTATGTTGCCCAAATAACAGTAATATTCACTACACAATAACACACAGAAACACAGATACAGTCGCATTTAAATCAGATGGTATTAGTAGGCAGGTAGTCAAAAAACATAAGAAATAGAAAATAAAATTTAATCACGGTACGCGTATGTCATTATAAAATACAATACAACAATAAATTTAATGTCACTGGAATAAACAGTATTACGTATTCTTTGATCAGACCTTCTAAGCCATTATTATGCATAATCATTTATCTTATTTGTGTATTGATGTTGTATTTATATTCGTTTGTATTTATATATGTATGATTTTTCAGACCGGATCTTACAAAAAAAGAAAAGAACAAGTTACGAATTATCCTGTAGGAGTCAGTTATAGAAGTGTGTCGTAGAAAATCCCTTTACCCTACTTTTAATAAACAAATAATTTAACAAACATTACATCACGATCGACGATCTGTTTTCTCTGAAGGATTAGTTAGGCAGTGGTGTAACTTACACCCACATTTCACCAGTTATATTTAATTTCCATTCCCATGTAATGGCATAAGTATAATCAGCCTATAATGTTCCCACTGCTGGGACACAGGCCTCCTCTCTCTGAGAGGGAGTGGACCATAATCCACCACGCGGGCCCAGTGCGGGTTGGCGGATGTCACATCTCTTCGAATTTTTGATTCCCTCACATTGTTTTCCTTTACCGTTTTGAGAGCCACTGTTTTGAGCCTGGTTCGAACCCACGACCACGACTCAAAAGGCGCGGCCGTTACCACGGGGCTAGCACTGCTCTAATAGGGGGCGAGCCTATTCCCATCAACCGGGCACAAATCCAGACTCCGCGCTGCTACTGAGAAATTGCTAATGGAAAAATTTAATAAGACTACCCGATCTGAGTATCGAACCTCATGCACAGCTGTGGGATTCATGGCGTCAACTAGACCAAGGAGTCCAGTAAACTAAGTCAAGGAGTCCACTAGTCTAAGATAACAGGTGTTCAAGGCTCAAAAGCGTTGTATCAGGGCAATGTGTAACCTGAAAGTAACTGATAGTTGTGCTCCTGTATTTAAGTCCCTAAAAGTACTTACTATTCCATCAATTTATATATTTGAAGTCGCGGTTTATGTAAAAACAAATTTGCACCTTTTCAATACAGTGTCGGAAAGCAAAAGAGGGCCAATTCGAAAACAGTACAAACACATGCTACGTGTTGGTGGTCATAACACTGCCTTAATGAGAAAAAGTATTTTATGTATGGGCCCGTCAATATTTAATAAAATTCCCGAAGCACTTAAAAGTGAAACTATTACAATTTTTAAGAAGAAATTGTCAGCCTTATTATTTACAAAATGTTATTATTCAATCTGCGACTTTCTAAATGACGATAATTTATTTTTTTGACTAATTATTTTGTAATATTATCAATGACATTAATTTGTATTATTATTTTTATTCTTTGAAATAATATTTTGTGACATAATATTTTCTGACTAATTATTTTGTAATATTATCAATGACATTAATTTGTATTATTATTTTTATTCTTTGACATCATATTTTGTGATTGGACTGGAATGGTAAATAAGTGTAATCATATCACCAGTGCTTTGAATTAAAACTAATTAAACTATTTTGCATGCCTAATTTAAGGTAGTTAGTAATGGATCCTTGTATAATTTTCTGAACACCTTTATTATGTACCTACTAACTCAGCAAATAAAAATTATTATTATTATTATTATTATAAACAAAGTCATTATCATCATTCTACATCCCTTATCCAAATTTATTCCTGTCGGGGTCACGGGAAGGTACTAAAGGGTCACCGAGGCCCCTGGCAACACAGGCAACAGGAAGGAATACGGGTGGGTTTTAGTCAGTAAGAGTCTGACACATCCTCCCGCTTCGCCCAGAGCGGGAGAAGTTATTTGAAAATTTCTCATCCAAAAAAAAAAATAATCCTAATTTATTTGTGGTCGTCGCAACATGTCTTGTTCGTCCACACTTCACTATTATTTGTCATCGTGGTAGTCACTCCCAATCGCCAGTAAACAAAAGTAAGGTCAAAAATTGAAAGCCAAAGTAACTACGTGTTTCCCTATCTGTAATAACCCTGATTTTTATACAAATATGGATGCAGTTGTTGGTTTTTACGTCACCACAGGGTGGCCGTGGATACATTATAATTATTTTGAAATTACCACGTGTGGTGTGAAATGTTTAAACTCCTCGAATTTTAAATACATACCTATATCTGCCTGCCTTTTCCCAACTCTTTTGGGCTCCGCTTCCAGTTTAATATTAAGTACAAAAGTATCGGAAATCAACAAAGATGTTTTTCATATATTTATCCTCTTTTCATATCAAATCAAAATATTTTATTTCACATAAACCTACATGGGCACTTATTATAAACAAAGTCATTATCATCATTCTACATCCCTTATCCAAATTTATTCCTGTCGGGGTCACGGGAAGGTACTAAAGGGTCACCGAGGCCCCTGGCAACACAGGCAACAGGAAGGAATACGGGTGGGTTTTAGTCAGTAAGAGTCTGACACATCCTCCCGCTTCGCCCAGAGCGGGAGAAGTTATTTGAAAATTTCTCATCCAAAAAAAAAAATAATCCTAATTTATTTGTGGTCGTCGCAACATGTCTTGTTCGTCCACACTTCACTATTATTTGTCATCGTGGTAGTCACTCCCAATCGCCAGTAAACAAAAGTAAGGTCAAAAATTGAAAGCCAAAGTAACTACGTGTTTCCCTATCTGTAATAACCCTGATTTTTATACAAATATGGATGCAGTTGTTGGTTTTTACGTCACCACAGGGTGGCCGTGGATACATTATAATTATTTTGAAATTACCACGTGTGGTGTGAAATGTTTAAACTCCTCGAATTTTAAATACATACCTATATCTGCCTGCCTTTTCCCAACTCTTTTGGGCTCCGCTTCCAGTTTAATATTAAGTACAAAAGTATCGGAAATCAACAAAGATGTTTTTCATATATTTATCCTCTTTTCATATCAAATCAAAATATTTTATTTCACATAAACCTACATGGGCACTTATGAAACGTCAGAAGCTAGGTGCACGGTTCCAATTGGTTGCTTCCTATGGAGAAGAACTTCACGGTTATTCTTTTAAAAATAAATGGCTTTTACAATGATTTCAACTACAGGTATGTTTAAACAAATTAATAAATGACTTAAGACTAAAGGAGAAGTCATCATATGACTTCTCCGCCTGACGCAGGTCCTCACCGGACACGGCAGTTTCGGGAGGTTCCTGTGTCGGATAAGGCGGGAGGAAAGGCCCGGGTGTCACCACTGTGTGGATCGCCCGGAGGCTATGATGGAGCATACGGTGGAGGTCTGCCCAGCTTGGGCAGAGCAGCGCCGTGTCCTCATGGAGGCGATCGGTGGCAGAGATCTCTCACGTCTGGCCCTGGTCCGAACCAGGGCCAGACGTGAGAGATCTCTGCCACCGATCGCCATGGTACGGAGCGAAAGGGCATGGGCAGCCGTCACCTTCTTCTGCGGAGCAGTAATGCTCGCAAAAAAGGCGGCGGGACGGTTGAGGGAAAGGCAAATTTCGCGCCTTCTCGCCCCTAGCCGCCGCAGGAGACGCCCTGGGCGTCGGGAATCCCGGGCGGATTTCCGGGCACCGTAGGCGCGGGATTGCGGACGGTGAGCAAGGGGTAGCTCGCCGTCTGGTAAGGACCAGGCGCGGGTCGACGGCACATTGTATTCCACGCGCCTCAAAGAGATGTCGTCAGCACAAGTGTAGGGTTCCACTAAAGCCGATGCCCGCTGGGGTCGCGGGAAGGTCCAAAAGGGATACCGAGGTCCCTGGCAACACAGGCAACGGAAAGAACAACTTGTCCCGCTCCGCCCAGAGCGGGAGAAGTTAGTTGATAATGTCACACCCAAAAAAAAGACTTATGACTTATGGGAGGACAGTGTAAGCCCGTCAACAAGTACTTAACAACATAGAAAATGGTCTACAAATCTACAGTCTATTAACAGAACACTTATGAAAATGAAGGCTTCGCTTTTACCAAAGATTAATGATGAGAGAATATTCTTTTTATTATTGAAGTATAATCGATGACTCATATAAATATGAGCTAATCCTTGATCAAATACTTTCAAAATTACAAAGAAAACGGAAGGCCAAATAAATTGTCAATTCATCATGGGTAAAAGTCATCTTTGGTTTCAGCAACCATCTAAGCTTACTAGGTACTTAAAAATTGATTGGGCTAAGGTCATCTTCACATAAGTCGAGTCATGATGTTATTTTGCGAAAGAATAAAAGGTCAATAGCTTGTTCAATTATTTTAGCCTGACTCGACTCTACTGAGATAATAATAACGTAATTCTTTATTGTATTCCCAAATAGTGTCCATCGCTTCCAACTGGAATTTATGTCACGATGTTATTTCACGAAAGACTAAAGTTCAAAAGTTTACTCAATTATTTTCCCTAACAAGCTTAGGCACACTGACTCGACTTTATTGAGCTTATAAGAACGTATTTCTTTTTTTTCTACCAAAATAGTGTCCATCGCTTCAAACTGGCATTTATTGTTATTTTTAATGTATCTCACTGTCTCTTCCTGTAGTACCGAAATTAAATGAAGATTAGAAAAATACTCTTGAATCGGCCGTGGTAAAAAGCAAAGCACGCAAAAGCAACTAAGCGAGGTGGGTAAACGTTGTTTGATCTTAAAATGGTAAGATGACTAACTAACCGATCGAACTAACAACCAAAATTATTGATATTTGTAATTTAATACATTTTAGATACCAGAAAACAATAGCGGATATCGAAAACCACTTCCAAAGGTGCTTATAAGGAGTAGCCATGAACTCTAATAAAAGGTCAAAAAGACAAACTGTCGACTCATCCTAGATCTTACTCATAAGTTGCTAAATACTTGAAGACACTAAGGTGATTGGGTGAAGGCCGATAAATAGTCGGTCTATACAATTATATGTGAGTAAACTGACAGTTCTGTAGCGAAGTTATGAAGAATGGTTTTGGTACTAAACAGTCTGTCATTGCGGCAGTTGGTAGAATAAGGCCCTTTGTACACATACACGGCATGGGGTCTTTAAAGGTCCGGTAATCACTGTTGAACTTGGCCATACAAATGCACGTCGCGTTCACGCCCCGCCGCCGCCGCCGATCGGTTTCATAGGTAATATTTATTTTTAGTAACGAGAATTTTAATATTTCATATAATGACAGATAGAATTATAGGTAATAAATAAACTAGTCTGTTCTTAAAAAAAAAAAACTTGAAAATATCTTAAGAAGTTTGAAAGTAATAATATATCGTTTTTTATGCTTTGAGTACACGGAAATAAAGGATGTCTTAAATTAAGACAATATCCTTTTGGTCAAGACAAATATTGATTCATATAAGGAGAAAACAATATATTCTAAAATGAAGTAAAATTTTGTCTTAGTTTTATTGTCTTCTTCGAAGACATTATGCTTAAATGAAGAATTATTAAGTTTAATTTTAAGAATATTAATGATATTTTCTTCAATTAAGATTATTATAGTCTTGAATCAAAAATATTTGCTTAAGTCAAGAATAAAAACCAAGTATTCTTAATTTGAGTAAACAGGATTTCTTGGACTGAGTGCATTTACTTACGTTAAGAAAATATTTACTTGGATTGAAACAATTTTTCTGAGAATATTGATATTCTTCTCTGAAGAGATCCTTTTTTTCGTGTAGACATTACTTCCTGTAGACATTCCTTCCCTAATTTATTTAGAGTGTTTTACTACAATAAATATTCACCTAAATAATTGATGTGTATGCGTCCTAGTTTAACATACATTTTTGGCATAAGTTACTTGCATGATATGAAGGCATAATAACAGATTTAAAAGTCACTAAAATCTGCGCTTGAATGTATGGCGTATAAAGTGACCGTAGAAAAAAGTGTCTGTCATCAAGCTTCCAATGATAGTCATCCATAAAACACTGACGACCATGCCAACACACGGCGAATAAACCGTAGTTTTATCCAACAATAGAAACGTGTGTTCAAAGGCCCTAATTTTGCTGGTACCTGTGAGAACAGCAATAAAAGCCTAGCTCTAAAAACTTAAAAAAAAAAAAAAAAACAGGCGACTTCCAAAAAAATCACTACAAAGTGAAAAAAAACTTTAAAAACGTAAAATTCTGATCCAAAGAAAAAATTAAAGTTATTTTGCACTTAGTAGTGATTTTTATTGAAATCGGTTCTTGTTTTTAAGTTACAATAGCCTAATGTGAACTGCTCGTCGCCTTTTACAAAATATTGCTTTTCCCGAACCAGGTTTGAACCTGGTTTTTGCAGAACCAGAAGAACTGGTGTTCCAATTCACCATATTATTATGCATTGTGAAGAGAATAAATTACTTAGCAACCATATTAAAGTACCTTATCGAATCGTAACTCGTGAAATACTCATCAATTCCACTTCACCAAATGGTGCTTGCCGAGAGCAAATGCACGAGTTTATATAAAAAAAAAATATAAAAATCGCTATAGGTGTGCCTATAAAATTTGAGGACTTCCCTCGATTCTCCTCTCAGCAGATTCTGACTTGGTGACAACCGGACCACCTCGAGAGCATACCCTTTCAATCAAAAAAGAGTTTTTTTTTATTTCAAAATCAGTCCACAATTGACAGAGAAATCGGTAAACATACATAAAAAAACCATTATAACCTCCTCCTTTTTAGAAGTCGGTTATAAAATATGCATTATTTTTTTTTTTATTTAGAAAATAAGCAGCTGAAATAGGTAGGTACATTAATAATAAATCTCGTGCAGACTGGGGCAAAATCGCGGGCGCGACAGGCATATTGCTGGCTGTCGCGCTAGTCTGCACGAGCCTTTAAAAGGAATTTTGCAATATCGTTTGTGCGTAGCATGGGGTACAGACACAACATCATCAACTTCACCAATGGCTGTTTGTAGGTGATTTGCTCCCTAATTTCGTAACACTTTTTGAACCATAATCCGAGAATTCTGAAAGATATTGCTAATCCATTGCTTCATAGGTTTAAAAAAATCGTCTGCTCAGCGACGTCAATAACGCAATGGACGTGGGTGAACTGTCAAAATGAAATTCATTGCGATCAATTATTGTCATTTTATGCGCCGTTTTTTTTCTTTATAGGACAATCGCTAAAAATATGCACCAGTCGTGCATTCGATACGCCTAGACTTAATGCCAGCTTAGTCTAAACTAGCGTATCGAATTTATCGAAGGTCTAGCAGAAGGACTACATTTCGTCATAAAAAAAAACGAAATACATTTTTCTGCTCAGTCATTTATCGTCCCACTCATTTTAAGATTTACGACGTTTAAAATCATTAATTTATGCGGAATAACCTACCACCAAAACGCTAATTAGCACCATGAAGATATTCAAATAGGTTCCAATACGCTCTATTATTATACGCCTCTTTGATATACAAAGAGTTTCGCATTTCGCACTTCCTCGATAAGTACTCAATACTTTATTTGCATTCCACAATGTGTACTTAGGTGGTACTTAACATTATATGTGATCATTATGGACCCTATCGGGCACAGCAAAGTAGTAGGAGAGAGGAGACTTTGAAAAATTTGGCTTATTATTAGTCTTCTGAACTAAATCTAATATGCCGAAAATCTGAAAGTTATTAAATATTGCTAAGTTATTAAGCCTTGGCAGAGAGTACAACTTTCTGCCTTTTGGCGTCGAGACCCTCGCTCCGTGGGGTCCCAGTTATTCGCATAAGTTATTTGCGCAAATCGCGAAACGCCTATTTGATGTAACTGGTGAGTCAAAAGCTGGCGGCTTTCTCGCGCAACGCATCAGCATTGCAATTCAGCGAGGAAATGCCGCCAGCATCCTCGGTACAATGCCCCGAGGGCCTTTTTTAGCCTTAACTTAGTTTTAATTTAATTTAGTTAATGTTAATAATCATCTTGTAATTCGGTTATGTAATAAATTAATATTAACAAAAAAAAAATCTAATATTATTATATTAGGTTTTTTTATATATAAGTGTATATACATATAGTCTACTGCACTAATGCCTATTATATATGCTATCACTTATTTTGTTCTTCGTAAAGTAAACATTTAGGTATCATTCAAAAAATATCGAGTAGGTAGCTATGAACAAGCAAAGTAAAAATATATTGGAATCATTCAAGCATGACGAACTTCGCGTGCTTAAATCACTTTTTGTTCGGAAAACTGGAATACCCTCTGTATGTCGGCGCGATTACGCGTTCAAGTTCACCGAAAACATAGTGATGTTTAAGCGCGACGATCGCGTATTCGCTTTACAGTTATCTACAAAATCATGATTTTATAAGAGAGTGTTTTGAACGCAAAACTGTGATAATTAATAGAAGAATAAAGCTATTTCCTCCTGTTTTACAACATTTTAGTTATATTTTTAAGTCATTATGTTTTTGCTTAGTTTATTATCATTAAAAAAATATTAAAATAGATATTACTATTCTTTCGTATTTTACATTGTTGATTGCTATCTTAACATAGAATCAAGAATCGAATCTTAGAAAATAGAATCAGATTTAGAATCAAGTTTTCTAACTGAAGAGACAGCTGTGCTGCTGCTCTTCCCAGCTCAAGTACTACGAAGTAGTGAAGTGCGGGCATTTTAGGAGAAGGCTGTTATGTCATTGACGTTCGAAAAGTACTGATTCTCAGCCTAGTTTGAATAAATGACTTTTGATTTTGATTTTAACTAATCCTGACTTTATAATATTATAAATGCGAAATTGATTTTGTTCGTTACGCTTTCACGCTAAAACGGCTGAATGGATTTTTATGAAATTTGGCAGATGGGTAGACCTTGACCTAGGTTGGGTTCGATCCTTGTGTGGCTTAAAAACTACCGAATCTTGTGCATCCCATTTTAAATCTTTAAAATTACTCACGTTGCCAGCTATGTACATCTACGAGACTGGTTTGTTTGTTAAAATGAATTTACATCTTTTTACAAAAAATTCCGATGTAAAAAAACTCCAATGCGTTCTCAATATGAACATCAATTGTGCAACATAAAATGCGGAACCACTTTAATGACAAAGAGCTTTTTTGGAAAGGCTTCGAAAATTTATAATAAAATATCCGACAGTATAAAAAATATGCCCTTATCAAAATTTAAGAAAGTTCTCACCTCTCTATTAATAGTTAAATGTTATTTTATTATTGGTTTTGTTTTTATTGTTTGCTTTATTTAGTTTTGTATTTTAGTTTTATAAATTACATTTTAATTAAAATTTGTATGCCTTCGCGGCAAAACATAGCGCTCAAATATGTTAACCTAAGACCATTAAGTAAATACCTATGTTTAACAAATAAAGATTCTGATTCTGATTCTGATTCTGGGACATAGGATACTTTTATTCCTATAGGTATTCTTACGGGATCGAAACTTATGCGGGTGAAACCGAGGGGCGCAGCTAGTAATATTATAAATGTGAAAGTCAGTTTGTTTGTTTGTTACGCTTCCACACTAAAAGGGCTGAACAGATTTAAATGAATTGAATAATTATATAAATAAATATAATATAAAAAATTAAAAATAATTTATAAATTGAAAATTTAAAAATATTTACAATAAATTATAAATTGAAAATTTAAAAATATTTATAATAAATTATAAATTGAAAATTTGAATGATTGGCACATGGATAGATCATGCGATAGATTAGGACATGGGATATTTTTATCCCTATATTCTTACGGGATCGAGACGTATGCGGGTGAAACCGCGGGGCGCAGTTAGTAATAAATAAAGGTACGTAATATTTTCTTATGACAATTATTATTATTATTTTGTAACGTTCATGTGATCTATTGTTGTTGTTGCACTAAAATAACGCAAGTATAAAATACCGACGTTAAAACGGCTATGTGACTGATATCTTTGTTTACTTTTGTGTACAGACAATGTAATTCAGACTTGTTACAGTTGTAATGGCAAACATGTCATTTGGTTTAAATAGGTTTTTATTTTTATTATTTTATTAATATTTTACATACATTCTTTTATATTTTGTGAATGCGAGAACGTTGCAGGCTTAATAGACTAGATTTGTAGACCATTTAATTTTTGTTAAGTACCTGGTACTTGTTGACAGGCCTACGCCGTCCTCCCATATCTATTAACGCTGTAATTTAGAAACTTTGTGAAAGCCAACTATTTTTTAAAGAGTAAGTGTGGAGTTTCTTGCCGGTTCTTCTCCATAGGAAACGAACAATTGGAACCGTGCACCTAGCTTCTGACTTTTCATAAGTGCCCATGTAGGTTTATGTGAAATAAAATATTTTGATTTTTGAGTTGCAACAGGTGAACGCGCCGAACGTCCGACATGTACACGGACTAATGGCAAGCACTTGCTGTTATATATCAATTTACATTAGGCAAAAATGCTTATGCAAGCGCACCAAACAAAAGTGTGATGTAATCGTACAGGTTCAGGTCCTATTCATGTCCGTGTCCACTTCGTCATTTTGTGAAAAATTGGTGTTGTTATCTTTATATACGTGACTTAATATAGTAAAAATTTAGAATGAAACAGAAAAAAATGTCCTATGATAAAAAGAAAATTTCATAAAAAGTGCAGTTGTCTCTTTGTACTTTGCTGTCGTCGATTTATACGCATTCATTAAAGGGTTTTGCAGACTTGGACGATATCGCGGCCGCGACAGGCACATTGCTCTCTGTCGCGACCGCGATATCGCCCCAGTGTACAGAAGCCTTGAATATCTCTGATCATCATCACCAGAGGCATTGTGGAAACTAATCTGGTCATAATCTCCTTCTTAAATGAATCTCCTTAAATCGTAGGTACTCTGCGCGTGGTTCATCAGGACCAGCCTTTTCATCTTAAGTGCTATGCAGGGTCCTGCATAGCACTTAAGATGAAAAGGCCGTGTGAAAAAAGTGGGTAACTGTATCAGATAGATGGCCATACAAGAAAATAATAAAATGATGCTTCAGTGTTAAATAAACTAAGGTGTAGGTATGTAGAATAATACCTAGAACATATTTCAATAATATTTTATGTTTCATCTGGCAGACGGTATTACTCATCAATCTTAACAAGTACTTTACAATGTGCAATATTTCACGCTATAATATTTTCCTAGATCATAAATATAAAATAATTATGTATCAAGTAATTAATATGCGAATTTGAAGTCCGGTCAGGTACGAGCGGTTTAACTCGTGCACAAAGAATTCCTTACTGAAGAATCAGCTTGTTTATTTAGCATCTATCTACTTTCGCAAAATCAAGTCCTTGAGACGGTGTCCCGCGGGTCTCCTATGGCCCTTGTTTTCTAAAATTGAGGATAGATATGATACGAGTAACCGCCCACACCCTTAAGCAACGTCCTATTCATAATCGTCATTCGCGCGAATACGCGATCGTCGCGGTCTTATGTCACACTTTGTTCGGAAAACTGGAAAGCGCACTCTGTCGGCACGACCTAGCGTTCAGGTTCACTAAACAAAAAGTGACATATGACCGCGATGATCGCGCATTCGCGCAACGATCGCTTTTAAATAGGACGCGGGGTAAAGTGAAAATCGAGAACCGGATTTTAGTCAATAACATTCAAATGCAATATGATTTTTCCACAAGACGTTAAATCTTTAACGTCTAGAAATTAGTCATCTGACTAATTTCTGGAATATACCATTGGCAGTTGCCAAAAATATCTAAACTTTAAACTTGGTCGTAAAGCCCATGATAGTAAAGGGACTCAATTCGAGCAAGTTTTTGTAACGTTTCATTCAGAATCGGATTATTAGAAATTATTTTGTTTGATCATTTTAAGCCAAGTAGGTACCTACTTCGAAGTTAAATATTTTCTGCTCATGTATGTTGTGTGACTATGTCATTGATGATTTTATGTTTTTGTTATGTATTGAGATTGTTATTTAAGTAATACTTATCGTCTTCTTGGCGCAGTAGACAGCAAGATCAAGTTCGTCTACTAATCGCGAAGTTATAGACTCCATTGACCTCAACCCTCATAACAAACTCCGATCACCGAACCGAAAGCAATAAAGATGCTATAAATAATGTAAATCTATAGTCTATAATATTAATTAACACTTTTAATTGTTGTATCGTACGTGAAGATCATTGACCTCGACCTTCGGGTCGCTACGACGTGCGTCCACGCGTCGCGACATCTGCGACGAGTTTGTTTGTTGCACAACTAATACAATGATATGCTTATATATTTACATTTAAATTAGTGAATAGTTTTTATGTATTTTTTTTTTCTCTTCTACTCTTACACACGGTGTCTACATCTCTTTGTCTACTATCTTATCTCAGGTATGCTGGAAGAGATTTCTTTAGAAATAAGCACCACCTTTGTACGTATTTTTCTGTTCCTTTCTTCTTGTCTGTTTATATGTGAGTACAAAAACTGTTAAATAAATAAATAAATTAATTAATTAATTAGAGGATGGAAGATCAGCACAGAAGTTAGTTAATATTAGTGTTTAGTTACCGATCTAAATAAATTAAAAATCCGGTCAAGTGCGTGTCGGACCACGCACAATGAAAGGTTCCGTATTGGGAAGCTGGGATGAATTTATCCCAAAAACAAACTTAACATTGTAGTAGACCACTGAATCGTTCACTGTTGTCGTGTTGTCTCTGTAATATGAATTATGAATCGTAATATTAAAAAAAAACCAGCCGAGTGCGTGTCGACCACGCACAATGAAGAGTTCCGTAGTTGGGAAGAATTTATCCTCATATAGTTTGTTTTACAAACTTAACATTTTAGTTAAAAACATGTTCTCCCATACATCGACATATGCCACGGCCAATTCTCCAACTGCAAATTTAAGTTGGTCGACTATTACTCGTTGACTTTTAAAGCCCACATATCTGTGATAGCTTTCCTTTTCATTTCATTATATGTACTACAGCCATTTAGCTAGCGGGACACACACACACACACACACTTAACTCTAACAATAATTAACACTTTAATGCTTAATATTACGCAAACGGATCCCGGAATCGAATAATGGTGTTTACAGACCCGCAATATACCGGCCTATTCAACGATACCCCACAACATGGGATAGACAACAAAAAAAAATATCATCCCCACATTACGGGCAATGGAGGTAAAACAAAAAAAAATTCTTTTAAAACGGCTAAACGGATTTGGATGAAATTTGGCACACGGATACACCATAGCCTGGATTAGGACGTTGTACGTTCCCATGGTATAATCTGTCATCCACACGGGCGAAGCCGCTGGCAAAAGCTAGTTAGTGATTAGTTGACCATTAGTCTTCCTTATAGTTATTGAGTAATTATTGGAAATAAAAATAATAATTGTTGCCTTGAAAAAGAATTGATAAATTACTATTTTAGGACACGCAGTGTGATGTGTTTCTTTAAGTTGACCTAGTATATAATTAGTATTGTATAGCCCGATTTGTGAACCAATGATAAAAAATAAAATAAAAACAAAAGGAACCAAAACTGAGAAAAACTCGATTTCACCCGCATAAATCTCAATCCCGTGGGAATGTCAGGATAAATAGTATCTACACCTGACATTCCGGTCATGGTCTAACTAAGTGCCAAATTTCATCCAAATCCGTTCAGCCGTTTTAGCGTGAAAGCGTAACAATCAAACTCACTTTACCATTGCTAATAATTAGATATGATACTACAATCTTAATGTCAGAAAATTCGTTAAAACAAAAGTTTGCCTCTTATTTTAACTACGAGTACTAATAAAATCAAAGCACGACTCTAGTCTACTAACATAATTATCTGATACATAAGTAACCATTTTGAGGGGCTTGTGGCTAAGCAATAACAGCCGCACGGGTCAATCGATCAGGTTAAGCTACGCTTGCCGCGGTTGGTTCGTGGATGGGTGACCATCTTTACATACCAAGACCCCTCCGTGCCTCGGAAAGCACGTTAAGCCGTTGGTCCCGGCTGTCATTTGTAGATCTTTGACAGTCGTTACGGGTCGTCAGAAGCTCGAACCCAACAAACCTGTTACCGAGTAACTGGGTTGTAGAGATCAGATGATAGGCAGTCGCTCCATGTAAAATACTGGTATTCAGCTGTATCCGGTAAGACTGGAAGCTGACCCCAACATAGTTGGGAAAAGGCTAGGCAGATGATGATGATTAGTAAACATTTTTCTATTCAATTATTCAAAAAAAAAAAAACAAGCCATCTTTCTTTTCAATATCAACCTCACGATTTTTCACAACCAAACTGTATCTCATTTAATTTCTTTCATTCTTTTAATCACCTTATTAACACACCCCTTTAATATCGTCACAATACACTATTCACACATTTCGTTCTTTTGCAACTACATTTTCCATAACTGTATACAAAGAGACAAAGCGTGTATAACCTATGATGCCATGATTTATGGTGTAAAAATGGTGGCTGTAAACATAGCAAGGACAGGCCTTTCACTTCACAAAGCAATGCTAAGATATGGCGCAGATAATAATGTAACTTGAAGACTGTGTTCATCTATGTTTAACTTATGACTATGTATAGATGACTTCTTGAGTACCTGTATCACTTTTGACAACAATTCCCAGTATACTCGTACTGTCAAATAAAAACGCCTTGTTACAACGAATTTTTCTGTATTTATATTCTTGCACACATACAAACTTGGTATATAGCAATATTTAACAAACTATTTAATTAGGTACTCAATATAATGGTGCCGATTCCCTTGTTCACAAACTAAACTAAATTTAAGTTCAGTGCATCTTTTTCTTTCTATTTCAATAAGAAAAGGACAGAAGATACATTTTAGTTTAGTCCTGTCAAATTAATCAGCGGTTGACGTAAATTGACGTAATTTTAGTAGGCAAGTTTTTAATCGCGTCTAAACTTGTATAGTGGTCCCGATTCCCTTGTTCACAAACTAAACTAAATTTAAGTTCAGTGCATCCTTTTCTTTCTATTTCATTAAGAAAAGGACAGAAGATCATTTTTAGTTTAGTCCTGTCAAATTAATCAGCGCTTGACGTAAATTGACGTAATTTTAGTAGGCAAGTTTTTAATCACGTCTAAACTTGTATGGAGTAGTGACAGGCGCTGATTAATTTGACAGGACTAATACAAATACAAATATTTATATACAAAATTTGAAGACAAATAAATATATAAAATGGTTACCAGTTGCAGAGTCTGTGCTTATTCTTAAGCAGTTAAAAGCTGTGGTTAGACGAGCAATTATAACCAGGCGGTCATTCATACTTGACACACTAAACGATGTTGCTACAGGCTTTAAACAAAGCCTTCAAACTATTCATTTTGTGGGCTGACATGATTCCGTTGTGGTTTGAAAGGATGACTTCATTTTAAACACAAAATTGCTTGTAGAACTAGCTAAAGAAACAGCTTTTATAAGATACACAGAACTGGCTATTATGGGTTGAAAAAATCTGATGTTTTGGGGGAGCAATGGATATCAGCTTTTGGCAAAAAATATGATTATGAAGAAAAAATATTAGGTATACTCGCATGCGAACGGAAGCATCGTTCGCATGCAACTACACCGAGGTAGTTTAAATTCAGAGATGCTCTCTTAGACTTTTTAGATGAGCTTCTCAGTAGATTACTTTTCTAGCCATTGAAGTTTATTATACCAGCAGGCTTAGCACGAGAACCGTAGATAAATGTTTTGTCGACGGAATAGTAGACAAAAATGACGTTTCCGTGTAAACAGTTGACAGTTTTCTGCCGAGAAATGTAGACAAGTGATTTTTATTCTACAGTAGCGTAAAAATAGAAAGCCTGCTGGTCAGTATAAGCACCGGTCTAATAAAAGGAGACTTAACTAAAAGCTGACATAATTTTTTCCATCGGCGCGGCGCGATGCGGAGTAAGATTTTCAGCTTCATTCAAGCAACAGCACGAGTGTCGGGAGGCAAATTGAATGGGATTGCGACATATCTTCACCAACCGGAGGTTGTACTCGGGTGCACTTGCATAGTGCAAACAAGGATAATCGTCGATTGGTGCCACACGTCTAGCAGGCCACGCGAGTCGGCTTCGGCTACACGTATGCTCAGTCGTAAGGTCGGGGACCCCAGGGTCCTGAGATAATGTTAAAGACATTTTTTAAGTAATAATAATAACATATCGCAAGATAAAAGTAGGGACTGTTGAATGATTGAAAAATGTAACATAAGAGGCTGACAACAGCTAAAGCGCTGTCACTGTCGGACTGCATGGAAAAGAAAGAGAAGCGCGATGACACAACGCTGGTAATTTATTGCAAAATATAAAGCAATTATCGATTTACAAAAAAACTGTTGATTATATAAAAAAATTAAAACACTATTATGATAATATGTTGCTTGTAGAATAATCTGACAAAAAATCAGAATGATTGCATCTATATTAGTATGGTTAATAATCGGTAAAAGAAATTTTGAGAGGCCTCTTCGTGATTTTTTTCTATCGCTTCAAATTAGTTGTATTATACACACTACTCGTATCTACCTACGTAGCAGACGAGTATATCCTGAACAATTTCATATATTTTTTCTGATTTTGTTTACTGCAGTGGATCATATACTTTTAGGCATTATAAAACTTGCGTTTAGCTCCTGTAGTCCCCTTAAAAAATAAAATTGTGCTGGTTAGAACCCAATCACAAAAATACTTGTTGAAAAAGATTGTCATTTCACTTAATTTATGATTTCATTACATTTCACTATCTAGACGTATCGTTAATTATAGTGATAATGTAATATGGTTTGTATTGAAACTGCATATTCAAACGATTCCTTACTATATTTATA
The DNA here is from genome assembly GCA_905333075.3 of Atethmia centrago. Classification (NCBI taxonomy): domain Eukaryota; kingdom Metazoa; phylum Arthropoda; class Insecta; order Lepidoptera; family Noctuidae; genus Atethmia; species Atethmia centrago. Next base: position 29,402,372 of record HG995374.1, read on the forward strand.
ATTCAATCGTAGCGAATTCAAAACTGATCATTGAATATTTTTTCAATTTTTTTTTTAAAGTAATTGCTAGTATTGATTGCAATGCCGAAAATTTAATTTTTAGAATGTTTGTTTGTTTGTCTGAATGTATGTTCCAGCATCACGCAAATTCTACTGGATAGATTCTGTTCAAATTTTGCTATTTGCTATGGAGGATGAGCGATATTGCATTATGCTTGTATTCCTCTATAGTTTACAGCAAATTGTAAAACGATGAGCCAAATGGTTAGAACATTGCAGATAGTTACAGATTTAACCTTTCAAATGATTATCATCACGCTATATCTTTATGGGGCTAAGCAGTCAAACGTCATGACATATACAGAGTGGTTTTTGAGATTGGGAAGTAGAGATACCTTAACCGTTGTAGCATAATCAGCCTATAATGTACCCACTACTGGGACACAGGCCTCCTTTTGGTGAGAGGCAGTGGGCCGTAATCCACCACGCGGGCCCAGTGCGGGTTGGTAGATGTCACGTCTTCGAAGTTTTGGTTCTAGGACATGCCGGTTTCCCCACGATGTTTTCCTTCACCGTTTTGATAGCAGTGGTGATGAAATAATTTGAAGTAAAGCACCTGCCTCGGTTCGAACCTACTCAAAAGTTACACCATATTTCAGGAAATCGGTTTCTCCCCGCCTGCGGCATTAATACTGTTCCCACCCAGTGTCTCTGAAAGGGGCAGTCTGGTCTGGCAGCAATCATTTTCAAAATGCTGTTGTCACTACGATGCAGGCGCTGTAGTGAGGAGGCTGCTTTCTTTCGCATTATGGCGTGGAAACCATCTGTCCGCGCCTCCGCGAACATTCCCGACGCACTACAGCGCCATGGCAGTCCCAACAGCATCCTGAAGGCATTATTAAATTGAACACGCAGGACATTGTAGGCTCGGTGCGTGTGTGACACCCACAGGCCGCTCGTGTATCATCTAATAGTAAGCTATTGATTAGATTGAATTAGGGACTAATCAGCCATAAGCGGCTGATTAGTCCCTAATTCAATCTAAACACAGTTGGATTATTCCCCGTGTATGCGATTATCTCTTCCAAATTATACCTCGTTGATATTATCATACGTAGTGACCAGTGGCGTGCCTAGGGTTTCAAAATAACGCAAGCCCAATAAAATTTTAACCGATTTCAAAAAAAAGAAAGTTCGGTTTTCGACTGAGTATGTAGGTACCTACGTATCTACGTATGTATCATCGCAATGTTCTCATAAACTACTGGTTAGGTACAATAAATTCTCTATCGAGCATTTTAGTAAGGCTTTTGGGCTTATATGAAGGTACCGCCACTGGTAGTGACATTGATTGAAGTATTGAAACTGTCGGAACACCATCACCTTTACAGCATATCAATTAGCGTGTGATGGTGAACTAACTTCATAAAATACTCCAAACTATACATCTATATAATACGTATCTATACATGCATACAGAAAATAAAATTGGAGTGTCTGTTTGTAATATTAAAATAACCGCTTTTTACTAAATGCTTGGATGTAGGTATACACGGTACATAATACCAAAATATATTTTTTCTAATTTTTGTCTCTCTGTCTGTTTGTTCCGGCTAATCTCTGAAACGGCTAAACCAATTTGACGGGATTTATTTAAAAAAGAATATTTTAATTAATCTATAAAATATAATATCTATACAAACAAATAAAAGTGTCTGTTTGTAATGCCAAAATAACAACTTTTATTAGATGCATATGAAATTATGTACGGCACTTATAACAAAAAAACTATTTTTTAAATTTATTCTGTCGGTCTGTCTATCTGTTTGTTCCGGCTAATCTCCGAATCGACTGAACCGATTTTGACAAGACTTTCACTGGCAGATAGCTGATGTTATAAGGAGTAACGTAAGCTATTTTTAGAAAAAGCCACGCGGGCGTATCCTCGGGCAATAGCTAGTTACACATAAGCCTTTATAAAAAAACATTTCGTTGTTGTAGTAGGAAATATTTTTTTAATAAGCGGGTTCATCCATAGAGAGTTGATAAGTATAATAATTAAACTCAGATAGAAATGGTAATGCTGTCAGCCTTTTGATCAATGTTCCTGCAGCGATATGGACGAATTTTATATAATATATAAATATTTTTATTATTTATAAAAATAAAATTACAATATATTTTTTATATACCTCAAAACTATGACTGGTTTACGACTGTTAGCTTCCAATATATTATGTAAATATTATCACATGGAAAAATTTAAATATAATGGTGAAATAAAATAAAAATGCAAAATGTGGGTGTACTATGGGAACACCTCTGCGTAACCCTTCAGGAAAACAAGGCGTAGTGTTATATTATTTATTCATTTATTATTAACACTTACTAATTTAATGTGATAGAAATTATTGTAATCACTGCATCTTGGTACGTTCAGTTCACGTAGCGCCATCTGTGACATAAGTAGTAACCTATTGAGTCAAGCGCCCTCTATATTGTGTTTAAGTAGGTAGGTAACTCATTCGAAGTTACGATGAATGTAGGGCAGTGAGTAGATTGAGCACGTAGTATGCTCAATATCGTGAAGATGACGTTGAAATACATTTTAACCATCATGCTTTAAGTAACGAGACGGGTAGGCAGGATAGTAAGTTGTATCACAACATTCACCACCTCTTATGATGAGCAAGTCTTACAAATTTTGGCTTTAAAAACGTTTTTTCATCACATGCACAAATCGCATCTTGAACACGGGACCAGAGAGGCAATTGCGTAACACAGATAAAATTTCAATTGATCGCAATTGGTTTCATTTTGACAATTGCGTAACACAGATAAAATTTCAATTGATCGCAATTGGTTTCATTTTGACAATTGCGTAACACAGATAAAATTTCAATTGATCGCAATTGGTTTCATTTTGACAATTGCGTAACACAGATAAAATTTCAATTGATCGCAATTGGTTTCATTTTGACAATTGCGTAACACAGATAAAATTTCAATTGATCGCAATTGGTTTCATTTTGACAATTGCGTAACACAGATAAAATTTCAATTGATCGCAATTGGTTTCATTTTGACAATTGCGTAACACAGATAAAATTTCAATTCATCGCAATTGGTTTCATTTTGACAATTCCCCCACGTCCATTGCGTTATTTGCGTTGTTGAGCAGACGATTTTTTTAAACGTATTGAGCAGTGGATTAGCAATATGCTTAAACTCTCGGGTTTAACAGTTACAGTTACAGTAAACAGTTTGAATCACATCAAACTGTGTTACACAATTAGGGTGCCGTTTCTTTCTTTTTCATAATTATGCTTTAATTGCGTTTTCATTAGGCCTGCTGCTCATAAATTCTCTAGAACATTTTATAATTATACGCCGTGTACATTGGTAACTTGTTAATTATTTCGTAAATCCAATTCAAACAAATCAACAAATAGCATCTGTCTGTTATGACAAATAACTTCGCTAACTCATCCGACTAACTTAAATCCGAAATAACAGAAACAGTTAATTTGCAATTTTCAACTAACTACGAAAGTGTTGGAGTGCTAACTTCGTGGTGAAAGTTTTTATTCGTGAAACAGCCCTCGCCTTACCCCATTAGACGAGCGAAATTAACTTACAGAGGAAACATAGGGGACTTTGAGGCGATTGCAACCGTGATTTAAGCAATGTTAAGAGTTAAGAGGCCGACCACACCTTTTTTTTTTTTTGAGGGTGGGAAATCATCAAATAACTTCTCCCACTCTGGGCGGAGCAGGAGGGTGTGTCAGACTCTTACTGACTAAAACCCACCCGTATTCGTTCCTGTTGCCTGTGTTGCGGGGGCCTCGGTGACCCATAAGTACCTTCCCGCGACCCCGGCAGGCATCGGCCCTAGTGGACCCCTACCTATGTGCTGACGACATCTCTTTGAGGCGCGCGTGGAATACAACGCGCCGTCGACCCGGGCCTGGTCCTTACCAGACGGTGAGCTACCCATTGCTCACCGTCCGCAAGCCCGCGCCTACGGTGGCCGGAAATCCGCCCGGGATTCCCGAGGCCCTGGGCGTCTCCTGCGGCGGCTAGGGGCGAGAGGGCGCGAAATTTGCCTTTCCCTCAACCGTCCCGCCTCCTCCTTCGCGAGCATTACTGCTTCGCAGAAGGAGGTAACGGCTGCCCATGCCGACCACACCTAAAGCGCGGTCACTGTCGGACTGCATAGAAAAGAAAGAGAAGCGCGATGACACAACGCTGGTAACTTATTGCAAAATATGAAGCAATTATCGATTTACAAAAAAGCTATAGATTGTATAAAAAAATAAAACATTTATGCTAATATTATGTTGCTTGTAGAATAATCTGACAAAAAATCACAATGATTGCATGTACATATATTAGTATGGTTTTTAATCGTTAAAAGACATTTTTAGAGGTATCTTCGTGATTTTTTTCTATCGTATCAAATTAGTTATATTATGTTTTCAACGCTACTACTACTATCTACCTAGCATATATTCAAATTCAAATTTATTTATTTGTACACATAGGTATAATGTTGGTACATTATGTAAAAATAAAAATATTGTGTCACTATGTGCTGCCCTGCAAGGCGTACAAACATTTCTTACAGAGTAGGTAATAAGTGTACTTACAGGTAGTATTGCCTATAAAATAATAAAAATACTGCTAAGTAACAGACTTAAATCTTTAGCAATAAACATAAAACATTAACAAAATAATAAAAATTAAGGTATCAATCATATTAACTAAACTTATCAGATACAGTAAGTAGGTAATAAATAAGTCTGAGAAGATGGTATTACGTTTTTATTTTTCTTCTAAATATTCATATATAGTGTAATATGCTTTCTGTATTAAGAACCAGAATATGATATAGTTTTCTGATTTTGCTTACTGCAGTGCATTATATACTGTAAGGCATTATAAAAGTTGCGTTTAGGTTCTGTAGTCCTTTATAAGATCGCTTTGGTGACTTATGTTTACCGTTATTTTAATAAAATCCTTTAGAAATCAACATTTTACATTGTTCCTCTCGCTCTCTCTCTGGGAGTGATTTCATGAAAAGGGACGGATGTGTGTGCATGCAGCATGTGTAGCATGGAATAGTGTACTCATGGAATTGACATGACATGACATAAACTCACGCCTTCTTCCCATTGGGGTACGCAGAAACTATAGAACGCTACCTGCTACGCTCCTTACATACTCCTTTTGCTTCGTTTACGTTCATACATCTGGTCATACACGCACGCTGGTTGCGAGTACTACGCACCCTGACCTTTTTGAAGAACATCATTAATGAGGTCACTATATGTCTTTATGGGGCGTCTCCCTCCCGGTATTTTCACTCACATCTGCCTTGTAAATACCTTTTCTTAGTCGCCTTTCATTCATCCTCTCAAGGAATTAGTAAGTACTATATAAATTGTAAGTAGAGGAGGTTCGACCGGTGGGCGACCGCTACTAATGAATTAGAATATATATTTTAGTATTTAGCTTTTAATTTTGGAGGTTAATAATTTCTGTCGCTGCTCAGTTCCTCATTACCAAGGTGTGATTTCAGGTGTTAGACATCATATGCTACTGTAAGGCTCACAATTTTTTTTTTCTGATTCCAATAAGGGTTGCTCTTGGAATCAGAAAAAAAAATGTTTTACCTATTTGTTTTATTACAAGATACCCGTTTTAAAATGAACTACATAATGTGTGACTCGTTTTTGGGTACGTTCTATCAAAATATGAACGTAATTCCATTCTTCGGTTTTGTTTCAATTCATTCAAATGCTGCAAATGATTACTCTGAAAATTATAGTAGGTAAATAATGTACCTAGACGTAGATACTTTTGGAGTACTAAATTGAGGGCGATCTTTTAATTAAAAACACATCGTTTACCGGACACTAAATGATCTCCGGCCTTATTACAATACCGCTATGTTTCCACCAGAACTTCGACCGAATACTGTGAAAACAGTTCTCGAAATAAAGTCCCTGTCACACCGCCACGCTTTGCATAAACAGCCTCTTTATCAAAACTCCGGATTATATTTCACTAAAATAATGCTGCAAATATTAATTCTGACAATTTGTTTTAATATATTTGCAATTTACAGCGCAATATTGCCCATTCCTGGCTTTCAGTTGGCTTTGTAACGTAAATATAAATTGCGCCTATGATAAAATGATTAGCAATTAGTTTTAAATGTGCTACTGTTATATTTCAGCGGGCGCGAAATGTTTTAGGCGTTTGGTTAGTTTATAACGATTTATGTACCTAAGTTTTTTTTAAAGAATTTATTTAAGGATTACATCTAGTAAATTCCAACTTGGTGTTTATAATAATTAAATACTTACTTTTCTATACTTGCTTGAATCTACGTAAGATTTCCCTACAATTTTATTTCTTATTTTTATCCACAACGGGGAAGCTCTTGGCCTTCATCTTGTCTGATGGTAAGTGATGATAATAACCGAATGTGGAAGCGAGTTTCTCCCGGGATCCTTAACCACAGAGGAACTGGCTGTCTTACCTCTAATTGTCGAAACACAGCAAATGCTGTTAAGGCGCTGACAAGACCCAATTGACCAAAATAGGCTTCGCTTAAGAAAAAAAAATGCCAAATCTGTATAGTTTGTGGTAGCAGAAAAAATGTATATTAATTTTGAACATATTTCCCAGAACTTGGTTGTTACCAAAACACGTTTTGAAAACAAAATCTCGATACAAACTAACGTTAAACTAACCTCTTACTTTGAGTTCTAATCCAAAATATCTGTATCAAATATCAACATACGTTACGTATTTAATTAATAACAAGAACGTCTTATTTGAATGCAGAACTTGGTTGTTTTTTATTTTCGATTACTCAACTCAATTTTGAGTAAATAGATAATTACTTCATATTTTGCAATAAATTACAAGCTTTGTGTCATCGCGCTTCTCTTTCTTTTCTATGGAATTTGACAGTGACCGCGGTTAAGGTGTTGTCAGCGTCTTAATATTGTTGTTACGTTGACAGACTTAGAAGAAGGTGGTAGCTAGCTAGGCGGACTTAAAACTAGCCCTACCACCAACCAAAAAGAGCAGAAAATTTTGCCCCCACTGGGAATTGAACCCGGGAGCTCTGGGTCTGAGACAGGTCTCATCACAGAGGCAATTTATTGAAGAGCGAAAGGTAAAGCTCAGCAGATTCATCTTCTTGGCATAAGATTAGTTAATATCGTTTATTATTTAGAAAGTTAATTAAGTAGTGTAAGTGTAAGTGTAATTTTAACCAGGATACTATACTATTAATGTTTGTTGGTAATAGGGGAAATGTTGACAAAGGAGAATTACTCCAATATTATAGATCATTATGCAACCTTAATTTAAGAAAAATTGTGATGTTCACATTCCCATACAGCCAAAGTTTGCCACAGGAAGAAAACATCTTTAGGTCTGAAATTAATATGACTTTGCATAATTTGACTTATAATAATAATTTATTCCAATTAATTGACACTAACAACTATGTTGGTAATCATTTATATTTGACAAAAGATAGATTTTTTATGGATAGGTATTATCTTTCAAAGTACTGTAAAAGACAGATAGCTGTGTCGCTATCTTACTATTTTTCTATTACAGCCAAGAATTTGGCTAAACAAATTGCTTCTATTGAGCAATGCAATGATGACATTTTAAATAATTCAGCCAATAATTTGGTATCAAACATTGACATTGATAATAATTTAAATTAGAAATTAAGACAATAGAGGAAATCTCTAGCAATGTACAGAACTGCAAAAATAAATCAAATAAAAGTTTAAAATGAGTCAATAGTATCAACCTGGTGCATCAGAATATTCAAGGATTTATAAACAAAGATTTAGAGGTAGAGTTATTTATGAATGTTAACAGTATTGATATTCTTTGTATAACAGAACATTGGCTTAAAAGCCACCAGTTCTTGTTCAATTTTAACAATCACCAGGTTGGTAGTTCGTTCAGCAGAGTAAATGCTATACACGGTGGCTCATTAATTTTAGTAAGTAATCAGCTTAAATTTAAGGACCGTAAGGATATTGTGAGCCTATCTGTTGAGCGGACAGTTGAAATAGCCTGTGTAGAATTGGAGCAGTTTATTGTATTAAGTGTGTACAGACCCCCTTCAGGATTGTATGACTGCTTTGAAAAGGTAATGGATGAAGTGTTACATAAGATTTGTGACTCAAACAAGTCTATTATCACTTGTGGTGATTTTAATGTTAATTTATTAGAAAACTCAGGTTCTTGTAGTAAAATAATAAGTCTGTTTCAGTCCTACAATCTTGTAAATCTATTTCTAGAGCCCACAAGAATAAGCCCTACGAGTGCCACATGCCTAGATAATATTTATACAGATATTATACCAAGCCACAAAGAAATTATAAATTTACTAGACTCAGATCATTGTGGGCAAAAGATTACTATTCAAAACCAAAAGAATAAAGTGGCTAAAAAAGATATCATTGTTAACCCTAAAACTGCTAGTCGCTTGGAAGCTTTTAAAGTTAAACTCATAAATAAATTACCAGTTTTGTCTATTCCTGCTGATCCTAATCATCTATATGATGATTTCTTTAATATATACTGTAAACAATTTCATTCCATTTTTATTCCCAAGACTATCTCAATTAATAATAACGCATCTTTCAGTGATTGGGCTACCATTGGTATTCATAAAAGTAGAACACGGCTTTATGAGCTGTACAATGAAAGGGCATACATAAACACTGCTGAATTTAATTTATATGTTAGAAACTATTCAAAATTATTTAAAAAAGTTTGTTGTATGGCCAAGTCGCGTCATTTGAGTTCGAAGATTAAAAATAGTAGTAGTGTAATCAAAACGACTTGGAATATTATTATTAGTGAAACGGGAAGGTCTAGTAACCGAAATACTGACTATAGCCTGTCAATTAATGACAAAATAATAAAATCAGACTCGCAAGTCGCCGCGGCTTTTGAAAATTTCTTTTCAGATATTCCCGTTTCAACTACTAAATCCCTAAACTCATCACCTTCTGTTGCTGAGTCTTTGCTCAAGGAAAATGTTAATGTTTGCGATTCGGAATTTCATTTTGAACATATTACCTGTAGAGACATAATTAAAACCTTTCATACTTTAAATGTAAAAAAGACTGCAGATCTGTGGGGTAATTCTGTAGAAGTTGCTAAGTCAATTATTGACATTGTAGCTCCTACTTTATCTCCTATCTTTAATAATTGCATTGACTGTGGAGAGTTTCCTGACCTTATGAAAAATAGTAAAATAATACCTTTGTTTAAATCAGGTAGTACTATCGGCAAAACTTAAGCATGCTCACTTAAGAAAATATTTCTGCGGCAAGCGCAGCTAGTGACAGACCACACCTCTTCCTGGTTTCGTCCAATTAGAGGCAATATGCATTTGTGTGAGTATTGGGCGGGTAACAAAAAATAACAACAGACATACTAGTACATTATGATACAAGTGTGTGATGTTGGTTACTAACTACACTTGAACCGGTATTGTTCGCGCGAGCCGAAGACGAGCGCGATAAGGGCGCCGAGTGAGTAATTATCAATACACACGCGTTTCATACGATGGTTTTCAACTTGAGAGGAAAAAACAGACTTGTATTGTTATTATAGTTTCGTAGGCCGCTAGGTATTTCTCTCTAGATTTTGGTGGCAAAAGGCGTGTCACTCGCGTTTCGTGCCTCGATTTAATTTCCGGGGGTGGTCAAATCTACGTGTTGCTCTTCGCTCTTCTTCCCTACTTGAAGTCAACATTTTTGATAATAATTAACCACACAACGAAAACGTTAACGAGTATTTATAGAAAATGGCGTGCTGGTTTCGTTTCTTCCACGCGCCACGCTAGCGATGCGCGTCCAGGTGTAAATAAAGGCACGGCAAAACCGCTGAACAGCCCATATAAAAATATAATAAAAACAAAATAAAGTTTTGAATACGCAAATTAAGGTAAATTCGTAGTGAAAAATATATCATTTGAAGAAATGATAATAATTTTGATGATTGATTTATCATAAATGTATCCTAAAATAGTTTATTTATTCTCAAAAATATTCATTGTTTTTAGATATAAAAACTCTTTGCGGAGATTGAGAAAAATAACTGTAAAGTAAAAATACTAGTGTAATAAACGCTGAATTATGAACCTAAATGCGTTGCTATAAGAGTCACTTTACAAGCAAGTGTGTTGAAGAAATATTTTGTCATTTTTTATGACCGTATTTTATGGCCCTTCTATTAAGCCGTCCTATTGTTTAACCGGTTGTCGACCAATAACAATGGTACTTAGATAATGAACTTATTTTTATTGCAGTTGCAAAAGTTGCGACAGCAATAAACAAAAATCTCTGAAAAACTGCGTCAACTATTGGTTCAAACACTACTGTAATTTTGCTATTTCAATCAAAAAAGAGCAATAAAAGAAAAATATACCAAATGTTGTCAATTTCTAACAAAACTACGTAACTTGCTCCTTTTTAGGGTTCCGTAGTCAACAAGGAACCCTTAAAGTTTCGCATTGTCCGTCTGTCTGTCTGTCCCTGGCTTACACAGACTCACATTTTACTTAGCTCACAGACTCTTACTACTAGAATACTGTAATTTGGCATGGGTATACATATTAATCACGCCAACAAAGTAGTAAACTAAAATCTTGAAAAACATTTTTTTAGGGTACGTCCTTTGCACTTAAAGTGGCGATGATAACTTTTTTCTCCTATCCCATAGGTGTATCATTCGATTGGCCGTTCAAGAATATTGCTGATTTTCAAAGCAATTTTTCGATTCAGGGATCGATATGCGTGATATTAAGCTTTAAGTTCCCAAGTTTAAACACATTTAAATGCAGTTATTTACTTTCCAATAGCACTGCACAAGTAACAAGTCGCACGCTTATAAAACACAAAAATGTCAATATAAACATTTTATACCTTTATGCAGTGTCGGTTAACGCACCTAGCGCGTTCGCTGCGATTTGTTTGCCGGCATCGCATAGGACATCGCGAAAATTGGAGAGGCAGTGAAAGTAATGATAAATAACTAAATTTATATACCCGACAGAGCATAGCCATGTGTCGGAGAGAGGTAAATATCAAAGTGTATAGAATAGACATAATTTGTTGTTTGAAATTCCTTATTCCAAATTATTATATTTTTTATGGAAATATTTTATTATTGATACTAATTAAATATAGCAATACTACATCATATACAGCATATTACATTTTCTAAACCAAACGGAAGATATGAGTACGAAATTACTTCTTGTCAACAATAATAATTCATAAAGAGCTCTCGCTGGCCGAGACCATTAAAAATGATCTCACAACAAGTGAGCATAACACGCGCCTAGTATGAGTGTCACACTTCTATACATAATTACGTTATAACGAACACGACTAAAATACGTTTCGTTCATCCCATTGGTCAAAACGCTTGCATCGGGCGATCGAGTCGTAAGCCGTGCTGTACGATTATCGCCTTAGAGGTGAGCATGCGGAAGTTTGGCCGATAGTACATCAGACCCCACCAATTATAGACCTATTTCAGTACTACCTACCTTTAGTAAAATTTTTGAAAAAATAATTTTAGTCCAATTACAAAGATTTTTTAATAAACATAAATTATTGCACAATAAACAGTTCGGTTTTACAAGGGGTCGTTCGACTACTGATGCCGGTGTGGAACTTTTAGGACATATTTATAATGCATGGGAAGATAAACGCGATGCATTGGGCATCTTTTGTGATTGGTCCAAGGCATTCGATTGCGTTCTTCACGAAACGTTAATCAGGAAACTCCGCCACTACGGGATCCGGAACACCGCTCTGGATCTTCTTACTTCATACTTGAGTAATAGGATTCAGAGCGTTGACGTTAATGGGAAAAGATCTTCCGGATCTATAGTAACAATGGGAGTCCCACAGGGCTCAATTCTTGGTCCTTTCTTGTTTCTTATTTATATTAATGATTTGCCATACCTCATAAAGGATAATCATGATATAGTGTTGTTTGCGGATGACACTTCACTTTTGTTTAAACTTAAACGTCAGCAGCTGGTTACTGACGATGTCAATAGTGCGATCTCAAAAGTAGTTCACTGGTTCAATGTTAATAATTTACTTCTTAATGAAAAAAAAACCAAATGGATTAAGTTTACGCTACCTCACGTTAAGCAGGTGAAAACTAACGTATTGATAAAGGGCGAAGAATTGAACCCTGAAGATAGCACAGTATTCTTGGGCTTAACTTTGGATGCTAAGCTTCAGTGGGGTCCACATATAGATAAATTGTCGAAAAAGCTAAGCTCCGCAGCATACGCTGTTAGAAAAATTCGTAATTTAACTGATATAGAGACAGCCCGTTTAGTGTACTTTAGCTATTTTCATAGTGTAATGTCGTACGGTATTCTGTTGTGGGGAAATGCCGCTGACATTCAGACTATCTTCGTTTTGCAGAAAAGAGCTGTTCGGTCAATTTATAGATTAAGTCCGAGACACTCTCTCAGAGAGAAATTTAAGGAGATTAATGTAATGACTGTGCCCTCCCAGTATATTTTTGAAAATCTTTTATATGCCCATAAAAATATAAAATTGTTTAAAAATACAGTGATATCCATAATATAAATACTAGGAACAAACACAAATTTGTTGTACCTACAACAAGGCTCAAGAAAATAGGTGGCTCATTCAGATGTCAATGTATACGTTTTTATAATAAACTTCCAAGCCACGTTCAAGATCTAAGCCTTAATAAATTCAAATCATTTATTAAAAGTAAGTTGTGCCAGAAAGCCTTTTATACTATTAAAGATTATATTGAGGACAAAAAGGCTTGGGATTAAGCTGCTCCAATTATTGCATACTGAAACTTTTATTTTATTTATATACCGTTTTGACATATTTACTTTGTGGAGTTCAATATACTGTTTGGAACTTAATATTTACTTGTAAAGTATTATATTGTTTTCAATTATTGTGAATGTGAAGCCTATGTGGGTCATTATTGTTTTTTTTTTTTTTTTCTTTCTCATTTAGTATCAATCATGGTCTGGCAGTTTGAGTAATTTATGCGGCCTACCCAAATGTTCTTTCTTTGGTATTGTTCGTCGAATCGTTGAGCTCCTTAAGTTCTGAGTTGAGCAGCACGATTACTGACAAATGCGTGCACTGACTGGACAGGTCCACTCAATCTGTGTGGTTCTTTCCTCAAAAGGACTATTTCGGACACCAATCTACATGGCCTTCACATGATCTGACCAAGATTATGTCTGGACTTTAAAAGAGACTGTGACCTCTGAGTTTTTTTTCGGCCTTTCTTCTCAGAGTAGTCAGATAGGAAACGCCGACCTCATCTAGCTTTATTTAAAAAATATGATTGACGTGTAAAAGTGTTTGTACAAACCTACTTACAGAAAATAAATCATTTATCATTTAAGTAGTAGGAATTTGAGTGGAATAGACAATAAATGAATTTGCCTGGTCAGCGTTTTGAGGTTAAAGAATGATTATTTATATTAATAAATAATCATCCTTTAACCTCAAAACGCTGACCAGGCAAATTCACCACCACAAAATATAAGAACGTAAATACGAAATTACTTAGTTGAGTAATGGAATCCTCTAATAAATGATGTTCTGAACAAGAAGCGAACAAATGGGTCCAGGGTGCAGAGGTCCTCGCGGCTTTATTAATCAGTTATAGAAGCACCCGACAGTTTGTTAGCCAGGAGATAAAAATCTTCGCTTTATTTGATATAAATTGAATTCGGCCATTTTGATTCGGAGAAAAATGACAGCTCAGAGCAATCAGCTTTTTTGGGAGCTGTAACAAAATAATATGCTTTTCCCCCGAATCCGTCGGTGGATTTCTTTGATTTTCCACAAAAGTTAGTTTAGTTCAAACTACTGTTTATGATAGGTATGATATCGTTAGAGTTGATATCAAGCAATGTTGAAAACAAGATTGAAGGAAGATATCGCCGCATCTAAACCTACTCATTGTATTCATATCTTCTTTACAATTTCAATTTCAATTTTAATACAGCATATTAAAAAATACAATAACATCATAACTCCAGCCCTCTTCCAACAACACCCATTTTTAAAACAAAAATGGCGAACGACAATTCACGCTAAAAGTGTAATAACAATGTACTCTCAAAATGATATTCTTCACGGTGCATAACCGCTATATAACGCGCTTACGATTTAAGTAAACAACTTTTATGTCCACTACATTACGCGAAGCGTTCCCTTATGTAAACTTATGATGTGAAAAAACAAGTAATGTTCAGCAAAGTTTTTAAACTGTCGAAGTTTAGCTGTTCAGAATGATTTCTGGTGCTTTATTTGAGTTAAAGACTGTAATAGAGCTGTACATTGCTAAAGTAAGCTATATAATTTATGAAGTAGCAACGGTATACGGCTTCAGTTTCAAATAAATTATTTTCGTAATCCCCGAGACTGACAGAGGGTCGTGTAGAAAATTAACAGTTATTGATCAGGCCACAGACTCGGCCCCTGTGGGGTCATGGATCAATCGTGATTAACACTGTCATTAAATAAACAAAAACAGATACTGTCTATAAACTTCAGGTTTCGATTTCGATTTCTTTAGGATTCGGTTTCCTTTCAATCGGGTTGACGATGACGAATCATGGATGCCAACCGTAAAGTTGGCACAAACCTATACTCAATACTCAATCATTTATTGCATTCCACAATGTATATGCTTAGGTGGTAAGTAGATATTTTTTGTAACAATCATGGACCCTGTCGGGCACAGCAACAGATTTTTTTTAAGGAAGAGGACTTATTTAATACATGCAACTAACTTATTCTAAGTATTAGTTTAAGGTAACATTTTATTAATTATTAATTTAATCTAAAAACATATATATATATATATATATTATTAATTTATATAATCATGTCAGTTCTATAGACCCAAAACCTAAATGTTTATGTGAAAAGAGAGACCTTGATTTTTAAGACAAATTTCCACATAATCCTAGGCATAGGATACACAAAAAAAAAATTACGATCAAACTTACCCATGTAACAAACGTTATCTATCATCTGTACCAAAGTCGTTCTGCCTCCATAAATCTCTAACTAATCGGCCTGCAATGTTTAATAAACACACGTAGTTCTAACCGTTTGGTAGAGGAAGTTCGGTGGTACCGCAAGAAGTCATATAGAACTAAATTAATGCAATAGCCCCGTACTAACACAAAGCGGGCTAAAGTGGCTTGAAGCTATGTAAGGCAAAATTAATGAAGTGCAGGAACTGGTTTTAAGTATAATCTATGAGCTACCGCTTCTGCAGGTGCAGAATTGTCGTCGTGTATATTATTTAGAGTGCTTAGATGTCATGTTCTTTGTATAATTATATTTTTTTGGTAGTGTTACAGTATCTAATTATTAAAAAAAAAATGTTTGAGAAAGCAAATCTTAAAATTTTAGTTAGAAACAAAAGTATTAAATGCTATTTTTTCGCCTCGATTACAGTTTTTCTTCAATGAGGTACCTACAAAATTACCCCAAAGGCCTTGCTATCCACTCGTTTAGGTTATTGATTTCCAGAAAGAATATTATTTACCAATGTAACATATTAAATATAACATTTACTTTCAGATTGGATCAAATTATCACTTGAATTAGTTTGTAACTTTGAGAATCGTCCAGAATCCTGTGACTGCCCAGCCTTCCCCAACTTGTAGGTAATTCCTCATATTGTAGGCACATAGGTACTTGTAAAAAGGCTGCAACCTCAAAAAAAAAAAACATTATTAATTAAACACTTCAGGCGATAATGCCTCTCTAATAACAATACAAATCTCGAACCGACTACATCCAGTCTTCATTAGACCGATAACAACTGTCTGAGACTGACATTTTGAGGGCAGCTAATAACGTCACAGTTTCCAAGCTCCAGTTACTAAGCTATCTAACGGCTAACTTAGTTCAACACTATCTCATCCACCATCAGGAACTGACGGTCTATTCAAAGGAATCTTTTAGGCTTTACAACTTTTGAAAAGTCTGGGAAATATTTACAACGCAACGTGGAAATGGATTTTAAGTTTAGCTTGGGTAGATTCGCCTTCTGGATATCGACAAGTTTCCATTTATTTCTTGTCTAAAACTATTCAGAATGATTTTATTTTCGTGTTTAAGGATTTATTTGTGAAAGAGTTTATTGCAGGGAACCAGAATAAATCAAAAGTTATTAAGACTATAAGTTATAATGTTAACGATAGTGAAAAGAATTGTCAGAATCATATATAAAACTGACATCGATGATATTTTTTTTGAAAATGGACTCCATGTAAACTATTAACCTTATACATGAATCTTGTTGTTCTCCTCATCGCTGTGGCGAAGTTGTTAACAGTCTCGGACACCACGGTCTGTCTTGCAGGCGTTGTGCCGGTCGTTTGGCGCGGCACGCGAACATTAACGACATTATCCGTCGAGCTCTTGTTACTGTCGGCGTTCCAGCTGTATTAGAACCCAATGGCCTGGCACGCGACGATGGCAAGAGACCGGACGCCATGTCTTTATTTCCATGGAAGGTGGGTAGGCCTTTAGTGTGGGATGCAACGTGTGTCGATACTCTTGCGCCATCCCATCTTTCTGGCTCGGCGTGCTGTGCTGGCGCTGCTGCTGCGGCTGCAGAGAACCTCAAACGGCGCAAGTATAATAACCTTGTTGGTCATTTATATTTACAGGCCGTTTGGGATTGAAACCCTCGGGCCGTGGGGTCCGAGTGCTCACGGCCTTTTTAAGGAAATATCCAAACGGCTGGTTGACACTTACCGTGACCCAAAAGTTGGCTTTTACCTTGGCCAGAGGCTAAGCATTGCCATACAACGTGCCAATGACGCCGGTCTCTTGGCTATGTCATGATTTCCAAATATTAATAAGATTTGATTTGATTTGATTAAGATTTTAAATAGTAAATATAAAATTGAAAGTATGTGATTTGCTTCAAATGATTTTTAAATCAAGGTAGTCATGAATTTTAAAAGTATCTAATTTGACAGTTACCGTAAAAATACTGGGTTTTTAACACAACCGAATGGAAAACATGATATTTGGTGTGTGCGGTAGTTGCTAGGTTAGTTCTCTTCGAGCCTTGGAATCTAAAGGTTGTCTTCAAGAAGTCTAAAGTCTATACTGATATTATATTGAATACCTAATTAAATAGTTTGTTAAATATTGCTAAATACAAAGTTTGTATGTGTGCAAGAATATAAATACAGAAACATTCGTACTGACAAGGCGTGTTCATTTCAGGTACATTACCAGTCGACAGCGATGTGAATGAATTTTTCGATGCCCTATTTTAGTTTGTGTATAGTTTTAGTTATTTTTATTAATAAATTAGGTATATTTGTTTTTTTATGTACGGTTTCTTATTTATCAAAATACAATAGAAAAAATATATACATGAAAAAAGATTTTCATGTTAAAAATAAAAAATCCCGTAGGAAACATTGCTGAACTTTAACTATAACCAACACTTTTATTACGGAAAGGTTATATATTATCAAATGCACGTCATATTTGACAAGGGTCAAAGTGGCTGCTTTTATTAAGGAATCCGATACCACAATATTTCTATACGTTTTTAACATTTTTCTATATTTTCCGACAAATAATGATACTTTCGAAGAAACGCAACAAGGTAAACTAATTAGGAATGTAATAACGAACTGGGTTTTTTGTCAAAGTGCATGTATCATTAGAAACGACATTGTGACAACGCTTTTGTTATGATTTTCCTCGATGTAAGTATCAAGAGAAAACATGAAGAAATCGTTAGGGTTTCAATGATGAATCCCTCCATGCATACATATAAGTTCTCAGATTACATAGATGTTGCTATTTTGGCTAATCATAGCTGCTAATATGAAAATTGACTGGAGTAAGTGTTTAGAGACTAGATTAGGCTTAAAACGAGCTGGTATATTCTGTAAATATCTCACCGTAAAACATACATGCAAGCTTAAAGTAAGCTTTAAGCTTGCAGGTAAGTTTTTACGGTGAGTAAAGTAAGCTGTCGCGGGAAGGTACAAAAGGGTTACCGAGGCCCCTGGCAACACAGGCAACGGAAGGAATACGGGTGGGTTTTAGTCAGTAAGAGTCTGACACACCCTCCGTCTCCGCCCAGAGCGGGAGAAGTTATTTGATGATTTCCCAACCAAAAAAAAAAAGAGCTTAATTTAAGCTGTCATTCCACCTGATGCAAGAAATTGACACTTTGATAACTCACTTCACCTAAGCTTTCAGTGTGTGTGTATTTTACAGGAAAACACGGCTAGGGTCGGATTTCAAATCAGGTAATAAATTGTAGTCAAAACAACTTATTATTACCCACTAGTTGACCCAACAATATGTGAAGAACTCTTCATTACAATGTTACCTACGTTTTCACCAAGTGCAACTAATATAAAAATCCGGCCAAGTGCGTGTCGGACCAAGCACAATGAAGGGTTCCGTAGTTCGGATAATTTATCCCAAAAACAACCTTAACATTGTAGTTGAAAAACATGTTCTCCCATACATCGATATACGTCCCGGTCAATTCTCCAACTGCAAATGTAAGTTGGTCGACTATTACTCCTTAACTTGTAAAGCGTACTTAGCCGTGATTATTTCCTTTTAATTTCTTTGATTATATAGGAATTACTGCCATGAATTTTCTCACATATCCAAAAACAACCATTTAAGGGGGACACTTGACTCTAACAAAAAATAACACTTTAAAGCTTAATATTACGCAGGTCCCTGAATCGAAAAATAGTTTTCACAGACCCGCAATAACTTTTCGTCTATCGCATGGTGCGGGGTATCGTTGGACGATACCCCAACCCATGCGATAGACGAAAAAAAAAATATCATACCCACTTTACGTGGAAGGGAGTTACTTACCCTAAAAAATGTTTTTTCCATGATTTCATTTTACCAATTTGTCGTCGTGATTTATATGTATACCCATGTGAAATTGCAGTACTTTCTAGTACTAAGAGGCTCTGAGCTAAGCCACGAACAGACGGTTGCATATTAGAAAATCAAAACTTTCCTGAGCAAATTTCAAAAGAACAACGTACAAATCAACAATGTTTAAAATAACGATGGTCATTTGATCAAAAGTTCAGCTGACCAAAGTCTGGAATATCAATGTTTAAATTATTTATTACACTATTGACCAAATCGTTTAAAGGTCAAAATGGATTACAGACAATGAACGTTAGAGAATGTGTTGTGTGAATGAGATGTGCTTGAATTTGTCTGAAACAGATCAAATTTATGGAACTAGTTAGAGTAGGTTAATTATTTTAAATAAAGGTTTGCCTAACCAAAACATTATTTAAAATAATTAACCTATAAAAATAGTTAATTAGGTTAAAACTGTGACCTCCTACGAATCCTCCTACGCCAGAAACGAATAGATTATATAGAAAAAAATATGGAAAAAAAGAGATTATTGATATTTTAAAATTACATCTAGCAACTTTTGATCAGTCGTTCATTTGATGTCACAAACATTGGGATTCTAAAATGTTTCTAAACAAAACATTTGGTCATTTAAATTTTGTTATTTCGTTTATTGTTCTTTTGAAATTTGCTCGAGAAAGTGTTGATTTTCTAATATGCAACCGGACAGACAGACAGACAGGCAGACGGACATGTCGAAACTTACGGAACCCTAAACATGTAAAGGGGAAGATTGTAAAAATTATACCGTCTGACTTGCTGAACCAGATGCTTCTGATGTCACTTCAACTCTAGTTTTTATTTTATTTCTGACTGTTTCATGTTATAAGACAAGTTTCTGAAGTTTCATTATGTTTTACTAGCTTATGCCCGCTGCTTCGCCCGTGTAGAGGCTGGAAATTATTGTACGGGAATCCTACTACCGGAATAAAAAGTATCCTATATCCAGATAATAAACTATCTGTGTGTTAAATTTCATCCAAATCCGTTTAGCCCCTTTTGCGTGATTGAGTAATAAACATCCAAACATATAATCTTTCACATTTATAATATTATAATACAATATAGGATTAAGGTGGGTGAAAGAAGGTACACCCAAGAACAATAAGATTTTTGATGGTCTAAGAATTGGACTCTAATTGCAAAAGAGAGAGAAAAATGGAAAGACTGAGGAGAGGCTTATTTCCTGTAGTGAGACACAACGAGCTTATAATAATAATAAAAAAAATCGTGTTTAGAATGATGATTAAAAAAAAATGCAGTTATGGGGACTGCCGACAGAAGTGAAAAGTTAAGGCTCTCGCAGACTGGGGCGATATTGCGGGCGCGTCAGGCATTTTGTTGCCAGTCGTGCCCGCGATATCACGCTAGTCTGCACGAGCCTTTATGGCTCAACGCGCCACTTCAATAAAATAATGATTTAATTTGTTTTAATTAATTCACAGTTAATACACAAAATAAACTTTTCACGTGATGAATTTAACTTCACTTACTGGTACTACAGCATTTCGGTGCGGGCATATCGGTGATGTGAACCCATAAGTTTTTCCCCTACCAAAAATTGCTCAACGCGCCTAAAGAATTTTCACTTCAAAAATTAAATTTTACTTCAAGCTTGATACAGTGGAAGTAAACAACATCAATTTTGGTCTAGACTTAAGTAATTTAGGCTTAATTAAGTCTGTATGTAGAATAGTTCGTAGGTTAGCTAGGCAAAATTTATTAAAGAATCGATTTAAATAACTAAGTATCTTTTTTATTTTTCCTTATCCAGATTTAGCCTAGACGTTAATTACGTCCGATCCTCGTTCTGTTTTTCCATAACCAGCCGATCTTATTTAACTTAGTTGAAGTGATCTTGAAGTGAGCTCTATCAATAGCACAGCTCACTTCAAGCTCACTTCAACTAAATTTTTACAGTGAGATTTTGGCAGAATAGATCGAAAGTTTTCGGTAACGAAAATTCTCTTTTTATTGTAATTGAATATCAATTATTGTAATACTTATTTTGCTAATCTTAACGAGACTATTTGTTAAATCCTTCCTCTAAAATCTATTATGCGTATAAATTTACCACTAACATGGAAACACGTCCCACTGAATATAGCATGTTTACATTTACAATAATCGTGAATAATTAATTCATTACAATTTGACTTGTAAAACATGTACCTATAATGAATAATTTATAATCACCACAGCGTGTAACGACTTTAACATATTTGGAAGGGTATGTATATTGACTCTATTTTAGTTTAAAAGCACCTAAATTCATGTTGGTTATGTCCCGTATGATGTTATGTTTTAACATTCTTATCATAATTAATATTGTTTAATGAGGGAAGCAGCCGGTGAGACTCGTTATAGGTTTTAACCGCTACAACTTGTGCACCTGTTATACAACTTAGGTAGTCGTAACATTGCCCAGTTTTTTTGACTTCAATGTTTCTGAATGACCAGTTCCAACAATGTAAACTACACCTATCTTAGCTGTATACATTATTTTTTTTCCCATATTCTACCTATACACATATAATTACTTGTATCTATATACAGGGTTAATGGTAACTCGACGTATTCATTGCAAGACTTCATAGTAGGGTTAAAATGCAACAAATTAAGCTTAGTGGGTTTTGTTTTATTGCACTTGACAACATTTTTTATGAGGTAATGGCAAAAATTGCAATGGCAAAAATAATGTTTGATTAGTGATCTACGCCAAAGTTTTAGTAATTTTGGAACTCTTAATTATTAACAAAGATCTGCTACGGCATCGACTCTCATAATAACTTAAATTTCAGTACAGTCGCGCAGTAAATCTTTTTTTAAATTGGCTTCAAATGATTTAATCTGGGATTTTTCATAATAATGCAAAAAATCTAACTAACTCAAAAACTATTGGTTTTCGCTAGAACATTTGGTGGCTTAATTTGTTGCAGTTTAATCCTACTATGAGGTCCTGCAAAGAATACGTCGAGTTACCAGTAATCCTGTATACAATACATATAAATTACAAGTCCTGATTGAATCATTCATCGACGCAGAGCAGAAACTACTGGGATTAGGAACGTGAAATTTTTCACACGGCTTCCTTTTATAAAGCACTAAGAAGGGGTTTTTGGAAATTCGACCTTTAAGGGAGTGAAGGGGGGATTTAGTTTGTATGAACAATCTCCTTGAGTTATTAAACTTGAAACTTGGCGCGAATACTTATATAAGAAAGTTAACAATTTGTTGTTTTTCTAAACAAAGAGGGGGATTGAGGGTTTGTACTCAAGAATTTTAACGTGCGGTCCGATTAACTTGAAACTCAGTATTTATACGTAAGACCGCAAATAAAGAATAAAGTGTATCAGGGTTTTCCGAAAATGTATCCCTAATGGGTTGTCAATTCAAGTCGAGATAGTAATCATTATTTTCTAAAACTACCTTTTACAGGGGGTGGAAAAAATTGAATACCCCTGTTCAAATTTTTTGAAGGAAAGTACAAAATCCACGCGGAAGAAGTAGCGGTCGAAGTGCTATACGTAGTAGGTATATATATACATACATCTATCGATTTTTGCTAATCCAACTAACTGATTTTTGCGTATCTAAAGACACTAATTAAAATGGCTGTGTGTAAAATACTTTCATCCATTTTGTCTATTTTCCTCACCAAAATCTGTTACCAAAAACCTATTTAGTATTTACCCACGCACCTATCCAAAAGCAAAGTATATAACAAGATTAAATAAAAACTTTCAAATCCACCCGTGCGAAATAATATATTGAATTTAAAAGTTGGACGCTAATTCGAAACTACGTTACTGGACCCGTAATTTTGTTTACGGATTTGAAAACATGCCTCCAATTTAGTTACAAAAGAAATGAGAATAGAATAGGTTAAAGTGGATGAGACATATCCATAGCTGATAGAGCAAGGTGACAAAGTCATTAGCAGAATTGTTGTGTTTCGGTTACAAGGGTCGAACTCCGAGAAGATTGTAGACGAGTTTGAATTGAAATTGAAAAAGGAGTGGAAAGGTATTTACAAGGCAGCTACGAGTATATGGCCCTAGAAGGATATATAGTGACTTCATTGATAATTTTCTTCAGAAAGACCAGCAGTGCTATTCTGTAACCTTCTCACCGTGAAAACTTAAGTGAAGTGAACGTGGAGTGAACTGTCAGTGTCATCCCACCTGATACTAGGGATGGACCAAGGATTACATTTACAATCATAATCGAGACTTTAATAATATAATTTATGCTAATTCTATTGATCATAGTCAGTTAACTGATTAAATAAACGCAATCCCATGACCCAACTGCGATGGGTTACCTACGCGTTGCCAATAATAAAATAATATTTATAAAATCACCGTCATCAATACTATAACAAAATTCCGCAGTTCAACTGACACTCGCGCAGCACGCGCACCGGCCGGCGGGCGGCTAGGCTCACTTCATCCAGCCCAAGTGAAGTGGCGTTGCTATGGCAACGAGAATCGAGTGAAGTGATAAGATCACGCCGCGCTTGAGCGTGAGTCGCTGTTATTAATATCAAGTTGAGTTTTTTCTTTTTATTTGCCGTTTTTTATTTTTAAATGCGCGACAAACAAACATTTGGTTTTACCACCTTTATATCAAAATCCAAAATGGCGGCTACAAACATTTTTCATCATGGGTGTCGTTTTCATGGTGCATTGTACTCGCAACCGGCGTGCGTGTATGACCAGACGTATGAACGTAAACGAAGCAAAAGATGTATGTAAGGATCGTAGCAGGCGGCGTTCTGTAGATTTTGCCTACACTATGGGCAGAAGGCGTAAGTTTATATGTACGAGTATGAATGGAAGCACGTGGCATTTTATGGTACCTAGCATTCAAAGAGTAGGTATTACAGACAAATTTTTATCTGCTAAATCGACTACGCAATGTCTACTATGGAACTCTTGGTGTTGCAGTCTACCTGTTCAGATGGAGATTCATAGACGACTCTGCCTTAGAGTGTAAATAAGGTGCTGTTCCACAAACGATGGGACACTTAATGTCGTGTCCTGCGTGTCCTGTTGTTTGCACATTACAAGAACTGAAGGACGCTAGTGATCCTGCCAAACACGTAGCCGAATTCTGGGCCGAGGCCATTTAGATTGCCATCGATACGCTAAGAAGAAATTTCCCATAAATATAGTAGCGTTCTACTGATGTTCTCCTACTGACCCATCACAATCTTTATCAATACATATTATAACACAAAGACCCCGCCGCGTCTGTATGTCTGAACGCGATAAAGTCAAAAACTACGGAACGGATTTTCATACGGTTTTCACTAATGGACGGAAGTGATTCATGAGGAAGGTTTAAGTTTATAATTCACTATGGTTTTGTGTAAATTGACTGAAATATGGCAATAATTGTTGAAGATGTCGGAAGCAATCACTGACTGGGAGCTTTACCGGCGCGGCGTAAACGAATAGAGTTATATGAAAACAAAACCAATCCGCTTGCACTGGAACGAACTCAACGAGCTATTCTAAAAATAGCCTACAAACAACCCTGGCGATATTCTACTGACACCTTATACTCAGAATGTAGCCTCCTTCGTGTGAGGCAGTTGTTTATTGTTTCGACCCTGTTACAATTCCATAGGCATGCTAAATAACTGGCACGCCATTAATCCCGAACGCTAAAGCGGGACCGGCCAAGGGTATATTCTACTTTTGCACGCAGATCTTTTGCATTTCTTGGGCCATATTTCTACTCAAAATTCTTCTCCCACAATAGAACTATAGTCACCTTAACGTAGACCGGCTGTAAAAATGCCATATTTAAATTGGTGCATCCCAAAAATTATGACCAAACGGAAGGCACATACAGTAATATCTGACAAAATAATTAAAAAACAAAACACATGCGCACCACCCCATCCATTTTCATCACATACACCACACACATCCCACACTTCACACACACACACACTCACACTCAAAAGCACGCAAACATGTTATGACCAAACCGTCAGTCCACAACATACGAGTATTACTTTAAGTTAGTTAACTTTTTTAAACATTTTCATTGTATTACATATTTTAATTATTATTTTTCTTTTGTTTTGTTTTTTTTTTTAATAATAATTACTTGTCTTAAACATAAAAATGATTGCCTTACTTGGGAAGAAACTGGACCCCACAACACAGGGAATCCTAGTGTGGATTGGCATCGTCTTCACATATATTTTTAAAATGTACCTGTACAAAATTTTGTAAAACATTTTAAAAGAGTAACGGTGGAGTTTCTTGCCCATTCTTCTCCATACGAAACTACCTTTTGGAAGGGGCAACTAGAACCAATTTAATTTTTTTTTTGTTAATTTTGACGTTCAAAAGTGCCTTTTATGTGCCTAATTGAAATAAATAATTTGACTTTGACTTTGACTTTGAAATGGAGGGATTTTGTAAAATCTCTATGTGATCTGTTACCAGTTTTTTTTTTTTTAATATTGCACCGTGTTTATTTTATATCTGAATAAAGTTTTATTATTATTATTAAAATAATTTATTACGGAATTAATACATTCTTTACGTGGATTAAGACATGGGTAATTTTAATCCCGGTAAAATGTTCCCGTGGGATATTTTCAGACATTCACGCGGGCGGAGCCACCGTGAAAAGCTAATAGTAGATATATTAAACAATTAAAGACTGAGTAATGTGGTTTATGGGTGTAATTTTTACTTTTAGGTCAATCAATCTACCTAGCCTTTTCCCAACTAATATTGGGATCGGCTTCCAATATAACCCGATGTAGCTGAATACCAGTATTTTACATGGAGCGAATGCCTATCGGACCTCCACACCCCAGTTACTGGGTACACAATACCCCAATAAGTTTTACTTTAAGGTAAGTTGGTATTAAATGTCTCGATGATTGTCTGTCTGTGCATTAGTATTCAAGTTATATTCCTCACATCGCTAACCACATTGAAGAACCATTGTATTATCTTACCTTTAAGAGGCTGACAACAGCTAAAGCGCGTTCACTGTCGGACTGCATAGAAAAGAAAGAGAAGCGCGATGACATAACGCTGGTAATTTATTGCAAAATATGAAGCAATTATCTATTTACAAAAAATCTGCTGATTGGATAAAACATTTAAAACACCACTATGCAATAATATGTTGCTTGAAAAATAATCTAACAAAAAATCAGAATGATTGCATGTGTATTAGTATGGTTCTTAATCGTTAAATTATTTTTTTAGAAGTATCTTTGTGATTTTTTCTATCGTATCAAATTAGTTTTATTACGTTTTCAACACACTATCTACCTATCATATATCCTGAAGAATAACATCTATTTTTCTGATTCTGTTTACTGCAGTGGATCATATACTTTTAGGCATTATAAAACTTACAAAATTTGCGTTTAGGTCCTGTAGTCCCCTTAAAGTATCTAAATGTAACTTAGTAACAGAAAGTATCGTCATATGCTCACTTTAAAGCTTCTCTATCTCAATACGTTATTGGTAGTATGGCGAGCGACGTGTTTGATCTGCTGTAAGCGGGTAAAACGGTCTTGATACTTGTTTTGCTCTGCAGAGAAAACTTTTGTAGGTAAATGGACCGAGATTTTTCCGTGAAACCTATAGTAGGTATTGTGACAAAATTTTAATTATTTGGTTTGCGTTTTAACATTAAAGGAGTCTACCCACTAAAACGTACCATGTACCATGACCGGGCTGTGTAACAGGCTCGGAAAGACATATGACACGAACTACTTTGTCTACTAGAACGTATCAACAGCGTATCATAAGCTCGCTATAAATATTCCCGCTTTTTTTTTTGGGTGGGAAATCATCAAATCACTTCTCCCGCTCTGGGCGGAGCGGGAGTGTGTGTCAGACTGACTAAAACCCACCCGTATTCCTTCCGTTGCCTGTGTTACCAAGGGCCTCGGTGACCCTATAGTACCTTCCCGCGACCCCGGCAGGCATCAGCCCTAGTGCACCCCTACATTTGTGCTGACGACATCTCTATGAGGCGCGCGTGGAATACAACGCGCCGTCGACCCGGGCCTGGTCCTTACCGGACGGTGAGCTACCCATTGCTCATAATCCGCAAGCCCGTGCAAATATTCCCGCTCACAATTGTTGACGCTCCATGCATGGCACGCGACAGTATCGGAACGGTCTAGTGGGCACAGTCCCATACTTTTCAATACAATTAATATTTATTTGCCTAACACGTTCCTAGCACGGTCATAGTAGGTATAGTGGGCAGACTCTTTTAAAGCTACCCCTTTAAAACGTTCGAAAGAAGTAGTAGAAGAAAAAAAACATTAATTTATCGTTCATGCTTACTTTAAAGGATCCAGGGAGATTGGACAGTAAATTAGAAAAATCTTTAAAATTAAACACAACAACGTACAGTCGTAACTTCTAAATACGACAAAGGATTATTTAATTAAGGTATTGTATTTTTACTCAAACATTTGACACCAACCAACGTAAGATTCAGTATTGCTTTACATACTTTTGCTTTAATTCCGAAGTGAAAATAAATATAACCTACAATGTACGGAAGTATCAACACTGCTTTCAACACATCTGTACAATGAACTCCTATTGTTAACCGCACGGAAAAGATCAACTAACTGTTGTATTCAGATGAGACAGTTCTCTGTACTCAGCGTTTTTATACGTGTTGTTACCGCACATTCTAAGAATCGAAAACGTGTAACTAGTGTTGCCAAATATCCCGTTTTTGTCCGGTCTCCGGATGCGTCCCACCCGCCAGCCATATTTATGATTTAGTTCTACGTCCCGATATTCTCGTCCCAGTCCCGCTTCTTTTTCATTTAATTCCCGATATTTGGAAAAACAGATCTGGCAACGCTACTTGTAACGCGTGGTGAATGACTCGTTCTCACGAACACATAATGGCTTGGAAGAGTTTTTTTTTTGTATTCCTTATAATTTGACAGTTGTATGTTACGTTAGAAATTAACTTTTGCAATCAGCTCTGATGCTTGAAGTCGCAGTTATATTCATTGTATTCGCCAAAAAAATAACTATTTAACACTTTCATTTGCTACAATTACATAATTTTGCCTGATTCTTCTAACTCCTACTTAGCTTTTGCTGAAATTAAACACATTGTTTTGAAAACATCTTTACCTAGTCTTTTCCCAACTATGGATGGGATGCAGCTGAATATCAGTATTTTATATGGAGCGACTGCGTATTTGACACCCACAACCCAATTACTGGGTAACATCGATACCCCTTGCTAAGACTGGTTGTCAGACTTTGGGCTTCTGATTCATGAACTGACAGCGGCACGCGTAGCTTAAAGTTGCGGCTGTTCATCATTCAGCCACGAGCCCCTCTAGATTATTTTGAAAACATCTGACGAATAAAATAAGACTAACAAAAACCTTGTCCATCATAATCAAATTAGTTAGAATGCTTCCCCCACTGCAGTTAAACGAAATTCTATCACTCAAGTTCAAAACTATGTCACGACCCAGTCGCATCTGCTCTCCAATTCTTTGTCCCAGCTACATCCCTTTTCGATACAACGTTTATATTAAAACTCGATGCGTCCAGGAAATTGCTATCATACTTGATCTCAAACTGTCACTGTTATGTGGCTGCGACGCATGGCGGGCGGAGCGGGGAGGGATTATTTTTAGAGTGAGGGGACAAATTATGGGTGGGTGTTTGTTTGTTGATTTGGGGACGAAATAGACTGATTGTAATCAGAAAATATGTCACTTAGGGTTCGAAGGTTACGAGTGACCAGGGCATTGGTCACATTACCCAGAGAAGATGAAAAGTTTCACGGGCTTGTGAAGTCGCAGTATTACTTCTTGGAGGCAAGAAAAAATATTAAGTTGTCCTGTGAAGTTTTTCAGTTAAACGTCTACTGATTTCGTATTAATTCACGTTGATTACATTTTACTTCACACCTTATCACCCTTCTAGGAAGTGTGCACTATGCATAACAAAATATGATAATATTTCACAATTTGTTGCACCGCGATGATTTTCCTTAGTTTGGTCATTCAATTGTTTTTCATAAAATATTTGATCGCTTCGCTCCCACTTAACAATAAACTCACTCCCCAAAAGCTTTGTAACGCGTTTCAACCCACACACAACTGGAATTGAATTGAAACCCTACAAGTCAACACAGAAGATTGCTTTTCGCAAAACCAACACGTATCAATGGGGATGTTCATAAAATAGGAAACGTAAGCCGGTGGACGGATCAGAAAGTGTTTAGCTTTGTGTTGCATTGTGAAGTGCGAGAGGTATCTCAGATGCCATGACAAAAGCAACTGGTTGCTATTGGCAATCGCTATGGATTTTGACAACTTTTAAAGTTTGAAGGCGATTGGTTATTGTTGGATGATCGTGGCAGTAAAATTTTTATTGGTGTGATTATTTCACGGTCCCGGTGTCAAAACAAGACAGCTACGGCTAACATTTAGGTGAGATGTTCGGATTAGGCCTAGTATGACCAAAAATCAATTCTTGCTAAACGTAAGTGAACTTCATGTAAACGTGAGTTATTCTTGCATTGATCCGTCTACCACTTCTTGGACACTCGACACCGCCGCCACCAACCATGATGATTTTTAGGCTTATCTATTAAAGTCACATGATAATTTAATTATGCAGGTAAGTAGGCTATTTTGAGGTAAAAAATAAGCTCATGCCACACGGAAGCAGATAATAACTCTTTTCCAACAGTACTTAATGCAAAAACTAATATCACAGGAACAATTTACGTGCGTATTAATGTGTGAAACTTTATTAATATTCCTGTTAAAACTCTTTTAAGTTAGTTGTACCTAACTCCTGATATTCATTGTTCTAAGTTTACTTCTGTTCTGAGACTGTGACTATTAAACTGCAGAATGTTGTCAAGCAAACTTGGACTTATAAGTAGGACACCTGAATATATTGTGACGTAATTTCTTTTTTTTATGTTTATTTTAATATCTAATTATAATATATACCGGGACAACATTGTCAAAGAACAAATTAATTGTTAATATTTTAACAAACTTTTAAATGTATTTTAATTGTGGCAAGCGAATTTATTATTTTACTTTGGAAACACTTTGAAGTATCAATAATGATATTATCGTTATTTTTGGGTGGGAAAAAGTCATTTTAAATGATAAAATGAAGTGCATAGCCAGTCGTCACTTGATTGTGAAATAGTACAGTTGTGCGGAATAAAAGTGTTAGCAAGAAAAGAGTGTTTTCTTCCAAATTGGACACTCAGATATAGGCGCGGGGTATCAAATAAATGAAGGCGCTTGAACAGTCAAGGAAATTAATGATTATTTATTTATTTTTAAAAACTTACACACACTATCTTTACAGGATGACCCCAATGCAATAGTGGGTTTGCAATCACACATCAAATACTTTTAACATCAACTTACGTCTAACACTTAAAAAAAAAACAAACAAAAATGATTAA
The DNA here is from genome assembly GCA_905333075.3 of Atethmia centrago. NCBI lineage: Eukaryota > Metazoa > Arthropoda > Insecta > Lepidoptera > Noctuidae > Atethmia > Atethmia centrago. Next base: position 29,432,917 of record HG995374.1, read on the forward strand.
ACAAATGAATACCCTACGTCAAGTCGCCGTGTTATACTAAACAACTATTAACGGATGACAGTTTTTGAATATACGGGGAATGTAAATTCGTCTATTTGCATGGTTATCTAAATATAAGTAAATTTGATTTATACGTTTAATAACAGGTAATGCTTTATTATAAATTTACACTAGGTACTAAATTAAGTGAATAACTAACTATACAAATAGATAAAAAAATATCCGACTTCATTCAACTGTAGGTAACCTTATAAATATTAACTTTCCCTGAGTTAATATTTATAAGGTTAGCTACAGTTGAATGAAGTCGGATACTTTTTTATATAATAATAAATTACCAGACAGCACCACGGAGGCTACTAATGAAATACATAGGTGTGCGTTACCCCAGCAGAAACGTGGCTCCTAGAGTGATATGACTTGTACGTGTAATTAGTGCGTAACCTGCTGTAAATGTGCCCAACATAAAAAAAATGTGCGCTTTGAAGTTTTGGAAGAAAACGGAAAAAATGATTTCTGCTGGAGTAACGTTGTTCCAGCTGGAATATTCTAAACGAATGATCGGAGAGAGAAATATTGAACATGGGCAGAAGGCTTATATTTGTGCAAAAATGTGCGCCGAACATATAATTTGTGCGTCTTGAGGCTTTCGAGATATTAGATATTAGATATAGTTTCCTGCTAACGTTTGCAGAATCGTGTGTCGATAAAACCATTGTATGTACGCCTGTAGAATAAACATACACGAGTAGCTTTTAATTTGTGCGTATTTGTGACAGAATTAGATTTAAGAAAATATTTATAATTTTCAAGTAATAGCGCTTTTTTTTAAACCCAAAAAAATATCACAGCGCCTAAATGATAAAAAGTGTAAGCTCGCTGAAAACTGTGAAACCTTCTTGACGCTTATAATAACCATAAAAAGTTTCAAAAGTGTACATGCATGAATGAAGCCGTCGCTTTTTTGTAGTCATTCTAATTTGGTCGGATAACCAGACGTTGTTTACATGTTTTGTTTTTTGTTTATATCTACTTAATGCAAAATATTACAAGCTAAATATTTGCGCTATATATTTTTGACTACACGCACTAATTTTTGGTTTACACCTACCCATCTTGGATAGAGCCGGTTTCTTGTATTTTGCCTTCAAAGTTATGACACCGTCGTTTTGACTTTTAGCAATATTACTCAATTACGCACGTTTTTGCACAAATATAAGCTCTCTGTCCATGCTCAATATTTCTCTCTCCGATTATTCGTTTAGAATTATCCTGCTGGAACAACGTTACTCCAGCAGGAATCGTTTTTTTTCCGTTTTTTTTTTTCAAAACGACAAAGCGCACAATCGTTTTATGTAACGCACATTTACAGCAGATTACGCACTAATTATACGTACCACTCATATCACTCTAGGAACCACTTTCCTGCTGGAGTAACGTACACATGAAATAGATAGGAATCTGTTATCCCTGAAAAAAAATGATTTACTAGGCCAGGCAAAAAAAAATCACGGACGAATTAAAACACATGTTCTATTTTTGTTTTTGATGAAAATTTATGTGTTGCAGCGTAATAACTCTATTGTAAATACTTTTTGCGCGCAAAGCGGTTAAATACTTTTTGCGCGCGGTCAACTTATGTTTATTCTTAAATGAAAGATTCAATTATGTTGTCTTTCCAAACAAACTTTTCAAAAAATTTCAGAACAGCTTTTCAGTAGTGAGATTTTATTTGTTTTGAACGAAACACCAACATTTAATAAAATATTACAATATAAAGGCGAATATGCCATACCCCACAATGTCGTCGGGTTGATACTATTATTGACACGAATATTCTTTATATCGTTTCCTCAAGTGAATTTTCTAGTACGACTATCCTACGTGCGTCTTTTTTCTTATTATGTGGTGTAAAACCAGTTAAAGGCCAATGTTTGGCCTTACCCTAGCCTACAGCCTAGCTAACATTATTTTCACTTTTTTATTGTTATCTGTTCGTGTTTCACGAATTGTGTCCAAATAAACGTTATTCTTTCTTTTCTTTTACAGAGGCCTTTTTTTTGGGTGTGAATTCATCAAATAACTTCTCCCGCTCTGGGCGGAGGGAGGGTGTGTCAGGCTCTTACTGACTAAAACCCACCCGTATTCCTTCCATTGCCTGTGTTGCCAGGGGCCTTGGTAACCCTTTAGTACCTTCCCGCGACATTTACAGAGGCCTTACGAGTGATCCTTTCGGTTACGTCCACCTGGTGGTGATCCACTGTGACCTGCATAACCCAACCCGAAGTCTATCCAGGAATGAGGGCACTCAAATGGAGCGGCTGCGAAAGGCGAGGGACCAGAAGGTGGTAGTGGGCTTTAAATCCAAGGAAGAGCTTACTAGGGTAACCGAACGAATTAGGAAATCAGGCGGTCTGGTGGTGGAAGAAATCAAGAACAAGGATCCGCTTGTCATTATGAAGGATGTCTTCTCCTGCCACTCGGATGTGGAGGTTACCGAAGCCTTGCAGCGGCAGAACACCCATCTGATAGGGGACGTACCTGTGGAGGAATTAAGGCTAGGGGTGAAGTACCGTCGAAGGACGAGAAATCCCCATATGTGCCATGTCATCCTACAGGTGTCCCCTACGGTATGGCAGAGGTTGACCATGGCGGGTTGCGTGCACATCGACCTACAGCGAGTGCGAGTGCGGGATCAGTCCCCACTGGTGCAGTGCACTCGCTGTCTGCGCTTCGGCCACAGCCAAAAACTGTGCACGCAGCCCGCGGACCTCTGCATCCACTGCGGCGACCCCCACATGCGGGCCGACTGCCCGTCACGGCTGGCTGCGGAGGCACCAAAGTGCCATAATTGTCTGTTGGCTAAAGTGGACAAGGCCGACCACAACGCCTTCGACAGCGAGTGCCCAATACGCGTAAAGTGGGATGCATTGGCGCGGCTGTCGGTGGCGTATTGCTAAGGTGCAGCCAACCGTTCCCGAAAACACGAACCCAGGCAGTGAGATCCGAACTCACCCTAGTGCCCGCAAAAACTACCGGATTATACAAGCGAATCTGCAGAGAAAGAGTCTTGCGACCCAAGAGCTCATGATAGTGGCTAGTGAGCGGAAGGTCGCACTCGCACTGCTCCAGGAGCCATATGTGGGTGGGGTTAAAAGGATGCGAGACTACAGGAGAGTCTACCAGTGCGTGGAACAAGGAAGTGGAACTGTGAAGGCGGCAATAGTTGTCTTCGACCAAGACCTTGACGTAACATAGTGTCCTAAACTCACCACCAATAACATCGTGATGTTATTCGAATTCTCATCAGCGTGCTGGTGAGAATCCGTGCCTAGCGCCTGGGAAATCGCAGCAGTCTTGTTCTATTTCGAACCGGACCAGCCCATACAGCCATACCTGGAGCAGCTTATGCAGATTCGTGAGGTAATGGGCCCCACTAAAATAATAATGGGAGACGACGCAAATGCGAAGAGCACCTGGTGGGGTAGTTTAGTTATCGATAGCAGGGGTGAGGAAATGTCGGGGACACTGGACGAAATGTGCTTGCAGGTGCTCAACGTCGGAAAAACGCCAACTTTTGACATCATCAGGGTTGGTAAGTCCTACACCAGCTTCATTGACGTAACAGTGTGTTCAACAGAAATGCTGGACCTGGTGCATGACTGGAGAGTTGAGGAAGGCATCACAAGCTCGGACCAAAACGGTATTGTATATAAAATTAACCTTCAAAAAGCAAAAGGGACAAACATTAAAAGAACCACCCGACTTTATAATACTAGAAAAGCAAATTTGGAGCCAATTTCATTAGAAATTGGCCCAATTAAAGGTAGATTCAAACTTAAATTCAATAGAAATTAGTAAAATTAATTATCTCGATACTCGTATCTATATAAAGTTTCTTCGCACGTTTGGGTAATGGTATCCCATTACCCAAACGTGCGAAGAAACTTTGACAAAATTAAAAATAATGAAATACTTACAATACCGTGGTGGTCCAATGAGCTTGCTGATATGATGAAGGAGGTTAATACCAGGAGACCGGCGCATTCGATGCGCTGCACCAGTCCGGAGAGCAAACCCCGTCGAGGGGTAAGGTCACTGGTTGGAAAGAGTTCTGCGAAAAACAGGACAAGGAGGGAGTATGGGATGGCATCTACAGGATTATAGGACGGACCGCAAAGAGACAGGAGGACTTGCCGTTGGTGAAGGATGGGGTGCCACTCAATGGTGCCGAGTCGGCTTCAATGCTGGCGGAGACCTTCTACCCCGAAGACTCGGAAGAGGAAGACAGCGAAGACCACCATCGGACGCGAGAAGCGGCCAGTCGTGTAAACAAGTGGACGCATGATGAACACCATGACTCACCGTTTACACATCAGGAGCTAAAAACCGCGGTGGAAAGCTTCAATCCAAAGAAGGCACCGGGGGCGGATGGTCTCACAGCCGACATCTGTGCCCAAGCCATATTCCGGGACCCGGGGATATTTCTTGCGATGGCGAATAAGTGTCTCGAGCTGGGACATTTCTACGGAGCCTGGAAGGTGGCAACAGTGGTGATACTCCGGAAGCCGGGAAAAGATTGTTACACCACCCCAAAATCCTACAGGCCGAGCGGACTCCTACCAGTCTTGGGCAAAATTTTAGAAACAATGTTGGTAGCAAGGTTGAAGTGGCATCTGATCCCGCGGTTGAGTACTCGTCAGTTTGGCTTCATGCCCCAGAAGAGCACCAAAGACTCCCTCTACACCATGATACAACATATCAAAACAAAGCTGAACCAAAATAAGCTGATCACTGTTGTCTCACTTGACATAGAGGGAGCCTTCGACAGCGCATGGTGGCCGGCAATCAAGACCAGACTGGCTGAGGAAAAGTGCCCAGTGAATCTTAGACGGATGTTGGACAGCTACCTGGCTGGTAGGAGTGTCCGAGTTAAGTACGCCGGAGCAGAATGTCAGAAGAACACCAACAAAGGGTGCGTACAAGGGTCGATTGGCGGTCCGATCCTCTGGAATCTGCTGCTGGACCCTTTGTTAAAGGGGTTGGAAGGGCGGGAAGATCACTGCCAGGCTTTCGCCGACGATGTGGTCATGATCTTCGACGGTGACACAGCATTGGAGTTTCAAAAACATGCCAATGCCGCCCTCGAGTATGTTCGGAAATGGGGCATCCGAAATAAGCTGAAGTTTACACCTCATAAAACCTGTGCAATGGACTACCATTGCACAGGTTTTATGAGGTGTAAACTTCCTGGTTACTAAACCAGGAAGCTAAAGTACGATGTCCCACTCCTGAGCATGGGCGGGGTCGACATTGGCATGTCTAAGGAAATTAAAATACTGGGGCTCACAATCGACCACCAGCTCACTTTCAACACGCACGCCGCAAATGTATGTAGAAAAGCTGCCAACATCTACAAACAGCTATCCAGAGCGGCCAAAGTGAGCTGGGGTCTGCACCCGGAAATCATACGGAGTATTTACATGGCAGCGGTGAAGCCGGCAATGTATGCGGCAAGTGCCTGGGCGCCGGCAACAAAGAAGATCGGAGTGCAGAAAATGCTAAATACGGTCCAACGAGGATTCGCCCAAAAGCTCTGCAAATCCTACCGCACCGTTTCGCTGAATGCGTCCCTGGCGCTGGCTGGGATACTCCCACTCGACCTCAGAATACAAGAAGCAGCCGCCCTGTATGAGGCAATGAGAGGAGTGCTCCAGTCAAGCGTGTGGTGGTGTTTGCGGAGACTCCACATCCGGCGAAACATATGGCCTTGGAGTTCGTGAGTCTGGAGGACCAGTCCCTTCAGGACACCCACAACAACCAGGCGGTCCGATTTTTCACCGACGGCAGCAAGATTGCGGGCAAGGTCGGAGCAGCACTGTCACTTTGGGACATCAATGCCGAGATGAAGTCCGTAAAACTTAGCTTGCCGTCGAGCTGCACGGTCTACCAGGCGGAACTCCTGGCCATATGCGTAGCCACGAGGGAAATTCTCAAGCGGAAAGGAATCTATAGTGACTCAAAGGCAGCACTACAAACAGTCACAAACCAAGTTTCCCTCCACGCCCTGGCGGTGGAAGCGAGAGCAAATGTGGGCGCAGCTTTATCACAGAGCAAAGATGTTTCCTTGTTATGGATAAAGGCTCACGCCGGGCTGGAAGGCAATGAACGCGCAGACCACCTTGCGAAAGAAGCTGCACTCAAGCTAAAAAAGAAGCCGGACTATGACCACTGCCCGGTTTCATTCGTCAAACGACAGATCCGTATGGGGTCGCTCGACGAATGGAACCGGAGATACAAGAACGGCGAAACAGCCTCTGTCACCAAATTGTTCCTCCCGGACGCGATAGACGCCTATAAGGTAATCACCAAGGTGAAACCTGCTGGAGTGGTCACACAGATTTTGACGGGGCATGGTGGGTTCTCCGAATACCTACATCGCTTTAAGTGTAAGGAGAGCCCATCATGCGTCTGTGAGCCGGATGCGCTGGAAACGGTCGCTCACATTTTGATGGAATGCCCTGTGTTCGAAGCGGATCGAATTGATGTAGAAATGAGACTGGAAATGGAATTAACTAGGGGTAATATATGCAGTATAATTATTAACGGAAAACATTGAAAAGTTCTATTGGAGTACTGTCTAGAAATAGCCACAAAAGTAATACGAAGAAATAAGGAAACATAAAGCTATGCTTTTAATATATAAACTAAATATACAATATGTAACAAAAACCCTGTTGTTCCTTCTACCTACGTTTTAAGAATCGGTTTACTAAGCGATAAAGCAACTCATTTATAAAAAAACTGTTCAATAAAAAAAAATAAAATAAATATTTAATTATTAATAATTGTAATGATTAATCGATTTGTTACCTCTGCAATTCTGCATGAAGCGATGACGCGAAACCAGAAGTAGATAGAACGTTCCCGCTCTCTCTTTGATCGGCGCCGCCGCGCTGCCGATTATCTACCTATTTTTCTACACAAGTTCGTGACCTTGTGACGGCCACGGAGTTGCTGTTCGATATGACCTTGTACCTCTACACTTCTTGGCTCATGGTCGGAGGGAAGTAGCGATTGGACACGACAATAGTGAAATGGGTGCTGGCCATCTTAAAGAAAAAGAAAGAAAGAAAGAAAATACATTTATTTGCGGTAAACATGACGCAAGGAAGGAACACAAATACAAAAAAGAAACAATTTGGGGGAGAATATGCGTCACGTCCACGCAAAACGGCCAACGCTCAGCATAATGCTGCGACCCTATGCGAGACAGAGCCCCAGCGCTGGTTTTCAGCGATAGCCGGCGTTGACGTTAAGAAGTCGACCGGTGCAGCATACAGTGAGATTGTAATTTGAATAACATAAATACAAATATAAAAAAAAAAAAATAAAAGAATTACATAAATACAAATATTTAAAATGGCAACATTTCGTACCGACGAGAACGACGTACGCGCGCAGCTGTCAGAAAACTATTTGTTTGACGTTTTGACATGCAGGTGTTACATAATTGCAACATAATTCTAATTATCTAACATTGATGGCGCATTATGTAAAACTCGATAAGTGTTCTGTGGATATGACTAAAAAACATCTTCAACATCTTCTTTGAGTACTCTCTTAACGCGCATATGATTTACTCCGAGTTCGTGTCCCACTGAGCATGTACTTCGCGTTGGATCGTGCTCAAAAAAGTCCAAGATTTCTGTCTCGAGTCCTCGGTCTGCCTGCGTCAGCTCGATGTCAGGTCTCGCCCGTGCACATTGACGGTATTGTACATACGTATGTGCAAACGTTGGAATGCCATCGCCGACGGTAATAATCGCAAAACGTTCTTGGTAGATTCTGCATAATTGGTAGGTCTGCGTGATTCTGCATAATTGTAGTCACATTTCCGAAGACATCAACATATTAAAATATTCTACGTTAGAATAAGACATTGTCAACGTTTACGTAAACAAAACATAATTCACTCACTACGTAGGTCAACAATAACATCCATTCTGAAGCACGGTGCGTGGGAGACTAAAGGAAGTTATTCGTAGGGAGACGGGTGGCGGGGCGGCGGGGTAGGTAGGTACGTGGTACTGACCCGCCAACATGCGCGGTGGGACTTTCTGGCGGCACCTTTTGTCGCATTCAAAGAAAGCCACCGGCAGCTAGTAGGCTATTTAGCGAAATAAAGATGTACTTGTAAAATCAGATACTGTAAACATTTTTTTGAATGTGTCGATTTTAATAGTTATTGATTTTGACCTCTCGACTAGCCAATGCTTAATTTTTTTTAATTATAATTTCATCAATGTTCTGCTTATAGGTAAATGTATACGTTCTTAAAAGGAACAACAGGGTTTTTGTTACATATTGTATACAGAAAAAAGCATAGAATAAACAAATTGATATTTAAAAGTAAAATTAAAGATAAAATCAAGATAAAAAATTTAAAAAAGACTCAAATTAATACAAGTAATTCTTTATTTAAAATTCAGAAAAATCAAGAAGAAAATGTCATATCAAAATAAAACTTTTAAAAAGGTCCCTGACTACGTCAGGGGGACACTTAGAAAGGCAGGAGTGGGTTTTAGCCGGTAAGAGTTCGGCACTGCCCAGACTTGCTCATAAGTGAGGTGGCCTGGGCGTCCATGAGGATTTCCCACTCCTGACAAAACAAAACAAAAAAAAAATAACAAAAAAAAAACAAAAAATCCTGAAGTCTGTGAAGCTGCGCCTAGGCGGTTTGCTTCTTAAGATCCAGCCAGCTGTACTGCACGTCGTCGGTCTCCGTTCGGCGCATTATTTGGAACTCGTCGTGAGCGTATCAACCCAAGCAGATACCCATAATTTCCCAACCATTTTTAATATTGTAGTTTTTTTTATTAATCCTAACATTATAGTCTAAAAAATTCTGATTCATTGTACTAGGAGAACTAAGGTTCATCATTCACATCGATATCCGTGATCATTCACTTTCGCGTATTCTTCATGTCAATAACGTATCATATCCGGACGAGGATTGAAATTGATTAATTTCAATGTATGGACCAACTTAATTTTTTACGTGATTTCAGGGTTGGTCTCATAATAAAAATTGTTAAGAGTTTTCAATTCTTTCAATATTACATCTTGTGTTATTGATTATTAGGAGATTGTTAGGTAGGTAAGTACTGTATTTTTTATTTCAATTTTCTTTCTAAAGCAACAACACGTGGAGGGAGCACATTGGCGTTTACTCAATAAAGTGAAAGAAAACGTGTAACTTAATGGAGACCTTATTCCCCCATATTCTGAGAAATTCCCATAAAATTGACATCGCCATATTAACATTTTCCTCGAACATAGATCGGTGTACCTTATCATCTGATGTAGGTAGTTATATATATTGAAGCAATCCAATATTTGTCACAAAGCTGATACTATATGGCAAGAGGTGACACTCTAGTTTTTGGGCCCGAAATACGCGTTTGTGGCTCACTACGAGGGATTATGAGCAAGGATATTAATTTGGATATTTTAATATCAGTATCTTAATGACAGTGAGCATAATGAACAGTGGTGGTCCAGTGAAAACGGCTGCGACTTACGATTTGTAGGGTGTAGGTTCGAACCCGGACAGGTGCTTTACACATAACATAACATAACATAATCAGTAACTATAATGTTATAGAGAGGAGGCCTGTGTCCCAACACAGGCCTCCTCCCTGTGACAGGTGCTTTGCTTTGTGTAAATTATTTCATGGCCACTGCTCTTAAAACGGCGAAGGAAAACATCGGCAGGAAACCGGCATGTCTTAGAACCAAAAATTCGAAGATATGTGACATCTACCAACCCGCACTGAGCCCGCGTGGTGGATTACGGCCCACTCCCTCTCACAGAGACTCCTCTCTTCTCTCCGCCTGTGTCCCAGCAGTGGAAACATTATAGGCGGATTATGTATCGTAATGACTCAATAAGTTATAGATGTAAGCAAAACAACAAGGTAAGTGACCGATTATCTTAACAAAATTTTAGATCGTGGGCAAAAATATAAAACACTGGGAAAAACTGAATGGTTGAAAATAATACAGTTAGTAGCTACTGAATATTAAAATAGTTCCAATACATTCCATTTCTACTCGATTTCAGTTTCACGAGAGAAACTGATGTAAAAGTTAAATAAGTTTTGTTCGCCACTGATTCGGTGCGCTCTGCTATCGCTCAAACAAAATCTTTCAATATTGAATATATTCCTTCGTCACAAACAAGATGAAAGACTAAACCGATCGTCATAGGAGATAAAGGGGACAATTTTCGAAAATTTCTACTGGATTTGCAAGTATTTTATATAAATCAGCTTTATTGGCATCGAGAGGGCCGTATCATTTTAGTAGATATCTATTCAGGGGCTATGCTAACCGTACGTGGTTGGAATACCAACCGTTGCTATGCCAAATTTATATTGCAGTCTTGAAACTGCAGAATTGAACCCTAATGACCTTAACTATAAAGGCTTAAGGCTGAATTTCGAATAGGAGAGTGCAGTAGCAAATGAAGATGATGAGGGTGGATTTGCACAATGTACCCAACACTATCTGTCAAACCATGAAATAAAGTGAGAATAAATCGACATATTTTTACGATTGTTAAATTCTGAATGTTCTTTAATTTGGTTCAGATGTAAGGAGATTTGTGAATGTAATATTTGATTTTACATTAGAATGTGCTATTACAAGTTGATTGGTTGCAATCCTCGATAAATCAATGCTATGTAGCGCAGTTAAGAACGCACAGATAGTAAATGAATGTACTTTAGAAGATTTATTTGGTAATGCTGAAGTTTGATGTTAGCATGATCATATAAGACTTCATAAGACATATGCACTTCCTCCCACTAAAAGTGCACCTCACTAACATCAGGGGGTTGCACTCCAATCTCGATCCGGTCCATCACCACCTTGAGACCGAGAAGCCGCACCTGTTTTTCCTAACGGAGACGAAGATAACAACCCCGTCGGACGTGGCGTACCTCAACTACCCGGGTTACTCTCTTGAACACAAGTTCAAGAAGCAAGCTGGGGTCTGTGTGTACGTCCGCGATGACATTTGTTGTCGTCGTCTCCGTTGCTTTGAGCACTCGGGTTTTTCTGCCATATGGCTACTTGTGGACTCTGGCGTGGAGAAATTTCTCTACATCGGCGTTTACCGATCGCACAGCGGTGACGAGGAGACAACAGCGCTCTTTAATTTCCTCGTGGAGACGACTAACGTCGCCCAGCAACGGTACCCAACAGCGAAGCTCGTTTTTCTGGGGGACTTCAATGCCCATCATAAAGAATGGTTGTTCCCGTACCAGAAAACTGACCATGCTGGGTTAGAGGCGCGCAAGTTTGCTATTACGTTAGATCTAACCCAGATGGTGAATGTGGCAACGCGGGTACCGGATGTTGACGGCCATACACCCAATTGTTTGGACCTTCTGCTGGCATCTGATCCGGACAATAATTCAGTGTCGGTCTCAGCCCCGCTGGGAACGTCCGACCACTGTCTGGTGAAAACCGTATCGACCTGCTCTCCACCAGATGAGAGTCCTAGAGGCACGAGACGAGTGTGGCGATACGAGTCAGCGGACTGGGATGAGATGCGGCACTTTTTTGCGTCATATCCATGGCGGCATGTGTGCTTCTCTTCGGGTGACCCCTCGTGCTGTGCAGACGAGGTTGCGGACGTTATTCGGCAGGGAATGGAGTATTTTATTCCATTCTCCGACATCCCACTCGGCCATAAATCCCGGCCTTGGTATAATGCAGAGTGCGCCCACGCTGAGGCCCGAAAAGAGTCTGCCTACCAAGCCTGGGTCAAGGCCCGCGACCGTAAAGTTGGAGCTCGTAGGGTTCGCGCGAAGAAGAGAGCCTTTAACACTGCCGCTAAGTCCTGCAAGCGGGTTTTACGTGAGGCACGTTTTGGCCATGTCAGACGTATTGGGGCCAAGCTGGCATCGCACCCTCCGGGTAGTAAACAGTTTTGGTCCCTGTCTAAGGCGGCCGAAGCGAATTTCTGTCGTCCCACTTTACCTCCAATGCTGAAACCTGATGGGTCGCTGGCCCACTCCGCAAGAGAGAAAGCAAATTTATTTGCATCTCTCTTTGCAAGCAATTCACGTCTGCACGCTGGCTCCAAGCAACCACCTACAGTACCTCATTGTGACTCCACGATGCCGGAGATCGCAGTTCACATTAGAGAGGTCCGAAGAGTATTGTGCAGTCTAGACGTGAATAAGGCCAGCGGGCCTGACGGCATTCCGGCGAGAGTGTTGAGGCAGTGTGCGCCTGAACTGTCTCCTGTGTTGACACGTTTGTTCCGCCTCTCTCTTAAAAAAGGCACGGTACCAAAATCCTGGAAGCTTGCTAATGTACAACCAGTGCCCAAAAAGGGCGACCGTGCTGACCCTGCCCATTACCGTCCGATCGCCATTACCTCCATTCTATGCAAAGTTATGGAAAGGGTACTGAACAGTAAGTTGCTGACCTACCTCGAAGACAATGATCTCCTCAGTGACCGTCAATATGGCTTTCGCCGGGGACGGTCAACTGGTGATCTTCTTGTGTATGTCACGCACCGCTGGGGCGAAGCCATCGAGAAACATGGCGAAGCACTTGCTGTATCGCTTGATATCTCGAAGGCTTTCGACAGGGTCTGGCACGCTGGTCTGCTCAGCAAGCTTCCTGCTTATGGCATCCCAGCTGATTTTTGTAGCTGGATATCAGACTTCCTTAGTGAACGGTCGATCAGAGTAGTCGTTGACGGCTGCTCCTCTGACCTTATGGCTATTGATGCCGGAGTTCCTCAGGGGTCTGTTCTCTCTGCAACTCTTTTCCTGCTGCACATCAATGACCTACTACAGACTGGTATTGTTGGGTACGCGGACGACAGTACTGTTTCAGAGAGATACTTGTCCAGCGCAAAAACCAACGGGGCCGCAGTTCGTTCCTTGAGAGAGGCCTTGGTAGAGCGGACAGAGTTGACGTTAAGCCTTGTCTCCCAGTGGGGTGATGATAATCTGGTCACTTTTAACGCCACCAAAACACAAGCGTGTCTTTTTACCGCAAAAAGGAGTCGTTTCGACCTGACTCCTACTTTTCGGGGTACATCGGTTCCTGTAACTGATCGGCTCGAGCTCCTAGGCATGGAGTTGACATCTAACCTCAACTTCGGCGCCACCATCGAGTACAAAGCCCAGACTGCGGCCAAGAAACTGGGCATCCTAAATAAGGTGAAGCGATACTTTACGCCTGGACAGCTTTTGACCCTTTATAAAGCGCAGGTCCGATCCTGCATGGAGTATTGTAGCCACCTTTGGGATGGCTCGGCTAAATACCAACTTGCCGCGCTTGACTCGGTGGAACGCAGAGCTAAGAGGCTCATTGGCGACGTAAATCTGGTGGATGCCAAGCTTCACAGTTTGGCCCATCGTCGCAAGGTTGCCTGCTTGTCGGTCTTCTATAGATTGTACTTCGGAGAGTGTGCTCAGGAACTCCACGACCTCATTCCACCGGCCCCCTTCTATTATCGGTCATCTAGGCGCACTTCAGGTTACCATCCCTTCCTGGTGGCTATCCCACCAACTCGCACTAAGCGTTTCCAAACTTCTTTTATAATGCGCACAGCAAAGGAATGGAACTCTCTGCCTGCGTCTGTGTTTCCGAACGCATATAACCCTAATCTCTTCAAAGTGAGAGTGAACAGGCTTCTTCTGGGTAAGCTCGCTCCATCGTCGACTTTGTTTCTGTCGCCTCTGGCATAGACTAAAGTCAAGAGCAAACCCATCACAAATAAAAAAAAAAAAAAAAAATAAGATTTATTGAGAGCTTAGACTTCAGTAGATTGATAGGATCTATTCAAAATACATTACAGGGCAGTTCAGACTACGCTGTAATATATAGCATATAGTAAAGATTGTATAGCACAACAATGTCGCTCAGCACACATTTCATATAGGTACTTTAAGCATAGCTTCGTGTGAACGTGTCCATATAAAATGTATGCTGAGCGATATTATTGTGCTACACAGTGTTTGCTATAGCAAACACTGTGTAGCACAACAATATCGCCATTAGATATATGTAGCATATATGCTACATATACTTAATACCGTCGTCTGAACTGCACTTAACTTTTGAGAAAACAAAGAATTCGTTGAGAGCTGTAAACGTTTTTGTCTGAAAATATTGAAATCACAACTTTATTTATTTTTTGCTTTTATAGTTGGAGGCTAACAATCGTAACATAATTTTTATCATAGAGTTCTATTGCTCATTCCAATAAACGAAAACAATATACACGGTGATAACAGTTGGAAGCCGTCCATGTGACATTGTATGAATTTGCAGCAGCGCTGTAAAACTGCAATATCAACTAAACGCGGAACTGTTACAAACTTTTCAGCTCAATGCTTATTGAGACGCGCATTTATAGATTTTTGGAAAACGTTATTAGTAAAAGCCAAGGACCAAAAAATGGTGCAACTTGTTTTTTGCGGTCATCAATCAAACATGATTTAGTTGCAAAATAGTATGACGAGTAAAAGTTTATATGCAGTAACATAACCTAGCATCAGTCTGAACCGAGTTAAATAGATAATAAAAAAATATTATTTTTTTGTTTAAATTATTATTATTTATTATCTAAAAGCAGGTTTGTACAGCTTAAAGCTTATTCTTTACATAAAAATTTAGTTCAAATATATCTCGGACTGCATTTGTAGAAAAATCGTTTATCAATTAATTTTTGTGATAGATTTTTCCAATACCGACTAACGTTTCAACGATGGCCGCTGTATAAAACCAAATGCGCCACTTCACATAGTGATTTGGTAATTGTCCTTTGTTGCCATTCCTGCTGGTAATGTACCATTATGTTTGTTTGCTGAATGCTTCAAAGTGCAGATTAACTAAGTGGCTTACGGTATCATAACGGAATGGATCTCAAATCGGAAACTCATTATAATTAATTTGTAAAGAAAAAACCATTACCACCTAATTAATTATTATTGGATGGTTCTTATAATAACATACGAGTAACATCACGCCTTTATTTCTCGCAGGATTAGGCCCACATTTCCACCCACACACCTATACTAATGTAGGTGTGTGGGTGACATAACTGGCGAAATGTGGGTGTACTATCTAATAGTACACCCACATTTCGCCAGTTATGTTTAAGACTCATGTAATAGGACTTAGGAGGCGAACTTATTGCCATCAATCTGGCACGAATCCAGATTCCGGGCTGGTACTGAGAAATTCCAGATGGATAAACCCAATAACACTTTGCCTGACCCGGGAATCGAACCCAGGACCTCATACTCAGTAGTTGATAATGAATTATTTATACGGTTTATATTATGTTAATTTAAAAAAGGCAGAAATAAATGTTATCTTTATATTTACGAGTATAATGGATGAAGATTACGCTAGATAAACAATTGGTAACAGGAATGCACTTCTAGCATAGATCGGATGGGACAAATCTGTATCAGCATAAAAAGCATTTATACAGAAATCGTAACTACCACCTGATCCCACGAACCATAATAACATTAAACACCACGACAGTCCATAAACGACGAGATCTCCCATCTAACATGAACACCCGAAACCTTTGCCCGAATTCTAACAATTTGCACGATCCGAACATAGCAATTGTCCTTTATGACTCCCAAAACCTTAATATTAGGGAAACTATATCACTGGTGTGAGCATTCATAATATCTCTCGGAAATACTATTATGAAGTTTTGTCCGGAATTAGTTTGAAAACGGCTACTAGTTCGAAAGGGCGTTTTCTCTATTGAACTATAACAGCTAATGCATTGACTGATCTTAGTTCAGTTGATGGTATTTTCCGTTTGAAGATGTTACTGACTAGCGTTTAGTGCATACAGTATAGTTTACCGAAAGTTTTTAATTTAGTTTGTGATTTTCCTGTGCGGGGTCCCAATAAATACTTTTTTCATCCCATCTATTTGAAAAGAGCCGAAGGGTCCCTCGATAAGTGCGAGCAAAATGGGTCATTCCGGCGCACTTAATAACAGTGACGAAATGACTTTTGAATTTGGAACACTATTTCATTATAAAGTTTGAACGCAATTCGCTTCGATAAAGACCTGGCCGGTAATAAGAAAGCGCGCCTGACGACGCGGCATTGGTCAAACAAATAATAAAAAAATACGCGGGAACTTCTTATTCGTTTTTTCATTACTTTTTGTCAAAATATTACAGACAATTTTAATTTGATATTAATATGTATAAATTTGTAATTTGGTTATGTAAATATAAATATTCGTCACTACTAAAAGCATCTCTTATTTATTTTTCTCATAGAGGGGGGTGAAAAGCAGAGTGTGGCACACTCTGCTTTTCATACGGTACCAAAATTATTTAACCTCAAGCGACGTACTTTGAATCCCTCGCTACGCCTAGGATTCTACAATAGTATCCTTCGCTTCGCTCTGGATTCAAACAATCGCTTTCGCCCTCAATACATTATTTTGGTCCCTTATGACACAATGTACTATTCTTTCTATCTATACGTTTTCAGAAGTCTATCTAAATCTAGTCTTCCTGAAAGCCAAATTACAACAGCCACGACTGCTAGATGTTTAGGCAGGAGCTGTAATGAAATAGGCTAAAAATCTGCCAGTCACCATCGTTGATAGTGTTATTGCCCAAAGAGTATCATAGGTGACGATGTTTTATTACTAGGGGCAGCTCTTTTATTGCTCTGCAAATCTATGGCAAAACTTTGGTGCGAAAATGGCAAACAGAGAGATGGATCCTATTAATTGGTTTGACAAAATGCTTCGGGCAGTTGTCGGTAGTCACGTTGAAATGAAAAAAACTGGCACTGTTTTCAACTCTTGCAGGACAACAACAAAAAAGAATACAGGCCAACACGTAGTCGAAACAAAGTGAAACCTTTTACAGAACAAAAGCACACAAATATTCATGTAGTACATGAACATCAATAATACCACAAATAACACCCTTCAGAACAGCAATAAAGATCATCCCAATATCAAAACCGGGAAGTGCAGTTACAAAAATTTACAACGCATTTAAAATTTAACAGCACTCATTTGTTTTTGTGCCAAAAATATGCAGTACCGTTCCGCAGGGCATTTCAACTTTGCTGTGATTTCTTGGCTGTATCACCAAGTTACGTTTGCGGTTGGAAAAAAATCTTTATGTGGCCGTCGTTTTCTATTAGTTTGTCAAGACTCTGAATTTCCATTCCTCGGCAATTATTAGCAATTAATGAATTATTTCTTAGTTAAGTAACAGAAACTCAAAAAAGAAAACGAAATTCTCAGAACAGAGAATAACACAAAACCAGTCGTACCTGTTACCCAGCTACTGGGTTGTGGGGACCAGATAGGCAGTCACTCCATGTAAAATCCTAATAGTCAGCTGCATCCGTTTAGTAGTTGGGAAAAGATGAGGGAGATGATTATGCATAAAAGCCAATTCTACTCCTCCTACGAGTACTTCCAAATTTGAAATATTTAACAAAGAAATCTTCACTAAAAGTATGTTTGCCAGCATCATAACTTTGTTTTCATGTATGTGCAACGCAGTTCAAGATAAATACGGCGTAAGGCAAGGAAACTGCGTTCATAACAGTAAATGGTGCGTCCACAAACGAATACATTAGCAGCTTTATGGACCGGATACGAGGTGCTGATATTATTGTATGACTTCAATGTATATAGGAGAGAAAAAAAATAATGTTTATGTTAATTTTGTTGGCGATTCCGGCTGGTTTTGGAGGTTTGAACGTTACGGGTGTTTTGTTCTGAGTTAGTGATTGATATCTATTTAAATAAAAACATAAACTCGAAAATGGCTTGTTTTTTTTTCTTATTGTTCGATTCATTACTGGGGTGGTTTAGGAAAAAACAGCCGAAAAATCGAAAAAAAAAAATTGTCTTACGTGGTAAGAAGTTCACCGGGTCATCTATATAATTCTTAATATAATTGTCTAATTAAGAAAATACGAGTAGTCAATAGCTTTTTTTTCTAATCCCTATATAAATATGTAGAGATTAGAAATACAGATGAGAAAGCCATTGACAAATGAAAATTCATTTGTAAGTAGTAAGTTTTATTTATAAGATACACTGATTAAGATCTATTTGGCGAAAATGGATACTATTAATGACTGCATTGCAGTGAAGAATGATGATAATGTGTTCAAAGAAGAAGATTACAGTTTTTCAAATTAATGATCATCTAAAAAACTTACAAATAAGTTTTACTTATTCATGATTTTTAATTTACCATACAATCACATTTGTATAATGCCAGTGGCAGAGGTTGAATAAAGAATCTAATCGATATCCAAATATTTAGCTGTTCTCACTAACGATATGTTTGGTTTCAAAATATATTAAATCTGACTTCACTTTAATGTAGGGTGACCATTTTTAAAGTACCCATATTTAGGCTACTTCGAAAACCTACATCAATTCAATTTATTAAAAAAGCTATTATTATTTGGTAATAAAAAAATGAGCTTTCTCTTTTTTGTTAATTTTAATCATGATTTCTATATATTTTTTTTTATTTTTCAACAAAATAAAAATAAAGCTTGCACCAAAAGTGCGTTTAAGTCAATAATGAGATTGGGATTAGAGTGCACGACTCCATGCTTCCCTCAACCGTTGGACTATTTGCCGCTTCTTAAGATATACGTCATGAAGTATTGCGGCTTGTTGCCAGGATTCGTCATCCATCTGAGAATACAGTTCAGTGTTACGCTTCCTAGATAGTAAGTTTGTTGGCTCAAGTTACTACTTCGACCTAACGCTTTGCTTCTCTAGTTTATGCATTATTTTATACCTTTTCGCAGAATGTTAAAACAAGTTGTCGTCATCATCTGTTGTCAGACTTTCGAGCTTCTGACGACCTGTAACGACTGTCAAAGATCTACAAATGACAGCCGGGACCAATCGCTTAATGTGCTTTCCGAGGCACGGAGGGGTCTTGGTATGTAAAGATGGTCACCCATCCACGGACCAACCGCGGCAAGCGTAGCTTAACCTGATCGATCGACCCGTATCCCGTGATCGAGCCCCTCGTAAAGTAATATATATACATATAGCCACAAGTTTTCGTATATAATACAGTGCAAAAAAAGTTTAATGTTACCATATTAAACTTTTTTTTTGCACTGTATTATTTGTATTACCATCATTTAGTCCATAATCCACTGCATTTAAACGCAGAAAAATCTGTCCTTGTCAAAAATCAAGCTTTTGGTAACACTACTTTAAAGTAACAACTCTTAGCTGCAACCACATGTTCCGTTTATGTTATTACAAGTTTTTTGTGCATTTTTTGCAGTGAACTCCGAAACGAAGCTCTTGCACATGTCAAATACTTAATTTCTTGAGGATTTAAGGTGTCTGAAACTCTGAAGTTAGGCCCGGAATAGACGGTATAGTTTATACAGTCACTGTAACACTGCATTTTTAATTAAACATTCTAACTAATATTATAAATGCGAAAGTGAGTTTGTTTGTTTAATTGTTTGTTTGTTTGTTACGTTTTCACGATAAAACGGCTGAACGGATTGGGATGAAATTTAGCAAATGGAAGGCGTGACCTGGGTTGGCGGGAGTAGGGTATTATTGGGCATTCTACCCCACCTACCGTTCCATCGGCTCACTCCGTTCACCTCGTCACTCTCGGTGGATAATAATATGTACATTTTTCAGTGTGTGGATTAGGCGCTACTCCACTTTTTTACTCGTTTGGTTACGAATGAAAACGGAAGTGGTCTAGAATGCCCAATAACATAATTTATTTTTCAGTGTGTGGATTAGGCGCTACTCCACCTGTGAATCTTGTTTGGTTACTAATGAAACGGAAAGTGATCTAGAATGCTCAATAACATAAACTTATCTATATTTTTCAGTGTGCGGTTTAGGCGCTACTCCACTTTTTTTACTCGTTTGATTACAAAAAAATATATTATGTTATCGGGCATTCTAGACCCCTTTTCGTTCCATTCGCAATGAAATGAGATTCAAAAATGGAATAAAAAATGGAGTAAAAGCGAGATTCAAAAATATTTTGTTATTCAGCATTCTAGATCACTTTTCCGTTTCATTCGCAACCAAACGAGATAAAAAAGTGGAGTAGCGCCTAATCCACACACTGAAAAATGTATTATTGGGCATGCTACTCCACCGAAAGTGACGAGGTGAACGGAGTGAGCCGATGGAACGGTAGGTGGGGTAGAATACCCAATAATACCCTACTGGCGGGACATAGGATACTTTTTGTTCCGATAATCCTACGGGATCGAGACTTATGCGGGTCTAACTGCGGGGCGCAGCTAGTATCAATATAAATGAGAGGGTAAGTAAAGCACATAATTTTGGTTTGCTCGAGGAATATACACACATACATAAACTCACGCTTTCTCCAATGGGGGGCAGAAACTACAAAACGCCACCTGGTATGATGTTTACATACTCCTTACTAAATTAGCAATGTTGCCATGAGTAGCACAATAAGATTAACTAGGATACAGATTATTGCATATCAAGTGTCTGGTTCTTCTGATTATAAAAACAAAAGCAGCAATAACTGTTTGTGGCGGAATCTACAACGCCACTTGCGACCTACGCATCAAAGACCTGACGCCACATTAATCCTGCATTGGGCAAGCAGAGTTTACCGCGCGACTGGTTCTATAATTCCAGTCGCGCGGCAACATCCCGACGTCAACCGTCGGGCAGTATACTTTCCAGACACAACGCCCGTCTGGTTGGAAGATCCTCTTTTATAAAGAGGATGAGTGAACTATACACCCTGTTTCTCATGCCTCTATAAGTTTATGACTACTTTTGCGTGTCATCTACATGTGCAACGTGCAAGGTAGTTCGTGTACACTATCCTTAACTTTGCTTCAAGTTACTGTCACGTGACATTGATTTGATATGGTTTTGTGTTATGTATCAATTTGTTTGTCGAAGTCTACTAAACAGAAGCCGCTCTATAACGTACCTCTTGTTTATTTTATTTTATTCCAATAGCTTTTAAAAGGACATCTTGAGAATGGATCCCAAAAAAACATGAGTAGTCGGTATATATTTTTTTTTGGGATCCTACGACCTCCTAAGAACCTAAGATTCTAAAAACCATCGTATTATTTCAATATTTGAAAACCATGGAGTGCATGGCGAGAAGAATATTCAGAATGCCCCGGCGCGTATCCAATCGGAACCAAACAATGGAAAACCAATTGTCTCATTAGCTGTCCTTGACCGATTCAACTTAATACTTTAATAATTCATAAAAATCTAATAACTTTCTGTATATTTCGATTATTACCTAACACTTAGTCGAGGAAACTACGCAACGAGCTAGAAAAACGTAGCGGAAACTTCTTAATTAGTTTTACAGCAGGAACTTGCACCTAACTTAAACATCGGTTTTAGCAACGTTCGCTGGCGCTAAATTAAATAAAACTTAATTGGATTTATTTTGAAGACTTTTGAAAAAGCTTCATATATCTCTAGTTTTTTTTTTTTTTTTTTTTTTTTTTTTTTTTTTTTTTTTTTTTTATTTGTGATGGGTTTGCTCTTGACTTTAGTCTATGCCAGAGGCGACAGAAACAAAGTCGACGATGGAGCGAGCTTACCCAGAAGAAGCCTGTTCACTCTCACTTTGAAGAGATTAGGGTTATATGCGTTCGGAAACACAGACGCAGGCAGAGAGTTCCATTCCTTTGCTGTGCGCATTATAAAAGAAGTTTGGAAACGCTTAGTGCGAGTTGGTGGGATAGCCACCAGGAAGGGATGGTAACCTGAAGTGCGCCTAGATGACCGATAATAGAAGGGGGCCGGTGGAATGAGGTCGTGGAGTTCCTGAGCACACTCTCCGAAGTACAATCTATAGAAGACCGACAAGCAGGCAACCTTGCGACGATGGGCCAAACTGTGAAGCTTGGCATCCACCAGATTTACGTCGCCAATGAGCCTCTTAGCTCTGCGTTCCACCGAGTCAAGCGCGGCAAGTTGGTATTTAGCCGAGCCATCCCAAAGGTGGCTACAATACTCCATGCAGGATCGGACCTGCGCTTTATAAAGGGTCAAAAGCTGTCCAGGCGTAAAGTATCGCTTCACCTTATTTAGGATGCCCAGTTTCTTGGCCGCAGTCTGGGCTTTGTGTAGTGAGAATAATGGTAGTACTTAAGTATGTAAGTTTTATAAAAAATAATTCGATCGATGATGAATGATAATACCTATTATTAATTCGTATTTTTTTATACACATACCATGTGTGTGTGTCATGTATGTGCACTCATGCCTTTTCCCATGAGGGTAGGCTGAAACTACAGAACGCCACCTGCTACGAACGATTCGATCAATCGATCGTTTTTTAAGGTACCCAACAAGGGGACCCTTATAGTTTCGGCATGTCCATCTGTCTGTCTGTCCGCAGCATAGCTCAGAGACTCTTAGTACTAGAAAGCTGTAATTTGGCAGGGGTCAAATAACGGCTATAAAGTTATAGAAAGATATAGAGACAAAAATAGGATAAAATATTGAAAAAAATAAATTGTACGAAAAGTGCATGAAAAACCACAAAATTGTATAAAAAACCTCCCTTGCACGTTGAGTGGGGATGATATTTTTTTATTGTCTATACCATGGTGTGGGGTATCGTTGGATAGGCCGTTCAAATATGCGATTCAAATATGCGATGGATAGGCCGTTCAAAAATGCGGTTGGTCCGTGGATGGATGACCATCCACCGTGCCTCGGAAAGCACGTTAATTAACCCGTTGGTCCCGGCTGTTATTTGTAGATCTTTGACAGTCGTTACGGGTCGTCAGAAGCTCGAAAGTCTGACAACCAGTCTTAGCAAGGGGTATCGTGTTACCCAGTAACTGGGTTGTGGATTCGCTGCATGTAAAATACTGGTATTCAGCTGTAAAATTGGAAGCCAACCACAACATAGTTGGGAAAAGGCTAGGCAGATGATGAAAATGATATTATAATTATATTTGAAAATGATATCATTTGTTATCAACAGTATCCGTTCTATAACAAGTTGCCTAAGTCAGTTACAGAACTTAGCGATGGAAAGTTCAAAACCCACATCTAACGTGTCCTTATCAAAAACGCATATTATAAGATTAAAGACTACGTTGAAGACAAGGAAGTTTGGCAATAATTCCTTCTGCACATGTGGCTTCCCTGGCACCTCATATACGACATAACTATGTAAATGTCTATTAACTGCTCCCACATTACGATGTTTATTTTTTTTTTTATATACATACTTTTTTGACATAATATTTTCATTGTTTGACATTAAGACTTGTTGTAATGGCAAACATGTCATTTGGTTTAAATAGGTTTTTATTTCTATTATTTTATTAATATTGTACATAGATTCTTGTGTACCTTGTGAATGTGAGAACGTTGTAGGTTTAATAGACTAGATATTTTGTAGACCTTTTTTTTTTCTTAAGTACCTGTTACATCTCGACAGGCCTACACTGACCTCCCATACATATTAACACTGTAATTTGAAAACATTGTAAAAGCCAATTATTTTTAAAAGAGTAACCGTGGAGTTTCTTGCCAGCTGTTATCCATAGGAAATTACCAATTTGAACCGTGAACCTAGCTTCTGATGTTTCATAAGTGCCCATGTAGGTTTATGTGAAATAAAAATATTTTGATTTTGATTTTTGATTTTGATAATTTTTGTTAGAGTCAAGTATCACGCTCTCCCCTTCTAATGGTTGTTTTTGGATAATTATGTGAAGTAAATCACGGCAGTGGTATATATAACGAAGTTAAAAGGAAAACTATCACAGCTAAGTAGGCTTTACAAGTTAACGAGTAATAGTCGAACAACTTACATTTGCAGTTGGATAGTTAACCGTGACGTATGTCGATTTATGGAAGAACAAGTTTTTCAACAAAATGTTAAGTTTGTTTTTGGGATAAATTCATCCCAACTACGGACCCTTCATTGTGCGTGGTCTGATACGCACATAAACCCAGCTAAGGTGTACAAAAGAACAATAAAAGAAACTCATATGAGAGGATATCCTACTTATCCACCATTTTCTGTAAAAATCTCACCGTTAAAACTTACATGAAGTGACAGATCATTAATGTCAATTCTTAGCATCAGATGGAAGGACAGGTCACTTCAACGTTTTCATGGAATAAATTTTTACAGAATATTTATTTATTTATTCATTTGCATAATGTACACTCAGTTACAGGCTAGGCTACAACATATGAGTACATGACCCTGTTAGGGTGCGGCAAGTATTGCATTTAACTTATACCTAGGTTAAATATTAGTAGTTAACATTACATTGCATACCTACTAGATAGTAATAACACAACATTAATTATTATTACTAATATATAATCGCTTATTCTCTTATTTATTTATATTAATTAAAGTAATTTGAACTGTATAGTAATGAAACGAAATGAAATGATTTTATTTTCTGTAAGTAAGTTTGTACAAACACTTTTACACGTCAATCATATTTAGAAAAATACTAGATGAGCTCGGCGTTTCCTATCTGACTAATCTGAGAAGAAAGGCCGAAACAAACTCAGAGGTCACAGTCTCTTTTAAAGTCCAGACATAATCTTGGTCAAATCATGTGAAGACCATGTAGATTGGTGTCTGAAATGGTATTTGAGGAAAGAACCACACAGATTGAGTGGACCTATCTAGTCAGTGCACGCATTTGTCAGTAAACGTGCAGCTCAACTCAGAACTTAAGGAGCTCAACGATTCGACGAACAATACCAGAGAAAGGACATTTGGGTAGGCCGCTTAAATGACTCAAACTGGAAGACCAAGATGAAAACTAACTAAGACAAATAATAAAAATAATAATCCACGTAGTCTTCACATTCACAATAATTTAAAAAAGAATATAATACTTCAAGAAGTAAATATTAATGTCATAGTGTATGTAATAAAATCATCAATGTCACACTTAGTATAAAAATAGATTTAGTATAAAATTAGTTTGTTGCCTGGGGGTACATTGGAGTAGCTTAATTAATCCCAAGCCTTTTTGTCGTCCAAGTAATCTTTAACTTTATAGAAACCTTTTTGACAGAGTTTCTGTTTAATAAATGATTTAAATTTATTGAGGCTCAGTTCTTTGACATGGCTTGGGAGTTTGTTGTAAAAACGTATACTTTGGCACTTAAATGAATTACAAATTTTTTGGAGCCTAGTCTTGGGCACAATAAGTAAGTCTTTGTTTCTAGTATTTATGCTATGAATGTCGCTGTGTCTAGAATATAGGTTAATATTCTTTTTGACATAAATCAGGTTCTCATATACATTGAGATGCGACTGTCATTATGTTTATATCCTTAAATGTATCCCTCAGTGAATGCCTACAACTGAAGTTATAAATTAATCGAATGGCTCGTTTCTGCAGCACAAATATAGCCTGAATGTCGGCTGCATTTCCCCACAGCAAAATGCCGTACGACATTACACTATGGAAATAACTAAAATATACTAATCCAGCTGTTTCAACATCAGTCAAATGACGGATTTTATACACCGCGTAGGCTGCAGAGCTTAGCCGCTTCGACAATTTGGTTATATGTGGGCCCCACTGTAGCTTTGAGTCCAAAGTAATACCTAAGAACACAGTGGTGTCCACAAGATCTAACTCCGCCCCATTTACTAGTACATTGGTTTTTACCTGCTTAACGTTGGGTGTCAGAAATCTAATACATTTGGTCTTTTTCTCGTTTAAAAGTAAATTATTAACACTAAACCAATGTACTATTTTAGAGAGAGCATTATTTACATCGTCAGTAACTGTCTGTTGTCGTTTAAGCTTAAATAAAAGTGATGTGTCATCTGCAAATAACACTATTTCATGACTGTTCTTTATAAGGCAAGGTAGGTCATTAATATATACGAGAAATAAAAAGTAACATTAATAAAATAATTTTATACGTAGATACACACACACACACACACATATTTATACTTTATGCTTTATTTTAGCTCCTTATCTTCCATAAACTCGTTAATGTTATAATAACTTTTTTCTAATACGAGTAGTAATGACTTAAGTATACATTTAAATATGCACAGAGTTTTTGTGGATCTTATTTGTTCATGTATGTAACTTATTATATATTTGGATGCTTCGGTATTCTGGGCTATTCTTGTACATCTCTAGTCTAGGTGCTGGTAGAATTAATTTAAAGAGTTGTATATTCTTTTTAACAAGGGAGGCTTGTGGCTAAGTAATAACAGCCGCACGGGTCGATCGATCAGGTTAAGCTACGCTTGCCGCGGTTGGTCCGTGGATGGGTGACCGTCTTTACATACCAAGACCCCTCCGTGCGTCGGAAAGCACGTTAAGCCGTTGGTCCCGGCTGTCATTTGTAGATCTTTGACAGCCGTTACGGGTCGTCAGAAGCTCGAAAGTCTGACAACCAGTCTTATCAAGGGGTATCGTGTTACCCCAAGGTAGCCGACCCCAACATAGTTGGGAAAAGGCTAGGCAGATGATGATATTCTTTTTAACAAATGTGGCTATTTCCAGAATACAAATTAAACAGACTGATACGTCGAATACGACAAGCGAAAGGCCGCTTAAGTCTGGTTTTTCACCAGAGATGTGCTATGCACCTATGCTGCGAGGATGTGAAATCTAGGTTACGAAACTATGTGACCATTTCCACTACTGCCACTGATTAGCGAGTAAGGATGAATTGACCAATCACAGTGCTCGAAATCTGCGATGTGGAGATTTCTCAACCCCTGGGATTGGCCAATTCACAGTCCACTCCTTTCCACTCCGCCCAGCTCCGCGTCACTGGAAACGCACCCTAAGATGTGCTATGATGATGCGCCGCCGAGAGGTAGCTGTGCGAGGAAGATGCGCAGCTCTAGCTACGCATACATAGCTCCCATCCATAGCACGTCTCCATAGCACGCATCCTTCCATATAAAAAACATAGCTTAATTGAACCCGTTTCCACCAGTGCTATGCTATCTAGATCAATGAATATGATTGGTGGACATCAAACGCATCCATAGCAACGTAGCATAGCACATCTCTGGTGGAAAAGCTGCCTTAACCTTACTTAGGTTACTTAGGTTTACGCTGACGACACGTTGGTTCTGGCGCAGGGGAGGTCGCACCAGGAGGCGGCCGAAGTAGCGGCACGCGGGGTTGCGAATCGTCGAAAGGATCCGGCAATTGGGACTCGAGGTGGCCTTGCACAAGTCCGAGCCCATGTGTTTTCATGGTCCTCGGAACGCGCCATCGTTGGGGTCCCAAATAACGGTAGGAGGGGTTTCCATCGGCGTCGAGTCGACGATGAAGTACCTGGGACGTGTCCTCGACAGCCGGTGGAACTTCGTTGAGCATTTCCGACGTTTGGCTCCCAAACTGGAGCGGGCGGGCGCTGCATTGAAGCGGCTCCTGCCCAATCTAGGGGGTCCAAACGCCTCCTACCGGAGGCTCTACGCGGGGGTCGTGCGGTCCATGGCCCTCTACGGGGCTCCTGTATGGGCGCGCTCTCTGGCGCTGTGGCCAGCCCGCCGGCTGAGCGCGGCCCAAAGGGTCATGGCCATCCAGATGGTCCGGGGATACCGCACGGTCTCCTGTGAGGCAGCGAGCCTCCTTGCCGGATTGCCGCCATGGGATCTGGAGGCAAAAGTCCTCGCGCACGTCTGGGAGTGGCACGAGGAGGCTAAACTCCGGGGCGTAAGTCCGCTGCCGCGAGAAATCGCGGCACAGCGGACGGAGCTCCGGCGGGATCTCATGGCGTCATGGAAAGTACGGTTGTCGCAACCCAGTGCTGGGCACGCCACGATTGCGGCGATAAGTCCCCTCTTTGAGGAGTGGCTAGAGAGGTGCCACGGCGTCCTCACCTTCCGCCTGACGCAGGTCCTTACCGGACACGGCAGTTTCGGGAGGTTCCTGTGTCGGATAAGGCGGGAGGAAACGTCCGGGTGTCACCACTGTGTGGATCGTCCGGAGGACACGGTGGAGCATACGGTGGAGGTCTGCCCGGCTTGGGCAGAGCACCGTCGTGTCCTCGTGGAGGCGATCGGCGGCAGAGACCTCTCGCGTCCGGCCCTGGTTCAGGCCATGGTACGGAGCGAGAGGGCATGGGCAGCCGTCACCTCCTTCTGCGAAGCAGTAGTGCTCGCGAAGGAGGAAGCGTGACGGTTGAGGGAAAGGCAAGTTTCACGCCCTCTCGCCCCTAGCCGCCGCAGGAGACGCCCAGGGCGTCGGGAATCCCGGGCGGATTTCCGGCCACCGTAGGCGCGGGCCTGCGGACGTTGAGCAACGGGTAGCTCACCGTCCGGTAAGGACCAGGCCCGGGTCGACGGCGCGTTGTATTCCACGCGCGCCTCAAAGAGATGTCATCAGCACATAGGTAGGGGTCCACTAGGGCCAATGCCTGCCGGGGCCGCGGGAAGGTACTTATGGGTCACCGAGGCCCTCGCAACACAGGCAACAGGAAGGAATACGGGTGGGTTTTAGTCAGTAAGAGTCTGACACACCCTCCCGCTCCGCCCAGAGCGGGAGAAGTTATTTGATGATTTCCCACCCTCAAAAAAAAAAACCTTATTAGGTTAAGGCAGCTGGGTAGTTAGGTTACTAGGTTGCTATGCCCGATGATGCGAACGTAGCACTACAGCTGGTGCAGTTTCTAGATGCGATGAGCTTATGATTCGGTATGGCCTCTGGTTCTGTAGTTGCAAGTTTGCTAGGGACTCAAATTAAAAGCATATGAGTCAGTACTCTAGAAGAACATACTCAGACTACATTTACAAACTCACCAACCAGCACACACCAAGTAGAGTAATGTACCGCCGCTATAAATATGAGAGAATCTGCTGCGCCTAACCACGCAGGCGTATGCCAAGTCAAACAAACTAAACTTCAGGCTGAGCCGGTAACTAAGCTGCTCTTATTTGCGCAGACCGACGTTTACAACGGACATCGTTTACTAAATGCACAAACAAGATTACTTATACGTGGTGGTGTGATTTTAGATGCAGGATATACTAAAAATTAGCTTCGATAGGTTCTATAAGAGTGACTCTTTCTAACATGAAATATCTTTGCTACCGTCTGATTTAGATTGTGTCGGCGCAGGTGACATCTACCAACCCGCACTGGGCCCGCGTGGTGGAATAAATGATTTATGAATATTATGGGGTCATTTTTGGGGGACAATTTAGAAAGTTTTTACAAACTGTACCGTGTGACACATTAAATGAACTGTGAGGGCCCCAAATATATATATTTTATAATTTGAATATAAAAAGTTTTAAAGTAATTTATGAAAATACAAGATGCAGTTTTGAACCTGCAAAACCTTTCAGGAGGTTGTTATGAAACTCGTAAATAATCATATAACAATACGATACCAAGTCAATAATCAATAATACTTTTTATTTTAGATTTTTAAATTTTATTGGTTTTCGGAATAACTCTCTTAATAACCCTCTTCAAAAAAAACAGAATCACCCATTGCGATTTATCGCGCGTCATGTCACTGTGTGCGTGAATGCGATGACCAGTGACGACAGGCTGAACGAGGCTCCGCCCACATTTCTACGTAAGAAAACGCGGCACGTAAGTTGAACTAAAATGGCGGTCTAGCAAATAATTTAACCTTGAGATGTAGTTTGAATTTGAAAATAACAATGTAGTTTCTACATTATTGTTTTTAAAATTTCGCTGAATAATAACTCATTTTGAAGCATCATTACAATGCGAAAATGTTCATCATCTGCAGAGCTTGTTCCCAACTATGTTAGTGTCGGCTTTCAGTCTAACTGTATGCAGCTCATTACATGGAGTGCCAGTGAATCACGTAGGGCGACTGCGTATCAGACCTCAACAAACCAGTTAGGTACTTGATAACACGATACCCATTTGTTAGACTAATTGTCAGACTTTCTGGTTTTTGATTACCTGTACCAATGACCCTACGGCAGGGCTGTAATGTCGTTGACCCGTGTGGTACCTAACGACTGTCCGAGAGCTACAAAACTATCGGAACCAAAGGCTGATAAAGCCCCAATGGCTCCGAATAGGAGCCCTCGCGGCGCGCGATTTGAAAGTAGTTATCGAATATAAAAGTTTTTTTGTGAGCGTCGAGCGGGAGAGATGACGTTATTGAGCCAGGGGCCTGAGCGGTTAAGTGCTTTCCGAAACACATGATTTCAATGATGTCCTAAGTTTTAGAAAGTACTCACATCATTATGAATTAAAAATAACACAGTGGTACTTGCTCAGTTGCGAACCCGCGACCTCATGCATCAGAGGAGAACGCCTTAACCACTGGGCTATTACGATAAATAATAATAGTAGGAAGTAGATACTACTAGTCCAAAAAAAGTTCACGTTAGCGTCGTTAGTTACCTATCAGCTGATGAATAAAATAATAGGCGGCGATAAATAAACCTTACATAGCACGTAAGCAGTTCCTGTTGCACAGCTGTGAAACTAATCGCGAGCGCGTGCGCGCCTAATAATAATAAGGTTATGTAGGTAAATTCAGCCCAAGGACGGTTTTCGTTTTTATTTGTAGATTAAATTGTTGATTTAAGATTTTCTTTTCTGCTTTTTAACGGGGTGAGGACCGACAAAAATACCTCAAGATAATTTGTGCTAGTTAAGTAGGTAGGTACCCATGTGTTAGGGATTTTAAGTGATTTATTTTGTCTGATAGGTATTTTTGGCGTAGTTAAAAATTTTAAATCAACTTATTTACACTTATCAATTTGATTTAGCTAACATCGTATTTAAAAATTATTGTCTATGTACAAATAAATAAATTACCTACTTATGTTACCTGGAGGTATTGTTCAAAGTTTCAACCGTCACACTCTAGCACGACGTTGCACCACACAAACTCATTCGTTTTTATTGTGTCGAAAGCACTGATCACTTTTTGTTTGTTATGAACATTGTAGACGCCAACTCGAGTAAATAAACACTGGTCCGTCTACAGGATGTTGGTGTCTTGGTGTTCCGGCAACCAGCGACAAAATGTAACTCGCGCGGCGTTATCAAGTTGGTGGAGATCCTGTACCTTGCGGTAGTGAAAAGGATGCTGCATTTCTTTGTGCAGCAGCCGCCACACTGTGAAGTGGTGCACTCCAAACCGTCGACCAGCCTCCCGTTTGCTTGCCCGTGGCTTTCGCCGGAAGAATGCCAGAATATCTTCCTGCAAGGAGACAGGCAGGCCTTCGTTGCCGCGACCTTAAGCATGCTGGGGAACGTCGAACTGCCGATGATCGAGTCTCTGCGTAGCAGCCAGCATTACCCTGTGTAAGGGACGATGCCGATTGGGGAATAACTCCGCGAACATTTCGATGGCACGAGATACATTGTCTCCGCTGATGGCATACAAGCGTACCATCTCCGCCAACTACATTGGAGTATTGGTCTGTCATTTTTACAACTAGGTAGTAGGTACCTATCGCGACCGTTAATCGAAGGCGCACTTGACGGGCGGAATTTGCAAGCGTATGCACGCGTCGGCGCCATCAATCACACTAATAAATTGACCCGATTTATGTGCTTGTGATTGCCGCGGGGGCGTGGCTAGTGGTAGTGAAAATACCTGCCCATTTTATTGTTGATTCGGGTCGAGAATCACTAACATAATTACCTCCTAAAATGTTTTGCAGGTCCAAAGCAACACCTTGTATATGAAAATTTACCACTCTTATTTCCTACTGAGCCTATATTTTTGTAAAAAATACAGGAAGTAGTTCTATACTTATAGATTACAGGAAAACCAATAATAAGTCTATTTTATAATTTTAATATAAAAAGTTTTAAAGTAATTTATGAAAATAGATGAAAATTTACCACTCTTATTTCCTACTGAGCCTATATTTTTGTAAAAAATAGAGGAAGTAGTTCTATACTTAAAGATTACAGGAAAACCAATAATAAGTCTATGGTCATAAAATAACATGATAATAAAAAAACACTTTTTATTGGTCTGAGGATAAATCTCTCAATGTTGTGCGTAAAAGCTTACATATCGTCGGTGATATTCTGAAACCGCGGAACTAACAGTGTTTAAAACCGCGTATTTACAAAAGTAGCAAAATCGAGATTTCGGATTTTCTAATTCATTAATATTTTACATAAATAATGACGACACGGTTGGCGTAATGGCTGAGCAATCGACTGCTGCGCAGCGTGTCGCGGGTTCGATCCCCGCACGGAACAAATATTTGTATGATCTGCAAGTAATTGTTCTGGGTCTGGGTGTTTGTGTTTGTGAGTTCTATGTTTGTGAACGCACCCACGATACAGGAAGAAATTCCTAGTGTGGGGCAACGTTTTTTTTAAAAAAAAAATGCCTACAATATTAAGAAGAATTTATCAATATAAAAGTTTAAACAATAGAAAGTCAAGTGGTTTAGTAAATATTACGTTTTTCCTCGTTCCTGTAAAATTCACTGCACCTACCTTATGCGGTTTTAAACACTGTTAGTTCCGCGGTTTCAGAATATCACCGACGATATACGGTTGGAATGTATGGGAGAACAGGTAATTCAACTACAATGTTCAGTTTGTCCTTGGGATAAATTCATGACAACTACAGAACCATTCCTTTGTGCGTGGTCTAACATGCACTTGGCCGGTTAATTTCTCTGGGAAGACAATACACGCACCTCCAATTCCTCTGGTCTCTATTGCAGATACCCCTAAAACCAAATAAACCAAACCAAACCAAAAAAAAAGACAAACCAACCAAACCAACCTAACCAAACCAACCAAACCAAACCAACCAAACCAAACCAACCTAACCAAACCAACCAAACCAAACCAAACCAAACCAAAGAAAAGAGACCATTTCCATATATGGTGTATGATGGTTTGCCTCTCAATGAAATATAATAATACCAAAAGTTGTACTCACTCACTGAAAACAACTGCATTGATATCGCTTACGTTATCTTGGTCCCCCATTAGTACCTACAAATATTACAGACACCATATACTATATTTTGACATAATATTGAGTCGTTTAATACTACAATTGTGGAGGTTTCTAGCTGCCCAATCGCCCGAGAGCAGTGGTGGCTCAGTGGTAACGTCCGTGACTTACGGTCGTAGGTTCGAACCCAGACAGCCGCTTTACTTTGTGTAAATTATTTCATCACTACTGCTCTCAAAACGGTGAAGGAAACATCGTGAGGAAACCGGCATGTCCTAGAACCAAAAATTCGAAGACATGTGACATCTACCAACCCGCACTGGGCCTGCGTCCCAGCAGTGGGAACATTAGAGGCTGATTATTCAATCGCCCTCAATATTCGAAAATTCAGAAATACATACCTCTTTCACTCAACACATACGTAAACTTCCTGATGTAAAGTTCTTTAAATACTTTAAACTCCGTTTAGACCTTCGCTTCGATCCCCAGGGGCCCCAGGGGAGTCGAGGTGAATAACGTGTAATGGCACATTTTTATTCATAGGTTGCGTTCACCTGGGTTATTGGTTAAACCACAGGAGTAATTTTGGTTCACATTAATTATTACCCGCCCACGAGGCGCGTTGGTATTCTCTCGTAGTATTTTCGAATAAAATGAACGAAATGTACTTTAATGAAGCTTATTTAGTTCATTAAACTATCAGTTACTGTAAAAAAATATAAGCCAATAAAAAATAGGATAATTGGTATCAGTGATAAGCAGCAAAAAGGGGAAACATTAAACTACTTACCAACGCTCCGGCAAGAAATAATTATTACTGCATTTGGCACAGGTTTCATTATTTTGTTGGTATATTGGCGTGTGCTAGCTAACATATGGCAAGTAATTTAATGTAATGTTTTGTGTTTCGTAATGTTAATTACTTTGCATACGATTTGTATAGAATCAAGTTTATATAACTAAACAGACAGGTGTACTGGGGAGTTTGTGCCGCCATTTCTTCCCAGCTAAAGCACTAGGAAGTGGTGAAGGGCGGGCATTTTTTGGGGGACTGTCTTATGTAACTATGACGTTCTGAAAGTGCTGATTCTCAGCCTAGTTTGAATAAATGACTTTTGATTTTGATTGATTTTGGCAGTCTTCATTCCACGAGGGACACTTTCATGTCCCTCGGCAAGGCCATTTATTGACTTAAAAAAATAGTTTATTACTTAAGTAACTCTTTTTTTTGTAATTACACTCCTCAATTTCTAAAAACTTCCAATATCAATCCAATTTCTTTGTGACCAATGTCTAGTTAAAGTAAAATTTCTTCAATAATATCTTTTAAAGAAATTAATTTTCATACAGTATTTGAAATTTTTCATTCACGTCAAATATCGTCCACTATCAAACTGAATTATTCATCGCAACGACACTTAAATTGAGGAGTTGCCAGTATACTATAGTAGTCTTTGTTGAGGAGGTTGGCGGTATCAATACTGTTGCCAAGCGGAAGAATTTAACCGGATTAAAAGAAATATTGAAAGTAGTTACGGTTATAATCTATGGTTTTTTTGAAGGGATTATTTAAGTGTTTATAACTGTTGATGATCCCTTCGGAGAGAAAAATCTGCTTTTTAGGGTTCCGTAGTAAACAACCCTTATAGTTTCACCATGTCCGTCTGTCTGTCTGTCTGTTTGACCCCATTGAAGCTCAGAGACGCTTAGTATGTACTAGAAAGCTGAAATTTTGCAAAGGTATATTAATCACGCCGACAAAGTGCTAAAATAAAATCGAGAATCAAAATTTTTTTAGCGTACCTCCCTTGCAAGTAATGTGGGGATGATATTTCGTTCCTTTGACCCAAAGAAGCACTACACGCGACACAGGTCTTCCATCAATACCCATTTTGTCAAATAAAAAAGTTGCCCCTTCAAAAAATCAGCAATTAAATTGAAATCGAAAATTCTTGTCTCCTGGCCACCCAGGGCGCCGGTTTAATTTACTTCTATGCGCCGGATGGACTCACAAAGAGCTTTATTGGATTTTTCTGGCGCCTTTTGAGTAAAAGGTAGGTTATGATTTAGTTGCACAGTGCTCAGTGGAATACCGCTTATGACACCCGTTGGGTTTCATTAAGGTCTGGAAATTATATCGGACGTTTTCTTCTTAGTGTCATTTTCAAAGGAATATTTTTCGTTGATTTTGTGGGACGATTTCTATGAACCGAAATTTCTCTGGATGCTTCAAGTTTTGAGGTGAAATATATTTAACGGTTCAGGATAGCCTTTACCAGAAGTGATCATTGTATTAGTGGGTCAGCAGCTTCAATACTATCAGGATTGTGCCGGAATATAGCAGTTTGACATGGACGTGGTACGAATGCGGCTCCCCTGACTTCTTCTCTGTCATCAGAAGACAGTCGCCACGCAACCATCGATGCAACGCTCTGCTCTAAGACGACTCACTGACCAAAAGTAGCCAGTGTCACTCTTATCCGTCTTTTTCGGTGGTTCCTAGTAAAGGCTCGCGCAGACTGGGGCGATATCGTGAGCACGACAGGCATATTGCTGCCTGTCGCGCCCGCGATATCGCGTCAGTCTGCACGAGCTTTTGCTTCGTAAAACACTTGATGGCGCCACTTGCTGTGTCATCATATTTATCTAGGTATCTTTTACGTTTCCTGTTATTTCTAGGTTAATAGAATCTGGTAACTATGAAAATGAAATGAAATTAACTCTTTTATTTCCAGATATAAACACACATACAACTTTTAATAAATAGGTACATACATAAATAATGTATAAAATATACAATATCATAAATATGCCACGTTCACATTACACACACACACACGTCGATTACCCAATTCGCTGCCATTGGAGCAGCGTATTTGGTAATCGGCGTATGATAGGATTGCCCATAGGTTCCATTCTCGTACCGCGGACACCAAATAATTGGTCGATCGATGTATGACGGTGTGTGCGGCGGCAGACCGGCTTCTCAGCAGCGCTTGCCTGCAGGGCGCGCGTCCCGCAGCGAACATGGCGCTCGCGCTGCACCACCGCGGCAGCCAAAATAGCACGCGCCACGCCTAGTTTTACTACACTCGCATGTCGCTCAAGTCCGCCTTGGTGTAGTTTGTCCACAACTCGACTGTGTAGACGCTTGTGACGTAGCTGGTAAATAGCTGGCCTTCACAAAAGCGCTACAGCGGCTAAACCGCCTAGCTAGCATGTTGCCGCCGATAAGGTTCGTCGCTGTCTTTCTATATCGGCGTGGTCGGAGAGTTGGCTGTTATTACGTGACCTAAGTGTTTGACCATGGCTATGGCATAGCATGACTGTGGTGTATAAGAAGACCTAACCAGCATCAGCCTATAATGTTCCCACTGCTGGGACACAGGCCCCCTCTCTGTGAGAGGGAGTGAGACATAATCCACCACGCGGACCCTCTGCGTGTTTATAGATGTAACGTCTTTGAATTTTTGATTCTAGGACATGACGGTTTCCTCGTTTTCCTTTACCGTTTTGAGATCAGTGGTGATGAAGTAATGTACAAAATGTACTGCGCCTGCCAGGGTTCGAAGCTACGACTACGAACTACAACTCGTAAGTTGCGGCTGTTACTACTGGGCCACTACTGCTCTTAAGAAGACCTAATGGTTTTCTTTAATCTCCCAAAGCTAACATCAACTTCCAGTATTTTTTATGGCGTGATATGTTATCAGATTTTATAACCAAACCAGAATTTACGACCCTTTCACGTCACGTTCGTTTATTTAATATACAAACATTAGCT
The DNA here is from genome assembly GCA_905333075.3 of Atethmia centrago. Lineage (NCBI taxonomy): Eukaryota > Metazoa > Arthropoda > Insecta > Lepidoptera > Noctuidae > Atethmia > Atethmia centrago. Next base: position 29,469,711 of record HG995374.1, read on the forward strand.
TATTATTTTATGCTCAGACTAGCGAATACAAGGCTGAATAAAATATTCATGTAAAAAATTAACCCAAAAAATATTCACATAAAGGATGTTGATATTGCGGTATAAAATCGTGATAGAAATTATCCGCGGGATGTAGTATTGAAACGCGGAATTCATGTCGCGGTTTTCGAACCAGACTGTGTTAACGTGTTTTTGAATTAATGGAATTCCTGTTCACTCATTCAAATAAAACAGAGTGTGTTCCTGAAATGGTGATAGATAAAGCGATTGTTTCTGCTGTTTATTTTACTGATACGGCAATTTCAGATTTCATAAATGATAAGATCCCCAAAACCGTTTTTCATAAGCTCAAATCGTTTGAGCAGAATCATTTTTACACACGTTGCAGTATAAAATTGATTTACATCCGTCACCTCACACTTCAGGTCCAGTTGAAAACTAGCGTCAGGCACTAGTTGTCTGGGATTTTTGCTGAACTGGCCCTTTTTGGAGCAGCCGCGAGGCAAACTTTCCTGCTTATATCTTACTTTACACTTTTTATTTGATTTTTATGCATTTTTATTATTTTTATCTGCTGTATATTGTGTGCCTTTTCTTCTTCTCTTTCTTTCTTTCTTATTTGTCAACTCCTCAACATAACCACCTGTAAGTTATCACTTTATCTGTAATAATAAAATAAGTTGTTTTTCCCATCGTCATCTTTAGTTAACGGTCTGGTGATCTCAAAATTATCATTTTGGCTTTTACGGCGTCTAAGGTCTTGATATTTATTTTCCTTTGCTTAAAGATTATGTAAAACAAAACTTGCTTAAATTTTCTGTAGGCTAAGTGTGTTCCTTAAAGCTTTTCACCGTCTTAATTTTATCAAAATGTCTACCTACATGTAATGACTACCATATATATTATAATAAGTCGAATCAAAACTCCTCGTTTAAGTCACGGTACACGATGCAGAGCAGACGTTTGCTAGTATCCGTTACATGAACAGTTCGGACTGTTGCGAAACTTTCCCTGCTGCTAACTTGGGCCGCTCACTTGCCCTATATTTTGTCTCTTACTCGTGAGTTAGGGCCATAGAACATAGAACTTTCAAGCGAAAGGCCATTATACGAGTAGAAGTGCAGTCAGATAAATTAGTTGTGAAACATTAAAAAACTCCGTCAATTTGCCGTGTTAAAACCATTTTATACAACTGTCAAAGAATGACAGTTGTGATTCCAATATCCGGACAATTTAAGTTGGTAGTCAATTTGCTTGACAATAAATGTCTCTGACTGTACATGGCTGCCCAGCAATCCAAAAGGTCGTGTTTCTCATGATGAAGTTCAATGTCCTCTGCGGAAATGAGGATTGAAGACGTCACAGGAAGTTTTAAATAGGTATGGAGCGGATTTGACAACAATGATATTCTGATAAGAAAATGAAATCATAATAATTATAAAATACTAGCTGAGGAGTATCGCGGCTTAGGGAATATCGAGATAACAAATATTCTTTGTCCTAATGCAGATAATGGTCTACCCATGTGCCAAATTTCATTCAAATCGGTTCAGCCGCTTTAGCGTGAAAGCGTAACAAACAAACTCACTTGCGCATTTATTATTAATATTATTTATTTAACAGTTTATGTACACACATATAAACAGACAAGAAGAAAGGAACAGAAAAATACATACAAAGGTGATGCTTATTTCTATGAAATCTCTTCCAGCATACCTGCGATAGGAAAGTAGACAAAGAGATGTAGACACCGTGTGTAAGAGTAGAAGAGAAAACAAAATACATAAAAACAAAAAAAAAAATATTCACTAATTTAAATATGCATTAAGGCGCTGACAAGACCCATTTGACCAAAATAGGCTTCTCTTAAGAAAGAAAATTGCCAAATCTGTATAGTTTGTGGTAGCGGAAAGAATATATGTTAATTTTGAACATATTTCCCAGAACTTGGTTGTCACCAAAACACGTTTTGAAAAAAAAATCTCGATACAAACTAACGTCAAACTAACCTCTTACCTTGAGTACTAATCCAAAATATCTGTAATAAATATCAACATACATTACGTATTTAATTAATAACAAGAACGTCTTATTTGAATGCAGAACTTGGTTGTTTTTTATTTTCGATTACTCAACTCAATTCTGAGTAAATAGATAATTACTTCATATTTTGCAATAAATTACAAGCGTTTTGTCGTCGCGCTTCTCTTTCTTTTCTATGCAATCTGACAGTGACCGCGGTTTAGGTGTTGTCAGCGTCTTAAGAGAATATACTTACATAAATACATACTTCTAAAATAAATATCACTAAAATACTTACATATAATTAATAGTATAAAATAATAAATTCATAATATGCAACTATGGCAAAGTGGGAAGATAGTGTTCTTTCACTCTTCTTTTGAAAACAGCAACAGTTTCGCAATCCCTAATGTCAGGCGGAAGTGAATTCCACAGCCGAACCGCGTGCACAGTGAAGGAGTAGGAGTAGAAGTCGGTAGAGTGGGGAGGGGATTTAAGAAGATTTCTAAGATGCGACCTGCAAGGTTCATCAGAAGGACGGACGGTTATTATTTATTATTTTTTTTAGTTAGAATGTTGGTAGGTATGTGGCATGAAGCCGAGTGGCATATAAGTAGGTAGACGTTTACTAAACAAATATTTAATAGTCCTCCAGACCGAATTTCTCGCCATGGCGACCAATCTCAGCGCAGACCAGCCTTCGGCGCGGGAGACATTGAAGTGCACAAGTGTGTGCGCAGACACAGATGCACTCTCTGTTCCCTCACTCTCATAGTCCGATGGGACGGCAATCCGACGCGACCGGAGAGCGACAAGGCGCAGAGCTAACGCATTTCCAAGGGACGGAAATATCACACCGCCAACTTCAAAGCTCCAGGCAGTAAGAAATGCGCAATAGAAAAACCCAATAAAACTCTGCCCGGCCCGGGAATCGAATCCAAGAGCCCACGCTCAGTAGTCGCGCTGGAAACCACAACAAAAAGCTATCTATAAAAGACATCAACAGAAAAATTATACATGCTCAAGATAAAAATAAAAACATGAATATTGGCTCTTGATTTTATTATTAAAAAAATCACAGCAGTTAAGAATCTATGTAGAAAAATATGCAGCTAATCGGCCATGTAACAGCACAATTAAGGAAACCCTCTAAATTCCTTCTCTTTTCGTGGCCCGACGTACAAAATGTTCATATACAGAAAAGTCAGAAAAGTAGAATATTTTATGTTGCTAAGTGCATTTCGCAGAGTCTAGCTTCCAAAGTTCTGAAAAAGATTCGATAACTTTTATCGCAGTCAACACAAGTTGTTTATTTTTTTAACATTGTGGTAGAACTTCGACAAAATAATAAAAATAAGGAGTGAGTCGTAGTCACGAGTGACGCAAAAGTGGGTAATATTTTTAATTCTTTTAAAAATAATAAAACAAAATAGTCTAGCAGGTTCTGTTTATTTTTACAATTAACACGGGTAAGTTGGGATTTATTTTTACTGACCAGTATTTTTTTACCCGCAACTAGTGTTCCATGTAAAATACTAGTATTTAGGCTGTATCCAGTTAGACTGGAAACAACCGCATCTTATTTGAAAAAGACTAGACAGATGATGATGAACTAACTTAATATCTTCTACGCTGACTTATAGTCGAATGATTAATTCACTGAAGTAATTTGACATGTGCTGCTGTCACTTTGTGCAATAAAATGGTAATATTTATTGTATTCTAGACTTTTACACGTATTATTATACATTTATTTTGCAATTATGGGTCAGGACCAAATTTTTGACATGTTGCACAACGGAAATCACAACGGAAATGTATCACAATGGAAAATAAATGCAGCACAATATAATTATTAGAGTTGTGTGAATATTTTAGGCAGATGTAAGCAAATTAATTACACTTGCCTAAAATATTCCGACGATTTTTTACACACACCCTAATAATTATATTGCGCGCATTTATTTTCAATTGTGATACATTTCCGTTGTGATTTCCGTTGTGCAACACGTCAAAAATTTGGTCCTGACCCTTATATAACTCGATTAAACTAAACGATCACCCTTACAATAAAATGGTTACACGTCAGATTACTGTAGTGAATTAAATTCGACTTTAATCTACGACAAAGGTCCTTCTGACAGTTCACATTGTGTTTGTGACTACTAAACCAACATGACGTTAAAAATTAACTATCTACGTCTGAAAAATAAAACCTCGTTCACCCAGTCCTCGTCTTAAACAATTGACGTCACGCCACAATTTCCCATACAAGCGTGTAAACAGCCAGTACCAGCACACACGTCTGCAGAGCAGTCTAATAGAATCTGCATAACAGAGACTGTTCGTATAACTACTGCCTTAGATTTGTCGAACTCGAAACGAAGTCACTGTGCAATGTACCGAGCTAGTTTGATCGGGATATTGGCATACTTGGTACGTGTTTGGTACAGTTTTGGATGTTAAGTTAGGTGAAGTGATGTGCAGGTGAGTATGCGTCACGGTTGTATGGATAATTTCGTGTTTTTGCAAAAATATAGGTAGATACTATTTAATGGAAACTGGCATGTCCTAGAACCAAAATTTGAAGACATGTGGCATTTACCAATCCGCACTGGGCCCGCGTGGTGGACTGCAGCCCACTCCCTCCCACAGAGTGGGAACATACGAGTAATAGGCTGGAGTTTTATGCTATTTAATGACTGTTAGATTGGTCACGTGGTCAAAAGCGTGACAGCTGAGCGTAGTCCTGGGATTGATCCCTGGCTCTTTGCTCACCGTTGTTTTATAAGGCAATGTTCGTTGTTTAGAGGGGATTGCGACTATAGACTCCCTCCCCATTATACCAACTCATAACTTCCGAAATGCTTCTTTTTCCTTTAACGTTTAGCTATCTCTCTGAGTGGGCAACGTAATGCCTCTGCTATTGCAGAAGTCCTAAGGTGGTGGTGACTAGATCTCATAAGGTGGTCCACAGGCTCGTTTATCACAAAAAGTTAAGGTTAAAAAAAATATCAAAAAAAAGCTTTTAATGAAGTTAAAAGTGCTTGATAAAACTTACGAAAACATGAACTTTAATATTTTCTTGCTTGAAGCTAAGGAAAGAAGGACTTTCATGCCTCAAACTTTTAAGAAAATATTGAAGTTCTTGTTTTCGAAGTTTTATTTAGTAGTATAGCATTAGAATTTGTTTAAATATTTTTTCTATTACCTTAACTTGTAAGGTAGTTGTCAAGATAAATCTAAATGGCCGATACACAACAGGGCTTTCTTGTTTAGTTGAGAAAAGCCCGTGACTACCTTCAGGCTCCATCGTCAGACCCTGGATATCATTTAGGACCAGTGTCCTTCTTAACACGAATAAACAAGCCCAAACTCGATGTCCTTGCGTTGTTTTATTACTAAGTTCCGGCCATGGGAACTCTGTAATAAACGACGCAAGTAACTTCCCGGTTTCTCAATCAGAAACCGGGAAGTTAGTCCAATTTGCAAGATTTAATTACAGACAGACACCGGACAGGTAAAACTAAATAAAAGCTTGCATTGCACACTACTGACTCTCCAGGGTATTAACTCAGCCTATCATCCACTGCTTTACATAGACCTCTCCCAAACTGCGCCACAACATCCTGTCCTCCGCCTTCCTCATCCAGTCTTCCCAGCCACTATTTTAAGGTCGTCGATCCATCTAGCTAGCTGGGCGTCACTCCATGACTCATATGCTCCACCAGCCTTCGACAAATATGGCCAGCCCACTCTTCAGGTATAAAATAATTTTGCTATTAAAACAACCCTATCCTCATATTTTTAGTAAAACTTATGCTCAGTAAAACAGGAGCTAGCTAAGTGTTCCGTCATAGTTATTCGATCAGGATATTGGCATACTTGTTGGCAGTTTAGTTATTGTCGAACAGTTTCAGAGAGGTTGTCCACTCGTAACAGTTGTCAAACTGCAACAAACTATGTCAATTGAGTCATCCTGGTGATCCTATCTACTTTGTGATCGGTTGTAGGTTTTGACTTGAAATTAAGTGGTCTACAATTCTACACAATTTGACTGGTACTTTCTATACAACAAAAGTATGTTAGGACAATTTATATATATATTGCTCGATATGCAAAACAGATTCCGCCAATTTAATAAAACGTTGAATTTCGGTAACTATTCTATTTTGCCTAAATAAGTGGAAACATTTTTATTTATTTTCATTTACACAAGCGTTAAGCTAACACATATTCTGCAAATAGGGTAGAACTTCGGATTGAATAAATGGTGAATCAGGTTGAGTTACCATATAACATCATCATCACCATTATTTTTAAAAGAGTAACCGTGGAGTTTCTTTCCAGGTCTTCTCCATAGGAAACGATCAATTGAACCGTGCACCTAGCTTCTGACGTTGCATAAGTGCCATGTAGGTTTAGGTGAAATAAAAATATTTTGATTTGATTTGATTCATGTGCCAAGCACGGTTCTTCTTCTCCTGTGTTTTCTTCATTAGGTTAGAAGATAAGTCAGTCTGTAAGCAGGGGGTGACCGTTTAGGAACTTATGCCTGAACTACACTGACCTGCAAAACTAAGTACTTACTACACTTTTTTTTTTTCTAAACTGTACAAGTTAGAGATTTGAAATAAAAAAAAAAACGTTTTATATCAATTTTTATCAGCTTTCTTTGAAACTATAGTAAATTATACATTAGTAACATTTTTAAATCTAAAACATGTTAAAGTATGTTTTAGATGTTATTTATGTTTTAATAACTAGTATTGCCTCCTCGGGCTCTGCTTAGTGGGCGGCCCTGCATACCCATTGAGAATCTCCTGGGCATATCTTTCCCCAGTCAGAGTGCCATTTTCTATGGCCACTAACTCTGTGCGACCTTCTGAAGATATGCCAGCCCATACATGTACACTGCCTCCACCGTACTGGACTCTTTCTGAGAAGCAGGCTTGAAGGTATCGCTCACCAGGTCGCCTGTAGACACTTCGCCTTCCATCAGAAGTGTAAAGTGAGAATCGAGACTCATCTGTAAACAAAATTCTTGACTATTCTTCTTGTTCCCACTGTATGTGTTCACGGGCGCATCGCAGTCTCGCTACTCAATGCTTTCTCTCGAAATTGGGGCCACTCGCTGGTCTTCGGGGTTTCGGGTTTGCTTCAGCCAGTCTTCTTCTCACTGTACTTTCACTAATGTAGTCCATTTGGGTCTGAAGAAGCTGTTGCTGGACTTCAACGGCGATTTCTCAACACAGTGGAAATAATACAACGGTCTTCTCGGGCACTAGTACACCTGGGTCTGCCATTACCAGATCTCCTCAACTGGTTGCCAGTCTCTTCGTACCTTCGCTTCACCTTCTGGACCGTTCGTAAGGTCACACCAACCATTCTTGCAGTACGACGCATACTGATGCGTCCTAGCACATTCTTCAGGTAAAAGAGGCATGATAAATAAGTTTATGTGCTGTTGTCTAACTTAGCTTTTGTACCAAGACACATAGACCAAGAAAAAATTTGAAAACAAAAATGGAAACATAAAATGAATGGTAAAATTGTAATTCGAAAAGGATTATTTTTGATTTTAAAGTTTTTTCAGCCATTTCTTAAAAGAAGGTTACCAACTATGAAGTTTTTATGTACAAAATTAAACAATTTTTCGAATCCTTTTTGTTTCGAAAGTATATCTTGTCTACTTAAAAAGTTATTGCAATTTTAAAAGTGTGATACTTAGTTTTGCAGGCCAGTGTATTTAACGTCGATATTTCTATAATGACATTTCATAGTTTACGGGAGTGCTGATGAAGAATAAAAGACAATTAAAATCCAAGATGTCGGCTACTGGACACGCCACAATTGCTGCGATAAGTCCCCTCTTTGAGGAGTGGCTAGAGAGGCGCCACAGCGTCCTCACCTTCCACCGGACACAGGTCCTCACCGGACACGGCAGCTTCGGGAGGTTCCTGTTTCGGATAAGGCGGGAGGAAACGCCCGGGTATCACCACTGTGTGGATCGCCCGGAGGACACGGTGGAGCATACGGCGAAGGTCTGCCCGGCTTGGGCCTTGCACCGCCGTGTCCTTGTGGAGGCGATCGGTGGCAGAGGTCTCTCGCGTCTGGCCGTGGTTCAGGCCATGATACAAGAGGGCATGGGCAGCCGCCACCTCCTTCTGCGAAGCAGTCATGCTCGTGAAGGTGGGACGGTTGAAGGAAAGGCAAACTTCGCGCCTTCTCACCTCTAGCCGCCGCAGGAGACCCCCTGGGCGTCGGGAATCCCGGGTGGATTTCCAGCCACCGTAGGCGTGGGCTTGCGGACGGTGAGCAATGGGTAGCTCACCGTCCGGTAAGGACCAGGTCCGGGTCGACGGCGCGTTGTATTCCACGCGCGCCTCAAAAAGATGTCGTCAGCATAAGTGTAGGGTTCCACTAGGGCCGATGCCTGCCGGGGTCGCAGGAAGGTACTAAAGGGTTACACAGGCAATGGAAGGAATACGGGTGGGTTTTAATCGTAAGAGTCTGACACACCCTCCCGCTCCGCCCAGAGCAGGAGAAGTTATTTGATGATTTCTCACCAAAACAAAAAAAATGACGGCCACCAAAATTTTCTTAAGATTGTCATATATCATTCAAAGAATGACCACTTACTTTCAAGTGACTTTAACTATTCACCCTAGAATACGATAAAGAACCATCAAAAATAAAATAAATAAATTAAAATATTTTATTTTCAGACCACCAGGGCCCATAGTAAAAGTTACAAAAAAAAAACTTACAAAGTGTGTTGGTGTAGATACAGAGATAAAAGTGGAAAATAAAATGTCCATTTATCAACTCGCACCTCTCACATGCAGATTGATGAATCGATTGCACACAGCCGCGTCCAATCTATCTGCTATAATTTTTAGGATGCTGTTGCTACTCCCCCGCACAGCTATCAACATTGAGGAGGCTTTCTTCCGCATAATTGCATAGAAATCATCTATATGCGCGTCTGCAAACATACCTGAAGCATCTCGTACAAGAACGCGCGAGCCGCAACAGTGCCCTGAAAATGTTATTTTTTTGTACTCTGAGGGAGTTGTAGGCACTCTGTGTGTACTTAACCCATAGAACACTTGTGTAGAAACTTTGATAATTTGACGTCTACCGTACAACGAGCGAATCTATGTACCAGCATGTTTCCCCATACCAACAGGGCGCTCCGCTCCCTCTCTACATCGTGGTCATCCTTCAAGGTGTCCGTCACAATGTGGCTTAGGTACTTGAACTGAGTAACACGGCTCAACTGTTCTCCATTTATAGAAAGGGGTTGCTCACTATTTGGCCTTTTCTTGTCCAACAAAAACTATATAATCAGTTTTTTACTGTTATATTTTAAATCGTGCTCCTCAGCACAAGCTTCACACATACCCAATAGCTTTCTCTATCCGTGGTTTGATGGACTCAGCAGTACCATGTCGCCCGCGTAACTTATGCTGTTAACACTAACGCCATCTATGCGGCATCTGACATGCATGCTGCTCTGTCCCTCACAATCAGCTGATTCATATATAGATTAAAAAACCTCGGAGACGTTAACCCTCCTTGCCTTACATCCAAGTTCAGTTTATACTCATCCGAAAACACATTTGCCCATTTTGCAATATCTTTCTGATTACTCAGTATGAGAAGATGCCTAGGATTTCAGAAGAGACCCCCTCCTCCTTCAATGTATTCCAGAGTACTCCATAGGGTACCTGATCGAACGCCCTGGATAGATCTAGGAAGCATGCATATATTGGAGTTGTACGAGTATCTAAGCATGCATATAACATGAGAGGGACAATACGCGTATATTTTTTAAAAACATTCGCATTCTAATCTTAGTCCCCAATCTGTCAAAAATACATACATTTTTGCTATTAATTGTTGCTTTCATGAGATAACGACTAGATTTTGAACATTTTAAAATAAGGAAATTGGCCTTAAGAATAGGTATTTTTTAATCATGGCAACATTTTATCCACTTCACGTTTGAATTGACATAGTGTTAACGATACATAAACTCCTTATTTTTAGAAGTCGGGTTTAAAAAAGAAACCAGCTTGTACCGCTTGTGTGCGTTTGTTTTTAGCATTTCTCACACGTGAAACCCCTTACTGCCACCCACGGTAGGGGTCCTTCTTATCAACGTGCATACAACATACTAGGGATGCAAATTCACTACTCTTATTGGCGCTCTGTTGTCTTGTTCAGCAGTTAATTATCTTTTAGAATTGTTTACTAGATAGTGTTTGGCTTTGTTTAAAAGCGGAGATTGGCTGGGGTTGTGTTAACTTGTATTTCTGTGTTTGTACTGTAAAGGGTGGAAAGGTGAATTGTGAAAGTTGTACTGTATTTTTGAAGCGACGTGCAAATATTTCACTCTGAAATTTGGTAACGTTTCTGTTACTGAATGGTTCGTTTAGACCAGGGATTCCCAAATTATTTTAGGCGAAAGACCCCTTTTCCAAAATAAACTGACATCTTAGACCCCCATAGCCATTTTTTTTCATTTTGTACAAAATTGTGCACGCTTATCGACTTGTTGAGTTTTATAAAAGTACAACAATGATACTTCCTCCTAAAATATTAGTCATTCTTATAACAAGTCGGTACTAACACAACTTATGCAGTATCTTGAAAGTTTCTAATAAGACTTGTGTTAATTAATAGGGTCGATTTTTAGACCTCGTCGACCCCAAAAATCAGTTTTCGTTGGGAAACCGATTTAGACCACAAGGAGCCGATATCACACCACCCACACCACGTGACATCTGACGAGGAGGGATGACATCTTTGATCCATGCTCCTTCAGGATATCGCGGGAAGGTACTAAAGAGTTATCGAGGCCCCTGGCAACACAGGCAACTGCAGGAATACTGGTGGGTTTTAGTCAGTAAGAGTCTAACACACCCTCTCGCTCCGCCCAGAGCGGGAGAAGTTATTTGATGATTTCCCACCCATAAAAAAAAACGGGCCGATATTGACCACTTTGGGAATCCCTGGTTTAGACAAAAACTTTTAATTAATAAGTCATTGCACCGTTCTTTTAATTTCCTATTTCATTTCACTCCTGAAAAGTGCTACCTCATAGATGGAATTGTTACGTAACAAAATTGTAAAGCACAGTAATTATTTATAAAAGAATAAGAACGAGGTTCTTGGTAAGGTAAGGTAGGTGTAGGATCTATGCTTCGCTTTAACGATCGGAATACAGGTTCAATCGAGGTTAGTAGGTATAATTAATAGGTAATACCTTCGTCGAACTCTATTCCCCTGCAAATTCTTGGCTGTTCCTAGAAACAATAGCCTACGATCGTGAATTTAGGGAGGTACGTGTTCAGTGGTGAACCTCGCCTGTTGCATAGATTTTACTAGCCTATATTTTGATATTTTAGTTAGTAATAACATAATATCACGCTTGTAATCCTTGATGAAGTAGACAGAGGTGTATAGCAAACTTCCATTTTGTCAATTAACCAGAAAGTCCCTGTTTTACTTAGCAGTGTGCGAGGTGGCTGTTGCCAACATACGGGCACAAATTCAGACTTGAAATATATGTATATATTTCCTCCTGCACGGCGAGAAAAATCCCCTCCCGAAATTTAAAAACTGTTTTGTATTTGGGGATAAAACTCAGTTATACTTTTACTAGCAACCTTGTATTGTTGAAAATTAAATACATTTTACACAGATTAATGTTTATTGCAAATCCCAGTAAACATTGTTAAAGTTTTCAAAATTGAACAAAACAAACTTGGTTTTCTAAGAAAAGTTATTTGCATTTCCAAGTTTTTTTTTTGTACATGAAAAATATTACACACTTTAATATTTATTTTTTATAGACTACTAGATATTACAAAACCATACACAAATCTTATCTCTTCACCACCCTTGGTTGACTGGTAGTGAATGCGTAAGGCAGTAAGTCCGCCTTTGTACCTTATTATGTGCGAGAAGTTTAAATAAATAAATATATACACTTATAAAAATATAATTATTATTTTTAAATATTATAGTAGTTATCAAACTTTAGTAAATGCGTGTGGAGAAAACCAATAACACTGCCCAACCCCTGGGATCGAACTTAGTCCCTGCAGTCGCGACCTCGAGACTGTCTTTTCACACATTAATAATGTTTTTAGGCAATATATTTTCTCTATTTCAATTGAAGGTCATGAATGGTCACGTAGTCAATCGATCCTCTATTGTCCTTACATACAAGTTAAATAAACTAAACTTGAAGAAGGCTGAATGCCTTGAAGATTGATTACGCTATTGGTTGTTATAATATATTACAGTTTTGGGACAGTCAGTCACAAAGATTAAGAGCAAATGGAATAGGCTGACTGACGTGCAAGGATCATAGCAGGTGACTTTCTGTAGTATCTGCCTACCCCCATAGGAGGAAGGCGTGAGGTTATGTATGTATGTGCAGCAGTAGTATCAACAAGATCTCATATTTCTTACAGTTCAATTATTTATTACTTACTTTCATTTTCCAGTCAAGAAGCCATTAAGTTACATGACAAGTAGAATCAAAAAGTTAATGGACTCTCTGACACGGAGACAGGAAGTGCTTTTAAAATATCAACAGTAGTCAAAGGAAATGCCGAGTCAGATAGAAAACGCGAAGTATGATTGACGTGTTAAAGCTACTTACAGATTATTTTTTTGTTGGTATAGTGGCGTGTGCTACCTGAGATAATTATGGCAAATAATTTTTATTTTTTTTGTATTGCGCATAGCGTAAATGATTATATATTCGATAATCAAGATCGATGATTTCGTATAATCAAGTTTTTCTAACTGAACAGACAGCTGTACTGCTGGGGAGTTTGTTGCGCCACTTCTTCTTCCCAGCTAAAACACTAGGAAGTGGTGAAGGGCGGGCGTTTTGGGGGACTGTTTTGTGTAATTTTGAAGTTCGAAAAAAGTGTTGATTTTCAACCTACGCACCCGATAGCTTTTCTAAATGCAAACAGTGATGCAGCAAAACAAGTCTTTCAATTCAAAGTTTTCAATTCAAAATTTCAAGTCAATTATATTTGGCGGGAGGAAACGTCCGGGTGTCACCACTGTGTGGATCGCCCGGAGGACACGGTGGAGCATACGGTGGAGGTCTGCCTGGCTTGGGCGGAGCACCGCCGTATCCTCGCGGAGGCGATCGGCAGCAGAGATCTCTCGCGTCCGGCCCTGGTTCAGGCCATGGTACGGAGCAAGAGGCCATGGGCAGCCGTCACCTTCTTCTGCGAAGCAGTAATGCTCGCGAAGGAGGAGGCGGGATGGTTGAGGGAAAGGCAAATTTCGTGCCCTCTAGCCCCTAGCCGCCGCAGGAAACGCCGTTGGCGTCGGGAATCCCGGGCGGATTTCCGGCCACCGTAGGCGCGGGCTTGTGGACGGTGAGCAATGGGTAGCTCACCGCACCACAGGCGGGTCGATGGCGCGTTGTATTCCACGCGCGCCTCAAAGAGATGTCGTCAGCACAAATGTAGGGGTCCACTAGGGCCGATGCCTGCCGGGGTCGCGGGAAGGTACTAAAGGGTCACCAAGGCCCCTGGCAACACAGGCAATGGAAGGAATACGGGTGGGTTTTAGTCAGTAAGAGTCTGACACACCCTCCAGTGATTTGATGATTTCCCACCCAAAAAAAAAAGTTAATTATATTTTCTTTGTTTCAAAGTGTCACATCTAGCACCCTTTCATCCCAGTCCTGTCTAGATCTGTATGCATTGGCTCACCAACGCTATTTGTTCGGTCCGTGTCGATCGCCATATCTCACGTTGACGCGCTATTGATCAAACTACTTGTACAACATGTGTTCCTAGTACTTTTGATAGATAACTTGCAAGACTGTGGTTTATGTTATGGGGTTTAAGTATTATTTGGTGCATTTGTTATTTTGGGGCTAGTAATGGCAGTTTATCACACGATACTCACCATACCCATATCTTTTGCGGCAATTGCATGTGAATGAGACAGTTTTGTTACTTTGTTCCTAAAATCGAGATCGTATCCTTTGTATGATTTCTGGTATCCTTCAATGGCGCCAAATCCTTTCAGTTAGATGGGCCTTCGCAGTTCTATTAGTCTACCTTTCTTCTTCTACTGCTGCTGGAGAGTTTGTTGCTCCACTTCTTCTTCCCAGCAAAAGAACTAGGAAATGGTAAAGGGCGGGAATCTCGGGGGACTGTCCTATGTAATTTTGACGTTCGAAATTGTATGTATGTTAGTTTGAATAAATTAGTTGATTTTTATTGATTTCATTTCTTTCGATGTAATCCAGCTTTATGTTTTTCTATGTGAAAGATATGTTTATTATGCCTTCAACAAAACAAAATGTAGGTAATATAATAATCTTCTGAAAGTTCCAGCTTATAATAAGAGTTTGACTTACTTATTTTAATATGATTTTCAGCCTTATCATGAAAAATCTTGCTATTTAAGAATATACGAGTATCTAATTTTATATCTGTTTACGGATCTACATACACGATCAGAGTTGCAACTCCATCCCCCAGATTACTTGTGACGTATAATTTTCTATTCGATTGCTGGCACATCGATATAAATTACCGAGAACGATGCGTTGCCAACAAAATGTGTGCGGACGTAGGTAATGCATACGGAATGCACAAACATCATAAATATACGAGTTATGAGAAGGCTTCCTTGCAAGCTTGGGAATTTAGACTAAGTTAGTGCCGCCGGTTTAGCGTTTTCTTGGTCTATTGCGTCTACTTTGTTTCTGGGATGTGACCAGAATTCAATACATCGCAATTTTGTACAGTAATTCGTACTGGGAAGTACAAAGGTAGCCCGGAGGACACGGTGGAGCATACGGTGGAGGTCTGCCCGGCTTGGGCAGAGCACCGCTGTGTCCTCGTGGAGGCGATCGGTGGCAGAGATCTCTCGCGTCCGGCCCTGGTTCAGGCCATGGTACGGAGCGAGAGGCCATGGGCAGCTGTCACCTCCTTCTGCGAAGCAGTAATGCTCGCGAAGGAGGAGGCGGGACGGTTGAGGGAAAGGTAAATTTCGCGCCCTCTCGCCCCTAGCCGCCGCAGGAGATGCACTGGGCGTCGGGAATCCCGGGCGGATTTCAGGCCACCGTAGGCGCGGGCTTGCGGACGGTGAGCAACGGGTAGCTCGCCGTCCGATAAGGACCAGGCCCGGATCGACGGCGCGTTGTATTCCACGCGTGCCTCAAAGAGATGTCAGCACAAGTGTAGGGGTCCACTAGGGCCGATGTCTGCCGGGGTCACGTGGAAGTTCGAAACGGTTACCAAGGCCCCTGGCAACACAGGCGACGGAATGAATACGGGTGGGTTTTAGTCAGTAAGAGCACACCTTCCCGCTCCGCCCAGAGCGGAAGAAGTTATTTGATAATTTCCCACCCAAAAAAAAAAAGCCATTATACTTTATTCTGCCAGCGTTGTTGTATTTTGTTTTGAATGGTTTTGGTGCCCGTGAAGTTAGATAGACATCGCATTTACAATTTCCTGAGTGTTCAATGTGCCCATGACAGGTATCGATCATGTTTCATCAGATAGGCTGTTGATCAACCGGAAATCCCGTTGCGTAGCTTATCGTAGGATAAAGTTAAAATGTGTCATGCACCTGCACCTTATGTATCTGATCTGTCTGAAACATTATCTATTATAATTATTAAAAACAGTTGTCTACGGATACTAGTATACGAGTATATGGAGCTAATCTTATAATCCTATAAGCGCAAAGACCCTCCCGGCAAAATATGGTGCAGTCTATTCTCCGTAGATACCACGATATGCATTATATTTTCATTCTCACCTCGGTAAAGTATATTTCGCGAAAAAATCCCCACTTACGGTAGCACGTGCAATCTTTATTTCTCCAGCATAACTTGTGTCTTAAATTGGAGAAAAATCTTAACTCGAGAGCGTTCCGTAATAAATTCTTTTTCTCATTACAAAATTGACGTTTAATTTAATATTATTGCAGTTTATAGTTAGGTGGTACGTTGAGAAGTTCCTTGCACATTGTAGGAAACAATTTTATCGGTTTACAATAAACTTGACGTTGCAAATTGAAGTTAAGTCCGTGTTGTTAGAAAAGTGCAGTGAGGAAATGTGTGGGACGGAACTTTTGGGAGAGGTTGGAATTTTGTGTAGAGAATTTGGTGATTGAGGTCGGTGTAAAGTAACCTTTATTGTGTGTCTTTGTAGAACTTTAACTTTCATGGCTGTGGTGAAAAGCAATTGCAGGATTTTACCAAGCGAGTATTTTAAGGAAGGTTTATCTTCTGCAGTAGTCGGTTTTAAATGGATAATGTTAATCTGTAATAAAATCGTAGCGAAGTCAAACTTGTACATTAAATATTTTGGAAAAAAAGTAATTGCTACCAAGTTCTAATGCCGAAAATATAGATTTTAGAATTTTTGCCTGTTTCTCTGTTCGTCTCAATGTATGCAGTTCACGCAAATTCTACCAGATAGATTCTGTTAAAATTTTGCATAGATATCCCTTATTAGTGGGGTAAGTTAGTAGGCTGTATATTATCACGCTATTTGCTATGGGGCATGAGCAATATTGCTTGTCTTTATTGCTGTTTGTCTTCCTCTATAGTTTACAGCAAATCGTAAGAAGACGAGCCACACGGTTAGAACATTACAGATAGTTACAGATTTATCCTTGATTTTAAATTATCATCACGCTATATCTTTATGGCGCTGAGCAGTCAATCATGACATACAGAGTGGATTTTTGAGATGGGGCGGTAAGGGGTACCTTAACCGTTGTAGCTACACGAAAGCGGGCTTAGGAGACCGTCCTTAACTTTTTGAGACATTTGGAGCTGCGTACACAGATTTTGAAAAAAATGTAGTCACCAAGAAAATGGGCAACTTTAACAATTTTTTTGGAACGATGTTCTCGAAGAAACGAAGGAAAAGCGTTCATACTTGCAACTTCTTTAGTCTTCCCTTCTTCTTTACTCTCTCTCGATAGAGTGTGAATTTGCTAAAAATTAAAATCCAAGATGGCGCCTGTGAAAATTTTCACATTTTTCGTCATAGGTGTCGTTTTCATACTTTTCGAGGGTGCTAAAGCCGATCGGGAGGTCAATATGTCGGGAGGAAACGCCCGGGTGTCACCACTGTGTAGATCGCTCGGAGGCCACGGTGGAGCGTAGATACGGTGGAGGTCTGTCCGGCTTGGGCAGAGCATCGCCGTGCCCTCGTGGAGGTGATCGGCGGCGGAGATCTCTCGCGTCCGGCCCTGGTCCATGGTACGGAGCGAGAAGGTATGGGCAGTCTTCACCTCCTTCTGCGAAGCAGTAATGCTTGCGCCTAGCCACCGCAGGAGACGCCCTGGGCGTCAGGAATCCCAGGTGGATTTCCGGCCACCGTAGGCGCGGGCTTGCGGACGATGGGCAATGGGTATCACGCCATACAATAAGGACCAGGCCTGGGTCGACGACGGCGCGTTGTGTTCCACGCACGCCTCAAAGAGATGTCAGCACAGTGTATGAGCAAAGTAATATGCCGTACTTATAGTACACCCACATTTCACCAGTTGTTTAGGTCCCATGTAATCGGGCCCAAATCCAGACTTCGGACTGTTACTGAGAAATTCCAGATGGAAAGCCCAATAACACTGCCCGATCCGAGAATCAAACCCAGGGCCTCATGCTAGCATTAGTGTGAACGTGGCCTCTTAGTACCTACTCTCTTTAGAGGTTTCTATACGTTTCTGTTAGTTCAATAAAATTAAAACTGCAAACCAATCTTTTGAGGCAAGGTATATTTCCGAAAGGATTACCGAGGCTGGAAGGAACACGGGTGGGTTGTCACTCAGAGTGGGAGAAGTCATTTGAATATTTCCCACCCAAACAAAAAAAAAGGCGTGCCCTTTGGTAATCATTAAAAAAAACTCTCCTTTACTGCTCGTTTGGAAACTGCACAAATTTCTTAGCTGTCTGCAAAAAAAAGGTATACTTCATCTACACACATGAGTGCTTCTATATTTTTAGTATACATACACTTTGATCTCAACATTCTCAACGTAAAAGGCTTTTAAAGTACGAGTAGAAAAGTTACAAGGATTCATGATAACATTTATGTAGAAAGCACTTAAAGGTTGCGATAAGGTTGAGCACATACCGAAGGAAGAGACATCTAAAACGATTCAGTTCTGTTTTGAACATCTGACTTAAGTATAGGCTGTGTTTAATTCCAATATATCAGTTTCTAGCATAGAACGCGTGTGATGCATGCATAATTATGAATTACTGGCCCGCGACTTCGTCCGTGCAAAATTTCTTGTTATAACATATATCTTATTATAATCGGCATAGGATATATTATTTTATGTCATACTCGGCTATGAACCGAGTCAGTAGTTCCGCATATTACCCCATAAATACATACGCACAAATTTACCTCTTTTTATGGTTCCGTAGTAAACAAGGAACCCTTATAGTTTCGCCATGTCCAGCCGGACGCTACAGCGGGGACAGACAGCCGTCTGTCCCCGCTGTAGCGTAGTACTAGAAAGGTGTAATTTGGTATATGTATACATATTAATCACGCCAACAAAGTGCTAAAATAAAAATAGTTTTTTTTTGGGAGTTCATGGGATAGACTTCTCGTCTATCCCATGATATGGGGCATCATTGGATAGGCCGTTCAAAAATATTGCAGGTCTGTGAACACCACTTTTCGATACAAGGATCTGTTTACGCAATATTAAGCATTAAAGTGCTATTTTTTGATAGAGTCAAGTGTCCCCCCAACTAAGGAACCCTTCATTGTGTGTGGTCCGACACTATCTTTTGAAAGTCTATTTAAAAGAAAAACAAAAATTTCGCAGCCACCATCTTGGATTTACATTTTGCCCTCACGATCGGTTTACGCACCCTTGAAAACTATGAAAACGACACCCATGGCTAAAAATGAGAAAAGGTTCACAGCCGCCATCTTGGATTTTCAGTTTTACTAAATTCACACTCTCTATCGATAGAGAAAATAAAGAAGAAAGTCGCTAGTATGATTTTTTTCTACGTTAACTTCGTTCCCAAAGTTTTGTGAAAGTTGCCCATTTTCTTGCTGACTGTAATTTTATTTCAAAATCTACCCTTACTGCCCCATCTCAAAAATCCACTCTGTATATGTCATGATGATTGACTGCTTAGCCCCATAAAGATATAGCGTGATGATAATCATTTAAAAGGTTAAATCTGTAGCTATCTGCAATGTTGTAACCGTATGGCTCGTTTTTGTACAATTTGCTGAAAACTATAGAGGCATACAAACATAATGCAATATTACTCATCCCCCATAGCAGATAGCGTGATAATATCGACTGCCTACACTTATAGGGGGACACTATGCAAAATGAATCGGGTAGAATTTGCATGATGCTGGAACAAACATGCAGACAAACAGGCAAAAATTCTAAAAACTATATTTTCAGCATTAGAATCGATCTTAGACCTCGTAGCAATTACTTTTTCAAAAATATTCAATGCACAGTTTTGACTTCGCTACGATTTTATTAAATGAATAGATGACTCATTTTTAAATAGTTTACTGCTCAGTTTTTACTGCCGAAATTGTTAATAAACATGAACTCAAACTCAAAGCATTTATTTCAAATAAACCAATTACAGGCACTTTTTTACAGGCAGCTAAGAGATGACCAGTCTCTACTGACAGCGCCCGTTCACGAACATGACGCATGGATTAGCACCATTCAGCTCAACCATTTTGAAGGGAGCTAAATGATCCAACACACGCGCCACCATCAGCGAGACATTAGATTGAGCACGACATACTCCAAGCCGCCAGGGCACATTCAAGTCAATAAAAGACGTTTCCAGTAAATGGCAGCTCTAAAGTACATAGTACTCACATAACAATGTGCAATGTGCGACTATACAATACTAAGAGATTCAATTTATACAATGCAAAGATAGTTTTTGAAATCTTCAGCAGCTCCAACACTATTTTGCAAATGCTAAACAATTAGTTTTTGCGTCCTTTCGAAGCAGGACCAGTGTTGAGCCAAGCGTGCATTTTTTATTTCAAATGTAACGACAACCTTAATTTATGAAACTAGATTACTCGTCTACCCAGTATATTTTACAAGACGTTTCTAACGACAGTGACCATGTGACGTACAAGTTCTCTTTCACTAGCAAATCTAGAATATCATCAATCAAACAAGATGAATCCCTCAGGATATCAATAAACAAAAACCTTTATTATGCCCACAAAAAGTCTTACAATGTCCGTTTACAATCAGCCATCGGCCTTGACTTATTTTGCGTATAGAATAAGAGGGTACAGAAGTTCCACTTCTGGCAATCAATTCCCTTGTTGTTCAGGTCTTTATAGCTAGTATTTACCTTTTTAGGGTCTGTCTGACGGTCCGCGGCTTAGCTCAGAGACTCTTAGTACATACTAGAAGGCTGTAATTCAGCATACATAATTAATCACGCCGAAAAAGCGATAAAATAAAATCATAAGACAATTAAATTGTAGGGTACCTCCCTTGCACGTAAAGTGGGTATATGGGGGTATTTTTTTTCTCGTCTATCTTATGCATTGGGTATCGTTGGATAGGCCGTTCAAATATTGCGGGTCTGCGAAAACTATTTTTCGATTCAGGGATCCGTTTGGTTTTTTGTCGCGCACACCCCCTTTTTTTTTTTTTTTGAGGATGGGAAATCATCAAATAACTTCTCCCGCTCTGGGCGGAGCGGGAGGGTGTGTCAGACTCTTACTGACGAAAACCCACTCGTATTCCTTCTTGTTGCCTGTGTTGCGGGGGCCTCGGTGACCCATAAGTACCTTCCCGCGACCCCGGCAGGCATCGGCCCTAGTGGACCCCTACTATGTGCTGACGACATCTCTTTGAGGCGCGCGTGGAATACAACGCGCCGTCGACCCGGGCCTGTTTCTTACCGGACGGTGAGCTACCCATTGCTCACCGTCCGCAAGCCCGCGCCTACGGTGGCCGGAAATCCGCCCGGGATTCCCGACGCCCTGGGCGTCTCCTGCGGCGGCTAGGGGCGAGAGGGCGCGAAACTTGCCTTTCCCTCAACCGTCCCGCCTCCTCCTTCGCGAGCATTACTGCTTCGCAGAAGGAGGTGACGGCTGCCCATGCCCTCTCGCTCCGTACCCCCCCTGCCAGCAATCTTCAAAAAAAAAATGTACATAAGTGTAAAATATTCACGGTCCTGAAACCTTTTAAGTTACAAGCCTGACAGGCCAAGTGATAAAAATGACCATAGAAAAATAATTAGACGGTAATTGGTACGTAGTATTACATTGCAGAATGGTAACAAAACTGACCTTATCCAGTTATAAAGCATAATTTTTTTGACGTGCAAAAGTGTTTTTTTTAATACCTTTGTACAGAAATAAATAATTTATCATTTAAAGCTGATGCACTTCGTATTTTCCTCGTTCAAGTGACAACACGACTACGTCATTGGCATAGATAGATAGATAGAATACCTACTCTTTATTATGTACACAGCAACAAAATTACAGCTATAAATGTAGAAAATATGTGTGTTGTTGGCATTGGCGGTATCATTCGGGTACATACCTAAAATTTTTATTTAAAGTTTTATGATGCTGCAATGTTTTATTTAATAATCTGTTCAAATTTAATACTTAATAATATTTCAATTTAATTTAGTTTAATTAGACTTAGTAGGTAACGATATTTGTATTTTATTTTTATCATTTACATGATTACTTTCATGTTATATTGTTCAATATTCAGTTTTGTTATTTATGTGTGATTTTTTTATTTAATTTTTTATGGTTGTATTGTTTTCGTGCAGTGTGACGAAATCTATTATTTTTATTTTATTTTATAATTTAATCTTATTTCTATAATTTTAATAATTTCAAAATCTAATCGAATTATTAATCACGTTCTTTGTTATTCGTAGCCTTTTAATAAGGATGTCGTGCATGCCTTTAAGTGATGTATTTACACCGCACTGAAGATCCGTCATCATCTAATGTTATATCTTTGTAAATATGTCGTAGGTGTGCCTTGCCTTAAAATGAAATTAAGGCACATTATGTGCCTTAATTTTATTTTTTCTCTTATCTGTGTTCCTTCTGCCTCTTTCTACGAACTATTAAACTGTACGTCCTATGACCACCAGCCAAACAAGACAAATGTTCGCCTGTCGAGATCGCCGCATCGATACGCGATGTCCCATCCCCATTACAAGATGTTAGAAGTTTCGTAGATAAGCCTTGGTTATTTATATGGTGTTTGGGCTGGTGTAAGCAGCTGATTAATGGTTTTATCCTTTGGTTATGTAGTGTTGTGGGTAAGTGAGACAACGATTATTCTTTAGGTCGCGAAGATTTTCTCCAGTCGTTATCAATTACAAACGCTAAAGGCATTTCTATGACCTACGTAAGTTTGTTACATAAAATACCCATAATAATATCGTGCCATAGAGGAAAATGCTGCTGATTGCTTTCTTAAATTATAATGGACTAAAAACTAATTCAACACGTGCTCTAAAGTAAATAGCAATACAATACCAATTTCATCAGTAGTCCACAGTTGCTTTATAAAAACAGGCTTAGTTGGAAGTACAGTAGACGTTGTAACTTAAAAAAAATATATTGAGATTGTTGTCAATATAAATTTAAAAAAAATACAATGTGAGAAAGCGGGAAAGCGGGAGTCAAAGTTCAAAAATCGATTGAAAAAAAAAAACTCAATAAAATCATGCATCTAAAATCTTAATTCAGCCAGCATTCTTCCCATCTCAACCTGAACTCATCCCGTGATTAGAGGCCGTGATTGATGAGGGCGTCATGCCACGCGACGAATGGATGATCGATCGCGCGGCATCTGCGAACTGACGTACCTCATTGTAGCTCTAGCTAGGTTTCATTAAGACTCCCGCAGGCAGGCGCGCCGTGACAGCGCGACGCAACGCTAGTAGTACAATTTCTTTGAAAACTTCGTGAAAAGTGTCGCGCTGCCTGTCGCTCCCACGATATCGCGACAGTCTTCACGAGCCTTTAAACTTCATTTGAACTTATTGATTTTACTTTAAAGGCTCATCTAATTTATTTTTGGTCATGCCCAACTAACTTAATACACCATGGTCACAGTTTGCGCGTCGATGGCCCTTATTCCAAATAGTTTCCAGAAAAGTTCAAAAAGGTTTGAACTACATTATTACAGTATTACAAACCGGTGGGTATCGTTATAGGTCACGACAACATTATCTTAGTAGTATTAACTTACAATATAAAACTACACAACCGGACTAGCATTCTTATAATTCATATATTTCATATTCTCATGTAAGTGAATTATTGTATTCCGGCTATGAGAAAAAAGTTATCTCAAACCACATGATAATTGGACGTAGTTACCAAAATTGAGTTAAGTATACCAAAAATACCGTGAAACTTTTACGGTCTTTTTGGTATACTTAACTCAATTTTGGATTTTTTGTGGATTGGATCCTTTTTGTGTAACTACGTCCAATTGTATCTGGGTGACCAAGACAGAATTGGCTACTGAGTGAACCTACGACTTCCATTAGAAGGAAGCCGAAGAAAACATTTTTCAGTTCTCATAAACGCAAGATAACATCAAAATGTGTTACCTCAACTATTTCAGCAATTCCTTTACTTTTCTTATCTTAATTTAACGCCATCTATTGTCAAGTAGTAGAACCAAAGAGACGCTATCACTACACAAACAAAATTATCAATGTTTTACAGCAATCAAACTATAATAGCTATTGTCGAATGTAATTTTATTTTCGAACAACAGTCTATATAATAATTTTAGAATCTATTTGTAATAGATTCTAAAATTATAATAGAATAAAATGCTAGGGAGCAAGTGAAAACAAAATAAAACTGAACCTAGACTCTAGGTACAATCAAATAATTATAAGGTAAGGTAACATTAAGAATTCATTACGAATGACAGCCGGGACCGACGGTTGAAGGTGCTTTCCGAGGCACGGAGCCTCTCGATTATGTTATAGATGGTCACCCATCCACAGATCGACCTTGGCAAGTGGTACTGGCCCTAGAAAAATTAACCTGTGCGGCTGTCATTACTTAGCCTGATAAGTTTAGTGTGGTAACTATATTAACATAAAAGTCAAAGTCAAAGTCAAATTATTTATTTCAAATAGGCACATAAAAGGCACTTTTGAACATCAAAAAAACAACCGTTACTCTTTTAAAATGTTTTATAAAATTTTGTATAGATACATTTTAAAATTATATGTGAAGACGATGCACCTAGAATAAAATTACTATACCAAAATAGGTAAAAAAAAATAATAAAATAAAGCAATGACAGATAAATTAATTATGTGATAGGTACATGATGCTCACATATTTACAAACATTGTAAAAATATACGTTTTCCTAAAAATAATAAATAAAATAATAGGTCAGTGTGTGAGTTAAAGTTCATTTTGATTATGTGGGCTTTTCGTTAACACATCAATTACAGTCTCTAATAAGCTCATTACAATCAACACTAACATTTACCAGAGCTTGTAATTGTATTTGGCAACTCAATCTATTTGAATAAACGGTTTAATTATGCACTAATCACGAGGATATATTATGCTAAAGGGATTTTACATCACATTTCATCGTCAAGCAATTGTGTTTATATTGTTTCAAAATTATATTGGCATCATTTATTACTTCCTTTGTAGCCAGGACTAAGTTCTGAATTTTGACCTTAAGCTATGTAATGTGGAGTAAAATTGACGATTGTCAATTTTCATACGACAATAATAATGCAGGAGTATTTTGGAACTACAAATCCTAACATCGAAATTTAAAAAGTGATTTTTTCAATATTTGACAAGTTAAAGGAGATGTGTGATATTGGTCTACCACTATGTACACTACATAGATAAATAGGAAAAAAATAGGGGATTTTCATTAAAATATAAACAAATTGATTTTAAGAAGAGTACAGGCGTACGAAAATGATTATTAGGGAATATTTTTAATATGATAAAGCTATTTTTAGGGCAACTATGACAGTTGTGTTTGTCTTGACGTTTGACGACTTTGACAATTTTAACTTTAATTGGTCAAGGACAGCTAATGAGACACAATAGAGATGATTTATGGAAAAAGAATAAATTAAAATCATAAGTCCCAACAAGTTCAGGCCATGGTACGGAGCGAGAGGGCATGGGCAGCCGTCACCTCCTTCTGCGAAGCAGTAATGCTCGCGAAGGAGGAGGCGGGACGGTTGAGGGAAAGGCAAGTTTCGCGCCCTCTCGCCCCTAGCCGCCGCAGGAGACGCCCAGGGCGTCGGGAATCCCGGGCGGATTTCCGGCCACCGTAGGCGCGGGCTTGCGGACGGTGAGCAATGGGCAGCTCACCGTCCGGTAAGGACCAGGCCCGAGTCGACGGCGCGTTGTATTCCACGCGCGCCTCAAAGAGATGTCGTCAGCACATAGTAGGGGTCCACTAGGGCCGATGCCTGCCGGGGTCGCGGGAAGGTACTTATGGGTCACCGAGGCCCCCGCAACACAGGCAACAAGAAGGAATACGGGTGGGTTTTAGTCAGTAAGAGTTTGACACACCCTCCCGCTCCGCCCAGAGCGGGAGAAGTTATTTGATGATTTCCCACCCTCAAAAAAAAAAAAGTCCCAACAAGTTGTTTTTATTTATATACCTCTCATAACTGTGTTCTCATCCTCGTATTGTCGCTAACACTTGGGACCAAATAACGTAAAACTTGTTTGACTAAATAACGTAAAACTTGTTTGACTAAATAACGTAAAACTTGTTTGACTAAATAACGTAAAACTTGTTTGACTAAATAACGTAAAACTTATTTGACTAAATAACGTAAAACTTGTTTGACTAAATAACGTAAAACTTGTTTGAAAAATAGTTACTGCCTATTTGGACTAAAGTAGTTGTTTTCTTCCTAGCTGTTACTGTGTAACAGGAACAGTACACTACTTTAACAATAACTTGCAGTTGTCAGGTACTGCACAGCTCACTGCTCTCCTATGGATTATCGAATTCCAGAGCATATATTATAGGCACGAAATAATGAAGCAGCAGGACCGTTTATAGACAAAATAAACGTTCACGCCTTCGTTTCTTGACACCAATCTCTAGCTGCTCGAATAGGTAATATCAGGTGTGCTGCCGCAATCAAGAAGAATAGCCTTTGTAGTCCTATTTTATTAATATAACTAACGAAACCCAATAAGTTTCGGAATTCATTTGTTGTTTTTGTAAATACACATCAATCAAATGTCCAAATGACATTTCGTATATTCCTGATCCACCATATTTATGTTGCGTTGCTCTCTTTGGCCGAGTTAATTTGAGTTTACGTTAAAATGAAGTACAATTATAGAAAATTAACATTAAAAAACGGTTAATATATTGTATAGCGATATTTACATAGAGTGTACATAGAGGTAGCCCAGGCTCCATACATTTCTGGAACATCTCCTTTAAATCAAAGTACTCTTTTTTCAGCCAAGTAGTAGATCATTGTTATTTCTATGCATGTATGCTATTTTTTGACAATTATTTTGGTATTTACTCATAGCAAATTACATATTGTCATTTATTTTCTATTTGCAGTAGGTATTTTATTTAAATATTTTTATTTACTATAGATTGAATGTTAAAAATAATTGTAAAATACAACGATGTAATACTTGGCTGACAAAAATAGTACCTACATTGATATAAATTTAATAAAATAATCACGAAAACCCTCTAGAAATGCGCCGTTTCCAGCTCGCGCGGAATGAACGCTCTTAATTTATTTTCGCATTGTCGTCTCCACCTTGTATACGTAAGATAAGGAATCATAAAATGTGCCCCATATACAAAAATAATAATAAAAAAAAGAAATATTTAAATCAAATTAATCGCAGTGACAATAGCTCATTCCATATCACATTAATTAAGTGTCCGCAGTATTAAACTAAGTGTCCTCACACTTAACTTTATTTTCTATGGTCTGTTCCCACAGAGAAACCGTGAAAATGGTTTTGTGGAGCATCATTTTAAGTATTTCATTTCTTATATTTATAAATAAAGAAACTTAACATGTCATTGGCTTAATATTAGTTGACACCGAGTGATTTTTCACATGTCAATTATTTGTCCTTATTGAGAAGTATCACTTCTACACTAGTTAGATAATTATCTTCATGTGTCTATGATATAACAGGTGTCTTATGTAAACTAGGATTTCAGTTAATTTCCAATTATTTTATAATACCACTCAGATTTAGTGATGAAATTACTTCAACGGCTGATTATGCCTGATTTGTCTATTCATGTGTTTTAATTAAGCTCCATTGTGTGATTAGTTATTGACTTCGGCAGTAGATTACAATTATTATTTTTAGAATAATTTAGTATTATGATCTGTAAGTAGTAAATATTATAATCAGCCTATAATGTTCCCACTGCTGGGACAAAGGCCTCCTCTCTGTGAGAGGGAGTGGGCCGTAATCCACCACGCGGGCCCAGTGCGGGTTGTTGGATGTCACATGTCTTCGAATTTTTGGTTATAGGACATGCCGGTTTTCCTGCCCAAGGTTTTGTAATATCTGGATTTAAAAGAGTGTCCTTGGTGCGTCTTGCTTCTTCATAGCTATCTACGTTTAGGAATGGGCAATGGGAATGAAAATTAACTTATAACGCTACTTATTAATGAAATTTAACTTTCTAACTAACCGACTCTTTGACAATTCAAATTGAAAAAAATGCTTTGAAGTTTCGGTTTCAGTTTCAGCCAGTTTCGGCCCAAAAATCATATTTCGGCCAGAGGTTCGTTTTCGGCCAAAAAACAGCCGAACCTTTTGGCTGCGCCGAAACGTCGGGTTGCGCTCGGCACGGCTATGGCGTCGCTCGCCTAACGCCGCCAGCCACCGAATCAGTGCTCTTTGCTCTTATAGTGATGCTTGTGTTTGTTCCCCGAATAATGGTAAGTAATTTAATTAAGTATGTTATTTTGTTTTTGTTATAAATCATGTCATAGTTAATTCTTAATGCTTATTTTCATAATTTACAAACAGATTGACTATATATAATATACTTATACTTAGTATATTTGAATCAGCCTTTCGAGGCTAGCTGATTGTGATGATAGAAATTAAAATTACAATTTTAAGAAAATACATCATAATATTATGATTATCATATTTTAATAATAAACTTGATTTATTTTATACCATCTAAAATGTACAAGTCGGTGCCTCAGTATTACAGTTAATCGGTCAAGGACAGCTAATGAGACAATTGATTTTCTATTGTTTGACACCGAATCAGTGACGCGCCGGGCTTCAGTCGTGTAACATTTTCAATCTTTTTAGGGTAGTTACATTTTGACTCAGTGTCACTACTACAATGTTGAAATTTGAATTCGATAAAAGTTGAACGTAGATACCTGTAATATTAGGCTGGCGAGATATTTCATTAATCAAATATCTGGCTTGAACGGCCCACTGGCATTTTTATTCAACGTTTTAATCACGTTAATAAAAGGTTCGGTTTCTGTTTCGACCGAAACTATAATCAAACCGAACCTTCGGTTTCGGTTTCGGTTTCGGCAAAAAAACATGTTTCGGTCGGACACTATAATAATTTTATGGACTGCATCTATGGTACAGTCGACCGCACTTCACGTCGGTGGTAACACCTTGAGCTGTCCCAGTGTAGTACGGAGTTTCTATAGAATAAGAGGCCAGCTTATACTAGTTTTGTTACACTCACGTGCGACCTACGTACATACTAACGTAAAATCCATTGGGAAGTGTTTTCGTATCGTTATTAACAAATTCTCAGTAGTAGTCTAGAGGATGGATTCGTGCCTGGCTATTAGCAACACGATAACCCTCTATGAGTCTGTTTATTTTAAAACGATATGAATGTGATATTATTTTATCTATTGATACAAAAAAAAACACAAATAAGTTGCCTTTTTTCAAGTTGCGCACATTAATTTGCTTAAAGAAAACTTCAAAATTAAGCCCTTTTTTTTAAATATAATTATTGGATAACAAGTTGAAAAGTGGCTTGCCACTTTAACATATTAAACCATTTATTTCACAAATGTTGGTTTATACATTCAGGACATTTTATTTTGGGCACTTTAATGTTTTGCGGTTTTTCAACAAAGTGGCCGCCTACATTGTGAGCAGAATCAAAGTCCTCAAATCTGACAAACGACGTATGTATTTAACAGGTACAGCTCAAATATCTATTCAGTCTGTTTTCATTAAGCCGAATGTTAAATCATTATGAGGCTTACATTCCATTTGCATTTGTACGAGTACATACCTATACTTTGACTGTGATATACCAACAACTGTTCCAATCGAATAGATGAATGATTAATGGGTGAATTAGTTACATGTTTGGTTAATTACGGTTGTTGAGGTTTTTAATTGGTAAGTGATTAGCCGAATTATTGACCGTGGCGAATTTCTGCGTGGCGGGGAGCTTCATGCTCAATCGTCGGTCGTCCACTCCCCTCTCTGTTTACAGAGGGTAGAGTGGGCGAAGAGTGGCGGTGCTTGCTGTGCACTTACCCTGCCAGCGAGCTAGCAGCGGGAGAATCGATTCTTCTGTCTGCAACCGTCGAAATCGTTATCCGTAAAGAGACCAGTCATGTTTTGTGGCTTGGAACGGGACGAGGATCTTGGCTTGGTCGCCCGGGTCGCGAGGAAGATAACCTCTATAAAAAATTCTCTAATATCAAGTTTTCACACCATCGGACAGGCCTGCTGACATCAACGACGAGGCGGAGTGGTTCCGGGAGGCCATGTCCGACATATGTGACGTAGCAATGCCCCGGGTCCAGCCTGAACGTGCCTCGCGCCAGGTGAACTGGTGGTCGCAGGAGCTGACGGCTCTGCGCACTGCGTGCGTGGCTGCGCCCCAGCTTGTGGAGGACGTGGTGAGCGCTCTGTTCCCTTCGCGAGGGGAACACGTCCCCCCGCCCGTGGCTCCACCTACTGCGGTGCCCGATGCGGACCTCACCGCTGACGGCGACGACGACGACGATGCTCCGGAGGTGACCGAGGTAGAAATGAGAGCGGAGGTACGCAGGCTTAATGCCAAAAATACCACCCCAGGACCCGACAGCTCTCGGGCCTCGACTTAGGGGGCTCCAAAGCGCATGCATGGAGAGGGGCCAGTTCCCGCTTCGCTGGAAGATGGGGAAACTGGTCCTCATAAAGAAGGCAGGGCGCCTGCGGACTCTCCGTCAGCTTATCGGCCCATCGTGCTGCTCGACGAGGTGGGTAAGCTCTTTGAAAGAGTCATTGCAGACCGCCTCGTCGGCCAGCTGGTGCGGGTGGGACCGGATTTGGCGGAGAGCCAGTTTGGTTTCCGCAGGGGGCGCTCTACGGTGGACGCCATCATGTGGGTGCGAGCCCTGACGACGGGGAATGCTGTTGCCCAGGGTGGGGTCGTCATGGCGGTGTCTCTAGACATCACCAATGCCTTTAATACCCTGCCCTGGAATTGCATTAGGAAGGCACTCCGGTACCACCGGATGCCAACCTACCTCTGTCGTGTGGTCGAGGCCTATCTGACGGACAGGGCCGTCATCTACCCCGGTCACCAGGGAGTGTGGAACGGGCAAAAGATGTCGTGCGGTGTCCCACAGGGATCGGTCCTGGGGCCGCATCTGTGGGACATCGGATACGACTGGGTGCTGCGCGCCGACCTCCCTAGCGGCGTCAGCGTAGTGTCCTACGCTGACGACACGTTGGTCCTGGCGCAGGGGAGGCCGCACCAGGCGGCGGCCGAAGTAGCAGCACGCGGGGTTGCGACAATCCGGCAATTGGGAATCGAGGTGGCCCTGCACAAGTCCGAGGCCATGTGTTTTCATGTTCCACGGAACGCGCCACCGTTGGGGTCCCAAATAACGGTAGGAGGAGTTTCCATCGGCATCGAGTCGACGATGAAGTACCTGGGACTCGTCTTCGACAGCCGGTGGAACTTCGTGGAGCATTTCAGCATTTCAAACTGGAGCGGGAGGGCGCTGCATTGAAGCGGCTCCTGTCCAATCTAGGGGGTCCAAACTCTACGGGGTGGTCGTGCGTTCCATGGCCCTCTACGGGGCTCCTGTATGGGCGCGTTCTCTGGCGCTGCGGCCAGCCCGCCGGTTGAGCGCGACCCAAAGGGTCATGGCCATCCAGATGGTCCGGGGATACCGCACGGTCTTCTGTGAGGCAGCGAGCCTCCTTGCCGGATTGCCGCCATGGGATCTGGAGGCAAAAGTCCTCGCGCACATATGGGAGTGGCGCGAGGAGGCAAAATCCGCGTAAGTCCGCTGCCGCGAGAAATCGCGGCACAACGGACAGAGCTCCGGCAACATCTCATGGCGTCATGGGAAGTACGGTTGTCGCAACCCAGTGCTGGGCACACCACCAGATTATTACAGAAAATGAGTCTACTACTTGTTTTCTGTAATAAAAATGCGTATGGCATAAAAGCTGGGTAAGTTATGCATTTCAGTAAAGAGAGGTATATTAGTAGTACTACTAATATACCTCTCTAAGTGATGTTCAAATGTGAACACTATAGCCATGTTAATGTCTATAAATATTCAAGAAGGAATAGCAACTTTTTTGACCTCTACTAGT
Organism: Atethmia centrago; assembly: GCA_905333075.3. Classification (NCBI taxonomy): domain Eukaryota; kingdom Metazoa; phylum Arthropoda; class Insecta; order Lepidoptera; family Noctuidae; genus Atethmia; species Atethmia centrago. The sequence goes on from HG995374.1 coordinate 29,501,416, forward strand.
GTTATAGGTCCATCCTCATTTGTCTTTACGTAGCTTAGTACTAGTTTATGCTTTAAAGCTGTACCTTCGATTGATATAGAACAGTCTCTTTTTTTAACCGACTTCAAAAAAGAAGGACTTCTCAGTTCGTTTTTTTTAATGTCTGTTCCCCAATTCCTCGAAGATGGCTGGACCGATTTGGAAAATTCTTCCGAAATGGACTTTTTTTTGTTTGAATTAGTATATTTCCCATGTTGTCCCATTGTTATCGGGTCAGATGATGAGATGATCTGATGATCGGATCCTGGAGAAATCGAGGAACTCAATGCATATGGTGAAGTGGAGCTGATGGTGAAGTACCAGAAGAACTCCTCAAAAAATATTGCCACTGCATCGGGAAAAGAAATATTTTGTAAAAGGGGATGAGCAGTTGACATTAGGCTATTGTAACTTGTATATATTGCAAACCGACCCAATAAATACGTATTTTTCGACTTATCTAAGATGTTATAATAACTTCCTGTCACTGTTACTTACATAGCAGGTATTGTGGTATTCGATTTTGTCCATTAAAAAGTGAAAAATAAAATATTTACAACCGACTTCCAAAAAAAACACTAGTAATTGTAACTATAATTTAAAAAAAGGAATTTTAGTATCCATATTGGACTGGTCTGAAACTGTTTTACAAAAAAAAAATATAATTTTCTCTTTGTAGTTTTTCTTTGGAAGTCGGACGTTCTTTTTTTTTTGTAAAAATGTTTATAATCAGATCAGTCCAATATTTATACTTAAATTCAAATTTCAATAGTTCTTTTAATTCCTGCTATGTGTCTTACGTAAATGAACACTTTTCCCACTGAACAGACGGAAAGTATGTATTTTCAGTTAAATGATAAATTATTTTTATTTCTGTAAGTAGGTTTGTACGAACACTTTTACACGTCAATCATATTTTTTAAATAAAGCTTTGAGGAAAGAACCACAGAGATTGAGTGGACCTGTCCAGTCAGTGCAAGCATTTGTCAGTAATCGTGCAGCTCAACTCAGAACTTAAGGAGCTGAATGATGCGACGAACAATACCAAAGAAAGAACATTTGGGTAGGCCGCATAAATTACTCAAACTGCCAGACCATGATTAAAACTAAATGAGAAAAAAATACAACAATGACCCACATAGTCTTCACATTCACAATAATTGAAAGCAATACAATGGTTTACAAGTAAATATTCATGTAATTGTACATATAAAATTCATCAATACCGATGTGTATATAGGTTGTCATGTAGGTTGGCGTCTGAAATGGTCTTTTGGGGAAAGAACCACACAGATTTGAGTGGACCTGTCCATTCAGTGCACGCATTTGTCAGTAATCGTGTAGCTCAACTCAGAACTTAAGGAGCTCAACGACTCGTCATCGTTCATTGGTATGATTCGACGAGTCGTTAAAAAAAAGCAAAAATTCTACTACATACTACACCTCTACTACTACTACTACAAGCATAAAGTACTCAAACTGCCAGACTATCATTAAAGCTAACTGAGACAGACACAAAACAAAATGTGACCCACATAGTCCTCTCACATTCACAATACTTTAAAAAGTAATATATTAAACTCCACAAAGTAAATATGTCATTTTGTTTAGAATAATCATTAAATGTCAAAGTGTATATAAAAAAAATAAAAGTTTCAGTTTCAAAATTTGGAGCAGCTCAATCCCAAGCCTTTTTGTCCTCAATATAATCTATATAAAAGGTATAAAAGGCTTTCTGACACAACTTACTTTTAATAAATGATTTGAATTTATTAAGGCTTAGATCTTGAACGTGGCTTGGAAGTTTATTATAAAAACGTATACATTGACATCTGAGTTGCAATTTAATGTCACGAACACAAGCATAAAGTTTTAGCTTCATTGAACTCACAGTGACCTTTACAATGTAAGAGAAAATTGCTATAAGCCTGAGAAGGCGCACTTATATCCAACTGGTTACTAAATATTTAACAATAGGTACAATAGTATCGTCATCGAACTCATATATCCAGTATTTTACATGGAGTGACTGCCTATCCGACCTCCACCACGCACCAGTAACTGGGTAACACGATACCCTTGGTAAGACTGGTTGTTAGCCTTTCGGACTCTTTTACAAAGTACCTACATATACTTAAATTATTCATATAATAAAATTGCTAATAACTCAATTTTTTCATATATGCAACATTATTTAGGTACTTCATTAATTTATGATGCCCGGCGCGAACTCCATGTGGTGCCAAACAATGGAAAATCAATTGTGTCTCATTAGCTGTCCTTGACCGATTACAGCAGATTGACTGATAATCACGGATACAGTACAGAGCTCACAGCCTTTACTTTTTTAACTTGCGATGGTGCATGGCTATTTTTTTTGTTTGTGTGCTGCTTGTGGTGACTGGTCGTCTTGCTGACCATTGTTTTGTTTTGTTATTAGTAATTAACTGTTTATTTATTTTACTTTGATGGTCCTAGTTCATCATTTGTGACTGTTACGGATGTAGATATACATATGTAATCAGGCACGCTCTTTATACTTGCAGGCTTTTATTTAGGTTTTAAGTTCTGTTTACGTTTTTATCTCTGCTTGAGAATAGTTTTCGGTCTTTGGTTTTGTCTATGGCTAATAATTTAATGTTTTGTGTTTCACGTGGTGTAAATTGTTTTGCATACTATTGTATAGAATCTATTTTTTTTCTCTAACTAAACAGACAGCTGTGCTGCTAGAGTTTGTTGGCCACTTCTTCTTCCCAGCTAAAGCACTAGGAAGTGGCGAAGGGTAGGCGTTTTGAGGGACTGTCTTATGTAATTTTGACGTTCGAAAAGTGCTGATCCTCAGCCTAGTTTGAATAAATGACTTTTGATTTTGATTTGATTGATTTTTTTTGTGGTACATTATCGATCGGGAGGGTGTGTCAGACTCTTACTGACTAAAACCCACCCGTGTTCCTTCCGTTGCCTGTATTGCCACGCTATCCCTTTCACAATTTCCCGCGACCCCGGCAGGCATGGCGGTTGGCCTATAGTGTATATAACGGAGAGCTGCTGGGGAGTTTGTTGCGCCACTTCTTCTTCCCAGCTAAAGCGTTTTCGGGGACTGTCTTATGTAACTTTGACGTCTGAAAAGTGCTGATTCTCAGCTTAGTTTGAATAAATGACTTTTGATTTTGATTTTAAAAACAGTTTTTACGAAAACCCCGAACATCTGCATTTTACTATTTATATTTGTATTGCAAGCTCATTGGGGGTAGAGTACACTTGATGAATAATTAACAACGAACATGACGAGTGTAATGTAATGTGTAAAATAATAATTAAAAAAAACGAGGGAGTTTTTTTTAATTATTATTTTATCTTATTTAAGGGAATCGTGTTTTGGATTATCTATTATTGTATATTGTATCAAAAATGACGAAATTATTTGAGGCGTAACATTTAATGAATCGTACTCTTCGTACATATTTTTATTATGAGTGTATTATCAACAGTAAGCTTACCGAGCAGGGGTGGCCCAGTGGTAACGGCCGCGACTTACTTGTAAGTCGTAGGTTCGAACCCTGACAGGCGCTTTACTTTTTGTTTAATAGACTAGATCTTTTTTTCTTTAGACCGTTTCCTTTTCTCTTTTTTAGTTAAGTACTTCTCGACAGGCCTACACTGTTCTCCCATACCTAATTTGTGTAATTTGAAAACATTGTAAAAGCCAATTATTTTTAAAAGAGTAACCGTAGAGTTTCTTGCCGGCTCTTCTCCATAGGAAACGACCAATTGGAACCGTGCACCTAGCTTCTGACGTTTCATAAGTGCCCATGTAGGTTTATGTGAAATAAAAATATTTTGATTTTGATTTTTTTTGTTGTAATGTTTTTTTTTTGTTGTTGGTATAGTGGTGTGCTAGCTGACATGTGCCTTATAATTTAATGTTTTAGCGTTATGTAAATTATTTTTGCATACTTTATATAGATTTTTTTTTAATTGAACAGACAGCTGTGCTGCTGGGGAGTTTGATGCGCCACTTCTTGTTCCCAGCTGAAGCACTAGGAAATGGTGAAGAGTAGGCGTTTTGCGGGACTGTCTTATGTAATTTTGACGTTTGAAAAGTGCTGATTCTCAGCCTAATTTTAATAAATGACTTTTGATTTTGTGTGAAACATTTTATCATCACTGCTCTCAAAACGGTGAAGGAAAACATCGCCAGGAAACCGGCATGTCCTAGAACCAAAAATTCGAAGCCATGTGACATCCACCAACCCGCACTGGGCCCGCGTGGTGGATTACGGCCCACTCCCTCTCACAGAGAAGAGGCCTGTGTCCCAGCAGTGGGAACATTATGGGCCGATTGTGAAGTTTACCGATGCCATTATTCACGTTTGGACGAAAAGTTTACTCAAAGTACTGTGAAAAAAAAGGAAACAAGTAGGCGTTGCGGCAGACCCCGTAGAAGATGACGGGAGGAGCTGGATAAAACAAACGACCTGTGGTCCACATTAGGCTTGAATCGCAAGTACTGGATGTCATGGGGAGAGGAATTTGCCCAGCAGTGGGATGATACAGGCTAACAGTAATAGTAGCCCAAACCTAACAGTAGCCCAGCTGCTTTTAATCGTTAGTCCTTTTGCCGTTTATATTTACCCTAAACCATGTATTCAAAATCGGCTCATTTAAGAATATTTTTTATACCTCAATCAACTCAGCCTATAACAGTCCACTGCTGGACATAGGCCTCTCCCAGGCTGCGCCACATCACCCTGTCCTCCGCTTTCCGCATCCAGTCTGTCCCAGCCACCTTTTTAAGGTCGTCGGTCCATCTAGCTGGGGGGCGTCCCACACTACGCTTGCCGATACGCGGTCTCCACTCTAGGACTCGTCTGCTCCACCGGCCATCGGTCCTTCGACAAATATGGCCAGCCCACTGCCACTTCAGCTTGCTTACTCTGCAGGCTATGTCGGTAACTCCGGTTCTCTTCCGGATAACTTCATTTCTGATCTTATCCTTCAAAGAAACTCCACGCATAGCCCGCTCCATGGCGCGCTGAGCGACCTTGAATTTGTGGACCAGCCCGACTGTCAGTGTCCACGTTTCGGCACCGTATGTCATAACGGGCAGGACGCACTGGTTAAAGACCTTAGTCTTCAAACACTGCGGGATTGGCGACGAGAAGACTTGACGAAGTTTTCCAAACGCTGCCCAACCCAATCGGATCCTTTTTTTTATACCTACCTATTTCCAATGTTTATTTTTAACGGCTGTTTCATAGACACTCAAACAATATTGTTTTTGCTGCCATAATACCAAATCCTACATTTCATTTTTTAACAATTTTATTGTCATAATACCCGCCCATACCATCACTGTGGAGCCACTTTAAGGGTGCACTTCCTGGACGCATCTCAGCCGTTCAGCATTTCCAGGATGACGATACACTCTTACCCTTCTCGTATTAAGCTTAAATCCAAACTGGGACTCATCGCAAAATAAAATTTTATCCCATTGCTCCTGGGTCCATGTCAAGTGTTCCCTAGACCATTTGTTTCAACGGGTGATCTCACCCGTTGAAACAAATGGTCTCCTAATTGGGCGTCGTGCTCATAGGCCGTATTCATGCAGCTTATTTGTCACGGTTTGGTGGCTAACAACAATACCGCTTGAGAATTGTAGCTTTAAACCTATCTCCCGGGCGGTTAACATCGGCTGACGTCTTGCAGTTAGTTTTATGTCCTGTCAAGCAGTTGTACGTCTTTCACGTCCTGGGTGCTGCTCAGCAGGATCCCCTGTATTAACGTAACGCTGCCAAAGACGACAAATCGTGCTCCTGTTAAGATACCTGGGACTGCTTTCTTCCCGCTTAAAGCATTCTGCATTTCATCAGCAGTCAAATGGCGTCGCTACGTCAAAGTGATAAAAGTGAAATAAATACTAAATTAACCAAGCAACGAAAACACATGAAATCGGGAAAAAATAATTAGCTATAAAAGCTAATTATTTTTTCCCGATTATACGTGTATTTTTATCCGTTTATTAAACTCTCTACTGATTTTAATCGTTTTTTTTATTTTGACGCCTAAAAAATAAATAAAGCTCCCAACACTGATACCTACAGATCCGTAGGTGCCATTTGTGGAATAAAATTTTAAAGAATAAATTATTTCACTAATGGCACCTGCGAAATTATCGATAGGTGCCGTATGTGGAATACCTCAGGTGCTATTCACTCAAGTGCCGTTTCAGCGGGTGCCCAATGTGGAATACATCAATCAAAATTGGTAAAATATAACGAAACCAAAATTATTTTTATTTAATTATTTATTAAAACTTTATGCAAAAGTAAAAAAAAATAATACCGTACAAAGGCGGACTTAATGCCTAAGGCATTTTCTACCAGTTAACCTTAGGGTGATGCAGAGAACAGGAAACGGCAGGTGCAACTTAAGGGATAGATAACACGAAAATAACTATACAATACAATAATAGATACGTAGATACATACATATAAACAGAATAAACTTTGTCAGGAGAAATAACGATCGGCAGTGGGGAAATAACGATCAGTAGAGAAGAAAACGAATCCAGCAAAATATCAGCGCTGGGATGTTTCTGCCAACTTCTTACGTATATGTTCACGTGCCTTCCATTTAAAAGACAACCGACTGGTCGCCGTCCTGATGTTCAGAGGGAGCGCATTCCAAAGGAAGACAGCCTGGACAAAGAAAGCAGAGTGAATGAAAAAAGGGCGATGACAAGGACATATAAGTAGACGATTTTTGATGGAACGAAGATTTCTACTATGGACAGAGCACAAGTATTGAATGTGGGAAGTCAGGTAAGGAGGAGAAATGGGTTTGTTGAGAAGAGAAAACAACATATGTAGACAGAGCCCTCACCTCTCTGCGCTGACGGTTGGGTAACCATTTTAGAAGCACACGGTGTGCGGATACATGATCATACTTACGAAGATTGAAAACGAATCGAATGCAATTATTGAGAAGTCGGTCAAGTTTATTGAGGAGATCCGCATTCAGGTCATAGTAACACACATCACCATAGTCAATTATGGGAAAGATTAGGGACTGTACAAGCATTGCCTTTATGTGTGATTGGAGAAAATTTCTCAACCGATAGAGCGACTGCAACGTTCCGGTGACTTTTTTACTAACAGTCGTCATCTGCTTTTGCAAGTCAAGATAAATGTGTCGACATTTATGTTGACTTGCAAAAGCAGGTGTCGATGCAGACCAAGATCTTTAACATCGGAGCTAAACGGAATGACTGAGTTGTCAAAGATTACAGGTGGCAAAGATAATCCATTCAGCTTCCTTATGCTGTGGGCGCTCTCTATTATGATAGCCTGACACTTGGTAGGGTTAACCGCCACTCAATATCGATCTGACCAGTTTTTGACCACACCTAAATCCCGGTTTAGCTCCTCAATCGCATCAAAAATGTTATCAAAACTTGCATGGCAGTAAAGCTGCGAATCGTCGGCATAGAGAAGATACGCTGTCCGAAGCTCGGTGGTAATGAGATTAATAAAAATGGAGAACAAAAGAGGAGATAATATACCGCCTTGAGGGACGCCAGCTGCAAGATCACACCAACTCGACGAAGAGTCTCTAGCATGAACAGACTGCTGATACCCCGAAGATAAGAGGAAAACCATTCCAATACCTCTGGAGAGACCATATGATAAGACAGGATGGATAAAAGGACTTCGTGACTGACGGCATTAAAAGCATTGGAGAAGTCAATTAACACTAAGACTGTAACTTTAGTGTCTTCCATTCCCCGCCTTATATCTTCTGTCACTTTAAGGAGAGCTGAAACGCCGCGAGAAATCGCGGCACAGCGGACGGAGCTCCGGCGGGATCTCATGGCGTCATGGAAAGTACGGGTGTCGCAACCCAGTGCTGGGCACGCCACGATTGCGGCGATAAGTCACCTCTTTGAGGAGTGGCTGGAGAGGCGCCACGGCGTCCTCACCTTCCGCCTGACGCAGGTCCTCACCGGACACGGCAGCTTCGGGAGGGGTTCCTGTGTCGGATAAGGCGGGAGGAAACGTCCGGGTGTCACCACTGTGTGGATCGCCCGGAGGACACGGTGGAGCATACGGTGGAGGTCTGCCCAGCTTGGGCAGAGCACCGCCGTGTCCTCATGGAGGCGATCGGCGGCAGAGACCTCTCGCGTCCAGCCCTGGTTCAGGCCATGGTACGGAGCGAGAGGGCATGGGCAGCCGTCACCTCCTTCTGCGAAACAGTAATGCTCGCGAAGGAGGAGGCGGGACGGTTGAGGGAAAGGCAAGTTTCGCGCCCTCTCGCCCCTAGCCGCCGCAGGAGACGCCCAGGGCGTCGGAAATCCCGGGCGGATTTCCGGCCACCGTAGGCGCGGGCTTGCCGACGGTGAGCAATGGGTAGCTCACCGTCCGGTAAGGACCAGGCCCGGGTCGACGGCGCGTTGTATTCCACGCGCGCCTCAAAGAGATGTCGTCAGCACATATAGTAGGGGTCCACTAGGGCCGATGCCTGCCGGGGTCGCGGGAAGGTACTTATGGGTCACCGAGGCCCCCGCAACAGGAAGGAATACGGGTGGGTTTTAGTCAGTAAGAGTCTGACACACCCTCCCGCTCCGCCCAGAGCGGGAAAAGTTATTTGATGACTTCCCACCCTCAAAAAAAAAAAAAAGGAGAGCTGAAACGGTACTGTGCCCGGCAAATTACAATACCAATTCAAATGAAAACTCTCATTATTTGACATTTGTATGAAATGGCTATAACCATATATTTAGTATAAACTACGCTAGTAGTATTTACTAAATCTTTGGCTATAACACGCGGCATATTGATGTGGTGTGTAATTTTTTTGCGAATTTTTTTGGTGTACTCAAAATAAACCTAACGCACATAAGCGGGCCTCATACTACGCCTTTTAATCGACTTTAAGTGTTTTGAGGTTAGGTTACAATAACAGCGCGGTCATACATACAGAAACAAATAGCGAAATTAATTTAAAATATGTATAGATATCAATTTTCGTGTATATTCCTCGGTACAGTATCATTACACTCCCCCAATGGTTATTCTGATCACCCCAAACAAATGCGTCATTAGTATTACAATAATATGATTGATATCGAAATTACAGCTGGGGCGATGACTTGGTGCTACTGACCCCACAATAATAGCTGGGTTGAATGGTGTCTGATTCGATGAGTCAAATCCTATTGATATTTTGTGCGTCTTGTAGGTAAGGAAAATAATTCTAGGGTGCACGAAATAATGTTCATAATTTTGCTTTGGTGTTTCATGAGCACCCTCAGGCTAAACAGAGCGCACCACATCTAACGCCACTTCCAGCTTTTTCTATAAAGGTGTATACAACCCTGTATACACCTTTATTGGAAAGAAGTTCTTTAACGTGGCTTGCGGTAGGATTAAACCAGCAGAAATCGTCACGCGAAAAAGCGTTCATACTTGCGACTTTCTTCTTCTAATTCACACTTTGAGAAAGTGTGAATAATACTCTCTCTCTCTCGACAGAGAGGCCGGGATCCGGACCGGGCGGTGAGCTACCCATTGCCCACCATCCGCAAGCCAAGGTGGAGGTCTGCCCAAGCCGGGCAGACCTCCACCATGTCCTCCGGGCGATCCACACAGTGGTGACACCCGGGCGTTTCCTCCCGCCTTATCTGATACAGGAACCTCCCGAAGCTGCCGTGTCCGGTGAGGACCTGCGTCAGGCGGAAGGTGAGGACGCCGTGGCGCCTCTCTAGCCACTCCTCAAAGAGGGGACTTATCGCCACAATCGTGGCGTGCCCAGCACTGGGTTGTGACTACCGTACTCTCCATGTCGCCATGAGATCCCACCGGAGCTCCGTCCGCTGTGCCGCGATTTCTCGCGGCAGCGGAGTTACGCCCCGGCGTTTCGACTCCTCGGGCCAATCCCCTACGTGCGTGAGGACTTTTGCTTCTATATCCCATGGCGGCAATCCGGCAAGGAGGCTCGCTGCCTCACAGGAGACCATGCGGTATCCCCGGACCATCAAGATGGCCATGACCCTTTGGGCCGCGCTCAATCGGTGGGCTGGCCTCAGCGCCAGAGAGCGCGCCCATAAAGGAGCCCCCTAGAGGGCCATGGACCGCACGATCCCACGTAGAGGGACCCCTGGATTGGGCAGGAGCCGCTTCAATGCAGCGCCTGCCCGCTCCAGTTTGGGAGCCAAACGTCGGAAATGCTCCACGAAATTACACCGGCTGTCGAGGACGAGTCCCAAGTACTTCACCGTCGACTCGACGCCGATGGAAACCCCTCCTACCGTTATTTTGGACCCCAACGTGACGGTGGCGCGTTCCGAAGACCATGAAAACACATGGCTTCGGACTTCGCTCGTGCAGGGCCACCTCGAATCCCAATTGCCGGATCCTTTCGACAATTGACTTAAAGGTCTAAATACTGAACTGCTTGTCCATGGCTAGCAATTGACAGGTGCTAAGTAATAACACTAATAACTAACTGTTTCTTTGAAGACACTGAAAGAAATTTAAAACTTTTATTTAATTGGTCAAGGTTTTGATTTTGATTTTATGGGTTTTAAAAATACCATATTTTGAAAGAAGCCCTTGTTCACTAGTTAAGCAACTACGTCAATATGCTGACATAGAAATAGAACCAAAGTTCTTGTCCAACCTTTGCTGTAGTAAAAAGCTACTAAGGGATTATATTAATTGGTCAAGGACAGCTAATGAGACACAATTGATTTTCTATTGTTTGACTCCGAATCGGTGTCGCGCTTAACAGGTTAAAACATCGACAGCCTAATACTTAGTTATGAACAACGCGGCAACGGTTCGACACTGTCGAAGATATGACAGCGTTTAGACAAAGAAATCACGCATATCTAAGTAAGTAGACGGAACACAACTACGAATCACAATTTTGTTTTTGCCATGAACTCTTGGTAGGGAAGAGACTCATGTTACCCACTCGCTTAATATATGAGCTGATAACAAGCTGTAATTAGAGACTTGCCTTGTTAATCAAAATTATTGTTATAATTACCACGCATGCATAATAGAACCTGTCATTTATAATTAAAATTTATACGTGTTAAAGAGCTGATAATTTAATTTAATTGGCAGTTCGTAAATACCTCGATTGAACCATTATGAATTTAATTCTCACGTTGAGGGGAACATAATCTTCTATCCAAGCGGTTTACTAAGTATTTGTTACAAAATGAGCTGGAAATAGAATGTGAGTAATAAAATAAGAAGTCTTCAAATTGCAAAAATCATAAGTAGAACTAAAGAGTAAACAAAATGAAAGAAAAAAACGTGAGTTTCAGTTTCGTGCAAAGAAACGAAACATAAAATACACATACATACATAAACTCACGCCTTCTTCCAATGAGGATAGGCAGAAACTATAGAACGCCACCTGCTACGCTCCTTACATACTCCTTTTGCTTCGTTTACGTTCATACATCTGGTCATACACGCACGCCCGTTGCCGAGTACTACGCTCCTGACCTTTTCGAAGAACATCACCAATGAGGTCACTATTTGTCTTCCTGGGGCGTCCCCTCCGGTGAATAAAATACCAAACATGAAAAAATAAAACTACAACTCACATGCCCGCCAAAATTATCCAAATAAATCCACCAATTAATTTACTGAAAAAGAATTTCAGAAGTATGAAAAAAATATCTTGCAATGACTATAGTCATATTCCTGGTCCATAATCTTAGCAAACAGATGGACTGGTACCTCCAGCTGTCGGAACACATCAGTGGTTAGGAGGATATCATAAGGTTTTCCTCCTCCCCCTATTATTTCCTTATTATCTGGGTTGATGATTTTGCAAGGGTTTTCCGCAAGTTTTTGAACGACTCTTTAATTAAATGTCAAGATACTGGAGATATATGTGAGCAAAATTGGATCGAATTAAGTAGTGAAATCAATTTATCTGTTCAGTTTTATTTTCTACTCAGTTTTGTAGAAGATTAAGGGGTGATTGTTCAATCTTCAGATAAGATTTATACGAGGAATCAAAATTTACTTTCAGATAAAAGATTGAAAAGTCGGGGCTTTGTCTTTAAAAATTGAATAATTTTCATGTACTTGATGTAGAATTGATTATATTATCTAATGTTATGGCTAGCTTTTGCTCGCGGCTCCGCCTGCGTGGATGTCGGAAAAAGTAACACGGGAACGTACTACCAGGATTGAAAGTACCATATGTGGTAATCCAAATCCATTATAAACTATCTGTGTAACTAATTTCATAAAAATCAGTCGTTTTTGCGCCAATCCGGAACATAAATATCCAGACAACAAATAAAAAAAATAACTATATTTTTGGCATCGGACTCGTTCCCATGCCTCTTAGCAATTACCCATATTCTTGGAAGTTTTTTTTTTGTTGAAATGTTGATTAATTTTACATAAAATGCAATCTTAGGTATTCGTTGAGGGGAAGAAAAATAAAATTTAATTATTTTATGATATATTTAATGTATCACATAAGGCACATTGCAATTCGGGAGGTTCCTGTAAGGCAGGAGGAAACGCCCGGGTGTCACCACTGTGTGGATCGCCCGGAGGACACGGTGGAGCATACGGTGGAGGTCTGCCCGGCTTGGGCAGAGCACCGCCGTGTCCTCGTGGAGGCGATCGGCGGCAGAGATCTCTCGTCCGGCCCTGGTTCAGCCCATGGTATGGAGCGAGAGGGCATGGGCAGCCGTCACCTCCTTCTGCGAAGCAGTAATGCTCGTGAAGCAGGAGGCGGGACGGTTGAGGGAAAGGCAAATTTCGCGCCCTCTCGCCCCTAGCCGCCGCAGGAGACGCCCTGGGCGTCGGGAATCCCGGGCGGATTTCGGGCCACCGTAGGCGCAGGCTTCCGGACGGCGAGCAATGGGTAACTCACCGTCCGATAAGGACCAGGCCCGGGTCGACGGCGCGTTGTATTCCACGCGCGCCTCAAAGAAATGTCGTCAGCACAAGCTTAGGGGTCCACTAGGGCCGATGCCTGCCGGGGTCGCGGGAAGGTGCCAATGAGTTAGCGAGGCCCCTGGCAACACAGGCAACGGAAGGAATACGGGTGGGTTTTAGTCAGTAAGAGTCTGACACACCCTCCCGCTCCGCCCAGAGCGGGAGAAGTTATTTGATGATTTCCCACCCAAAACAAAAAAAAGACACATTGCAAACTATTAACAATCAACCGTATAAAATCTATGCCATATTAGCCGCACTGCCAGGTTTTCAACGAGTGATAAACATTATTCTAACAACACAAAAAATTAAAATATTACGGTCTAAAGTGAAAAAATATGACATTTAAAACATAATTATTTTGTACTTCCATACATACATTTAAAAAACAAAACCTCGTTTTAGTACTCGTATTAGTTGGTTAAAAAACAACAATGTACCTTTAACAGCCTTTGCACCTTATAAAAACCGGAGACAATGCACTGGCCTCAGCGCAATGAAGCTGCCTTATTACAGATGGATTGGGAGACAAAATTGATGGTGAACAAGGGTTGGTTGACGGCGATGACTGTGGGTATAGTACCAAAGATGTTGAAGCAAAGCAAGCACTTGATTTACCTCATTATCGTCATCTGATAAAAGATTTAGGTTCTCTATCGAAGATGGCAATGATGGAGGCGGTAAACTGCTGTCGAAGTGCGTTGGGCGGAAGCAGTACTGGAGTTCATCCTCAGCAGATGATTCACTTTCGTCCAAATCTGATTTTGCCCCTGGTTTCGGAACAATATAATAGCCACAAGTTGCTGAGCTCTTCTTTGTTGTTGCATACTAAGCTGATGGAACTACATATAAGTGATAGAAAAATGCAAATAAATAAAAATAATAATAAGAATTATTTAAAATATTGTTATAATATAAAAAATACAAATAAATAGTATCTGCGAAAATCAAGCAATATCACGTATTGATACATATTAAAAAATGTCTAGAATGTTGGCTATCTGGCATATCTGCACGGAAAAAGGATCTCTTCAGCGAACAATATCAATATTCTCAGAAAAATTGTTTGAATCCAAACGTTTAAAGTTTATTTTCTTAACGTAAGTAAATATACTCAGTCCAAGAAAACCTGTTTACTCAGATTAAGAATAATAAATACTTGGTTTTTATTCTTGACCTAAGCAAATATTTTTGATTCAAGACTATAATAATCTTAATTGTAGAAAATATCTAGTTTTTATCTAGTTTTAGAAATAATATTCTTAAAATTAAACTTAATACTTCTTCATTTAAGTATAATGTCTTCGAAGAAGACAATAAAACTAAGACTAAATTTTACTTCATTCAGGAATATATTGTTTTCCCCATATATGAATCAATATTTGTCTTATTGTCTTAATTTAAGACATCCACTTTTTCCGTGTGGTACACTCGAAAATGAAAATAAATTAAAATAGATTAAATACAATATCAATCCAGTTTTGTAATTGAAAATAGCGTTTCCCTATTCGATTTTGCAAACAATTTGACCACAATATGTACAATAAAAACTCATCATTTTTACCTTGCGACTGCGACGCGCAGACGCCTTCGATCGGTTCGCCATCTCGTTTTCTACTGCATTCTCGGTGTTACAAGTAATAAAATAGTATAATATATTTTTATCGTGCCAAGAATAGGGTTACAAAAACAGAGTACAGCTTTGACATGGTTACTATTTTAGTATGTATAGATGATATACACACATCAAAAGTGTCTAAGGATCAAGCACGTTTTTGGTTACAAAAGAAACTGTTTTTTACATACATATTTTTTTGTATTTCTTATGGATATTTTTTTGTAAATTTCGTCATTTAAACAGGAAAAAGAAAGGGGTTTTGAATTTCGGTCAAAAGACTGAAACTCTTATGTTAATTCGTATTCCTATATAATACTGAAAAGGGTTTGAGGCCGAATCAGTAAAATTTCTGCCATACTTCTGAGTGGAATCAATACAAAAGAACATTATTATGGAAAGAAGACGTTATTTGAGACGAGAAGAAATTATCCGAGCCATGGGAATGTTGGAAGCTGGTTCTCGGCAACGCCAACATGCTGTGTCAATCGCTCTGGGCACTACGCAGAGTGTTATAAGTCGACTTTGCACATGTTATCGCATCACTGGCAGCGCGGCAGAGCGACACGGAGAACGAGCTCGCATCACCGCACGCAGACAAGATCGTTACATACAAATTACTGCTCGACGAAATCGTATAATGACCATGGTGATGTTGGTTACAAGGCTTCGCAGCTCTAAGAAATCGTTTGCATGAATTCAATCTCCGTTCCCGAAGGTCGCTACGTGTACCACCTATTGAGTCCCGCAATCGCGGAGCCCGTTTACAATTGGGTCGTGAACACATAAATTGGGCAGAAGAAGAGTGGCGTTTTGTGTGTTTTTCTGACGAATCTCGCTTTGGCATTGAAGGGCCTGGGTCCTGGATGCCAATAACGTTTAAAATCATGCCAGGAAGTTCATGCATACAATGGTAGAACAATCGTTATTACGCTGAAACGTATCAGATGTTGTCATTCCTTTGCGGACTCAATTTGGTGCTTCATTTCTGCTTATGCGTGAAAATGCACGTCCACACACTGCCAGAGTCGTTGCAAATACACTTGCCGCAGCTAATATCTCAACTGTGCCACATGTGATGTTCGACAAATTAGTCATCTCGTTTAGCTCCGATGTTAAGGATCTTGGTGTGCGACACGTGTCGACACTTGTCTTGACTGGCGAAGGCAGGTCGCGACTGTCAAAAAAGTCACCGGAAAGTTACGGTCGCTTTATCAATGCGGCAATGCAAAAGGCAATGCTTGTACAATCCCTAATCTTTCCCATACTTGACTATTGTGATGTGTGTAACTACCTACTAACAACCTGAATGACCAGACCTCAATAAACTTGACCGTCTTCTAAATAACTGCATTTGATTTGTTTTCAATCTTCGCAAGTATGATCATGTGTCCGCGCACCGGTTGGTTTAAAATGGTTGCCCATTCGTCAGCGCAGTGAGTTGAGCGCTCTATCTATGTATGTTGTTTTCTATACTCGAGAAACCCACTTCTCCTTCTTACCTGATTTCCCATCTTTAATACTTATGCTCTGCCCATTGTAAAAATCTTCGTTCTACCAACAATCGTCTTCTACGATGTCCTTCTCATCGCTCTGGTTTCATTAACTTGTCTTTCTTTAAACAGGTGCTTTTTCTTTGGAATACGCTCCCTCTGAAAATCAGGATGGCAACCAGTCGATTATCAGTTCAAGTAAAGGCACAGGAATATTTTCGTAAGAAGTTGGCATGTATGTAACTATGTATTAGTATATATTTTTGTTTATCGAGTTATCTATCCCTTATGTTGCACCTGCCATGTTTTTGTCTCTGCATCACCCTAAAGTTGACTGGTAGAAAATGCCTGAGGCCGCATTTGCACGGTATTTTTTTACTTCTGCATACATTTTTAATAAATACAAATAATATCAACGGCCTACTATGGCGTGTTCAATCGCGAGACTTGAATCCCATTGAGGACGCATGGGATATGCTTCAAAGAAGAGCTCTGCAAAATATGGATGCCGTACTCTTTTGATGTGTGTAGATGGGTAGCAGGCATCATATTTTCATACATAAATAGGTATTATGACTGACCCGAAAACCTTAGCCACACAAACCCTATAGTGAAAAAACAACTGTCAGCCAACGCCATTTCCGTACCGCGATCGAATTTTTTTTTACCAGACTGTGCAACGAAAAAGAGGGCAATGAGTTTATCAGCCTATGTATGTACGTATGTATGTATGTTTCTTCCTTTGTGGCGCTCTAGAGACCAAACGCGTAAGTCAACTTTGATGATTCTTACGTCAATCGATTTGTCTTAATCTTGTGAGTGTCACTAAAGATATAACAGTAATCAAAATTCAATATGATGACAACCAGACGCCATATTGTGAAAAAGAAAAAAAAATAAAGGCGACGAGCTATTTCCAGTGGGGCATCATTTAATACGTATTTGAAAATCTTTTAGAGTTAGATTACTTCAATCATTTTTCATTTTGAACGACCATTTAGGATCTATAACAGTTGGTTAGCAACCATTCTCAATAAAATTTTCAAAACTTATAATAAAGCCGTGTATAAAGTTCTTATAATAATCGTATAATATATCTTATTAATGTGAAATATAATTATTAAAAAGTGTAAAATTAAAAAGTACCTAATTTAAAGAATTAAACAACCCTGCTGATATGAGATTGTTTATAAAGATATAGAAAAAAAACATCTTGTTTCCATCTTTTTAGGGTTCCGTAGTAAACAAGGAACCCTTATAGTTTCACCATGTCCGTCTGTCTGTCTGTCTGTCCCCGCTGTAGCTCAGAGACGCTTAGTACTAGAAAGCTGTAATTTGACTTAAGTACTCGTATACATATTAATCACGCCGAAAGTGCTAAAACAAAATCTTGAAAAATCATTTTTTTTAGCGTTTAGCCCTTGCACTTAACGTGGGGATGATATTTTTTTTCTCTTTGCCCCATGGTGTGGGGTATCTTTGGATAGGCTGTTCAAAAATATTGCAGGTCTGTAAACACTTTTCGATTCAAGGATCCACTTGCGTAATATTAAGCAAAAATAGCACATTTAGCTATTTTTTGTTAGAGTAGAGTGCCCCCCACCCCCTGCCAGCTAAACGGTTGTATATGGAGATGTGAAAAATTTCATGGCAGTAGTACATATAATGAAATTAAAAAGAAAACTATCACGGCTAAGCAGGCATTACAAGTTAACGAGTTGTAGTCGACCAACTTAAATTTGCAGTTGGAGAATTGACCGTGGCATATATCGATGTATGGAAGAACAGGTCTTTCGACTACAATCTTAAATTTGTTTTTGAAATAAATTCGTCCCAAGTAGGTAATCCCAAGAACAGAACCCTTCATTGTGCGTGGTTCGACACGCACTTGGCCGGTTTTTTAGATCATACTTATCTCATGTTATTACATTTCGGCCCACCGTTTTCCATCTCCTTGTAGTTGGAGAATTGACCGTGCGTGGCATATGTCGATGAATGGAAGACCATGGTTTTCAACTACAATGTTAGGTTGTTTTTGGGACAAATTCATTCCAAGTGTAATAAAACTCCTCAGGTAGATAATACTATTATTTAATTGTTCTAATCAAATAATCTTTACTACTCAAATCAATCAGGTGCTATATTAATATTTATTTAATAATTATAGACTCAGATAATTTAGTTTGTCCGACCCGTAGTTCGCTCCAAAACCAAATGAACGAATCGATTGCCTGATCGCGCCTTCCTAGAACACTTGTCAACCGTCACCGCTTGGTGTTGCCACATAAATAAACTTTCTGAATAATCGATATGTCAGTTTAGTCGATTTTAAAAATACAGATAAATGAACCTAACACAAGTAATCCCAACTATAGGTCCCGTCACGTAAAAAGAACGCTGGCCTTGTACCTGCGCACTGGGCTATTTATCGATCAAATTGGTGGCATGAAGGGGGCGCGCGGGGGAATGCTCCGCCCGTATATCTGTGCGCGCACGCTATTGGTTCGTCAGTTGACACATGCTTCCCGCGCTGAGATCACGCTTCGTTCGCTCCCAAAATACAGTCGTACACACAACTTTCTTTGCACGACGCGACCATGGTTATAAAAAGGAAAGAAAGAATAATGATTTATAGTGTTTAATGAAGTATGAAGCTGACAAAGGAGCAGTTGATAATTTAAAACAAAGCATCAAACGGACTGCAGAAGCTACGAAAGTTTCTGAGACTACAGTGAGACGTATCGTAAAAGATGCGAAAAGTTCAGAAATACTCGCTTGTTTCTCGAACTCCCGGCAAAAACAAAAGGATAAAAAATAAACCTATAACGGGCATTAATAACAACCTACTTTATATTTTAAGATCAAAATAAAAAATAATGCTCAAGAGAACATTATCTATTTTTAATTCCAGCCTCTTTCAAAGTATTATGTAGCTAGTAAAGTACCTCTTATGATTCTACAATAAAATAATTATTCGTATATTACAAAACAATAGCCTAGAAATTTTGAACGTGACTGTACCCGTGCGCAGAAACATCCCCTCCACTGTCGCTCAGCGTTCTTTTTACGTGACGGGACCTATACTACTGAATTCTTCAATATGCGTAGTCCGACACGCACTTGGCCGGTTTTTTTTAAAGTTCACTTTTTACGGAATCGGGTTTTTTAATTAATTGTTTTTGTATAACAAACGTGTATACGCAATTTAATTTTCCTTAGTGTAATGGTGGTGTGTATGTGCGTTACTTGACGCAACAAGATCATTTCACACTTGTAATAAAATAATTTATCCTTTACAAGGTATACTTGAAAACGTATTTGGGGAGAGGGTGGGGTATTGCAATCATCATTAAGAACGAAAGAGAAAGAAAAGAAAGAATAACTGACAACTTTTACTACAGAACAAACTGCAAAAAAAAAGCCACGAAATCGAGAACAAACCTCCATACATTTATGTTTGCATAACTCGACAAAATGTAGGGATGTTTTTTTACGGCTCAAGAGTTTTTTTATTATTTCAATTACACCTGGCTGAGTTCACAGACATAAATCTCATTTGTAATAAATATCTACATCCAGCACAGGAATAGGTGTCTGTAGAACATAACAAATATTTATTTCCGAAGTTAAAATAAAATAATTGCAAAAAATATGGTCAATAATCTTTCTCTGTATTGTTTTTCAGACCGTAATCAGCTTTGCTCCAAAATGATTGTGTATGAAATATGATACGCCGTTTCAGTACGAATATTTCTTTATTTATATTCTTGCGTATATACAAAGTTGAAATAGGCAATATTTTACGAACTATTAAATGTCGAGGCCCTCGGTCCGTGGGGTCCCAGTGCGCATAAGTTATTTGCGGAAACCGCGAAACGTCTAGTTGATTATAACTGTTGACCGAAAAGCTAGCGGCTTTCTCGCGCAACGCATCAGCATTGCAATTCAGCGAGGAACGGCCGCCAGCATCCTCGGTACAATGCCCCGAGGGCCATTTTTAGGCTTAACTTAGTTAATGTTAATAATCTTCTTTACATTTGGTTACGTAAATAAAAATATATTTTATCAATTTAATTAGGTACTCAATATAATATCAGTATAGACTTTAGACAACCTTTAGGTTCTCGGGCTCGATGATGACTTACTTAGCAACTAGGCAATGCCCCAAATATCATTTTTCAAATTAGATACTGTCTTTTAAACTTCATGAATACGCTGATACAAAAATCATTTGAGGCAAATCACATACTTTCAATTTTATAGTTAGTATTGAAAATCACTACAAATCTTATTATATTTAAATCATGGCATTGGGCTATCCGGCCATGTATTGCCTTCTGGCACACATACAACAATCATAAACTTTATTTTTTTAAATAAATCATGAATGGTACTCTAGTTGCACTTCGCCGGTTCAACTTGCAGTATATCTGTCCATCAAAATATTGCCAATATCCACGTGACATGACGTTGCTATCCATATTTTGATGAATACTTTACGAATCGTTGTGATTTTTCGAATGTATTTTGTGTTATTATTGATTTATGCACTGACTCAACAGGGCCACTCAAAGCTTTATGGTTCTTTCCTCAAATACCATTTCAGACACTAACCTATGTAGGTTCAATAGATCATAGACCATGTGGTCTTCACATGATCTGACCAAGATTATATATGGACTTTAAAAGAGACCGTGTCCTCTGAGTTTATTTCGGTGTTACTTCTCAGAGTAGTAGGATAAGAAACATGGACCACATCTAGTTTTTTTAAACATTCTAGAAGTGTAAAACTGTTTGTACACACCTATTTACAGAAATAAATCATCATCATTTAATACATATATCATTGATGTAAGACTGTGCTACTTTTGGTAGAGGCCCATGACGATGTATGTATAAACAATTCGTTGGGTGACAATTAATTCAAGTTTCGATTTAGTTGGAGGTAACCATTTCAGCTAGAGAACAATGGTGGCCCAGTGGTAACGGCCGCGACTTACGAGCGAACCCAGACAGGCGCTTCATTTTGTGTAAATTGTTTCATCACCACGGCTTTCAAAACGGTGAACGAAAACATCATGAGAAAATATGTTCTAGAACCAAAAATTCGAAGATAAGTGACACCTAACAACCCACGCTGGGCCCGTGTGGTAGGTTATGGCCCACTCCCTCTTACCGAGAGGAGGCCTGAGTCCCAGTACGCCCCCACTATTTCATGGTTTGGTATAATTTTAAGCCGGCCCCACAAGTAAAGTAACTTGGTTTATTGAACTTTTATGTATATTATTGTAATATGATTGACTGCCTCGTTGGTCTAGTGCAGGGGTTCCCAAACTTATTTTGTCTACAGCCCACTTTGAGAATAAATTATTTTTTAGCGCCCCCATTTTTTCACGTACTTAAAAACCACTATAACTTCAAATTAAATTAATTATTGCGAGGTATATTAGCGGAGATTAAACATTTATTCTAAACGAGACTTTTACTAACCCGCAAGAGTTAACTTGAGATCTAAGCGCAGTAGATAGACTCTTACGGGCTTACACCTGTCAATGAGAATGGTTATTGAAACGCAACTTTATAGTTTTCAGACACAGTATCTTGTATTCAAAATAAAACAAACATAATCGATTCTAATATAAAAACTAATGTGAATGATTAATCTGATGCTGTTTAATAAGTTTACTGATATCAGGTTCCAATTTACTCAAGAACAGCCGCCAGTCGCCACGTTCGGTAACATGCAAAAGATTTCTCTTTATAGTAAGCAGCGTTGTGACAGCACTAAATCTACGTTCACAGAAATATGACGATGGGAATGCTATCAATAATCGTTGAACGATTGACCACAATCCACGGTAAAAATAATTTTGCTGTACTTCACACTCGCCTCCACAGAGTAGGTAACTCGTTCATGGCTCAATGTATACGCTTTTACAACAAACTTCCTATTGATATTCGAAATTTACCCATTAAACGATTTAAAAGCTGTATTAAAACCAAACTTTGTAAAAAGGGGTACTATAAATATTCTGATTATTTAGAAGACAAAAAAGCTTGAGATTGAGGTGCTCGCTCTGCTAAGCCTTGTGATAAAACCGTAAAACTTGACATTTTAATTATTATAAAAAATCATCATTATGTACAATTATATATACTTATTGACATTGATGAATTATAAACAAAATTACGTGAATATTTATGTACCTTGAAAAGTATTATATTACTTTAATTATTGTGAATGTGAGCACTATGTGGGTCATTTTTGTTTATTTAGTTTTGTTTTTTTTTCTCTCAGTTTAATGATAGTCTGGCATTATGAGTACTTTATGCGGCCTACCCAAATGTCCTTTCCTTGGTATTGTTCGTCGAGTCGTTGAGCTCCTTAAGTTCTGAGTTGAGCTACACGATTACTGACAAATGCTTGCACTGATTGGACAGGTCCACTCAAATTTATGTGGTTCTTTCCTCAAAAGACCATTTCAGACATGGATCTACATGGTCCTCACATGATCTGACCAAGATTATGTCTGGACTTTAAAAGAGACTTTGACCCTTGAGTTTGTTTTGCCATTTCTTCTGAGGGGTAGTTAGATAGGAAATGTCGACTCCATCTAGCTTATTTTTTATTTATTTTTTTAATATGACGTGTAAAAGTGATTCTGATATCCTATTTACAGAATAAACAATTTCATTTCATTTCATTTCTATTACGCGCGAAACCGCAAATGAAAATAAAATAAATATTACGTTGTTTATACAGGATTGCATAAGCTTCACGCAACGACAGGAATAAGACAAACATGCATTACCTCGTTCATCTCATTCGACGCTCAATCGTACTCAACAAGTAAGAACAAGTATTCTATGATCCAGCCGATTGATACAGGAATGCAGAAATCGGGTTATCTAACAAAAACTTTTCTGCCCGCGGTCTATTATCTACGAAAATTAGCTAGGAATACTAATAACTATTAAAATTCGAAAATGTGTCTGTTGCCTTTTTATTTGTTTGTTCGTGTTTACTTTAATTTCGAAACGGATTGACTGATTGACATGATTTTTATTTTATTTATTTAATAAAACAGGACAGATATATGATCTACGCGGAGAGAAATATCGAACCGAGTTGATGTTCACAAGTTGTAGTCGAGAGCTTAGTGGGAGTCTAAGAGTCCTCCTAGATGAAATTACAATTCTCCCCCCTAGCCTCTACTCAACGCCCCCATTTTTTTCTGGGTCTCTTACCGCCCCCCTTTAGGCCTGCAGCGCCCACAAGGGGGCGTTATCGCCCACTTTGGAAAAGACTGGTCTAGTGGTTGCAAGCGCTACTGCTGAGCATGAGGTCCTGGGTTAGATTCCCGGATCGAGCAAAGTGTTATTGGGTTTTTCTATCTGGAATTTCTCAGCCTGGAGTCTGGATTTGTGTTGATGGCTATACATGGGACCTCTATATACCTAACTGGTGAAATGTGGGTGTGTCACAGGTACACCTCTGCTCAACCCTTCGGGGAAACAAGGCGTGATGTTATGTTATATGTTATGTTATTATTGTAAATTCTAAGCCAATTTCATACCAACGCTACTATTTAATATGAAATTAGTTGAGTATCGAGTATTTTAATCGATAAAGCTGTCGATACCGGCCGGTCTCGAGTGCCTACTCGACTACACGTGCCGCGTTAACACATAATGGTGATTTGATTACTGTATAGGGACTTGAAAACACAAAGAGTCGGTCAGGCTGTACGCTAGAATTTTGTTTCATTTTTCATTAAGTCTTATTTGCGACCAATATTATGTAGCTCGTTGTTCATCAAAATTTAACGAACATAATCTAAATTTAATTGTATTTATTTACATAACCAAATTACAAGATGATTATTAACAATAACTAAATTAAATTAAAACTAAGTTAAGCCTAAAAAAGACCCTCGGGGCATTGTACCGACGATGCTGGCGGCATTTCCTCGCTGAATTGCAATGCTGATGCGTTGCGCGAGAAATCTAAATTATTGTGAGGGAAAATTGTGAAAAAAAACAACAGCTTTTTTTTCCAAAGTCAAATCATTTATTTCACACGAAACACATCTACTTACTCACACTCTCACTACAAATATTTAGTAACAATACTAACACCTAACCTACCTAACACTAAGTAATAACAGCCGCACGGATCGATCGATCAGGTTAAGCTACGCTTGCCGCGGTTGGTCCGTAGATGGGTGACCATCTTTACATACCAAGACCCCTCCGTGCCTCGGAAAGCACGTTAAGCCGTTGGTCCCGTCTCTCATTCGTGGATCTTTGACAGTCTTTACGGGTCGTCAGAAGCCCGAAAGTCTGACAACCAGTTTTACCAAGCGGTATCGTATTACCCAGTAACTGGGTTGTGTAGGTCAGGTAGGCAGTCGCTCCATGTTAAATACTGGTGTATTCAGCTGTATCCGGTGAAACTGGAAGCTGACCCCAATGTAGTTGGGAAAAGGATAAGCAGATGATGACTAACACCGCACCAAACCATACGATTTCTTTATTTTCTTAATTTTTCATATGTCAATCTTAGTATTTATTAACAGAAAAAATAGATTGATCTGTCACGTCACTGTCTGTCACTTTTTCACAGCTCATATTTATTTAAATTTACATATTTTACGTGGCCCTAGATGTCCAAATTTGATCTTTTTCTTGTTAATCAAGGCTTAACTGCTGTGCCAAAGTGTAGGCAGCTCCCAATTTTGAACAAATAATAAAATATATTTTTGTTTCAGACGTTGCGGTCCTCCTTGGCAACGTTATGGCGTGTCGTCCTGACGTCCGACGTCAACGCTTCTGAAAGACTTTAAAATAGTTATATTTTAGTGATAATTTCTATTTTGTGTTTAGTTGAGTGTTTTTCTCTATTCAAGTGTTGTTTTCTGGTAAGTGGATGCATACCGCAACCCAATCCGGTGATGGCACGTTAAATCAAAATTACATTTGTTTACATTGCGATAGATCTTTTCAATCAAAAAGGGGTCTTAACATTCATATTTCAAAAAAACATCGTCTTTGTATTAGCCAGAACGGCCCTGCTCTAAATTTAGACCCAGTTTCTTTACCGGCACCTGTTTCCGACAGTCCAAATTCTACCCCATTCCATTTGTACCTTAGTTACCTAAAAAATAATGTGCCTGTTATCAAACGAGTCCCGCGCGGCGCCAGGATCTCCGTCGCAAACCACCTTTCAGGCTTGATTAAAAAATGTGTGGAGAGCAACCAAATTGTAGACTGGCATAATCTCTTCCTTTTTTCGTATACCACTTTGCATGTCAAAAAAGATGAGGCTACTATTTCTCTAACCCAAAAAATCAAAAATAACTGTTTAACAAAAACATCTTCACCTTTTGATTCTCCCAAGAGGGGAACATTATCTAGAATTAAATTAATTGAAGGCAAAATTGCCGACGGGGATCTCAAAGGCGCCGCACGTCTTCTTTTTACTAACGACGTGTTGTCGCCTGATACTCCTGATACCCTTTCGGCTTTGCATTCGAAACATCCCCCGGCTCCCGTGATCCCGTATTTTTTCGACTCTCCTACAGCAGACCAGGCCTGCCTCGAAATCGAAGGCAAAGACGTTATTGACGCAATAATTTCTTTTAAAACCGGTTCAGCGGCCGGCCTGGACGGAATCTCACCCCAACATTTAAAAGATTTAACTTCTTATTCTGTGGGTGATGCAGGTGTGCAGCTTATTTGCTCTATTACAAAATTAATAAATTTTATGTTTTCAGGCAAAATCAACGCTGATATTGCCTCACTTTTATTTGGTGCTAATTTGATCGCCCTAACTAAAAAGGACGGAGGGGTGAGACCCATTGCTGTGGGGTCAACTTTAAGACGTTTGGCATCCAAAATTGCGGTGAGACATATCAAATCTAAATTACAGTCTGTTTTCGAACCTATACAATTAGGATTTGGCACGAAAGGTGGGTGTGAGGCAGCCGTCCATGCCTTAAGAACCTACCTTTCGTATGATGATTGCGAAATTGTAGTCAAAATTGACGTCAAAAATGCTTTCAATTCAGTAAACAGGGATGCCATGCTGACAGAAGTTAAGAACAAAATTCCGGAACTCTATCAATACCTGCTTACCTGCTACGCAGAACCTTCAAAATTAATTTACCGTTCCCATGAACTTTCTTCGGAGGTCGGCTGTCAGCAGGGCGATCCCCTCGGGCCAGCAATTTTTAGCTTGGCTATAAATCCGATTATTCAAAATTTAAAATCAAAATTTAACGTTTGGTATTTGGATGACGGAACCCTGGGAGGCGATGTGGACACTGTGCTATCTGACTTATCAGATATTAAAACAAATTTCGAAAATATTGGTTTAGAATTAAATTTTAGCAAATGTGAACTCTTCATTCAAAAAACTTCTTACGGTTTGGATAATTTAAAATCCAAATTAAATTTTCTGGCACCGAATATCAAAATAGTAGACAGAAAGTCACTTTGCCTCCTGGGTTCTCCCATCTTTGAAGAATCTTTTCCTGATTACATTACTAACACTATTTCTAAATTCCAAAGTCACGCAAATTGTTTACTCGAAATCAGTCCTCATTATGCTCTTATAATTCTAAAGTTTTGCCTTTTTGTCCCTAAATTTACTTATGTGCTTCGCTGTAGCCCTTTTTGGAAACATCCAAATTTGCTTTCACCAATAGACGATTTAGTCAAAACTAGTTTAGAAACGATTTTAAATATTCAGCTCAATGAACCATCTTGGTTACAAGCATCCCTCCCTATTCGGTTTGGCGGTTTAGGAATCCGCAAAATTTCGAGTGTTGCTTCCCCAGCCTTTTTGTCGTCCACCCATAGCACGTCACGTCTCATAGGTAATGTCCTAAGGGCTTTGCCCACAAACTATGAGACTGCGGGCTTGGAGGATGCCAAGAATGCTTTTCAAATTGCTTGCCCGGGTAAAGAATTTCCAGACAACCTAAAATCTCAGAGGAGCTGGGACGATATTTATTGCGATTTAACATACAAATCGATTCTGAGCCGCAGTTCAGGTCCGGATCGCGCAAGACTTTTGGCGGTCGGAACCAGAGAGGCCGGTCATTGGCTACATGCCCATCCTTCTCCATATACCGGTACCTTCCTGGATCCGACCTCGCTTCGTCTGGCGACTGGTCTGCGGCTTGGGGTCACGGTATGCACTCCACACACATGCCCTTGTGGCACGGACGTGGACCGACTGGGTCACCACGGACTTTGTTGTCAAAAAAGTGCAGGCCGCTTTTCAAGACATGCAACACTTAATGACATAATCCGCCGGTCTCTTGCCAGCATCAATGTGCCTGCTCTTCTTGAGCCGACTGGCATTGTCAGAGATGATGGCAAAAGACCTGATGGTGTGTCTTTGGTCCCGTGGAGTTTGGGACGGATGCTTGTGTGGGACGCTACCTGTGTAGACACACTGACACCGTCCCACCTCCAACGGACTACTTCTAAAGCGGGTGCAGCGGCAGAAAATGCCGAAAATCTGAAAGTTATTAAATATGGAGGCCTTGGCAGAGAGTACAACTTTGTGCCCTTTGGCGTCGAGACCCTCGGTCCGTGGGGTCCCAGTGCGCATAAGTTATTTGCGGAAATCGCGAAACGTCTAGTTGATGTAACTGGTGACCGAAAAGCTGGCGGCTTTCTCGCGCAACGCATCAGCATTGCAATTCAGCGAGGAAATGCCGCCAGCATCCTCGGTACAATGCCCCGAGGGCCTTTTTTAAGCCTAACTTAGTTTTAATTTAATTTAGTTAATGTTAATAATCATCTTGTAATTTGGTTATGTAAATAAATGAAAAAAAAAAAGTATTTATTTTTTAACATTTTATGTTGAGCTACAGATCTTAAAAGTTATTATACAACCTCCTAATTCCGGGATGGACGAAATGACGACAGGTCACAGGAACAACTTGCGACCCACGGATGCCCCTCAAGTTAAAGGGGAAAATTTACAAGTCCGTGATAAGGCCTGTCGTACTGTATGGATCGGAGTGCTGGGCCGTGGAGAAGACGGACGAAAAAAGAGTGCATGCAGCGGAGATGGGAATATTGAGATGGATGTGTGGAGTGACGAAAATGGATAAAGTAAGAAATGAATATATAAGGGCAGCTTGAAAGTAGCGCCAGTAACAGAAAAGTTGAAAGGAAATCGTTTGACTTGGTATGGGCATGTGATGAGGAGGGATGAAACGCATGTGACTAAAAGAGTGATGAATATGAATGTGGAAGGCCAAAGAAAATATGGATGGATTGTGTGAGGAATGGTATGAAAGAGAAGGGAGTGAATGATAGCGTGACGGCTGACAAGGGAGGATGGAAGAAGATAACGTGTTGCGCCGACCACAAACGGACAAGGGCAGGAAAATGATGATACAACCTCCTAATTCAAAAATCACTTTTTTTTAATTAATATGAAATGTATCTAACTGCTAGAGGGTGGAGACCTAGTGACCTGAAACTCAGGCCCTTAAAGCCTAGCTTAGACACCAGTCTCCCACAGTAAACTGAACCACACTATCGGTAGTGTAACAATGTCTGCAATTTTTATTGTGGTGAGAAAATAAACACTTATTATCATTATTATTATTTCAGATATGCACATAAAAAGCACCTTTGAACGTCAAAATTTACAGAAAAATAGAAGTGATTCTAGACACATCAAAAGTGTCTAGGGATCAAGCACGTTTTTGCTAGTTACAAAAAATCATGTTGTTTTATTGTATTATTGTAACTCCTATGGATATTTTTTGTAAACGTCATTTGAAAACGGCTTAGTTTTTTAATGTCGGTCAAAAGATGAAGAACTTCTGTTATGTCGTATTCCACATACAGGGTGTCCAGTAAATAGCACGACATATTGCAGGGGGTGATAGCTTGGGTCACTACCTATCAATACAACACAATATATGTTCAGCAAAATCTTACGGATTTACAGTTTTACAAAATTTTCCGAAATATCGAAAAATCTCTACCTTGAAACAGATTTTTAAGTATCTCGTAATTAAAAAATCCTTTTCTAGAACTTTTTTTACATCAAATTATTCGTGAACAGGTTACTCTACTCATTATAAGTTTTTTTTTTATCAAAAACAAGAAAGTTTTGAAGAAATAGTTTTATTTGTTAAAATTTTCACAGAACGATTTTCTTTTCGCATAAGTTTAACCTACAGTGGTGAAAAAAAAATGTATGTGGCAGTTTTGTACAACAAACTTAAAAGATAGCCTGTTTAATGGTGATTTAGGAAAGATACAATACTAGTGCATTTTCATTAAAAAAATACAAAAAAATGCTATTTTAGTTCCAGAGAAGCTGATTTTGTTGGAAATGTAACTAACGTAATTTTGACAAAAACCACTATGAGAATAAGTAATAGCTGCTCATTTACGCGAATTATTATAAACCTAGTTGTGACACGTAAAATGCGACGTGCACGCGTAATGACTAAAGGTTTTTACCTGCTCGCCGACCGACCCGACCCGACCGGTTACTGTCTAACAAAAGAAGCGCATGTGCTATCCCGCTCTTTCTTGCATTGTGATTTTGTGTCTCACTCTCAACCTTATTTGCGACACTTGTCAGTACGCTACCTTAAACCGTGCGCAACGCATCTCTGTGTTCACAAATTATTGTTTCGTACTGACGACTGTTTTGTGCCTTGGACCCCGGACTTTGTTTGCCTTACGATTTGGATTTTTTATTGTGATCACTACGACGACTTGGCGACCACCTGGACTTTTGTGTTTTATAACATGGCCAACCGCCGCGTTTTTCCTAGTTATACGCAGCGAGAGTATGCTGAGATGCACCTTATTTAAGGAGAAGCTGGCCAAAGTTCCCGAGCTGCTACCACCCTCTACAGGGAAAGGTTTCCCGATAGGAGACATCCACACCATGAAATGTTTACCAGAGTGCATAACTCCTACATGGAAGGCAGACTCCCTGGTCAACGTGGCGGTGGACGGCCTCAAGTTGTTGACGAAGACATAGTGCTTCAGGAACGAGAACAAGACCCGACAACTTCGGTTAGGGCGATACAACGGCGCACAGGGATACCGAAGTCCACTGTTCATTCAGTACTTAAGAGGTATGGATACCATCCATTTCACGTACGACGCGTGCAAACTCTTTTAACCAGAGACTACCTGCCGAGAGTTCAATTCTGCCGCCGCATGCTTGAAATGCATCGGGAGGACCCAAACATTTTTAATAAGGTGTTATGGAGTGATGAGTCAGCCTGCAGAAAGGACGGCTACTTGAATTTGCATAATTTACATAGTTGGCAATTAGAAAATCCGTATGTGTTAAAAGAAGACAGGTCCCAGTACCAATTCAAAATAAATTTATGGTGTGGGATTTTTAATGGCCAGATTGTGGGTCCCGTCGAGCTTCCACCTACATTAAATGCCAATAATTACTTGGAGTTTTTACGAGAAACCCTACCCACGCTCCTTGAAAATGTTCCGAGTGAGCTAAGAGAGGTGATGTGGCTACAAAATGATGGGTGCCCTGCTCATTATGGCCGGGAAGTAAGAGCCTACTTAGATGAAGCTTATCCAGGCAGGTGGATTGGGCGACTGGGACCGATATTATGGCCACCTAGGTCTCCGGACCTAAACCCCCTGGATTTTTTTTATTGGGGTGCCATGAAGGACAAAGTCTATGAAAAACCGATCCAAAATGACAATGAATTGAGAGCAAGGGTTAACATTGCAGCAAGAAAAATATTGGAAATAAGCCTGAGAAGACTCAAAAGCTCATTTTTAAGAAGATGCCGAGCGTGTATTAGGGCACAAGGGAAGCAATTTGAGCATTTATTGTAATTTATTTAAATGAATGTTTATTAAAGTTAACTCCTCTGTTTTTTTTACTATCACCTTATCCTTCAAGATGTCATTTACAGACCGGCCGGCCGGTCGGCTGTAGATTAATTATTATGTACCTTACAACGATTCGAATTCAAAGTCAAATTACTTGCATTTAAAATAAAATGCTCTTATTAACTAAAATAGCTTATTTTTCGTATTTTTTAAAATGAAAATGTTCTAGTATTGTATCTTTCCAAAATCACCATTAAACAAGCTATTTTTTAAGTTTGTTGTACAAAACTGCCACATACATTTTTTTTTCTCCACTGTAGGTTAAACTTAAGTGATAAGAAAATAGTTCTGTACAAATTTAAACAAAAAATAGTATTTCTGGAAAACATTCTTGTCTTTGATAGAAAAAAGACTTATCAATGAGTAAAGTAACTATTCACGAATAATTTGATGTAAAAAAAAGTACTAGAAAAGGATTTTTCATTACGAGATGCTTAAAAATCTGTTTCAAGGTAGAGATTTTTCGGTATTTCGGAAAATTTTGTAAAACTGTAAATCCGTAAGATTTTGCTGAACATATATTGTGTTGTATTGATAGGTAGTGATAAATGATAAATGATTTTATTTCTGTAAGTAGGTTTTTACAAACACTTTTACACGTCAAAAACACATTTTTTAAACTAGATGAGGCCGGCGTTTCCTATCTGACTACTCTGAGAAGAAAGGCCGAAACAAACTCAGAGGTCACAGTCTCTTTTAAAGTCCAGACATAATCTTGGTCAGATCATGTGAAGACCATGTCGATTGGTGTCTGAAATGGTCTTTTGATTAAAGAACCACACAGATTGAGTGGACCTGTCCAGTCAGTGCACGCATTTGTCAGTCGTTGTGCAGCTCAACTCATAACTAAAGGAGCTCAACGACCCTAGCTATCACCCCCTGCAGTATGTCGTGCTATTTACTGGACACCCTGTATAAATATAAATCAGTAAAATTTAAATATACAATAGGGCAATAAAATAATTATTCATTGTGCTCTATTTAATAAAGACTATTCGGGATTTGTGCTTATGCTGGATTTTTCACCTTAGTTAATTCTGACATTAAAATGTGTTAAAAAGATAAAAATCGAAGTTTTTGAAGGTTCTTATTGCGTAAAATATTTCAGGAAAGCTAATTAGTATCGGATCACGTAACATGTGTCTGACGTTATTAAGCCGCAGATCCACATTATGAAGGAAAATTAATTAATTATGAGCCCATCTAAAAGTTAATTAATCCAAAAGCAATTTTTATTCGTGTCAAATTACTTTCATAATTCGTTATTGATAGCAAAATTTATGGAACGCTATGATTTAATTTGTTGTGGTTGGATTATTTAATACTAAAGTATCATTTTAAATGCAATATTTAAATACGTACACCGCCTTGCAATTTCAAAGTATTACATTGATGTCGTCATCTTTTGCGTTTTGTATCGGAGGGCCGGGGCCCGGGCCTTTATAAATAGTTATACATTTTTGTTAGAGTATTTATTCGTGTAACTCACAAAAAAACTAAATAACAATGTTGTGTGGGGGTTTTGTTACAAAAAATAACCAAAGTATTGGTCAAAACAAACCATCAGTTTTAATATTAAAGTTCATATCACGCAATGTATATATTCAACAAAACAGGGTTTTGTTCAGAGCTTGACCCATCATTCATGCATGTTATACGATGTTGCAGTTTTTGTTTATGAATAGAATATTAACAAAAAAAATACAGTTTTTGGCACTATATCCAGTACATAATTTTCAGTTAACCCTCTGACTATATGAATGGTACGAAAAAAACCTATATTAGATAAAATATGAACGTCGATAGCTTTAGTTATTGCATATATCAGTAAGTGACTTGCCTTATAGAGACCATAAGGCAATCAAAAAGTTGATCGAAATTCGAAGTCCACACAAATAGAAAATGCATACCCTCCCCATTCTTAGTCGCGCAAAAAGCGTCCTTACCGTCAATAATAATGGCGTTTTCATGTCAATTAAGTCAAGTTACAGCATAATGGTGTGTATTAGAGTTGTCGATACGAAACAGAAACGTGACATTTTTTGACGCCATCGGGCGAATCTAATGACTTAATTTTTTGGACGTAGCGTCTTAGCTTAAAAATGGAAAACTACAAATTGATTTAAAGTCTGAAGTCGCCAATTCGCACTGAGCATGCGTTAATAGTCATTAGCCCATTTTCTCTGCAGTGGGACATCGAGACTCAAACAGGACACCAAAAGGCGACATTAGCCTGATTTACACAATGCGATTTAAGCCTGTGGCATACATTGTGTAATTGGGACATTATTTACGGATAATTAAGTACTGTAAAGGTCTCGTAAACAGTCTTATGTAAACCAAAAGGCTGACTATAATTCAATAAATTTACGTACAACCCAAACAATTTCAAGCAGCCATACAGGTACGCACAATTGCTCCGAAACCATTACCATTGTCATGCCAACGTATGTGGCCCCAAACATAATAATTTTTAATCCGAATGTATTCTTTTATTTGTACGGATTTTATAAAAGTTTATTCAACTAGACGAGTCGTACAAGTACCATTTGCAATAAAGCTGAGATGTTATGTGAAGTGCAATGAAAGACGTTGGGTATAAGATATTATAGAGTTGCTTTGTTGTGACTATCTTTGTAGTGTTGAGAGCTTGATGGGTTACTGTACTCATACTTATTTAATTCGCGGGAAGGTACTAAAGGTTCACCGAGGCCCCTGGCAACACAGGCAACAGGAAGGAATACGGGTGGGTTTTAGTCAGTAAGAGTCTGACACTTCTCCCGCTCCGCCCGGAGCAGGAGAAGTTATTTGATGATGTCCCACACAAAAAAAAAAACTTATTTAATTGTGTATTATTTCTCTTCAAAAAAGTAAAATGACTCTCTATTGTTTCTTCTAGACAACATACATACATCAGCCTATAATGTTCCCACTGCTGGGACACAGGCCTCCTGTCTGCGAGAGGTAGTGGGCCGTAATCCACCACGCGGGGCCAGTGCGGTTTGGTAGATGACACATGTCTTCGAATTTGTAGTTCTAGCACATGCCGGTTTCCCCACGATGTTTTCCTTAACCGTTTTGAGAGCAGTGGTAATGAAATAATTTCCACAAAGTAATGTGCCTGCCTGGGTTCGAACCTACGACCTACAACTCGTAAGTCGCGGCCGTTTCTGCTCGGCTGCCACTGCTCCCTATTGTTTCTTTTACTGTAATAAATTAGAAAGTCTTTCAAAAGTCAATGTATTTTGACCACAGATTAATTCCTATTTATTAGCTTTCCCTGGGCTACTGAACAAATACAATCTTTACATTTTGTATGTCAATGTTTTGCAGAGAATTTATACATAGTATAAGGCAAAACAAATATCGTTAACATTGACAAGGTTGATATTTGTATAATATTCTTTCACTTCAAATGAGAGGGGCTTGTAGCTAAGTAATAACAGCAGCACGGGTCGATCGATCAGGTTAAGCTACGCTTACCGCAGTTGGTCCGTGGATGGGTGACCATCTTTATATTCCAAGACCCCTCCGTGCCTCGGAAAGCACGTCAAGCCGTTGGTCCCGGCTGTCATTTGTAGATCTTTGACAGTCGTTACGGGTCGTCAGAAGCTCGAAAGTCTGACAACCAGTCTTACCAAGGGGTATCGTGTTACCCAGTAACTGGGTTGTGGAGGTCAGATAGGCAGTCGCTCCATGTAAAATACTGGTATTCAGCTGTATCCGGTAAGACTGGAACCGACCCCAATATAGTTGGGAAAAGGCTAGGCAGATGATGATTCTTTCACTTCAAATACTTTTCAATAGCATGCCTTTGAGTTTTCCAGTGCTTTGGTTTATTAAAACCCAGTTGCATGAATCCCGACATCAATAACGTATCGCACTGAAAATTCACTACCATTTTCACTATAACTTTTTTTATTCTACATAAAGTTTTTGCCAGCACAATCACCAATCGACTGTGCATAGTAAAAGTTATTGCAACATGGCTCAATGCAGCGGTCGTTAGTACTTGCGATCCATTGGAAGCTGCACTCAGGGGTAGACATTAATTGGTTGATGAAGCCAGTCAAGATATGAAAGGAAAACAGACGGGTTGAGGGAAAGGCAAATTTCGCGCCCTCTAGCCCTAGGCGCCGCAGGAGACGCCCTGGGCGTCGGGAATCCCGGGCGGAATTCTGGCCACCGTAGGTGCAGGTTTGCGGATGGTGAGCAATGGATAGCTCACCGTCCGTAAAGGACCAGGCCCGGGTCGACGGCACGTTGTGTCCCACGCGCGCCTCAAAGAGATGTCGTCAGCACAAGTGTAGGGGTCCACTAGGCCCGATGCCTGCCGGGGTCGCAGGAAGGTATAAAAGGGTTACCGAGACCCCTGGCAACACAGGCAACGGAAGGAATACGGGTGGGTTTTAGTCAGTAATAGTCTGACACACCCTCCCGCTCCGCCCAGAGCGGGAGAAGTTATTTGAATATATCCCACAAAAAAAATTTATTATGTACGAGTTGAAACTTACAAACTAACCTAAATGTTGCTTTATGAAAACTTGTTTAGCATTCTGAAGTTTTTATGAAATTATCCTTCGAAGCTTCTTTAGGAATTACTCCTAGACGAAATATTATATATTATATCGGCAGGAACTGTAGGTAAATCTGGAAGCAGAATATATATTACACCACATGTAGGTATCGCTCGTTGGATAGATTTACATCTGATTGAAATTAACTTGAATTGTCCGAAGGAATTTATGAATGAGTGTCTTTAAAGTCCACAATTTACAGGTAGTAGTTAGTTTTAAACCTACCTTTTTATAGCCAGATGCATTTTGTGGCACAGAAACATTCCTTTCATTGACATTTCTTCGTTAAATATAAAGCCTATGATTAAATGCACATTGAAGAGATGCTACATCGTCCATGTATCAAGAATACTCTAAGCTTGCCATTTACATGCCATGGGACTCTTCTTCACTCTAATTTCAGCTTTATTATAATATCATTTCAGTACATAAAAGATCGTAAAAGGCCAGATAAATATGCATTTAAGTGAAGCGTCAAAGCTATGTTGGTTTCTGTCGGTTTCCTCAGTCGGGACTTCAGGAGGAGACGTTTTTAGTAGTGTGGTGCAAATTTAATGTTTGAAATAATAATGTCTTGATGTTTTACAGGTTGGGAACCTTGCATAACACACTCGCAACTACAGTCAGTTTAATATTGACAACTAAACAATATGCATTGTGTTGAGCTAAATAGTGTTGTTAAATTTGTTCATTAGACAAGTTCAAACAATTTGAAACAATGATTTGTTTGTATATTCATACGGAGGGGTATCGTTTTAATAAAAAAATAAACTATTTATTTTCAGAAATTAAATCCTTATTGTTGTTAGTTATCTTACAGCTATATTAGTACCTACCCAGTAAAACGCCGTCGAACCCAATAAAAAAAAGATTGTGGAGGTCAAATGTGCAGTCGCTCCATTTAAAATATTCAGCTGCGCGGTTTAGACTGGAAGTCAAGCCCAACATGGTTGGTTGGGTTAAGGCTAGACAGATAGTTTTTTTGTAAGTATCCACAGTCACGAGCGATGGACAATCCGCATAACGTCATGGCCAGGTCCGACAGGCACTCGGAAAAGAGGAAGATCTGTAACTAGATGGACAGACGACACCACACGAGTTGCAGGGAAAAACTGGATGACAGTAGCCAAAGACCGTGACCGCTGGGGTTCTCTGGAGGAGGCCTTCACCCTCAATATTTGAGCGGTTCATGCATGCATGTTATTTTCTTTCTTAAATTTCTGAATCCATTTATAATAATCTATTTTTTTTATTTAATGAATATTAATATTGAAATCTAATTAGTAATATGTTTCTAAATAAAATATAAGAAATTAATTTTTAATTAATTAATATTATATTGTAATTAATAATATTGTACATTATATTGATATTGTTAAGTTAAATAATACTTTTTTGATTGCAATTATGAAAATGAAAACTAAACAATGATATTTATGAAATTGAATCAATCTATAATTATTAATCTTATTTTATGCATGAAATAAAAGGCTTTTTTATTTATTTTATTTTATTATCCACAGTCACAGTGCTGAGATAGGAACCTTTTGGCCTCGTACAGAATCCTGTAACACACAACGAAAATAAAAACAGAAACTCATTTTACATTGTTTTTGTTTTTTTTAATGTTTATACATATGAGTGTGTTTTAGTTTAATCTGTGATCTGCTGTGTTTGTCTCAATAAATACTTTTTCTTTCTTTTTTTTCTTTCAGTCAAAATGTAGGCTACCGAGATAACGAATGTGTTGTGCATGTGTATTATTCATTTATTTATATATACTTGATTGTACACCGGAATATACATTTCTTCATTACTTTATTTTTGTCGTCATTTGGGACATGAATTCCGTTAAGTCGCTGACAACAGCTAAACCGCGGTCACTGTCTGACTGCAAAGAAAAGAAAGAGAAGTGTGATGACACAACGCTTGTAATTTATTGCAAAATATGAAGCAATTATCTATTTACTCAAAATTGAGTTGAGTAATCGAAAATAAAAAACAACCAAGTTCTGCATTTAAATAAGACGTTTTTGTTATTATTTAAATACGTAACGTATGTTGATACATATTAAATAGATATAGTTTGGATTGGAACTCAAGGTAAAAGGTTAGTTTACCGTTAGTTTGTATCGATTTTTTTTTCGCAAATCGTGGTTTGATAACAACCAAGTTCTGAGATATACGTTCAAAATATATTTTTTCCGCTACCACAAACTATACAGATTTGGCAATTTTTTTTCTTAAGACAAGCCTACTTTGGTCATTTGCCTCTTGTCAGCGCCTTAATGGACATGGTCTAATATGCATGAACCTCGATGAGATAGGAAATTCCCTACCCATATTGTGAAGTGAATTTCTGCTGTGAATTGAAACTATTCTGACTTTTACTTTCACTTATATCAATATGACGATCTAACGACTCTAAGTGATAGAAATGCAATTTATCTTTATAGTACCATAAAACTTGGTAGCGGCATTAAATATAAAATCGCTTAAATCGCAATAAAATACTTAATAGCATTTATATTCTTAAAATTCCAATATTCATTCGTCTGGTCCCTGTGTCAAAGTTCAGTCATCCATGAAACTCATCGATCAAAGAGTAACGTTTCTGTGAATATTCTCGATTCTTTTTAAACCCTAAATACATATATAGGTGAGATTAAATCTATAAAATAGGTAACAATAGGTATGTATCTCGCAGGTGCTTTGAAGATTTCGGTAGGTATCATCTATGAAAAATTGCATACGTTGAGTTTACACTATTCCGCAGGAGAAGCTCTGGGCGTCGGGAATCCCAGGCGGATTTCCAGCCACCGTAGACGACTACGACGGCTTGCGGACGGTGAGCAATGGCTAGCTCACCGTCCGGTAAGGACTGGTCCTTACCGGACGGTAAGGACCAGTCGACCCGAGAAGTGCAGTCGACCCGGGCCCAGGCCCGGGTCGACTGCACGTTGTGTTCCACGCGCGCTTAAATGTCGCGTGATACACCATTGGTGCATAAGAATTTAGGTATCCGGAGTCTGGCGTTCAAAGGGATGTCAGCACAAGTGTAGGGGTCCACTAGGGCCGATGCCTGCCGGGGTCGCGGGATAGTACGAAAGCGTTACCGAGGCCCCTGGCAACACAGTCAACGATAGGAACACGGTTTTAGTCAGTAAGAGTCTGACACACCCTGCCGCTCCGCCCAGAGCGGGAAAAGTTATTTGACAATTTTCCACCCAAAAAAAGTACTAACTATTGGGTAATCATTTTTACAACATATACGAGTATTTAAACGTTGGGGTGGTTATTATGATCAGTTGAAAAAAAAATAATTTGCAGTTATTTTATTTTTCGGCGGTTAGTAAATTAGTATGACAGTATAGCGTGAACAGTAATAAAAAGTTTACTGTGTGTAAATAAATAATAAAAAAATAAAAAGACATTTGGTCAGTTATTCCATCATACAATGTCAGTACAAAAAAAAACTCAAGTAGTGTATAAATAAATGGCCAGTAAAAATACCGGAATTTGTAGTTAGGTAAATAGTTCGACAGTTCATAAGCTAAGTTGGAACTGTGACAATCCACGCGCGAGGCCAATTGGTCGCAGTAAGTAAGCTTGGGCACCCCGACCAAATGGGTAAGGTTAGGCTACTCACAGTTCTACTGTGGAAAGCCGCGCCGCAAGCCGGGCGAGCGAAGCGAGCGGTGCCCCAGCAGCAGCGGCCGGCGATCGCTACCAAGTTATCTAACTTGGTAGCGATCGCGTTCTTATCGATGAATTCCGATTTGTTAACTGCCCGCACGTAACTGCCCGTTAGATAGATAGATAGATAGAATACACTTTATTCTCTTTTTTCTCTTTTTTGGCCGTTCAGCCATTTTACTGCTTAATTATTTATTTAATTACCCAATTAAATCTTTGCATTTTTATTTAGTTTACTGCTCAGTTTTACTGCCGAACTTGTTAATAAACCTGCATTATGTAGTTTTAAATTTACCGGAACTATAATAAACAACCACTGTTTTAAATCCCTGCCTAACTATTTAACGGAAAAACAGTTAGTCTCTTTTCAGAACAGATCATTATGGAATCTATTCGTCAAAACAAGGAAGTAGCCGGGAAAAAGGGCCTCAATATAAAAGAAGGTAATTAATATGATGTGGCAGCTACTTCCCCTTTCCGTCAGTTAATTACCATGCTAATGCCCCGAACCACCAGATCATCGTCAATCTATTAGGGGTTATAATTGAGGCCTTACATGATATTTTTTTTTTTTAAGCTGTTCGACGCAAACAATATTATTACATCCCATCACTATTGCCCACTATCATCTCAAACACCATAAGGTAGATTTAGACCCAACTTAATATCAGAAACATAAGCCTTCAGCATTTATCGAGGATATTTGCAAATATGCAGTGAATGCCTGAAACTGGAAAGCGAATCTATAGAGCAACGTTAGCTCCTGTGAAAATGGCGCTCGCTATGACCGTTTTAATGGGTTTTACATACACATAAGTTATTATGACTCAGCCGATTTTCTCTAAGCCCGACGCTAGGTTGAAGGCAAAGCAAATTCACTACTGCAAAGAGAATTTGATCAATTGATATGAAGGTGTATTTACAGTTAGCAACCACGATGAAATATTGATGGAATACCTATTATCAAAATATTTGCTTGCCTGTTATAGATATTAGGTCATCAACACAGTTATTTTCTATATCTGTCCATCGTTCAAAACAAAGTCGCCTTTCGTGTCCGTCTGTGTGATCGCTTACATCTTCTAAACTGCTCAATATATTTTGATGCAGTCGTCACCATCATTTATTTAGATATAGCACAGAAATCTCGATGGTTTTACATGTTTACATGTTGCCATTGCAACCGTGTGAAGCAGAAGCGGCTCTTGAAACGTTTGTTACTTCTTCAGACATTATGAATGAAGAAATAATTGCAAACCTTTAAGTCTCGGCATTTCCTCCACTTTCTACAATCCCCTTAATCTCTTGCTGCTCCATCCATCCATAAATAACAAAACACATTTCAGTCGGATAGCAAGCACTTAATTCCTGGACTTAGTCGCCAATTCGTGAACGGCCTTTAACCTTTTTTTATAGGCCATTATATTAAGCTGGCCTATGAGAGACGCCTCATTGGTCCTGAAGCGTCCATGGTTTGTTAGATCCGATGAAAGATAATCGAGGACAGGATCTTGAGGGCAATGATCTTTGTAATAGCCAGCCTTGGTGAGCACTGTAAGAGGGCACTATTTTTAAATGGATACAAGGGCTTTGATCTCAATAATTATAGTCGTATATTGTGAGGGAGGCCAGACACTGTAGGTTGCGATGAATTAACTATCCCGAGAATCTATAAAATAACATCGATGAAACTAGTTCCAATTACTTCATTTTTGTAGACGGCTTGACGGAGGTTGTTCTAAGAACTTTAGAAACGTGTAGGTACTGCGAAATAAAAAATATCGAGTTCAGTATATGATACATGTATATGACGGAGAAGGTACGTCTATCTCGTTATCATCAGCCATATTTTAACTACTGTGGGCGTACAATGGAAAGTGTTGGCTATTGCACAATAGAAAAACCGTTTGCAGTTTAAATCAAATTATAATTTACGATCTAATAATCACACTAGCTATTCACTCACTGTAGATACACGACACAACTATACGGAACGTGCGACAGTTTCTAAACGTGTTCACTTTTGAACCGCCTCCGACAAACTGCACTTAACTTGGGGCGAGCGTTATGTCGTAGACTCTGTCGAACGCCGCTTGGTGGCGCTGGCGTCCCAATAAGTCAAACTAGTGACTAACGTATTTCCGACATATACTCGTATATGTATCAAGAACAGCTTTAAGTATCACTTCTGTTTTTAGGATTCCTTCCCCCGCTGTCTCATCTCACTTGTACCACACCGCATCTTCAAAGATATTTCTCACGTGGCGCAAGTGAATTCTAATTGCATTTATTTGCACACCCGCGGTGTCGAGTCGCGGCTTATTTGTATGTGTGTGTGGCTGTGTGTCTGTGTTAATGATCTTTTGTGTTGCTCTTTGTATGACTGAGATTTTGAATAGCTTTGTGAGATTGTAGGAGAAAAGGGTAAAATAAAATGTGTATGAAGCAAAATTGTTGTTGGAACTTAAAGGCAGTCAAGCTACATTAATTAATTCATACTAATATTCAAATAAAATCAAATCAAAAGTCATTTATTCAAACTAGGATCAGAATCAGCACTTTTCAAACGTCAAAATTACATAAGACGACCCCCAAAACGCCCACCCTTAACCACTTAAGCTGGGAAGAAGAAGTAGCGCAACAAACTTCTCAGCACCACAGCTGTCTGTTCAGTTAGAAAAACTTGATTCTATACAATACTATGCAAAATAATTTACATTACGCAATACAAAACATTAAATTAAATTATTTGCTATGTCAGTTAGCACGTGTCAATATACCAATAAATATTTTAAATGCGAAAATAACCCTGTCTATCTATCTGTTACCTTCGCCTAAACCACTAAACTTATCATTATGTTTGACAGATAGGTAGCCTGGGTTATAGAAAAAGATATAGGCTTCTTTACTTCCTGGATGAAATAGAAAATACACGCAGTCGCGTCCAACATCTAGTAGCGACTAGGTGTTGGTTTTGGTTGTTTAAAATCATTCAGCAGATGTTTTTTTACTTATTAGCGAATAAGTAAAACAAAACTGCTGAATGATTTTGAAGTATATTGCTGATTCATTGCTTCTTACGTTCGAAAAAATTGTCTACTCTACAACTGAAATGACGCAACGAATGTTGTTGAACTGTAAAATGAAACCATTTATACTGATAGTATGTTAGACAATTTTACTACGCCTCTAGTTCTCAATAAATACAAATAACAGTCTAGAAGTTGTTTATAAGCCCGTTGAACATATCTCAAGGCGACATGGAGCGTGTGGTCGTCGCAACCCAGTGCTGGGCACGCCATGATTGCGGTGATAAGTCCCCTCTTTGAAAAGTGGATAGAGAGGCGCCACGGCGTCCTCACCTTCCGCCTGACGCAGGTCATCACCGGACAGGGCAGCTTTGGGAGGTTCCCGTGTCGGATAAGGCGGGAGGAAACGACCGGGTGTC
This sequence comes from Atethmia centrago, assembly GCA_905333075.3. Lineage (NCBI taxonomy): Eukaryota > Metazoa > Arthropoda > Insecta > Lepidoptera > Noctuidae > Atethmia > Atethmia centrago. The sequence continues at coordinate 29,544,171 of HG995374.1, forward strand.
ACCACTGTATGGGTCGCCCGGAAGACACGGTGGAGCATACGGTGGAGGTCTGCCCGGCTTGGGCAGAGCACCGCCGTGTCCTCGTGGAGGCGATCGGCGGCAGAGATCTCTCGCGTCCGGCCCTGGTTCAGGCCATGGTACGGAGTGAGAGGGCATTGGCAGCCGTCACCTCGTTCTGCAAAGCAGTAATGCTCGCGAAGGAGGAGGCGGGGTGGTTGAGGAAAAGGTAAATTTTGCGCCCTCTCGCCCTAGCTGCAGGAGACGCCCTGGGCGTCGGGAATCCCGGGCGGATTTCCGGCCATCGTGGGCGCGAGCTTGCGGACGGTGAGCAATGGGTACCTCACCGTCCGATAAGGACCAGGCCTGGGTCGACGGCGCGTTGTATTCCACGCGCGCCTCAAAGAGTTGTCGTCAGCTCAAATGTAGGGTTCCACTAGGGCCGATGCCTGCTGGGGTTGCGGGAAGGTACTAAAGGGTCACCGAAGCCCCTGGCAACACAGGCAATGGAAGGAATACGGGTGGGTTTTAGTCAGTAAGAGTCTGACACACCCTCCCGCTCCGCCCAGACCGGGAGAAGTTATTTGACGATTTCCCACCCAAAAAAAAAAAAAGCCTGTTGAACATAATCTGGTGATCTATTCTGTAAAAAATCTCACCGTAAAAACTTAGTTGAAGTGAACTTGAAGTGAGCTGTCGATTGTATCAATCCCTAACATCAGGTGGAATATCAGCTTACTTCACCAAATCGACCGACTGTAATCTAATCACACGTTAACCGATTATATTGGCTGTAGTTCTTTCGGTCCACTAATCGTAGCAATCGTAGCAATTTTCGTATAATCTGCATGTCAGAAACCAGGTTTTAATTGTTACTTTTACCCTACCGAAGCATATAATTTTTTTTACATAATGATGCACTGACATCGATTTAATCAGAATGATTGTGTTCGAGAATAAATTCATTTTCCTCTTTCTAATTAAAATATATATACTTCAATTGAAACCGCATTTAATAAAATAAAAGTAACTTCACCGAAAAGCGTTAACAAGGTTTAAAAATATTAAAATATTGGAGCGTTAACCGTCGTTATAAAAGATAATTTCAGAATGTTCTCGAAAGAGCCAACAGTAAAAGTGATGGCTTTTTTCAAAACCACTTTTAACCAATAGTTTGGTTAAAAATTTTCTGTGCTCAGTATGTTTCAATACTGCAATTAGTCAAAATGGAAATGCCCTTTGTCTCTGCACTACCAAAGCGCTTGTCCAGCTATCAAACTTCAATAATGTCACTGCAGCACAACTTAGGAAACATTTTAAATTGATATTAAAATGTCATGGGGCCAATAATATAGAATACAATTCCGCAAATATTTAAAGAACACACTATACGAATATTTAAATCTAAGCTGAAGGCATTATTATTAGAAAAATGTTATTATTGTATAAAAGGCTTTTTAATTGATACAAATATATAACAATAAAAAATATACGAGCATTTATATTAGATCAGAATGACATATTAGTTGTTTATTTATGTTATGAAAACTGTATATTTTAGTTTTTATAACTTTGCATGCCGTAACGTAAAATGTAGCGGAAACTCTGATGTACCTGCACACATTGTTATACATTGGCAAATAAATGAATCTGAATCTGAATCAGAGTTCTCGCCATTTGTGTTTGTGGCACTAGCATACATTGCTTGTTAGCCCGGTTATTAATTTATTTTAATACCGTTGGACAGAATGTTCGATTAAACATTGTTAATAACCCCTCACACGTCACTGTAATTTTCATCGATCCGAAGCAACAACTGTTCATATTTTGGCCAATCTCCCTTAGAATTTCGGAAGAGCTGCTAAGGGCGGAAGCACAAAAAGTAACAACATTCTGCTATAACCAATCTAATCGCAAGATAAGTAAGCATTTTATTTACTGTCTCATATTATTTTCTAACTCAGTAGCGGACTTTCTATAACTTTACACCTCCATTACAGTAGTCTTTTAAAAACAAAACCTAACAGCTTGCAAGGTATTCAGCTAGACTATTCCGGCTATTAGAACATTAGCAGCTCATAATACTATCTTCACTTTGTAATTTTAGTTTCCTTTGCTAGTCTAAGTGCAATGGGCATTATTTTGTTAATCTTGTTGCTAATAGCAGGATGGTGTTTTAGCAAGTAGTTTTAAATGGTTGACTGCTGAAACTGGGGATTTAAGCTCGGTGCCGTGACTTGGAAGTTTATGAGACTGGAATTTATTGAAGAGAATGATTTGGACCGGGATCTATACGCGATACTTAGCACGTATTTAGGATTAGCGATATTCCTGTCACTGACGCACAACTTTTACTGTGTGCAAGATAGAGATGGGAACATAATCTAACTCAAAGCACGAGCGAAGTAACGTTTATAAATCTCGGCATTAGAGATTTGCAGTCTGTGTCTATTAGCGACACATCAGTAATTGTCTTGGATTTGCAGGTGCCAAAAGGCGATGACCTTTTTCAATCAGGTGGGCCGGGGTGACTGGCTTGTTTGCCAACATCTACAAAATAAAATAAAGAAGTTGTGTGATTCAACAACAGAGATTTCACTGTTCCAAAAGGCATTGTGACAAATGCAACACGCAAATGCATTTTAAACTGTTAATACCCGCGTGACACCGATTCGGAGTCAAACAATAGAAAATCAATTGTGTCTCATTAGCTGTCCTTGACCAATTAAATTAGAATATTGCTTATCTACCCTTGTATATTTACATTACATGGGACTTAAACATAACTGGCGAAATGTGGGAGTACTACAGGTACACCTCTGCCCAACCCTCCGGGGAAACAAGGCGTGATGTTATGTGTTATGTTTATGTATATTTATATACTCATGAAGTGTAATAAAAGTCATAAATCCTAGAAGCTCTATCAACAATATAAAGAATAGGTCTTACACTTATTTTTGAAAAGTGTCTTAATTAAATTCTATAGTACTAATATGCCCAAAAAAAAACACAAAATTTTTATTCAATCGATAAGTGCCATAAAAATGCATTTAAAATTTTACATTTTCAAATTTCGCGCGTAGGTTGACGAAAACGGTGGACGCATTGGACGCCATGTTGCTCTGTGGTCATGACGTCACTGGGCTATGAAAACAAATGCGCTGATCTTTGTATGATAATTGACACGCTTTTGTTAACATAGCCGTATGACGTAATAACATGGCGGCTACTATTTCATGGTGTTTTTTAACAGATTAGAAAAACTGAAAACGTTGAATTGAATTTTAAAATTTATTTTGGTATTTTATGAACTAAAACTAACATTTTCCGACTCCTTTTTACCTAAACTATCTCAATAATATATTTATAGATTTTTTCTCGTATATAGTAAAGTACCCTATTATGACACTTTTCAATGACTCTATTATCTTCAAAGCCGTCTTTGTCTCAGTGTTATATTTAGAACCTACATGATTATACGCACTTTATAACAATTATAACACACAAAAACTATTTATCTGTAAAGCACGTGTATTTTAACACACAAAAACGACGATTCAAATCAAAATACATCTGCACATCTTCAAAAAGGCTACATTAAAATCAGTTCTTCAAAGAGAGCCGTGTCTCGTTTAAAACGATTAACTAATAAAACAGAATTCATTAGGGACACGCGAAAAAGGCCATTAATGACAAATGCAAAAAGATGGCAGAGATTATGGTGGCGCAAAAAGACTGTAACACTTGTCATATCACACATGCGTGACTGGAACTAGTCGCCGTGATGTCTCTAGAGATGAGCTGAGTTGTGTGCGCAAAGGTAAACTGAATTAAATAAATAGTTATTTAAAATAATAACGGCTCATTTTATTTTGACATTTGGATTTTAGTCATCTGGATTCAGCTGAAATAAGAAGCATTATAAATTAGGATTGGCCCGCAATATTTAAGAAAAAATAAATTTTAATACGAACATGACATCTTTCATTATAGTATATCCATATAATACATGAGATGCTCGAAATATGGTGGCGCAAAAAAGACACTGTCCTAACACAGATGCATGGAACTAGCCGTGATTTCTCTAGAGATGGGAGTTATGTGCATAGGTAGATTGAATACTTATAAATAATTATTGGGAAAGAGTACCAACACAGTTTTAAGAATGCTTTAGTGATATTTTATTTTCGTCTACATTTTCCTTAAATAGCATTATAATTACAATGACTCCTGGTGGGTTGAACTAAAGTTTTTATGGAACAATATAAGTTAATGACTAAAATATTAAAATGTCAATAAAGCATTAAATTAAAACAGTTGGATATTAATATAAAGTTGGTAACTACAGCAAGATGGTTGAGATAATTATGGTTACGCAAAAAGACTGTGACATTTGTCATATTACACATGCGTAGCTGGAACTACTAGACGTGATGTCTCTAGAGATGGGGTGAGTTGTGTGTGCAAACGTGGGTTGAATAAACTATCATATTATCTGCACAATTATATTACCTGATATTAGTAGCATGGTTTTGAAGCTACCAATTTTTTTATGATGATTTATGTTTAAACTGCAGTCTTTATGGCAAAGTGAAATGTAGGGACTAGAAATGAAGCTATAAATTACCATAATTATTAATCTTTGTTCTTGGAATTTTACTCTCACTATCACATCTAAAGCAAAATTAAACACATCACTCGATCAACACTCATACAAAATGTGTGGAATAGATTTTTTATCAGTATTACTAATCACTGAGCTACAAAAATTAGGGAACTGCGGCAAAAAAGTGCCCCACACTTCATTCACACATGTCCCTTGTGTCGCCTCCCTAGCGTAATGCTGACAAATCGCCGGTGGTTTGTGCCGAGCGCGATGATTCATGTTTATTGGCGGGTTGCCAGACACTCCCCACCAACCGATGTTTGGTCAAACATTTGACGTGGCAGAAATGTTTTATGTCCAATGTTATGTGTATTCGTTTATCGTATTTCGGAGACTCATGGAGTGTGGTGTTTGAGTTTGTCAACGATTAAGGAAGAGCAAGATTAGAAGCCAAAACCCTAAGACACTATCCGTTCATTTTTATAGGGATGCATATCAAAAAGAAAAATGGGACCCTATTATAAGCCTGCGCCTATCTGCCACAAGCATTGGACACAGGATTGTATGTCTTTAATCGTAATATCGGTAGCCATTTCCGTGCTTTCCTTTTTTTGTCCATTTTATGCACGTGTCGAATAAAAATCTCGTCTTTCGTTCTATCTATTTTAGTGCGGAAGTCCAACTTGCACTTGGTTAGTTTTTTTTCTATGACTTTTAGTTTACAAGTCATACATCAAAAATATTTATGTAAAAATAGTACCCATATTTCTATTGAAAACTGATGTAGGAACAAAATATCAATCAATGTATTGAATATTCCATGATACGATACATCTACGTCACACCTACGGTTCAATCCTCATGTGATAGATGGCACTGTCTATCTCAGTTCTGGGGCATAACGCTAGATTTACCTAAGTAACCTTCGATGTTATGGAAAAAGTAATCTGTCATGATATTCTGACTTCACTGAAAATATACTGTTTTTAATAAATACACTGTTTTTTTATTCGAAAATATTCCGATAATTATTATCCAAAGGACGGAGACTAACACGCTTTTTAACCTTTACTAAATGCCAATTTTTCTCTTTCAATATTAGTCTTCAATCATAATTACACTCCACAAGAAAAAATATACACACATGAAATTCACCTATAAAACAACACACCCCAAAACTCTGTCATAACAGGCGAAGCTAGTGTAAATTATAATTTACGCTTATAAAGGTCAAAGTTTAAGAGAATGGGCTATTAGAGAGATTTTTTGGCTCAAACTTAGCAGAGTTATGGATCAAGTTGCTTCACACAGCTTCTTAGCTTCGCCGTGAACCGTCTCTCAAAGGGGCGAAAGACAGACCGTTATAAAAATAGTTTTCTAAATATACACCCAGTTTTATTAAGGATTTCGGCTTCAAGTTCGTTCGTCGTCCGTGTTTTTATAAAGGAATGTTTGTGTGTATTGTAGTCAATAAAATTGTTTCGGCTAGTATTTGTTTGGGTTAGAATATAGTTTTTCTACAGTTGAAGCTATTGCGTTTGTAAGGATTTGAGTTATAATTAGTATTAGTGTCAATGTTTGTGTGTTTGATTGATGATGAACTGCACCAATGTTTGCATGCTAAAATGGTAGAATGTACAAGGATTCTTTAATATTATTGTAACCACCTTATTATATATATATACCTAATACATACATTCTGAGCAATATATGAATATTCTATTCTACTCTAACTATTGTATTAAAGGAATATTATTTGTGGTATTTACGCTATAATTAGCTATGTACTACACAAGCCTCGTCCGAAGGTATTAGCATTGCACACTTGTCGTTCACAAAATATTATGATGTCACCACTTATGCACTTAGTTTTCTCCATCCTTGGTAACCTTCTTCAGATTTTTTTAAAGACGGATGGCTTTTTTTGGCTGTCAGTTTGCCGTCAACACTTTTTTCACATTCTAGTGCTTCTCCATTATTTCGCACAGAATATAATTATGTTGTAATTAGATAAAAAAACTATAAATGTTGCGATCGATAGAACTTCACTTGTACAGTAACTACAATTACGTGTCAAGTAAAGTTCCTTTAATCACAAATTATTTTCATAAACATTTATGAACAATACATTCGAACAAGTTATACATGAAATTATATTGGATGAACCGGAATAATAAAGTGTAAATAAAATTTGCCTTTATCGCCACCATTGATATCACCATCCACAACACCACAATCCAAGATCATTTCACAATAATATTATCGTAAATAATCCATATTAAATTCATCAGTCCATCCAGCAATTCAGACCCCGCCAATGAAAATCCGACGTTTATTCCCTCAATATCGCCTCATTTTGCTGTCAAAACGACTGGGATTTGTAGTTGGGCATCGTCAATATGACACGGTGAATGCTCTTCACAATATGAAAATAAGCAGGACTGCAGCAGGACTGTCCGTTCGCGAGGCGGCCCGTCTGATGCTGTGGGACTGGTGGAAGTATGTCAAGTGGTTGCAAGAGATGATGAGACATAACTTATGTTGTGCTACGTCATAATTGAGAGATGAAAGGATGCCTTTGTTTAATTTTCCAGCCGTGAAGTGGACAGATTTTGTTTTATTTAAGAGGCTGGCAACAGCTAAAGCGCGGTCACTGTCGGACTGCATAGAAAAGAAAGAGAAGCGCGATGAAACAACGCTGGTCATTTATTGCAAAATATGAAGCAATTATCTATTTACACAAAATCTATAGATTGGATAAAAAAAAAATAGTAATAGTGTTTTAATTTAATAATATGTTGTAAAAATTAATAATTGCTAATATGTTGTTTTTAGAATAATCTGACAAAAATCAGAATGATTGCATGTATATATTAGTAGGGTTTTTTAAAGGTATCTTCATGATTATTTTTTATCGTACCAAATTAGTTGCATTATGTTTTCAATACCCTACCTACCTAACATATATCTTGAAGAATATCATATATTTTTTTGATTTTGTTTACTGTAGTTGATCATATACTTTCAGGCATAATAAAATTTACAAAATTTGCGTTTAGGTCCTGTAGTCCCCTTAATTGAGGAGATGGCAAGCAAAATGTGTGCAATCTTGCAGTCGGACAAAATGTGTTTGGTTGCACAAATTTAAAAGTTACTACGTAACCAATCTCTAAAATGGTAACATTAACAACGAAGACGCTCTCTTTTATTTTTTCCTAAAATACTTATTTTTAGTTACGTCTAAATAGTAAAAATAATTATACACTAATGAGTTTCAAGTAAATCTTAGGAATATAAAAAAAAAATCTCTGCAAAACATTTTTCACTTCCAACAGCAGATTAATTTTGTACCTTACAATGAGATGAAATGTTCAATGTGTTTTCTCGCATTTTACCGAATCTAATAACATGGAAAAGAGAGCAGAATTTTTAATTAAATGCTAAATCGGATTCTTGGTGGGTAGTCGTATTTTTTTTCTCGTCTCAACCATATCGAGTAACAGTACCGTCTGCATTGAATTTGGCGGTAGGCAGAAAACTGTACGAGAACATTTGCTGAAATATTTTGATGGAATTCGTGTACGGATTTAAAAACGACACAATATGCGTTTATAGAATTTCTAGCGTGTTGTTATTATATTGCACGTCTACGTCCACGTCCATAAAGTGTATGAAAATACGTGCACGTCATAACGTTGTCGTAGACGGTAAGTTAAAGGCGTCTTTCCATACATTTTACTTTTATATTATGTTATCGTGATGCCGTGCTGTGGACAAGGACGTCCACGATAATATCGTCAGGTTACAAATTATACAAGCGCACGTTGTCATACAGAATTAATATTATATTGTGTGGCCTAGGTAATATCTTTGTTTAGCATAATCAGCCTTTAATGTTCCCGCTGCTGGAACACAGGCCTCCTCTCTTCGAGAGGGAGTGGGCCGTAATCTACCACGCGGGCCCAATGCGGGTTGGTAGATATCACATGTCTTCGAATTTTTGGTTTTAGTACATCGTCCTTCACCGTTTTGAGGATCTTTGCCTTATTAGGTACATATTTGCAAACTACGCTTTTATGTTGCATTCTGATGAGTTATCTAATCTGTTTATAAACTAGTTCATAATTATTATTATTTGCATTGAAATAAACAAAAACTTGTCAATTACATTTCTGCCCTCAATTATTCACAAATGACCCTCAATGCTTAAGTATTTTTCTTAAAGAACATCCAAAACTTGTTTCATAATTATGCGTAAATGACAGAATTTGTTCAGAAATAAGATATTCGGAATTTAGTTTTGTAAGCCTCAGGTTTGCAGATTTTGACACGAAAAGGCGCCCAACGTTCCTTGGACGATATCTTCGACACTTTTGATTTGATGCTCTCAATTAAATTGAAGTCCTGAGGGTCTACATTCACTGGTATTTTAAATATTCAAATAAAATCACTACGAGATAACTTTCCCGGAGTTTTAAGCCATTGCGAATGAGAAAGTTGAAAGGGTAGCGTATGACCCTTTAAAAGTTGCGACGTAATTGATCGCAGCCATTTCAATTTGAGATATCGTATCATTCTGATTGATTTGTTCGCATTAAACTTTCGCTTTCGAACTGAAGTAGATGCAAAATGTAATAGCTGGGTAAAAGTCCATTGATTTCGATGATGATTTCAATTCGCTGTAAGTCTAGTTTATTTTTGGCACAGTTGCATATACATATAAAGATCAATAAATATTACAATAAATGTATTGTTTATAAACAGATAATAAGTTTACTAACATAGGTATAACTTATCTTTTTGTTTACTTACCCTTAAGGATGTTTCTTATCTAAAATAAAGATTATTTTATTTAAAAAATGTCTGTACCAGATTTATTTGGGTAACAAAATATAATTTATATATTTAGAATTGAATCTATGATTAACTGTTTGGTACTAAAATATTCCTGACAAAAATATCTTTATTACACGTTTTCAAATTGAAATTCACTACCTACTATATATATACCTTTATAGATATTTTTGCGTGGAAACGTGATCAATTTAATTGCAATTTAAGAAAGATTTCATAACCCATTCACAGTACAAGCGGATTTCATAACATTAAGAAATCATCACACCACAAAATGTTTCAAATGAAACTCAAGACGTCAGCTTTTCAACTTCTACTGAAAGACCGCAAAATAAACTTTAAACAGTCAGTCGCTTACAAAAATATTATTTAAACAGACCACGACGTTAGATCAAAGCACGTTTAACTGTTTGACTACATACGAGTTTACAACCATATGACCGACCTCAGATTTATAGCATTATCCTGTTTATGCTTCAATAAGTTTGCTGCTTGGCTGAACAGTCTTGAATCTTTGCCCGTTTTCGGTGCACTGTGTATGACGAAGCAACTCAGTTTGTCCTGACCGCCGCCGGGACAGGACGCGCGTCCCGTTCTCAAGTTGTGTTACGAAAATAGTAACGTCTGTTTGATGGTTATCTATATTTGTATACGAAGTGAAAGTGACTTGCACATTGTTAAGTGTAACTTTAAATGAAGTGAAATTGTACAGTTGAGAAAAGTTTTCAAGAATTTATGTTTTATTTGGAGAGGATTTTCTGAACGAAAAGTGAGTATTTTCGCTTCACCCTAATACCAAACATCCTCATTTCGGGTTATCGAAATAATGTCGAGTTAAATTAATATTTCGATGCAAAATATAAACTCATTGTCATTACCGTTGTTTCTTAGCTAAGTAATCAAAAGTGTTTATATAATCATTTTAATTAATGTAATTGATATTAATAAGTGGTATTATGTCGGCTAGGTTTTCGCGAATGTCGTTATTTTCACGATTGTGAACTTTAAACAATTTTAAATTTTCAAACACAATTTTGGACTTATGGGATCAGCATTATATAACAAAAAATTCGCTGATTATATATTTCTCGTTTTAACTTTTTAACCCGATAGCCCGTCAGCGAGATTAAAAAAATGCATGCCTAATACAAGACTTCAAAGAAGAATTTTCCAATAAGCATTCCAGGGTAAACAAAATGTATAGGATGCAAATGTAAATGAAAATATTCATGAAAATTCACCGATCAAAGGAAGGCACGCCATATGACTAAGGGTTCATAGACTGACAGGGTGAGTGCAAAGTTCGGACAGAACTGTCACCAGCCGACTCAACAGAATTGATTTGACACATTAATACTGGTGACATGTTCTAAGTTTGAAATGTAGTGTGTTTATTATGGGTTTAGGGTGATTTGAAATTGGAATAGTTTTATTCAAATTTTATGGCATGTCGTTCAATTGTTTTCAGTCAGCAATTATGTTTGTAGTGACCCTCGGAAAATAGATTTTCTTTAAGTCTAAATGAGACCTATAAAATTAATGTTCGTTGTGGTAATGGAGTTTTTGGGTTCCGTAGTCAACAAGGAACCCTTAGGTATAGTTTCGCCATACCTGTCTGTCTGTCTGTCCGCGGCTTAGCTCAGACACTCTTAGTACTAAAAAGCTGTAATTTGGTACGGTAAATGAATCGCGCAATGGTAAAACAAAATCTCGAAAAAAAAATGTTGTGCAGGTGTCTATGGGGATGATATTTTTTTTTCTCTCGTCTATTTCATGGTATGCGGTACCGTTGGATAGGCCGTTTAAAAATATTTCGGGTCTATGAAACCATTTTTTAATTCAGAAATCCGTTTGCGTAACATTAAGCTTTAAAGTGCAATTTTTTCTTAGAGTCAAGTTTCCTCTCCACCAGCTAAATGGTTATTTTTGGATACATGAATAAAATCACGGCAGTAGTATATATAACGAAGAAGGAAAACTATTACAGCTAAGTAGGCTTTACAAGTTAACGAGTAACAGGCGACCAACTTACATTTGCAGTTAGAGAATTGACCGTGATGTATATCGATATATGGGAGAACATGTTTTTCAACTACAATGTTAAGTTTGTTTCGGGATAAATTCATCCCAACTACGAAACCCTTCATTGTACGTGGTTCGACACGCACTTGGCCGGTTGTTTTAATTGATTAAGCAAATATTGTGTACGTATACAACTACACTTGCTACCCTTAATTTCAACATTATTTAATTTATATTTTAAAATAGATATCAGTACCATCTTAGTACTGCTTTATCAATTCTATTGTTGATATTGATGTTTATTTGCCAGGAAAAAAATAGGGGTTGGATCTAGTATCGTTTGGCAGGAGTTAGGGGTTAAAAGGGGCTAAAGTTGGTAGGGGTTGGGTCTCCGATTATAACGCTACCACTCTTATTACAAGGTAATGCATATTTTTCGAGAAATTAATAAAAAATGTTTCTAACCTCAAATCCGATAAGAAGCGAAAACGAAACGTTTAAAAAGGGCGATGGACAACCAAATCTGCCCCAGTATCTGTAGTCAGCATCCAATATCCAGTATCAGTATTTGTAGTCAGTCCGTGGTATAAAATGTCGGGCAAATCGATAACACGAAACGTAAACAATAAAACAGGTATGTTATTTGCGTCATGTGTCACTGTCATTCGTTTTCGATTGTTCCGTTTCTCCTCGAGTTGCGTGAATTTGTTCTCTGTGTTTGATCGTATGTGTGTACAAAAGGCAACATTACTACTGTTACAAGGAGAATTTATGATGCAAAAGCGAGCGAAGCGAGCTCTGGACTTGGGGCACCCCGACTTGGACAGTTTAGGTTCGAAGGGGATGGCGGGGTCTAGTGAGCGAGCGGAACGAGCGAACTTAGTCCCCGCCATCCCCTTCGAGGTTATTTATTCTAAACCCTTGAGGCCCGCGAAGCGGGCCTCATACTACGCCTTTTAAGCGACTTCAAGTGTTTCGAGGTTAGGTTACAATATTTTTTTTTTTTCATGAATGGTGCGTTACCGTTTCATGGGAATGATGCCAGGGGACAAGGGGCACCCCCTCCTAACCTCTCCCGTGAAGCGGGGCTCATACTAGGGCTTTTTAAGCGACTAAGTGATATGAGGTTAGGTTACAATAATTTGTTTTTCTCAAGAACGGTGCGTTACCTTTTCATGGGAGTGCTGCCAGGGGGCAGGGGGCAACACCCCCCAACCTCCCCCCCCGCTCCCACCTCCCTTCTCCTGCCAAACGATACTAGATTTTTACCCAATATTGAGGGAAAATGAAAACACACAATCAGCCTATAATATTCCCACAGCTGGGACACAGGCCTCCTCGCCTCTCTGTGATAGGTAGTGGGCCGTAATCTACCACGCGAGCCCAGTGCGGGTTGGTAGATGTCACATGTCTTCGAATTTTTGGTTCTAGGACATGCCGGTTTCCTCACGATGTTTCCCTTCACCGTTTTGAGAGCAGTGGTGATGAAATTAAATACACAAAGTAAAGTGCCTGCCTGGGTTCGAACTCACGACCTACAACTCGTAAGTCATGGTCGATACCACTGGGCCACCACTGCTCTCGAAATGAAACATATTTTCAAAATATCATAATTTGAATAAACCTATACCAACATTTATTCCACTTGACATTTAAATGAAACTTAATAACAGCCTTCGAGTAACATTATTAAATCGAGTTAACAGTATATGATGTATTCATAATTAATTAATTAATATAGCAGGTAGACGCTTCAAAATTTGTTGAGATGAAATTACCTAATAACATCAAGATTAATAATTATTCCTATCAGGGATCAAGTTACGAGTATGACTACAAAAACAAACATACTGAATATCAATTAGGTATACATTTTCTCAGAAAGTGTAAGATTATAATTTATCATAACAATAAATTACTCAGAAATTCTAATCTTCTATATATCTTCGGGTTACAATTTTGCCATGGATATTCTCTGGTCATTACTGATCGCATAAGTATTAATTAGTGAAGTTATTTGTGTCAAATTTTTACCATGGATATTCTCTGGTTATTACTGATCGCATAAGTATTAATTAGTGAAGTCATTTGAATTTGAGTGAGCTTAAATTTGTGTCAAAATTTTGCCATGGATATTCTCTGGTTATTACTGATCGTATAATTATTAATTAGTGAAGTTATTTGTGTCAAATTTTTACCATGGATATTCTCTGGTTATTACTGATCGCATAAGTATTAATTAGTGAAGTCATTTGTGTCAAAATTTAGCCATGGATATTCTTTGGTTATTACTGATCGCATAAGTATTAATTAGTGAAGTAATTTGTGTCAAAATTCAGCCATGGATATTCTCTGGTTATTACTGATCGCATAAATATAAATTAGTGAAATCATTTGTGTCAAAATGTTGACAAAGTGAAGTCAACTGTTTTCATAGCAAAACTGTCTTAACTCTTTCAAATCTACTTAAAGATCTTAATTAGATATTTCCTGTAGGTTCAATAAAAAACATTCACCGCCAAAACCGCACAAGAGTTCCTTTTGTAACGAAGGCGAGAACTAACGGCATTAAGTCCGCCTCTGTACATTTGTGTGCTTAAAGTATTCAATAAATAAATAAATAAACTAAGGAATGATTTTTGAAAATTCATCTCATATATAGAAAGAAAGAACTCCTTCTTTCATTCTTTCTATATATGAGTATTATTATAGGGGTTAAATAAGGGACGAAAGTTTGTTCGACATTTTCCTAATGTGAAAGCCAATTGAGCGCACGGCTTGAATAACTATAACATTACTTATACTAATCGTTATAATCCATCAAAACCTTCTGATGTGGATAATCGAAGCGACAAAAATCTAGTTTTATACAGTAAATCAATTTGTGCTGCTGACGCCAGTGGCCCTCCACAACAATTGGATTTTTATGATTGGACCAAATTGTATGAAACTGATTTCCATCGAAATGTAATCGAATATGATAAATTACTCTTTGGAAATCAAATTCAATTAGCAAGTAATGCTAATTTTATATACCAATGAAATAGTAGTTTCAATATTCAATTACCCATTATGAGAATCAACAAAATAAGTTAATATATTAAGGACTACTTGCACGTTCATGGGTAATCCTAAATACCTCGGAGTTAACAACTCAGGGATAATCAAATAATTAATCTCGTGCCACCAAGAGTTAGAGGTAAACCTAGAGTTAAACTTTTAAATATTTAATTATGTGGGAGAGTTAAGTCGCTAAACTCTGGGTTAGAGTAAGTAGATATGTCAAAATAAGACGTTAGATAATTTATTTTGTATTTTATACCAGCCGACCAGACAGACGCTGTCCTGTCCAAATTTCAATAATTCATACAAAAAAGGACGTTCAGACTTTCCAGAATTTTCGAATTTTCCCGGAAATGTTTAAATTTTTCTTTTTCTAAGAATTTGAGAAACCTCTGACTATTACGAACATTTTAAAAGAAAAAATAGCGAAATCGGTCCAGACGTTCTCAATCAAATCAAATCAAAAGTCATTTATTCAAACTAGGCTGAAAATCAGCACTTTTCGAACGTCAAAATTACATAAGACAGTCCGCCAAAAATGCCCGCCCTTCACCACTTCCTAGTGCTTTAGCTGGGAAAAAGAAGTGGTGGAACAAACTCCCCAGCAGCACATCTGTCTGTTTAGTTATATAAACTTGATTCTATACAAATCGTATGCAAAGTAATTAACATTACGAAACACAAAACATTAGTTTAATTTACACACTTGCCATATATTAGCTAGCACACGCCAATATACCAACAAAACAATGAACAAACTACTCAAGCAGATAAAAAATTACAACATAAAAAAAACGTAAATAGAACTTAATACCTAAATAATAGCCTCCAGGCATAAAGGGCGTGCCCACTTACATAAGGCTATTGCTGTAACTCGAAGTGAGAAATGATAAACTAGCCCCATCGAAGTAAAATAAGTAAACAATTACTAATAACAATTAAAACCATGATTAGCAAGACGACCAGTCACCACAAGCAGCACCCGTTCACGAGCATAACGCAAATATCAGCCATCACCCCCCTCGCCATATTGGAGGGAGGCAGTGACGCAGTTACCAACGAACACCATTTAATTTTTATTATACAAGGTGTTTTTTTATATCCCATAACTCTAGGGTATGAATGAGACCATATCAAAGAATCAATTTGCATATGAATTGTTTTTCATTCATCTTTTTTTTTGTTTTCATTTTTCATACAAAAAAATCGACAGTCACGATTATTAATAATATTTTTTTTTTTATTTTATTTATTTATTTTATTTATGTAAAAAACTTTTACGTGAAAAATGACAACGTCGCATTTTCTTAGCTTTAAATATGAATGATTGCTTTGAATGAAAATTAATTGCTTGTATTTATCAATGAAACTTAGATATCGAAACACATCGACAGTCTGGTGTCAGTATTATGATATGTTCGAAACTATGCATTTTTGGACCACATATGCTAGTACTTTTTGTATTATTTTTACTTATATAATATAACTCCAGAGTTATGGGATATAAAAAAAACAAGTTGTATAAGTAGATTGTTCGACGTTATAGTAAGTGAATATTTGATGTTATATCAGCAAGCATGAACTCATATAAAAATAAATACAAATTGTGAAAAATTTAAAACATATTTTTCCTTATCTGGCGTTTTCGTCAATCAATCAAAAATTGAAATCAAAAGTCATTTATTCAAACTAGGCTGAGAATCAGCACTTTTCGAACGTCAAAGTTACATAAGACAGTCCCCCAAAAACGCCCGCCCTAAACTGCTTTAGCTGGGAAGAAGAAGTGGCGCAACAAACTCTCCAGCAGAAATTAACTAAATTTCCATGGAAACCACATACAAAACGATTAAAATGAAATGTCAAGTTATAAAATTCAAAGACAAGAGAGTATTACGTATCGTAATGTAGTGACAAAGAGGGTTTGTGTACAAGTTCCGTTCATTGTTCGTTCATTCAGTTTTGATCGGATTACATAATCGGGCACAGACATTGCAATTCTAATTTATGTCTCCTCGATTGAACTGTAATGTTCCCAACTCAAAAAACACAAATGTCAGGTTAACTAACTTTTTTTTTTGTTGGGTGGGAATTCATCAAATAACTTCTCCCGCTCTGGGCGAAGTGGGAGGGTGTGTCAGACTCTTACTGACTAAAATCCACCCGTATTCCTTCCGTTGCCTGTGTTGCCGGGGCCTCAGTAATCATTTAGTATCTTCCCGCGACCCCGGCAGGCATCGGCCCTAGTGGACCCCTACACTTGTGCTGACGACATCTCTTTGAGGCGCGCGTGGAATACAACGCACCGTCGACCCGGGCCTGGTCCTTACCGGATGGTGAGCTACCCATTGCTCACCGTCCGCAAGCGCGAGTTAAGTGTGGTAAGCCTACTACAATTAGCTTTGTCAGCAGTATAGCTTCCGCCAAACCTTGAGAGTAAGTAATTGTAATGTAGAACATGGTCGTCACGTAGCGATTGTCATAACTTAGCTATAAGTACCTTGTACCTTTAGGATTAAGACATTATTATCTTCACTGTCATTCTGTCAGTAAAATAAAGTTATTTTTATAAAACTCTCCGACTGTCGTTTACTTAATTGGCGCAGCCGGTAGGATCTCTGTAGTCACTCAGTATAGTATAAAATTCTACAAAGCTGCTGTGACGTCTGTTCCAACAGTTTAACAGGGATCGCCGAACAAATAAATTTATTGAGCAACTTCATCGAGAGGCTGACGCTGAGTGTGGTGATAATAGTCCAAGGAGGAGATGGGAGTAACTTCGGGACTGTGAGTAGAACTTTTTCACTATCCTTTCTGTTTTCCTTTACGTGTACCTCTTTGATTAGATATATGTGTTTGTGTTATTAGGGGTCAGACAATACCTGGGTAACATACATATTTTATTGCGATAAAACTTTTGTGATAGAATAAATACGTAGATATAGTTAGTTTAGTACATTTTTATTACGATACAAGTCTCGTGATAAAGCAGTTAGGTAGGCATAATTGTTTAGTACCTACAGTCTATTACGATACAATTTTCGTATTAAACTGTGTCACTAAGTAGGTATTTTCCTGGTGTGTAGCATTTTGGGTTTCAATAACAATGGATCAGATCGTACCAATTCCGTCAGCAATGACTAGCATTATTCCGGAATTTAGTGGCGATGCTAGACAGCTCCCACTATTCATAAAAAAATGCGAATATATATTAACTAAGTTTCGAGGAGGAGATGCTCAGAACGAATACTTATATCACGTCGTAACAAGTAAGCTTTCGGATAAAGCCGCGAACCTAGTAGGAGAGCGGGATCAAATAAATAATTGGGACGAACTAAAAGATTTGTTAGTGCAACATTTTGGGGATCCTAGGACCGAAGAATGTTTAGTGTTGGAATTGGAATCCTTAAAAATGAACCAAAATGAAAGTTATTTAGATTTTTGCCATAGGATACAAAACATACGTAGTATTCTTATTGCAAAAACCAATGAAACGATAAGCAATGTCGACGTACGTCAAGCCAAACAGCATATTTATACTAATTCATCGCTGAATGTTTTCTTATATAATTTACCAGCGTATTTAGTTAGGCTAGTACGATTGAGAGATGTAACGACTTTGGAGGATGCCCTAAGGGTTGTTCTAGAAGAGCAAAACTTCCAAACAGTTTATGATCTGAAAAATAGCAGAAATAAGCCGTCAAGGAAATTTACGGAAAACCATAATAACAACTTCCAAAGACTACATAACTCACAAACAAGAGAGGCAAATCCGAATGCATCTAGTAGTTCACAAAATGCCGTAAACCAGTCAGGTTCACAAAACGCATCGTTTCAATTAAGGAATTCGCATTTTGCACAAAATCGAATTCCGTTACAGACTAGGTCAACTGCAAGGACGCCGAGTCAGCATGATCGGCGATGGACGTCGGCACATAATGCACCGTTTGCAAATACAGGTGCAAACACCGATGTTACTATGCGGACTGCGAGTTCTAGACGTGTTAATTACACAAACAATGATTCATACGATAATAATCAGTTTGCGTTTGAAAGGGAACTACAACCAAGTACTTCAGACGAGCCTGTATGTGCGGAAAATTTTCATCTAAGGGCCTCGAACAGAGAGAACATATAGTTTTAAAGTGTACTAGTTTTCGTTCTTTGCCATATATTATAATTCCTGAGTTAGGTAATGCAGTTTTTATGTTAGACTCTGGCAGCACTAGATCTTTTATCGGATCGAGTATAGCGAAGCAATACTTTAGAAATAATATATATAATGAGCGTTTTAATGTTGTTAGCACACATGGTATTAGCGAACATACACACGTTATTTGTACACAATTGCCTAAAATTTTTAAATGTCCAGAGGATCATAAGTTTTATCTTTACGATGTGGATAGTAACTACGATGGTTTGATAGGAAGTAATCTAATGAAACAATTAGGCGCGAAGATTGACTACGAAACGTCAATGTTGTGCACAAAAACAACGAACATACCTTTTGTCTATTCGTCAACATTTACGTATGTTCTGCCAGCACGTTGTGAAGTAAAAGTTAACCTTCCAGTTGATTTAACTTATGGCGCGGCCATTTTGGATTATAAAGAATTAACCGATGGAATAAGGATGCCTTGTGCTTTAGTAAACTGCGTTAATGGGTTTGCATATACGGTTATTCAAAATTGTAAAAACAAAGAAATGATCCTTAAGGTCACTAGTCCATTTAAGGTAGAACAATGTAATGATAGCGAATTAGTAGTAAATAACCTAAGCGAAAGGGATGGACTGGATGAATTGTTATTAAAAAATCTTAACAAATTACGACTAAACCACATGAATGAGGAAGAAAGGAACATGGTATGGAATATTTGTGAGGAATATAAGGATATTTTTTATTGTGAGGATATACCGTTGTCTTTTACGAATGATGTCAAGCATAAGATTAGAACTACGAACGAAGATCCAATTAATGTCAAAGCATATAGGTTACCGCCAGCCCAAACAGAGGAAATTAGGCGTCAAGTTGATAAGATGTTAAGTGACGATGTAATCCGAGAATCAAACTCTCCTTGGAATGCACCTGTTCATTTAGTTCCAAAAAAGTTAGACGCGTCGGGCCAACAGAAATGGAGAATGGTAGTGGATTATAGACGATTAAACGATATAACCATAGACGATAAATACCCTTTGCCAAATATCAATGACCTTTTTGATAAGTTGGGAAAGAGTAAGTATTTTTCAACTTTGGACCTCGCCTCTGGTTATCATCAATTACAAATTCAAGAAGAGGATAGGCAGAAAACTGCATTTACAACACCATTTGGGCTGTATGAATTTAACAGAATGCCGTTTGGTTTAAAAACAGCGCCTGCTACTTTCCAACGAGCAATGGACAGTGTACTTAGAGGGTTGCAAGGGTTACATTGCCTTGTATATTTAGATGACGTAATCATATTTTCGACAAGCCTACAGGAACACGTCGTTAAGCTCAAAGCAATTTTTGAACGATTTAGAAAAACAAATCTAAAAGTTCAACTAGATAAGTCCGAGTTTCTAAGAAAAGAAGTTATATACCTAGGACATACAATTACAAAAGATGGCCTTAAGCCTAATAATGATAAGATAGAAGCTATCCTAAAATATCCAATACCTAAAACAGTCAC
Organism: Atethmia centrago; assembly: GCA_905333075.3. Taxonomy (NCBI): domain Eukaryota; kingdom Metazoa; phylum Arthropoda; class Insecta; order Lepidoptera; family Noctuidae; genus Atethmia; species Atethmia centrago. The sequence goes on from HG995374.1 coordinate 29,564,379, forward strand.
GGAGATAAAAAGTTTCTTGGGTCTGATAGGATATTATAGAAAATTTATCAAGGATTTCTCTAAAATAACGGGACCTCTTACAGCATGTCTAAAGAAAGGAAAAAGTATAGTAATAGATGACGTATATAGAAAAAGTTTCGAAACATGTAAAGAATTACTAACAAATGCACCTTTACTGCAATTTCCCGACTTCAACAAGCCTTTTATTCTTACAACTGACGCATCGAATTTCGCTGTTGGCGCTGTTTTGTCTCAAGGCAACATAGGCTCAGATAAACCAATTGCGTTTGCTAGCAGGAAACTAAGTGATACAGAGTCTAGATATAGCACAATCGAGAAAGAGTTATTGGCCATAATATGGGCGGTCAAATACTTCAGACCCTATTTATATGGTAGAAAGTTTATTATTTATACCGACCATAGACCATTAGCCTGGCTGAATTCGTTAAAGGAACCAAATAGCAAGTTAACTAGGTGGAGATTACGGTTAGAGGACTACAATTTTGATATCCATTATAAAAAGGGTCAACAAAATACAAATGCGGATGCCTTATCAGGCATCAAAATTAATGTCACAAATGATTGTGAGTCGATGATTGTAAATGTCGATGAAAACGAAAGAAACTTGCAGGAGCATTTAGACGAGGTGACTAACGAGATTATAAAACTTGGTAAAAAGGAACCAGAATTAGAGACTATCGAAATATCAGATTCTGAAAGTGACGCTGCTACAGCTAATTCTATATCCAATAGAGAGCATGAAGGTATACCTATCCTCAAAGAAGCGATAGACACTAAGCCTAGGCAAATTCACATTTTTACTTGGTTTAAAGACAGCTTGGCTGTAAAAGACATTTCTAATGACAAACAAAAAATTTTGGAAGTTCATTTACCTACGAATAACCAGGATTTAGTAAAGGATTTCCTTAAGGAATATATAGACTACAAGCATAAATATTTCATATATTTTGAGGATCCCGCCCATAGGAAAATTTTTGTCAACGTTATTATTTCACTCTATAAAAAGGGAACCCAACAATTTGTTGAATGTACTGAAAGAGTGGTGAACGTTACAGATGAGGATGAGCAAAAGAATTTAGTTTTAAAATATCACCAGGGTAAAACCTGTCATAGGGGTATTAGGGAGACAGTAATTAAATTAAAAAGATCGTACTGGTGGAGTAAGATGCAGGAAACAGTTACTGCCATCATTAATGCCTGTGAGGAATGTAAAAAAATGAAATATGACAGGAAACCCCTGAAACCATTTATACAGTTAACACAGACTCCAGATGGCCCATTACAAGAAGTCTTTATTGATCTGTTATACATCGAAAAGAACCAATATCTGACAGTGGTGGACGCATTTAGTAAGTTAGGACAAGCTATTTACATACCTAACAAAAGTACACCAGAGGTAGTAAGAGCCTTAATTAAATACTTTAGTATGTATGGAACACCCAAGAAGATAAGTAGTGATTCAGGCACAGAATTTAATAACGAACTGCTCAAAGAAATGTTGAACCTTCACAAAATAGATCAGCATATTGGAACACCCAATAATCCCAATTCAATGGCGATGGTAGAGCGTTTTCATTCAACAATAATAGAAATATATAGGTTAGCAAAATACGAGCAAAGTAACTTAGATGCTACATCCGTAATGACATACGCGATCATGGGATATAATAACACAATTCATAGTGCCACAAATTTCACACCTTTTGAGGTAGTTTTTGGACAAACAGAGTCAGGGAATATTTTTGATATCGATAGGAATAAAAACTTAATGCAGAAAATTTTACAAGACCATCGTAAAAGACTGAAAATTCTTTACGAACACTTGAGTAGCCAGATGATTGGACATAAAAGTTTAGTTAGGGAAAAGAAAGGAGGAGAAGAGAATATACCAAGTGTAGTAGATGGGGACACAATTTTTATGAAAAATACTAGGACTAGAAAAGCTAAAGAGTTGCCTCGTTTTGAAAAAGCAATCGTCATGGGAAATGTCGACAGGAACATAGTCCCAGTTAAGCTTAAAAATAGACGTACGAGAGTAGCATTAAAAAACGTAAAACGTCCTTCACAGATGGTGGTCGATACTTCTCGCCCTAGTGGATCAAGGGACAACTTTGAACATCCAGAAAATCGATCAGAATCCCGGGATAGTTCCGATCAGGATTGGGACGGCTCTGATGAAGAATAACCACTGGGACATCATAAAAACAATAGATTTAAATTCTCTAGCCCTACAATTAGAGAATAATATACAAGAATATAATAAGTTAAAAATTATTTGTAATAGTAATAGCGAGATATATAGGGAACTTATAGGATTAACCGTACAGATAGATTCTCTGTTAGAATTAACTAAGGACAGGTTACAGCAGATTTTACCGTCAAGAAGAACAAAAAGAGGTATTTTGAATCCATTGGGTTCTCTTGTTAAAGTAATAACAGGTAATTTAGATAACGAGGACGCTAGGAAGTATGATTTAGAGATAAGTAATCTAGGAAAAAGGGAACATTCCGTTGAACGAAGGGTATCATTAATGCAAAGGGCTTTTGATAAATTGCTTAATGTTTCAGACGATATCAATTTCAATACTAGACATCTAAATCTAAAAATTAAACAATTTCAGTCTCTTGTTCAAAATCAAACTAAGTACTCCAATTTGATTTCAATCATGAATAGTATGCACCAAATATTAAATAATTTTCGTACTATTTATACTATCATCTATGAACTAGAAACAGCCATTGCCTTTAGCAAAATACATATATTACATCAATCTATAATTAACTCTACGGAACTATTTAATATTTTGAAGGTAATCAAAACGCACCATACCTTAGTTTATCCGTTAGATATTCATAACCTAGTTAAGTTAGAGGGAAGTATAAAAATTAAGGGGTTTATAGATAGTAGTAAAATAGTTTTTATTTTGGAAGTTCCACTAGTAGACAGTAACACATATATCTATTATAAAGTTATCCCTGTTCCAATTTTTAACCCTACCACAAAAAAACCCTATGTCATTATTCCGAAATATCCTTACCTACTGGTGAAAAAGTCGAAATACAGGCCTGTAGTCGACAGCTGCGAAGAAATAGATGTCCTCACATACCTTTGCTCCGAGGACAACGTTCTTCAGTACACAGAGGAAACATGCGTCGAGCAACTTATGTTACTAAAACATAATTTCACGGATTGTCAGCAACACCAGGTAAAAATAGAAGAAACCAAGATACAACCCATATCCGAAAGTCACTGGTTGGTATATGCAGAAAAAAGTATCCAGACAACGGAACATTGTGACGATGAAACCAGGAAATACACCTTGCAAGGTACATACATCTTAGTACCAAGTCAGCACTGCACACTGCAGATCGCTGACATCTCCATTACAACGCCAACGAATAGTAGCACAGTCTCCTTCAGCCTGCCAACAGCACAGATGCCCGAACTTCGACGTGACGTCAGCCCACCGGCGAAGCAAATGGATCTTAGAGGGGTGGACTTAGGTGACATCAAGGACCTAGTGAACCGAGCAAAGTACAGTGAAAGTGTTAGTGATTTCGAGTCATATTATGTACGTGTAACAAGTGACAATATCAGTGTATGGACCCTAAGTAGTTACGTCATAATCCTAGTTTCTGTTATAGGTTTCATTATATATAGATGGGACTTATGTAAAATTTGTAAAAGAAATTCCCTAAAGACCACACAGTTGCCTTTAGATAATTTCTCTCTTGGGGAGGGAGGAGTTAAGTGTGGTAACCCTACTACAATTAGCTTTGTCAGCAGTATAGCTTCCGCCAAACCTTGAGAGTAAGTAATTGTAATGTAGAACATGGTCGTCACGTAGCGATTGTCATAACTTAGCTATAAGTACCTTGTACCTTTAGGATTAAGACATTATTATCTTCATTGTCATTCTGTCAGTAAAATAAAGTTATTTTTATAAAACTCTCCGACTGTCGTTTACTTAATTCGCGCGCCTACGGTGGCCGGAAATCCACCTGGGATTCCCGACGCCCAGGGCGTCTCCTGCGGTTGCTAGGGGCGAGAGGGCGCGAAATTTGCTTTTCCCTCAACCGTCTCGCGTCCTTCTTCGCGTCATATTGCTCACCATCCGGCTTGCGGACGGTAAGCAATGGGTAGCTAATGTAACCCTAGACTGCAACCATTACAGATCCTTCTAATTCTGTACTATCTAAGTCTTCTACAGCATTCAAAACATCATACTCTTATCTCTCTAACTAAAATTAATTTATAAAACTTACTACCTCAGTAATGTTATTATCAAGACTTTATCTCCAACTGCATAAAATAAACACATCAGAATATAAGCGGGAGATATTCAAATTCTTCACACAGTACATTCACCAAGTAATTAAGACGCTGACAACACCTAAACCGCGGTCACTATCAGATTGCATAGAAAAGAAAGAGAAGCGCGATGACACAACGCTCGTAATTTATTGCAAAATATGAAGTAATTATCTATTTACTCAAAACTCAGTTGAGTAATCGAAAATAAAAAACAACCAAGTTCTGCATTAAAATAAGTTCTTGTTATTAATTAAATATGTAATGTATGTTGATATTTAATACAGATATTTTGGATTAGAACTCAAGGTAAGAGGTTAGTTTAACGTTAGTTTGTATCGAGATTATTTTCTCAAAGCATGTTTTGGTAACAACCAAGTTCTGGGAAATATGTTCAAAATTAACATATATTTTTCCGCTACCATAAACTATACAGATTTGGCAATTATTTTTCTTAAACGAAGCTTATTTTAGTCAATTGGGTCTTGTCAGCGCCTTAAATGAATATAGATTCATACAGAATTTAATTACAATTGCAAAATCCACGTGGACTTGAAAGTTAGTATTCCTAGATTCAGCTTTAATTTGCACGTATAATTTTACATGCAGAGAATATTACAGAAGGCCGGCTCCATACAACGAGCGTGTACGCAAACAGGCGCACGCAAATATAGACGCGTGTACAGTGGCGGATTTGCAGTCTTGGCCGCCCTAGGCCCCCAGGCCATGTTGTATTTATCAGCCGCCCCTTTCTCAGCACCCATCATATATACTACATAGGTAATGAATTTTAATTAATGCCAACTTTCATCGACGTCGATTCAGTAGTTAACTTTAATATCTGCTAGTTCCCGTGCTATATTTTCCGAGCTTTTAGGGATAATTGCACATTTAAAATGGTTTTAGGTTTTATTTATAACTACAGGTTTATTCTCATACAAGATAGACATAATAAGTGTTTTACAATGTGTTACAAAATTCATCGGCACTTTTTTTTTTTTTTTTTTTTGGGTGGGAAATCATCAAATAACTTCTCCCGCTCTGGGCGGAGCGGGAGGGTGTGTCAGACTCTTACTGACTAAAACCCACCCGTATTCCTTCCTGTTGCCTGTGTTGCGGGGGCCTCGGTGACCCATAAGTACCTTCCCGCGACCCCGGCAGGCATCGGCCCTAGTGGACCCCTACTTTTGTGCTGACGACATCTCTTTGAGGCGCGCGTGGAATACGACGCGCCGTCGACCCGGGCCTGGTCCTTACCGGACGGTGAGCTACCCATTGCTCACCGTCCGCAAGCCCGCGCCTACGGTGGCCGGAAATCCGCCCGGGATTCCCGACGCCCTGGGCGTCTCCTGCGGCGGCTAGGGGCGAGAGGGCGCGAAACTTGCCTTTCCCTCAACCGTCCCGCCTCCTCCTTTGCGAGCATTACTGCTTCGCAGAAGGAGGTGACGGCTGCCCATGCCCTCTCGCTCCGTACCATGGCCTGAACCAGGGCCGGACGCGAGAGGTCTCTGCCGCCGATCGCCTCCACGAGGACACGGCGGTGCTCTGCCCAAGCCGGGCAGACCTCCACCGTATGCTCCACCGTGTCCTCCAGGCGATCCACACAGTGGTGACACCCGGACGTTTCCTTCCGCCTTATCCGACACAGGAACCTCCCGAAGCTGCCGTGTCCGGTGAGAACCTGCGTCACGCGGAAGGTGACGTCGTGGTGATTCGTCGGCACTTAAGCGCATCAAAATCATTAATGAAATCCTCTCAATGCAATTTCCTTAAAAAACAGCTTCTATGAAGATTGAGATACGATCAGGAAGACTGCTAGCGTGATTTACAAGAAATCAGAAACGAATAGTAGTTAGACCTCAGATGAAGACATTGGAAACAGCAACGTGCAACACAGCATAGCAGTGACACAGAAAAGAGTCGAGAAAGCAACTGGACCTGAGCCAACCTGGCAGCGACGTTGTTAAAAGATGCCCTCCCATAGATAAATTACCCGTCTCTCCACTATTCCATTGCTTGCTCAAGGATGCATATCCGGTAGGCTCTAATAATCCTTCCTATCCTAAGGGCACGTCTTCCTGACCATTACCGCGCCCCCCGGTCTACTCTTTGATATGCAATGGTCTCTGTAGTCCCATGAAACTCGAGGCTCCAGGGACTAGTGCGAATCCTTGGGTTCATTCGAGCAATCGAGTCTGGTTTAACCACGCTGGTCGGTGCATTTCATTCATTCACGATTGGCCGCCCCTAATATCTGACCGCCCTAGGCCCGGGCCTACTGGGCCTTAGGGCAAATCCTCCACTGCGCGTGTACGTATGTACAGTGGCTGAACTGTCATTTGAACCAATTCGACCTAGCCCCTTGTCCGGAGCCCATCAGACTATCTCAAACAAATGGCAGTCGCAAGTGCGGTTGCACTTGCTGTACCTACGTGAAGGTTGTCCTATGTTCATGTGTGCATGTGTTTTCTCTCGTTGGAAGGAGTTAACCTTTTGTATTATTGTGAGGTACATTATGGTAGCAATTCGTTCCTGTTGTGGAACTAGGATCACACGTTCTAACGCTTGGATTAAACCTAGGAGCGATGTTGAGTCGCAAATGTGATTTATTGGCGACTTCTCTACGAGTTTTGGCGTTGGTTTTGCAGTGGGTTGCTTAGATTTCGAGTTTGTGTTTCCTAGGATGATTTAGTGGCGATAAATTAACGAATTATAATATTTCAGTTAGAAAATAATAAAAGACCACTTATCTTCATTGATACTTTGTGACCTAGACTTCAGACAGTTCATTACAGAACCGGTATTTAAGTGTAATTTTAAAAGTTTTGATTGGATTTAGTAATTCTTAAGCCTTGATGAGTAAAAGGATAGACATTGTAATCCAGGAGATATCACATTTTGCACTAATGTATACCTCCTACATCGAACATCTGGACTGATGACTCCAAGATCTGGACCAAGCAGAATAAAGAACGTTATCACTATTAGAGTAGGTCACACTACTTACGTAGTACAATCAATTTAGAAAACGAAGCATCGATATTTCAGTTTGGTACCATTTATCAATAACAGCTTGTATCATTAATTTGATGAGGGATCAACTGGCTCGGATTATCCAATTACTTAATTCCTAAAGTGTATTAGTAATACGTAGGTAGGTATATATACCTACTAGGTAGGTAGATAAAAATAAATTATTATCTACACTCAAGATAAAACAAAGGCGCTTTTCGTATCCGTCCGTGTGGCCGCTTAGATCTCCTAAACTAAATTATGGTGAAAACTGCATGTTTTCACCATAATTTAGAACATTTAATTCCGGAAGGTTTATGTGTATAATTACATTAATATTTAACTTATATTAGAGCACAGAAATGTCGAATTTTCAACATGTCGCCATTTCCGAACAAAGCAGGAGCGGGTCGTTAGTTTTATATGATCTAGTTTTACAGCATAATCAACCTATAATGATCCCACTGCTGGGACACAGGCCTCCTTTCTGTGAGAGGGAGTGGGCCGTAATCCACCACGCGGGCCCAGTGCGGGTTGGTAGATGTCACATGTCTTCGAGTTTTTGGTTCTAGGACATGCCGGTTTCCTCAAGATGTTTTCCTTCACCGTTTTGAGAGCAGTGGTGATGAAATAATTTAGACAAAGTAAAGCGTCTGTCTGAGTTCGAACCTACGAACTACAACTCGTAAACTAAGCCATTACTACTGGGTCACCACTGCTCTGTCATCTAGGTTTATCTAATAATAATTATCTCAGGCCACAGTAACGTCGTAATCGCCCAAAAGCATATTTTCCCCCACAAAAGTCCTTTTCATCCTACATCTCACAAATTATTACCTATTATGGTTACATTTTCCATTATTTCTAACTGTATCGTTATTATAGAAACGAAGATTAATTCACTGTTGTAAACGAAATTGTGGGCAATTAAATGTAACAAATGAACCATTTTGCTTTAATTGGTTATCATTGGGTTCAATTCTTCGCTTTTGTTAAGATTCAATGCTTAGTCAATACTGCGATAAATCAATATGCGAGGAGAAAGAAGAGAGTGGGTGTTCACATTTAGAGACAATTAAGATTGAGCACACCGACTTTTTAGGGTTCTTAATCAACAAGCAACCTTTATAGTTTCGCCATGTCCATCCGTCTGTCCCTGCTTTAGCTCAGAGACTCTTTGTACTAGAAAGCAGTAATTTGGCATGGGTATACGTACTAATCACGCTGATAAAGTGGTAAAAATAAAATCTTGAAAAACGCCCTTACCCTTATTTATTTTAGCACTTTGTCGGCTTGATTAATATGTATACCTATGCCATTACAGCTTTCTAGTACTAAGCGTCTCTGAGCTACAGCGGGGACAGACAGACTGACAGACCGATATAGCGAAACTATAAAGGTTCCTTGTTTACTACGAAAACCTAAAAAGAAGGTTATAAAACCTATGAGGTTTAAACCTTAAGGCGCTGACAAGACCCAATTGACCAAAATAGGCTTCTCTTAAGAAAGAAAATTGCCAAATCTGTATAGTTTGTGGTAGCGGAAAAAATATATGTTAATTATGAACATATTTCCCAGAACTTGGTTGTCACCAAATACGTTTTGAAAAAAAAATCTCGATACAAACTAACGTTAAACTAACCTCTTACCTTGAGTTCTAATCCAAAATATCTGTATTAAATATCAACATACATTACGTATTTAATTAATAACAAGTACGTCTTATTCTAATGCAGAACTTGGTTGTTTTTTATTTTCGATTACTCAACTCAATTCTGAGTAAATAGATAATTACTTCATATTTTGCAATAAATTACAAGCGTTTTGTCGTCGCGCTTCTCTTTCTTTTCTATGCAATCTGACAGTGACCGCGGTTTAGGTGTTGTCAGTGTCTTAACATACATTTAAAATATGTTCATTGGTATTGCGCTCATCTTACTCCTCATGCATCATTCGCCATTTTTTCGGAAAACACTCCTATTTACTGAAGAGTTTACTTATTTTTATATGTTGGAGTGGCCACCATCACCCGTCAAAATCAGGTGCCTTAAATGATTTCCTCAAAAACTGTTTTACATAAACAGTGATTGAGGCAAACAATCCGCCCGTTTTACCAAAAGTAAAAAGAGGCACGTCATTCACAATTTCGGTTTATTTAACCGTCATTGGCAATTTCTTGGTGAAAATGTAAACTTATTTACATTTTTCTTTCCTTACCGCTTTTAGGGTGAAAGGAAAATAAATTATGTCGGCTTCTTGACATAATCTGTAAAGGTCAATGGGTGGCTGTTATTTTTGTTGTTCCTGTAGTGTTATTCTCTGAGGGACTGTTTTATAATGGCAAGATAGGTCCTGTCTTCTAATATTATGTATGACATTTTTTTCTGCAAGATAACTTAACCGGACTTAGTGAAACGCATAATATCCCTTTGAAATCCGAACGGTGTCGAGGTGTGAATAAGCAATGATACACTTAAAAAAAAAGAGTTAATTTATTGAATTGGGTGCGGTCTTTTGAGTTCCTACTGTCAATTGTTTGTTGTTGTTTGAACAAGTTTTTAATAAAAATGTTGCAACTGTTGTGTCATGTGCCATGTTTGCTTTAAGGCGTGTACGCACGAACGAACAAAGAACATGGAACACTTTGTTCGCATGTGCAGAACACTATAATGAACATCAAATACCATGCTCGTCAAAAATGTTCGCGGCTTTTCTATGTGAACGGTGTTTGGAGAATATGGTGTTCGTGTTCGGTTTGCTAATTTACGTCCACACGTACAAACCAAACGTTCCGTGTTCGATATTCGTGTACACCATGTTTTGTTCATCGGTGCGTACACGCTTTTACGCGTTGTATTGAAACAGTTTTAACTATACACAGCCAACCATCGATCGTGGTGCAGATCCTTAGGGATAGGCAATCAATCTATCACTATTTGCGAGCAATTACGATATTTAATCTAGATGGACACGCGTTGTGTGTTAGTCTATAACTCTGTCGATTTAACAGCTTTCGGGGATACGACACATGTGAATTATTTGGGGTTATGGTCAATAGCATTAGGCTGTTTACGGTCGCTGTATATTAATAGTTGTGAGGGTCAAACCTTATTATAGCCTCATGTTCATGTTATAGCATTACAAAATTGCTTATGACTCTCTTTCTGTGAAATGGAGGTTATAAGTACTATCTGTACATCAGTATTTTTGATCTTTTAATAGATTCAAGTATGTCTACATCTATAAAAATATAAATATCACACAAATACGTCTTGAATGTACATGTTAAAAAGCATTTCCCTTTGGTTTGTTGGCGTTTACAAATCTTAAGTCTTTTTAAGCCATCAGTCTTATCTAGCACAAACGAACCGCATTGCTTCTAGCTATCTACTTCATAAAGAAAAATCTCAAACAATAACAAACTTACTCCATACACTCTTTGTAACGATAACAGGAACACAAAATACTTGGTACACACGGCATACCTACATAATTCCAGGGAGTGTGGAACCGGCAAGAGATGTCGTGCGGTGTCCCACAGGGATCGGTCCTGGGGCCGCATCTGTGGGACATCGGATACGACTGGGTGCTGCGCGCCGACCTCCCTAGCGGCGTCAGTGTAGTGTGCTACGCTGACGACACGTTGGTCCTGGCGCAGGGGAGGTCGCACCAGGCGGCGGCCGAATTAGCGGCACGCGGGGTTGCGACAATCGTCGAAAGGATCCGGCAATTGGGACTCGAGGTGGCCCTGCACAAGTCCGAGGCCATGTGTTTTCATGGTCCTCGGAACGCGCCACCGTTGGGGTCCCAAATAACGGTAGGAGGGGTTTCTATCGGCGTCGAGTCGACGATGAAGTACCTGGGACTCGTCCTCGACAGCCGGTGGAACTTCGTGGAACATTTCCGACGTTTGGCTCCCAAACTGGAGTGGGCGGGCGCTGCATTGAAGCGTCTCCTGCCCAATCTAGGGGGTCCAAACGCCTCCTGCCGGAGGCTCTACGCGGGGGTCGTGCGGTCCATGGCCCTCTACGGGGCTCCTGTATGGGCGCGCTCTCTGGCGCTACGGCCAGCCCGCCGGTTGAGCGCGGCCCAAAGGGTCATGGCCATCCGGATGGTCCGGGGATACCGCACGGTCTCCTGTGAGGCAGCGAGCCTCCTTGCCAGATTGCCGCCATGGGATCTGAAGGCAAAAGTCCTCGCGCACGTATGGGAGTGGCGCGAGGAGGCGAAACGCCGGGGCGTAAGTCCGTTACCGCGAGAAATCGTGGCACAGCGGACGGAGCTCCGGTGGGACCTCATGGCGTCATGGAAAGTACGGTTGTCGCAACCCAGTGCTGGGCACGCCACGATTGCGGCGATAAGTCCCCTCTTTGAGGAGTGGCTGGAGAGGCGCCACGGCGTCCTCACCTTCCGCCTGACGCAGGTCCTCACTGGACACGGCAGCTTCGGGAGGTTCCTGTGTCGGATAAGGCGGGAGGAAACGTCCGGGTATCACCACTGTGTGGATCGCCCGGAGGACACGGTGGAGCATACGGTGGAGGTCTGCCCGGCTTGGGCAGAGCACCGCCGTGTCCTCGTGGAGGCGATCGGCGGCAGAGACCTCTCGCGTCCGGCCCTGGTTCAGGCCATGGTACGGAGCGAGAGGGCATGGGCAGCCGTCACCTCCTTCTGCGAAGCAGTAATGCTCGCGAAGGAGGAGGCGGGACGGTTGAGGGAAAGGCACGTTTCGCGCCCTCTCGCCCCTAGCCGCCGCAGGAGACGCCCTGGGCGTCGGGAATCTCGGGCGGATTTCCAGCCACCGTAGGCGCGGGCTTGCGGAAGGTAAGCAATGGGTAGCTCACCGTCTGGTAAGGACCAGGCCCGGGTCGACGGCGCGTCGTATTTCACGCGCGCCTCAAAGAGATGTTGTCAGCACAAAAGTAGGGGTCCACTAGGGCCGATGCCTGCCGGGGTCGCGGGAAGGTACTTATGGGTCACCGAGGCCCCCGCAACACAGGCAACAGGAAGGAATACGGGTGGGTTTTAGTCAGTAAGAGTCTGACACACCCTCCCGCTCCGCCCAGAGCGGGAGAAGTTATTTGATGATTTCCCACCCTCAAAAAAAAAAAAAAAACCTACATAATTACCAGTATAACCTGGTCACGCATTGTATGTTTTTCCGCACAATGCGAGGTCAACTCACACTGGAAATTTATAGCTTGACGTGTACTGTAAAATATTCACGATATATATCTAAAAGCCGCGTGTTTCCACATCAGTCACTTCACAGACTCTTCAACGTATTGGCATCCCCCACTCTTCAGTACAAGTATTTGAAATGCTTCTAAAGTATAGATGTGTAGAGGTAGGTTACTTTGAGTTTTGACTTGTAAAGGAGGTGATGTTATGAAATGTGTTGTATGGATAACTTAGTGAAGTTGATGCGTTTTGAAATGGTGCGCTTAGAAGTCTTAGATAGATCCAAATTCGCGGTATAAATTGAGTGTTACTCACTGGCAACCAGTTTAACTTTGTTGGGTACAATCAATGCTGATCCATTCACCAAAACTTTTTTTATAAACCCATGCTACAAATTGTAAACTAATAAATACAAGAAAAGATCTCATAAAATAATATTACGAAAGTAAATTACGAATTTAATCGACCCTCGGTGTCAAACTAATCAGCACGTTTGGCTCAAGCCCATAAAGACTCCACGGGACTCTGTGTTAAATGTCATTTTTAGTTCATTGTCAGTCAGTAGGGGTCCTAACGAATTGTGTCCAAAATTTACGACCGTTTTCCAACTGAGATTTAGATGTGTGTTCCTTTGCATTCGTGTCGCGGATAAGCTTGATTTGTGATTTCGAAATTGCTGTAGCTAAAGTAATAAATACTTTAGCTATGAGATTGTTTTGGGGGAATAGTAATGAGAGGTTTTTATTTATTGTTTTTAGTTACTCTGTTGAATTCATAATTGTCTATAGTGAAGCTAAAATTCATAACCATGACGATGCCTGTTTTTGTTTTGGCTGCTCTTAATTTAAAATGACTGAGTATCATTTTAATCTAAGAGCAGCAATATACCTTGCTAGTAGCTATTACTGAATACTGGAATAATCTATGTTCAGAGTACGAGACCACTTGCTTATTAAAAATATTATGTCATCGATATCAAAAAAGAGAATGAAAAGAGCTTATAGAATGCTTATTTTTAGGGTTCCGTAGTAAACAAGGAACCTTTATAGTTTCGCCCCATGTCCGTCTCTCTGTCTGTCTGTCCCCGCTGAAGCTCAGAGACGATCAGTACTAGAACGCTATAATTTGGCATAGGTGACAAAGTGCTAAAATAAAATCGTGAAATTTATTCTTTGTTGTACCTCCCTTGCATGAGTTGCACGTAATATGGGTATTATATTTTTTTTCACGTCTTTCCCATGGTGTGGGGCATCGTTGGATAGGCCGTTCAAAAATATAGTGGGTCTGTGAACACCACTTTTCGATTCTAGGATCCGTTTGCGTAATATTAAGTGCTAATTTTCGTTAATCAAATATCCGCCCCCCCCCCCCCCCCTACCAGCTAAATGATTGTTTATGGAGATATGAACAAATTCATGGCAGTAGCGCATACAATGAAATTAAAAGCAAAACTATCACAGCTAAGTGGGCTTTACAAAAGAAATAGTCGACCAACTTAAATTTGCAGTTGGAGTTGGTTTGACCATGGCATATATCAATGTATGGGAGAGCATGTTTTTTAACTACAATGTTAAGTTTGTTTTTGGGATAAATTCATACCAACTTCCCAACTACGGAACCCTTCATTGTGCGTGATCCGACACGCACTTGGCCGGTTTTCTGCTGAACTTTCAGAATTCTATTATATTTTCTTTTATTATGGCCTCAGGGGATTTTGTAAAAGCCTGTCACGGCTGCGTTATGATCAGATGCTTCAAATTAATAGGAAAATAGTTGAAATAAGTAGAGGACTCAAAGGACGGCTAATAGCTTTTGCGAGAGTATAATTTGACGCTTATAGACTCAAATAGACCTGATCCACTCTTATTTTATAGTTTCCACTAGCGTCAACAACGTACCAATATATATTATTTTTAATGAGAATTGAATGAAATTATATTTCTATATTCGACCATTTTTGCTAAAAATGGTCATTTGTGTACCTATACCTATATATAATATGACAATGATTATTAATATTATGGTCTGTCTAGGTCTGCCCAATGCCTATATCATTAATGGTGTTACTTAGTTTACAAAGAAGTTGTAAATGACAATCATTTACATTTTCTGTGACGTATCATTTACAGTTTAGCATCTTCTGAGCATCTTTTTCAGATTCATTAAATAAAAAACCTTCCAGCATTCTCCCAAAGTTCATTCACTTATAAAGCATTACAATTCTGACGCCTTGCCAACTCTTCACAGATTTTATCAGAATTAAAACTAACGCAATCTCAAGACGTATTTTCACCCCGAAATTTTTGAACACAAAAGATTAACGACTTGTTTTCTTGAACCACTAAGAAGACAAATAGCGCTATAGCATTAAGTACATTAAGAATGGCTAACCAAGCAAGAATTTCAAGTAAACTATAAACAAGTTAAGTGGTTTCTTGATCAAAGTATCGTAATACGACTTTATGAAATAAAATACACCATATTTTATTTTAAAAGACGTCTTGATTAAATTTGTTACCAAAAGCATACTGTTAAAATCAGCCGCCAGCTGATTTGTCAGATATTCCACATTTTGATCGGAATGATACGAACATGCAGGATACTGTAATGACAAATCAATTCTTCGAAATAGAGCAGCAGTCAATTACACATTCCTAGTAAGTCTTAGTCACTTCGTTTTGAAAATAAAACTTGTTTTAGGCTGCTCCTATTTCATCCTCCTTCCCATGTTAGAAATGCCAAGAAAATCTGGATATTATAACGATGATATTTGTTGTAAATTTTTGCTTCGATTCGTTTCAACAATGATACTGTATCCAATACCAGGTATGCTGCTATTAATCCCACAACAGAAAAGGGCTTCAATAGGCATCGACTTTTTTCCTTATGTTGCAAAATTTCTGCTATACGATTTTTTTTTCCGCCTCATGTGATTTTACGGATTCGTGAACCTCCCGTAATAACTAAGTTACATCACTCTTGTTGCCAATATCGATAGGGATATTGGGTTCTTATTTCGGTTACATATCGATTCATACTGAGCTTTCATAATATCTCTACGATGTAGATGAAAATAAAATATTTACTTTTTAATAGTATAGGTTTTTTCATGGATTTGGAATTTTTTTACTGGATTTGTTTAAATTTTCTTTGATTTATGCATATATTTATGTAGATGGCTCTAAACCTATTACCCAGAATAATAAATCATGTTACAACATCCTCGAAAAATTAATAATATTTTGGTACCTCAGACAATACCCAGGGGAAGAACTCGAGTGTTCTATTCTTAGTTAGGCCACTACGTGGCCAAAATACATTTATGGTATATATATTATATACGGCTAAAGTACGGTCTTAGTTCCACCATGTCCCGAGAGATTACTATATGCCTCCGGTTATGCAAAGTTGAGTTTATACTCTAATCCCTCAGAGCCTTGACATAGTAAAGCCAATCCCTTATATTGACACCAGGTAGCAACAGTGTATGTGCTGCTTATAACTTTTAATTGGATAATTGGCCGTTCTCGGTATCACTCTGGGTTTATTCTTGGGATCATGAGTTAAAAATCAAAATCAAAAGTCATTTATTCAAACTAGGCTGAAAATCAGCACTTTTCGAACGTCAAAGTTACATAAGACAGTCCCCCAAAAATGCCCGCCCGTCACCACTTCCTAGTGCTTTAGCTGGGAAGAAGAAGTGGTGGAACAAACTACCCAGCAGCACGTCTGTCTGTTTAGTTATATAAACTTGATCCTATACAAATCGTATGCAAAGTAATTAACATTACGAAACACAAAACATTGGATTAAATTACACACTTGCCATACGTTAGCTAGCACGCGCCAGTATACCAACAAAACAATGAACAAACTGTACTCAAGCAGATAAAAATTACAACATAAAAAACCTAAATAAAAGCCTCCAAGCATAAAGGGCGTGCCCGCTTACATAAGGCAATTGCTGTAGCTCGAAGTGAGAAATAATAAACTAGCCCCATCGAAGTAAAATAAGTAAACAATTACTAATAACAATTAAAACCATGATCAGCAAGACGACCAGTCACCACAAGCAGCACCCGTTCACGAGCATAACGCAAAGATCAGCCATCACCCCCTCGCCATATTGGAGGGAAGGAGGCAACCCGACCCCTGGCGCTACCGCAGGCAGTGACATCTAAGGGAGCATGACGAGCTTGCTGCCGGTTGCTCAGGCAAGAATAGTATAATCAATAGTCGAGGACGCTAGCTAACCACTTATTGCAATACAACTCATAAAACACACATTGTAATGAGTAGATTATGTCACTAATAAATTAAAAATTTAACTAAATTAAATTATATTGACTTATACAGTCAAATAAAAAAATAATCAATTATATGAACTCATATAACCTGTCAGTAGGTAAGCTAATTCTGGAGAAAGAACATAAACATTGTCTTGAGTTAATCACAGCGACCAACTATTCTTATCGTTTAAGTAGTCATCGATAGAATAGTATGCCTTTGAACAAAGGGTGGATTTTACTTTAGTTTTAAACGCATTAAAAGGCAGTTCTAGCAAAGAAGAGGGCAGCATGTTATAAAAAGTTATACCAAGCCCAAAAAATTTGTTATGTACCTTATGAAGCCGGTGAAATGGAGCTCGTAATTTGTCCTTATTTCTGGTGTTAATATTGTGAATATCACTATTTTTAGTGTATGAGTGTATATTTTGCCTAATATATAAGATGTTGGCGAAGATGAATTGTGATGCCACCGTGAGAATACCAACATCTTTAATTTCACTGTTAACATTTGCTTGTTTTGGAAAAGGCAATTTATAACTATTATTTTACAAAAGACATCCTGCGGTACTACACCTCACATAATCATGAAATATCTACACTGTAGTGTAATAAGAATTGACCCAGAATTAAAAAAAATACTTAAACAAAATCTCAAAGGATGGCACCACGAATGTTTATCAAACAATGTTTATGCTTCAACGTGAAACGCAAAAAAGGGAAGTTCCAACGACTATTTAAATCATAATACACGTATCGTATGAATCAGACCGGTTTTGTTCACTTCAATGGCTGACAACACAAAGGGACCGCCAACGTTTGAGCTTTTCTCAACTTTTGCCAGTAGAAATCCCTATTGATGTAGTGATTCCTCTTGAATTTTTCAAGTCGAAAAATATGCGGGTATTTTGCTTAGAGTGATTATTGGGGTAATCGCTAAAGCTTTTGATAGTATTAATTATCTGTAGGATGGAATAAAGGAGACTTTAGTTGGAAAAGACTTGGTATTACTTTGATGATTAAGAATATTTTTTACGTAATAACTAATATTTCTTATATTTTTGATCCTTCTATATCTTTGTCATCGAAGGTAAGGTAAATTTATTTTTTGTAACTTACCATTCCTGTAATGCAATTACATTACAACAGAACGTTTATTAAAACCCTTTTTTTTTCATCATCAAACAACTTTTCCCGCTCTGGGCGGAGCGGGAGGGTGTCTCGGACTCTTACTGTCTAAAACCCATCCGTATTCCTTCCGTTGCCTGGTGTTGCCAGGGACCTCGGTAACCCTTTTGGACTGCCACGCGACCCCAGCAGGCATTGGCCCTAGTGGACCCCTACACTTGTGCTGACGACATCTCTTTGAGACGCCCGTGGAATACAATGCGCCATCGACCCCGGCCTGGTCCTTACTGGACGGTGAGCTACCCATTGCCCACCGTCCACAAACCCGCGCCTACGGTGGCTGGAAATCCGCCCGGGATTCCCGACGCCCAGGGCGTCTCCTGCGGCGACTAGGAGAGAGAGGGCGCGAAATTCACCATTCCCTCAACCATCCCGCCTCCTCCTTCGCAAGCATTACTGCTTCGCAGAAGGAGGTGACGGCTACCCATACCCTCTCGCTCCGTACCATGGCCTGAACCAGGGCAGGACGCGAGAAATCTCTGCCACCGATCGCCTCCACGAGGACACGGTGGTGCTCAGCCCAAACCGGGCAGACCTCCACCGCATGCTCCACCATGTCCTCCGGGCGATCCACACAGTGGTGACAACCGGCCGTTTCTTCCCGCCTTATCCGACATAGGAACCTCCCAAAGCTGCCGTGTCCGGTAAGGACCTGCGTCAGGTGGAAGTTAGAGACGCCGTGACGCCTCTCTAGCCACTCCTCAAAGAGGGGCTTATCGCTGCAATTGTGGCGTGCCCAGCACTGGGTTGCGACAATCGTACTCTCCATGTCGCCATGAGATCCCGCCGGAGCTCCGTCCGCTGTGCCGTGATTTCTCGCGGCAGCGGAGTTACGCCCCGGCGTTTCACCTCCCCGCGCCACTCCCATACGTGCGCAAGGACTTTTTCCTCCAGATCCCATGGCGGCAATCCAGCAATTCAGGTTCGCTGCTTCAGAGGACACCATGCGGTATCCCTGGACCAGCCGGATGGACATGACCCTTTGGGCTGCGCTCAACCGGCGGGCTGGCCGCAGCGCCAGAGAACGCGCCCACACAGGAGCCCCGTAAAGGGCCAAGGACCGCACGACCCCCGCGTAGAGCCTCCGGCAGGAGGCGTTTGGACCCCCTAGATTGGGCAGGAGCCGCTTCAAGGCAGCCCCTGCCCGCTCCACTTTGGGAGCCAAACGTTGGAAATGCTCCAAACCCTTAAGGTAGCGTTTACTAGCATGGAACGATATAAAGTTAACTCACCCATCATCACCTACACTCTTACTCTCCTTGATACACACCCACACATACTCACCCCCAACACTTTTGCCACCAGAATTTAGTTTTACTTTAGTTTTTAATTTTCAATTTTATTTTACTTTTGTTATTATTGATTTGTAATAGTGTTTTACTGTGTATAGCCTGTATGTTTATTTAATACAGTAGGTCATAAGTAAGTTGACCGATAGAGGGTAGGCCTGGTGATCTGTAATACAGCTTTTACCTACAACAGACACGTCTCTTTAAGTGTTACCTTGACTTTTTGCTGTGTTTGTGGTTATGAGAGAACAATAAAGAATATTGTTCATTTCATACAGTCATAGGTCATAAGTAAGTTGACCGATAGAGGGTAGGCCTGGTGATCTGTAATACAGGTTTTACCTACAACAGACATCAGTCTCTATTAAGTGTTACCTTGACTTTGTGCTGTGTTTGTGATTATTAAAGAACAATAAAGAATATATTAATGCTCCAAATCTATTATATTTTCATAAGCTCTATTCACACCTTTAAATTAATTTCTTTTCTTAACAACATAAACATACATATTACTTTCTTTATCTTTGTCGCCGAAATTACTTTCCTCCTTATCTGCTAACTTAATATCCTTTTTTCGTTTAGCTGCTGTGTGAAATTTAATTTTGTATGCTTGTTTACTTATTCAATTACTCTCAACTATTCCTAGTGGGTATAGTGTCGCATTGTCAACCCTTATCAGCAGAATACGTGTTAAGTTAAAAGAAGACTGCGGGTTGGTAAAATGTTTGAATTTGTATTTTTAGGATTACTGAAGACTGCCTCGTTGGTCTAGTGGTTGCAAGCGCTACTGCTGAGCATGAGCTAATGGGTTCGATTCCCGGGTCGGACAAAGTGTTATTGGGTTTTTATATCTGGAATTTCTCAGTAACAGCCTGGAGTCTGGATTTGTGCCCGGTTGATGGCAATAGGCTCGCCCCCTATTACATGAAACTTAAAAATATAACTGGCGAAATGTGGGTGTACTACAGGTACACCTCTGCCCCACCTTTTGGAGAAACAAGGCCTGATGTTATGTTTTAATCATTGTGACAAAATATTTGGTTGTATCATTTTCATCATTGTCATCATATTTTGATTTAAAAACTACAATTTTACTACAGATTAGTACCTATTCGTCGCAAATTAACAGGCTGCAAATTGCAAGAAACGTAAGAAATATTTCAGCTATTATGTAGCGCGCTGTGTGAAGAATAAAAATTTATTTCATTTCTTACAAACTATACATCAGAAAGTTTTACTCGCCCCCACTCTCGTTTTAAACATCTCTTAGGTTTCATCCCTTGCAAAGTAGGCTGAGACACAAAAACAGAGTGTATAATACTAGTGTGCCGAATAATATTACGGAGTCCTAGAGCGGTGCTTCTACCAATTGTAAAAGCCGTTTGTTTTTCCGACCTTCTTACTAAAGGGTCATCTCGAGATCAAATTGAATGCTTTAAGTTGTAATTTGTAGGCAGTAGCTGGGGGGGCTAAATTATAGTTTTAGGTAATGAAAAACTGGGCTCTTGAGAGGTGTTGAGAGTGTCTGTCTGGTGAGGTTAATATTTTTGTTAGAAGATGGCAGCCATTCAGAAAATGTCTAGTTAGAAAATGTTTAAATAATACAAGAACAATATTTACAAAATTTTAGTAACAATCACCATTTTAAAATCGTAAAAATCCTTACACAAACCTACACACAAATCAGCTGAATTACATAACATGCTTGCAATGGAAATGCCTTTAATTTTCACAAATCTAGGAGTAATGGACTATGAATTTCCTTCAATGTCCTTCTGGTTGTTATTTAGTGTTACGTAATTAGAGAACTGATTCGTCACTTACGGGATATAAGAGTTATACCTTTTTTTTTTCTTAATGTCTCGCTCTTCTCTATAGAGATCAATTATCAGAGATGAATTATCACAAAGATTTTAATAAAGTATTAAAATGTCACGGACGATAAATTGAAAGTATGCACTATAGCAGATTCCTGGCGCCTTAAGAGTCTCGAATGAAATTCTGCTAATTAATTTATAATACAGTTAACATTCAAGTTTCACTGTGAACGCTGGCAATTACTTTTATTTAATATTCGTGTTAGTTTTCATAACAGTTTCAGTCAACAGAAGTTTTAGCGTTTATTAACTTCTTTCATTTTAAAAGCACACAAGCACTAGAGTAAAACTATTGTGAAAACATTTTTTCTGCACTAGTTAATGCTAAAAACATATATATAGCTGGATACTAGGGGAATTCATAACAGTGGATGGCGTAGAAAAGACGTGTTATTAGTACGTGGTTGAATTCTGTTTTGTATTTAAGGAATATATATATATATATTTTATTATTTATGTATAGACAGGAAAATACAAACAGATACGACAACATTTTAATCTTATTTCTTAAGAAATTCCTTCTCTGTTGTAGGATATGTTTTCGATTCCAGCGGCCGTTGCTTCCAATCTGCCCATTGATACATTAAAAACACTTTTCTGAGCACCGCAGATGATGGCGGGGCTTATTTTTAGAAAGAGTATAAAATCATCTGATTCATCATAAGAAATGAGACCAAACAAATACCCATCACTAATCCCTTTCGAAAATCTAATAATGTAAAATCACTCATAAAACCTACAATGTAAGTAAAACTGAATGGCCTACGTTTTGTATTGTATGCCACATTGAATATTGCGGTTTCAGCTCAATATTATTGTACTAGTGAGTTATATTAAAACTCTTTTGTTGGCCCCATCACAATAGCCCGCCAGTGTACACTACGACTAGTTCGGAGTTTTATTAATTTTACCATGCTGTTTTGTTTTTATTGTAGTAAGACTCGTTAGACTCTGTCTTAGCATTGCATATTTCTTTATTAAATTATTAAGATTCCTTGGAGAAAACTTCGTATTTATTTGTTATTTTATTTGTATTGCTTTACATAAAACTCAGGAAAGTCATAAGCAAAATGGATTGTAGGTCAGCTACTAGTATTTTTGAGAAACACTCTGCCAAAAGACGACGATTTACGAAAGTGCATAATAACAGTTCTAGAGCAATAGTAAACCATTTCCTGTACACAACATAGCTTTTAGGTATTAATGTGGAAGGAATAATGTGGTCAGAGGCTGAAAACGACAGTTTAATTTTAGACTCTATCATTCTTGTAATAAACCATGTTCTTGTCCAACTGTCCTTATTCGTAACATACTAACATGATGCATCTGTGTCAAACTGCTGAAAAGATTACCTGCCACCAAACACATAAATGTTCATGCATTTCCTATTCCCAAATCACATTCGGGCACACGCCGCAACAAATGGGAAATTTTGACACATCATGAATCATCGATATCTAAAAACTAGATGCGGTACCACATATTTTCTAAACAAATAGTTATACTTAGAAACGTACGAATAGGTATTTAGGTTTCACCGTTTTTTGCTGTGGACAATATGTAACAGCGTTATGTGAGCTTATTTTAAAGTAAAAAAATGTCGACGTGGCATTGAAATTATTCATTATCATTATTTCAGCTGAAAGGCGTCCACAGCTGGATATAGGCATCCCCCAAGCGTTGCCACATCGAAATATTTGATAACACAAAACTGTTTATACTACGAGAGGGTGTTAGTTTATTTTTTATTTTATTAGACATTATTGTCCCACTACTGGACAAAGGCCTCCCTACTCTCTTTCCACCGCTCTCTGTCCAGAGCTGCCAAGGACCAATCATTACACTATTCAACAAAGTAAAAAAAAATACCAATGGTTTCACAATATGTAATTATGATTCGCGCGACCTTAAAACTTTTTGAAATATATAAATAATCCAAAGGTTGTCTGTAAAAGATCGCTTTTAGCGATAAGACCGCCCATTGTGTCACCCCTTGTAAAATTTCAACATTTGTATCTGTAATTTTTATGGTGTACATAATAAAGAGTATTCTATTCTATTCTATTCTATTCTAAATAAAATGTAACATGACATCAAGTTTAATAGTGAAATGCATTCATTGATTTTACTTACAAATTATATGAAGTAGTGACATAAATTGTTATTCTACATTAAAATACTTTTTTTTGGAATCATTGGCTTTCCTTTTATAGTCAGTAGTGGCAGTATACCTCTGGAGGCTCCAACAGTAGTCTGCAAGCATGGCTGGCTCCCATCTACCCAGATAACGCTTCTCATAATCTACATAAATTGCAATTTCTTGATGAAATCTTTCATCTTGCTCATCACTTACTAAATCCATGTTATCCGGAAAGAAACTTAAATGCGAGTGCAAGAAATGGATTCTCAACGAAATATTGTATCCTATTTTGTGGTACGCATCCAGCATAAGTTTAATTTTTTTAGGAGTGAATTGACCAAAAACATTAATTAAAACACGCGGCATTTTCTAGATTAATGAGTAATCTAAGCGTTGATGACTGTGTTTATGTCTTTTGTACACATCAATCATATAATTTTATATCAACGCTCGAACAAGTTTTGCGGAAAGTAAACAAAGAAAGATTTCCGTTATTTATGTTTTGGGTCGTGATATCTAAATATAAATGTGTTCTGCTGTTTACTAAGTTTACCTAATACGAATCACCACTCGGGATATCGTTGATTTTTTTGGTGATAAAGGAGTCCATCCCATCCCGCTATGTCCGACTTGGCCTGCTACGAAGTCGTTTGTCTTTAAGCGGGACTCACTGGGTCGTACGTTTGGCCCATTGCTCGTCTGACATGCGGCAGATGTGTCCAGCTCAATTTCATTTAAGCGTGGCAGCTTTCCGTTTGACATCAGTTATTTTACTGATGGAACGGATTATTGTATTCATAACCCGGTCCACAAGTTTAATACCCAGACTACTTCGTTCCATAGCTCTTTGGTAAACCTCAAGCGTGGACCTCTGCTGAATTGTCAAAGACCATGTTTGAGATACATGAGGATGGGAAAAATAAACATGTCGATGAGTCTTCTCTTGAGGGATAAAGGAAGATCGCCCTTCATAAGATCTGTCAAGGCCCAATAGCTCTTCCCGGCATTTTAGGAGCGTCTAACAACTTCTTTTTTCTATCTTGCCTGGAAAGAGAATATTCAACGACATAAGTACATAACACAAACCCAAGAAAACTGCTCGACCCGGGAATCGAAACCAAGACCTGCTCAGCAGTAACACTAGCGATTGCGACCACTAGACCAACGAGACTGTCATAAAAAATAAAAAAAAAAAACAAAAAACGACAAAAAATCGACGAAAAATCGACGTCGAAAAATACGACATTTAAAGTGAATGAGATTCAGTTCGTGCTATGAGAAACTACAATAGGTACTTACTAATAGTTATATCGTCAGGTAGTACTGTCTAGCAGAGAAGCGACATTCGCTTTATTAAACCACTCTCTAGCTGAACCAAGAACAAAAAATGTCGCGTAGATATAGCTGGTAAACGAGAACTGACACTTAAAGTTAAGCTACAGAAAAGGGGTTAACTGTAAGTTGTATAGCCTTGTTTAACTAGATGAGCGACGTGTTCATGAAACAAAGTGTCCCATATAAAGAATTTAAGTCCATGTTATTCTAGAGTAGTGGGTTTATCCATTAGGAATTTCCCAGTAGCAGCCTGGAGTCTGAATTTGTGCCTGGTTGATGGTAATAGGCTCGCTCCATGTTAAGACTCTTGCAGACTGGGGCGATATCGCAGGCGCGACAGGCAGCAATATGTCTGTTGCGCCCGTGATATCGCCCCAGTATGCACGAGCCATTACTTGGCAAATGTAGGTGTAGGTACTATAGGTACACCTTTGCCTAACCCATCGGTAAATACAAGCGTGAAGTATATATGTATGATACAGAAATGCTATAAATAATGAAAGAGAAATAATAAAAACATAACCTAATTCTTCTTTATATTTCTGAAGTATTTTTTACTCTACTTCTATATTATTCAAAAAAATAATGTTTATGTACGAACATTTAAAAGAAAGGGTTATATTTTCACGATTACAATCGTAAACCTTATGGATATTTGGGTTACGGTAGATTTTTCTGCTCAATTTAACACGTCTTATAGCTGTTCTCAGAACATTACACCCGCTATTTATTATGTGGGTAATGTTCAAGATTTTCGATGGTTGTTTTAATATTATTAATGGTTTGAAAATAAATATTTATATTTGTTTACTACTGAAACTATTAGATCAATTCAAAACGTAGGAGGTAATCCCAATCCTATTTGTAACTAATATTATAAATGCGAAAGTAAGTTTGTTTGTTTGTTTGTTACGGTTTCACCCTTTTGTTTTGCGTGGGAAATCATCAAATAACTTCTCCCGCTCTGGGCGGAGCGGGAGGGTTTGTCAGACTCTTACTGACTAAAACCCACCCGTATTCCATCCGTTGCCTGTGTTGCCAGGGGCCTTGGTAACCCCTTTGAACTTCCACGCGTCCCCGGCACGCTTTCACGCTAAAATGGCTGATTGGATTTGGATGAAATTTAACACATGGGTATACCATGATCATAGGATTAGGAAATAGGATACTTTTTATCCCGATATTCTCACGGGATCGAGACTTATTGGTGTGAAACCGCGAGGCGCAGCTAGTATTACATAAATGTACTTCTCCTACAAGAGGAAAAATAATCTATTTATGGTACGTAAATCGAAAATCTTACCTTTGAAGAAGAAAAAACTTCTTTTACTTACAGGAAACATACATAAGCAGCTTAAGTATCTCGAAAATACTTATGAAGGAAAAATGACAACCAAAAAATACGTTTTCAATTATTTAATGATACAGCATTTTGTTAAATATTAGAGACAGGACACCATCAAGTTTTGCCATCAGATCTTTTTTTAAAGCTTTTATTAAAAGTTAACCCCTTATCATAAGAATCTACCTGCCATAATAGTCGTGCAAAATCCAATAGATCATCTCATTTATGATCTCACATTCCAAGACCTTCGAGTGCATCTACATCTTCAAAATCTTCGGGATCGTCAGAGATGCTACGGTCAGCTTTGTTACTCAAAAAATACCACCGAATCGAATGTGCCGACCCGAACAAGTATTAAACACCCCTGACCGAGTTCCTCAGTCTGTTGTTGACGAGTAGGCGCTGACAAGAGGCAAATAACCAAAGTAGGCTAGTCTTAAGAAAAAAAAATGCTGTATCTGTATAGTTTGTGGTAGCGTAATTAAGAACATATTTCTCAGAAGTTGGTTGTTCACAAAACAGGTTTTGAAAAAAAAAAATCTCGATACAAATTAACGGTAAACGAACCCTTTACCTTGAGTTCCAATCCAAAATATCTGTATTAAATATCAACGTACGTTTCGTATTTAATTACTAACAAGAACGTCTTATTTGAATGCAGAACTTGGTTGTTTTTTATTTTTTATTATCTTCTCAACTCAATTTTGAGTAAATAGATAATTGCTTCATAATTATTTTGCAATAAATTACAAGCTATGCAGTCTGACAGTGACCTCGGTTTACCTGTTGTCAGTGTCTTAATTTATTTGTGGTCGGCGCAACATGTCCCTTTCTTCCATACTTCTCTTTTAGTTGTCATCTCGGTAGTCACCCCCTTTCTAGCCATGTCATCTTTCACACAGTCCATCCATCGTTTCGTTGGTCTTCCCCTACTCTTATAGCCATCGACATGCATACTCAAGACTTTCCTCACGACATTTTCCTCATTCCTCCGCATCACATGCCGCCATGACAACTGATTTCCGTACAACTTTTTAGTCACCGACTTCCTCATATGTACTCATTTCTTATTCTATCCATTCGTGTCATACCACACATCCCTCTCGCATTGTCATCTCAGCTGCATGCTCTCAATTGCCTTTCATTCATCCCTTTTGTGGTCCGACATTCTGATCCATACAAGACCATTCTTACCATTGTTTTATATATCTTCTACATATCTAACTTTATGCTTAACCGGCCGATCTTCTTCGCCATCGCTTTGCACTTATTTTAACGCAACTTTTCTTTTATAAAGAATCTTTGTGAAGTCAGCTGTTATTAGATTTGTTATGCATTCTGCTTGGAATGTATATACTTTCTTATTATTAAGGATATTCTTTTGTAGGTTTCGTGGGTCATAAATCATCGCCTTATTCTTAAAGTAGATTCGGTAATAGTCAAGATTTATGATTTTAGTTTTACGTTCATTTTTCTTTGAACTGTTTCAGTTCATATTAAAATGGCCAGGCAGATTTTTGACTGCCCGTTGGTCTCGTGGTAGCAAGCGCTACTGCTGAACGTGGGTCCTGGGTTCGATTCCCAGGTCGGGCAAAGTGTTATTGGGTTTTCCATTAAGAATTTCTCAATAACTAGAGAAATATGTTGGTGCGATTATTGTTACCTCACAAATGTAATGTCTGTTTTGTTCAGCGAATGTACTAACAATTTGGGAGTAAATCGACAGTTTAATTGAACCGATCAATCTATTCGAATTAATCTATTGTGTCAATGCAACCGACTCTAAGCAGCTGCTATGAGTATTGGAAAATAATTGTAGCTGTGTTGTTGAAAAAATATGTTATACTGCTTCATCATCCATTGTTAGAACGGTCTTCGATAAAATTCTGATCTCCACGGGAAAGTATGCACTTCAGAAATTATCGTCTAATTTCGGAAATAAGAACGCGCTATGATGCGATCTAATATAGAGCTGTTGCTTGCCTTTTTTGTATTACAATGACTACAAAATTATGCATTATCAACTCTATATAATACGAGTGAACTTTTAAGTAACATTTGTGACGATCTGCGACCGGAGTTGGTAACCTGACAGAGAAACAGGAGCTTTGCCTCTATGGGGGTATTCTGTGGCGTGACGTTCATGCTAATTCCGAAACTACCGAAACGCATACTTTGTCTTGTTTAACTGTACGTAAGACGACTGTTTTTGTTTGTGAAGTCTTTAAGAAAGTAATTTCTTCTGAGTGGAAACTTGTCAAGAGATTTTAGCTGGAGGATGCAGCTGAATATCAGTACGTTACATGGAGCGACTGCCTATCTGACCTCCACAACCCAGATACTGGGTAACACGCACGATACCCCTTTCCTCACTCAAACTTTTCAACACTCAAAGTTTGACTCATTGTCAAACTTTTGGACTTATGACTTCCCGTAACAACTGTCCAAGATCTACAAATGACAGCCGGGACCAACTGCTTAACGTGTTTTTCGAGGCACGTAGGGGTCTCGATATGTACCTAATGTATAGTAACCCATCCGCGAACCGACCGCGGCAAGCATAGCTTAACCTTCGATTGACCTGTGCGGCTGTTATTACCAGTGATAGGAATAGGTAGTTCCTATTTGCCTAAACTTCGAAGAACAGAGACAAGAAACGGAGACTTCCTTAGGACTAACTTTTTTTCCGAGACATCTGTCCCGAAATTTCGAGACAACACATAAATACATTTAAAAAAATGTTATTTGGAATAAGTAATTCGTCTATATTTACCTATAGTTTGCGACTAGATATATCATAATAAATAACATACACAGTCGTTACAACCATAAAATTTTCTGAATTTTTTTTTGGAGAACATTTTGTAAATCACTTGTTGATCGTAATACACAATGAATCACAATGTTTGAATAAGAAGCCGTACACGTTTCGAAGTAAATATCTTCTTTCTAGCTCACTCTCGGCTACGTTTAATGAGATTTCTAAAGTTCAAGTGTAAAAAAGGCATTATATGTAACACATAATATGATTTCAGTGTCCATGGAGTTTCTTGCACGTTCTTCTCCATAGAGACCTACTATTTGGAACGTGCAATTTAGCTTCACTTTTCTTGGACTGACCGACATTTGACTATTCAAAAGTGCCCGTAAATGGTCTATTTGAAATAAATGCTTTGATTTTGATTTTATCGGTATTTAAAATAAATAAATAATTCATTTATTTGCCAGAATGTAGGTATACAAAGTGGTATGATCTTAATATTAATGAGGTCCCTTTACATTCTACCGTTATACATGATGTGCAAATATTTAGTTACAAATGAAAATACAAATACCTTTTTTTCTTTCATCTTAATGAAATATATTTCTAAAGTATATTTAAAAATGTGCATGATATTAAAATAATTGCGTAATAATGGTATCACATTATCACATTTTACGGCAGCGCGTTTCGTTATCTATTCTTAGAAATTACAAAAGGTAACCGCCATGGTCGCATACCTGTGCGGCGCGGGGAGGGTCTACATACCCCCTCCCCCCCTACTCCTTACCGCCCTGCGTGCGCGCAGGTTACCCTTCACTTCAATCCTGTACTTCGGTTTGTTAAGTGCGCATCTTCCTGTATTGTTTTTGTGAATATTGTTTTTCACCCTCGCTCGTTTTTTGGTTCATTGGATCTTCTTAATACGACTACTTTGGCTTGAATTTATGGATTACGATTTGCTACAATAACATTGTTCCTGTCCGTCTACATCAAATAATACGGTAAGTCAACATTTATTACTTCTAAATGTTTTGGCTAAAGTTATTTATTTTATTTCTTGTAGGGAAACAAACAGTAAGTTAGATATAAAGAAGAACATTAATGTATATATTATTTTATCTTAAACTAGCAATTTGACAGTCTAGATTGATATGCAATTGTATGAACTTGATATTTTTTAGTGGAGTTTTTAAGATAATTATTGTGTATGAAACGTAGTTAAAGAAAAAAAACATACGCATTTAACTTTTGGTTCAAATATAAAAGTGAACTTCAATACTACCAAGCATAGTAATGTTATATCTTTGGTGTCATAAAGAATTGCTAAGGTGGACGAATTCTATCAAAATATATTATTTTTCTGGCCGGTTCTTTTAATATTTGAACCAAAAAGGAATATGTCTTTTGCGCATTGACTAAAATGCGAAAAAAAAATTTCAATAACAATGATGTTACGCGTGTTCATATTATCTAACCGTTTTTCTTTATTAGAGCGTAAAATGAAAGAATAAAATCTTTAAATCGATACAATCGATGCACCTAGCTGGAATGCGCGCACCTCTCCCGCTTTCCTTTCCACCTCCCTGTATCGTTATTCCTTTTGAGGCATGGAAAACTTAAAATTTTATTTTATTTTAGGTACTTGCCATCGTACATCTTTTTGGAGACCAGTAAGATTGGAGATGGCGAACAAGCCTAAGAAAGCAACAGTACAAAGTTGGATTGGACTTCATCCTGAATTATATTACGACCCGGCCAGTAATTTGATTTACTGTTCTAAGTGCGAGAGCAGTATAACAGCTAAACTTAGTAGTGTCAAGAGGCACGTTAAAGGTCCGAAACACAAAGGGACAAGTAAAAAACCAAATGAAGAATTTTATTTGGACCTAGTACATTTTCTCATATTATGTAATATACCTTGGATTCAAGTAAACAACCCCGCTTTCAAAAAATTCTTCCATAAATATATTTGCTGCAATTGTACAAATCGACAAAAGCTTCCTGAGCAATCATTGCTGAGAAAAGTTTATTTAGATAAGATTTTTAAAACTAAAATTGACTCGATTTATGAACAAATTGCAAATCAAAAGATGTGGGTATCTTTAGACGAGACAACTGATTTTTTAGGCAGATACATGGTACATTTACTTGTAAAACCTTTAAATGCGATCACACAAAAACCATTTTTAGTTGCTTGCAAAGTACTAGAAATTGTTAATGGGAGCACAATTGCCCAATTTGTAATAGACTGCTTTGAAAATATGTGGTGCGATTTGTATGAATCCAAAGTAGGAGACGTTGCTGTATTATGCACTGATAGTGTAGCATATATGCTAAAAGCGGGACGTGTGCTGAAAAATTATTTGCCCGACATGATACACGTCACTTGCTTAGCACATGCACTGAATCTCGTGGCAGAAAAAATACGATACGAATACTCAGATGTAGATGAATTAATTTAAAAGCGTAAAAAAAATTTTTTTAAAATCACCTAATAGAGTGCGCTTGTTAAAAAATACCTTTCCCCACATGCCGCTTCCTCCAGAACCCGTTATTACAAGATGGGGTACTTGGTTGGAGGTAGTGTCATATTATGCAAAATATTATGATCAAATTAAAACAATTGTAAATCTTTTAAGAAGTTCCGACGCGCTATCTATTAGGTGTGCCAAAAATGTTCTTCAAAAGGAAAACTTGAAATTGGACTTGGACTACATTGAGGAATATTTTAAAGATATACAAATTGGATTAAAGAAATTACAAAAATCGAATTTAACTCTAACGGAATCCTTTGAAATATTTGATCACGTGAGAACACAGTTCTGTTAGCTGGTGTTCATCTGAGCTTATAAAAAATAAACTCGTAAATGTCATGGACAGAAATCCCGGTTTAGATAAAATTAGAGACATATGTGAAGCGATAACAGCAGGAAAGGATGAGCGATCATACTATATGTACGCGCCTTTAACCTCAGTTGATGTTGAAAGGTCATTTTCAACTTATAAATGGATTCTTAACATAAAAAAAAATCGCCTGACAGTTGAAAATATAGAAAAAATTATGATTGTGTATTTTAACTTAGATGACTCATCTGACAAAGAAAATTTCGGTTCTGATACTGAACTTGACGAATCGAATCACGATGATTAAATTAAAATCGTTCTTTATTTTTTATGGTATTTGTAACACAAATAAAGATTTTCAAATTCTTAGCAATTTTTGATGCATCAAGTTCTTTATCAAAACCGAACAGTTAGTAGTTCAGTATTAAAACTGATTGTCCTAAATGCTTCAAATATTAATTTGTAAACTTCAAAGGTTAATTTGTACTTTGATTTGAGTAAAAATTGCATCCCTCAACGTCAGTAAAATAAATATGACATAGATATTTAAAGATAGATAAACATAAATTTGTTTCTTAAATCTTTCCTTCTGTACATTTTCTTTCATGGTTTCCAATTACGTCATATTTTAAAATAATATAAATATACATATATTTGTTACAACAATATTCTATGTGTTTTATTTTTCCTTTAGAGCCCATTAATTATTTAATGAACCTAGAGCGATATCGACCGGCGATTTTTTCTTTCGTTTTTTTTTTGCATAGAAATCTCCAAAAATCGCCAGACAATATCGGTGGTGTGAAAGGACCCTTACGTTTTTTTTTTAACTAGTTAATGCCCGCGGATTTTCCCGGGTGTACTATTGTTTTTGTATCCCATGGGAACTATACTTTTTTTTTAATAGGAAGTAGCATATGTGCTATTCCACACCTTAATCACTATAAGTCACTACCAAAATCAGCATTTTCAGTGGCATTGAGTAATGGACATCCATACAAACTATCACATTTATAGACAAACTTTAGATAAATATAGACGAATTACTTATTCCAAATAACACATTTTTTTAAATGTATTTAAGTGTTGTCTCGAAATTTCGAGACAGATGTGCCGGAAATAATTTAGTCCTAAGGAAGTCTCCGTTTCTTGTCTCTGTTCTTCGAAGTTTAGGCTAATAGGCACTACCTATTCCTATCACTGGTTATTACTTAGCCACAAGCCTGGCAGAGGTAGATCTTGGCCTAATTAAAAGTTTTAAACAAAAGCTAGTGGTCGACATAATTTTATACAAAAGTCTCATTGATGTTCAAAGGCGTAATTAACCCAGAAACTTAACCGAAGATTTCTTGTAACATTAGATTATTGTTAATCTGAAATTACAAAAAAACTTAACAACTCCTTTGCTTTACATGACTAAGTAGTATTATCGGTCATCTAGGCGCACTTCAGGTTACCATCCCTTCCTGGTGGCTATCCCACCAGCTCGCACTAAGCGTTTCCAAACTTCTTTTATAATGCGCACAGCAAAGGAATGGAACTCTCTGCCTGCGTCTGTGTTTCCGAACGCATACAACCCTAATCTCTTCAAAGTGAGAGTGAACAGGCTTCTTCTGGGTAAGCTCGCTCCATCGTCGACTTTGTTTCTGTCACCTCTGACATAGACTAAGGTCAAGAGCAAACCCATCACAAATTAAAAAAAAAAAAAAAAAAAAGTACTCTTTACAACAATATAAAAGGATCATCAAAATAATTTCAGATTATTTGTAAAATTAATTAATCGTAATGATCAAATTCGCCTATTTTGTTTTGTTTCACTGTTTTTGTTTTCCAATTACTGAAACAAAACCGCAAATTATTTGTATTTACGGACAAATATCCAAATATTGAAACAACTATGTTTTGTTATTTATTTAAAATGCATAAATTATTAATTTTGTACGAAACCCAAATATTACTTTTCGTTCAGTGCGTAAATCAAACAAACAAATAACACAATCACACACACACACACATTGCAAAATCCATCAAGTACAGTAAATACTTCAATACTTAAAAAAATCATAACAAAATTATATTTACAAAATGAATAACAAAATTATATACTTTCTTTCTTACGTGTTAAAGTTCAAAATCTTCCTTATGTAAAAAAAAACAATAACAAACCAACAAAAGCTCGAACCTGAATAATATTGAAACTTAATATCTCAAATCTAGATATTGATATTGAATTACGGGCACTGATATTCTATTAAATCCATGGATCAGAGCCGAAGCCCAGTCAAAAGTATTCATTACATAAATGATATTGTATTTTTTCCCTCTGTATATCCTTGCTCATTCGGGCTTTTTGTTCAAAAATGATTTTTCGCTGTTGTGGAGTTGAGACTGACGGTGGTCTTGTATTTTGTTGAATGAACATGTACCTCACATCATCGCCATCATCGAAGTCAATTAATCAACTCAGCCTAACTCGGTCCACTGCTGGACGTAGGACTTTCCTAGGCTGCGCCAAAACACTCGGTCCTCCACCTTCCGCATCCAGTGTATCCCAGCCACCTTTTTAAGGTCGATCGTCTACGACGTATCAGCTGGTATTAGTGTCGCGGGAAGGTACTTGGGTCACCGAGTCCCCTGGCAACACAGGCAACAGGAAGGAATACGGGTGGGTTTTAGTCAGTAAGAGTCTGACACACCCTCCCGCTCCGCCCAGAGCGGGAGAAGTTATTTGATGATTTCCCACCCTCAAAAAAAAAAAAAGCTGGTATTAGTAGATATGGAAAATGACATCCATATGATCACAATAAATTAAATTCAATTTGTAATTATCACTAAGTCTAGTAAACAGATTGGTGATTAGGTACTAACGTTTCCACGTCTATTCATACATACTCGTACCTATTTACGTTATAATAAGTTTGTATATGTTTTTTTTAAATTCGATCGTCGCCGTGAGTCAATCGTAATATTTACTGTACATAGTTGCGGTTTTTATTTATTTATGTCTTTTATTTATTATAAATTGTCTTTTTATTATTTTTTTATTCTCCTAGTGGGATTTATATGTGTCCGAAGATGTGTCCGTGGCATCACATCGGGCCCTATCAGAATACCAGTGCTGTGGTATTTATTTTTTAAATATCGCAGCATTATGCTCTTTTTTTTTTGGATGGGAAATTATCAAATTTTTCTCCCACTCTGGGCGGAGCGGGAGGGTTTGTCAGACTCTTACTGACTAAAACCCACCCGTGTTCCTTCCATTGCCTGTGTTGCTAGGGGCCTCGGTAACCCTTTTGTATCTTCCGACTACCCCGGCAGGCAAGGGCCCTAGTGGACCCCTAGACTTCTGCTGGCATCACTTTGAGGCGCGCGTGGAACACAACGCGCCGTCGACCGGGCTTGGTCCTTATCGGACGGTGAGCTACCCATTACTCACCGACCGCAAGCCCGCGCCTACGGTGCCACCGATCGCCTCCACGAGGACACTGTGGTGCTCTGCCCAAGCTGGGCAGACCTCCACCGTATGCTCCACCGTGTTCTCCGGGCGATCCACACCCAGGCGTTTCCACCTACCTCATCCGACACAGGAACCTCCCGGAGCAGCCGTGTCCAGTGAGGACCTGCGTCAGGCGGAAGGCGAGGACGCCGTGGCGCCTCTCTAGCCACTCCTCAAAGAGGGGACTTAGCGCCGCAATTGTGTTATGCTGAGATACCTTTTGCCTTTTTAGCGTCGCACAAGTCGTTTTTATTTATTTTCTTTGTTTTTGTACAAATATGTAAGTTTTGTTAGTATGAAATGCTCCTTTTTTACTTTTTGTATTTCTTGTGTTTGTCCCAAATAACATATTTTTCTTTCTTTCTTTACTTTCTTTATTTAGTGAAGTGTGTCATTCGCTGCTTCGTTCTCAACTAATTACTTTGACAGAACTCTTGAATTAGAATGAAATTGTCTAAGCGAGATTGCATGTGTTTGGATGATTTATTGTGTGTGTGTTTATTCAATCATTATTACCTTGATGATAAGATGACTGAAGAACTGAATATTGTTCACATTAAATTACAAAACCAAAAAATAAGTAGTTTTTGGAATATTTAACCTAGGTATGATATCGGTATTCAAATCACCTCGAAAGAAAAACAATAAAAATAGATTAAAACCACCATTTTGATGACCAACATTTAAAAACAGTTACGTACATAAATCAAACTGACTCGATTTATTAAATCGCACATCGGCTAACGCAGCGTAAAAGTTTTAGCGACAAATAAACCATTTCCAAACCAAAATAAACCGCTTTTAGTCTGAAAATGTTCAGTGTCGCACCGATGCTATTGATTGGAATGCACCCACTAGTGCTGTCAACTGTCCCGGCTTCTCTCCGGGGTTTTAACCCTCACGGCATTTTAAATCCCGCATTTGCAGACATTTAGACTTCCATTGATTGTTGTTCTTGTCGGAAGCTGCATTATTAGGATAGGACGTCTATCAGCTGTCGGAATAATTGATTACGGATTATTAGTTCTCAATTTTATATATTTTATGTAAATACTGGGAGTATTTGTGTTTTATCAAGTAGGTACTTAAAGTACCACTCAAAACTCAAACTCAAACTTAAAGCATTTATTCCAAATAAACCAAATACAGGCACTATTGAATTGTCTAGGGGTCGGTCTTCAGTGGAAATCAGTCATGGTACGGAGCGAGAGGGCATGGACAGCCGTCACCTCCTTCCGCGAAGCAGTAATGGTCGTGAAGGAGGAGGCATGACGGTTGAGGGAAAGGCAAATTTCGCACCCTCTTGCCTCTAGCCACCGCAGGAGACGCCTAGGCGCGGGTTTGCGGACGGCGAGCAATGGGTAGCTCACCGTCCGATAAGGACCAGGCCCGGGTCAACGGCGCGTTGTATTCCACGCGCGCCTCAAAGAGATGTCGTCAGCACAAGCGTAGGGGTCCACACACGCAATCTATTCGTGCCGGTGTGACTGATCCTTGAGCGAAATAGTACGTAAGTGGTAGTTTTAAGTTTTTAATAACTAATTATTACAAGAATATTAAATTTGTATAAAATCAAGCGCTTCTCGTCATCAAACGAATAGGTTTGGCGAGTAAAACTGTAGAGAAAAAAAAATGTGAATAAATAAATTAAAGAAAAAACTAGGTTCGATGCCTGCCGGGGTCGCGGGAAGGTACCAAAGGGTTACCGAGGCCCCTGCCAACACAGGCAACGGAAGGAACACAGGTGGGTTTAGTAAGTAAGAGTCTGACACACCCTCGCTCCGCCT
This sequence comes from Atethmia centrago, assembly GCA_905333075.3. Lineage (NCBI taxonomy): Eukaryota > Metazoa > Arthropoda > Insecta > Lepidoptera > Noctuidae > Atethmia > Atethmia centrago. The sequence goes on from HG995374.1 coordinate 29,601,253, forward strand.
AGAGCGGGAGAAGTTATTTGATGAGTTCCCACCCAAAAAAAAAGAAGTCGGTCAATCAGAAAGATGAAGCTAGTTACCCATTCCAAAGTACGAGTCAGAAACTCCACGGACTCTTTTAAATTAAAATATTGATACAAAAATGTAGATTCATGTTGAAATTATACATGTGAGAGCTATGTAGAAAGACGTGCACGTTAAAAGTGTCCGTAATCAAAAGATATGAACGTTGAAAAATTAAAATAAGCCCTGGCAGCTAAGAAATGACCAGTCCCTACTGACGGTGCCCGTTCACGAACGTGACGCATGGATCAGTACCATTCAGCTCAACCATTTTGAAGAGAACCTAATGATCCAACACACACGTCACAACCAGCGAGACATTTGAGTAAGCATGACATACTCTCAGCCACCAGGGCACATTCAAGTCAATTAAAGATGTACCCAGTAAATGGCAACAAGTGATCTTTATGGTAGGTACCAAGTGCTCACACATGTGCCATGCAATTAATTAAAATACTAAGAGATTTAATTTATACAACGCATAGATAGTTTTTATGATCTTCAGCAGCTCCACCAAATATTTTCGAATGCGAATCAATTAGTTTATGCGCCCTTGTGGAGCAGGACCAGCGTTGAGCCAAGCATTTTTGTCAGCGATGTAATCCCCCAACTTATAATATGCTTGCCTGCATAGTGTGCGTTAAATACCACATTTAAATTTCATTTAATTTAGTTGGAGTGTGTGGAGAGGTATTTTATTATAACATTTTAAACAGTACCCCATGAAAGATGCGTCTACTTTAGCCCGTCTGAAACCTGGTTGACTGACTGGTCCCTATTTCTAGTCCTATAATTGTGTCTTTCACCTCTTTTACTGAAAAGACTTAGATTTATCCTTACGTACACGAACACAGAAATCTATTTAGTTTCAAATTGACACGAAATATTTTGATAAATGTCAAGTTTTATCATTTTATTTAGTTTATTCTCTAGTTTATTTGAAAATGAAAAATAAACGTACCATGTATGTGACACAAACACTCAACATTTTATGATGATTTTTTAAATTTTTTAAACGAATATTTCAAATAGAGCGCAGTCGTAACATTATCGTTTACAGAATTGAATCAAACACTACTGTCAGTTCAGAAGGACTTTATATAAAAGCTCCTACCTACATATGAAATGAATTCCTCTCACAATGGAATCTATGGACATGCGAAAGAATATTACGTTTATGAAGACTCGATTGAATATTGGATGCAGTAGAATTATTTAAAAGGAATCTCTGAAAGCATTCAATTGAGTCTGAGAATAAAAGTGGAAGGGTTGAAATGTGAGCTTAATATAATAGGATAGTGTGTTTGCTATCTTTGTTACACTACTGCCCATTTTCACTAACACTAGAAAACACCTAAATGGACGGCGAAATATTGGACTGTTGGTTTTAATTCTCTGGACTAAGCAAAGCGTCAAAAATCCAAGAGTGCGCTTTTATTTAGTCCATCATTTTGGTATCATCTAGTGTTAGTGTAAAACAGACATTCGGGTTTTTCGGAGGAGTATTTCCTACCACCATAAGGGACTTTTTTTTTGGGTGGGATATCATCAAATAACTTCTCCCGCTCTGGGCGGAGCGGGAGGGTGTGTCAGACTCTTACTGACTAAAAACCACCCGTATTCCTTCCGTTTCCTGTGTTGCCAGGGGCCTCGGTGACCCTTTAGAACCTTCCCGCGACCCCGGCAGGCATCGGCCCTAGTGGACCCCTACATTTTTGCTGACGACATCTCTTTGAGACACACCATAACTGTTTCTGTCACCAAGGTATTTTGCTGAATTTAAAACTAAGGGTGTCTTTCATGAGTCTTCGTGGTAGGTTAGTAGGCTGTCCATTTAGTTTTGTTCCTTTGGGTTTCCCTAGGGACTAAACTAGGGCCATCAATCTGCCCTACTTGGTGACTGCGCCATTTCCTCTCTTTTTGGGGATGCCAATGCCAAACTGGAGTAAATAGTTACGGAATTTTCTTCTTTCAAAATATCGACGAATAAAATTCCTGCAAAGTTCTACACACTTGTGTTAACTAAATTAGATTTTACTTCGGAAACGCGCAGAGAAGTGCAGAAGTGCACATACAGAGTGTGGCGTAAATAGTGGTCCAATGTTAAGGGCTCAATGCACCGTATCAGCTATGAACCATTTTCTTCCATAGTTCTGTGAATAAAATATTCTGTAATGAATTTGAATGAATATATTATGTATTTTTTTAAATCCAGCTCCTTTTCAATAGAAATGGCTATAAATTTTTTTTAACAATGAAATCAGATGAGGAGTTACGGAACAAAAGCCGTTATTGACCAAGTATGAAATATACAGCTTTTGTTTCTTTTCGGTTCTCAAAGTTGAATTACGCATCCAAATACAATCAGACCGCTTCAAAACCTCTTTGCTTGAGTTTTATTTATGTTTCACGAGTAAGGGTTGTACGAACGTTTAGGTATCTAGGCCACATCCTCACTGACGATCTTACAGATGACGCCCACAAGGAACATGAAAGACGGGCGCTCTCGTTAAGGTGCAATATGCTTGCGCGCAGACTTTCCCTGTGTAGCACATGTGTCAAAAGATGTTGTTCCGTCATTATTGGCTCTGTTTTTACACATGCTAGCTATGGACAAAATTAATCTCTTAAATGTCACGTGACACACCATTGGTGCATAAGAACTTAGGTATCCGGAATCTGGCGTTCAAGTACCATGCGTGTCCAGTACAATGGTGCCTACCGCCAGTGGCGGTACCTTCATATAAGCCCAAAAGCCCATGTCTTACTATAATGCTCGATAGAGAATTTATTGTACCTAAGCAGTAGTTTATGAGAAAATTGCGATGATACATACGTAGATACGTAGGTACCTACATACTCAGTCGAAAACTGAACTTTCTTTTTTTGAAATCGGTTAAAATTTTATTGGGCTTGCGTTATTTTGAAACCCTAGGCACGCCACTGCCTACCGCATCTTAATGAAATTTCCGCGGTACTGTAGCGCGTCGCATGTTTGATGTCGTTATTCGATCGCGAATAGCATCGTTTTCCAGCACTCTAAGAAAATCGACCAATCAACTGTTGAGAGTCGTTAGTGAAGACTGGAGCAGTCCGATCCATAGGTATTGGCTCAAACTCCATCGGAGTGCCAACCGACGATAATATATATTTTTTGTGATATTTCATAATTTTAGTGTTAGTGATAAGATATTGTAATGAAATGTTATTTTAATGATTGTATTGAATTTCAATGTATTTAATTTAATGTGTTTTATTGTAATTATGTAATGATTTTTTTTATTGTATCTCTTTGTGATTGTTTTATTGGGACTTGGTACATTGAGACCTATAAAGAATATTCAAATTGTGGTAAGTATGTTATAACTCAATATACGGTGTATCTCCCCCTTAACGTTAGACCACTATTTACGCCACTCTCTGTATGTATCTTTTAAAGTAAAAAGACCAAGTTGAACGAAGATGCGGGCAACAGCGGTACAAAATAAAACATAACTTCTCCCAAATACGGAAAAACATGGTACCAACTCTAATAGGTACTTACTTAATTTAAGTTAGAAAACTTGTAATAGCTTTTATACCAGGAGCGGGGCGGAAAAGAAAAAAGTTATATTTAGATTACCAGTTGATATCAGTAAAATAAGATTTTTGATGTAAACTCACAAATTATGTTTACCTTAGATGTGAACGTCGAATTATGTTTTTTTTTGTTGGATTGTATTAGTTTTGTGGGCTTCAACATTATACCTACAGGGATTTTTAGGGTGCCGTAGTAAACAAGGAAGCCATATAGTTTCGCCATGTCTGTCTGTCTGTCTGACCCCACTGTAGCTCAGAGACGCTTAGTACTAGATAGCTGTAATTTGGCACAGGTATATTAATCACGGCGACAAAGTGCTAAAATAAAATCATGAAAAAAAATTTTTTTTGGCGCTCCTCCCTTGCATGTAATGTGGGGATGATATTTTTTTTTTCTCGTCTACCCCATGGTGTGGGGTATCATTGGATAGGTCGTTCAAAAATATTGCAGGTCTGTCAGCACCACTTCTCGATTCAAGGATCTATTTGCGTAATATTAAGCATTAAATTGCTATTTTTTGTTACAGTAGAGTGTCCCCTTGTTAGCTAAACAGTTGTATATGGAGATGTGAAAAAAATCATGGCAGTAGTACACATCATGAAATTAAAAGGAAAACTATCACGGCTAAGTAGGCTTTACAAGTTAACGAGTTATAGTCGACCAACTTAAATTTGCAGTTGGAGAATTGACCGTGGCATATATCGATATATCGGTATAATTCATTCTCAATTTATTATTTATGATTTATTTGACTATTATTTGTACGTCTTTTTTTATAGTTGTGACTTGTTATAATGATATTTTATTACTAATTGGACTGTGACATGTTTATTCTACTTACATACAATTTAAATTTATATACTTAAAGTTTTATTCTGTCAAATAAAATTATTTGAAAATTAAATAAATAATTCAATTTTTCTAAAGATTTGCATGCCATGACGTTTGGCAAACATGTATTATGCACGACTACTTTGTTTATATTTTGTCATCCTACATACAGGGTTACTGGTAACTCGACGTATTCCTTGCAGGACGTGATAGTAGGGTTAAAATGCAACAAATTAAGCCACCAAATGTTCTACCGAAATTCAGTAGTTTTTGAATTAGTTAAGAGTTTTAGTTTTTTAATGAAAAATCCCAGATTAAACCATTTGAAACCAATTTAAAAATGATTTACGGCGCGACTGTACTGAAATTTAAGTTATTATCATAGTTGACGCCGTAGCAGACCTTTGTTAATAATTAAAAGTTCAATAATGCCTAAAACTTTGGCAAATATCACTAACAAACATTTAATTTTTTGTAATTTTTGCTATTACTTCATAAAAAATGTAGTCTAGTGCAAAAAAAAATACTACAGCTGGTGTACAAATTACTAAGAAAATATCCTTGTCTTATCAGCTATCCAAAAAGGTATGAAAGTTAATACAAAATCATGGACTACATTATGAAAATCGTTTTTGATTTAGTACAGGCGTGCGTTTCACAAAAAGGTGATTATTCGAAAAATCAAAAACAAAATCGTGAACATTATTATTCTTTTTAATCAATATTAAAAACTTTAATTACACACATTTCACACGTCTTGTGCTGCCCTCGGTTTCGAATACATGTTCTTATTCGCTTCCTTACTTCGGTTTTTGTTATTCTTGAGGTGATTGTTGCCCTCATCTGGTCCGCCGCATTTGTAATTCTCTCCCTTAGTTCTTCAATTGAATTTACTGGGGTCACATAAACTAGATCTTTCATATGACCCCAGACGTAAAAGTCTAGCGGCGTCAGATCAGGGCTTCGTGCAGGCCACGGAATCGGCCCACCGCGCCATATCCATCGGTTTGGATAGTTTTCATCCAGCAATTGTCGAATTGTGATTCGGAAGTGGGCTGGACATCCGTCATGTTGGTAAATCATGTTTGCTCTTCTTTCTTCCGGTACATCCGTGAGCAGTGCTGATAAATGATTTCTGAGGAAATCTTCATAAAGTTCCCCATTTAGTGTTCGGGGTAAAAAATGTGGGCCAATTAATTTGTAGTCAATAATACCCATCCAAACATTAAGCGAGAACCTTCGCTGGGATGCGGTTGGTTTCAGTTTTTTAGGGTTTGCTTCTGCTTTCGGTGCCCAGTAATGTAAGTTGTGGTAATTTGTGATACCATCACGGTCAAAACATGACTCATCGGTCCACAGAATGATTTTTAAAAAGTTTTCGCTGTCGGCGTCGGCACTTAGCATAAAACGACATAATTCAAGCCTAGACGGCTCTAGGCAGATCTCCTTCTTCTAATGACTGGACTGGTTGGTAATGGTATGGATGTCGGCCTGACAAGTGAACTACAGACCAGACTTTCCACTGTGACATACCAAGCTCACGCGCTACGATGTTTGTCGATGTGTTAGGATCGTCAATAAAACGTTGAAGAATAAGCTCCTCGTCCTCAGCCGTGTATCTCCGGGAACGACCAGTGTCAACTTGCCTGCTTCTTTGGACGCTGCCAGTTTCAGATATTCGCCGATAAGTCGATCCGAAGACACTAACGTGGGGGAGTCGGCGGTTGGAAAAGCGAAGTTGATATTCTCGCCGCGCCTCAGCAGCGTTACCGTCACAAAGTCCGTAACAGTACATTATGTCAGCGTATTCAGGATTAGAATATGCAGCCATAGTCAGCGCTTATGAAAGCACAGCACAGCACAAGAGCAAGATACGCAGCAACAGTTAGGGAAATAGCCAGTAACAAAACACGAGCTTGCGCGACGTAGAGTTGAAACTAACTAACGCTGACGACCAAATTTTGCAAAATCGCACCCCCTGTCATGCCGAGAGAACAATAGCGACCAATCTCAAAGCTCCCCGAGTGGTTGGAGTTCAAGCGCAGGTAAAAACTACGAATAATACGAATACGAAACAATAGGTTGACCGTCTCGCAATTTTACCTGCCCCCCATAAAACTCTTCTCTTCCCTGGCACACATGCAAAAGTATTGACAATCATACCTTTCTGAATAACTGATAAGACAAGGATATTTTCCTAGTAATTTGTACACCAGGTGTAGTATTTTTTTTTGCACTAGACTACATTTTTTATGAAGTAATAGCAAAAATTTATATTTATAAGTTAGTGATATTTGCCAAAGTTTTAGGCATTATTGAACTTTTAATTATTAACAAAGGTCTGCTACGGCGTCAACTATGATAATAACTTAAATTTCAGTACAGTCGCGCCGTAAATCATTTTTAAATTGGTTTCAAATGATTTAATCTGGGATTTTTCATAAAAAAACTAAAACTCTTAACTAATTCAAAAACTACTGAATTTCGGTAGAACATTTGGTGGCTTAATTTGTTGCATTTTAACCCTACTATGACGTCCTGCAAGGAATACGTCGAGTTACCAGTAACCCTGTATATGCGCCTACGTGTGTGTGTATGTGTATATGTATATGTATATGTATACATATATGTATATGTATACACATGTTTTTTGCGAACACATTTTATTATTATTATTATTATCGGAGAACAGGTTTTTCATCTACAATGTTAAGTTTGTTGTTGGAATAAATTCGTCCCAAGTAATACCAAGTGAACCTGTAAGAGACAACGTTCCGTACGTTGTTGTGATTGGTATATTGTGCGTGGTCGTTTTTTAATAAAAAGTCTGAGCAGCTGGTATCTAGATCAAGAGGCCTATTTATATTTTTTACGTTACAATAATGTTTATTTACGATATCTGATACTACAAAATTTAAATTAAGGTTCGTGTCGATTATCATTACTTCTTTAGAAAATTGAGAAAAAACCCGATATGTTTTTAATTAAATTGAGTTGAGTTATGGCGGCCAATTTGCGATCTATCGATTTATTTTAAGAAATTATTTTAGAAGTGGAATAACAGCGTGTAGTTGATTTTAGGGTTCCGTACCTCAAAATGAAAAAACCGGAACTCTTACAGGTTCGCTTGCGTGTCTGTCGGTCCGTCTGTTACAGCCGATTTGCTCCGAATCTACTGGAACGATTAAGTTGAAATTTGGTACACTTATGAATTTCTGTGGCCAAAACACGAACGTGTAACGTAAGTAAACGATTTTTGAATATGAGGGTCACTTTTGGGGGGCAAATTAGAATTTTAAAAAAGTTTTGCAAACTGTACAGTGTGAAATATCAAAGGGCTTGGTTTGTGAGGGTCTGAAATATATATATTTTTCTAATTTTAAAATAAATTAAATAAAATAAAAGTTAAAACAAATTATACATTGAAATAGATGAAAATAGAAATATTACTGTTACAATTACTGTTATGCTGTAACTGGGTATAAATAAAGTTTTTTTTTTCAACTCCTTCGTGGTCGTTCACTTAATTCACGCCCGCTGCGAGTACTACGCTCCCAACCTTTTTGAAGAACATCATTAATGAGGTCACTATATGTCTTTCTGGGGCGTCCCCTCCCGGCATTTCCACTCACATATGTCTTGTAAATACCTTTTGTTAGTCGCCTTTCATTCATCCTCTCAACATGACCAAACCATCTAAGCATACTCTTATTTACTTTACAAACTCACTCTTATTTATTTCACTCTTTACTTTTTCTAATACTCTTATTTTCATATATCAGACTTATTATTCAACATTCGGTGCCCAATTACTTTTATTAAAGATACACCGCAAGCCTGCGTGTCCTTTTGTCTGCATTTTACAGGAACTGATGTACGCTACTGAAGGCGCCGAACTTGTAGCCAAATTCGGGGCCAACTCAATTTACATTTCCATCAACACCGTAAGAAAAAGAACAAGTTTAAAAACACTTCACAACGAACACAAGCAATTTAGCATTTATATTCCAGCTCCTGTATTCACTTGCAAACATTTACGCGATTCACTGGTCACACTTATAAACCCAGGCATGCTAAAATTTTCAATACATTTACCGACCCCAAAATCTAGTTGGAGTTATTCCAAGGTTTTAAAACAACTAACCCATGTAATGTACGAGTTTTGGAACATTAACTTTATTTTCTAAAATATAATTAAATTCAATGGGAAATTGTGTGACCCATCCAATATAAGATATTTTTATTGGATTATCAGTGGTTAAGGCCTCGCCTCTCGAGGTTGCGGGCTCAAATCATTATAGGTCTGGCGTCGAGATCCTCAGTCCGTGGGGTCCCAGTGCGCATAAGTTATTTGCGGAAATCGCGAAACGTCTAGTTGAAGTAACTGGTGACCGAAAAGCTGGCGGCTTTCTTGCGCAACCATCAGCATTGCAATTCAGCGAGGAAATGCCGCCAGCATCCTCGGTACAATGCCCCGAGGGCCTTTTTTCGGCTTAACTTAGTTTTAATTAAATTTAGTTAATGTTAATAATCATCTTGTAATTTGGTTATGTAAATAAATATTTAGCCTGAAATCGCCAACCCGTCTTGAGCAAGCGTGGTGATCAGTGCTTGAGCCTTCTCTGTATGAGAAGATATCAATGGATAGTTAGGCAACAGAACCAATGAGAACCTGAACTAGAGGTGGGGAGGGGAGGACAGATCAGTTGTTCATCAACATTTTCGAAGTTTCTCTTCGCATTTTTTTTTAAGTTATTTTCTCCCAACATAAAAATATTTGGTCATATCTCAGAAGTTTTATTACAGCCTTTCCCACCATATACATATTTTCCAATTAAGTCTCAACCACTATCTTCTGTATCCTCTGCCCCAAGCAATTAAATTCCCCAAAATATTTCCATCTCAGCTATTTTAAAAGGAAGAACATTATGGAGCGTTCCACCGTCAAGTACCATTGCGTTTGAGAGCGTCGCACCCTTGCCCTCTTGACTTCCAACTCGAACTGAAAGTTTCAACATGGACGCACTCCCTTCAGCTCTGTTTACTCGAAAAGTGTAGTGGTTACAGTTGTAAATGTTAGTGGGGTTGTACATGGTTGCGGTTTCAGTAAAATTGGGTGTTATCAAGTTTTTATTGCTATGTTTACTGAATTGCTTTGGGCAAAATATATCAGTATCAATTTTTTTTTCACTTCTGCTAAATTGGTAATACATTTCGTTTACATCTTAAGGACACAATTGAGCAAAATAGGCTTCTCTTATGAAAAAAAAAATAGCCAAATCTGTAGTACAGTTGGTGGTAGCGGAAAAAATATATGTTAATTTTGAACATATTTCCAAGAACTTGGTTGTTACCAAAACACGTTTTAAAAAAAATCTCGATACGAACCAACATTAAAAAAAACTCTTACCTTGAGTTCTAATCCAAAATATCTGCATTAAATATCAATATACGTTACGTATTTAATTAATAACTAGAACGTCTTATTTAAATGCAGAACTTGGTTGTTTTTTTTATTTTCGATTATTCAACTCAATTTTGAGTAAATAGATAATTGCTTCATATTTTGCAATAAATTACAAGCGTTGTTTCATCGCGCTTCTCTTTCTTTTCAATGCAGTCTGACAGTTACCGCTGTTTAGGTGTTGTCAGCGTCTTAATAATATTGATAGTGATACACAAAAAAAAATGTGTTTTACTCTCTATTGTAAAACACCACAATGTCTTGTTCTCCTTCTGTTTCTTATTCAGTAGCTCCATTATTTTCAGTCGGTACCTACTTGCAGAATTAATCCTGCCTAAACAGTCAGTTGAATAAAATTGCCTGATAAAACGGTTTGTTCAAAATATGATTCCTTAATTGGTCTACTCCATGAACCCAAGCAATTCGAAACCGACTAGGAAGCTCAAGTTTAATCAAGAGAGCATTTAACAAAGGCAGTTTGATAATCAAATTTTGAACCAGACTCACCAAATCAAATCATATGATCGAGTTAAGCAAATTCTTGTTCTCAAATTGAGTTATAGTTTAAGCCAATCATAAAACTTTGAAAGGATAAAAATTGTGAACTCTTGGAAAAATTTACTAGAATACCAAAGTTGAAGAGGTTTCGTGGAAAAGATCGGGTTTCAACGTTAATCCTAATCATCTAGTTAGAAGCAAATGCGGGGACTACATATGGCAAGATAGCACCCTAATTGTGTAATACACAATCTCAATCACAATCTCAATGATTTTGAAAGATATTGCTAATCACAAATTTTTCGAACATATGAAGCAACGGCTTTATATGTTCGAAAAATGTTTCGAACATTATTTGAAATTTCTTCAAATATATGAAGCAACAGCTTCATATGTTCAAAAATTTGTCCGCTCAACAGTTTAAAAAACGCAATGAATGTTGTTGAACTATCAAAATGAAAGCCATTGCTACTGTAAGTGTATTACGCAATTACCCCGCTGGTATAATGTAGAGAGATACGAAAGTATAGAAGTGAAAAGCAATCAGCAATTCTTCAAGTTATTGATGAGTAACATATTTCCTCTCAATTTCTGTGGGAGTACATAACATAACATAATCAGCCGTGTTCCCACCATCAACATGTTCCCACTGCTGGGACACAGGCCTCCTCTCTGTGAGAGGGAGTTGGCCGTAAACCACCAACCGCGCCCGGTTCGGGTTGGTAGATGTCACATATCTTCGAATGTTTAGTTGTAGGACATGCCGGTTTCCTCAAGATGTTTTTCCTTCACCGTTTTGAGAGCAGTGGTGATGAAATAGTTTACACAAAGTAAAACACCTGTTCGGGATCGAACTTACGCCCTACAACTCGTAAGTCGTGTCCGCTACCACTGGGCCACCACTGCTCTCCTGTGGGAGATTTCGTGAAAAGGGACGGAAGTGTGTAACAGGAAGTGATAGCTTGAGCATGGAATAAGTAAGGACTTTATAGATTGTATGTAGAACTGGTTGAATTCAGACCAGTGGGCGACCACTGGCAATGAATAATTATTCGAATAAATATTTCAGTGTGTGAATATTGTATATCAAGTGAATATTTGAGGATAATTTCTGTCGCTGCTCAGTTGCTTATTACCAAGGTGAGATGTCAGATGTTACACATCATATGCGACTACTGTTTTTTTTTTTTTTGTAACTAGTTGTTTTCTAAGAATGCAGCGTTACTTTTTTCTGATTTCTAATAAAGTGAAGACTTTATCACCATTATTATTTTCTTTTGGTTGGGAAATTATCAAATAACTTCTCCCGCTTTGGACGGAGCGGGAGGATGTGTCAGACTCTTACTGACTAAAACCCACCCGTGTTCCTTCTGTTGCCTGTGTTTCCAGGGGCCACGGTATTCCTTTTGGACTTTCCCGCGACCCCGGCTGGCATAGTGCTGACATGTTTTTGAGGCGCGCGTGGAACACAACGCGCCGTCGACCCGGGTCTGGTCCTTATCGGACGGCGATTTACCCATTGCTCACCGTCCGCAAGCCGCGCCTACGGTGACGGGAATCCGCCTGGGATTCCCGCCTGAACTCCACAACCCAATTACAACACGATAACCCGGTAAGACTGGATAAACAGTTCATGTTTATCAAAAACATGAGCCTGAACATACCTACTGATCGTCACTTTTATCTCATTAAATGCAACTTCTATCTTATAGAAAAGTACTTTTACCACAGAAGCTGCAAAAAAGAACGTTATTTTTAACGACATCCGCCTTCGCTTACTTCCGCACCTTGCCCTAACCTCGGTTACAAGTTTAAGAGGTTATGTGTTTATAGGACACGATGTTCGATATTATGCGTTCAGTAGTTTTACCCTAATACATATTTCTTAGGTGGAAAATATAAGAAAATTGTATTTTTTGTCTTGATTTTGCATAAGGTCTTATTGAGTGAAAGTCGGTAACACAATAAGCTAGGCTTCCATTTTTTAGCCTTCACTTTGTGTTAACCGAAAGCGACTGTCAATCGAATATGTGATGACACAATTGTTTACATGAATATTATGACCAGAGATCGAATATTCGGATACATATTCACCTAAAGTTGAGATGTTGACTAATAGGGAATGCGTTTTTGGATCGAAAAAATCACGCGGTTCCACGATCGACAAATTTAGATTTCTGATAATTGAATCGGATGTATATTTATTTACTTTCAAATATTGGCTTTTATGGAATGCACTTTTGTATCGACCGTAACAATCCTGCGATTCCGAAATCGACGAATTTTGTGTTTTATTCGGACTAAAATATACGAATCCCGGGGTGTTTTTGTTTTAAATGAATATTTTTTAGAAGGCGCTTCCATACTATACATCCAACTAGTAATGCATTTCCGGTGTTTCTGGCATCATGGGATTTTTTTTACAAAAAAAATTGGTTGTCAGTAAAGTCGGTGTTCAGTGTTTTCACCGACCACCTTAGTTAGCAATATCGGCGTGACGCGATAACCTAATTTTACTACTTATTATTTAATATGTTATATTAGATTCAGTGCACTTTAGCCGGGCGTATTCATCAACATTTCATTAACATTTTAACAGTAAGAACAGTTTGGTCAGTCAATAAATAGTGTTTAACATAAACATTTGTTTCTCCTCAATAACACCGACACCTTGCTACGTACCCCGACAGTCGGTTTACGGACGACAATTTTGCGTGATAACAAGAGAGAGGTGCGTCAAAAGCCGAACGCTTAGGCCGATCGTGCCTCTCTATCGCTAGTTCCGCGGTCTCGCTTGCACGCTCGGCTCAGGCGGAACGTGACAATGAGTCATGCTTTTTGGTGCGTGCAGCCGGTGTTCATCGATTTATAAGACGTTATCAAGTCAAAAAATTAAGAAGCCGCTGCTGTACGTTCATAGCTAAAAATTAACTTTAGGTAATTATGCATCCGAATATACGATCTCTAATTATGACGTGCACGCACGACTTGATTCATTCCGCGAGGGCCTCAAATTGATAGAAATAAGCGTTACTATCGCGTGCTCGCGGGACAGGACATGGCCTTAACGTTATGTAGGTTTCCTACTAAAATGAAGAACATTAGAGAGAGATTGGGATTTTGATGTGAGACCGTAAATTCTAGACTCGTCGCCAGAACATATAAACGTCATTAACAGATGGCTAAAAGTATACGTTTAACTATTACTAAAATGCGCCATGATATCGTTACCCAGATTGTACAGATACGATTCCAGATCGTATTTAGTCGTCTCTTTTCATTAAATGGTGGCTATCCCACCAGCTCGCACTAAGCGTTTCCAAACTTCTTTTATAATGCGCACAGCAAAGGAATGGAACTCTCTGCCTGCGTCTGTGTTTCCGAACGCATACAACCCTAATCTCTTCAAAGTGAGAGTGAACAGGCTTCTTCTGGGTAAGCTCGCTCCATCGTCGACTTTGTTTCTGTCACCTCTGACATAGACTAAGGTCAAGAGCAAACCCATCACAAATAAAAAAAAAAAAAAAATGCTCGACTGTATAAACTGTATGACTGTATAAATAAACTCAGAACACATTTAAAATAAAAAGAGATGAGTTTGTTAGTCCACCAGACTATTATAAATTTCAAATTATTTAAGACGAGTCGAAATAACTTAAAAATATATCTTGCTCACTAACGTTAGTATAGTCTTCAGTGGGAAGAAGTCATGGTATGGAGCGAGAGGGCATGGGCAGCCGTCACCTCCTTCTGCGAAGCGGTAATGCTCGCGAAGGAGGAGGCGGGACGGTTGAGGGAAGGCAAATTTCGCGCCCTCTCGCCCCTAGCCACCCTAGGAGACGCCCTGGGCGTCGGGAATCCCAGGCGGATTTCCGGCCACCGAAGGCACGGGCTTGTGGACGGTGAGCAATGGGTTGCTCGCCGTCCGATAAGGACCAGACCCGGGTCGATGGCACGTTGTGTTCCACGCGCGCCTTAAAGAGATGTCGTCAGCACAAGTGTAGAGGTCCACTAGGGCTGATGCCTGCCGGGGTCGCGGGAAAGTATGAAAGGGTTACCGAGGCCCCTGGCAACACAGGCAACGGCAGGAACACCGGTGGGTATTAGTCAGTAAGAGTTTGATACATCCTTCCGCTCCGCCCAGAGCGGGAGAAGTTATATTATATATCCAAACCAAAAAAAAAAAAAAAAATAGCTCGGCTAATATGCATGATATAAATACAATCTATAGCTTATAAGCGCCCAGGAATAATGTAACTTTCTACCAGTGACTTCTTTTAAGTGAATCATTAGTTCCGGAGACTACCCCCTACATACAAACTTACAAACAAACAAATTTTACCTCTTTATAACATAGATGAAAATGGGCCTAAAATACAGGCGTGAACCGCAGAGCAGGGCTTATTGAAATTAACAAGTCGGGCATAACCTTTTCAACTATTCAATAACAGATTGTTTTGAGTTTAGACGACTTAGTCTGTGATTTACAGCCAAGTATTGTCAAGAGCAAGCCAAGTTCTGCCGAAATTCTCTGATTCCGCTTTGAAGATGATATTTCGGTTGGTATTTAGGTATAGGAGAAAGTACTTGTATAATGATAATCTTGATATTGGAAAGGGCCTCGTGGCTAAGTAATGTTATTACTTAGCCGCACGGGTCTATCGATCAGATTAAGCTACGTTTGCCGCGTTTGGTCCGTAGATGTGTGACCATCTTTACATACCAATACCCTTCCGTGCCTCGGAAAGCACGTTAAGCCGTTGATCCCAGCTGTCATTTGTAGATCTCCGACAGTCGTTACAGATCGTCAGAAGCCCGAAAGTCTGACAACCAGTCTTACCAAGGGGTATCGTATTACCCAGTAACTGGGTTGTGGAGGTCAGATAGGCAGTCGCTCTATGTAAAATACTGGTATTCAGCTGCATCCGGATAGACTTGAAGCCGACCCCAACGTAAGTATTTGGGAAAAGGCTATGCAGATGATGATGCTTGCTGTTGTAATGGAAATCTATAAATAAATAATCAATTTTAAAGTCAGGGATCACTTCCTAACTGCTGCTCAACTTGTTATAAAAGAAAACAATAAAAAATTGTACCACGTTTAAAAACAACGTTAATTGCCAATACAGCCATTCTCAATTCGATAAAATCTAACAGGTTACCGAAAGCGCACTACGTGTGCTAACTACTTACAGCCTAGGATTTCACGAAAATGATTGTTTCTGCCGTCATGCTTTCGAACAATTATTTTGTTAATAACGTAGGTACTTTGTGAAGCGATTTATCGTTGTATTTTATTTCCCACTAGCTGCGCCCCACGGTTTCACCCACATAAGTCTTGATTTCGTGAGAATATCGGGATAAAAAGTATACTACGTAAGTGTGTGTTCACATAAAATTTTAAAATGTACATATACAACATTTTGTAAACATTTTAAAGGAGTAACGGTGGAGTTTCTTGCCCATTCTTATCTATACGAAACTAACTTTTGGATGGGGCAACTAGAATCAATTCATTTTTTTTTTTGTAAGTTTTTACGTTCAAAAGTGCCTTTTATGAGCCTATTTGAAATAAATAATTTGACTTTGACTTTGATTTAATACTTTTTCTTTCTTTCTTTCTTTCATTCTATGTTCTAATCCAGGTCATGTTCTACGCATCTGCCAAATTTCATCGAAATCCGTTAAGCCGTTTTAGCGTGAAAGTGTAACAAACATCCATACATACATATGATACATACATACTTACAAACTTTCGCGTTTATAATATGTATTAGTAGGATAACGTCACTTGAGATTTTCCATATAATGTATATTCAGTGTAAGGTACGAGGTGATTGACCTCAACCTCGCTTATATTAATTCTAATTCAGTGCGTTGCGGAAAACAGTAGGACTTTTCAGGTTGTTATTTCAAAATTATTATAATTCTATTTTGGAATATCACAGGCATTTTTAGGTTAATTTTGAACGAGATATTTTATAACGCTATTCCAATCCAATTATCGGTAAAAAAACTGCAATATATTGCAGGCAGGCTATAAATGTCAAGTCTATTAAATCAAACTCACCTACAGCTACGGCCCGACCAAAACAACTGCGTCGATTTATGATATTAAATGTACGTGACAAAATATTCAGCTGAAAAATAAAAACGGCACTAAATTATAGTGAAATTGTTTTTTTTTAAACCTCTGATTGATGTTCGTGGGTGATTTAATTTCTGCCAAATTGGGTCAGATGGCGGTAGCTCAAAGGTAGTAGTTGCGTTGCGGGTAGAAAACTGACACCAATCGTAACTCCTTCAATGAGAGATGCGAATCGTCGAAAAGATAAAGAAGAGGAATGGCCAACCAAAGTACACAACTTTAAAAAGACAACCTAAAGTAAACCACAATTCTAATAATGCTAATATGAAAATGAAACAATGTGTGCAAGCGTGGTGATCATGATTAATACTTTACTCCTTTAGCGAACTAACTCAAATAGGTACACGCTACACAGTCATAATTTAAAAAAAACGTTTGCGGTCGGGGGACCTCCGTCAGGAATGAAGTTCCTTTTCACGTATGATTTCTCACTTCGAGCTACAGCAATTGCCTTATGTAAGCGGGCACGCCCTTTATGCCTGGAGGCTTTTATTTAGGTATTAAATTCTATTTACGTTTTTTTATGTTGTAATTTTTATCAGCTTGAGTACAGTTTGTTCATTGTTTTGTTGGTATACTGGCGCGTGCTAGCTAACGTATGGCAAGTGTGTAATTTAATCCAATGTTTTGTGTTTCGTAATATTAATTACTTTGCATACGATTTGTATAGAATCAAGTTTATATAACTAAACAGACAGACGTGCTGCTGGGGAGTTTGTTCCACCACTTCTTCTTCCCAGCTAAAGCACTAGGAAGTGGTGAAGGGCGGGCATTTTTGGGGGACTCTCTTATGTAACTTTGACGTTGGAAAAGTGCTGATTTTCAGCCTAGTTTGAATAAATGACTTTTGATTTGATTTGATTTGATTTAAAACAAAAACAAAAACTTTCGACAACTTTCGTCAACTTTTGACAATTTTTAACTTGAAACTTGAGACCTTGAAACCGACTTTTTTTTTCGAAGTTTCCGCCCACAGGCGAGTTTTAAAGTCAGAGCCATCTAGTATAAGTTTTTAGAAGCTCTCATAAAGTTATCACATACGTATGTGTATTCAATTCACACTTTCTCTCTCTCTATTATATATAATATAAAGAGACAGAGATAGTGAGAAGTGTACATGCTTTTAATACACACAAATGTGTGTAACTTTATGAAAGCTTCTGAGAGGGAGAAAGTAGCATAGATGGGGCATAATGCTTTTTCGTTACCTGACGATTTCTACCACTAAACTTCCACCACAAGCCGCATTGTAAATATTGACAATAACTTCAACTCCTTAAAACCTTATGAAATCGGCTCCGAAGATGGCAAACCAAGACAATTTAATGTTGTTTTTGTCCACGATGGGATGACAATCTGCTATGATTTGTGAACTACAACTAAGATTTACGAGAACAAAATGTAATTGGTATTAGTTTGTAGCGGTTATAGGCAGAGTGTCAAAAACAGACTGTTGTGAACTCTATTTTATTGGTTTGTAGTCGACTTGCTTGTAATTTTCGACCGAGTTCTTGGGAAAATGTTCAATGACCACAATTGCTGTTGCTATACGGTCAGTAAACTCAAATACTTTGTCATGGTTTTCAAATTATAATAAACATATTTACAGCATTCTTATCCCGTTACTTTTTCACATGAGCTCCGCTTAGAAACTTTATCAATAGACAGCGTCCTCTTTATACATTTTGAAGCTTTGGAAATTAAACATCACCATTCAACGTCGGTGACTCGCGCATCATAAACTGTAGCTTTGGTTTTGCCCATTTGCACCATTTAGCTGTTTTCATTAAGCTACTCTAATGTATTAATACTAAAACTATTTTTATACTAAGTGTCTTGGAATTAATATTGAGATTTTTGTTGACATGTACGTGAGGTCTATGTGGATCATATTCTTTTTCTGATAAAAAGAATATGATCCACATAGACCTAGTTTTAATGATAATCTGGCAGGTTGAGTACTTTATGCGGCTTACCCAAATGTCCTTTCTTTGGTATTGTTCGTTGAATCGTTGAGCTCCTTAGTTCTGAGTTGAGCTGCACGATTACTGACAAATGCGTGCACTAACTGGATAGGCCCACTCAATCCTCAAAATACCATTTCAGACACCAATCTATATGGCCTTCATATGATCAGACCAAGATTATGTCTGGATTTTAAAAGAGACTGTGGTCTGTGAGTTTGTTTCGGCTTTTCTTCTCAGAATAGTCAGATAGGAAACGCCGACCTCATCTAGGTTGTAAAGTATGATTGACGTGTAAAAGTTTTTATACAAACCTACTTACAGAAATAAAATCATTTATCATTATCATCAGTCTACCACAACTCTTAATGGGCCTCTTGTAACTGTTCTTCAAACATCGAATCTCCATAATCAAAATCGGTTGATCCGTCGCACTTAAGTGCAGAAATTACTTTTAAAACTCCCTCCATAAAGATCCTTATGCCTTCTTACCAAATTCAATTCCAAATAGATTGGGAGCATTTATTTTTATCAATATAGCCCCGTTGGGCCACAACACAAATCTGTGGCTTCACTTTACGGGCCCTTTTATTGTTATGGAAAGCTATTTTGAAACTTTATTGTGTACTAACTATAATGTTGGTTTGTGTTTGTACTAACAAATCGTATTTTTTACCATATACGCATCGTTTAATCGTCACTGCAGCTTTTTCTTTTAGGACTAACAGACAGGCATTTTTTTGGGAGGGAAATTATTAAATAATTTCTCCCGCTATGGGCGGAGCGGGCAGGGCACATGTCTCCATGAGATCCCGCTGGAGCTCTGTCTGCTGTTCCACGATTTCTCGCGGCAGCGGAGTTACGCCCCGGCGTTTCGCCTCGTCGCGCCACTCCCATACGTGTGCGAGGACTTTTGCCTCCAGATCCCATGGCGGCAATCCGGCAAGGAGGCTCGCCGCCTCACTGGAGACCGTGTGGTATCCCCGAACCAGCCGGATGGCCATGGCCGCAGCGCCAGGGAACGCGCTCACACAGGAGCCCCGTAAAGGGCCATGGACCGCCCGACCCCCGCGAACAGACTGGTTTGATTTTAAGTGGATTCTAAGTCATTTGTATATTTGACTTTAGGTCGCGTTGCAGATTGATTTATGTCAAGTCTACTAATAAAGGTACTTGCAGTTCTATCCAAACTGCAATCTTTAATATGATTTGTACTGCTTTGTTACAATCTTCTTGATACAACTAGAGTCTTTGCTTATATTAAGCCTCTAATGTCACATGCCAGTTTCATTACCGCCTCGTTGGTCCAGTATGAGGTCCTGGGTTCGAATGCCGGAACGGGCAAAGTGTTATTGGGTTTTTCTATCTGTAATTTTACAATAACAGCCCTGTCTGGATTTGTGCCCGGTTGATGGCAATAGGCTCGCCCCCTATTACATGGGACTTAAAACATAACTGGCGAAATGTGGGTGTACTACAAGTAGGTACACCTCTGCCCAACCCTTCGGAGAAACAAGGCGTGAATTTCATTAGTGTATTTGATATGTGAGTTTCATTAGTTATGTTTAAGACGCTGACAACACCAAAACCGCGGTCACTGTCAGATTGCATAGAAAAGAAAGAGAAGCGTGATGACACAACACTTGTAATTTATTGCAAAATATGAAGCAATTATCTATTTACTCAAAATTGAGTTGAGTAATCGAAAATAAAAAACAACCAAGTTCTGCATTCAAATATAACGTTCTTGTTATTAATTAAATATGTAACGTATGTTGATATTTAATACAGATATTTTGGATTAGAGCTCAAGGTAAGAGGTTAGTTTAACGTTAGTTTGTATCGAGATTTTTATTCAAACGTGTTTTGGTAACAACCAAGTTCTGGGAAATATTTTCAAAATTAACATATATTTTTTCCACTACCACAAACAATACAGATTTGGCAATTTTTTTTCTTAAGAGAAGCCAATTTTGGTCAATTGGGTCTTGTCAGCGCCTTAAATAGGCCGTGCCAAAGTAAGTAGCAAAATATTACCTACGAACCTCTTATTATTCTTTTAGCTTTGTGGATACTACTCAGATATCAAGTCACGCTCATCATAAAACGATTCTCCATTTTTATAAAACTTAAGATTTTCATTTCCATTATTTAGCTCACCGTTTTTATCGTGAGTATTAAATTAGTACGATCCCACTACTCTTACCTACCCCTTAATGGATCACGTACATTGAACAATAAGGTTGATAGTAAGAGCGGAACGTTCGGTGCTTGTGAACTTTTTACTGAGTCTTCGAAGTTTTTGTCAAAGCTTAATGTGGCCCCGGAATTATTTATAGCAGTTATGTTTCTGAAAAGGAGAATAGTTAACTAGCTTTGCCTTGTGGATCTATCTAAAAATATTTCTTACGTTATCCGGAAAAAAGATACGGGTAAAGGTTTACCTTTACCGGTATCTTTTCCCGGGTAAAACGGGACCCTATTACTAAGCTTAATTCCGCTGTCCATCTGTCTGTCTATCAGTCTGTCTGTCACCAGGCTGTATCTCATGAACCGGATAGTTAGACAGTTTAAATTTTGACAAATGATGTATTTCTGTTGCCGCTATAACAACAATTACTAAAAAACAGAATAAAATAAATATTTAAAGGGGATACAACAGACATGATTTTTCTTTGCCGTTTTTATAGATAATGGTACGGAACCCTTGGTGCGCGAGTCCGACTCGCACTTGGCCGGTTTTTTTAGATATTTTTCAAAATCTATCCGAAGATATTCCTCAGATAAGCCCCGAAAACGTACTATATTGATAGGGAAAGAGAAGGCAAGTGTATTATATTAGGTATTGTAACATTTTTTTTAATTATTACAAATATTTTTTTGTACCTATATTGAGTTCATAGAAATATTAAATTAAATAATATACAATCTAACACTAAAGTATTTATATTATGGGCAATTCATATTATCTTCATAATATGAACGAAAAAAATCGTCCGTATCGCTGTCAGAAAAGGTGTCCAAAAGGCTGGCAATTTTATCACATTTGATAGCAATGCTGTTTATATGGCCTAAAAATATGCCATCCCTCTCTTCACGTGAAGAGTCCACCATCCTCTTGGCGATGTCCCGAAATAATCGATCAGCAAACGTATACCTCCCCATAAGGTTGTTATATTTGCGCCATTTAATGTTAGCAGCCATCAAACGCTGGGTTGTGCTGGCCTCAGCACAAACCACCGTGTTCGAGGGTGTCAACACAAGTTGCATCCACGCCGTAGGGCTGCTCAACTTCCGAAGCATTATAGTCATTCCGTCTGGCTTCTTCCCAGCGTCGTGTACCAAGCCATTGGGTTCTAAAACAGCTGGCACTCCGGCGGTGACAAGAGCCCGATGGATGATATCATCAATGCGGGCGTGCTGTGCCAGCCGTCAAGCGCTTTTGCTGCAGGATAGGCCATGGTGTCCGAGGCGGTCGACTACTTCTTCGCATTGAGAACGATGCTCCAAAAGGAGAGCCCAGACGCAGACTTGTAGCGAGTCGGAAAGTGGTACCCAGCATAGTGCCCATGTTGGATGACGGTAGCACTTGAAGCCAGAGGCCCAAAATTATAACATCAATATTATACCAGTTCTTAAGAAACACGATACAGTAATTAACCCAAATAAAACAACACGTAATGCAAGATAAACCTCAACTGCCTAATTCTGCAAAGGAACAGTTATTTAGTTATCTTAACCCTTAAATTACATAAGATTAGACACTACAGTGCTTGAGTTTATCCCAAAACTGACCTATCTAAAATAGATCGTGGCTTCCTCTTATAATGTGCATGTAGTTATATCAGATCCGACTCAATTATAGTCAAAGGA
The DNA here is from genome assembly GCA_905333075.3 of Atethmia centrago. Taxonomy (NCBI): domain Eukaryota; kingdom Metazoa; phylum Arthropoda; class Insecta; order Lepidoptera; family Noctuidae; genus Atethmia; species Atethmia centrago. Next base: position 29,623,671 of record HG995374.1, read on the forward strand.
TTCCGGTATTCCGGGCTAGAACGTTCTCAAGGAAGATTATTAAAATTTAGATATTCTGATTAATCTTAACTCAAAATGAAATATATTCTGAGCTTCGTGCGGCTTGTGTAGAGCTGGGTATGTGGATGACATAAAGTTGGGATAAAAGGGATTTGACAACGAAGAAGCTAAATAAGCAAAGTTATCGAACGCATTAACTTCACAAACTACGTATTTTTTTTTATGGTCTACGAAATTACTTAAAACCTAGTACAGCTTTGTTCAATTAATGAGTTAATTGAACAAAGCTGTACTAGGTTTTAAGTAATTTGTTAATTAATGAGTTAATTGAACAAAGCTGTACTAGGTTTTAAGTAATTTCGTAGACCATAAAAAAAAATACGTAGTTTGTGAAGTTTATGCGTTCGATAACTTTGCTTATTTAGCTTCTTCGTTGTCAAATCCCTTTTATCCCAACTTTATGTTGGGTCAAATGCCTATCACAGTCCACTGTTGGTCATAGACTTCACACAAATTGAGCCGCAATAATCTGGTTTTTCGCCTTTTGTATGCAGTCTATCCCAGCCCGCTTTTTTCTGTAGGTACCTCATTTACCCTAGATAGAAAATAACCATCAATATGTTTTACTATGCAAGCAAACCAATTCTCATTAAAACTCATCTGAAACTCCAAGTATAATTTAACTGCCATGAACTTAATCCTTAACAATACCGCCTGTGTCAGCAAAAATGAAAAAAAAACCTCGCCAAATTTTCGTTCATAACCGTGAAAAAATCGTTGTCCTACGCAGGTAAGGATAATCAAATATCTGGGAGAACAGACCCCTATATCAAAGGCCTCGGTGGGGTGCTTACGTGAAAAGCGGGTTGGAATAACTTAGGACCCGAAGGTTGTTACTTTAGGTTGCTAGAAAAACCGGATCGTCTGCTGAAATTGTTTAAGTCAACTACAGAAAATTATGACTGGTAGGTGTTATTAAATTTACGCTCTTATTTGCCCAATGTTCAGATAAAATTAATTTACGCTCTTAGAGAGCTCTTAGAAGGCTTCTGTTAAAATGGTGTGAAAATAACTAGGTGAGATAAATGTGTTTGAAAGTATACGTGAGTGTGATAGGTTTTTTCTGTTTTATTTACGTTTATATAATAGTTCATTTATTAAGTTGGTAAATGGCTATATTTTGCTTGAACTTAAAGTCCTAAAGTGAATAATTTATGTTCTAATAGAAGTATCTAGTAGGAATTGCAAATGCAGAACATATGAAATATGAATGAATTTCTCTCTTTACCGAAACCAAGTCATTCAAACTGATCATTGCGGAGGCTTGAGTTAAAAATGTCAGTATCAGTTTTCACAAATCTGGCTAAGTACGAACTCCAGCCGAAAGGTGGATCCTGGCTGAATGCCAGAATCTAGACGAAAAATGTTGGGAACTTGGAAACATTCTTTCTCGCATTTAACATGAAACAAAACGCTAGAAATAAAATAGCCTTACTAAAATTGAGATTGGGTAATACATTTAGGGAGCACCATTTTTGTTTCTGTTTATTTGGTCCAGTTTCGGCGAGATGTTTTATTGTGTTATCTGTGTTTGTGTGTGAAATAAACTAGGCATATTATTACGACGTATTCTTCATGGATGGACTATTCATTGCATATTATAAGATTTTATCAAACACAGAGAGAAAGCCACTCAGTAGTTAGGACATTGTAACTCAATAAAAAAATATTCTAGTTACTCTCATATTTCACAAAAAATATCTTTATGAAACTAAAGGCCCAATTTCAGCAATCCCTAGAAAATAAAGAAGAATTTATGAAATGAATGTTTTTTTTTATGAATTTCCCTTGCGACTAAATCGAGAACGCTGAAGGAGCCCTTAAGTCAATTAAATTGGATTTTTAATGGCTATTAACTTACCTACGTCAACCAAATTTTTCTCCATTCAACATTTCCTTGCCATAATTGAAATTTCATCGGATCCATTTTACCTGAGGACGGTCAAAGTTTGAACATAGCGGTATGAATAACTTTGGCATGCATAAATTCTTGTTCATAGTCCTTAGGATGATATAAGTCAAGAGGAATGGCTCGATACGGCGATCAAAGAGATTGGGTACTAACTTATCTATGGTACTTACTTTTTGGTATAGTCAGCCTTAACCATACTTATACTCTTATTTTTAATTTTCTAGATTAAAATTACATTAAGTGTCGACATAAAAATAACCTAGTAAATAATCTAGTTACCAAGGAACACTGAATCATTATCTGTAGGAGGAACTTCACAGTTGTCGTATTATCCCAGTAATATTAATTATTCAATATCAGCTGTCATTTTGGTCTAGTAAATTAAAAATCTGTGTTTAGAACCTTATCATACAAAGCAATATTATAAATGCGAAAGAAACTCTGTCTGCCCGTCTATTAAATTCTCGTCTTAACGCCTGCAAGGATTACAATGAAAATTGACACAAAGGTAGACCATGACCCGACCTCGACCTGGGTCGTGGGAAGGTCCAAAAGGGATACCGAGGCTCCTGGCAACACAGCCAATGGAAGGAACATGGGTGGATTTTAGTCAGTAAAAGTCTGACACACTCTCCCGCACCGCCCAGAGCGGGAGAAGTTATTTGATGATTTCCCACCAAAAAAAAGGGATGTAGCTTTTTTCTGACGTAAGACACAAGTAAGTTTAATGTGACAAAGTCCAAATGTGATCAGCGGTTTCGTAAGGTTTATTGTACACGTAGGTAGACGTTTCCATGATGTTAATAAAAAGTGCTGGTTCAATCCTTTGTGTAATACAGGTCATTAATTTCTTTAGCCTACATTTTGCTTGGATTATTTTTATCTTTTAGTTTTGCTCTAGGGATGTAAGATGGATTAAATTGATTAAGCCTTAGTATCTGAGAAATGTTGTGTTTAATGATCGTAAAATTTAAAGTCACACAGAAAATTAAACAGTTTGGTCATGTTTTGCTAAGCCTATCGTTATCCTTTGTTTTTTGTTTAACTTTAATTTAGGAAATCATCGGTGCTGCATTTTCCACATCGCTGTTTTCATTTCCTTGTACACCGTGTCTATTAGTAGCGGCATCTATATCGCCACATGCGAACAACGCAACACACTGACATCACGCAAAATCCTGCATCGCGCAAGCAGAGTTTCCCACGCAACTAGCATATAAACAACATCCCGACATCAACCGTCGGGCAGTTTCCCACCAGACACGACACTCATCTGGTCAGAGGATCCTCCCTTTTCTATGGAGGATGAATTAACTTTACACCCTGTTCCTGATGCCTCTATAGTCTCCTTCACTTCCTTCATGATCATAATTACCAACACATATAATGATAATCATAGACACAGTGAATTGTAGATTCTCTCTTTTCCATACCATTTCAAATAGGTACGTGTTATGCGTAGGTACTCGTATGTACACCAGATAGCTACTTGAGCCCATGTGCAAATGGGATTATCCACTGAAACTCATTGGTAAAATGCGAGCACCTTAATACTTCGCGAGTCGTTTACAACTGAAGTTGCAGCAAGCTTTGAATTTGGAGTATGCGATATACAAGTACAAAGAATGTTACCAAATGTGCACAATTTACATTGTTTAAGTTATGTGATGTTTTTCCGTGTCACGTTGCTTTCACGTAAAAAGCATTTTCTTTGTAAATATAAAATCAAAGTACTTTTCTAACAGTGGTTATAAAAAATAATTCAGATTTTTCATTATATAATGCTCATTCTTCGACCCAGTATAAAAACATTTTCCTGTTCTCAGAAACATCTTTCTTTTTCCTTCACAAAATTTCTTCCTCACACTAAATCAAAAATAAAATGCTTATCCTTGCGGTTCGACAGGCGCCAATGATGCAAAACTTAATACCACTAGGGAACTTTTAAATTACTTCATTTTCTGCGAATTTTGTCGAGGCTAGCTCTCGCAAGTCAGCCGAACGTACAAGTTCGGAACTAGTAGAACTGTAGTAGCAGTTTACGGAACTTTCTCAAACACTTGCATTCCCGCTTGAATTATTGCATAATATACGTTTGGCGATAAAACTAACAGTTCCCATTGTTCCGGATGATTGTTTTTATTGGTGCTTGTAAAATGTTTGATGGTGCTCCTGCTTTATAACTGTTTGTTTCTCTTTGGCAAAATTTATAGAGTTCTAATTCTTGTTATATGGTGTTTTAAATTTTAATATGCGGTTTTGTTAGTCTGGCTGTTTCCATTTATGATATTCTTATGTTATCTTCTACTTCTACAAATATATATTTGTCGGATCCGGTCATTAGTACAGACGCGAAACCAATCGCAAGCGCGCCAAGTGGCTACATCGGGTGTCTGTAAACTATTACAGACACCCGATGTAGCCACTTGGCTACTTTGACTGTAGATCTATCATCGAAACTATTGCGCCCTATTTAGCTTTCATATTTAACACCCGTGTGGACCAAGGAGTCTTTCCAGATCTCATGAAACACAGTAAAGTAGTTCCTTTGTTCAAATCCGGTGATAGTAAAGAATCCAACAATTATAGGCCTGTGTCAGTTCTGCCAGTTCTCAGTAAGGTGTTTGAAAAGTTGATGCTCAATCAAATGTTACGCCACTTTAATAAAAATTCCATATTTTATGAACAACAGTACGGTTTCACCAAAGGGCGTTGTACGACTGACGCCGGTGTCACCCTAATAAAGAACATTTTTAACGCCTGGGAAGAAGCACAGGATGCCATTGGTATCTTTTGCGACCTCTCTAAGGCGTTCGATTGCGTAAACCATGAGACACTTCTGCTGAAACTAGAGCACTATGGACTTAGAAAGCTCTTGATTTACTAAGATCATACCTAAAAGATAGAAAGGTTAAAGTTCAAGTAAACGGCGTAAACTCATTGGGGTCTGAAATGGCAATGGGTGTTCCTCAAGGTTCGATATTGGGTCCATTCCTCTTTTTAGTTTTCATTAATGATTTACCCCATTTACTTCAAAATCAACCGAAGATGGTGTTATTTGCAGATGACACATCATTGATTTTTAAAATAGACCGACGATCACAAAATCATGACGACGTGAATAACTCTATTCTTCAGATCCATGATTGGTTTACGGTAAATAATTTGGTACTAAATGAAGAAAAAACCAAATGCATTAGATTTAAATTACCTAATGTTAGAAGTAGCGAATGTGATCTCATATTGAATGGAGAAAAACTGGAATTTATTAATCAAATGGTTTTTCTAGGAATCACTCTAGACGAGAAACTACAATGGGGACCACATATAACATCTCTTGCGGGGCGGCTAAGCTCGGCCGCTTATGCTGTTAGAAAGATAAGACAGTTGACAGATGTAGAAACCGCGCGTTTGGTCTATTTTAGCTACTTCCACAACATTATGTCGTACGGCATTTTATTGTGGGGTCGGGCTGCTGACATTGATTCCATCTTTATTTTGCAAAAGCGAGCTGTCAGAGCCATTTATAATCTACGTCGCCGTGAATCTCTTAAGGAACAATTTAAAAAGATTAATATTATGACAGTACCTTGCCAATTCATTTATGAAAATATTATGTACGAGTATGTAAGAAAAAATCGACATCTTTTTAATAAAATAAGTGATAGACATAATTTTAATACTAGAAATAAAGATAAAATAGATCAACCATTTTTCAGATTATGTAAAGTACATACATCTTTTATGGGGTACTGTGTCAAATGTTACAACAAAATACCTTGTAAAATATTGTAATTAAATGAAAGAAAATTTAAAACTCATGTTAAAAGTACACTTTGTAAACAAGCATATTACAAATTAGAGGATTATATCCAAGATAAGAATGCTTGGAAACATGCTGGTCTAGCTCCATAGGACAATCTAGAGTCTAGATAACATCAAACTGGTTGCTATTTTAATTGTACAATTTATTATTTGATACAAATAATAAATCAATGTTGAATTTTAATTCTGTGATTACTTTAACTCAAACACTTTATTTATTATTTTTAGGAAAACGTATACTTTTACAATGTTTGTAAATATGTGAGCATCATGTACCTATCACATAATTCATTTATCTGTCATTGCTTTATTTTTCATTCTTTTTTTACCTATTTTGGTATAGTCATTTTATTCTAGGTGCATCGTCTTCACATATAATTTGGAAATGTACATATACGGAATTTTGTGGAACATTTTACAAGAGTAACGGTGGAGTTTCTTGCCCATTCTTCTCCATACGAATCTACTTTTTGGAAGGGGCAACTAGAATCAATTCATTTTTTTTTTTGTTAATTTTGACGTTCAAATGTGCCTTTTATGTGCCTATTTGAAATAAATAATTTGACTTTGACTTTGACTTTGATCTACCCACACCTACAGCATGCTTCTACAGAGTCATAATGTTTTAAGCGAGCGAGGAGGATATTCAGTGTCTGATCGCATCGGAGTTAAGACGTCATGGAACTGTACTCGATCCTTTGTGCTCAGTTATTGTGTTAATTGTAATTTGTAGTTAGTGTGTCAATTTGTGATTTTAATAAACGCTGTGTATCGCACCCAGTGTGTTTTCATTGCACGAAACCCATCTTCTGCCCACATGATACCTGAATCTAACGGATTAAATCCTGATGATCCTACATACCTTTTATTTCCCATTTTCAAATCAGTGTTTAAGTGTATATTTAAAAGAAAATTACGTTTTCATGATACAGAAATTTTAGAGCTCACATAGTTCTTCACCACTATTTCCATTTTGTCTGTACTTTTCCGTTTGTCTGTTTGGAATTTAATATGCTCGAGTAATCTTGGTCGAGAAAAACGCATGGCTCGAATTCCTGTACAAAATACGATTTGAAAAATATAGGAATTAAGAATTGAATTAAAACAATACATGTTCAATGTATTATGAACAGAACACTAATAGAAGAATTCTTTGCTCTGAAAACTGTGAAGGATAACATCGTGACTGACATGTCCTAGGACTCAAACTTCGAAGATATGTACATACATACATAATCAGCCTATAATGTTCCCACTGCTGGGACACAGGCCTCCGCTTTGTGAGAGGGAGTGGGCCGTAATCCACCACGCGGGCCCAGTGCGGGTTGGTACATGTCACATGTCTTCCAATTTTTTTTGGTTCTAAGACATGCCGGTTTCCTCACGATGTTTTCCTTCACTGTTTTGAGAGCAGTGGTGATGAAATAATTTACACAAAGTAAAGCGCCTGTCCGGGTTCGAACCTATGACCTACAACTCGTAAGTCGCGGCCGTTACCACTGGGCCACCACTGCTCAGTCGCGGCCGAAGATATGTGACATCCACCAACGCGCACTGGGCCCGCGTGGCGGATTATGGAACACTCCCTCTCGCAGAGAGGAAGACTGTGTCCCAGCAGTGGGAACATTAAGGGCTGATTATGTATTAATAGAAGAATATGAAGGTACTGGTACTGAGTATTACGGAACCTATATATAATACATTGCCACCATTCGAGCGACCCACCCACACATCCACTTCCTTTAGACTGTTTTATGAGACGCCTTCAATCTCCAACGTATCTAAGTCCGCCAGCCATTTCACTTTCCCCACAAATCGTTTCAATCCGAAATAAAATAAAACATTTATTCCCCACTTTATTTCTATCTCACAAATCTGGAAACACTGTTGATCACACCATAAAACACGACGAGAAGAAACCCGAAGCCGTAATCCAATTTACTGCGAACAACAAACATTATAAATAAACACGAGACCCCACAAATAGCGAAAACTATAAATAATACGAGCACATAAACATCACCATAGTTCAACACCATGATATTGATAATAAAAATTCCTTTCCGGGCTGCGAGGGGATACTAATCCCGTGCGCTGAATGCTGAAGTGTGGATATATCGAGATCTCCCGAAGATGGTTTTTCGAAAACGAACTTATTTCGTATTTTCCTTGAGATTAAGTGGTTTGTGGTGTGATTCCTTCCAAATTGTAAAGCATAGTTCGGAGATATTATAGAATCGAAAGTAAAATGTGGCGTTTCAGCTGCTTGCGTTCCCACGCATCTGTAGTAGCTGTTGTCTATTTGTAGTGATGTCAAAAAAACTGCTCGTAGGCGAAATGATAACAATTTTATACATTGTTAATAACATTACATGGCGCCTGTATTCCCCGAAGGCTTAGGCAGAGGTGTACCTATACGAGTAGTACACCCACATTTTGCCACATAAACATAACTTAAGTCCAATGTAATAGGGGGCGAGCCGTTTGCCATCAACCGGGCCCAAATCCAGACTCCGGGCTGCTACTGAGAAATTCCAGATGGAAAAACCAAATAATACTTTGCCCGACCTGGGAATCGAACCCGGGACCTCATGCTCTGTAGCGCTTGCAAACAATAGACCAATGAGGCAGTCATTTTATACATTAAAAATACATTGTAGGTATTTCTGTTATTGTTACCAGAAATAGCTACAATACATAGTAAAATGACATAAAACTACTGCCAACAAATGCAGAAACAAAGTTATTTATTATTTTTATTTGTTTAATACTTTAAGCACACAAATGTACAGAGGCGGACTTAATACGAGTACCGTAGGCATTTTCTACCAGTCAACCTTTGGGTGATGCAGAGACAAAGAGTGGTAGGTGCAATAGCGAAAACTGTGGAGTAAATTTATTTAAATATAAGGATATACATACATATACCTATTAAAAACTTTAGTTATTTTAGGAGTAACTAGGTAAAAGAAATAGTTGTAATATTCTAAGGGGATGAAGATCTAGAAAAAGCAGCTTGAGGATCGAATCATCGACCAAGCAAGTTTTTTGAGTCAATATTGCTTGCCTAAGAATTGATCCCGCTGTGCTCATTAGCAAACTACAGCCAAATATATGGTATTCAGGATTATGGGAATAAACCTTTCTTTACATAAACCATTGACCTCATCCAGCCTTAGGCAAACTAGCTTCTTCCAGAGATAAGTCCAAGAAAAAAATTCAAATCCAAAATTAAGTAGCAATTTGTCTTCCTACGCAGGCAAAACCGAATATTTTACATAAGATCGAATACGTAGACTACGTCGGGCCCGAATCCTTAAGATAACCTCGAACGGATGGAAGAGAGCGGAAACAGTAAAAATATTTTCTTTCATGGAGCCAGTACCTTTACGAATAAATTATAGGTACCACTGTTATAATTCCTTTAACTGATTTTTTTAGAATTAGAGTTTAATAACACTATGTGTTTTATATAACCAAATTACAAGATGATTATTAACATTAACTAAATTAAATTAAAACTAAGTTAAGCTTAAAAAAGGCCCTCGGGGCATTGCACCGAGGATGCTGGCGGCATTTCCTCGCTGAATTTTTTAATTTTTTATTGTTTATGCATTTATGTTAATGGTTTTTAGGAGCAGTGGTGGCCCAGTGGTATCGGCCGCGCCTTACGAATTGTAGGTCGTAGGTTCATACCCAGGTAGGCACTTTACATTGTGTAAATTATTTCATCACCACTGCTCTCAAAACGGTGAAGGAAAACATCGTGAGGAAACCGGCATATACAAGAACTAAAAATTCAAAGACATGCGACATCTACCAACCCGCACTGGGCCCGCGTGGTGGATTACGGCCCACTCCCTCTCACAGAGAGGAGGCCTGTGTTCCAGGAACATTATAGGCTGATTATGTGTGTATGTATTTCTGTGTAATGATTTTTGGCAGCTGTTAGTTTACTTACAAACATTTTGTTTTCGATGCTTTTTACATAATATAACATCAGCTTTGTTTCCCCAAAGGGTTGGGCAGAGGTGTACCTGTAGTACACCCACACTTCGCCAGTTATGTTTAAGTCCCATGTAATAGGGGGCGAGTCTATTGCCATCAACCGGGCACAAATCCAGACTGCGGGCTGCTACAGAGAAATTCCAGATAGAAAACCCAATAACACTGTCCGACCCGGGAATCGAACCCAGGACCTTATGCACAGCAGTAGCGCTCTCTACATAATTAATTGTGTTTTTACTAATTTTACTAATCACAGATTAGTATACCACTTTACTTGTTTGTTTCCAGGTAGTGTGGGTGTCAACTTGAAGTATTTGTTGGGTACGTAAACTATTATTTCATCTTAAAATATTACTTCTATAAATTCATCTAAGGCTCCAAGGAGGGTTTGACAAGAAAACAAAGTCATTAACGCTTACAAAGCAAAGGCGCGTTTATTTCACAAATACACTTATATATATCGAAATATACATACATAAATCTACCATAACATCAAAACAAACACACCTACTAATATTAAACGTTCACGCATCATCATCAGACATTCATAACATTCCAAATCCCTATTCAGTAATGAAATAAACAGTTAACTCGTAAAAGTACAACATAACCTTACCATTGGATTAGAAAGGAAAGCAGGTGAATTACATATAGAATCTATAATGATCGGATTCACTGTAGGGTTCAGAGGGTGTTTTTAATTCTGAAAGCACATTAACAACCGTATCTATTTTTTATGTCTTATTTAGTAAACAATGTTGTTTTATTTACAGAACGAAAACCACCAATTTTCGTATCGATCAGACATCTTAATCAGATGATATAAAAGTCTTGTTCTCGAACTCGAATAAGTAATTCAAACACATTTATTTTTCTCAAAGTCACTCAATACCGACGCTATATTATTTGTTTACCAAATAAAAACACTTTACGTAATTAACTGGCATCCATGTTTAATATCTTCAAGATCAAAAGTAGTCTAGGTGCCTAAAACAACATTCGCTATGTTCTCAGTAAAGAAGACCTTTAAAACGTATAAGTAAAGATCGTATTCTGCTGTCAGAGGGGCTCAACTTTTTTGAGGTCAAGTCTCTTGTGACTAAAATTCACCAGAATTTTGACGTAACCGATATTGTATTTCCACGAACAACTTAATTTGATCAATCAATCGTGATACCGCTGGTATTTGGATCATTAATTAATATTGACTGCCTCGTTAATCTAGTGGGTGCAAGCGTGACCGGTGCGTCTGTGACCCTGGGCTCAATTTCTAAGTGTCATTGGGATCTTCCAGTCTTTGAGTGGTATTTTCCGGGATGCCACTGGGAATTGGATCTGGAGATTCCTGATGGAAAAACGTGGAAATCAGTGACATCCTGGAGTCTAGATGTGGGTCTGATTAGCTACAGGGTCGTCTCATATAACTGACAAAATATGGGTGTTCCTTTGCCTACTCCGTTGGCGTTACGCGTGATGTTAAAATATGTGAAATACTAAGCGTTTGTTCCATTTAATTCTGTAGGTAAACCGATGGTTTTTCGTTTTTTTTACATTTTCCCTCAACGCTAACCGCGAACAATTTGTTGACGAGATAACCTCGGTTTTGTATTATAAGAAGCAAAATGCAAAATGTTTTGTGGAGTGAATCGTTTTGCTTGCATCTGCACTACATTCGACTGACTGTTGGCAAAGTTGTGCAAATTAATTGAATATTGAAGAATAAAATAAAATGAAATCGTTTATTTGCATAATCACATTACAAGATGGTTATTAACATTAACTAAATTAAATTAAAGCTACGTCAAACCTAAAAAAGGCCCTCGAGGCATTGTACTGAGGATGCTGGTGGCATTTCCACGCTGAATTGCAAGGCTGATGCATTGCGCGAGAAAGCCCCCAGCTTTTCGGTCACCAGTTACATGAACGTTTCGTGATTTCCGCAAATAACTTATGCTCACTGGGACCCCACGGACCGAGGGTCTCGAGGCCAAAGGGCACAAAGTTGTACTCTCTGCCAAGGCCTCTACATTTAATTGAAATCCTCATAAGAAGTCCTTTCATTTGATATGTGATACGGTACAGTTTGCAAACCTTTTATTTTTATTTTTTAAAGTTTTCCTCAAAAGTGAACCCCATATTCATAATTAATTTATTGTTAATTACACGTCCGTGTTTGGATCATATGTGTACCACATTTCAAGTGCTGATTTCCTCCAAATCTACTGGACCGTATAGTTCAGTAGATTCGGAGCAAATCGTCTGTGACAGACACAGACACACGAGCGATCCTATAAGGGTTCCGTTTTTTCCTTTTTAGGTACGAAACCCTAAAAACATACAAATCCATCAAAGTAATGCAATTTAATTGTAAAAAAAACACTCACAGAATAACTACCATTACAACGTACACTGAATATCGAAACTATCAATTTACTTTGTAACATTAAAAGGAACTATTTTAATAAATTCCTTTGCCTGGCAAGCGATTCCACAAAGAATAATATTTTTTGTTACAAATGCAAGGCTTTGCTTTTAATGGAAACTTTCCCTGCAGCATCAAGCTGTCAGCTTTGTAACTCCTTTAATAGTATTTTATAGTTTTAACTTCTGTTTCTGCTGTTGAACGTAAAAATACGGGTAATATAAATTGCTTGTGCGTTATGTTGTTTGTTTGTGCATTCTGCTTTGGGATTGTTGAAGCTGCTGATTGCCTGGTTTTGTCAATAAAGTGCCTGTGATTGTTGTATTTGAGCTTTACGTAGCGTCGTATATGCAGATTGTCTTGTAATTTCCAGAGAGTAACTACAATATAATTATGATGAAATGAGCCCTATATAGGCTAATTTCATATATTATATATAGTTAACTGTACTGTGTTGAAAGTGGTGCCCGAGCAGTGGTGGCCGCGTGGTAGCGACGGCGACTTACGAGTTGTAGGTCGTAGGTTCGAACCCTGACAGGCACTTTGTGTAAATTATTTCATCACCACTGCTCTCAAAACGGTGAAGGAAAACATCGTGACCAAAACCAGCATGTCCATGAAGCAAAAATTCGAAGATGTGTGTCATCTACGAACACGCACTGGGACCGCGTGGTGGATTACGGCCCACTCCCTCTCACAGAGAGGCCTGTGTCCCAGCAGTGTGGACATTATCGGCTGATTATGCTATATGTATATATGCTATGTGTATTTCAACATTGATTTCAACTAAAATTGATCCAAACTGTAAATATTTTGGGTTATGAGATCGATGAAATTATTATGCTCTAAATATTTTACAAATATTTTTAAGATCGACATTGACACAATCGAGCAAAAATATTACAACATACTCGTATCTTACGAAAAAATATGATACAAAACTAATTAGATTGCCCTTCACTCCTGAGCGCATAGCCTGAGGACTTAAGGGTGTCTGCCAGTCGAGACTTAATTGGCTTGTAGAGGTCAGACGGCAGTCTCCACGAGTAAATTACTGATATTCAGATGCCTTTAGTTAGCTTGGAAACCGACCTTAACGTAATACATTAGCAGTTTCAATCTAAAACGATTTATTCAGTTATTCAGTACATAAATAATAACTTATACCTAATTAATTATTAAAAATAACAAATTTATATCCCAGCTTAACTAAAACTATTCACAAAATAAAATAAGGCGTCGAAAAATTTATTCTCATCGCTGTCGACTGGTAATGTACCCAAGAAACTGGCGGCATTGCCACATTGTATGGCAATGCTTAACTTCTCGCCAAGGTAAAAGCCAGCCCTGGGTCACGCGAAGTGTCAACCAGCCATCTAAAATTGACTGATGAAGAATTATGATTGAATAATATGGTTTTCATAAAAAATCTCAAATATTCCGCAAAATTAATAATTTGAGCGACGCTCTGTATAACAGAGTATGCGACACTGTGCATTACCAAAGGGTATATTAGACGTTTCATAGACACACCTAATTGGTCGTCACAAGCAGATTAATAGCCATTGAATTGGGTAACATAGTTTGACATGCCTGACTGCATAGTAAACGCACTCTATCAAGGCAATTGGGCTTGCTGTATCTACTTCGTATTTATTTGTTCTTATGATTGCTGGACGACTATTATTTTTATATTGGTCAATTCTCAGAATATCTGCTTCCGTGAGAACACAAACTATTGTATTGTTTTTTTTTAATTCTTTATTTAGCCTGTAGAGATCTGACAATTATACAGATCAAAATCGTTTCCATACGGTCTTGTATCATCAGCTTCACCAGAAACTTCATATAAATTACTTACAACACTAACTCAATAAACACATATGTACTAACATTTACTCTAGTGCCTTCAAATAATTTACCGTCAGCAAGAATGTTACCATTTACTACAGTGTTAAATTTTCTAAAGCTGCAACTATCTACAATTTCCTATAGAAAGCTACACAATTATACAAATCAATTGCCCTTATCCCCGAGTTTGGAATTAGCGAAATCGTTTCTATCCCGCAGTAGTGCGGCTCTGCAAAGTTTTCTTTGTTCCCAGAGCTGTTCTATCCTCTTTGCGTCGGGTTCCACTTTGTTCCCTTTATTATATTTCAATACATTTAACTATTAAGTCGGTGAATTACCATCGGGTTGCGGATGTTTGGTTAGAATGTTTCTGGTATAGTTGGTGCAATTATAAAGGGTTGTTTGGGTTTGTTCACTTTATCAGCATGACAATTATATTACTACACATAATCAACCTATAATGTTCCCACTGCTGGGACACAGGCCTCCTCTCTGTGAGAGGGAGTGGGCCGTAATCCACCACGCGGGCCCAGTGCGGGTTGGTAGTTGTCACATATCTTGAATTTTTGGTTCTAGGACATGCCGGTTTCCTCACGATGTTTTCCTTCACCGTTTTGAGAGCAGTGGTGATGAAATAATTTACACAAAGTAAAGCGCCTGTCCGGGTTCGAATCTACGCCCTACAACTCGTAAGTCGCGGCTGTTACCACTGGGCAACCACTGCTCCCAGACTTGCTTATCTTACTACAGTCATACACATTAAATTGTGGACGTGTGCGGTTACAAATAGAAGAAAAAGTCAATTTCTTACGTGACTGAATATTTTATTAAGGCTTTAAAAAACTAGAGAGGAATTAAATGAAAAAAAACACATTTTTATTGGTGCGTGGTTTAGCCGAGCAAGTTCACCCATAAAATCATTACAATCAACTGGACATGAATCCGTGACATTAACTTTGTGTTGGTTATGTTTAGTTCATGATTCTTGAATAGGCGTTCATTTCATGACGATGATACAAAAAGGTTTTTTGTCATTTTCTGCAGTGCTTTCTTCACATTTTATAAAAGGTCTCTGATCTCTTAGTTATTTGCTGGATTTCAAGCCAGATGTAGGAGTAATATTGTTGTTTAAAGGATCGTAACAATATGTCACCGTCGCCGTCGTGGCCAGTTTCTCTAGTATTACTGGCGCAGTAAAAGAAGAGTGGTATTTTCTGTTTAGACGTGGATACACGTTTGCTATTTATTTTATTATAGTCTTGTAGTTTTATTTTTCTACTAGCTGCTGCCCGCGGCTTCGCCCGCGTAGCTTTTTCTAAAAATAATAAAGGACTGAGTTACTCCTACAACATCAGTTATATGCCAATGAAAGTCCTGCCAAAATTGGTTCAGCCGTTTCGGAGATTAGTCGGAACAAATAGTCAGACAGCCAGACAAAAATTTTAAATATTATTTTTTTGTAATAAGTACCGTATATACTTTCTTAAGCATTTAGTAAAGAGCTGTTATTTTGACATTACAAACAGACACTTGAATTTTATTTATCTGTATGTATACGTGTATATATTTATCAGAGTTTAAGATGTATAGATGTATAGATAAGTACCAACTTGCCGCGCTTGACTCGGTGGAACGCAGAGCTAAGAGGCTCATTGGCGACGTAAATCTGGTGGATGCCAAGCTTCACAGTTTGGCCCATCGTCGCAAGGTTGCCTGCTTGTCGGTCTTCTATAGATTGTACTTCTAATAAATAATGAATATGATGTAAAATTATATCTTTTTGGTTTCTACATTTATATCTGCAATTTATATGGTATACGTCATAAAGAGAGAGATATTATCTATATTTAGGAACTAAGAGGAGTGAACGATTTAGGTTATATAAAATACTTAGCAGGATTTGAAGCTTCTGTTTTCTACGGTTTGGTATCTTATTATTAAGCTCTAATTTAACATGTTTCATCAAATTGGCATTAATTGAAAATATTAGCAGCTTGCTAAGAGAAGTATTACGCATGTCCCATAATTCTATTCACCACAAAAACGCAGCGTTATCATAAATAAAATTTTAAGAATAATAAAACAATCAAAGTGTCATTTTATTTCCCGCACAGATATTATTGTTTTTAGGGCAAGAAGTGAGAGAAGGGGCTGATGTGTTTAATTTAATGGGAATCCCATATAAAAACATGAGGGAAATGTTTAGGGGACATTCTGTCGATTTCTTCTCTCAAGTTATCGAAGGGAGCTCTAGAAGGGTAGCATGTGACACTCAATTTTTAACTCTAGGTTCACGAGAATTTGGTTGAGAATTCTTTGCTACTCATGAGTGCTTATTTTTAATATCACCTATTAAATTATCAAAGTAATCTAGAAATAAAAATCTCGATATAAAGGGAATGTGTTACTCACGCTTTCTTGCGTTGGGGTGTGAGCAGGAAGTAAGCTGTGCTCTGTCGAAACTCATTTCTGCAATCCGCTGTGATAATATATTTTATATATTCTTTTGAATATAATTGAGGATTGGTAATGGTACAAGCGCAAAGATAAATATAAAAAAAAAATATGAAGAAGTAAAAGTATTTATAACAGCTGGAATAAATCATTTTTATGTATGAAACTTTTAGATACTTACATAACAAACATGTGACTAAATTGGAACTCGTTTACCGTGCAAAATAAAACGTGGCAAAAAATTAACGTTAATATAAAATATTCAGTTACCTAATGATTATATGAATCATGTTCACTGAAGTTAGTACTTTAAACTAGTAAATAATCTAGTGACTCTCACCAAGGACTACTGAATCATTCTCTGCAAAAGGACCATCACTGTTGTCATGTTGTCTCTGCAATATTAATAATTATTTATCGTGATATTTTAATTAAAAACAGGTCGACCACAGCTGTCATTTGTCTAGCAAATTATCTAAAAATCAATAATACTCTAACCAGCTGGAAGGGTAGAATGTCCTAAAACAAGCGTTTATTTAGTTTAAAAGGACATTCCTAAAAGAAAAATGTAACCAATTTGTAAGTTATTGAAATAAACATGTATCATTTATTGTTATTATTTATAACACACATAACATCACGCCTTGTTTCCCCGAAGGGATGAGCAGAGGTGTACCTGTGGTACACCCAGATTTCGCCAGTTATGTTTTTAAGTCTCAGGAAATAGGGGGCGAGCCTATTGCAATCAACCGGGCACAAATCCAGACTCCGGGCTCATCATCAGCCGGAAGACGTCCACTGCTGGACATAGGCCTCCCCCAAGCACCGCCACTTCGGCTGGTTTTGTGCTTCCCGCATCCAGCGGATTCCTGCGGCCTTCACAAGGTCATCGGTCCACCTTTTAGGAGGCCTTCCAACGCTACGTCTTCCGGTACTCCAGGCTGCTACTGAGAAATTCCAGATAGAAAAACCCAATAATACTTTGCCCGACCCGGGAATCGAACCCAGGACCTCATGCTCAGCAGTAGCACTTGCGACCACTAGACCAACGAGGCAGTATTATTATTTATTTATTCATTAAACATCAGCGTAAGTGATGTCTTCCACAAAAGTCAATGCCATCGTTTCAAGTCGAACGCGGTTCAGTAAACATTTCAATGGTTGACTTTGCTGTGCAAAACAATGAGGTCCAAAAATATACTACACTGTACACACTATAGTCAGTATTTTGACCCTATTATATTTACATAAACCGAAACGGTCCGATATGGGGCAAAACAAACAATATATCACTTGGACTCGGAATAGTCCCCGCGGTATATTGTAATTAAACTTTTTGTATGTAAGCTGCTGTGCTCCAGTTTCCTGGCCGATACTTTAGTAGACTTACTCTCTATTTTTTTCTCTTTTACCCTCTCTTTTAATACACTTTATGTAATTCAATGACATAATATACATGGTATGGCGTAAATAGTGGTACAACGTTAAGGGTCAATACACCGTATATTCAGCTATACTTACCGCAATTAGAACCACTTTTTTCCAAAGGTCTCAGAATAAAATATTTGTTTATACCTTTTTTTTTAAATTATAATATACTACAATACCTACATGTGTTATCAGTGTTATCACATGAAAACTAGTAACATTTTAAATGTCATGTCAAAAATGTGTTTATTTTAAAATTAAATTCGAAACACCAAAACACATGCACATAGCTAGGAGTTAGCACATCCACAGTTATAAACAAAAAACAAAATTAAAATATAATGTAATTTATAGAAATTATAGCCAAATTAGTATAGAAAAAAATGGTTCGAATTGTGGTACGTGATAGCTGAATATACGGTGTATCGACCCCTTAACGTTGCACCACTATTTACGCCACACCCTATATATCTTTGCGTTAGACAGACTGATATTAGACTACTATTAGATTATGTAAAGCTATAACAAGTGGTGTTCTATAAAGTAGGGATAGCCAACCTCGTAA
The DNA here is from genome assembly GCA_905333075.3 of Atethmia centrago. Classification (NCBI taxonomy): domain Eukaryota; kingdom Metazoa; phylum Arthropoda; class Insecta; order Lepidoptera; family Noctuidae; genus Atethmia; species Atethmia centrago. Next base: position 29,642,196 of record HG995374.1, read on the forward strand.
TTGAATTACTACTTTTAACAACAACTCCCAGTAAATTGAGACGTTACTAAAAGGTTGAAATTATCAAACTGACACAAAGACAAATAGGCCTCGTCGTTTTTTGACGCGCAAGTGACAATCAACCTTAGCGTGGTAAAGTAATTACGAGGGGAACATAATGTCGTCCTGGGTCCTGCTAACCAACAGACAGACTGAGTAAGTTAGTTCTGACAGCATAAGTTGCTCTCAAATGTCTGCAGGTTTTTTTTTTTTTTTTTTTTTAGGGTGGGAAATCATCAAATAACTTCTCCCGCTCTGGGCGGAGCGGGAGGGTGTGTCAGACTCTTACTGACTAAAACCCACCCGTATTCCTTCCTGTTGCCTGTGTTGCGGAGGCCTCGGTGACCCATAAGTACTTTCCCGCGACCCCGGCAGGCATCGGCCCTAGTGGACCCCTACTTTGTGCTGACGACATCTCTTTGAGGCGCGCGTGGAATACGACGCGCCGTCGACCCGGGCCTGGTCCTTACCGGACGGTGAGCTACCCATTGCTCACCGTCCGCAAGCCCGCGCCTACGGTGGCCGGAAATCCGCCCGGGATTCCCGACGCCCTGGGCGTCTCCTGCAGCGGCTAGGGGCGAGAGGGCGCGAAACTTGCCTTTCCCTCAACCGTCCCGCCTCCTCCTTCGCGAGCATTACTGCTTCGCAGAAGGAGGTGACGGCTGCCCATGCCCTCTCGCTCCGTACCATGGCCTGAACCAGGGCCGGACGCGAGAGGTCTCTGCCGCCGATCGCCTCCACGAGGACACGGCGGTGCTCTGCCCAAGCCGGGCAGACCTCCACCGTATGCTCCACCGTGTCCTCTGGGCGATCCACACAGTGGTGACACCCGGACGTTTCCTCCCGCCTTATTCGACACAGGAACCTCCCGAAGCTGCCGTGTCCGGTGAGGACCTGCGTCAGGCGGAAGGTGAGGACGCCGTGGCGCCTCTCCAGCCACTCCTCAAAGAGGGGACTTATCGCCGCAATCGTGGCGTGCCCAGCACTGGGTTGCGACAACCGTACTTTCCATGACGCCATGAGATCCCGCCGGAGCTCCGTCCGCTGTGCCACGATTTCTCGCGGCAGCGGACTTACGCCCCGGCGTTTCGCCTCCTCGCGCCACTCCCATACGTGCGCGAGGACTTTTGCCTCCAGATCCCATGGCGGCAATCCGGCAAGGAGGCTCGCTGCCTCACAGGAGACCGTGCGGTATCCTCGGACCATCCGGATGGCCATGACCCTTTGGGCCGCGCTTAACCGGCGGGCTGGCCGCAGCGCCAGAGAGCGCGCCCATACAGGAGCCCCGTAGAGGGCCATGGACCGCACGACCCCCGCGTAGAGCCTCCGGCAGGAGGCGTTTGGACCCCCTAGATTGGGCAGGAGCCGCTTCAATGCAGCGCCCGCCCGCTCAAGTTTGGGAGCCAAACGTCAGAAATGCTCCACGAAGTTCCACCGGCTGTCGAGGACGAGTCCCAGGTACTTCATCGTCGACTCGACGCCGATAGAAACCCCTCCTACCGTTATTTGGGACCCCAACGGTGGCGCGTTCCGAGGACCATGAAAACACATGGCCTCGGACTTGTGCAGGGCCACCTCGAGTCCCAATTGCCGGATCCTTTCGACGCAATTGTCGCAACCCCGCGTGCGGCCGCCGCCTGGTGTGACCTCCCCTGCGCCAGGACCAACGTGTCGTCAGCGTAGCACACTACGCTGACGCCGCTAGGGAGGTCGGCGCGCAGCACCCAGTCGTATCCGATGTCCCACAGATGCGGCCCCAGGACCGATCCATGTGGGACACCGCACGACATCTCTTGCCGGTTCCACACTCCCTGGTGACCGGGGTAGATGACGGCCCTGTCCGTCAAATAGGCCTCGACCACACGACAGAGGTAGGTCGGCATCCGGTGATACCGGAGTGCCTCCCTGATGCAACTCCAGGGCAGAGTATTGAAGGCATTGGCGATGTCTAGGGACACCGCCAAGACGACCCCACCCTGGGCAACAGCATTCCCCGTCGTCAGGGCTCGCACACGCATGATGGCGTCCACCGTAGAGCGCCCTCTGCGGAAACCAAACTGGCTCTCCGCCAAATCCGGCCCCACCTGCACCAGCTGGCCGACGAGGCGGTCTGCAATGACTCTTTCAAAGAGCTTGCCCACCTCATCGAGCAGCACGATGGGCCGATAAGCGGACGAAGAGTCCGCAGGGCGCCCTGCCTTCTTTATGAGGACCAGTTTCCCCGTCTTCCAGCGAAGCGGGAACTGGCCCCTCTCCATGCATGCGCTTAGGAGCCCCCTAAGTCGAGGCCCGAGAGCCTCCAAGGCCAGGACCCAGGCCTTCCCAGGTAAGCCGTCGGGTCCTGGGGCGGTATTTTTGGCATTAAGCCTGCGTACCGCCGCTCTCATTTCTACCTCGGTCACCTCCGGAGCGTCGTCGTCGTCGTCGTCGCTGGCGGTGTGGTCCGCATCGGGCACCGCAGTAGGCGGAGCCATAGGCGGGGAGGTGTGTTCCCCTCGGGAAGGGAACAGAGCGCTCACCACGTCCTCCACAAGCTGGGGCCGGAGACTCTGCGTCAGCGGGGGAGCCCATGGGCGGAGTTTATCCCGCACCACTTTGTACGGGCGTCCCCACGGGTCCCTGTCCAGAGTCCCCAGCGACTCCTCGCGGGCCAAACCCCTGGCCCGCAGGATCTCCGCTTGGAGGGCGGTCTTCGCCGCTCTGTACCCCTCGTACAGCTCCGCCTGAATGGCTTCCGTATCCGGAGGTTTGATACGGAGCCTGCGGTGCCTGGTGTACCGGCGTCGCGCAGCCACGCACGCAGTGCGCAGAGCCGTCAGCTCCTGCGACCACCAGTACACCTGGCGCGAGGCACGTCCAGGCTGGACCCGGGGCATTGCCACGTCACATATGTCGGACATGGCCTCCCGGAACCACTCCGCCTCGTCGTTGATGTCCACCACTGATTCACCCCGCATCCGCACACACGTGGGGACAGAACCCCAGTTTAGGACGACCAGGCCTGTCTCCAGAGCCCAGTCCTCCACCATCCTGCCCCGTGTGTCCGTTAACCAGGAACCCCAAGCCAAATTCTTGGCATTGAAGTCCCCGAGGACGAACACGGGGAGGGAACCAAACCCGACGACGACGTCTCTCAACTCCGCAAGGGAGTTGTGGAACTCGGCAAGAGTTCGGTTCGGAGAGAGGTAGACCCCCACCACGACAATCTCCCCGAACCGTGCTGCTACGCAGCCCCGTCCTCTCTTGACGGCCTCGAGGGACGGGGTACCGGCGGCGGCCGACGAAATTAGGGTCACTGAGCCGCTCAGGTCCTCCACCCAGTCATCCCTGGGCGGGACAAAGTACGGCTCAGCGACCACGGCGATGTTAATCGACCACTGCGCCATGCTCTGGAGCAACAGATCCTGAGCGGCGGCGCAGTGGTTGATGTTCGCCTGGAGGAGGCGTAATGGGGCCATTAATGGCACTCCATGTCAGCCCCCTCTTGGGCCTCCTTCCCAGCCCCCTGAGAAGGGCCTGCCGCAGCGGCCACGGTGGCGACGGCGACGACGGCGGTGTTGGAGGCGGCAGCGGCGGTGGCAGTGGTGGCGGCTGCGGCGGTGACGGCGTTGGCGGAGGGCTTGCCTCTGGCCCTGGCTTTGGTGGGTGGGGCGCAGGCTTTGCCCCCCATCCGGTGCTCGGCCGGCTTGCCAGCCGCCGCACATACGGCACAGTGCGGCGCGGCATTGCACGACCCGGCCTTGTGCCCGGGCAGACCGCAGCGGTAGCAAAGACCGCTGCGGACCACCTCCGAGGTGCAATTCGCTTGCACGTGGTTGCCCACCTGGCAGCGGAAGCACCTCAGAGGTCTGGGTTCCAGCAGTTTTACCTGCGCGGAAACCCAGCCCACCAATAGCCGTTGGCCCTCCCCGGTAACTTTTTTGGCCGCCGACACGGGGCAGCTCACCATAACGGTTTGCAGCCCCGTGGAGTCAGGACGGATGATGCCTGCCTTAACCTGCTCGGCAGAGCACCCCCCGGTCCTAACCACTGCGGCGACCACCTTTTCTTCCGTCGCGGAGTCGTCCAGGCCCGTGATGCGCATGCTAGCGCATTTGGTGGGCCTGGACACTCGGACCTCGTCCGCATTTAGTGACGCCCTAAGCCTTTCGGCCAGGGCGTCAGCGGCCGGGCCACTGGCCCTACCGGGGACCTCCACCATTCGGGCCCCAGTCGCCGTCACCTTCATTCTGAGGCCTTTTGCTGCGCCGAGCTCCTCCAGGCGCACCGCCTCACCCACCTTCGCCATCACCGTCCTATAGGACACGCCCTTCTTTTCCGCATCCGGCTGTAGTGTGATCACTACAGCTGCGGAATTCGGGGCGCGGAGCCTAGCCGCGGCGGTGCGATCCTTGCGCCGCTGCCGCCTCTCCCTCTTTTTGGCCGCCCTCTTTGCCTTAGCCACCTTCCTCTTCTCTCCGGCTACTTGCCATTCGGCATCGGCCGGAAGAGCTTTAGGAGGCGGGGGCGGCCGTCTTGCCACCTGGGCTGCCAGTGTCGAAGCCCTCGCCGTCGGGGCTGGAGCTCTCGCCGCTGGTGCTGGAGCCTTCGCCACCTGCGCAGCACCCGCACCCTTTGGCTGCCCCGGCGAGCCCCGTTTGGCCGTGGCACCTGCGGCGGCTGCAAAAGAGGCCGGTTTCCGCTGGCCAGAGGGCGGCTGGCTCGCCGCCAACGGGGGGCGCAGGACGATGGCCTCCAGGGCGGAGAAACGACTCTGCAGGGAAGCCATTTCCTGCCGCACAAGGGTCAAAACCCGGTCCTCTACAGGCACGGGCCGTCCCTGTCCCTGCTGCTGCTGCTGCCCCCCTTGCGGCCCCATCCGGGGGCCGTCTCCTCGGAGCCCAGCCAGGTCCGCCCGGAGCTTCTCGTTCTCCTTTCGGAGAAGCTCCATGGCGGCTGTCAAGCGGGCGATCTCCGCCCGCATCTCGGACATACTGTCCTGGGGAGGCCCCACGTAAAGGGCCTCCGCTGCCGCCACAATAGAGGCCGTGGCCGTGGCTATGGCCTGATCCTTAGAGGACCTGAGCCTCTTTATGGATACTGCCTTGATTGCGCTGGCCACGACCTCCGCAAAGCTGTCGACACGCTCTAAATTGAAGCCACCAGCGGCATCCGGTTCACCACCTGAAACCTCTAAGAGGTGGCGCCTCTCGGCTCGCTGGGCTGGCTTGGCTGGGCTGGCTCTGCTAGGCTCGCCAACCTCCCTGGTGGTGGACCCTCTATCCACGACTTTCCCTCCTCGGGCCCCCCCCCGCCGGCTGGAGTGGATCTTTTGCCGCTCTTTCTGGCTCAAGACCCACTCGTCGGAGGACGACCCCGAGTTGGGGCGCTTGCGAGTCCTAATGGACTCCCGGTTCCTACCGACCACCTCCTTTTGCACCGAGCTCCGATCTGAGCCCTTTGCGCTAGATGCAGCGTCGAACTCCGACCCTGCATCACTCTCCTCCACTTGACTTTTCGTCTTGTTGTTGTTTTTTTTTTTGTTTTCTTTTAAATCCATACTTAATCCCACGAGTATGGGGGATATAAAAAGTACACCTAGGTTCACCCCCTGTCCCTAGGCAAGTGTACATTTATAACCCAACCAGGGGGTCCACTGGTACCCTGGCTGGGGGTGCGCTAACGACTGATGCGCCACCTGCAACTCGGAAGTTGCAAATGACACTACTCATCAGCCATTCATATCCTCGCCGCGCACCAAAACTTGATATTAGAGGAATTTTTATAGAGGTTATCTTCCTCGCGATCCGGGCGATCAAGCCAAGATCCTCGTCCCGTTCCAAGCCACAAAACATGACTGTGGTCTCTTTACGGTTTACGATTTCGACGGTTGCAGACAGAAGAATCATTCTCCCGCTGCTTGCTCGCTGGCAGGGTAAGTGCACAGCAAGCACCGCCACTCTTCGCCCACTCGACCTGCCCTCTGTAAGCAGAGAGGGGAGTGGACGACCGATGATCGAGCATGAAGCTCCCCGCCACGCAGAAATTCGCCACGGTCAATACCCTCTCCGAAACATGGAGAGACTATTGGCCGTGCCCAGGATGCACCGGCCCGACGACTGCTCTTTCCCCCGAACGTATTCGAAGGGAACCAGCAGCAATCAGGCACACGAGGAGGTTTTCGGCTTAGCATGACATTCTCTATTTCTTCGAAGAATAGACACGGCTCTTTCCATACAAAGTGACATTTCGTTTCTCCATTTTTGACATCCCACCGTAGAGATCTTTCTACATAAAAAAGGACCTAGACAAAGATCGTTAGAAACGAAAGACAAGATGACAGATTGTAGAAGGATTTCTACGGTGAGATGTCAAAAACTGAGAAACGAAATGTCACTTTGTATAGAAAGAGCCCTGTCTATTCTTCGAAGAAATAGAGAGTGTCATGCTAAGCCTGCTGGTGTCAATTTAGAGAACGCAGATACCCTCATTATAGATTGCATAGGTCCTATTAGAAAAAAAAAGATCATTACCTATGTATTTTTATTTTATATTTTTTTGGTGAAGTTAAATTCTAGACAGATGTTGTAGTCTCTTTTGTTTGACATCTGTACAGATACATACACAATATAATAAAAGAAAGTCATGTTTCGTGTAGATCTTCGAAACTTGATTTTGAACTAACACTGGATTTTGATGAGGGTTTCAACATAATTTTGAGCATTCATCCCGGATGGTATGTGCATATAAACATAAATAATTAACTTAGATATAGCACAGAAATCTCGATATTTTGTCATATTTCCAGTGCACCCGTGCATAGCAGGGGCGGCGCTAGATATAGAAATAAAACGAAGTCAATTTGTATATTAATGTTCTTCGTAAACGTTACCATTGCTAATTGCATCGTCCTCAAAAGACATTTCGTGGAGAAGAAATTTTCGGAGAATTTTCGAAACTAGTTAGCATTTTGCTAATTAAAGTTGCCCGCTGTTCAAATTTTAGGTTAAAGTAGGTTTTGTATTTTATAATTACTTTGCACTCTATAATATTATCACCGTCTGTTTTTTTTTTGTTTTTGGAAGGTTAAGCTTGTAAATTCATTTTTATAAGTATATTTTCATCTTGATATTGAAGTTGCTACATTGCTACAATTTTATGTGAACTGCAGAAAATTTGTTTTTCACAGACTTTTTATGCACCTACGTCCTACAGTCTCGGGCATAGATATCGATTTTTTTAAGCCATTTTCTCATTAAACGATGCCAACTTCGAGAAAAAACCCATTCCAAAATAGTATGTTGTTGAAAATACTATGTTCATAACACTAATACCTACTATAAATTTAATTTTGCGAAACTATAACGTATATACAGGGTTATTTTAAATTGGCTAGATAAACTTTTTTTATCTTTTAAGTGGGCATCGATATTTAAACACGATAAAATAACAAGATTTGATGTCTTTTTTGGGATTTCAACGACCGCTGTAAGTATTGTTACATGAAGTATGTTTTGAGAATAACTGTATAACCCTGTATAACTCCGTGACTGTATTTATATGTATGAGAAATGGCACAAGTAAAGGCCTTATTCAGCAGTGGATAAGTGTGTCTCAAGTTTTTCATGATTTCGGTTTATTTTTCACATTTAAATTTTCCAATAAAATTGGTTTTATTTATTGAGGAGGAATCCCCGTATTTTTAAGTCTATAATACCTCAAATTGCTTAGCATGGTCCTCTGTTATATCGAAAATACTGTAGCATTAATTTTGAAATAAATGTATGGTAAGGTTGAGGATTAATGTTAAAATGTTTGACAAAAACACGATTCCATAAAATTTTCTCTACAGAAAAAAAGTACAAAGTTTCCTACAAACAGAATAAAAAACCGCTAGTATTAAAAAAATACTTCAAATTAGATCATGAATCTTTGCATAATAATTGAACTAAATATAAAGCAGATACTTTTTTTATTATCGCTATTTTCACCGTAAAAACATAAACCCAAGGCGGCGATAGTTTACTATCGCCGCCTTGGAGTCTTCTCCCTGCCACCCAGCGAGCCTGAGTGGGGTTCGCTCGCTCGCGTAACCGCGAGCAGTAGTGAGCGAGCGAGATAAAGAGTGAAGTGGCGCTGAGGTATAATGAACTCATAACAGCAATCGCATTCCTATCTCTGTCTCAAACTGTTAAAATACGAGTACCTCTAATTTTTCTACATTTTCGACGAGTTCTTGACATTGATTGTCGCTGATATATTGCTACTACATTTTTGAACCTTTTTAATAGGGATAACAACTTAATTTTTTTTTTGTTCGTCTTTTTTTTTTTGGGTGAGAACATCAAATAGTTTCTCCTGCTCTGGGCGGTGGATGGGTAGGTAAGGTAGTAAGGTACTAAAGGGTTACCTAGGCCCCTGGCAACATAGGCAACGGAAGGAATACACCCACCCTCCCGGGGTGTCAGACTCTTACTGACTAAAACCCATCCGTATTCCTTCCGTTTCCTGTGTTGCCAGGGGCCTCGGTAATCCTTTAGTACTTACCTTCCCGCGAACCCGGCAGGCATCGGCCCTAACAGACCCCTACACTGGTGCTGACATTTCTTTGAGGCGCTCGTGGAACACAAGGTGCCGTCGACGTTTAGTCCGTCTGGATGATTATTAAAAAAATATTGGACCCGTATTTTTTCTTTTTTTACGTAATTACAAGATTACGGCGATACATTGAGTTAAAATTTGTCATGACCTCACGCCTTGCTGGATTCAATACTGAATTGTGACGTAGCAAGCCCCCACTCTCCAACTTTAATGCGTTTTATCTACGTATTTTTTTTTTAATATGACAAAGCAAAATATTCGTGTCTAACATTTTTTTATTATCTGACTGATGGTTTAAATAGAATTTCTTTTTTTTTACCCAGGCATCAATCATCCCTATTACATGAATTGGTCTTCTGGTACACCCAGTTCGATAATTGCAATCAGAAGAACATAGAAATAAGATCGCATACTTTAGGAATGAAAGCTTCTTCCGGATTGGACCACATACAATATTTTGCACGTAAACCCTGCAGTACTTTGAAGAACATTTTGGTTTATATTTTTCTGATAACATCGTAAACATCTTCGTGGGTGGAGCGTAAATAATGAATCCGTTTTATAACATTTTTTCTTATTTTGTTTTTGTTGTTTTTATACTGATAGAAGATAGATAAAGATACAAAATATATTTCGACTTTTAACTTTATGATGTTGTGTCGAGTGTTTTCTTAGTCTTGCGATTATTATGTTTGCAAATATTTGTAGGTAGTAACATTAGACCGCACGATGCTGGTAACACTTTGACATTGAGCTGGCTTAGCGTTGTATGCAATTTTAATAGAATACGAGGCAAGAAACACTGCTTTTGTAACCACTGATGTACGTCCTTCTGTAGGTACGTTCGTATCAAGAAAAATCTAAGGCTCAATTTACATTGCCTCGGAATGGAATGGAAGCGAATTTTTGGAATTAAATTGTACAAAGCATAATGAACTTTATGTCAAAGTACAAACTAGTGTACAATTTAGTGTGTAGTGAAAAATGTATTCTCTGCTGTGTTCCCAGTTCAATGAACATTTGCAAGAAAAACTTAGAAAAACATATGATACTTATATAAGTATCATATGTTTTTCTAAGTTTTTCAACTATATAGTTGTTAACAGTACCTACATAGCTACCAGTACTTTCTTTTGCTTATAATAAATATATATTTACCAATAAATGCGCATGCACTTGCTACTACAGGTACATTTTTGTTATGGACAAAATAATAATGACGTGACTACCCCGATGAATGAATGAGGGTTTCCTGAAATGACGTTCACTAGGCAGCAGCACTGAGACATCAGGTGTCAAAAGTGTCAAAGCGCCTATTATTCTTTAGTCGTGACTGAATAATGAACGAATGAATGAAACGTCATCATACATTTTATAAACACTGTCGAAAAGGAAGACCTCTTGTCAAAGTGGCGCCAACTGGTGGCGTGAATCTTCATGAAAACCCTTATTAGTTTAGAAGTAGGTATCTACTTCATTCGATATGGTTTTAGATTTAAAAAGCTCTACTATCAGCAAAACAATTACTATAACGATTCCTATGATTTGTTAATAACGTAGACTAGACGGAAGGGTGCAAACTCGATGACTGATTTATAAAATTATAACATAGAAACGCTTCCAAATAAACATATCACTTTTTACACAATACACATTGTATCTTCAAGTGTTTTGTTTTATGGTGCGTAAAATAAATGTCCGACACGTACATTATCTTCTGTTTTACGATAGGGGTAAACTTTTAGGGATGGGATGAATACAGAACATTCTCAGAATACGATACAATTCATATTAAAATATCGATGTTTAAATCAGTTTCTCTCTAGTTATTGTATTTTTTATTGTAATGAAATCAATATGGAAAAACGAGGATTCAAACTGAATTTTTAAAAATTGAGTAACTGTTAATAAAGCTTAGCTAGAGTTTCGTTTATTAAAATGGCATTAAAAGAGAACCACCCAATTTCTCCACGTATAAGATTTAGTTTCAGTATGATGGAATGTTGGTTTTCGTTCAACCAAAAGTCCTTTGACAAATGCGTTCTTTGATAATAAACATTATTCTACGGCGTTTATCTGAATCCTAAACCTGAATTTCCTGACCACTACAATTAAACAAATTATTTTTTGAAGAATATACAACTAACCTTTTAATCGAATCAAATCGATTCACATCTCTATCACCACTAGTCCTAATAAACGGCTACCCTAAACTCCGATTAAGGTCGAAACATTGTTCAGATTCTGTTGTATATTGGACATCAGACGATAATTTATATAGCTGATTTTATTTGCTCATGAAAATTGTTGCCATTCCGCTATTGTTTCACACAATTTGCGTTAAGTAAATTACTATAGGTTCGTATTTTGCGTAACATTTGTAGGGGTGCATACGTAATTTGGCGTTATGTTGATGATGACTTATGATAATGGAAATAGGAATATATTTCCATACTGATTTTAGGTGGGGGAGAAAAAAAGTTCTGACAGTTGATCCATGCCTTCTCATGACTGGTTATAGATTTATCCGGGGTGGATTTTTAATATTCGCAGTCTTTACGACGCCAATACTTACGAGTACTTTAGTTTAAACTGATATCAAATCTAAGTAGCTTAAGTACCTAGTTACTGATATACATATTAATATGAGTAAATAGTTATATATTTTAAAATAAACAATAGACCATTCTACTGTGTACCTACCTATCACAATTTGAATACATAATGGGCATTAACCGTCGTCTCTTCTTATTTCATACAGCTCTATATTATGAGCTGTAATAAAAAATAAGAGATTTTGCTCTTACCCCAAATGCTCCTGCCCTTACCCCAAATAAATAGGGGTAAGGGAATATAATGACCACAGATGGTTGATACTGTCTGACAGAAGAATATTCCAGTCAGTTTCTTCATCACAAACTAAGAGACAGGACCTGCACAGGTGCAGACCAGTGACGGGCAGCAGTTTCACTACGGTAAGAAGCTGTGATCGACAGCGTAACGATTATGGCCAAACCCTCCAATGGCAAGCCAAAATCAACCACGGCCCCTACTTCCCGGCCGCCCTTCATCCCTGATTTTGGCAGCGTTCACGGTAACGGCATGGTATGGAATCCCCCGGGCAAGAATGGTTGCCAAACCCAACTGACCTTGGCGACGTATAACGGATGCACGTTACGGCTCGACCAACAGTGTAGCTGGAAGAAGAGCTCGGAAAAATAACGCTGCACTTTCTTGGGTTGGGAGCCGAAACGTGGACACTCACGGTACGGCTGTTCCATAAATTCAAGGTCGCTCATCGAGCTATGGAACGCGAATTATGCTTAGAATCTCTCTGAGTGATAGAATCTGGAACAAAGTGATCTGGCGAATAACCAAAGTTGTCGACATAGCTCACAGAATAAGCAAGCTGAAGTGGCAATGGGCTGGCAAAATTAGTCGTAGAACCGATGACCGTTGGGGTAGACGTGTTCTCGAGTGTAGACCGCATCAGCAAACGTAAGGACGCCCTCAGGCTAGGTGGAGTGAGGAACTTCGCAGGGTTGCTGGTAGCAGCTGGATAAGAGTTGCCGAGAATTGACCTGAATGGCGCGCAATTAGAGAGGCTGGTGATAATGATAATGATTGCTTCATATGTTTAATAAATTCGTGAGCTCAACAACGTAGAAAATTATTAAAAAAAACAAAAAGCCCGACTGCACAAACACATAACTGAAAAGGAAAAACAAGCATTATAATTATAGAAATTTGGTCTTGCAGGCGGGGACAAACGAACAACCTGAAATATGGCGTAACTTTGATTGTCCCCGCCTGCGATACCTAAATTCTATAGATTATAATGCTTGTTTTTCCCTTTTCAGTTATGTGTTTGTGCAGTCGGGCTTTTTGCTTTTTTTTAATAATTAATTTTATTTTAAGCTTTTTAGTTTTATTAATATATAATTATACACATACGTATATATATTTGAAAGTTACTAGCTTTTATTTGATACCAATATTGTTGCAATTTATTTTAAAAAAAACCCTTATTTTTTGTATTTGTAGATGCACTATGTAAATATTATATAGCCTATGTTACTTCCACAATTAAGACAAATCTAAGGACACCTCGAACGTTAAAATCCATCAAGTCTTATAGGCTACAGAACGTGCCAAAGAAATAGACAAACATACATACACACTCTCGATAAACATTACCCTTCTTTTGGGGCAGTCGGGTAAAAACGCAATGAACGTGGCTGATCTATCCAGAATGAAAGAAAATGCGATCACTTGTCAGTGGGTCACGCAAATACCCCGCTGGATAATTCTTTGATCATCCAGTGATGTAATACCAACGGGTACAGATGTGTAACTAACTACCAACATGATTATTTCGGTTCAATTAGCATCTTAAACAATAGCATTATGGATTATGTAACACTGTGTTTAACTGATTGTTAGAACAATTATCTTACATCATCCTTAATGTGTGCGTATTAGATTATGGCTAAGAGTGGTGTTACACTAGTGAATATTATTATCAGAGATTGGAATGGCCAGAGTGTATTTACCTAAACATCGAGGAAGTTAGATTCATAGTGTGGATAAAGCTCCTCTAAAATCCCGGAATGATAATCCCGGGATTTAAAAATCACGAATTATTTATTGGATTTTTAGAGTTACAAGTTACAAATGATTGATTTCAAGAATCATATTATGTTTTTTAGGGTTCCGTACTAAAATTGTATCAGATATAAATGTTTTGTTATAAGTAGGTAAAACAAAATTAAGTTGGCTGGTTTATGTGCTTGTTTGTTTAACTTTAGGTTTGAATTAGGTAAATTAAAACTTGTGCTTCAATACATACCTACATACATTTTGTTGTACACATATTTGGTTATATCTTACCCAGGTAGCGGTGGCGGTTTCTATTGTTTCAAAATATCTTTTGTTACACAACAAAGTGTGATATAATTTACCACCTCTTTCACATGATGTAAGAGTTGCTATTTGTTGTCTCTTTAATACAATGTAAAAGCTGTATGAAAGAGATAGCAACTATCGTTTTCAATCATATTTGTGTTAATAACAAAGATTTGTAATTGTACTTAAATATTGCTTTTTATTGTTTAAATGACCGTTTTTATTGCAATATAATCTAGTAAATCAAGCAAACTTTTCAAGATTTTTTTTTTCTGTATGTAACTCAAAGCACTTTAATTTAACAGTTTTAGTTCGGAATTCTAAAAACGTATCTAATGATATTTTTTTCTTAGAAATAACAATTTATTACGAATGTATTCAAAGTGCAATAAATAATTTAACTAAGAGGCCGATAACACCTAAAGCGTGGTCACTGTCGGACTGCATAGAAAATAAAGAGATGCGTGATGACACAACGCTGGTAATTTATTGCAAAATATGAAGCAATTATCGATTTACAAAAAAGCTATAGATTGTATAAAAAAAATAAAACACTATTATGCTAATATGTTGCTTGTAGAATAATCTGACATAAAATCAGAATGATTGCATGTATATTAGTATGGTTTTAAATCGTTAAAAGAAATTTTTAGAGGCACCTTAGTGATTTTATTCTATCGTATCAAATTAGTTATATTATGTTTTCAACACACTATCTACCTAGCATATATCCTTAAGAATATCATATATTTTTCTAATTTTGTTTACTGCAGTGGATCATATACTTTAAGGCATTAAAAAACTTATTAAATTTGCGTTTAGTTTCTGTAGTCCCCTTAATCCCGGGACTTAATCCTCATGATTCCGGGATTTAAATTATTATCTACCTATTCCCATCTCTGATTATTATATAATAATATTATATACATAATAATAACATAACATCACACCTGTAATCCCCGATGGGTTAGGCAGAAGTGTACCTTTAGTACACTCACGTTTCGCCAGTTATGTTTAAGTCAAATGTAATAGGGGGCGAGCCTATTGCCATCAACCGGGCACAAATCTTGACTTTGGGCTGCTACTGAGAAATTCCTGGTGGAAATACCCAATAACGCTTTGCCCGACCTAAGAATCGAACCCCGGACCTCGCGCTTACGACCACTCGACCAACGAGGCAGTCGTATATACGTAATAATAGTGGGCAAGAAATAAGATAAATTATTAGAAACTATTCTGTAACGAAATTTCTTTCTTTCTTTATTGAATCTAATATAGATAAATTTGGGAAAGCTAATTTCTAGCTGGCCTGTAATAGTTAAATAATTTAGCTTGTTTAGACAAGCTAGTAGACAAGTGAGTGAGTGAGTGACAAGTGAGTGAGTGAGTGACAAGTGAGTGAGTGTAGTTTAGACAAGTGAGGTGCTTGTGGCTAAGTAATAACAGCCGCACGGGTCGATCGATCAGGTTTAGCTACGCTTGCCGCGGTTGGTCCGTGGATGGGTGACCATCTTTACATACCAAGAGCCCTCCGTGCCTCGGAAAGCACGTTAAGCCGTTGGTCCCGGCTGTCATTTGTAGATCGTTGACAGTCGTTACTGGTCGTCAGAAGCTCGAAAGTCTGACAACCAGTCTTACCAAGGGGGATACCCCTTGGTAAGACTTGGTAAAACAGTTACTGGGTAACACGATAGTGTTACCCAGTAACTGGGTCGTGGAGGTCAGATAGGCAGTTGCTCCATGTAGAATACTGGTATTCAGCTGTATCCGGTAAGACTGTAAGCCGACCCCAACATAGTTAGGAAAAGGCTAGGCAGATGATGAGATAGTTTAGACAAGTAAGCAATCAGATTGAAAAACATTCTCACGCGAAACACCTTATCATTTTCCCATTAAAACTTATTCTTGAAGATACTTGGCTCGTAAATTCTGAGTCAAAAATAAATGAATTGCCAGTACCAAGAATTTAGGTGACGTAGCTACCTAAATAAAATTGTATAAAATGATAGAATAGAACAACTGCTCTTTCACCAACCCGCATTGTTTGTGAAACACTGTTTTGAAAAAGGTTCGTTTCGTGCCACATTTGTTGCCCAAAAATGGCTCGTTCCCCTGTGTGACATAGTGTGTTTATTGTCTTTTTTAAGTGTCGACACCATTTTTACCCAAATCGTTTCTGTACACTAATGCAACAAGCAATGCATCGGGAACATAATTTTACCTAGGATACTTTCTAAGTATTTATCTTCTAATTAAACAATTCTGTTTGAAACGAACTCAGGTCCAAACAATCACTATATATATCGCTATAATCGCTATCGTCTGTATCGGTTCATTGAATATATACAGCCCAGCTCTATTCTATTCTCCCTAATATATGCCTATTCTGTGGTGAATAAAGTTTCTAGTCTACTAAGTCTGTTCAAAAACTTAACGCGTTTTATGGAGACCAAACTATGAAGACTACACCGACATCGTTTATAAGAATCAGTGCCTAATAATGGTTTTTAAACGCAGTAGTTCGAAAATATTAGATCATCAATGTTGAACATCGCTTTTTAGAGCACAAGAATCAAGTCTTAGGGCGAATTACAGCAAGAAAACTGAATGCGAAGCTGATCAGCACATCTAAACTGTTCAAGAGTTGTTAGTGCTACAACAGTGATGACACTAACGGCACTTAAACGCAGTTTAGATGTGTTGACAGCGTCCACATTCATTGGTGAAATTCACCCTTAGTCACACTAGCCTCATTAAGTTTTATCTTCATAACTTCAATTAAATTACACACACAATTTGGTTTCCACTTAAACACAATCAACAGCTCCCAAAACTAAAATGTGAATAAACGTCCAATATTTTATTTCAATTGAATATTGAAATATTTTATTATGAAGTGTCGCGATAAAATGGAGTCCCAATAAACTGTCCATTAAACAAATAAAATAGGTTTGGTAATAAAATTCGGCGGAACTGACTCAATAGAAGGATTGATTTTTGAATATTTGCTTTTTCATGCCATTTATGTTCCTGTTGTACGAGTACTTCTGTTGACTGAACCCTGACTACTCGTAATTCATTAGAAACCTACGTTTGACTAATGAGTCAAACGCAAAACAAATGAATATCAAATCAATGACTTGAACTTCATTGGTTTTGCTTTTTGAGAAGAATAAATATTTTAATTCCGTCGTAAGCACTTATTTTTGTTTTAAAAAGTATATCGCATCCCATGAAAGAAAAACTACTAAAATTATTTTCACAAAATGTTGCATCAGGCTTTACACTGCACCAGAAAAAATGTTGGGCTATTAATGTTGAAATTTCCGACATCAACTTACTATGTACAGTAACAGTTAGAAGTCGACTAGCAATCTCACAAAACTATGGAATAGCAATATTAGTTGTACTTATGACCTTCTTCTATAAGAACGTTTGACAACACTACACATTGGCATCTTGTTGCCCGTATAGCGCAGGCGATAATGGTCATTGCGGTGTAAGTGGACTTCTGGACGTTGACTGTACATGCATTTTACTGTACGGGATGTTGATAACAAACTAAAAAAAGCAAGCACTCATTTAAAAACGTTATCTTAAACATACGCCTATAAAACTTCAAAAGAAACAACAAACTAAAAAGGCCAAAAACGTAGTCAGAACCAACCTTTCTTTTTTATTCAAACGCGTTAATTACTAAAACAGTTCGTTTAATCGACATGTTCTGCGATCATCGCCCTTACAGCATTCAAACTGTAATAGACTTTAAGCTTTACGTTCTAAAGTTAATTTTTAATTGTGCTATCAAGTAAGCTATCGATCTATTTGTAGGAAACAATGTTGGGGAGGTTATTAGAGATGTTATATACATTTTCCTGTAATAAGCTCTCATTGAGTTTTGTTTGATAACAGCGAGTTGTTTGAAACTTTGTGTGGAGTCAACAGTATAACAATTCGTTTTAGAAAAATAAATGTTATGAGGGTTTTTAAAAAGGATAATTTGTGTGGGAGAAGGAAAAGGAAATACCTGGTTAAGACGCTGACAACACCTAAACCGCGGTCACTGTCAAATTCCATAGAAAAGAAAGAGAAGCGCGATGACACAACGCTTGTAATTTATTGCAAAATATGAAGTAATTATCTATTTACTCAAAATTGAGTTGAGTAATCGAAAATAAAAAACAACCAAGTTCTGCATTCAAATAAGACGTTCTAGTTATTAATTAAATACGTAATGTATGTTGATATTTGATACAGATATTTTGGATTAGAACTCAAAGTAAGAGGTTAGTTTAACGTTAGTTTGTATCGAGATTTTGTTTTCAAAACGTGTTTTGGTAACAACCAGGTTCTGGCAAATATGTTTAAAATTAACATATATTTTTTCCGCTACCACAAACTATACAGATTTGGCAATTTTTTTTCTTAAGCGAAGTCTATTTTGGTCAATTGGGTCTTGTCAGCGCCTTAATCGTCATCAATAAACAATGAAAATGTTGAAAAATTATCTTGTCGTGCGTAAATTATAACAGTCGCACGGGTCGTTCTAAGGTTAAGCAACACTAGTCCCGGTCGGTTTATGGATTGGTGACCATCCATTACATTTCGAGACCTCTCCGTGCTTCGGCAAGCACGTTAAACCATTGGTCCCGGCTGTCATTTGTAAATCCTTGACAGTCGTTCTCGTTACGGGTAGAAGCCCGACAGTCTGA
Source organism: Atethmia centrago (assembly GCA_905333075.3). Classification (NCBI taxonomy): domain Eukaryota; kingdom Metazoa; phylum Arthropoda; class Insecta; order Lepidoptera; family Noctuidae; genus Atethmia; species Atethmia centrago. The sequence goes on from HG995374.1 coordinate 29,660,432, forward strand.
AAACCAGTCTTACAAAGGGGTCTCGTGTTACCCAGTAACTGGGTTGTGGAGGTCAGATAGGCAGTCGTTCCATGTAAAATACTGGTACTCGGGTGCATCCGGTTAGATTCGAAGCCGACCCTAATGGCATAATGAACTGTGGGAAAAGGTATTTTTACAGGAATTATATTTTTAGTCCTGTTAAGTATAAAATAAGTTTAGAGAATGTAAAAGGTAATATTGGTACAAATCATGAAAATCCTTTTCGCAGAAGTTATTTTAAACTGAAAAACAATATCTAAATTCGGTGCTCACACACCTTATCAAACGTGATTATTTTCTCGTGAATAAACACTGTGCAGTAAATGTCATTAAAGCACATGGACCCAAAACCTTTGCAGTTACTAAAGACTCTATTATTTAAGATGGAAGGTCCATTACAGTTTGCGAGAGTGCATATGCTAAATTGTCCTTGTAAAGACATGTCATGCCTGGACTAATGTTATGCTCCAACAATTTTAGTGCCCACAATAACAATGATTCCTTTGGGTGACACTAAGAGAACATACTGGAAGTGTAGTTTGTTGGCTTTCCGTACAGCTATTAAACTTGGTAGGATTAAATTGAGAAAAGCGAGTTATCTGGGTTGTAAAATGAAGTGAGGGCTTAGTAATGTGAAAAATGATTGAAGAAGCTTTGATTGCGCAAAAATAAAGGCGTACTGTGTGTCTGATTGTTCAACTTCATTATCCATTGCCAATTGACCTCTACTAATATTTCAAACTCAAACTCCAAGCATTTATTTCAATTAAACCAATTACAGGCACTTTTGAATCAAAATACTTGCCAATTTGAAAATACTGTAGTTTTCTGAGTTCCAAGGTCAAATACTGTATTATAGAGCTACACGGTTACTGACAAATGCTTGCAATGAGTGGACTGGTCCACTCAAATTTGTGTGGTTCTTTCTTCAAAAGACCATTTCAGACATGTATCTACGTGTTCGTCACATGATCTGACCAAGATTATGTATGGACTTTGAAAGAGACTCTGACCCTTGAATTTGTTTCACCATTTCTTCTCAGGGGTATAGGGTAGTCAAATAGGAAATGTCGACTCCATCTTGCTTATTTTTAATTTTTTTTTTTTAATATGACGTGTAAAAGTGATTCTCATATTCTGTTTACAAAATAAACAATTTTATTCCAAAATTAACCAGTGGCCAACTGATTTTGGTGATCTTTGGAACAGATCAAAACACAAATAAACATAAAGAATGTAAAAAACCTGCCAACTACATGTCGGACCACGCACAATGAAGGGTTCCATAGTTGGGATTACTTGGGATGAATTTATTCCAAAAACAAACTTAACATTGTAGTTGAAAAACATGTTCTCCCATAGATCGATATACGTCACGATCAATTCTCCAACCGCAGATTTAATTTGGTCGACTATTACTCGTTAACTTGTAAAGCCTACTTAACTGTGATAGCTTTCCTCTTAATTTCATTATATGCAGTACTGCCATGATTTTTTTCATATCTCCATAAATCATTTACCTGGCAGGGGGCGGACACTTGACCCTAACAAAAATTAGCACTTTAAAGCTTAATATTACGCAAACGGATCCTTGAATCGAAAAAGATGTTCAAAGACCCGCAATATTTTTGAATGGCCTATCCAACGATACCCCACATCATGGGATAAGCGAGAAAAAAAAATCAAAAATATTACGTGCAAGTGTGCCTTAATTTTTTTTTTCAATATTTTATTCTAGCACTTTGTCGGCGTGATAAATATGTATATCTATGCCAAATTACAGCTTTCTAGTACCTACTAAGCATCTCTGTGCTACAGCGGGGACAGACAGACAGACAGATGGACATGGTGAAACTATAAGGGTTCCTCGTTTACTACGGAATTCTAAAAATGATGAAAACTAAAACCAAGATTCTCTTTTCGAAATTATAAAACATGTAGGTGGACAAGATGGTGAAATCCAGAAAGATGGAAAAGGTAACGAACAAAAAAGCTAGATAGTTCTAAATATTAGTGAAACAATGTAAGCCTATGGCACATAACAAATGGAACATTTTTCTAAGCGGACGTTTACGACTCGCACGGTACTACAGCTGGCTGCAAATTTTGCTCGTAAAATTCTGCGGAAAATTACAAAGGTAGTTGTGGATATTGTGTTTTGTGTTATTAAATTATTACATAGGTCGTAATTGTTCCTGGTTTCATTGTAATGCCTTCTTCGGTCGACGAAAAAAAAAGAGCATAGCACAATAATATTTGAAAGCATGACTGTGTTTGTTAACAAAAAATGAGGTATTTCATAACTGCACAAAGTGTAATTAAAATAAGTGAAAACCTGGAAAAGGGACTTTGAACGACTTTTCCTACACTGCAACTACTGACCAAATGATTAACCAAGAAATGAATGCATTATGAATGCATGTTTTTATTTTTTTTATATATTGGCACCTTGTTTTTATATACGAGTATATTCCTGTAATTTGTTATCCATGAATTGTGCTATTGTATGTTGTGCTATGTCTTTTGTGTGCACTGAATAAATGTTTTATCTATCTATCTAAATCGTGAAAAATAAATCAGCTTCTCCATATAACATAACTCGACAGAATATGGGAAATAGCTGTTTTTTATTCGCGATTTCAGGGTTGGTCCCGCAGACACCGGAAAGAGGTCATAACACTCATCATTATGAACAACTTTCAGCGTTGGTCCTTTAGCAAGAGTTGATCATAAGGATGAGTACAATGACCCCTTTTCAGGGTTTCAGTTATTTTAACTACACCTTGTACGTATAGATAGGTATCGGTTCTGATGCAGTAGGTACTGTTCTGCTCTCTAAATGAACTTTAAAAATAAAGAAAAGAAGAAAGAAAATTGTATATTCTGCAAAGACAAAACGTACATCGCAAAAAAAAAGACATAAAATACTCACAACGTAGCCAAAAGCCTCGTACTCTGTTTAAGTTTAAACAATCGTGTCCATTGTTTGCATTGTCAGGGCAGCGGCGAAGATAATGTCGGTCATTTTGGCTTAGTGGACCGCGCAACGAACGAGGTGTTGCACTAGAGTTTGCGTTTGCACAGAACATGCACATAGCCAATAACTTATTTTTAAAGAACCCTCAACGGCGATGTACGTGGGTCGCACCTGCAATGGTTCCATGCCAAAAAAAACGAAATTTACAGGTACATCTTATCATTAGACGGAAAAAAAGAAATTGACAGGTACGTCTTATCATCAAACAAACAAATAATCAAGAATGTTGGTGTTATCAATAGAATTACATACAGCTCCAATCACAGATCAATCCCAGCAAAAATATGATTTGATTTTAAAATCCACCGAGCCAAATTATTCACAAAAAAAAAAAACTAAACGGCTTTCAAAGAGGCGATTAACAAAACATTTTAAACTTGAACTAACAAACTATGTTAAAGAACTAAAAGTCGACGAAACACTTTTACAAAACATGACGCTGAAGACCAATATAGTGCAATAGTTACCGGAGTAATCAAAAGTACTAAAAATATAAAGAACACACCTAGAAATAAAAACAAATTAACAGCTCATAGTTGGGTTTGATCGAAAACGAACAAATGAAGAAATGGGGACAGCAGAATAGGTACAGAACACTAGAAGGGGAGTCAAAAGAAGTATTAGGAAAGGTCTGAGAAGTAAGAAAAAAGCAATATCGGCAATTACCGCCCAGTAAGTGTATGACCGACGTCATAGTCGTTTTTGCCCCACAGCTTTAGAACCCCAGACCATGCTCCAAGACCTGACCACGGCTAGCTTCTGGGTGGGACACGTGATAAATCGGTCTAAAACCCAACTAAAGATCAACAGCACTATGCTAGCTTTATGTCGACGAGTTTATCTACTTTGGCCAGTTAGTTTCTTTCGAAAACAGGTAGGAAAGGGAATCGATCGGCTGAATTGAAAACGCCTGGAAAAATTACTGGTCCATGATACTACGCATCGAATGATGTGTATCCTGCCCGTCCGAACCTACGGTGCTCAGACCAGGTCACACTTTAATGGTTACACAAAGACAATAGTCATTGCGTTATTACCGTACTCTGTGTTGCAACACTGGCAAATGACAACAAATAAATCATCATATTATCAAAACAAAATACCGATTGCAGAGTGCAAAATAACTACTTCTGTAATAAATAACGTGAACAATTAAGCCGTGTCTCGCATCTGTGCAAGAAAAGGTTGCTCAGTAAAATGCTATGACTTCGGATGGATGTCAAAAGCGCTGATTTTCAGCAACTATCTTCCCAGTGAGGTAATGACGTCCCCCTGTGTGACATAATAAATCAGGCAAGTATAAAAGCTCCAAGACTGGGGCGATATCGCGGGCGCGACAGGCATATTGCTGCCTGTCGCGCCCGCGATATCGCGCTGGTTTGCCTTAATATATATATATAATATATAAATATATAAGAGGAGTGGTGGCCGAGTGGTAACGGCCGCGACTTTCGAGTTGTACGTGGTAGGTTCAAACCCTGACAGCTTTACTTTGTGTAAATTATTTCACCACCACTGCTCTCAAAACGGTGAGGGACATCGTGAGGAAACCGGCATGTCCTAGAACCAAAAATTCAAAGACATGTGACATCTACCAACCCGCACTGGGCCCGCGTAGTGGATTACGGCCCACTCCCTCTCACAGAGAGGAGGCCTGTGTCCCAGCAGTGCACGGAACATTATAGGCTGATTATGTTACATAAATATACACCAAGAGCTGTTTAATATATGTTTATATACAATATATATAATTATTCACGAGCTCTTTAAATACCAAAATTGAATGCAGCTTATTCTTACGATCCTATTGGTGCATTCCTAATAGACTACTCCTGTTAGCCTTTCCAATTAATCTAAAGCGTTCGTTCAATAAGTTCAATGAAGACGGATTCTAATCGACGGTTTTCCAGCAATTAGTTCACCTCAATTTGTTGTGCCTTTTCATCAATTCAAACCTGTATTGAGGAAAATACTCCACGTTCTTATTTATATCGAAAAAATTATATTCGCAAATGAAATATTAAAAAATGCTCGTTTTTATCGTTAAATATATTTTGACGCGACATAAAAGGAATAATATTACCCAAAATGCGTAATTCGAAAAACAAAACAGATTCATTTTTACATAACATCCTCCAACAAATAATTGGGTACTCTTAAACCCCGCTTTAAAAACATGACCAAATTTAATTCAGCCTCTGAATTATTTGTAAATAAATGGGTTTAGTCTGACGCCCTGATTTGGTGCCTCAATTTCCTAATTCAAATCAGACCGTTGCCTTATCTCGGTGTTAAACAAAGACCACGCTTAGTTCCCGGCTTAGGGATATCTTGGAAAAAGCGCGTAAGAAAATAAATGGAGGTCAATGGGTCAGTATTTGTCTGTAGATTCGCTCATTTGGTCAAAGTGTAGACTTAGGGCTTGACGAATTGAATTAACAAACCTTTTAGGAGACTTTTCTGTCTCGTAAAATTTTATGTAATGGGTTTTGATGAATTCTTTTTGATTAATTTTAAATTAGTTTTACAATTCTCGTGGTGTATTAGGTATTACCAAGAATTGTATGTCTGAATAATAATGTTTTGTAGATGTGTTATTTTAAGACTGATAGCTTATAAATTATGTATATTTCACCGTATAAAGTTATTTCTCAATAATACTCACCAAATATTCCTTTCCATATCTATGTTTTTTTTTTTTTGAGGTTGGGAAATCATCAAATAACTTCTCCCGCTCTGGGCGGAGCGGGAGGGTGTGTCAGACTCTTACTGACTAAAACCCACCCGTATTCCTTCCTGTTGCCTGTGTAGCCAGGGGACTCGGTGACCCATAAAAATAATATTTTGATGACAATAAACAACATTTTCTTCTGAAAAATTGTCGTTACAAGGAAAAACCAAAGGAAAAACTAAAGGAAAAATGATACAAAAGGGATTAACATGTACTCTCTTAAAAAGCGGCCCCAAATTCGCTGGGGGTATAATAATTTTGATCCCTCTTGGCAACAATGGGTAATCCCAGAGAATGGTGTAGATACATTGACTGGTTGTAGAGTATGAGAGTGTACTGACGTAGACATAACAAATTCATTTTTTTTAAGTATCTGTAATACTAAAGATTAAATACGTTTAATAAAAAATCAATGTTCACCATCAGGCGATAAAATCCAATACAAGAGTTGCATTAAATTCCCTAAAAGTCTGAAAAATGATCTTTATTGCTCTGTACCTATTTTCCAAACAAGAGTATTCTACTTCTAAAATGTATGATGAGCTTTGAACTTAATCTCAAAATCTGTTGACAGTATAAACACTGAGTGACAACATACTTACATCTGTAATTAATTTATATCAATAAACTATTAACATTGTAACTACCTTGTGATGTAATCTGTTCTACAGCTTGTTAGAACATTATTATTATAAACAGTGGCTGTTGTATTTGTAGTTATGTTTGTTCTTGTCTCCAGTCTACACTCAGCTCAGACGCCGTAACATAATTGTCTTTAGACAAAGACATTTATGTTCTCGATTTATAACTCAGTCACAGCATGTTTTTAGTTCATAATAATCATGTGTGTCGATGAAGGAAAACATCGTGAGGAAAAATGTTCTAGAACCAAAAATTCGAAGACACGTGACATCTACCAACCCGCACTGGGCCCGCGTGGTGCGCACTCCATCTCACAGACAGGTGGCCTGTGTCCCAGCAGTGGAAACATTATAGGCTGATTATGTTAGGTGTGTTGGTTAAACAATTAAATCTCATACAGATTTCTAAGCTAACTACTAATATGAAATTGAAACGTTTGTTAAAGCCTTGTAAAAGCGTTCGCAACGTTGTTACTATTCATTTTTATTTTTACACACAAGGGAAGAATATAGAAAAGTATTTTTAAAGCGAAAGCCTACATTAACATTGTTTCTGTTAAACTGCAAATTTGTAAATTCGGGGAAATTAATTAACATAACATAACATTACGCCTGTAATCCCCGAGGGGTTAGGCAGAAGTGCACTTAAAGTACACCCACATTTTGCCAGTTATGTTTAAGTCCCATGTAATAGGGGGCGAGCCCATTGCCATCAACCGGGCACAAATCCAGACTCCGGGCTGCTACTTAGAAATTCCTAATGGAAAAACCCATAACACTTTGCCCGACCTAGGAATTGAACCTCGGACCTCATGCTCAGCAGTAGCGGTTGCGACCACTAGGCTAACGTGGCAGTCAAAAAACATATTGTAAAAGAAATATATATATTAACTATTGTTATTGTTAATTATTGCTGGAAATTGATTATTGTTTATCAAAACTGATAACTTAAATGTCCGTATATTCAAGTAACAACTGTAATTTTTGATAGATGTTTGAAATAGCTATAACAACGGCAAATGACGTAGTGTGTCAATTTGATAAGCAATTAATTTATCTGACCGTATCTACGCTAACTCAATGCTGAAGCACGCAGAATTTTACTAGGCATAGTTCGATTCATCCCAAAAATCGTAGGCATTTTAAAAGAAGATTCCAAAAAGTTAATTTTCAAACGTCAATAGACGAGCAGCAGATTCAGCTCTCGAGAGCATTTGACATGTAACTCGTAAATCTAATCCTTTCACTCTTTCTCTATTATTCGCGTTGATTGACAACCTGTTCCAGTTTTGACAATTAATAGAACTGAATTCGAGTCGAGTTTTTGAAGTCTAGTGAATTTGTAGCACTTTCATTGAACAAAGGTACTTTGTCATAACAGTATACGTGAATGCGATGCGGTGTGTGTGTGGGTGATGTATAGATATGTAGTAGAGATGCGCCAAGGAACTACAAGTTCAACCGAGTACCGAGTAGGTATTACTCGGTATTACATTTACCGACCCGAATACTCTGCCGAGTAACTCCACCAGCCTGTACCATAAAGTGGTTTGACAGTCCTATTTTTATTTGAATCGCATAGTCAGCAGGTATTGGGCGCGAAAAAGTTTTAACTTGCTCGCGACAGACGCGCGACTAGCTAGCGAGTGGTAAGCCCTCGCCCTTTGCATCTGCCGCGCCGCGCCGTTTACCGCGAGCCTCAGGCAACTTGCCTTGCCATTTTTTTTATCACACAGGCGGAATGAGTTACGTTGATACAAAATTTATTTTCACTTTTCTTCTTTTCGAGTACCTCGGCAGTTAAATCGAGTTAAGGCTCCTACATACTGGCGCGACTTGTCGCGCGACGCGACGCGACACAAAGACACCACGGGTAGCGCTACAAGCGGTGCCTTTGTGTCGCGACGCGTCGCGTGACAAGTCGCGCCAGTATGTAGGAGCCTTTATTCTGCCGATAACGAGTACTAACAAAATGGCCGAGTATGCGAGTACCGCGGAATAAACGAATACTCGGTTCATCTCTAAATGTAGGTTACCTTAGTGTCTGTCTAGCGAAAATGAAGATTTTTATTTCAAGTCGTAGGTCTATAAGTTATATTTTGGTCCGTACTAGTTGTGCCTACGGTTTCGCTCACGTTAATGTGTATTCTATTGGTCTTATGAAGTAAAGGGACCGTGAAGTCATAGTTTATTCGTAGATATAAGACTGCAACATTTGAGTAGTTTTTATTATTATTTTAACTAAAACTTGTTGGTACATCTTTAGTTTAAGTATATGTAACGTGTTAATGTACTTCGGAGAAAATATCAATAACCATTATACGATTATACATTTAAAACTGTAAAAGCACAAAATGTTTTGGATAATTTAGCAATTGTTTGTGTAATTTAGCGATGTTTTGGGTAGTTTAGCAATGTTGTGGGTAATTTAGCAAACCGCTAACATTATTATTTCGATAGTTTTATATACTTATATAATGTTCTCAATACCGTGGATGATGCTGCCCATCCGTTACTAGTTTTTTACGACACCCCAGAGACTTGAACGCGTGATCCATTTATTGCCAAAACCACACGACGTTCATTACATTAGTCTCACTAATTAATTTACATTTTACATACATTTTGGAACAAAAATCCTTTACAAAATAAATATTCAGTCAACCTATGTAATTGAATTTGAAAGATACTTGAATTAAACACAGTTGACAAAAGAACGCGTAAGCTATAAAATTCTAGTAGCTTTAAAATTAATTATGCTAACTTTGACATCAAATATTAGTCTAGACAAAAAAACAAGTCGAAATATGATTGAAAACAAAATATAATTTTAAAAGCGTGAATACATCAGTGAACATGGGGTGAAGAAACTCAGTTAGCTCTTTAATGTTTTAGCAGTCTGAATCACGGTAATATAATAAAAAGAGAGACTAAGCAGTGCCTGGCAACAGGCAAGAAAAAAACGCTACGAAAAATAATAATATTGGAAATAGAGATGTTAAGTTTAATATTAATTATCATGTGGAAAATAATTATAACTTGCTCGAACTAGATCTAGTATCGCTAATTAATCTTACATAGCTAGCTTATAGGTACGACTTTATTAATTACCAAGTAAGAATGAAGGTGAACAATAATGATAACTAGGAAACTTTGCATGAGCGAAATATCAATATATGTATATTATACTGCAACATTTCTAAAGATGATTTTCTAAATTATTGATGGTGAAAACCAAATCATCAAGTACCTAGTTGAGAAGCAACAACAAAGCGAAAACACGGACAAACGACGCCATTTTATTTAATTTAAAGATTGTCAAATAAAGGTCATCTATCAAACAATTTCACCCAAAGTTGAAACTGCTCGGTAAAACCTCGACATCGCTTAACGACTCATAAATCGATTCAACAGCCACAATAAGATATTTTCTCACAACACACAGTAAACACTGGACGAACCCCCTTTTTGTTCGATTCGACACAAAGAGAAGTAATAAACTCTTTCCTTGCAATATGTCGGGTAGGGGAGTAAATGGTTAAAACAGTATCGATTACAGAAAGTCGATACTGATTTAATTTCAACACATCGATCCGTCGAAATTAAAATTGAAATCGAAATGAATTTATCATTCGGATATCATTTCTTTTGATGAATGGTATTCATTAATTATGTTTGACTAGCTGTGCCCCGTGGTTTCACCTGCATAAGTCTTGAAATAGTATCCTATGTCCTATCCACGTTATGGTCTACCTATGTGCCAAATTTCATCCAAGACCGTTAAGACATTTTAGCTTGAAATTGTAACAAACAAACAAACAAACAAACAAACTAACTTTTGCATTTATAATATGTATTAGTTATGATAGGATATGAGTCTTATCCTTTATTATTTTTTTAGAGTTCTAGGCTTATTTTATTTATATTAGTTTTCTTAGTAGTTTTGGAATCAATTACTATATTAGAATCTATTACATTGTCTTATTCAACCACCAAATAATCATAATTAATTAAATTTAAATAGATATACAAATCTATTTAAATTTAATGAAATATGATTACTTGGTATTTGAATAAGACAAAAAAAAATTCATTGGCTCACATACTCAAAACACCGGAACTATCAAAAACCGTACCGAGTAACTTATCGAATAAAATTTCAAAATCAAATAAATAACAAATCGATACAGAGCCCGTCCCTAGATAAGGGTGCTAGAAATAAAACTTGGGGTAAAGTTGAAAATCACATCTTAGAGGTTCGCTGTATTGAGCTGAAAGCTTAAGTTCGGCATACAATGTTCGGAGTAAATGAACGCATTAACTTAAAGGAAAAAAGTAACTTTACAGTTTCATGAGACTTTACCTTTACGACGAGAAGGATCTTTTTTTATGGCATACTTCATGATGCAAAAAATGGGTGTTCTGTGAAGGTGATTGATTATATAGGTGTAGGATCATTAGGATTTACTCCGTTAGATTCAGGCGTTATGTGGGCAGAAGCTGGGTTTCGTGCAATGAAAACACACTGGGTGCGATACACAATGTTTATTAAAATCACAAATTAAAACAATAACTACAAATTACAATTAACACGATAACTGAGCACAACGAATCGAGTACAGTTCCGCGACATCTTCACTCCGATGCGATCAGACACTGAATATCCTCCTCGCCGTGGGCTTAAAACATTACGACTCTGTAGAAGCGCGCTGTAGGTGTGGGTAGATCACCCGATGTCGCCAGTTGCGCGTCCGTACTAACCACCGGATTCGACATAAGTATATTCAATAACCCTGCACCGGCTTGGGCACGTGTAGTGGATTACGGCCCTCTCCCTCTTATAGATGTGAGGTATGACTCCTAGCAGCAGGAGCAGCGTGGCAGCGGTCTGATTATGATGCAATAAGAGCCGTCGCAGATTACAAACTTTCTGTAGTCTGCGGGGGCTTTAAGCCAATTCCAAATTTTATTTAACCTGTTAAGCCCCGCGCGACACCGATTTGGAGTCAAACAATAGAAAATCAATTGTGTCTCATTAGCTGTCCTCGACCAATTAAAGTTGATAGTGATAAATGATTTGATTTCTGTAAGTAGGTTTGTACAAACAATCACGTCACGTCACGTCAATCATATTTTAAAAACTAGATGAGGTTTTTTTTTCTGACTACTCTGAGAAGAAAGGTCGAAACAAACTCAGAGGTCACAGTCTCTTTTAAAGTCCAGACATAAACTTGGTCAGATAATGTGAAAGCCTAGATTGGTGCCTCAAATTGTCTTTTGAGTAAAGAACCACACAGATTGGGTGGACCTGTCCAATCAGTGCACGCATTTGTCAATAATCGTGCAGCTCAACTCAGAACTTAAGGACCTCAACGATGCGATGATACGAAATCAGTGCACGCATTTGTCAATAATCGTGCAGCTCAACTCAGAACTTAAGGAGCTCAAAGATACGACGATACTAAATTAGTTTGTCGAGACGTGTGTCTGTTCAAGCATGTTCATGCTTAAATAAGGATAAAGAACAGCTGAGCAGTTTCAGCACAATTTTCGAGTTACAATTTAATGTAGGCACATGTGTTTCCGTGATATGTTAGGAACCCGTTACTACAAACTAATCCTTTTCCTCGAACCCTCCTTCCCGTCTACATAGTTCAAGTTTGTAGGTATCCACTGGGTTCCAATTTATAACCCCACACCCTACTAAAAAATCCCGATAAGTGCGAGTTGAACTCGCGTGGCGGGGGTTCCGTATAATTAATATGTTATCTACCATATTTGTCATCCCAGAAAAGTTTGTTTTTCAAAGGATTATGTAAGGAGCGGAGCAGGTCGCGTTTTATAGTTTTTGCCTACCCCCATGGGAGGAAGGCGTCAGTTTATGTAATGTAATGTGTTTTTCATCCAAAGATAATTTATCCTAAGAACAAACTTACCATAGTAGTTGAAAAGCATGTTCCCCCATACAGTCCAACTGCAAATGTAAGTTTTTACGCACAATATTGAGGGATTTACCAAGTTATTAAGACACCACAGACTTTGTGTCATTTATAAGTAAATAACTATTTTCAGATTTTTTTTCAAAATGTTAGGCTCAGTAGTTTCGGAGGTAAGGGGGAATGGTAAATTTTCATCTATTTTCTTAAATAACTTCAAAACTAGCTATTTTAAAATTATTACAATGAAAAATTGAGACCGTCACAATAAGCCCTTTCGTTTGATTATCATAATATCACTCGGTACAATTTTCAAAACTTTATTTTCTATTTTTCTAATTTGCCTCCAAAAGTGAACCTCATATTCAAAATTAATTTATTTTCATTACACGTCCGTGTTTGAGTCACAGAAGTATATATGTGTACTAAATGCATTTTAATCGGTTCAGTAGATTTGGAGCAAATCTGATGTGACAGACGGACCGACAGACAGACACGAGTGATCCTATAAGGGTTCCGTTTTTTCCTTTTAAGGTACGGAACCCTAAAACATAGGAACATAACGTATATTGTGGGTCCTAACATTGGAGGAAATGTATGTACCTAGACTTTTTACTGAATTGCTAAATTCATTGTTCGTAAAATTAAGTACACCAGCAAAATTAAAAACTAAAGACAAAGTCCTTATAAATTAAAAAGATAAAATTTGCGTACAAACTCATTCGCAGTAAGGTAAATTCAATTTGTCCCATCATTCATCGTTTAATTTTAAAGAACCTCAATTAATACTTGTCAATGTTGTCGTAAAATGTTGAATGATGCCATGAAAATAAAACTTAAAGTATCCTCAACGTCTTCGTTTACTTTTTTAGTCCTTCATTTTATAGAATAAGATCTTGAAGAAAATTGTTGGAATCAGTTTGGATAATAAAATACCGTCCTGTTACTATCGAATGCGAATAAGGAATTTCCAATGAAATTCCTTATCTATACAAGTAAACACTACAACTAGAATATAAATATGAAAGTAAAGCTAAATATAAATTCAAATGATTAGATTCTTTGGAAAATGAAATTATGACGAAACACATTTTGAATTTGATGTGAATCTTTCTTGGTAAAAACCACATATTCATATTTGTATTGTATTTTTTGTATTGAAATTGTATGTGTATTTGTATTAGTTTATTTTTATAATTGGTCCGTGTTGGTCTTTAATAAATTAAATGATTATTATTAACACAAAAATCGAAATTAGAATAAACGTATAGAAAGTATGAAAATGTCATAATAAATCGAAACTTGCAACGATGACAAAATACAATTGCAGATGAATCAAATAAAATTCTACAAATGCAATAATAACCAGCCACAACCGAGTAACACGAACAAAAAGAGAGCCACTTCCAATGAACCAAGTGAACCACCCTTTAGATAGTCAGGAAACTAGTTAGTAACAGAAAAGGACAGTTAAACTGTTGATCCGCTGATCCCGGATGAAACACTCGCTCAAATTATCGGGGCCGGGTATCGAAAAAAAGAACAAATGTCACTGCGGCGGATATTGCGTGGCTCTTTGGTAGGTAATGATGGTAACTGCCTGTACCTCCTTTTCTCTCGGTTTTCCTGTCATGGACAATATTATATCATCAAATTCGTGGACGGAAGTATTGATTTTATTAAGCTTGTTTTGTTGTAGGATATAAAATACTTTACTTTTGGAAAGTTGTATCGGTGACATCAGATTTTATTGTTTGACGTAATGTTGACAAATTTTGGACCAACCAGTTGTAAGTGATTATCTAATTGGCTAAAATAACGTACGGTTTGTCAGCCTCAGTTAACATTTCGAATGCACTAAATACACGAAACAACTTTGTATGGTATTTTCCATTTAAAACACCTCAAACATGTCAAATTTCGACACACATAAATTTATCTTTGACATTGTAACAATATTATTCACTGAATCAATCCCCAATAGCTTTTAACAGCCAAATATTCACCAATCCATTAGCTGATAATTTTTCATTCGTTATTTTGCACCGAAAACTGATATGCAAATATTAATAACCCATCAATGGAGTAAGCAAAAATGGCCTGGAGCAATCCCCTATTGATGTATCAACGTGTGGCGAGGTCGTCCAATTTGTATAGATTACACCGTCCGGTCGCACACCAGGGAATTACTTGAAAAATGGTTTTTAATTTATCTCTTGCAAAGAGTCTATAATCCAGGAAGCGAAGCCACGGATGGAAATTACTTTGCTGATTTGTGATCGATAGTGTTTTCAACTTTGGTATTAGCTTTTTTGCTGAAGTCGCCATTGTTTGTCTTTTAGAGCGGGCCGTCTTGTTTCTTTGTTTTATGGATCGGCGGTTGTCTCTGTGAAGCTTTGTTGGTTCATAAAAGGATTTGTTTTACGACCTTATAGATGGCAAAGAACAAAATGAAAATTCGCACTTCTGTGTTTGAAGGTTTCTTGTTTCGGATCAGTTTTGTTTGTGTTAAAAGTGATAATTGCTTACTATTTGAACACGGTACGAGTTTGTTTCCGTATAATTAATAATTTTCAATGAAGTATAGATTCTGTATCCAAAGATATTAAGAGACTGGGTAGGTGTATGCAACTTTCTAATTGATCAAAATCTCTCCCATAGCTGCGCATTATTCTCAATCTGTTTCAAGATAAATTCCTGTAAAACATGTAATCGCTGCAATCAATTCTCTTGTCATCCATAAAGGAGAACAAGAGTTTACTGAACAAATCAACAGAATAACGTTTTGAATTAAAACACTAAATCAAAGCCTGAAAGCAAATTGTTAATTTTATTAACCTTACGTAAATCTCTTGGGATATTGTGAATTGTTCATATTTCATGTTTGCCTCCATTCTGCTGAGTTAACATGTTTTGTTTTTGGTGTAATTCGTTTTTATTTTTGGTGTAATAGCCTTGTGTATTTATGTCGGGGTTTCTTGTGACTGTTGGTCGAAAATTTTGTGTACCTAAATATTTGTTGACAATTTTTAATATTAGAAAGAGTGTTCTAGTTTCAACTTCTGATGCCAGATTTCAACACAAAGATTACTATCTTTTTAAATATCGACGAAACAAATAGAATGCTAATTTTTCTACTCATTTTTAACACAGACATCTTTATGAAGCACGTCTGGACGTGTTTACGACGAGAAGCGTCAAACTTGCGAAGTAAAAAATAAATTAGAAAACCAAACGTAGGTCATTAAATAAATTGAATTTCCTTTGTGTAAGGAAACTTTTGTAATTCATAGTTTTTTCGTCGTTCAAATGTTTGCTGAGAAATTCTTGAAGAAATATTAACTTCTGAAGGAACTTAATAATAACGTTGGTCTTTGTTTAAATTGCTGAATAAATGTTGGGACAGGGGTGGAGTGTCCGTAGGAAACTTTGGTTAGTAGGCTTTAGTCAGTACGTCTGAGTTATTAATGATTTGTTGTAAAAACTTTATCATCATTACTTTAAATCGAAAGTATACATAGTATGTTCCATTGTAACTTCTCGGCCACATCTGCAATAAGGGAATATTCCTTGAGCTTAACCAAATAAGTCACGTTTATCATGGGTATTCATACAAAGAACATTTCTTTGTCAATGTACCTACCTATATTCAGGATCAAATTCGCAATACAGTTATCTTTCAACTGGACCCTAAACCAAAGAATAATGAGAGAACCCTGTTTATATTTAACATGTAACCCACATTAATTTTAGTTGATATAAATCTAGATAATATTACGGTCTTGTAAGGCTATGCTCAGGTAATTTAAAGACTATGATGTATCGTTTTTCTTCTCTTATCTGAATTTTAACGTAAACGAAAAATTCTTTAGTAAAATTTTCTTCGTGGACGACTTTAATAATCGTTTAAGAGTGAGTTTTAAAGAAATTTCTTCCTTTAACTTGTGGTAATAAGTTCCAAAATTCAATGAAAAGTTTCTAATATGTAAATGGCCTTAGGTAGATAGTATGTATAAAGGTATGATGAAAGGGACGGTATAATCGGTGAGTAATACTCTCCTGTGTCATCCTTTGTAAGAAGTAATGACATTAGGTAGTTGGATGATAGGAATTACTCCAGTGCAAAAGTTAATAGAAAAATAGTTTCATTAAATAAGGCTGCGAAACGGTGCTTTTTTTTTTACTTTTTAAACGTCAGAAATGAAATAAAACAGCACCTAAAACCAACAAACAACTTTAAGAAGTCAGACAAGTAATTTATTGCTCATACTGGAAACCTGCAACCACTCCACTTTTTAAATCAAAAATATACTGGAAAAAGGATATTAAGACAGAATATAAATTAAAATGAACCAGCTCAAATGACGAATGGCTTAATATTATTATGTCATTAAAGAAATGCATCAATATCATTTATAACTAGGTACATTGTGTCATTAGTTAATCAATACCCTACGTAAACGAACGTATCGAATAAATAGATTGCAAACTATCAGCTCAGTGACAAGTTTAACGCCACAAGTAACAGTACTAATTGATTAAGTTACTGTGTCTTCCTAATTGATATTATTTTGTTAATAAAGCTGTCTATAATTACAGACAGTCAAGTTGACTAAGACTCAATCTCAATTTACTATACATTGATATTGAAGCTGATGACACAAGCATTTCTTCTGATCCTTCAACAAAACTAAAAGAGAACGAGGAAGTGGAACACTTTTTCATACACCGATCGGTGGTCAGGGATGTAATGAAGATAATTAAAAAAAAACCCGACTGCAAAAACACATAACTGAAAAGGGAAAAACAAGCATTATAATCAAAAGTTACACCATATTTCAGGTTATTCGACTGTCCCCGCCTGCAAGACCAAAAATATATAGATTATAATGCTTGTTTTTCCCTTTTCAGTTATGTGTTTTTGCAGTCGGCGTTTTTGTTTTTTCAATAATTTATTTTATTTCAAGCTTTTTAGTTTTATTAATATATATATTTGAAAATTACTCATTACTAGCTTTTATTTGATACCAATATTGTTGCAATTAATTAAAAAAAACTTGCCTCCTTTTTTTGTATTTGCAAATGCAATTTATAAATATTATATAGCCTATGTCACTCCTACAATTAAGACGAATCGAAAGACACCTCATATGTTAAAATCCATCAATCCGTTTAGGCTACAGAGCGTGCCAAAGAAATAGACATACATACATATATACATACCTACATACATACATACTCTCGAAAAACATTACCCTCCTGAGGCAGTCGGGTAAAAAGAAGATTAGAAGCATAAGGAAGACAGTTTGTAAAGTCTAATTTAAAGTCCAATGTGTTTCATACAAAACGATAAAATTAATAAAAAACGGATAAGTGCGAGTTGAACTCGCGAGGTGAGGGTTCCGTACAATGAATATGTTATCTACCATGTCTTTAATTCCAACATAATTTATCCCAAGAACAAACTTATCATTGTAGTTGAAAAACATGTTCTCCGATACATTCCAACTGCAAATATAAGTTTTTACGCACAATTTTGAGAGAGTTACCATGTTATTTTAAAACCATATACTTCTAATAGGTTTTTCTGTAATCTATAAGTAAAGAACATTTTTTCCATTTTTTTTTTATTTTTGTCAGAACACGCCCCGTGGCGATCGCCGGTGGAGATCTCTCGTGTCCGGCTCTGGTCCAGCCCATGGTACGGAGGAGCGAGAGGGCATGGGCAGCCGTCACCTGCTTCTGCGAAGTAGGAATACTCGCAAAGGAGGAGCCGGGACGGTTGAGGGAAAGGCAAATTTCGCGCCCTCTCGCCCCTAGCCGTTGCAGGAGACGCCCTGGGCATCGGGAATCCCGGGCAGATTTCCGGCCACCGTAGGCGCGGGCTTGCGGACGGTGAGCGATGGGTAGCTCGCAATCCGGTAAGGACCAAGTCCGGGTCGACGGCGCGTTGTGTTCCACGCGCGCCTCAAAGATATATCAGCACAAGTGTAGGGTTCCACCAGGGCCAATGCCTGCCGGGGTCGCGGGAAAGTCCGGCAGGGATACCGAGGCCCCTGGCAACACAGGCATGGGTGGGTTTTAGTCAGTAAGAGTATGACACACCTTCCCGCTCCGCCCAGAGCGAGAGAAGACAACAAATAAATAATTAGCGAAATCGGTCCAGCCGTTCACGCGTGATGAAATATTGTATGTTCAATAAATGTAGGCATACATACACATACACAAACATACTCCCACACACACACACACACATACTCCCACACACACACACATACTCCCACACACACACACACACACACACACACCATCAATTACTCGCAGTTTTACCACGTTGACAACATCTACTATGTGATATAGGGGCCAGTCGCGGGAAAGTCCGAAAGGGTTACCGAGGCCCCTGGCAACACAGGCAACGGAAGGAACACGGGTGGGTTTTAGTCAGTAAGAGTCTGAAACACCCTCCCGCTCCGCCCAGAGCGGGAGAAGTTATTTGATAAAAAAGACCTGCATGCTTAGCATGACACTCTCTATTTCTTCGAAGAATAGACACGGCTCTTTCTATACAAAGTGACATTTCGTTTCTCAGTTTTTGACATCTCACCGTAGAAATCCTTCTACAATCAGTCATCTTGTCTTTCGTTTCTAACGATCTTTGTCTAGGTCCTTTTTTATGTAGAATGATTTCTACGTTGGGATGTCAAAAAAGGAGAAACGAAATGTCGCTTTGTATGGAAAGAGCCGTGTCTATTCTTCGAAGAAATAGAGAGTGTCATGATAAGCCTGCTGCTACATTATCGCTGGCCGGTACGCCATATTATAAACACACGTTTGGACATGCTTTTTCGCAATATTACCGGTTTTACGGTTTTAAAGGAGTAGATAAAATGAATTTAATAACAGTTTATAATGATCAAAAGAATTATAATAAACTATGTTTTGTAGTAAAAAATCTTATTTAACACGATTATGATCTTGGAGACCCATATGATAATACCTGCTAAGCCCCGCGCGACACCGATTCGAAGTCAAACAGTAGAAAATCAATTGTGTCTCATTAGCTGTCCTTGACCAATTAAAAAAGGTTAAGTACCTGCTTAAAAAAACTTAACAAATTTGTTACTATTTTCGAATGACTCTAGCTATTAAAAAATGCCAAATATACGTATATCGTCAAAACCACAAAATTTTACGAGGTCATTTATGATCATAAATTGATTATACTGCATTTACTTAATAATTAAGTAATTTATATGAGATAAATAGATTTATTGATTTAGTACAAATCCTAACCTATATCGACGAATCTATTGATTTTGTGGTGCGTGGCATGAAAGCTCGTAGCTCATTGCAAAGCTCAAGTACGAATTCTTTAGTGAGCCTATACCGTTTGGCAAACATTGGTTCTTGCAATTCAAAAGGTTTCGTCGTGCTCTTCAAAACTTTCCTTTGGATTTTAGCGAGTTGTTTCACACTGTTTTTATCACCCTCTTCCTCAAGAAACTCAAAATTTTTATCTTTGTCACACATCTAACATAATCGGCAGAGAGACTGTTTTTCTTGTTCTCTTGATAGAGAACAATAAAAACAGTCTCTGAGATTTTAAATATCGCCACAATCGTATTGTATTCGCAAATTGACATTTACTTATGTTTTTTTTTATTTTAAATTAAAGAAAATAGTTCAATATAAGTTAGTTTTACACGGCTCCTTAATAATTATGACTGCAGGGCAGTTCAGTTATCAAGTGTTTACGTGTCAAAAAACTAATAAATTAATGGTATAGCTCATCGCAGGTCAGACCAGTGAAATGTTGTCACGTGACGACTGACCGGCTTTAGTCACGTGAACGCTGGCTCGCCTGTTATTTGACGTTTTCATGGTACAAAATAGCCTGACAGTTCACTTTCCGTCGAAAATTGACCTGTTATAGGAGTTCATGGTAGGCCCCAGTAGTTTCGTAGATAAGGGGGTCAATTTGGGGGGAAATAATGGTCAATATTCATTTATTTTCGTAAATAACTTTAAACATATTTATTTTAAAATTATTAAAACAATACATTTGAGACCTTCACAACATGTAAAAGAAAAAGAAAGAAAGAAAATACATTTATTTGCGGTAAACATGACGCAAGGAAGGAACACAAATACAAAAAAGAAACAATTTGGGGGAGAATATGCGTCACGTCCACGCAAAACGGCCAACGCTCAGCATAATGCTGCGACCCTATGCGAGACAGAGCCCCAGCGCTGGTTTTCAGCGGTAGCGGTATGTACTTTCATTTAATATGTCACATGGTACAGTTTGTAACAAAAAATATTTTTATTTTCGAATTTGTCACCCAAAAGCGACCCTCATATTCAAAATATACTATTTTACGGTACACGTCCGTGTTTGGTACATAGAAGCTCATATGTGTACCAAATTTCAAATTAATCGGTCCAGTAGGTTCGGAGCAAATCGGCTATGACAGACGGACAGACACACGAGTGATCCTATAAGGGTTCCGTTTTTACATTTTGAGTTGCGAAACCCTAAAAAGCAGAAACAATCAATAATCTGTTTATTGTCATACAAAATAATGCAAACGAAAACCCCCAAACAGAATACATGAATATTTATTTGTTTGTGCAGTAAGAAAATATTATTTTGCATCTTTTTTGTAGTGGTCAAAGAAACTTACTTAGTTGTCCTACACGAAAGAGCTTACCATTAATTATTCCCTTTGTCCCAGCTCAGGTCAGATGCTTATCCTTGTCTCGGTATCAGCAGTAAACTTGAGAATAACCTTTTTGGATATATTTATTAAATATTTTCATGTTTGTTATAGGATTAATCTTTTGTAGGTACTCAAGCGGTTTTAAGATGTGATGTACAGGCAAGGAATGATAATCTCAAGGTCCTTAAGGTTAATTTTTACTTGCACTTACTAGTTTTCTGACTATGTATTGCCAACACATTCAATTAAATTATCAGTTCGAAACGGTGACATACGCCCGGTATGTGGAAAATAATTTCTTCAAACATTTGCCCAATGACCATGATGTACCTACCTCTTTCAAATTAAGTTCCATATTGAACTTACCTAAGGGCCGATTCACACCGGGAAAGCAGCGGCCAGCAGTGGCTTGACGAGCACTTTCAGTGTGAAATAATTTTAAACTTTATCTACATAATTAAAAGACCTCTATCAACTGAAAAGTTCGAAAAGGTCGCGCGGCCGCCCGCGGTGCCGCGAGACCTTTCAAACCGTTCAGTTTTCGCAGATAAAACTGAAGAATCCGTTATGAATGACGTGTTATTTTCATATTTCACATTGCTAACGCCTATCAAAGTACTATTAAAGTTTGTGGAAAAGTCGGTTAGCAGTCACGTGGTTTAACAAACAAACGTTACTGCGTAGAGCAGTTTTGGCTGACGGGGATTTTAGTTTTGACAACGTATAGGGTAAATGTTTGAACTGATTCTATAGAGATTCTGAAAACACCGTTTTTGGTTTTTTTACATGGATCATGGAAGGATGGAAAAAACACTATCTCTCTCCTTAAAGATATTTTTTATTTTATTTGTCCTTTGCACCTGTTTTGGTTCTTAGCGCTAGTTTTATGATTATTATTGAATATATTATATAGATAATTTTAATATGTTTTATGTATGTATGTATTTATTGTATATATGTGAATGGTACACCACAGACTATCTGCAGTATTGTCTCTCCTTGCCCTCCTAATCCACCCAAAGGTTGTCTTTAAAAGATCGCTTTTAGTGAGAAAAGGTCCTGTAGTGAGAATCACTAACAGACAGGAATGTTTTTCTTCAATAATGTTTAAAGAATAGCACGCATTATGTATCCTTACAACTTATTTCTCACAACAATCTAAAATTACTGTCTAACTAATTTAATGAACAGAACTAACACTCGGAAATCCGGAGCAATCCGTCAAACAATTGAACTGTAAAACCCGTAACTGGTACATATCCGTGTCGGTGCGGCCGCGGCCAATTTTTTCAGATTACAGATTTACGATGTATCGGACCGGAAGGCGTCGGGAAAAAAATACGTAAATTCACATATACATTGAGTTTAAGACGGGCTATTTATTTACACATGATAAATGATAAATGATTTTATTTCTGTAAGTAGGTTTTTACAAACACTTTTACACGTCAAAACATATTTTTTTAAACTAGATGAGGCCGGCGTTTCCTATCTGACTACTCTGAGAAGAAAGGCCGAAACAAACTCAGAGGTCACCGTCTCTTTTAAAGTCCAGACATAATCTTGGTCAGATCATGTGAAGACCATGTCGATTGGTGTCTGAAATGGTCTTTTGATGAAAGAACCACACAGATTGAGTGGACCTGTCCAGTCAGTGCACGCATTTGTCAGTCGTTGTGCAGCTCAACTCATAACTAAAGGAGCTCAACGATTCAACGAACAATACCAAAGAAAGGACATTTGGCTAGGCCACAAAAATACTCAAAACTGCGAGACCATATTAAAAACTAACTGAGAATAAAACAAAATTAAACAATGATCCACATAGTCTTCACATTTACAATAATTAAAACAATATAATACTACTGTAAGTAAGAGTAAATATTCATGTCATTGCATAAATAAAATTCATCAATGTCAATGTGTATATTCGGACATAATCTTGGTCAGATCATTTCATTTGAGGACCATGTAGGTTTGTGTCCGAAATGGTCTTTTGAGGAAAGACCACACAGATTTGAGTGGACCTGTCCAGTCAGTGCACGCATTTGTCAATTGTCATGAAGCTCAACTCAAAACTTAAGGAGCTCAATGATTTGACGAACAATACCAAAGAAAAGACATTTGGGTAGGCCGCATAAAGTACTCAAACTGCCAGACCATCATTAAAAGGAAGAGACAAAAAAAAAAACAAAACAAACAATGACCCACATAGTCCTCACATTCCTAACAATTAAAATAATATAATATAATACTATACAAAGTAAATATTCATGTCATTGTTTATATAGAATTTTATATAGAATAAGAAAATATAAATAGCTAGCAAAATAAAAAGAGTAAAAAAACAACATTCACTGTAAGTTTATTGGAGCAGCTCAATCCCAAGCCTTTTTGTCCTCAATATAATCTTTAACAGTATAAAAGGCTTTTAGGCACAGTTTCTGTTTTATAAAACATTTGAATTTATTAAGGCTTAGTTCTTGAATGTGGCTAGGAAGTTTATTATAAAAACATTATGGATATCACTGTATTTTTTAAACAAATTGATATTTTTATGTGCGTACAAAAGATTTTCATAAATATACTGAGAAGCTACAGTCATTATATTAATCTCTTTAAATTTTTCTCTAAGGGAGTATCTGGGACTTAATTTATAAATTGAACGGATTGCCCTTTTTTGTAAAACAAAAATTGTCTGAATATCGGCGGCATTTCCCCATAACAGAATACCGTACGACATTACGCTATGAAAATAACTAAAGTATACTAAACGGGCTGTGTCTATATCCGTTAAATCACGAATTTTTCTAACGGCGTATGCTGCAGAGCTAAGCTTTTTTGACAATTTATCTATATGGGGGCCCCATTGAAGCTTGGCATCCAAAGTTATGCCCAAGAACACAGTGGTATCTTCGGGGTTCAACTCTTCACCTGTGACCATGAGAACACCACCATGAGAACACTAGTTTTTACTTGTCTAACATTAGGTATTGTAAACTTAATACATTTGGTTTTTTTCTCGTTAAGAAGTAGGTTGTTAACATTGAACCAGTTAACTACTTTTTCGAGGGCACTATTTACATTGTCAGTAACCAACTGCTGACGTTTGAGTTTAAATAAAAGTGAAGTGTCGTCTGCAAACAGCACTATATCATGATTATCCTTTATGAGGCAAGGCAAGTCATTTATATAAATAAGAAACAAAAATGGGCCGAGAATTGAGCTCTGGGGGACCCCCATTCTTACTACGGATCCGGGTGATCTTTTCCCGTTAATATCAACTCTCTGAATCCTATCACTCAAATATGAAGTAAGAAGATCCAGAGAAGAGTTTCGGATTCCGTAGTGGTGCAGTTTTCTGACCAAAGTTTCATGAAGAACGCAATCGAATGCCTTGGACAAATCGCAAAAAATACCCAAAGCATCGCATTTATCCTCCCATGCATTATAAACACGTCCTAAAAGTTCAACACCGGCATCAGTAGTCGAACGACCCCGTGTAAAACCGAACTGTTTGTTATGCATTAATTTATGTTTATTGAAAAATATTTGGATTTGATCTAAAATAAGTTTCTCGAAAATTTTACTAAAGGTAGGTAGTACTGAAATAGGTCTATAATTAGTAGGGTCTGATGTACTACCCGATTTAAACAACGGTATTATTTTACTGTTTTTCATAAGATCAGGAAACTCACCACAGTCAATACAATTATTAAAAATAACAGCTAAAGTAGGTGCGACAATGTTTATAATCGACTTAGCAACGTCCACAGAATTACCCCATAGATCTGCGGTCTTTTTAACATTTAACGTGTGAAAGGTTTTAATTACATCTTTACAGGTGACATATTGGAAACTAAATTCTGAATCACAAACTGGAACGTTTTCTATAAGTAAAGACTCTGCGGCAGTGGGTGATGAGTTTAGAGATTTTGTAGTTGATATAGGAATCTCTCTAAAGAAATTTTCAAATGCCATGGCGACTTCAGAATCTGATTTAATTATATTGTCATCAATAGCAAGGCTGTAGTCACTACTTCGGTTGGATGACCTTCCCGTTTCACTATTAATGATATTCCATGTCATCTTAATCACATTACCACTATTTTTAATTTTTGAGCTCAAGTAACGTGACTTGGCCATACAACAAACTTTTTAAATAATTTAGAATAATTCTTAACATATAAATTAAATTCAGCAGTGTTTATACTAGTCCGTTCATCATACAACTCATAGTCGTTTTCTACTGTTATGTATACCAATGGTGGCCCAGTAACTGAAGAAAGTGATACTATTAACCGACAATGTCTTAGGAACGAAAGTATTCTCAAATTGTGTGCAATACATATTAAAAAAATCATTATATTGTTGATTAGTGGCATCATTAGTTGACAATAGTGGTAATTTACTCAGAATTTTGGTTTTAAATGTTTCCAAACGCTTAGTCGTTTTTGGGTTCACAGTGATTTCTTTTTTAGTAACTTTTTGCTTTGATATGGAACAGTGATAAATTGTCCGCAATGATCTGATTCTATTAAATTAATAATTTTTTTGTGGGCTGGTGTAACATCTGTATAAATGTTATCTAGACATATGGCACTAGTGGGGGTTATTCTAGTGGGCTCTAAAAATTGGTGAGCAAGATTGTATGACTGAAACAAACTTATAATTTTAGTACTTAAACCCGAATTTTCTAATAGATTAACATTAAAATCACCACAAGTGATGATAGACTTATTCGAATTACAGATTTTGTGCAACACATCATCCATAACCTTTTCAAAACAATCATACAATCCTGAAGGAGGTCTGTACACACATAATATAATGAACTGCTCCAACTCTATACAGGCTATTTCAATGGTCCGCTCAACTGAAAGGCTCACAATGTCCTTGCGGTTTTTAAATCTAAGCTGATTATTTACTAGTATTAATGAGCCTCCATGTATAGCATTTATTCTGCTGAACGAACTACCAACCTGGTGATTACTAAAATTGAACATGAACTGGTGACTTTTAAGCCAATGTTCTGTCATACAAAGAATATCTATATTGTTATTATTCAGGAATAATTCTACTTCTAAATCTTTGTTCAAAAACCCTTGAATGTTTTGATGCACCAGGTTGATTTATTTAATTTTTTTACACTTTCATTTGATTTATTATTTACTTTCATAACATTTTTGCAAGAGGTTGACTCTATTGTCCTAATTTCTAATTTAAATGATAATCAATGTCATTAATTGTGACCAAATTATTACCAGAAAAGTTTATAAGGTCATTGCATTGCTCATAAGAAGCAATTTGTTTAGCCAAATATTTGGCTGAAATAGAAAAAAAATATGATAGCGACACAGCTATCTGTCTTTTGTGATAGTTTGAAAGATAGTACATAACAATATTATATCTATCTTTAGTCAAATACAAATTATTACCAACATAATTGTTAGTATCAATTAAATGGAATAGATTATCATTATAGGTCAAATTGTGCAATGTCATGTTTGTGTCAAATCTTAAGTTATTTTCTTCCTGTGGCAAACTGTTACTATAGGGCAATGTAAACAACACAATTTTTCTTAAACTAAGATTGCACAAAGTTCTATGATATTGGAGCAATTCTCCTTTGTTCACATTTCCCCTATTTCCCATAAAAATTAATAATGTTGTTTCCTGTTTAAAATTACATTTAATGATTTTTTTCATAATATCAAATAATGAACAGCCAGGCATACAGTAATTTATTATTGACTGTCCTGGGTATTCATCTGTCAACAAGTGGCCTAAGTCCTTCCCAATCTCATCACAAAATAATACAATATCATTATTTACAATTTGTTTACATTGATTATTGGAGTTATTAGTATAGGGAATTGTCAAATCAACACAAGGCTGCGGTAAGGTGGTATTACATGTTGACAATGAATGGTCTGGAGTTGGTACGTGAGATGCTGATTGACAATGCTCACAGTTGATTGTTTGTGAGTTTACCAGCTCATTCATTGCCAACACATATTCCCTCATAAGGTCTTCTGAGGTATTATATTTGTTGGTCATTGAACTAAGTTTCTCTTGTAGAAGTTCAAGTTGAGATTGAAAGTCCTGTGAATGAAGAAATATAGCTTGTATCGTCTGCAGCTAGAAATAAAAATAAGTTAATAACAATAAAATTTAGGGTGCTTGGTAATGTGTGTTGAAATTACATGGTTTTTTTTTTGGGTGGGTAATTACGACTTCTCCCGCTCTGCGCGGAGCGGCAGGGTGCGTCAGACTCTTTCTGACTAAAACCCACCCGTGTTTCTTCCGTTGCCTGTGTTGCCAGGGGCCTCGGTAACCCTTTCGTACTTTCCCGCGACCCCGGCAGGCATCGGCCCTAATGGAACCCTACACTTGTGCTGACATCTCTTTGAGGCGCGAGTGGAACACAACGCGCCGTCGACCCGGGCCTGGTCCCTATAGGACTGCTAGCTACCCATTGCTTACCATCCGCAAGCCCGCGCCTACGGTGGCCGGAAATCCGCCTGGAATTTCCGACGCCCAGGGCGTCTCCTGTGGCGGCTAGGGACGAGAGGGCGCGAAATTTGCCTTTCCGTCAACCATCCCACCTCCTCCTTCGCGAGCATTACTGCTTTGCAGAAGGAGGTGACGGCTGCCTATGCCCTCTCGCTCCATACCATGGCCTGGACCAGGTCCGGACGCGAGAGATCTCCGCTGCCGATCGCCTCCATAAGGACATGGCGCTGCTCTGCCCAAGCCGGGCAGACCTCCACCGTATGCTCCATCGTGTCCTCCGGGCGATCCACACAGTGGTGACCTACCTGAGCGTTTCCTCCCGTCTTATCCGACACAGGAACCTCCCGAAGCTGCCGTGTCTGACTATGGGCTACCGCTTAAAAATTATTGAAAACTATCATCACTATGCTTTGTTACTTTGAATTGGAACTTCTACCCCTTGGAGCTATAATTGTAAAGCGCAAAAAATAGATCCAATATTTATTATTTTTATATAAAATATCCCTTCAGACGAAGCGACAACGCTTATAGCTTCTTACGGTCATAATAATTTATTCAGTGTCAGCGGTTTTAAGATCTTTGAATTTATATTTACAATATCGTCTGTCACTTTTTATTCCATTTCAAAGTCAAACTTTCGTAACTCCTATAACACGTCAGCATCACTTTCGATATCACCTGAGATATTAGGTTGAACATTGAACATATTCAACAGAATGTTCAAGTTCATTCTCATATCAAGTACGTTCGAGAGATAGGTTTATCGTGTCTCGCCTTGAGACATCTCGTAGTGTAATAACGTTTCATATGATCTTCTACGATGCTACTTTCGATAAGTACGTACTATCTATCAGTTATGACACTTATCGTGAGCTGAATCTTGTAAAGTTACGAGTAGGATAGTCACATCACTTAAGTTCTCGTTTGCTAGTATAGATTGTGGTGCTCGAAGCTGGTTTTGTAGAATAAAAATGCATTCGGTTTTGACTTTCATGTTTTTGAAGGATAATATTGCTACACGTAAAATATTGCTCTTAACGTCTTGCTGCTGTTATTTTAATTAATTTGGGTGTTCTCCTTCAAATATTATCAACACCATCATCAGGCAGTCATCTTTCACACTGTTCTTCCCTCGTTTCTATAGTCTTCATCTGTTACTATTTTACATTCGTACCCATCGTTCACATCTTGCCATGATTTCTAAATATGAATTGAAAGATTTGTAGTGATTTCAAAAAGTAAATATAAAATTGAAAGTATTATATGTGATTTGTTTCAAATGATGATGATGATCATAAATGAATAATGAATGTATTTAAAAGTATCTAATTTGACAGTTATCGTAAAAGTACCGGTTTTTATTTAACACAACCGAATCAAAAACATGATATATTTGGTGTGCCGCGTAGTTGCTAAGTTAGTTCTCTTCGAGCCTCGGAATCTAAAGGTTGTCTTCAAGAAGTCTAAAGTCTATACTGATATTATATTGTGTACCTTTTTTAATCGTTTGTTAAATATTGTTATATACCACGTTTGTATGTGTGCAAGAATACATAAATTCGTACTGACAAGGCGTGTTCATTTCAATCTGAACCTCTCATCATTTTATTAAAACGTCTGAAAATCACCATACTTAAAATTATTACTTTCGCCACAAAATATTGTATTCGATCAATTTGGCCCAACCGATTTTTTCTGTGTTCCACATTGGTGGCGGTAGATTTATGGGAAAAGCGCAAAATAGCCTTAATATCGGGGCGAACCCATATTCAATACTTTTACTACGGATACCGATGATAATGATTTCACTGTAGGCACCTACTATCTGTTAGACAATCTCAAATAACGAACGAAAAGGAAATAATAACATGTGAACGAAACTTAAGCAAATAAAAGATAATTTGAAGATACAGTTGTCGTTTAAGAACAAGTGAATCTTCTCGAAAATGAAATCAAATAATCGAATAATGATAATCATCCCGATCCTTTTATCGATATAACCGCGCACATTCCTACAGAACCGAGTGAATTTAATAAGCGGCCGACTTAAAATTATTCAAATAGAGGCGGAAGAAATTCGTAGGCGTTTGTATAAAATTATTCAGCATTGAGCAAAGTCGAGAACAACAAGCGACAAGCGTCTTCTCACACGGTATGTATGCTGAGAATTATTTGAATATAAAATAAGCGGGTAGATTTTAAAAGATCTTAACATTTTACTATTATAATAGAAAAATATTCCATATTTTAAGTTCTATAATTATTGAAAATAAAATTTGGGGACAAGGATCATTAAAAGACTTCCCAATACGCCCTTCGACATGGTGGTTTCATTACGTAAAAGACGTCCACTACTAGACATAGGCCTTCCCCAAACATCACCACTACGAGCAGTTCTGTGCTGATGTAGTGGTTGACACAAAGAAATTATCTATTCGGCCGTCATTTGAAGTTCCTGGTGCAAAATTCAGAAGAAATTCACAGAAGTTATCATATTCACCACAAACCGTTTACAAATTGTGGTCTCTCAGACTGGCGCGTCTGAGCTCTTCGTAACAACCACTTTAAGTGAATATTTTGAGTGTACTGAGACGATTGCCGTTTAAGAGCGAGAGCGCCGAGCAATGGAAGATGACAGTACCTATCGACCTACCTACTCTAGTATAAACACAGAAAAGGACAGAAGGTCGGCGGCTTCCAATTAGTGACGGGCATGTACACAGTACCGCATCTCAAACAAATGACAGTCGCGAGTGCGCTTACACTCGCTGTCGATGTACGTGAACTATATCTTAGGTGGGTGTGCGTTTTCCTCATTATATGGAGCCAACCCTCTGTACCTGCCTATTTTGTGCCTCTGCTATATGCTGATATCTTACACGCCCGGATTTCAGTAGCATTTCCTCAATTTATTTGAAGTACCGCCTACTTAAATTTTGTTGTCGTGAGTGCTACAATAATACAAGAACAATGTTTGGCAGAATGGAATGGTAATTGTTTGTAAGCGATGCGAGAGTGGTTAAGTAGCTGTGCCTATAGGCATCGTTATTTATATAAAATGAGCGAGACTAATCTGGTGAGGAATCAAATTGAGTTGTCTCAAAAAGTTGTGGAAATAATTTATTCTGCCTATTCAATATTTTTATATTCATTCTATAATAAACAGAATAATAGAGTAGGAACATACGTTAGTTGAAAGGCACTATTTTTAACTTGTTGATAATCTATTGCAAATATGTAATGGCTAATTATTCTCCAGGCGACTAACTAGGCATGTATTTACTACTAAAAAAATAAAATGGGTAGCAAAAATAATAGGTTAGCAGCTACAGTGAAGTAGCATTTTAAATATAAAATCATTTAGGTTAGGTTAGATTGGAACAGTGACCACTAACGCGCGAAGGCGAGCGAGCGAAGCGAGCGTGCCGCGGCAGCGGCCGCCGAGCTTCAGATCCCCTCGGTTTTTGGTGACTCTCGGTTACCAAAACAAAAACTCGATGCTAGTTTAAATTAAAACAAAGCTAACAATTGATTATCAAGCTGCTACTTTATACTTAAAATGCTACTTGACTGTAGCTGCCAACCTCATTTTTGCTACCCATTGAATTATTTTTGAAACCCTAAATCAGTTTAGTTTGTCGCCGCGTTAAATACATGCCATGTAATTTATCTTTTATCAAATTGCAACCCACACTGTTTTGCCAACGAAATCACCATAAAACCATCGTTCTATTTACAAAACTTACAAAAAGCTCTACCCCTCAAAATCAATAAGGGTTCGATGCATAAAACATGGGGGAACTAAAACCGAAGGTAACTCTCCAAGACAAGAGTTGATCTTACGGTATTTGAGCGTATAGAACAATGGATTGGAACGCGTTAAGTGGTATGCATACTGACTTTGTGTTTGGGTGAATATAGATCCTATACATCTTATGTGTGTATAGTAGCTTTAGATTTTTTTTTTATATTTTCGTGGAGTTTTGATATTTTACGAAGTCATCTTTACAATATGAACGGGATATATTTAACTGATCCTCTAAAAACTCCTGGACCGTCTAATGATGGACACCGTTGTAAATGAATATATCTCTAAAAACCGTAGGTACTCTTGCGACCCACGGATGCCCCTCAAGTTAAAGGGGAAAATTTACAAGTCCGTGATAAGGCCTGTCGTACTGTATAGATCGGAGTGCTAGGCCGTGAAGAAAACGGACGAAAAAAGAGTGCATGGTGCGGTGATGAGAATGTTGAGATGGATGTGTGGAGTGACGAAAATGGATAAAGTAAGAAATTAATATATTATACAGGGTGACATTGAAAACATGCGACAAATCGAAATGGGAGATTGTACTCATCATTATGAACAACTTTTACTAAGGGACCAAAGCTACAATCCCAAAAAAAAAAACTGCTGTCCCCTACATTTATGTTCGCAATACCTCATCAAAATGTAGGAAAAGCAGATTTTTTTTTTTGGGATTACAGCTTTGGTCCCTTAGTAAAAGTTGTTAATAATGATGTATACAATGTCCCATTTCAGTTTGTCGCAAGTTTTCAATTTCAACCTGTATACGGGGCAGCTTGAAAGTGACATCAGTGACAGAAAAGTTGAAAGGAAGTCATTTGGCTTGGTATGGGTATGTGATGAGGAGGAATGAAAAGCATGTGACTAAATGAGTGATGAATATGAATGTAGATGGGTGGAGAGGGAGAGGAAGGCCAAAGAAAAGATGGATGGATTGTGTGAGGACTGATATGAAAGAGAAGGAAGTGAATGATAGCGTGACGGCTGACAGGGGAGGATGGAAGAAGATAACGTATTGCGCCGACCCCAAATAACATGGGACAAGGGCAGGAAAATGATGATGATCTCTAAAAACTGTATCTATAACATTTTTTTTTTAATAATTAAGCCTCTTTTTACAAGCTTTTATTTAACTTATAATTTTTGTATGTAAGTAAGTATGTATGTTCGTTAGGGTCAAATCTTGCAACTTAATTTTAAAGCAGTTATCCTGAACTGATTGAGATGAATTTTTGTATACAGTTTTAGTTTGGATGACAATGCTTGGTTAGTTAAGTGACGTCATTCTGAATCCAATATGGCGGACGGCCTAAGATGGCCGACTAGTTATTTTTTGTGCACTCTCATGATATGGGTATCAAATGAAAGGGTTTGCTAAGAAGAATCAACTGCCTTACAAGTGAAGGTGATAGAACAGTTATTTAAACACATTCTAATGCAAAAAAGGACAAAATAAAAATAAGTAAAACAAGTATTTTTAAAAACAAGATTCTCATGAACAACAAATGAGCCGCAGCCAACGGGGCCGCAGTTCGTTCCTTGAGAGAGGCCTTGGTAGAGCGGACAGAGTTGACGTTAAGCCTTGTCTCCCAGTGGGGTGATGATAATCTGGTCACTTTTAACGCCACCAAAACACAAGCGTGTCTTTTTACCGCAAAAAGGAGTCGTTTCGACCTGACTCCTACTTTTTCGGGGTACATCGGTTCCTGTAACTGATCGGCTCGAGCTCCTAGGCACGGAGTTGACATCTAACCTCAACTACGGCGCCACCATCGAGTACAAAGCCCAAACTGCGGCCAAGAAACTGGGCATCCTAAATAAGGTGAAGCGATACTTTACGCCTGGACAGCTTTTGACCCTTTATAAAGCGCAGGTCCGATCCTGCATGGAGTATTGTAGCCACCTTTGGGATGGCTCGGCTAAATACCAACTTGCCGCGCTTGACTCGGTGGAACGCAGAGCTAAGAGGCTCATTGGCGACGTAAATCTGGTGGATGCCAAGCTTCACAGTTTGGCCCATCGTCGCAAGGTTGCCTGCTTGTCGGTCTTCTATAGATTGTACTTCGGAGAGTGTGCTCAGGAACTCCACGACCTCATTCCACCGGCCCCCTTCTATTATCGGTCATCTAGGCGCACTTCAGGTTACCATCCCTTCCTGGTGGCTATCCCACCAACTCGCACTAAGCGTTTCCAAACTTCTTTTATAATGCGCACAGCAAAGGAATGGAACTCTCTGCCTGCGTCTGTGTTTCCGAACGCATATAACCCTAATCTCTTCAAAGTGAGAGTGAACAGGCTTCTTCTGGGTAAGCTCGCTCCATCGTCGACTTTGTTTCTGTCGCCTCTGACATAGACTAAGGTCAAGAGCAAACCCATCACAAATAAATAAAAAAAAAAATGATTCTCAGTAAAAAGTACTAAATAAAACTTACAAAAACAAGAACTTTATTATTTTCTTAAAAATTTGAGGCTTTATCTTTAAGTGTAAGAAGGACGTTCACGCCTTAAGTTTTATTAACTTTCTGGCCTTTTCTCTCAGTTGGTCTCAGTAACTAAGCTAGGGTTTGGTTAGGTTGGAACCAACCAAAGGTCGCCCAAAGGTTGACTGGTAGAAAATGCCTATGGTATTTTTTTTTTAAATACGTTGCCCCACAGTAGGAATTTCTTCCTGTATCATGGGTGCGTTAACAAACATAGAACTCACAAACACAAACACCCAGACCCGGAATAATTACTTGCAGATCATACAAATATTTGTTCCGTGCGGGGATCGAACCCGCGACACGCTGCGCAGCAGTCGATTGCTCAGCCATTACGCCAACCGTGTCGTCCCTTTGTGTGCTTAAAGTATTAAATAAATAAATAATAAACCACGCGCGAGCCGAATGGGTCGCAGTATCTAAGCTAGGGCACCGTGACCAAATGGGTTAAGTTAGAATAGAACCTTGAGCAACGGCGCACGAGCCGAGTGAGTAAAGCGAGCGGTGTTGCAGTAGATCTGGCAAGCGCTACTGAATACTAACATACTGAATACAAAGGTAAAAAAAATACTGAAAGTCAAGTAACTGTTACCAACTATCCAACTTGGTCACAGTTACTTGACTTTAAGTATTTTGAGGACCTCAAAAAGTAATTATTTGAGATTCACAAAAAGAGGCGCAATCATTCAATAATATTTATAGGAAAGCAAAATATAAATTATTTGAAGGCGTAAATAATTTTATAACCTCAAATAATAATTCAATACATGCCAATCATCTGCATGCCCTTTTCCCAGCTATCTCAAGGTCAGCTTCAAGTATTACAGGTCTAAATACACGCCAATATGAAATATAATACATGCCAATATACTTATTGAATATGTAATATTAAAACTGACGGATAAAATATTTTGTTTTAAATGTTAGGTTTGTATCTATGTCACTCTCGTTTCTCTCAGACGAAATTTTATGATAATAAGGAGCTTCGAATATAGACAATATGTCATATTAATAACCATTAATATAAAAGTATAGATTGACACAAATAACTACAAAACATTTGCATTCCTGTCCTCATCTCCTGAAATACAAACAGAAGAATGTAAGTAGGTACATAAGTAAAAATATTTAAACTACGTCCTCCATATGAAAACAACAACTGTTTATAATATTTATTACTGGTTCATAGTTTATACATGGATACAAATCATAAAACGAACAGACAGATGACATAAAATAAAATAATTAAATCTCCATAGTTCTTTGATGTCCGATGTTCAGCAGACTGAAAAATTTATAGAAGTGGTGCATAGGAAAAGATTCAAATAAACCTGCTCATTGGTTTTAATTTCTCGTGTGAATTATTAAATGGTCTATAAGCTTGTCTTTGAGCTGTGTGGACTACTCGATATCTTCTAAATAAAACTGAAGTGTCTATTTGTAATGTCAAAATAACAGCTTTTTACTAAATGCATATTATGAAAGTGTATACGGTACTTATAACAAAAAAAAAACATTTTATTTTTATTTTATCTGTCTGTCATTCTGTTTGTTTCGGCTAATCCTCGAAATGACTAGATCTATGTATGTTGACGGGACTTTCGCTGGCAGATAGCTAAGGATTATCTAAGGCTACCATTACTTTTGAAAAAGGCACGTTGGCGAAACCGCTGGCAGCAGCTAGTTTCTCCATATTATTGAAGATCCCGATCCTTAAACATTTCATGTCACTATAAAATTTTCTCTACTTTTATAAACTTGCCTTATTAAAGGATTTTCTTTGATATAGGTACCAAGAAAAGCACAAAACGTTGTCTCCAAAGAAGAATACGCTTGTTACGTACTTACACAGTCAAGGGTACAGTCACAAGCACTAATTTGTATGCACTTAGCAATTTAAAAAAATATATATTTCCTATCCGTATTGATTTTAATTTTATGTTGTTTAGAATATAGTATTTTGAAACCCCTGCTATTATGAAATAGGCCTTATCTCATCGTTGCAATCGTTTTTCCACGAGAAAATCACTATTGAATTATGCTAAAGGTATGTAAGTGTACTTACATAAGCTACATGGTTTCTGAAATCTTAGCAATAGCAGGTGAAGGAAATAAATAAATTAAATTCATAAAAGCAAGTGCAAAGAAGTGCTTCAATCATTTCTCAAACAAGAAGCAGTAGTGCAGAACATAACACGAAACCACTTCGGATCATATTCCTCAACTACAAAACGAGAATAGACCGGAAGAGCATAACCCAAACCAAAACGCGTCTTCTTTGGGTGCAACAGAGACAAAAATAGCAAAAGACGAATGCAAGACAGAGAAAAGACATACCCTAACGACTCCTCATTTTGACATCCTGGATGTTTGTATTTATAGTTTCCATGAATTGCTGCTGATTGTCCCAAAGGGTATTAATTCTCAATTCGTGGAACATGAATACTTGGAATTTTGTTAATGAATGTACCTACAAATATTTGGTGTGTTGATCAAGTGAATGACATTCCTGTAAGTTTGTCCTAACGTAAAGGTTATGATTTGTGACCTTTTATAACCTTTAAGTAACTCTTTGCATATCAGGTACATTTCCAAGAAATATTTTGTTCAGAAATAAACATTGTCTGTGTATTAGGGTCAATGAACGTATTTGTGGGATCTTCATTGATGTGGAAGGGACCTGGAATTTCATTAAAACATCATCAGTTTCGCAAGTCGATTGTTAAACTTTAATAACTTAATTTGACGGCTCACTGGCTGTTCAATAATTCTGGTATCATGTACAGCCAGAATGATATCTGAAACTGAAGTCAATGCAAACTTGTATCGTTGTACCAAGCAAGGTCATTTTAGCACTAAATATCTATCTACTGGAGTCTTTTGTGTCTTTGATGTTCTTCCAAATAAATCAAAATTGCCATCCTTTTGGATTACTTTTTCCAATTAAATACCAAACACCGTTTGTCACCACTTATTTCAGAGAATCAAAGACCATTGGTTGTTCATACTAAACTGCGAATGAGCCGTCAAATTACTTAAATAAGTTAACAAAACACTTGTTAAACTGAAATTATCAGATGTCAGGAACTCAGGACCATCAATCACTAAGAACCCCATCGCGACCGCTAAGTATACCATTAATATAAAAATCATCCCTTTAACAGAATAAAAATATCATCTTGATAAACTTACAACGTTATTTAATAATATTAATGGCTAAACAAGTGAAGTGAATCGAACAATTAGATCGCCCGTCACGGGAAAAATCAAGGAATTATCTTTCTTATTGACTGGGGAGGAAAGACTAAAGTCCCTTTCTTATGAGAGTTTCATTACGCTCGTATCAAACAATTGACCCCTATATGGCGTCAATTGGAACTCGGGTTTTTGGTACAAACGTAAGGGTACATCTTAATGGTGCATTAATTAAAGTAGTTCTCAAATTGATGATGTCTCTTTGATCTACAACCGTAAGTGCTTAGTCAAGATTGTATTATGTTGATACCTATTTCAATTGAATTGACGAATATAAAGGTTCGTGCACACACATCAGTCACGTCATGGTTAGGGACGTAACGTGGCGTAAGTGAAGAGGTGGTCGGTTCCGTACGCAATAATACACGTTTCAACGTACCTGTGACGCGTCGTTGACATGCGCCGATCGCGACGTGACTGGCGTATTGGGCCGATGTTCTGCAACTTTTAACTGTACGGGACTGCTGTTTTTTCGCGATTTTTGGTTTGGTAAAAGTCCTAGGCTATTTTTTATGAGTTGTATTGCAATAAGTGGTTAGCTAGCGACCTCGAAAATTGATCATACTATTCTTGCCTGAGCAACCGGCAGCAAGTTCGTCATGCTCCCTTAGATATCACTGCCTGCGGTAGCGTCAGGGGTCGGGTTGCCTCTTTCCCTCCAATATGGCGAGGGGGTGATAGCTGCTGATGGCGTTATGCTCGTGAACGGGTGCTGCTTATGGTGACCGGTCGTCTTGCTGACCATGGTTTTATTATTGTTATTAATAATTAAATATTTATTTATTTTACTTCGATGGTGCTAGTTTATCACTTCTCACTTCGAGTTACAGCTATAGCCTTGTGTAAGTAGGCACACTCTTTATGCCTGGAGGCTTTTATTTAAGTATTAAGTCCTGTTTACGTTTTTATTTTTATTTCAGCTTGAGTACAGTTTTCATTGTTTTATTGGTATATTGGTGTGTGCTAGCTAACATATGGCAAGTAATTTAATTTAATGTTTTGTGTTTCGTAATGTTAATTACTTTGCATACGATTTGTATAGAATCAAGTTTATCTAACTAAACAGACAGGTGTGCTTCTTGGGAGTTTGTTGCGCCACTTCTTCCCAGCTAAAGCACTAGGAAGTGGTGAAGGGCGGACGTGTTTGGGGGCTTTCTTATGTAATTTTGACGTTCGAAAAGTGCTGATTCTCAAAAAATAAAAAAGTCATTTATTCAAACTATGAATAAATTACTTTTTTATTTTTTTTATTTGTTTATAATGATGAGTAGGTACAATGACCCCTTCTCAGGTTCAGGGTAAACAAGAACTACGCTTGTATTTTTGATGTGACTGATTGGTGACTTCACGGTGACGTGACTGACTTGTGTATATGAGCCTTAAGTAGGTATATTTAGATTGGCTAATTGCTTTGCCGTGGCTACTGACGCAGTTAGTGGAGTCATCAATATGATTTATTGATCTAATGTTCGGTTTATGAGCGTGTTAGATCAGCTATCTCGAACGTATTAATTAGCATTACTTGTAATTGGGCTGAAATTATTGGTGAACTGGGCCTCAAGTCTGCTATTACAATAGTGTCAGAATGGTCTGTTCCGA
Organism: Atethmia centrago; assembly: GCA_905333075.3. Taxonomy (NCBI): domain Eukaryota; kingdom Metazoa; phylum Arthropoda; class Insecta; order Lepidoptera; family Noctuidae; genus Atethmia; species Atethmia centrago. Next base: position 29,699,176 of record HG995374.1, read on the forward strand.
TCCTCATTAATGACGCCATTATACTCGTATTCGTAGATTGCCAAACTTGTCAAAATCAACAATTATAAAATCAATGATTGACCATTCTGACACTATTGTAATAGCAGACTTGAGGCCCTGGCAGTTTGTATGCAAACATGTTGGCTTTGTATAAGGGGTTCTTTCGTTCCAGTTTCGTTCTCATACTTTTCTCTATTTACTGAGTGACCAGATTATACTTACTTATTTACAGAAATTACTTTGTGTCTTTGTGTACAGATTGGTGAAAAGTAACATGAACATAACATTACGCCTGTAATCCCGGAAGGGTGGCAGGTGTGCCTTAGGTAATAGGTAAAACGGGCTGGTGTCCGCAACTCCACGTCATTGCGCGTATTATGCGTATGGGTGGGAAATCGATTATTCGATCCACCCAGCTCCTCAAGGAAGGCCAGCAACGCCTTGGTGTTACTGACAATCTCACGGAGGGTACCTGGGTTACCGAAGTACTTTGCCCTGTATGTGGCGACCACCGGGCAGTTTAGTAGCACATGTGCTGCTGTCTCGTTGTCCTTCATGCAAGCCCTGCACAGCGGACTGTCTGTGACTCCTATTTGTCCTGTTTGTTAAATGACCCGTGGCCTGTTATAGCTGCTGTAACAGCTGTAGTTTAGTTAGTCGGAGAACCCGTTTCGTTTTGGTGTGCCTTTATTATACCCACATTACGCCAGTTATGTTTAAGTCCCATGTAATAGGAGGCGAGCCTATTGCCATCAACCGGGCAAGTCCTGGCTCCGAGCTGATATTGAGAAACGATCAAATTAAATATAACACAAAATATGAGCCGTCAACATTATTGCAATGTATGGTGAGCAGTGGGGGCTCAGTTGTAACGGCCGCGACTTACGAGTTGTAGGACTACTACTTATAAATTATTTCATCACCACTGCTCTCAAAACGGTGAAGGAAAACATCGTTAGGAAACCGGCATGTTCTAGAACCAAAAATTCGAAGACATGTGAAATCTACCAACCCGCACTGGGCCCGCTTGGTGGATTACGGCCCGCTCACAGAGAGGAGGCCAGTGTCCCAGCCGTGGGCTGTTTATGTTACCTATGTTATGAAATGCAACAACCAGGCGAATTTCTTTCAACGTAAGATAAATTTACGTTTAACTAATGTGTAGGTACCCAGCATAATGTCATCCGAGACAATGAATACAGCATAGATTATATCTCTATATTAAAATAGCATTAAAAGAAGTAATTGGGTTTTGAAAAAAGAATATTTCATAACCCATTTGTAGGAAAAAGAAAGCATGTAAAAGAAAGGGGTACCTTCGTAAATATAATAAGGCAATCCATCACTTTCTAACAATACTTTCAAATAAATTGAGGTAAGTGCTAACCTGTTTTGAATGAATTAACTTAGCAGTCAAATTAATTAACAAATAACTTGTTAAAAACGTCCTTTGTTTCATAACTATTCAAATTATTTTAAGGACAATAATTGGTTCCTTAATAATAATTCATTTACCCTAATTGTTTAATCTCTACCATCTTTTGTTCTCATTTTCGTGGCGTCGTATAATTTGATTATTTTTTTGAGATGAATTTAAGAAGCGGATGCACGAAGCTTTTTAAATTCTAAAAAATATTAAATGTATGTTTAATTTCAATATTTTATAACAAACTATTAGACTGTGAAAATGAATAATGGTTCCATTTTAATTAAAAACACGCTAAACCACCAACTCGCACTAAGCGTTTCCAAACTTCTTTTATAATGCGCACAGCAAAGGAATGGAACTCTCTGCCTGCGTCTGTGTTTCCGAACGCATATAACCCTAATCTCTTCAAAGTGAGAGTGAACAGGCTTCTTCTGGGTAAGCTCGCTCCATCGTCGACTTTGTTTCTGTCGCCTCTGACATAGACTAAGGTCAAGAGCAAGCCCATCAAAAAAAAAAAAAAAAAAAAAAAAACAATTTTGAAACATCATTATGTATATCGACAGTGGAAATATGGAATAACGTAAGGAACAAACCTCAGGTTTTCAGGAGAGCCAAAATACGATATCTTTTTTACAAAACTGGTCGTAACTTGCTGTCTATAATTTCTATTTAAAAAGTGTCGCTCACAAAGTTTCTTAGATTTGTTTAAGTCTTTTCCGCTAAAATAGCAAATATTGAATAAAACTTATAATTTAAAGACAGCATGTTCATTATGTTAAAAAAATAATTGATAGTGATGCCTTACGCTAACGCAATTTTCGGTGAAAAAAACGTTATATTTTGCTGGCAGTGAGTGTCAATGGTGTACTCTATGTATATTGCACATAGCTGTTAATAAACTAAGATAATTTAATCTCTCATAATTATGACACAATATGTTGATGCAATATAGATCAAAATTACTTACTGATATAAAAGATATATGTAGGTAAGTAATGAAATCAATCAAATAAATCAATACTTTTAATTCAGCACATTAATCTTCTTTTATCGTGCTTTCCGAGGCACAGAGGGGCATCGGTATGAAATGGATGGTTACCCATCCACGAACCGACCGCCATAAATTAGTTTACCTTGATCGATCGACCGATGCCACATTTACTTATTATAATAAAAAGCGTATCATACTCACTCATTCACTTTTCCTTATCTGCTTAATAAGTGTCAATGTATACAGTACCTATGTACAGACGAGCTGGTTACCTATATAGGGGTAAGTAGACTTACTCCCAAACCTCGTCAGCAGTACAAGGACTCTATAGAACACTTGATGATGCAGTTCGGTATCCCCCACATTTATGCAAAGCACGGCATCGCAGTCGCCCTCCGTATAGTAGTAGTGACATGTTTTTGATTTATCAAACACTAGAGTAAAATTTTACCGTCGTACCCATACTTTTTGTAATGAAGCCTACATATTTATTATGAACTACTTTCTTCATAATACAGAATTTTGATCAAAACTCGTATATCATTACAACACAGAGCTGTTCTCAAGTTGAAGTCAGTGTTTATGCTAGCCAAGTTATCAAAAAGAATAATAACGTTTGAGGCTGGCTATCTATAACTTCTGCTGGTAGGTTGACAAATACTGATACCTAGGAGATGTTATAGAAAAAGCTAGCTTTTTAGTTATTTTTGTCAAAAGACTCGCTAACAGAAATCTAAATCAAAATATTTATTTCACTTACTTATGAATCGTCAGAAGCTAGGTGCACGGTTCCAATTGATCATTTTCTATGGAGAAGAGCCGGCAAGAAACTCCACGGTTACCCCTTTTAAAAATAATTGGCTTTTACAATATTTCTAAATGTATCAATAGGTATGGGAGGTTAAAATGGAGGGAATTGAGATACATGACGAAATCAAAAGAAAAACAAGAAAATAAAGAAATAAATATTTTTGGTTTATTTTCGGCTCGTCTATCCATCGTAAAAAAGTAAGTTAGATAGATAGATAGATCATTTATTTGTTCAAAACATAAGTATACACACATTGCATGCAAGATGTTACATAAAATTATAGCAGAGTCATTTTGCCGTAACGGCGTACAAATATAAATAGGTAGGTTATTTCTATTGTTTTGGTTTGTCCATTATTCATAGCAATTCTAATAAAATTAAAACTCAATCAATCAATGAAATTATAATAAACATGTTACAGAATAGTGTCATCAACTCGTCATTGAAATGAATAAAATAAAATTAGCCAGTCAAAAGTCAAAGTAATTAGGAATAAAAGTCTACATAATAATTAAGTTTACATTTTTCACACGAGTCAGATCAATTTACTAGAATATTATACATAAAAAAAAATCAAATTAAAAATAATACTAAATTAATACTTTTTATGTTAAAAAGTCAGAAATATTATAATACGCTTTTTGAATTAGAAAGTTCTTTAATTCTTTCTTAAATAAGTTAACATTCAATTCTTTAATGTGTGGCGGAATGTGATTGAATATATTTGGCGCCATGCAAAACACACTTTTATGCATTAGTGCTGTATTGGACTTTCTTCCACATAATCTACTATAATCGCGTCGACTTCGGGTATTAGTATCTGAGTAAGTTGGAGTCTCATTTCCTACAAAATGTATGGGAATAGTTTTTTGCAATTTCTGATTTTTCTAGTACTCAAACCTCTTTTAGTCTAATAGAGTTTTTTGATCCCTGTAATAAACAGGATCGATTGGCATCAAAAAAAGCTTTTGTGAAAACTGCCCATTTCCTTGCTGACTGTACGTTTTTTTCAAAGCCTGTGAATGCAGATCTAAATGTCTTAAAAAGTTAAGGGCGGTCTCTTCAGACCGTTTTCCTGTAGGTACAACGGTTAAGGTAGCTGCTCTTACTGCCCCGTCTCAAAAATCCACACTGTATACGATCTAACGTTAAAATTAGGTTAAGTTATTAAGTTTCTTGGCTCATTGAATAATATTACTATAACTGTATTACTTATCCTTTCTAAGTAACGTAAGGGAAATGTTATTTTTACCTGCTTAGAGAACACTAATAGGGACAAAACTAAAAAAATACTCAAGTTATGAAGTAACTTAAGTGACGTGTTGTTAAAATGTACTCGATTGTGTTTAGATGTGAAGACAAAATACTGTGTGGAAACTTGGAAAGAGACTAGCATTGGTTTTTATACAAATTTAATTTGAAATGACATAAACAAAACGTCTGTAATAAAAAAAATGTCCTATGGAAAATATTTGATGGAAGGGACTTTTTTGAGATTTCGAGATTTTAAATATACCCATCGATAAAGCAAGAAATTCTGAGTCGACCGGTATATGTAACTCATTTTCGACAAAATGTCCCTTACGTTATGTCATATTTCCACAATCGATATTTGTTTTTTCAAAGCGTTAATGGCAGACATTAATAAGATATTATTTTATTGACTGCTTACCTTTGCAATACCACATACAAATTAAACTCAATAATTAATTTAACCCTAACCACAGTATCTTAACTTATGAAGTCCGGCGCGTACCCCATGTGGTGCCAAACAATGGAAAATCAATTGAGTCTCATTAGCTGTCCTTGACCGATTAAGTATAAAATAATGCTAACTAGAACTAACCCTTCAACTGCAAACACCACAAAATAATACTTACAATTAACCGCTAACATAATTAATGTTAATAACAATAAACATAATCCTATCCGATTCGAGGAGGAAATTACATTCCGATACTATCTTGTGGGCCTCTCATTCATTATCTGAACTACGCCTAATTCTGAATTAGGGGTGGTATCGGTTTGATTATGATAATGAAGTGATTTTCATAACGTAATCGTTATGGTTATTGCTTTGTTATTTCGATGTATTGATATTGAGGATGTTTTGCGGTAGAACAAAAAACAACAACTGCAGAAAAACAAATTGACTACACAAGTAGCCAATAATTTTAATTTGGATATTGACTCATGTGGACAATAGAAAGTTCCTTTCAGTGATCCTTTTCACAAAAGGAGAGTTAAATATATCGTCTAGATTTCTAGAGACTAGGCAATGGCATCCTTCTGACTGCGTTTGATTGGAACCCAGTTGTGCGAGTTCTAATATTATGGCCCAAAAGATGTATTTCTGAGCAAGCACAAGATTTTTGGATGGCAGTTGATAGTTTGAGCCGCAATCCTCTTATTATATTGATTAAATCCATTTTGATAAGATTTGGCATAACATATCGCCACATTCGTCATCACCGAAGTGATACTTATAATAATCCCAAATTTGGCATTTTGTACCTCATCAGCAACATTACTGACTTGAACTTTTCTGATCATGAGAACTTCTTGCTTACTAGGAAGTTAGTCACGCAGAAAATTTTACTAGCATAATCAAAACCGACCTCACAATCTCACACATAAACCCAAAATCAGACATTATCAAAAATCAATATTGAGATACTAACCAAATTATCGACGTGGCCATAAATACACACAAACTCCGTGGGAGGGCGCCACTTGAACGTAATTATAAATTATAATAATGTAAACGCGTTTGATGTGACGAAAACAGATGGTGACGTGACGTGGCGACTGATAAAGGTAAACTGTCATGGCTGACTGGGGTTATAAAATTTATTTAACTAATTATTGTTTGTATTGTAATAATGTGAAATATTTTAGGGTTAGGTAATGTTATCAAAAAGTTTGACTGCATTATTGTCGTATATGTTTTTTAAAGGTCAAACTTTGGTGGTTTCAAGCAAAATGTTATGAATATTAGTACTTTTTACTAGTTCATCAATTATCACTTTATCACATAATGAATCAAGAGAAGTGTTAATCAAACTAGTAACTAATTAATATCTTGAGTACCTTTTCTGAAGCTCTTCGTTCATAATAATTAATAGAACCAAAGCAAAAGTCATTTATTCACTCGGCTGAGAATCAGCACTTTTCGAACATCAAAATTATCTAACAAAGTCCCATAAAACGCCCGCCGTTCACCACTTCCTAGGGCTTGAGCTGAGAAAAGTGGCGTAACAAACTCCCCAGCAGCACAGCTGACTGTTCAGTTAGAAAAACTTGATTCTAATAAACGAAGGTTAGTCCAACAAAGACTCCTAGGTCTTATGCTCCTGCATGGTTAATCTCGACTTACTTAGACTTTGAACTACCCTAGCTAGACTAACCTAAAAGCTACTAGGCTGCTTCGTGTCAAATTTATAATTATATTGTTTCATTACTATAATTATCACGTTATAGCACGGCAATAATGGTTATTGACTCACCTAGATTTTCTAGCATTCTTTATTTCAAAAACTGACATAAAGTCCGATAACATGGGAAACAATATTTCTGTATAATAATAGCATTAATGATACATCTCGTGACATTTCATAGAATAAGTAATTGAGGTGTTTGACGTGTGAATGAACCTATGTGTTAATAATTATAGTTGTCGCGTTTGAGCATGACAATAGCGGTCATTATCCTTTCCATAATATCTCTCCGTAGGAACCTAAACAATAAACTATGTATGTTTTTTTGTAATTGGAATATCTTGAAGATAGATAGTCCTGTATCTATCTTCAAGATGTTTAGGTTCCTACTTATTCTATGAAATGTCACGAGATGTATCATTAATGCTATTATTATACAGAGATATTGTTTCCCATGTCATCGTAACCCCAATACCACAATTTTGTAACCTAATATTATTATCAGCGATCAAAGGGTTACAATAAGGGTCGAACTGAATTATTGGCAACGTCAAATACTTTGTTCATCTTGATCTACGAATTGAGAAGGATTGGATTATATTTAATAGTGTTATTTGAGAAGAGCGTGTTAAAATAATTATTGAGGGTAGGAAAACTTTTGGCATTATCATCTGCCTAGCCTTTTCCCAATTATTTTGGGGTTAGCTTAAAGTCTAACCGGATGCAGCTGAATACCAATATTTTACATGGAGCGACTGCCTATCAGACCTCCACAACCCAGTTACTGGGTAACACGATACCCTTTTGTAAGACTGGTTGTCAGACTTTCGGGCTTCTGACTTTTAACGACTGTCAAAGATCTACAAATGACAGCTGGAGCTAGCAGCTTAACGTGCTTTCCGAGGCACGGAGGGGTATGTAATGGATGGTCACTCATTTAGGCACAGATCTCGGCAAGCGTTGCTTAACCTTGAAGATCGATCCGTGCGGCTGTTATTATTTAGCTACAAGCGCCAGTTTTTGGCATGACTTTCTTAAAAATAATTATTTTTAACTAAGAGTCCAATTGAGTGTCTGAATTGTAATTATATTTTTTGTATTTTATAATTTTTTTTTTCATACATTTGTTTACAGTAACTGAATAAGAATAATTATGATCTTATGTTAAATAGCAAAATACTTAAAGACCCAGAAAAGATGCTGAAGATATTAATAAAAATGTTTCTAGTGATTTCATCCGCTTTAATTAATATTTCAACATGCAATAAAATGCTAAATGAGTTCTGCATTATTACAACTTCTGAATAAAACGAACGAACTTCAGAAAATTCAATCAATTGAGTAAATTCTATAAAAACAAGTAACTGGTAAGACTGTGTTTTTGTCACTTTTGTATACCTTCTATCCTCAGATTTGAAGATCTAATACCGTCTTCGAGAAAGAGATATTTATGTTGCCATATACAGGCTTAAATTGAATTCATGGGCATCCTCTTAAGGGGTCATTTCTGGGGTTCCGTACCCAAAGGGTAAAACGGGACTCTATTACTAAGACTGCTGTCCGTCTGTCTGTCCGTCTGTCACCAAGCTGTATCTCATGAACCGTGATAGTTAGACAGTTGAAATTTTCACAGATGATGTATTTCTGTTGCCGCTATAACAACAAAAACAGAATAAAATAAATATTTATGGGGGCTCCCATACAACAGACATGATTTTTTTGCCGTTTTTATAGACAATGGTCCGAAACCGCGAGTCCGACTCGCACTTGGCCGGTTTTATTCAATTTCAGCCTGTATATGTCACAGACGAATTGTTGAATCCGCTGTTTTACATCACCGCTAGCCGTTTTACAAAACAGCTCCGTTATGTAAAACAGCTAAACAAGTTACGTTCAGCTGGATTGCAATTGCGTTACATTTAACAAAACTGCTACCCACGCACTTTAGATGTAATGCAGAATGGCTTATCTCGAGTCACAATATTTGGGGTGGCTTCTAATGCCAAATCGGTCGCAATAATTAAGATATGGCACTCTGACCAATTGGTTTAGGTTAGAAATGTTACCGACAGTTACTTCCAAGTTGGTCGCCGTTACTTGGCTATTTATTAGTTTTAGGACAGACTTTCATAAAACTCTGATAACTTTATATTAAAATTGCCCTTTTTACTCATTTTAGTCTACTTCGGCCACTGTCATTGTTGTTGTGACACACAGAGCCACGAGCAAAAAAGTTAAGAACTAAGATATGCAATCTGACGTTTCATTTCGCCCTTTTTTACATAACCTCTAGTAGTTGAACCGCTGCGTTGATAAATACAAAGCGTTGTTTAAGCAATTCTGTGTGTTAAAGTTCAATAATTATGCAAAATTGTTGTTAAACCTCGTTCAGCTATTTACACACCGGAGTTGTTTTGTGAAACAGCTAGCGGTTATTTAAAACAGCTGATTCAACAATCCATTTGCGACATATAAATTTTAAGACGATTATTTTAACTTTCAGTGTAACTCTTAGTGTATGTAAGTGAATTGCAAAATTAAATCTAGAAATCAAGTTTAGCAATAAATTTGACCTCAACTTAAACAACTGAAACTATAAAATTAAAGTCCTAAAAATTCCCACAAGAACTATCAAAGTGGAGATTTTTCATGAAAAGGGTCCATTAAATGAAGAAATTCCTTGGAGTCTGTAAATCGGTGTAGAATTTTCGCAATCAAAATGTTTTTCAACGCGACCGCACATCGCTTGAAGAATGCCGCGGGAGACACCGAATGATTTATTTTAATCGATTGTTTACCGCGGGAAATCTGTTGGCTAAATCGTTTTATGTGATGTAATAAAATTGATAAAAAGTGAGTAATGGATGTTAGGTGTGGTTGTGCCTTTATTGCTTTGCTATTGTTACGGCTGACTTCGTTTGTAAGGTCAGCAGAAGTATTTATGGTGTCATAAAAAAGTTGGCGCACAGTTCAGGATGCAGTAATTTAGCTAGGAATTAAGGGACTACAGGACCTAAACGCAATTTTTATAAGTTTTATAATGCGTGAAAGTATATGATCCAGTGCAGTAAACAAAATCAGAAAAATATATGATATTCTTAAGGATACACGCATTATACAATCTATATCTTTTTTGTAAATCGATAATTGCTTCATATTTTGCAATAAATTACCAGCGTTGTGTCATCGCACTTCTCTTTCTTTTCTATGCAGTCCGACAGTGACCGCGCTTTAGGTGTTGTCGGCCTCTTAAGTGCCAATATGTTTAGAGGCCAAGCAGCTTGGTCTGAGGGTATGTTATTGATATCAGACTTACCAGCTATTTTGGGTTTACTGTTGAATCAGACACCTTCCTTAGATTCTTCTTCCATATTACATTTTAAAACTAATTGGATTATATCCTCAACTTAAAAGATCATCAAGCTCATTTTAGTAACCATTAACTGTATCCAAACGCAGTTGACTAAAATTTTAATAAAAACCTCTACAACAACAGTTTCATTCAGTTGAGATACAGACTACGTGCCATGAACAACTTAACTACTTATGCATAATGTGTTCATTAACTGAACACGTTACTATTGCACGTGGTGTGGTTTCGGATTATACTATGTACACTGTACAGGGATACTTAAGGCGCTGACAAGAGGCAAATGACCAAACTAGGCTTGTGTTAAGAAAAAAAAAATTGCCAAATCTGTATAGTTTGTGGTAGCGGAAAAAATATATGTTAGTTTTGAACATATTTCTAAGAACTTGGTTGTTCCCAAAACGCGATTTGAAAAAAAATCTCGATACAAACTAAAGTTAAACTAACCTCTTACCTTGAGTTTCAAACCAAAATATCTGTATTAAATATCAACATAACGTATCAAGAACGTCTTATTTAAATGCAGAACTTGGTTGTTTTTTACTTTCGAATACTCAACTCAATTTTGAGTAAATAAATTATCGCTTCATATTTTGCAATAAATTACAAGCTTTGTGTCATCGCGCTTCTCTTTCTTTTCTATGCTGTCTGACAGTGACCGCGGTTTAGGTGTTGTCAGCGTCTTAAAATATTTGCAGAGTTTAGGTGAAGGTATACATTCTTCTGCTTTATCTATGATAGGACTTAAGGTAGTTTCAGAATCATCTATGCACGCATTAATACTATGCTATATATGTAATTCTGGCGCTGCACGCTGTCACGTAATTGATTAAGTGATCATGCTATGACCATAATACGCTTATTACACGAAACATTTAGAAATGCATCGGGCTGTAATGTACGGTAAATAAACCTGCTGTTCCAAAAATATTGACCTTGTAGATATTGCACATTGGGGTGTCTAGAATCATGTGCTGAATCTATGCTAACAATTTGCGCGCCAATGTCCCTGTATAATCAGAATATAACTTTGGATAAGGTCTTATATCAAGTCGCCTTAATAGGGGGCCGGGGGTGGGTGGGGCGAAGGGGCGATGTGTAGGGTTCCCCTAAACCATTCCCCAAAAAAACTACGCAGTTCCGGCGGGGAGGATAGGTGGGATTCCTCCCCGCTGGAGCTGCGTAGTTTTTTTAATATTATTATTAAAGGTTAAAAATTTTGTTTATAATTTTTCTCAGAAATCATATGAGAAAAGTCGCCTTAATATAGGGAGAGGGGAAGCAAGTAATAATAACAAGGTATAGTCGATGGAGCCCCGCTAAGCGGGGCTCCTATTACTTACTTATTAAAAAAAATAACCACGAAGGGGATGACGGAGTTGGCCATCCCCTTCAAACCTAACCTGTCCAAGTTCGGGTGCCCCAAGTCCCGAGCTCACTTCGCTCGTTCTTGCATCCAATAAAAGACCAAAATGATAACTTTTATTATTACTTTAATATATAATCATATTGTAGGGCTTCTACCATTTCCAAAAAAGGATCTTTTGTTTATTTTATAATGTTCTGCCGCCACAAGTAATCCACTATCGCGTCACCATAATTATCCGGGTTGTTTCGATTAATTTTACGCATTTTGACATGATTTTTTACAGACGCAACTCATAAAACGTAAGAATTTTTTAAAATATAAGTTCCGTTTCAAGCATTAGTTAGTAATTTACCAATATTTTTAGAAAATAATGTTGAATATTTTACGCAGCTCTGGCAGCTAAAATCGCATGCTTGAGATAAACCCGCTTGACCCCCAACAGTGTCAGACTCCTTAAATTCAGGCGACTTGTTATAAGACCCAACCCCTTTCTAATTCTCCAGTTCAAATGTAAAATAACTAATGGTAGCGAGCATTTGAGTTAATCCACAGAATTCCCAATTACAATTTACAGTCGTAATATCCGGGACATCAGCAAACTCTAAGTGTATCACTGTCTCTGCAGTATTTGCAGTGGTACTAACTTTCCCTACAACACAACCTAATCTAGCACGGTCTCGTCTATTTAAGCGCACCGCTTGGCCAGTCGCCAGCTGAACATGAATCATGCGCTGCGCTGTCAATGAAATATAATCCGATCATTTCGTTAAGTGACTTGTTACATTATCCTCAACTCAAAGTGACGGATTTTGAAATGTAACACAACGGTGGTTATGTTTCTGAGGGTTATGTTTAGTGTCAACTGTCGTGGCTGTAATGGGTGTAATTATTTTAATCAAGGTTTTGTTGTTGGTTAAATATCGTACTAAATCAATCCATAATAATAAAAAGCCAAAAGAACTCTGAAGCTATATCTGCCACTATCACTAAATAAGATTAGGTACATGCTGAATATTTTAGTGGAGGTATGTGTAATATTTAGAAAAAAACCGGCCTAGTGCGTGAAGAAGCTTGAGTGAGAGTCGACAATGTAGGGTTCCGTAGTTGGGAATTTAGGGATGAATTTATCCAAAAAACAAACTTAAGAGTGTAGTTGAAAAACATGTTCGGCCATACATCGATATACGTCACGGTCAATTCTACAACTGCAAATTTAAGTTGGTCGACTATTACTCATTAACTAGTAAAGCTGTGTTAGCTGTGATAGTTTTCCTTTTAATTTCATTATAATATGTACTACTGACATGAATTTTCGCACATCTCCAAATAACCATTTAGCCAGCAGAATGGGGGGGGGGGGGTCACTTGACTAACAGAAAATAGCACTTTATAGCTTAATATAACGCAAACGGATCCTTGAATCGGAAAATGGTGATCACAGACCCGCAATATATTTGAACGGCCTATCCAACGATACCCCATTCCATCATCCCCAGATTACGTGCAAGGGTGGCACACTAAAAAAAATATTTTTCAATCTTTTATTGTAGCACTTTGTCGCCGTGATTAATATACATACCTATGGCAAATTACAGCTTTATGGTACTAAGCGCCTCTGAGCTGCAGCGGGGACAGACAGACAGACAGACGGACAAGGCGAAACTATGAGGGTGTTTACTACGGAACCCTAAAATAGTAACGGAGTCAAAACTGTAAATTGCAGAATTATTAAAAAAAAAAGTAACTGCTACGAGGTGTGGGAGTTTGATGCCAATTTTTTTTTTAATTTTTTGTTCCTTTGTCGGGACGTATGTTCCGTTTTTCATCCAAATATGTTCAGCCGGTTTTGCACCAATCGCAAAAACGGCTGAACATATTTGGATGAAATTTGGCACACAGATAATTTATAACCTGCATTAAAACAAAGGTTACTTTTAATTCCAGAATTACGTTCACGTGGGAAAAAGCTAGTAGTAAATATATACATATTATCAATTAAAGTCGCTTTTTGTGTCTGTTTGTGTGTCCGCGCTGTTCTTCTAAACTACGCAACGAAAGTTTATGCAGGTTTACCATCATTAAGATTTCTTTGGGATGGTTTGTCTCTATGAAACATTGATTAATTATTAATATTACACTAATACACTACTATACTCGTATTAAAGAAATCTCATTTTTTTGTAAAGTCATAAAAACTGTGAGAAGTAGAGGCGAGTCGCTAGCTGGTACATAAAAAAAACTTTTTTGAGTATTCTTCTGCTTTTTCTTATCTGGCAATTTCTTTAGCTCACAGCAATAATTCAATTGCTAGGTATATTATCTTTAGCCAGGAGAGTAAGTATTTACAACAATTTACATCTACTAAAAAACTAAAACAGATATGAATGCCGAAAACGTTACCAATCAGCTAAATCCGTCTTTTTGTTGGTCAATGATATTTATTTTTCGCCTATATTTTTCGCCTATATTTCTAGCCTTTTCTATGTTAGGGTCAGCTTCCAGACTAACAGGATGCAGCTGAATATCTGACCTCCACAACCCAGTTACTAGGTAATACTATACTATTACGGTTTCACCACATCACAGGTTGTTCATTCATTAACAATTCCTACGTCGTAAATTGAAGTCGTCACCCATATATCTATTTGGCTTTGTTCAAAACATCCCGTGGCCTCATCCAGGGCCGTTAGTTCTGTGGAAAGGTTTATACGACACATTTTAACATGGGCTATATTTGAATGGAAGTTAACAAGACTCGTTACTCACTTAGGAATTAGCGTGGAAAAGGCACTTAGAATAAATCTTAAGCTTATTGCGTAGTTGTTTGTGGCTTGACATGGAGGAAACTTTAATGCAGTCATTAGTACTTTTGTACCAGAAAAAACAGAGGTAAGACTAACTTGTCGTTCTAGTTTAAAGGTGCATCCACACTGATTTTTTTTTTATGGAGCAACATTTGCAAGTGTTATGGGCAACAATGGACAGCAAAAAGTTATTATGTCAATATCATATGCAAGTAATTCAAAACGTATCCATTATTTAAATATACATTGTGTCAAGAAACAAATTTCTATTATTTTTAATTTTTTTAATGCATTACTTATTTTACAATTCATTCATTTATGTTGCGTTTTTTTGGTGGAATAGAACGCAAACTCAAAACGCGTCGTTCTCGACAATGTCGGAAGTGACGAAGAAACTATGTTAATAAAAATATATTCTTAGCAAAGTGCTTAAAATCGCACTTACCTTAGTGAGATTTTAAGACCGAATCATATAAATTAAATTACAGCACAACAAATAATTTAATTTCATGTTTGTCAAACTACTGCTCTTATCCTTATTCGTTGAACTATTTTCTGTTTTTCATTGTTCCTCGTATCGGCACCGATAATGTATCTGTCACCGTAAGATTGTGAGAAACATTAAAAAAAAAATATTCTATAACGGCGCAGGATAGCCTTTACCAGAAGTGATCATGGTAAAGTGGTTCACTAGCATCAATATCATCTGGATTGTGCCGGATTATAGCAGTTTGTCGTGGACGTGGCTCCACTTTCATCTCTGTGAAAGTGATGCGACGCTCTGCTAGAGTCACCAGCCAGTGTCAATCTTACCCGACCTCGTAACAAAACTGGACGGCGCCTCTTCCTGCGCCGTCATATATAATGTTTAATTATCTCCACGAATTATATTCTTATAGTACTAGTTACACATACATAATATTATTTTATAATCTATCGGTATTATTTCCGTTAGATTATAAACTGTCGAACAATTTTGAACTGGGTGAAATGGGTTAGGTTTAGGTAAGGTTAGAACTGTGACCAACCGCGCGCGAGCCGAGCGAGATAAGCGAGCAGTGCCTCGGGAGCGACCGGTGAGAGCTACTTCCAAGTTCCTCGTAGCTAGGCAGGCTATTTAGTATTAGCGCAAGCGCGTAACATTGCAAGCAAGTTTTGATACACGTTAACAAATTTTTGGTTTCCCTTGGATAGATTATAAACTATCAAAAAATAATGCGTTAAATGCAGTTCACAATTTATCGACAGTAACCTAACGGAAATAATACTGATAGATTATATATAATAATATAGTCTGTTACCTTCTTGTCTTCTTCAATATGGCACACGGATAGAACAAGATCTGCGTTAGGACATAGGATAGCTATTTATCCCGGTAGAATGATCCCGTCGGCAAAATACCGACTTCCATGCGAACGAAGCCACGGGCAAAATCTAGAACATCATATAGACACAATAGACGTTCATACCGTGACAAAATATGACATTGTTGAGTCAGTTAGTCAGGATCTGATGTCTGGCTTAGGTATTATCACTCGTGGAAGCTTTTTAACTTCAGTGACCAAACATAAAAAAAAAACTCATAAAACAATTATCAGCTAAGCATGCTTACTAATCTGAATTCCGAGGCAGGTGTTACAAGTGAATTATATTCCACGAAAACGAAATATAAACAAATTACTCAGTAATTTTCCTTTTCAGTGTGTATTCCTAAATATAACATAAACGGTCTCAACTCAACTCATGTATGGGGGCCTTTCAGAATAATTGACACGTTATAATCATTTTAATTATCCCGAGAATTTGCAGAGATGTAAAGTTTAATAATAAGTTTTTTTTATAGAATACACTTTCTTGTTTAAAAATAGGTTATAATCAAATTCAATTAATTTTAGATTTTTAGACGCGACAGTTTCCTCTTATATTAACTTATGTTAAACTTTATAATTTATTCATAAACTACTCTTCGTAGATGTAACTGTTGGAGCACAATTTTTAGGGTTCCGTACCTCCAAAGGAAAACACGGAACCCTTACTCACCCGCTCGCTTACCCTCACTCGTGTGTCTGTCTGTCTGTCCGTCCGTCTATCACAGCCGATTTGCTCCGAATCTACTGGAACGAGTAAGTTGAAATTTGGTATACATGAATTTCTTTGACCCAAACACGGCCTTGTAACGTAAATAAATGAATTTTGAACATCAGGGTCACAAAAGTGACCCTCATCTTTAAAATTCAGGACTGACAGAAATGATAAAAACGATTTACTTTAAAATTAAAATAAATAGTTTTTAAAGTTAGTTAAGAAAATAGATGAAAATTGGTCATTCCCTTATCTATAATAATAATAATAATACAAATAATTTATTTCATAAAAAGAGGTACAGTCTGTTACATAATTAATGACAAACAATTTTGAACAAATTGATAAACTAATAAAAGTCCAATACAAGAACTGTGTGTTTGTGTGTGTAAATGCACGTGCGAGTGTGTGTGTGTGGGAGAGTGAGTGTGTCTGTGTGTATTATTGTATTATGAGTTACTTCATTGTAGTAAGAAGGGATTCAGTATCATCATAATTTTTGGTTGAAAAAAATTCAGTAGTCCGCTTTTTACATGTTAGCTTACAACATGGTTGCAGTGGAATTATTGCATTTATTCTATTATAAAGAATTATCTCCGACAATACCGAGCCAAAATTTTTGAAAAATTTACAGAAAATAGTTCTTTACTTATAGATTACACGAAAACCTATAAGAAGTCTATGATGTTAAAGTAACATGGTAAATCTCTCTATATTTTGCGTACAAACTTACATTTACAGTTGTACTGTATCGGAGAACATGTTTTTCAACTACAAAGTTAAGTTTGTTCTTGGGATTAATTATCTTGAGATAAAAACATGGTAGATAACATATTCATTGTACGGAACCCTGACCACGCGAGTTCAACTCGCACTTATCCGGTTTTGTATTATTTGTCATTGAATGTTTGTTGCAATGTATGAAAATGTATGAATATACTGTATGAAACACATTGGACTTTAAATTAGACTTTACAAACTCTCTTGCTTATGCTTCTAATCTTCTTGTTTCATTATCGTCATTACATCCCTGAACACCGATCAGTGTATAACCCACTTGTCCGGTTTTTTGTTAGATTTATAATAATAATATAATATTTTGTAATCTGTCTATTGTAAAGTGCCCAAAAAGACAGGCTCTCTAAACCTTTAAAAGAATACAACGAATTATAACAGGATTACATATGTGGGTAAGCGGGACTTGGCGCAAATAAGTTTTAACCATACTGTGTATTTTCCAATGCAGTTTCCGCTATTGATGCGATCATATGTGCGCTGATTTAAATCATAGACGCCTAATCGATAAGTTGTATGGACAAATCGTTGGGGCTTTTGTGAATCATCAGTGGTAATAAATGATAAATGATTTTATTTCTGTAAGTAGGTTTTTACAAACACTTTTACACGTCAAACATATTTTTTAAAACTAGATGAGGTCGGCCTACTCTGAGAAGAAAGGCCGAAATAAACTCAGAGGTCACAGTCTCTTTTAAAGTCCAGACATAATCTTGGTCAGATCATGTGAAGACCATGTCGATTGGTGTCTGAAATAGTCTTTTGATGAAAGAACCACACAGATTGAGTGGACCTGTCCAGTCAGTGCACGCATTTGTCAGTAGTTGTGCAGCTCAACTCAGAACTAAAGGAGCTCAACGATTCAACGAACAATACCAAAGAAAGGACATTTGGGTAGGCCGCATAAAGTACTCAAACTGCCAGAACATCATTAAAACTAACTAAGAGACAAAAACAAAAAAAAAACAATGACCCACATAGTCCTCACATTCCTAATAATTAAAATACTATAATACTTTACAAAGTAAATATTCATGTCATTGTTTATATAGAATAAGAAAATATAAATAGCTAGCAAAATAAAAAGAGTAAAAAACAACATTCACTGTAAATTTATTGGAGCAGCTCAATCTCTGTTTTATAAAACATTTGAATTTATTAAGGCTTAGTTTTTGAATGTGGCTAGGAAGTTTATTATAAAAATGTATACATTGGCATCTAAAAGAGCTGCCTATTTTTTTGAGCCTGGTTGTAGGAACAACAAATTTGTGTTTGTTCCTAGTATTTACATTATGGATATCACTGTATTTTTTAAACAAATTAATATTTCTATGTGCGTACAAATGATTTTCATAATATACTAAGAAGCTACAGTCATTATATTAATCTCTTTAAATTTGTCTCTGAGGGAGTATCTGGGACTTAATTTATAAATTGAACGGATTGCCCTTTATTGTAAAAAAAAATTGTCTGAAAATCAGCGGCATTTCCCCATAACAGAATACCGTACGACATTAGGCTATGAAAATAACTAAAGTATACTGAACGGGCTGTGTCTAAATCAGTTATATCACGTATTTTTCTAACGGCGTATTCGGCACCGTAACGAAAATTCGGCATTGAAGTTCGGCATCCAAAGTTATGCCTGAGAACACTGTGGTATCTTCGGGGTTCAACTCTTCACCCTTTATGAGAACACTAGTTTTTACTTGTCTAATATGAGGTATTGTAAACTTAATACATTTGGTTTTTTTCTCGTTAAGAATTAGGTTATTAACATTAAACCAGTTAACTAAATTTTCGAGGGCACTATTTACATTGTCAGTAACCAACTGCTTACGTTTGAGTTTAAATAAAAGTGAAATGTCGTCTGCAAATAGCACTATATCATGAATATCCTTTATGAGGCAAGGCAAGTCATTTATATAAATAAGAAACAAAAATGGGCCAAGAATTGAGCCCTGGGGGATCCCAATTCTTACTGCAGATCCTGGTGATCTTTTTCCGTTAACATCAACTCTCTGAATCCTATCACCCAAATATGAAGTAAGAAGGTCCAGAGAGGCGTTTCGGATTCCGTAGTGGTGCAGTTTTCTGATCAAAGTTTGGGTTTTGGTGGGCCGAGATAGTAAGAAGTGCAAACAAAGTTGTTGTTGGATGGAATAGACATGTTCCCAACGCGCACAGGCTTGCTAGGGATAAGTTTATGTTATGGCCGTGCTACGGTAAGCCACTTCTGGCCGTTACTATGAAGAGATGTAAACGGCTAGATTTAAATATTTAAATCTCGGTTGAAATGGTGCCAGAGCAATGAGGATAAGATAAAAATGGATATCCTGGCGTCAAGTCAGTTGAATAAGGACTTTCGTAATAAATTTCATAATTTTGGGCCTAGCGTGCCTGTGTGCGTTGACGGTTTGAGTGATGCGCAGGGAGTAGCTGAATTGGCAGGCGGTGATCGATGTTGAGTCTAAAGGGGAATTAGGAGTCAGGGTCACTGCCAGATACATTGCTTCTATCATACAGTCAATGTCAATGTCTGTGCTTAAATACCCTCGGACATATTGAGAACAGTTGTAGCTAAAAATAAAACTGGACTATTGACTGATAGGAATAACTATATACCTATTTCACTAGCTACGTTGTGTCTAAGGTATTGGACAGCGTGCTTAGTGCGCAATTAAATAAACATGTTCAATTGTATGACAACCTGTTTGGGTTTCGACCTGGGTTGTCTACCGATAGTGCTATATTGGGCTTGCGCTGTGGAGTACTACTCATACTGTATCACTGCGGTTTATCCTTGTTTCCTCAACCTGTCGAGTGCTTTTGATTTGGTTTCGTATGAAACTCTTTGAAAAAAACTTAATGATGCAAAGCTACCACCTGAAATCTTAGATAAATATTTTTAAGATTTGGAACAGGAAACACGTCAACAGTGTAAAGTGGGACGGGTCTTACTCAAGTCCATGGTCTTGAATCAGGTGTGAGGCAGGGGTCTGAGTTCTCTTACACTCTTCAACCTGTACACTCAGCTCCCTAATCAACTGGTAATTAGGGAGCTGAGTAGCACCAGAGTCGGATGTTATATTTATGGCATATGTGTCAACAACATTAGCTATGCAGATAACATGGTGCTACTCAGTGCCTCAGTCTGTGGTCTGAGGAAACAGGTGAGTGTGTGTGAGAGGTACGCCAGTGCTCAGAGCCTGTGCCATGATAGGGTTTGGGGCTGGTGGGAAATGTCCAGAAACGGTACCTCCAGTAATGATGAATGGTGTACCGTTATTGAGAGTGCACTCATTCAAGTACCTTGGGCATGTTTTGACCGCTAGCGTTAGGGACGATGACGATATTAAGAGAGAGCGGAGGGCGCTGTCGGTCAGAGCGTATATGATTGCCCGCAGGTTTAAGCATACATCTACGGAGGTTAAATAAACACGTTTTAGAGCCTTTTGTTCCTCATTTTACACCTGTGGCCTCTGGGTACATTTTACGCAGAGATCGTACTGTGCCCATCACAGTACAATAATACTTTCAGGATGTTGATGGGGCTGCCTCGCTTAAATAGCGCATCAGGGATGTTTGCGGAATTGCATGTTGATGGCTTTTATGCATTAATGCGTAAAAGATGTGCGTCCTTGGTGCGCAGGGTGCGAGCCAGTTCCAACAGCGTCCTGGGGATAAATAATAAATAGCAACAACTTACAATAAAGCTTAGTTATTGCTCCAGTATCTCAGCTGGAATGCTGAAGCAGTAATTATTTTGTATTTTGTTGTTTGTATTTGTGTAATTGCAATAAATAATTTATTATTATTATTATAGCGTTGCTAAATTGAAGAGTACAACTGTGGCGAAGCATGACAACTGAAGTGATATGTATTACGTTTAGTCGGTTAACCAGATGCCTTTGACTGCTCTCTCATCACAGGTTTTTGTGTTTGTTTACCTTTAACTACCTTAGTATAGATCTATCTTAATGTGAGTACTTTAATGAGTGTCAAGAATACTCTGTTTGATTGTACTCACACTTTCATACCTAGTTCATTGTCTCTGAAACCCTTTTTTAAAGGTTACCCACTCCTAATTTAAAAGAGTATTTATTTTCATATTTGCTAGAGACATACTTCCGTATGCACTATTACTGTCCCAAAACTCTCAAAAGGCCTTTTCCGTCCTTACAAATTCTTTATCATCGTCGTCTATTATGTGGGTACGTTTATATGGGTCTTTATCATTTACTGACAGCGCGGGACGATTAGCGTGAAATCATTAAATTTTCAGTACAAACGCCCTTACCGCGCCGTTGCTAACACCGTTTTATCTGTCGTCAGGACCAACATTAATTGTTGGTACAATTTTTAGTACGGATCGCCTTTTATGGGATGGTTTAATTTTAATACCTGTTATTATAATTACGACTTAATTGTGTTCAATTATTATCTTTAATAAAGAGACTTTGTAACTGGTTTTAAACAAAAAGATGGTGTGAATATATATTTTTTTGACTTGAAAGTAGTAATTGTAACTTAGGCTGCACCTAAGTTCGTAAAATTTCATCGTAAAATTTCATTTGAAGGTGGAATACAAGTTAGTTGAAAGGTTTGCACGCAATAAATAGACTATAACGAGAATCTCAGTAAAGCGTATACCACTTAATTTAGATTTACTGAAGATTTCAAATGAATAGTTTTCAATAAATACTATGGCTTAGAATTGATACTGAGAGGTTTGGAGATAAGTTGCTAAATATTTCTACGGTCTACAAAATATTAAAGTATCCAATATTAAGCGTAGAAGAATGATTTAATTTTCATGATATAGCAATAGAGTAAAGTAAAATATCAAGGTAAAAAATCTATTTTAACCCAAAAATAACAAGAAAAATGGGTATATCCAACACCTTTCCAATTATTATAATTTTATACCGAAACCTCAATCCGAACGTTCCATGATCTGCTTTTAATATTTCAAGTTAACAGATGCGTTCCTGAAACTTTGTCCAAGTTTTCAAATTTGTCTCAACGGGCAATTATAAGTTTCGTTTTAACCTCGCCTTGAGTTAATAACCATGTTTTGCGTTAAAGCCTACTGGGCCGTTATCGCTAACCGAACATAATTTTATTTTCTTGAAAAATGTGTGGGCAGAAGGTTGGTAATCATCATCATCATCATTTCAGCCGAAAGACGTCCACTGCTGGACATAGGCCTCCCCCAAGCACCACCACTTCGACCGGTTTTGTGCTTCCCGCATCCAGCGGATTCCTGCGGCCTTCACAAGGTCATCGGTTATAATATAAGGTTGTATCGAAGGTTGATAATATAAGTGATAATATAAGTCAGGAATAGAAATGACTTGTGAATCAAAATCAAAATCAAATTCAAATCAAAATATTTTTATTTCACATAAACCTACATGGGTACTTATGAAACGTCAGAAGCTAGGTGCACGGTTCCAATTGGTCGTTTCCTATGGAGTAGAGCCGGCAAGAAACTCCACGGTTACTCTTTTAAAAATAATTGGCTTTTACAATGTTTTCAAATTACACAAATTAGGTATGGGAGGACAGTGTAGGCCTGTCGAGAAGTACTTAACAAAAAAAGAGAAAAGGAAACGGTCTAAAGAAAAAAAGATCTAGTCTATTAAGCCTACAACGTTCTCACATTCACAACGTACACAAGAATCCATGAAAAATAATATTAATAATATTAAGTCTGAAATATAAATTGTAGGTATATAATGTCAAATAGTGAAAATATAATGTCAAAAAAGTATGTCTAAAAAATAATAATAGAATAGAAGAGAGTAGCTACAGAAATAAAGATAACTTTATAGATAATTTGAGAATGGTACGTTTTGCGTATAGGGTGCATTTTGCAAAAGGCACATTCTGCTACTGAACCCGCTCACGCCGCGCCCCCGCTCGGTTTCATAGGGAATATTTATTTTTAGTAACGAAAATACTTGAAAAAAAAACAGATAGATATATTAATAGATAATAAAATAGTCTGTTCATACAAAAACAAGTGCGTGTCAGTCCACGCACAATGATGGGTTTCGTAGTTAGGATGAATTTATCCCAAGAATAAACTTAAATATTGTGGTTAGAAAGCATGTTCCCCCATACAGTTCAATTGCAAAATATATAAGTTTGTACGCACAATATTGAGGGATTTACCAAAAATATTATGAGACCATAGACTTATTTATTTATTTAAACTTCTCGCACACAATTAAGAATAAGTATAATAAGATGGCAGGTGCTCTGAGAGGAAATAAAAATAACGAAAAATATTAAAGATAACATAATAGATTATAAATAGAATAAGTACATAAATACATAAATAGGTTACAAGCATAAAATACAAATACATACATATTTACTACAATATATACCTACATTATACATATATATATACATACAAATTCAAGGAAAAGAGATAAGAAAAAAAAAGAGAAGAAAAAAAAAAAAAGAAAAAAACAAAAAGGAAAAGAGAAACATAATTGAGATGACTCTACGCTATTTGTTTTGAAAATAACTCTGCAATTTCCGCTTAATTGCATACCGACTGGTGGCCGTCCTGATATCAAGAGGAAGCGCATTCCAAAGAAGAATGGACTGAATATGAAAGGAAGAATGAACAAAGTCAGAAGTATGAGAAGGACAGAGTAGAAGAAGATTGTTGGAAGACCGCAGACTTTTAGCGTGCGAAGAACATAGATATTGGAAGTGAGAAATAAGATAAGAAGGAGGGGTGGGAGAGTTGAGAAAGGAGAAAAGAGTGGTCAAAGCGCGCAAGCTTCTTCTTTGGCGAATGGACATCCATTTGAGCTCAGACCTGTAGCTCGAAACATGGTCATATTTCGTTAGGTTGAATATGAACCGGATACCATTGTTGAGTAGTCTGTCGAGCTTATCCAGCAAAACCGCGTTCAAGTCAAAGTACCACACGTCACCATAGTCGATTATAGGGAAAATCAAAGTCTGCACAAGCAACAATCACAACAAGCAACAAGCACAATCTAGATATAAGTGAAGAACTATTTTCTGTTTTTTTTTTTTGGTTTATTAGTTTCGGAGATAAGGGGGGACACTGGTAATTTTTCATCTATTTTCTTAAATAACTTTAAAATTATAAAAAATATATTTGAAACCCTCATAAAGAGCACTTTTATTTGACAAACGGTTAGTTTGCAAAACTTTTTTTTTTTCTAGTTTGCCCCTCATGTTACAAAAAAACAGATAACGTCCGTGTTTGGGTCACAGAAATTCATGTGTCAACTTAAAATCAAATTTCAAAGATGTGTACCAAATTTCAACTTAAATCGGTCTTATAGATTCGGAGAAAATCGGCTGTGACTGACGGATGTACAGACAGACAGACACACGAGTGATCCTATAAGAGTTCCGTTTTTATCCTTTTGAAGTGCGGAACCTTAAAAAACAATAAAATATCTTAAGTAGTTTGAAAGTAATATCGTGCTTATAATAGACATTCGTTCCTGAATTTATTTCAGTAAGTATTTTACTTGAATGTTCACAAATATAATTGATGTCTATGCGTTCTAGTTTAACATACATTTTTTGCATAACTTACTTGTATGTTGTATTATATGAAGGCGTAATAACAGATTTAAAAGTAAAATCATATCGCGCAGATATGATTTTACTTTTAAATCTGTTATTACTGCTTAGGAGATTAATACATATGATGTAAATGAATAAACCAAAGGCTTAAATTGTTCGTCGTAGTTGATTAATTTACATGTATGTGAACTTTAAGTAGGTAATGTAAATGTTTGTCGTGGTATTCTAACCTAACCTCGGAAGGTAAACGAATTCCTCCCTATAAAAATTGTTAACGTCTCATTTTATCGTAAATCATTTCACGGGGGAATGATTTTATTGAAAAGGATGTTTTACTAAGGACCAATTTGGGGCACTTAGGATCCCAATTGAGTGATGAGAACGATGATGATCAATAATAAAGATGTCAAAAATTAATAATCCTGCCTATTGATAGAGCTTAATAAGATAGACGTGAATCATTAAGAGACCCATCTAAACTCAAGAAAGAGAACGGGAATCTCCTTAAGGTACTTTTAAAATTAAAGTTAAAATTAACATAGCAAACATGAATAAAATTAATACTCTATGAACCTAAACACATTGACCAGAGTCATAATTACTAATGTCCGCATTGGTTTCCAATTCCTATAAGAATATAATTGTGGCCGAATAATACCTTAATTATTAACGTAGTTAACCTGAACAGAATCGAAATTATGGCGTGTTACGAGTTCAAAGACACGAAAGTTCATTCACCTCTTCATGTTCTACGAATATAGTTCCACCCACCCAATAATAATAATATAATTTTCTAATTTTTAACAATAATAAATGTTTTGACGAATTTTACACGAATTCTTCAATTTAAGCAAAACCAAGAACCAAAAAATAATGAAAATCCATAAAATAGGCCATAATAAACCATAGAATAAATGCTATAGGTACAATTTAATGAAAAACTGCTGAACCGGAGGTGACATGACAGATGTCACCTGTGATAAGACTACAACGATGAGATCAGGTGCAGTTAGGCCACGCCTACCACCTCCGGACTCTTCGCTCAGCTCCGCCTCGCCGTGAAAATAGTGAAATAAAGGAGATATATAGGTGCATTAGAGAGGTATAAATACAAAATACGTAACGGCAATAATTATACTGTGGGAGACTGGTGCCTAAACTAGACGTGAGGTCTGTATTTCAGGTCACCAGGTCTCATACATGTTTCTACGTTCAGTTGTTTGGCTATGGTTACGTTTTCTGTCTCTAAGTCAATCACTTAGCCACTCATCATCTGCCTAGGCTTCCAGTCAATCCGGATACAGCTGAATAACAGTATTTTCCATAGAGGGACTGCCTATCTGACCTTCACAATCCAGTCACTGGGTAAGTCCTTGGTAAAGGCTCCCGCAGACAGGCGCGACGCGACGGTGCGGCGCGATTCTGGTATAACAATTTCCATGAAGTTTTCATATAAATTGTTCTACTAGAGTCGCGTCGAGCTGTCACTTCGTCGCGCCTGTCGGCGGGAGCTTTTACCAAGGGATATCGTATTACGCAGTAAGTGGACCTCTGGCGACTCGTAACTATCAAAGATCCCCGTAACGACTGTCAAAGACCCGTAACGACTGTCAAAGAATGAAAACGGGGACTAACGGCTTGCTTTTCGAGGCACGAAGTGATCTTGATATATAATGTTTGTTCACCCATCCACGAACCGACCACGGAAAACGCAGCTTAACCTTCGATCGACCCTTGTGGATACCATTTAGCGACGAGCCTCTCAATCACTCTGCCACTGAACTGTTAAAATGTACCAGTTCGACACACCTGAAACCGCCCAACAATATCAAAACCAAATTTCCAGTTTCAGCCCCACAGAACGGAAACCCAACTTCAATTTCTCAGTTTACCAACCTGTTCCATTTTCATCGCTAACAACTACAATTTAGTTTTCAACCAACGATCCATTCGCCTGGAAAGCTTCCTTTTTGTTCTTTAATCCCTTTAGCTTTATACTTATTTAAAAAAATAATAGATAAACCGGCCAAGTGCGTGTCGGATCACGGACTGGAAGGGTCCCGTAGTTTGGATGAATATTTACGCTTGCACAACATTGATTTTATCAACAGCAAAATAATTTTGAATTTCATAGTATTTCTCAAAAATTACTACGAAAAACAAAGTTATTTCTGCGTTTGTAGCCGAAAATATCTCATATCTCAAAATCTGTTGGCTTAAATAGCAAAGTCCGTAAGAAACATAATTTTTTTTTAATTTGGGGGATCCAACAACACACCTTTATGTGCAATGATTTTTTTTTATCCCTATTACCCGTATTTTTTTTTTCGTAATTAAACTACAGCATTGTTTAGCGGTGCACAAAATACACTTGTCTATCCAATTTTTGAAAATTTTGCTTTAAATTAGTGCTAGTTAGTCTCTGAGTAAAATGGCTGTGTGATGTCCACATGGAGGGACAAACGGAACCACGGACAGACTGACAGACAGACAGACAGACAGATGGACAGACGAACATGACAAAATTATATACAGGTCCTTTTTTAGGGTCCCGTACTCAAATGGTTAAAACGGAACCCTAAAGAAGACCTCACGGTTCACAATAGAGGTCCGTTGCCTAGCAACGCTAATCTGGTTGACCGCGCGACCCCTGTAACGAGACGACGCCAGTTAACTGATTACCCCTGGTCTCTAACTAGAGTTACGTTGTTAGAACTCGTTATTCTGTACCTAGTTCGGTTTACGTAAGGGTGTGTGATAAATTCTAGGTAATTTTGCTTTTAGATGTTGGTATTTTTCTTTTTTTGTAACCGGTACACAGACAATCTAATCTGCATCATTGTTGGTAGTTTGAGCTTAGATTACTAAATAAGAAAGAAAAATATATTGTTTGGGACACGTACAGGAAATTCAAACAAAAAAAATGGAAGATAAAAACTAACAAAACAATCGAGAAAAAGACCCGTGTGAGCCAAAAAGGCTCCTATCTCAGCATAACGCTGCGATATTTAAAAGTTTTAAATTAAATTTAATAAAATACCACATCTGACACACTGTCAGTATAACAATGACTTTTACAGGTTCAATAACATATCAAACAATGAAGAAAATATAACGTATATATTAATTACGTGCGTCTTTTGTTTATGCGCTTTGTTTTCAAATCATTGTGTTTCAAACTAAAACCCTGTCTATTGAAAGGTTATTCATTTATTTCAAACTAATTTAGTCGAGCAAATCTATGGACAAACGGGAACCTATTATCTAGATTGACATTAAACCAACAAGACAAAGTGAATTGAAAATGTATATTATATTATTTTAATGGAACGTTACACTTAGAGAGATATAAAAGAAAATAGAAATATAAGGTTTGCTAGTGAATATAAGCTGGGCTTTATGGAATAGTTACTTTGTCTAATTTTATTGAATCTAATATAATTTACGATGGTTTGAATAGAATAAGTAAAGCCTATTAGATTCTCTAAAGTAGATTGTAAAATTAAATAAATTGAAGTAGGCAAGTATTTATCATAATCAGCCTATACTGTCCCCACTCCTGGGACACAGGCCTCCTCTCTGTGTGAGGGAGTGGGCCTTAATCCACCACGCGGCCCCAGTGCGGGTGTCACATATCTTAGAATTTTTGGTTCTAGGTCATGCCGGTTTTTCTCACGATGTTTTCCTTCACCATTTTGAGAGTAGTGATGATGAAATAATTTTCACAAATTAAAGCGCCTGTCTTGGTTCAATCTACGACCTACAATTCGAAGTCGAGGTCAGTACCACTACGTCACCACTTCCCTCACTCACGCTTGAACTAAAGTTAGTGTTTAAAGAGTGATTAAGACGCTGACAACACCTAAACTGCGGTCACTGTCAGATTGCATAGAAAAGAAAGAGAAGCGCGACGACAAAACGCTTGTAATTTATTGCAAAAAATTGAAGTAATTATCTATTTACTCAGAATTGAGTTGAGTAATCGAAAATAAAAAAACAACCAAGTTCTGCATTAGAATAAGACGTACTTGTTATTAATTAAATACGTAATTTATGTTGATATTTAATACAGATATTTTGGATTAGAACTCAAGGTGAGAGGTTAGTTTAACGTTAGTTTGTATCGAGATTTTTTTTTCAAAACGTGTTTTGGTAACAACCAAGTTCTGGGAAATATGTTCAAAATTAACATATATTTTTTCCGCTACCACAAACTATACAGATTTGGCAATTTTCTTTCTTAAGAGAAGCCTATTTTGGTCAATTGGGTCTTGTCAGCGCCTTAATGTTACCATGCCGTTTAGCTATCCAGTAATGACATGAGCACTATTGAATATATTTTTTTAGAGGGGCTTGTGGCTAAGTAATAACAGCCGTACGGGTAGATCGATCAGGTTAAGCTACGCTTGCCGCCGTTGGTCCGTGGATGGGTGACCATCTTTACATACCAAGACCCTCCGTGCCTCGGAAAGCACGTTAAGCCGTTGGTCCCGGCTGTCATTTGTAGATCTTTGACAGTTGTTACGGGTCGTCAGAAGCTCGAAAGTCCGATAACCAGTCTTACCAAGGGGTATCGGGTTACCCAGTAACTGGGTTGTAGAGGTCAGATAGGCAGTCGCTCGCTTGGGAAAAGGCTAGGCAGATGATGATGACTATTGAATATATTTTGTAAACTCTCCGATACCATTTCCATGTGCGGATAGAACACAACTGCGGCTTTGGATACAATCACAATCTCGAGTTTTATCGATAACAATACATTCTCCCCACAATTACCCAAAAGCAAACATCACGTCGATTAGACCTAATAACTAATAATTCTGGCTTATACAAATCATTGTTGTTGAACAGTTTTCTCGTTCGGATCGCAAGTTGGGGAGTATTTTCGTACATCACTATGATTCTGCATTGTTACAGTCGGCTGATCTTCGGCTTTACTTTGTTCAACTTCGGTAAGCCCGGAAAAGAATAGGGATTCGATTTTTTCATCGAAATTGTTATCGATACGAAAAAAATGTGTTCCACGCCTCGTGTGCCAAAGCGGTGCCTACAAAAACAAAGTGTTTTTGTTAGGAGTTAAAATGAGTTCGATGCAGATGTTACGTGGTTTATTTTGTGTTTTTTGTGAAGTTTGGTAAATATTGTGGTTGTAGGCTGCAGAATTATGCCGCAGATCATTTTGAAATACTTGACAAAACTAGCAAACCAAACATGAATAAAGAAACTAATAGACATAATCAAACTGGCATTATTGACTACATAAATCATTACTCTAAATGGCGTATAAACCGGCCAAGTGGGAGTCGGACTCGCGCACAAGGGGTCCGTACCAATATCTATAAAAACAGCAAAAAAAAAACATGTCTCCCTTAAATAATTATTTTATTCCGTTTTTTAGTTTTTGTTGTTATAGCAGCTACAGTATATATTATCATCTGTGAAAATGTCAAATTTCATCTGTCACGGTTCATGAGATACAGCCTGGTGACAGACGGACAGACAGACAGCGGAGTCTTAGTAATAGGGTCCCGTTTCACCCTTTAGGTACGGAACCCTTAAAACGATTATTATATCCCACTATCAACAATGTATTGCACATCCCTATGAGAATACACTTATCAAAGACGTTCGATTCTGCAAGTCACTCGAAGTAGGGTAGATAAAAAAGAAAACGTGGGATTTCCCAGTAAAGCATATTGGGTATGATTACCCATAAATACATAAAAAATGAAGGAAAGCTTGGATTATGAACAGGCAATTATATGGTATATGTTTTTATGACAGCGAAATATATTCAACTTCGATATAATATGTGCTTTTCCTTATGTGAAAATGATAGGATGAAAGATTGTGGTTTACAAATAATATTTGTGTAGAAGCATAAATATTGAATTGAACACGACATTTTTTTACTAAAGTTAGTTCCTGAAATGTTAATATTGTATTGACTGCCAGATCTTCTCTAAAATTCCTTAAAACACACAAATCATTTCGTCACTTATCTGCTAACACATGATTATTAAACCATTCTTGACAATCCGCATGTAAATTATTTGTAACCGTTTCATCAATGTGAATAAATAATAATTATACGCCAACATTTCTTAGTTGATTGAGATAATTATTACCTAGTTAAATATTATATGTACACGTCGCACATGCCAATTCCGTACAATTCAATCACAAGCTTTATGGGCTGTATCCCGAACAGTATCGAAACAGAGCTATTGAGTTACATTCAGGTGTAATGCTCATCATTTTTCATCGAATTTAGACAGTAATATCCTTTGACGGTTTAATCCAATGATATTATAAGTAAAAAGAGAAAGAGATGGATATGTTATACATGCTCTGCAAGTGGCACGTTAAAAATAGGCTTGTTATCAAACCTGTCGGTCTGTTTTTTGAAAATCTCACCGTGAAAGCTTAGGTGAAGTGAGCTTGAAGTGAGGTGTCGTTCCAGCTGATGCTATGGATCAACACCTATTTATTGCTCACTTCACCTTGAGAATTTTATTACTACGGAATAGGTCGGCAAAACTCAGTTTCGCACCGCACAGCAATATATTATACTTGTCTCTTTTTCGCTTCTGATAATTATGAAATGCCGCCCTACTTCCTCGTGTCATCTAATATGGTGTGATAATACAATATTAAGACGTGTTAACGAACGTCGTGATATTTTCTGTATTTTATAAATTTATGTTATTATTTTTACACAAAATTCGCCCTAAACTTTTATTTGTATGTGTATTTTTTGTTATTAATTTCCGATCAATTTAATTTTTTGATTTACATTTGACATTGACTTGCTTATTTTTATTTGACATTGTATTTATGATTTGATGACATTGTGTTTATTTTTGTATTGAGATTTGTATTTATCTCGTGTTTCGTAACTTGTGATTTTAATATGGGAAAACCAGAAATAAATGCATTTAAAAAAAATGTCAAATCCCAGCCAGCCTTTTGTTTAAGCCTCATGAATGGAAAAGCATATGTAGATTAAATTTGTGTTCTTATTATAATAAACTCAAACCATTTATTTTAAATAAACCAATTATAGGCACTTTTGAATTGTCAAGGGATTGGTCAGTCAGAAAGATGAAGCTAGTTGTATTCGTATTATTAAAAGAAAGTATGTATTCTTATTATGGATGGAAAAGTACCTATGAAATAAAATATAAATTGTCTAAGGGAGCTACATCTGCCAATAAACTGCTTTGCAGTTTGGCAGAAGTTATTTTTTTTTTGTAAACGTAGGTTTTACCACGAATAAACGCTTTTTAATTTAATTTTTTATATTTATTAATATATTTAAGTGTGCGTTATGCTACGGTTTCCTAGAAGAGCCTCTGCAATTTACCAGCGAATAACGGCACTGGAACGTTATGTATGAATGTATGTTGGTGTGTTTCCCTAGATAGCGTTTTTTGACAGTGTAAAGACAAACCCTGCGGCCATCATTTCCATGACAGCCGTTACTACGGCCGTTATGTGGCGGCTACCGCTCTTCGAAATTATAACTTTTGTGACCCTTTTTAAAGACAGAATGTAGCGTTGGTAACCTATCTATCTCTTTTTTAGTGTTCCGTAGTAAATAAGGAACCCTTATAGCTTCGTCATGTCCGTCTGTCTGTCTGTCCCCGCTATAGCCCACAGACGCTTAGAAAGCTGTAATTAGGCATGGCTATACATATTAATCACGCCGATAAAGTGCTAAAATATTTTTTTTATGGTACGAGTACCTACCTCCCTTCAACGTAATGTGGGGATGATATTTTTTTTCACGTCTATTCCATGGTATGGGGTATCGTATCGTTGGATAGGCCGATCAAAAATATTACGGGTCTGTGAACACCACTTTTCGATTCAAGGATCCGTTTGCGTATTATCTCAATAATACGCAAACGGATCGCGAACGCTTTAATGCTTACATTAAAGTGCTAATTATTGTTAGGGTCAAGTGTGTCCTCCCCTCTGCCAGCTAAATGGTTGTTTATGGAGATGTGAAAAGAATCATGTAGTAAATATAATGAAATTAAAAGAAAATCTATCACAGCTAAGTAGGCTTTACAAGTTAACGAGTAATAATAATCGATCAACTTAAATTTGCAGTTGGAGAATTGACCGTGGCATATATCGATGTATGGGAGAACATGTTTTCATCTACAATGTTAAGTTTATTTTTGGGATAAATTCATCCTTACTTCCCAACTGCGGAACCCTTCAATGTGCGTGGTCTGACACAAACTAGGCCGGTTTTATTGAAAACAGAATTGTCTTCAATAAAACCGGCCTAGTTTGTGTCGTAAGTAAGGACGAATTTAGCGTCGGTAACCTATCTACCTCTTTTTTTCCTCTAATATCTTGGGTCTAATCACAAGGTCACGCACTGACGTAGATAAAATATCTGCTCTTGACCTTACTCTCAGTCCCAATAAGCTCATTCATCATACTTTGATTTATGAATAATTTATTTACAAAGTCATTTTATATTCATGGAAGTATGTCGGAGCCATTAAAAAGTGGATGTTTGAGCTCCATTGTATTCAAGGAACCATGTCGTTGTCTGATCGACGGGCTGTAGTGACCCGTGACGATGAACATGGCAAACAGTTCCCATTAGTGCGACCGAAATGCAATTTGTAGTCCATTTGATTTGGGTTTGAGATATTGGTTTTGTAATTAATTATAATCAGTTTGGATACGTAACAGCTACTTTGTTAAATGACCCGTTTCTTTGAATTGGAATTTATAACTTTCTTGGGATGACAAGACAAAGACAAAGATTTATTTGCAGATAAATATGTTTACAAAAGTTCTTACGAATGTAGTACAAGTAGCTTAACATATTTAATCTATAATTACATGCAATTTTGGTATAGATACAATTATATTATTTTAATTTAAACTGAAGGAATTATTTTATACTAAAGAAGGAATTCTCAATTAACCAACTGCGTAAAGCCCTTCTGAAGCGGACCATTGGGAGCGGGCCATTGAACTATAGTTATCCATTCGTCAGCCAGTGAGTTGCCTTTCTTCTCAGTCATGATAGTGACTTTTCTCTGTTCAACGACACTTGTCGTATGCGAGAAGTCCAGTCATGACTGAGGAGAATGAGACAGAGAAATAAACTAGCTGACGAGCATATGGGTCTATTTTTCTGGCGTTATTTTGAATAATTAAATAACTGGTACACACGGCTACATATCAGTAATCAATTGTATAAAATTTCCGTACAAAGAGAGGTCAGCTTATACTGGAAATGTATAGCTTGATATGTAGCTGTGTGTACCAACTAATAATGTTATTTTGCTTTTTCAAACACAGCCTTATTTACATTTGGTGACTTATGTAGTTGTTCTGATTATAATATACGTAATTCTAACCTATTTTCCTTCTTTTCCAGATTTTGCAGTCACAAAGTGAGAGTGTGTGTGACAAAATGATTCAGTGACGTGTAACAGAATAGTGTCAGTGTTGTGTACAAATATGTGGGCAAGATGAAGTTGTGGAAAAGCCTTAAGATATCGATAGGTAGTCGCAGCGACCCCAGGTCTTACTCTCAGGAGTTACCGCAGTGGGGTGGACAAGGATATGAACTAGATGGTGAGTGTAACTTGTTTTATAAACGTCATCATTCTCCCGCCTTTTTAGGGTTCTGTAATAAACAAGGAACCCTTATAGTTTCGCCATGTCCGTCTGTCTGTCTGTCCCCACTGTAGCTCAGAGACGCTAAGTACTATAAAGCTGTAATTTAGCATAGGTATACATATTAATCACGCCGACAAAGTGCTTAAATAAATTATTGAAAAAAAAATTTTTTAAGCGCATGTATTGTTGGGATGACATTTTTTATTCTCGTCTACCCCGTAGTGTGGAGTATCGTTGGATAGTCCGTTTAAAAATATTGTGGGTCTGTGAACACCACTTTTCGATTTAAGGATCCACTTGAGTGCTAATTTTTGTTAGAGACAAGTGCCCCCCTACCCCGTTTTTCTTTTTTATAAAGATGTGAAAAAAATCATGGCAGTAGTACATATAATGAAATTAAAAGGAAAATTTACAGTTGGAGAATTGACCGTGGCATATATCGATGTATGGGAGAACATGTATTTCAACTACAATGTTAAGTTTGTTTTTGGATAAATTCATCCCAACTTCCCAATTACGGAACCCTTCATTGTGCGTGATCCAACACGCACTTGGCCGGTTTTTGTTCCCAATTCATTTGGGATCGGATTTATAATTAATTAATTATTAGTCGTTATTAAAGCTGCGCTTGAGCAGGATTTTCTTTCATTATTGCTGGAGGTCCTGGTGATCCAGCCATCATCTAGGTAGTCAGACCCGCAACCATCTTGCTCATAATGAACTGTTCTGTGGAATTAGTCCTGAAATGAAAGATGATTCAACATTTCGGAGGTATTAGAATCACTTCAGAATTTCCGCAATTTACCCTGTGTTTGCGTATCTTGTGTAACTGGAATTTATTTTCGAACTATTTAAATTGTTAAAATAATTTCGTTACTGTTCGAGTGTCGGTATTAATATACCAAGTTATTACAAAAGCCGACTTTAAAACATTTACGCCATTCTGTTAAATAATATACATACATCCATCCAGCTTGGTATGGGAACTGAATATGTAATTTCAGCTGCGCTTATTAAAATTGTTGCCATACTCACATTCTCGCTACTGATTCAACTCGTTAATCACTTTTTACAACGGGCAACACAAAAAACGTATGATGATAAAGTAGATCATTTATCAAACTTTGAAGATAGACAAGAGCGTTTTGTTGACAAAAAAATAATGACTTAAGAATAAAGAAATAAGAAAGTCACATGGGAATATGAAAATTACGATTCTTTCAATAACTAATAATACATATTATGACTTTGACCTGACTAAACTGATTATTATAATAACATACAATCCTAAATAGACAGTCTAGACATCTAATCCTCTCCCACATACAAAAATTAACTTACTTGATGACAATTTAAAAGTATTAATAAAAATAAATTTTATATTTCATGACCGTCAAAAAACTGTATGTATGTGTACCGATGAAGAGGATAACATGTCATACACCCACGCTTAGTTAAATATAAAGCCAATGGATTCGGGGCTACTCAAAATATCGTCCACTTTTTGTATAATATCTACTCATTTTGGTCAAATCTAATTTTTCGTCGTCCTGGTTAATGCGCACACTGTACCGTCCAGTCAAGTTCAGATCACAAGGGAATTGAGAGGAGCGGTCTCAACAAGTCTGCATTTGATGTTTCGTTCTTTTTGATTGTAAGGCTATCTCCGATTTATATTAAAGAGTACTTTAAATTATCAAATGGTATTTCAGAAACAGTTTTTATTTTTTTTGTAGCTTTTTCTATTAAGATCAGAACAAATTGAGAAAATTACAAAAACAGGAATATTACTAAGCACAAACTCCTAGTCGCAGCTTTTATCGTTGGCCCCAATGCTTTGACATAACTTTCAGATATTTTAAACTTTCATATTTGGCCCAACTATTTTATCCGACCAAAAATTAACTCTGTGACCAAGCCTTTATACGTCAGAGGTATGATGAAAGGCTTTTTTCTCCTAATTTTTAATCAAAGGGTTATCACTGGACCGTGCCTAACTTGCGACATCAAAGCGAATATTTCGGTTTCATAGTCAAGGTAATTGGGTAAAATGGTTGTTTAGAAAATTCTCTCGTCGGCGTCGTGTTGTTTTTAATTATGTTTTTCATGTTATTTTGGGAGGGAAACAGGCTATGTTATTATGACAGATAAGCACGTTCTGTATATTGATGAGACAGGAGCGGAGTTTATTTTTGTTTCATAATTAATACCAACCTTCCGTACTGTTGTTTTCTTGGAGAATTGTGAGATCAAAGCGACAATACGAATGGCTTCATAAGAGCAACTTTACTTAGCTGTGGGTGGAAATAGGTCAAAAGATAGAAAGAGTAACATGCGGTGCATTTTTCCGCTAGAACAAGTATTCAAAACTTTATGGGACGTTATCTGTGAACGCCCAACCGACTGATTACACTAATTGAACCCAAATCTCAGGCTTGTTTTCTCATTATCTTTCCTTTCTTTTGTAGATTTATTTATTCAAATAAACCTATTGTAATTAAATGCTACGATATAATATAAATACATGTCGACCTTTCAAACGAATACAAAACAGTTTTATTGTTTATTATAACTTTTGTAATTGTATTTGTTAATAAAATTTCTCTGAGGTACTGTTGAATGCGTAAAATTCTCTGTTAATGAACTATAGAGCGTAATATCAAAGCTCACAAACCGGGTGATAGCAAAAAAAAGGAGTTTCTGACAATGCCGGTGGAACAGTGCAGTTCACCTACTAGGCTTCATACCTTTTTCAAGCTGACCTCACGCCAGGCAGCTCAGTTTTAGCACACCTTTATGAAATACCACCAGTGCGTTGGCGGTTTTTCATACGTCCACTTTGTTCTATATGTATGTATGTGTTTTTTTTTCATTTGTCCACGTGGTGGATTACGGCCCACTCCATATCACAGAGGCCTAAATCCCAGTAACATTTATAGGCGGATTATGTTATGTTACTCTAAAAAACCCAAAAATATTCCGAGAGTTTCCGCTGCAACAAGGTTACGGTGTGCGAACACTGTTTTTCACTTAAGGCGCTGACAAGACCCAATTGTCCAAAATAGGCTTCTTTTAAGAAAAAAAAAATTGCTAAATCTGTACAGTTTATGGTAGCGGGAAAAATATATGTTAATTTTGAACATATTTCGCAGAACTTGGCTGTTACCAAAACACGTTTTGAAAAAAAAATCTCGATACAAACTAACGTTAAACTAACCTCTTACCTTGGGTTCTAATCCAAAATATCTTCATTAAATATCAACATACGTTACGTATTTAGTTGATAACAAGAACGTCTTATTTAAATGCAGAACTTGGTTGTTTTTTATTTTCGATTACTCAACTCATTTTCGAGTAAATAGATAATTGCTTCATATTTTGCAATAAATTACAAGCGGTATGTCATCGCGCTTCTCTTTCTTTTCTATACAATCTGACAGTGACCGCGGTTTAGGTGTTGTCAGCGTCTTAAGATTCTGGCCTTTAAGCTTGTGTAAAATTCGGACCGGCAAAACAAAATTTCACAATATTAAAAGATAATTTAAAATATCTAGCCAATAATAGTTGGAGAATCCAATAGTGTCCGTGCTACACTCGACGCTGCCCAAGTATGCAATGATTTGGCAATTTCGTTCAAGACTCGCCTTTGAATATTGTCTATTATAGACTGACTTGGTGAATTTAAAATAACAAGACGAAGTTTGTTTGAGATTCTGTGCTTGGATTTTGAAAGTTTGATTTTTTTTCATTGAAGTTATAATATTTTGCTGATTTTTAAGCTCTGTGATGTTTGTACATTGTTAAAGTCAAAGTGTTATTAGCTGAATTCATAGTGCTGTCTGTCGTGATAATTTCGGCCTAAATAAACACCAATTAGGGGAGTATAATTCCAAAAGCAATCTCCATTTCCAAGAAGAGTTGTGCCTGATGTTTAAGGCCTAACTTATTAGCCATGTATTATTGAGAATCTATGCCATACAATATAAATCCACATGTCAAAATCAGAATCAATGTGTCCTATTCCTCCTATGGTTTCAAATTCAGACCCCAAAACTATTTCACTCGAGCATAACCTGGATTGTATCCTGCACATATCGCTAAAGTACGTCGTCAGTTCCTGTTGTCATTACTAGAACTACAGTAATAGGTGCAGATGTCTCGTACTCGTCGTAATTGCAAGCTCGACAATTAGCAAATCCATTACATACTTGACGTTGTTCAGAGTCCTCTGCTATTGTTTAAGAACTGTCGTGAGTCGTATGGTTCTAGTTACAGTTATATACTGAAAGTTCTATGGTAGTTGCGGATGAAATTTTGAATCTCTGAGAGATGAGAGAACATTGTTTTCTGTACTGCATTATGTCGTGGGGCTTGTGGCTAAATAATAACAGCCGCACGGGTCAATCGATCAGGTTAAGCTACGCTTGCCGCGGTTGGTCCGTGGATGGGTGACCATCTTTACATACCAAGACCCCTCCGTGCCTCGGAAAGCACGTTAAGCCGTTGTTCCCGGCTGTCATTCGTGGATCTTTGACTGTTGTTACGGGTCGTCAG
This sequence comes from Atethmia centrago, assembly GCA_905333075.3. Taxonomy (NCBI): domain Eukaryota; kingdom Metazoa; phylum Arthropoda; class Insecta; order Lepidoptera; family Noctuidae; genus Atethmia; species Atethmia centrago. The sequence goes on from HG995374.1 coordinate 29,738,068, forward strand.
AAGCCCGACCGGAGCCGAAGCCGAACCGAAACCGGGTCGACGGCGCGTTGTTCCACGCGCGCCTCAAAGAGATGTCGTCAGCACAAATGTAGGGGTCCACTAGGGCCGATGCCTGCCGGGGTCGAGGAAAGGTACTAAAGGGTCACCCCTGGCAACACAGGCAACAGGAAGGAATACGGGTGGGTTTTAGTCAGTAAGAGTCTGACACACCCTCCCGCTCCGCCCAGAGCGGGAGAAGTTATTTGACGATTTGCCAACCAAAAAAAAAAAAAAATTATGGGTTATGGAGAGGCAGTCGCTCCATGTAAAATACTCGTATTCAGCTGCATCCGGTAAAACTGGAAGCTGACCCCAACGTAGTTGAGAAAAGGCTAGGTAGATGATGATGATGATATGTCGTATCCAGTAGTACTAACTATGTTGATATATAAAAACCAAAATTATTGACCAGAGAAGTAACTTTTATTGAGTCGAGTTTATTTCGTCATCATTTTATCATTTCAGCCGAAAGACGTCCACTGCTGGACATAGGCCTCCCCAAGCACCGCCACTTCGACCGGTTTTGTGCTTCCCGCATCCAGCGGATTCCTGCGGCCTTCACAAGGTCATCGGTCCACCTTGTAGGAGGCCTTCCAACGCTACGTCTTCTGGTACGCGGTCGCCATTCCAGAACCTTTCGGCCCCATCGGCCATCTGTTCTGCGAGCAATGTGCCCTGGCCACTGCCACTTAAGTTTGGCAATTCTTCGGGCTATGTCGGTGACCTTGGTTCGCCTACGGATCTCTTCATTTCTGATTCGATCACGTAGGGAAACTCCAAGCATAGCCCTCTCCATTGCCCTTTGAGTGACTTTTAGCTTTTTGATAAGGCCCATTGTAAGCGACCTTATTTATCCTCGAGACCTCGAGTTTATTTATAAATAGATTAATAACATCTACAGGACACAATTTTGAATTATTAAGTAAAAACATTCTACTGGAAGTTCATTACTGAAATATCTATATTAGGCCTCAGAAATATTTCTCTCGATACAAACATCAAAGTCTCCCTTCGTTCAGACAATGGCTATATCGTGACAATAAGCAATGCCAAAGGTCATTGACATCTGACAGACTTTGTCCCTATATACTTATACAAAATAAAACGGGACGTGTAACCTACTTTGACCGACTGGACGACAAACGAGATGGGGGAAGTGGACTTGCGTGACCTATTTCAACTTTAGGGGGCCATTTGGACCTGAAGATAAGAAGCTAGAATTTTTGAGCATAAATAAATTCCTGTATTTCTTAGAAATGGAATGATCAAAATGCTCTTAAGTTTTAAGGCTTTTAAAAATAAATCGTTTACATTATTTTCTCGCAATATTTAAAGCATGTCGACTGTATTACTTTCCACGAATCAGGAAACGGAATTTATAAATGGAATATATTTAGTATGAAACTAAAAAAAACATCCAGTTCAAAATTCTATCTATTCTAAAAATAAAAAATGATCTCTAAATTATTCTCATTTTGCGACCAAAAATCAAAAAGGCCCGACATTACCATAATAAAATGAGGCACACTTTAACTGAATCACCCAGTTTCTTAATTAAGATCCCACTCGGTTACATTTTTGGGACAGGCGACAAAAGGAGTCCCACAAAGGATGATTTGTTTTTGTCTCAAGCTTATTTTTTTCCCCTCGACACGTAAAAAATTGCACGCGAACCCGGAGAGAATCACTCAGTCACAGAATACATTGGTACAGAAGGCTGGCTTTATGCAACGAGCGTGATTAACATAATTTATAGGGGCACATTAAATTAGGTAACGTAACTCCACAGACGATCAGGGTTTCAATATAAAAATATGATAAAATAAAAATAAATTTATTAAGGAATTATTGTTTTTAGGTCAACAACCGGACGGGTAAATGATAAATGATAAATTATTTTTATTTCTGTAAGTAGGTTTATACAAACTCTTTTACACGTCAATCATATTTTTTAAATAAAGCTAGATGAAACCGGCGTTTCCTATCTGACTACTCTGAGAAAAAAAGGCCGAAACAAACTCAGAGGTCACAGTCTCTTTTAAAGTCCAGACATAGCCTTGGTCAGATCATGTGAAGACATTGGTGTCTGAAAAGGTCCTTTTGAGGAAAGAACCACACAGATTAAGTGGACCTGTCCAGTGCACGCATTTGTCAGTAATCGTGCAGCTCAACTCAGAACTTAAGGAGCTCAACGATGAACGGTAGTGTAGTTACTTGAAATTTCAGTTTTAAAATCAGTTTTTTTAATGTAAGCTTCACTGCTTGTACGTAGGTATATGCGTGTATAAGTGTGCGTACTTTTTTGCTCGTTATATGAAGCTCATCTTCTGAAACTATCTATTCTGTGAACCAGTGTTGCGTTGAGTGAATTTAATTGTCCAAGGACGGATTTTTTGACAGAGTACTCAAACGTGTTTTTAAGTGGGTCCTAGGTTAATTTGTGGGAGGAGATTTAAGAATAAAATTTCTTGGCCACATCATCAGCAGTGTCAGTCTGATTAATTTTGATGGGATAATTGTTTTAGTGGCCATTTTAAAAGATGTTAATGAACCTAAATGAGATTAATTTTACTTAGAATCACGTGGTCCGATCTTAAAATGTAATATTGGGTTGATACACACTCGTTATTTCAAATATCTCTCAAGCATCTACTTATGTACATTTCATGCAAACTTTATTGACTCCACAATAAAAAGCCCAAACAAATAAATACTAGGCAAGCCTTGAGAAGTTTTTTAACAACATTTCGGCGAGTAAGATGAATTGGGGGTGTCTAGAACAATTTGGACCTCGGCCAAATGACGTTGAAATGAAAAACTCCCCTAATGTAAGCGCATGCATGAGTACGTTATGTAATGCTGATGACCCGGCTGTGCTTTGGGTCAACGTTAGTTTCGTGGCAAACGTTGGAAGATATAATAGACGAGTGGTACTTATCTGGAGTGACGTTTGTACTGGTGGAATCGTTGCCTGATTTTTCGTAGAAATAAAATAAAATTACGACGATACAGTGTCAGAAAAGTATGTAATTAAGTGTACAGCTAGATAATACAGAATATACAGTGTAGTGAGATATCGTGAGTTCTGCTAAAGTGTATAATTATTGCGTAAACAAATACCAAATCTCTAAGCCATATTTACATACCCACATATACAATAAAAAAATGAGACGAGAAACTGTCAATGTTAAGTGTGTTGTAACTGTCAACAGTGTAAAAGCCTATATTGGCAACGAAAACGTAAACAGACTGTGTACCTGTTGAAAGAATGCCGGTAAAGTGCGGTGGATGCGGCAAATTTTTGTCAGCAATTGACACAGCGAGGTGCACAAAATGCGCAGTCGCTTATCACCGAGTGTGCGTCGGCCTGCCTACGAAGGGCCCCTTAGTTTCCGCCTGGAATTGCCCTGAGTGCAGGAAAAATGTCCGCAGGGACAATAAGGCCGAAACGCCGGTACGTGGTTGGCTGAAGTACGGGGTGAGGAGCCGGCGTCCATGTCACTATCAACGCCACCAGCTGTGGTAACGTTGGAGCCGGTGACGCCCACAACATCAGTGTTGGTGCATTCGACGACGCATTTGCCAACTGCCGCATCGCCGACGCCTCTGTCAACTACTGCACCGTTGACGCCTCAGTCAATTGCTGCACCGCCTTCGCCTGTGGTGATGGAGGCGCTCGTGCAGATGTTGACGCCTCCCCCAGTCGTGGCTATGGACACTGACAGCAGTGTTTCAAAGGCGATTCCTGAGTTCCCGCAGGACGTAGGCTCCGCCTTAAAACTAGTAGTGGAGGAGCTGCGCACCCTGCGATTTGAAGTTTTGGAGCTTCGAAAAGACGTAGCAGAGTTGAAGGCGTCTCACGACTCTAGTCACAAACGCATGGACGGGATTGAGTCGAGATTGGAGGCACTTGAAAAGCGGCACGATGCCGGATGCGATCCGACAACAAATTTAAGTGCAGTGGAGAATGTGGTTCAACAGCTCAAGAGGGACCTCAATGACAGGGCTGATGGCAAACGATCTGGTGATAGCGAACGTACCGGAGTCGCAAGCGGAAAACCCAACACACCTGTTCCAGCTGATTGCCACAAAGTTAGGAGTCGCTTTGGAGGACCGCGACATCGTGAGTGCGGAGCGTGTCGGCGGTAGACACATAAATGCGACAAGTCCAATACCTTCAGCAGACCCCCGCCCTCGCGCTATTATGGTGCGCCTCGCTCGACGTGATCAGCGGGACGCGGTGTTGAATGGGGCTCGCGTGCGACGTGACGCTACGACAGAGAATTTCGGTCTTTCTGGGAAACCCGTACGCTTCTATGTCAATGAGAGGCTGACTAGGGCGAACCAGCAGTTATTTCGTCAGACAAGGGCCGCTGCAGGTATTCATGGCTGGCGGTTCGTATGGACGAAGCGCGGTCGCATTTTGGTCCGGCAAAAGCCTGGAGAACCCACTCACAGGATTGCATCTGGGGAAGACATTAATCAGTTTATTGGACCATACATGGACACTAATCAATAAGGTTTTGTTCAATGCTGCACATTTTTTTGTACTATTTTTCATTTATTGTTTTTCTAGTTATAATCGTTTATTTAACATGGTGTCTGTGTGTCGTATCTGTCATGAACTGGGGAGTTGGGAATACCAAAGTGAGTACTGCAATACTACGAGGAACATAGTTACATTATTTACACATATTATTATCTACACACTAATAACAACACTATTTACAAACAACAGATTTAAATTATATTCAATTCATAATGTTTGGGAGCATTATTTGAAAGGTAACAAAATTACTATATTTAATATAACATTATTATTACTATATGAATACACATTACTATTTACAAGACATGATTAAGTCAACATTATTAAAGTTTGGTTTATTCAATGCAGGCTCCCTGGCAACTAACCAGGACGAGTTTCTAATTGCCATGTCACAACACTCAGTGGATATAATGGCAATCAACGAAACGTGGCTGAGACCTGGGGAGGACGGACGCGCGCCTAGGGTTCCGGGATATCGGTTGAAGCACGTGCCGCGCCCTATGACTATTCGCGGGGGACGAGGCGGAGGGGTAGCGTTTTACATTAAAACGGGAGTCAGGGCTCGCGTACGGCCACACTCAGAGCAGTCTGATGTGGAACAAATGTGGTTGAACCTAACTATCAATGGGAAAAAGTTGTTGATCGGCACTGCATACAGGCCACCCTGGTTTGAATTGTCAAAATTTCTGGATGGAATAACTGACAGTATTAGCGCATTGGCACCTTACGATCATTTGGTATTACTGGGGGATTTCAATGTTAATCTATTGGATACAAAAAATACTAGAACTAAAGATATGATGGAATTCCTAAATTATACCAATCTAAATCAGGTAGTACAGTCACCAACTCATTTTGTAGGGGATAGTAGTACCCTCATAGACGTGATCTGTACCGATGTGGGTGTTCGTAATGTACTAGTCAATCATGTCAGTGAACTTGGTAATCATTCGTTTATTGTATGTGATACTGTCATAAAAAAAGTAAGTAGCAAACCTAGGCTAGTTGTATATCGGCCTCTAAGGGATATATTGATGGATTACTTTGCAGTGGATCTGAAATTAATGCCTTGGTTTGAAATTGGTTCACTGCCAGATGTTAATATCATGGTTGAATATTTTAATGTCTTTATCACCCAATTATTTGACTTACATGCCCCCATAAAGAGTAAGATATTTAGAGACAGACCCACGCCGTGGATAACAGATAATATTAAATTAATAATTAAGCTGCGAGATGAGGCAAAAAATAATTATCGTATGGACAAGTTAGATACTACAAAGAAATATTATTTGGATTTAAAAAGACAAGCTATTACAGCACTAATGCAGGAAAGGAAGGTATACTTTGACAGGCACATTAATAGTCAGATAAAAAACCCCAAAAAGCTGTGGAAAAATCTTAAGACAGATGTGTTTGCAGAGCATAGTGAAGGTTTGCTTCCTGGACAATTCAATGACCCAGATGAAATAAACAAGGCATTTCTAAATGTACCAGGGCAGTGCATACTGCCCACATCGCAGCTATCATATTTTGATTTGCATAGGTTTGGTGGAACTCAATTTGAGCTGCGAAATGTTAATGAGGAAGAAATTTGTAAAATTATTAAGAGCTTGGGGTCAAATGCTAAAGGGATTGACGGAGTGAGTCTGGATATGATAATGCTAACATTACCAACCACCCTTCAGGCTATTACCACAATAGTAAACAAGTCGATAGGCACCCACAGTTTTCCTGACTTATGGAAGTGTGCTATTGTGCGTCCTTTACCCAAAACTGGCAACCCAACCACGTTTAAAGATCTACGTCCTGTTAGCATTTTGCCTTGTTTATCAAAAGTCTTAGAGAGGGTGGTTTATAACCAAATGTTACAATATTTAGAAGCAAACAATATGCTCCCCGACCTTCAGTCTGGTTTTAGGAAAGGCCGTGGGACGGCCACAGCCCTTTCTGACGTAGTAGGGAATATCCTAGAGGCACGGGACAGGGGAGAGGGAAAGATCCTAGCACTGCTTGATTTTTCACGGGCCTTCGATGCAATAAATACCACTATGTTACTTTCCAAGTTGGCCTATTATGGTTTTACAACGGAAACAATACAGTGGTTCGCTAGCTACTTGCAAAATAGGTCACAGCTCGTTGAAATCCAGAAGGAGGATGGATCAAAGATGTCATCCCCACCTCGTCAGGTGCCACGTGGTGTGCCTCAGGGATCAATTTTAGGGCCCCTTCTCTATATCCTTTACAGCGCAGATATTATTAACTCATTTCAGCATTGCAGGTATCACATGTACGCAGATGATATACAATTATATATAACTTTTAAACCAGCTGATACATTAGAGGCAGTGGAAAAAATAAATGACGATCTCGAAAGAGTGATAGTATGGTCAGATAATAACTCACTGGTATTAAACCCACTGAAATCTAAATTTATGGTTTTAGGAAGTAGGAAAATGATCAGCGCGATTCTGTCAGCCAAGCCAGAAGTTGTCATCAGGGGGGAAAAAATAGATAGAGTAGATATAGCATGCAACCTTGGGTTAACCATGGATCCGCTACTACAATTTGAGAAGCACATCAGTGACTCCATGAGGAATTGTTTTTATAGATTGAAACTCCTATATTCAATTAGAGACTACCTGAGTGTTGATCTGCGTAAACAGCTAGTGGATAGCCTAATTTTATCAAGACTTAACTACTGTGATACTGTGTATGGCCCATGCCTGTTAGCAAGAACAGAGAAGCGGATACAACGCATACAAAATCCATGTACACGGTTCTGTGTAAAGGTACCTCCTAGAAGTCATATCACTCCGTTCATAAATGAAAACAACATATTAAAAATGGCTGCTAGGAGAAAGCTGCATATGGCTAGTTTACTTTTTGGAGTAATCACTACACAAAAACCACTCTATTTGTTTGAGAAGTTAAGTTGGAGACAGAGCAAGTACGCACCACGTTTTTCTACCAAACCGCTTTGTACATTGACACATAGGACCGCAGCATTCAGGGGGAGCTTCAGATACGCCGCCACGCACTGTTGGAATAACCTTCCTCCACCAGTTAGAGTCCTGAGGACAAAAAAGCATTTTTTGAGTATCATAAAGAAACATTTCATGCAAATCCAGCAATCTACATGATTTTAAAACTAGAGCTTGAAACAATAGCTGTTTTTTTGTACTTACCTCGAGGGTTATGGCCTATGGGCAATGGATATGGTTTTCCAACAGTGTGAGTGGCTACTGATTCCTCCAAGTTTAGGTCCAGTCTGTGTCATTGTTGCAGGAGCAATGGTAGTCTACAGTTATCTGGGGGTGGTTGCTGTGTCTTACTGAGGCTGCATTATCTAGGGGGGAAAATGAATACCTATAATTTTATTTTATTTAATGTAAGGCTGTGTTTTTGTGTCAATTTGTTTAATAATGCAACACAATTACCTATAATAATGCTTACCATTAAGATCAGGAGGCTTGGCATTGTACAAAGGAGCAAACTTATCGCTTTGACCGAAAAGCATGATTCATGTTTGCCAACGCCATGGTTCGATGCACGCCGTTGGCAAATGGCCGCCATCGCAATTCCCACAGTGCATCTATGAAATTATAGTGTATTGATGAAAACTTTATTAATTCACCATGGAATATTGCTATTGTATCGAAATAATAATATATAGTTACTATAAATATAAAATAGCATAAATACGCACCACACTTAGCACAACGCCATGAGTAATTTAATTACTTAGTACTTATTTTAATTATTTTTCATTGTATTATAGTTTATGTATTCTTTTTATTTTTTAAAGTTACGCATTGATACAGATATTTTTTTTTTTTGTATTTATATACATACTTTATTCAACTTGAATTACAAATATTTCTGTGGAAAATTTTCACTTACCTGATTTATTACTTCACACAGGGGACGTCATTACGTCATTCGACAAGTAGGTAATTGCTGAAAATCAGCGCTGTTGACGATAGGCTTGTCCGAAGTCACAGCATTTCGCTGAGCAACGACCTTTTCTTGCACAGATGCGACGCATTGTTTAATTGTTCTAGTTTTAATTGTTTATTTGTTATAAAAGTAGTTATTTCCCCACTGCAATGGGCATTCTGTTTTTGTTTTGATTGTTGTATGTTATGTTGTCATTGGTTGTCATCTGCCAGTGGCGCAACAGAGTAAATATTACGTAATCGACAGGATTGTCAAAATTATATGGGTTGATTACGAGCCTTTTAGCTACTTTGTATATTAGGTGTCTATTTTACGTAAATTTTTATAATGTGCGTTTTGTTTGTGCAGAATAAACAATTTTTCTTTCTTTCTTTCTTTCTTTATCTATACAAATATGAAGACGAACGGTTTGTTTGTTTGTTTCTACCGAACAAGCTCCGAAACTACTAGACCGATTTTAACCATTTTTTCACCAATAGAAGGCTAAATTATATTTTATTTTCAAAAAAATTAGAGATCCGAAAGAGAGTGTAACCCAAGGTATCAAAAATTTGCCTATAAAAGTCACTATTTAGCGTGCGCTGCGAAAACTATTAATTATAAATAAAAATAATGTACTACATGTTTATAGTAGGTACTCATCATTACCCACAAAAAAAGCGGAGTATAGGTCTCACTGTTATAGTTAAGTCACCATAACTGTTTCTGTTCAAATTAGTCAATCAAAACACGGGTAACATCGAAAGATGATGCGCGGTGGTCTTTGGAACTGCCAGCCGGATTTGAATGTATATTTTTGCATTTTATAGCCCAAAGGATAAAGGCTATTTAACGTCACGCTACATGCCTTAGGAGCCGAGCAAAAAGAAAAAAAGTCAGAAAGAATGCTAAGCGAAAACGAAGTAATAGCGCGGGCGGGCGTTGCGATGCGACGCGGTGGGTCGGGGGCCGAAATTTCACGCGGACGAATTCGGGGGCTGAAGCTAGTAACATTATATAGACGACATTACATTATTTGACAGATAACATTCTATAGATACTATAAACATTCATTGGAGTATTAAGGCTCGTGCAGACAGCCGCGACGCGACTCTAGTGGGACAATATCTATAAAAACTTCAAGGACATGATTCTACCGATTTCGCGTCGCACCTGTCTCTACGAGCCTTTAAGAAATTGAGCAGCAAGGGGCGGGGTGTACACCTTTATAATGATAGGAAGTTGAATTAACTAAAACCTCTGTTGGTGGTTGGGCGAAAAGTGGTAGCCCACTGGTAACGGCACTGGTACTTATATTGTCGTAGATCGTGGGTTCAAACTTCGAACTCAGGCAGGCACTGTATGTAATTTATTTCATCACTACTGCACTCAAAACAGTGAAAAAAAAAACATTGTGGGGAATTCGGCATATCCTAGAACCGAAAATTCAAAGACATTGTAATATGCACCAACTCGGACTTCACTCGCGTGGTGGACTATGGCCCATTCCCTTTCACAGAGAAGAGGCCTGTGTCGTAGCAGTGGGAACTTTATTGGTGATTCTGCTTATGCTATCTTTACCAAGATAGCATAAGCAGAATCACCGTATAAAGTTCCCGATCGATCAGAAAAACGTAACAAAAGTAAAAATCACACCCGGAAAACCCAAATTATCAATCAATATTGTGCAGTATACGCGAATAAGAACGATTCATATAAAAATAAGACCCTAATATAAACTCTGTACTCTGCAAACGTTTACAGGAACATGAATATAATTATCGGATCCCCTGGATTTTGCATTAAGCCATTCTTCATTCTGACACCCGTCGTTAGCATAAATTTTCAAAGATAAAAAGGACATACAAATTTGTACAATAAACGTCGAATTTACGGGAAAGAACGGTGTATTTAAAGGATTATTTTATTTTGCTGTCGTTATACTCAAAACGTTTTCCTAATCTGTCTGTCTCTCCTCTTCTTTTTATTTATGCTTAATAGTACACTACTCCACAGCAGCTTAAAGTTATTTTAATCTGTTGTATTACACTTAGCATGACCATGGACAAGTTTTGAAAACAGATATTTTCACATGTTAATTGTCTCATCTTTAGGTTTAGTTTATAGACTCTAAACCCTTCCAGCACGATAGCATGGCTGGTCTCACTATGCATTTATCATACGTGGTATGAATCTGATCGAGTAATCTGACTTGTGCTAGCTGTCACTTTGTATAACAAAATATATAATAAGTTACCTGAACAAATAAGATCCACAAAAACACTGTGCATATTTAAATTTAGACTTAAGTCATTACTATTACAAAAGTTATTATAGTATTAACGAGTTTATAGAAGATAAGAAGCTAAACTAAAGCATAAAGTATAAATATGTGTGTGTGTGTGTGTGTGTGTGTGTGTGTGTGTGTATCTACGTATAAAATTATTTTATTAATGTTACTATACAGTTCAAATTACTTTAATTAATATAAATAAATAAAAGAATATGCGATTATAATATTAGTAATAATAATTAATGTTGTGATATTACTATCTAGTACGTATGCAATGTAATGTAATGTTAACTACTAATATTTAGATAAGATAAGATATATTTATTTGCTCAAACATGTGTTTACATACAATAATATAAAAATGCATGTAAGATGATATTATATAATAATAATTGTTCTGACATGTTTGCCACATACTATGGCGTGCAAATGTTTTGCATTACAAAATTGTGTTCACCTTAAATAATTATTTTCAGTAACATTCATTTTAATTTAATTTAGCAAAATTATTAATAAATGTCAAAATTTTACATAGCAATATAAAAATAATAATAAAATATAACGTCATAGTTTAATACAAGTCTGTGAATTAAAGAAGTAATAAATAAAATTATAATGTCAAAATCTATGTCACAGTAAATTGTTCTGTCAGAAATTCATTAATGTTATAATATGCTTTGCCAGTTAAAAATGATTTTAGTCTTTTCTTCAATTGTACATTATTAAGCTCTCTCCGACTTTTAGGTAATTTATTATATATAATAGGAGCCATGCAGAAAACACTTTTGCGCATAAGTGCAGTCTTACTCTCATGAAGGCAGAGCTGATTTTGATCACGCCTGTTTCTGGGATATTTATCTGCCATCCGCGAAAATAGGTTGCAATTATTTCTAACGAACATTACTGTTTCTAGAATATAAAGGGAGGTCAGCGTCAATAATTTATAGCGTACAAAGTAGGGCTTACAACTGTCAGTGGTATTTAACTTGAACATGGCTCTGAGACATCTCTTTTGTGCTTTAAATGCATCTTCTTTGTCCGTCGAGTTACCCCAAAAGATAACCCCATATCTGAGAACAGATTCAGTTAACCCGTAGTACGCAGTTAATAAGGCATCTATGTTAACCTTTCGAGATAAGGTGTACAGGGCATATGCACTACTATTTATTCTTTTAGCCAGGGTATCCACGTGCGCCTTCCAATTTAAATTTCGATCTATCGTAACTCCTAAGAACTTGGTTGCATTAACTGTGTCGATTTTGATATTATTGTATGTTATGTCAAGATTGGGAAGAGTCAAAGCGCGCTGGCTAAAATGAATTATTACGGTTTTATTTAAATTTATTTTTAAATTATTATTGTCTAACCATTCTACAGTCTCTTTTATTGTATTATTTATATCCTCCTTATAAAGATCTCGTTGATTACATGGAATGGTTATCGTACTGTCATCAGCAAACAGTGTCACAGGATGTGTAATTGCCCTTGGAAAGTCATTGATGTATAATGTAAAGAGCTGTAGGCCTAGTATACTTCCTTGTGGGACGCCGTAGATAACGTTACGTTCCTCCGAAAGAAAGATTTCTTCTCTTTTGGTGCGTAGATTTATTCTAGTTATTTCCGTTATTTGTTTCCTATCGTGTAAGTACGATTTCAAGAGTTCAAGGACATTACCTCTTATGCCGTAAGCATCAAGCTTTTTTAGTAAAATATTATGTTGTACATAATCAAACGCCTGGGTCATGTCACAGAAAACCGCGCACACTGGACTGTTTTTGTCCATATTTGTCATAACCGTACGCAAAAAGTCATAAATGGCCAAGTTAATCGATTTGTGCTTCCTAAATCCTTTTTGTTCATAGCAAAGTATATTATTCGCTTCTAGATATAAATTGAGTTCTTTATAAATATATTTTTCAATTATTTTCGAAAAAATTGGTATCAATGAGATCGGTCTATAGTATTCCATTAACTCTCTATCTTGTTTTTTAAACAATGGCTTAATAACCGATATAAGTTAACCTAGGTATAAGTTAAATGTAATACTTGCTGCGCCCTAACAGGGTCATGTACTCATATGTTTTAGCCTAGCCTGTAACTGAGTGTACATTATACAAATGAATAAATAAATAAATAAAATGGTCATTTTTATTGTATTATAGACTTTACACTTATTATTTTACACATAAATAAATGGATTAAATATGACCATTTTACTCCAGTGAATTAATAATTCGACAGTAGGTATTTTCAGTACATCATATCACTTGATCTCGAAAACGAAAAAGTTATGAGTGTACACTCTAGGGGTGTGCTTCTAAATTATATTTTCAATCCTAATTTATAATCAAGAATTGTGATTACAAACAACTTTGTTCAGAACAAACTGCTCCCAGAAGAAATTATTTTTTCTGGCTTTCACAAAACTTTGAAACAGAATATTGTGCTATATTTCATGTATTTTCTACATATTACAAGACAGATACAAATTATGTAGCTTGGTCCATTATAGTAGAAACATAAAACATTGGCCCGGGGGAACGTGTCACTAATAAAGTATTTTATCTTTGTTACATCGTAAAAATTGCAAAATTGTGTTTTGTTTTTAGTATCCTTTATTATTCCGGTTTGACGAGTTATTTTATTCGTTGTTTTGTCAATTTTTTTTGCAAGTTTTTCATATTGTTGGTACTTATTTTATGAAAATATGTTTTATGTACGGTGTTTTTTTTTTTTTGAGGGTGGGAAATCATCAAATAACTTCTCCCGCTCTGGGCGGAGCGGGAGGGTGTGTCAGACTCTTACTGACTAAAACCCACCCGTATTCCTTCCTGTTGCCTGTATTGCGGGGGCCTCGGTGACCCATAAGTACCCTCCCGCGATCCCGGCAGGCTTCATGTACGGTGTGCGGATAACAACAGAGTTTTGTTTTCGAATTTTATATTTGATTAGTGCCCAGTGATTTGGTGAGCCATGATTCGTAGAAATCGTATCGTTATCCAAGTACCTAAATAATAAAAGCAATAATTAAATCAAATACGTATAACTTACAAATATGTATTTTTTTGGGTTATTTTGACGAAAACACAATCTTTCTGTGAAACAAATTTAGGTTACCAGCTGCGACATCATCTTTCAAAAACTGAAATATTTGGTTTGCTAACGAAAATATTCCTCGACGTTTCTTGCATTTCCTTGTCTTAGTTATAGTGCTAACTAATTAGAGAAGACTTTAATTAAACATGAAAACCTAGACGTTAGTACGGCGCTCCTGGACACCGTCGGGATTATTGCTAAAAGCTTCTAAATGCGAGAAGAAAGGTTTTTTCATGTGCCTCCAGAAAATAAAATGTTAAAGAATGTATGTTTATCTTCGTAATACCGTCGCCTCTGGTTAGAATTTTATTAGAAAATTGAGTTTAAGAGTGCATTAGTGGAAAAAATGAGGCAGACAATGGAAGAGGAAAATTTTGAACATCACTATGGCGTGATGGGCTCCTTTTTGAGCTTAATACACTGGAAAATCAATCAATCAAATTGGTTTATCGGAATTTGCTGATGTATATATATATATATAATATATATATGCTTTTGAATAGATCCACAAAAATGTAGATGTAGATAGAGGACCATTTCAAACTTATGCTATTAAAACATTTTTTTTAATAAATTGTGAATAAAGCTAAAAAAAAACTATTATCGACACCGGCTGTCTTGGTCTGTGTACCCATTGGCAAAGGTGTCCTCCATGTACTGCCATTTTTTTCTATTAACTGCTATTCGAGTTCATATTTTTGCTCCTGTGGTTTCTACCTCGTCGGTCCAGCTTTTCCTCTATGCCGTTTGCCATTTCTCGGGTACCAGACTACTACTCTTGCTCCATTTGTCTGTGTCTCTGAGGCAAGGAAATTCGAATGGAAGTGGGCTGGTCACACCAGCCCACTTCATTCGAATTTCCTGGCTTTTCGTGTAACGTCAGCCACCGTCGTTGCCCGTCTAATTTCTTCGTTTTTAATCTGGTCTTTTCTTTTATTCCCATCATACTTCTTTCTATCGTACGTTGGCAAACAGCTCATTTGTTAGCTTGTGTCTTTGTTAAAGTCGAAGTCTGGCACCCATATCTTAGGACATCCAGTACGCACGAATCAAATATTTAAGTCTAAAATTTAATTTTAGACTGAAATCAGGGTTCATCATAATCTCCTACAGGGATCAGTACCTCTGCCGGGGTCGCGGGAAAGTCCGAAAGGGATACTAAAAAAAGTGATTCCTCGAGAGAACTCTTTATTGCATATCAAATATAGAAAAAAATTAATAAAGCATTATAAAATAAAGCTGTACTTAAAACATAATAACATGTATTCGGGACTAAGGGTTAGGCAGAGTAGTACACCCATATTTCGCCAGTTATGTTTAAGTCCCATGTAATAGGGGGCGAGCCTATTGCCACCGACCGGGCACAAATCCAAATTCTGGACTGCTTCTGCTAAATTACAGATGATAAAATCCAAAACTTTGCCTGACCCGGGTATCGTACCCAGGACCTCATGCTCAGCAGTAGCGTTTGTGACTACTAGACTACAAACGACGAGAACAAAAACAAAAATTGATTAAAAAAGATTATTCTCTTGTTTATCCAGAAGTAGAATACTTATAGATTGACAGATGATAGCAATTTTAAGAATTATATTGTTATTGTTTTTTATTTTATGTCATTTAAATTGTAAGACCTCATTGATGCGACAAAGATTTTTTGGTATGGCACCTAACGTGTTTAATAAAATTCCTGATGACATAAAAAACATGACATTAAATAAGTTTAAAAAAGCTCTTACTAAATTATTAATTGAATTGACAAATGTTATTATACCGTAGACGAATATTTTAACGACCAATTATTATGATGATGCTTAGATAACTGTGAATATTTATTGTTTTTGATGTATTTGACGTTTCCGTATTCCTGTTAATTATATTAAAATATTTAAGCATGCATAATCTAATGACACCTAATGGGTCACTTAAAAATTTGTATGTCATAATTATGACAAAACATGTTGCACCCCCTTATTTATGTAAACACCTATGTTTCACAACTAAATTGATTGATTGAAGAAAAAACTCATCCCGATTTATTTCACAATTTCTTAAATCAGCGGAGTTACTTCGTAACATATTTACCATGGGTTTCAATTTGACAGTTTAACAACATTCATTGTGCCATTTACGAGTAAGTGGTTGACGCAGACATATTTTTCGAACATGTGAAGCAATAGATTAGCAATATCCTTCAAAATCATTTATATTGTGATTGATAGTGTATTACGCAACTAGTGCTGGTTTAACCTGAAGATCAAGAAATATAGAAACCACCTACTACCAGCCAGCCAGCCAGAACCTACTATCAGCTGCTTAGTATTCCATGCTAGTAGTATAAGGGGTTAGAGGGAAGCTTGTCGGTGAGTGAGCAAGTAACTAACCAATAACTCACTGGCGTAAGTGGCTTTAAGAGGTATTAAGGCGGTGGTCACCGCGTGAAGGTTTCTCTTGAAATACTGCTTTATTAAATGAGAATTGAAGTATCTGTATCTATACAGAGTATACAACAAGTCTATTTTAGTATTTGTCTGCGTCACCGCTGAGATCATCTAAACTACACAATGGATTTTGACGCGGTTCACCACAATTTAGATAATTTATTCCGGAAGGCTTATGTGTATAACACATTAATATAATCTATACAAATAAATAATTCCTTTGTATTATTATTATTAATTGGTTATGTTTTCTTTTAATTAACTATGTTTTCTTTTTATGATTTTCGTGTTAAGTATTTTGATTTATTATAATATTTTTACCTTGTCAAACTTACTGTACCTAGATTATATGTGAATGATGTGGTCTCCTATAATTGGAAGCGCACACTTGTACTTGTCCCTATTCTGTGTAAACTTGTGTTACTTGTGTGACCTCTGTTGGAGATCCAATAAATAAAAAAATAAAACATAAATAAATAAATAATAAATAAATGAATAAAATAGAAGTGCATGTTTAGCTTTTTACTAAACGCATGGAAGCTGTTTATAAGAGTCATCGCGAACCGTCTAGCGCGCAGGTTTGATGACTTCCAGCCTCACGAACAAGCCGGATTCCGTAAAGGCTTTAGCACCGTTGACCACATTCAGACGCTGCGGCAGGTTATACAGAAGACCAAAGAGTATAACCTGTCTCTCTGCTTAGCGTTTGTGGACTACGAGAAAGCCTTCGATTCGATCGAGACATGGGCTGTACTGCAGTCTCTTCAACGGTGCCACACCGACTATCATTACATCGAGTTGCTTAAGTGTCTGTAAGAAAAGTGGCGTTTTCTTCAGTCGTGTCAGTGCGACTCCAGGACCAGACCTATCCTTCTGCAACGAGGTCTGAGGCAGGGAGATGCTATCTCTCCAAAACTGTTCACCGCTGCACTGCAGGATATCTTCAAGGTTCTGGACTGGAAAGGGCATCAACATCAATGGCGGGTATATTACTCTCCTTCGGTTTGCTGACAATATAGTTGTCATGGCCGAGACTATGGAAGACCGCAATACAATACTTGATGACCTCAGTAGAGTTTCCGATATAGTGGCTCTTAAAATGAACATGGACAAGCCAAAGGTCATTCCAAATGCCCATGCTACACCCACTCTCTCATGAAGATCAGAGACGCTACACTCGAAGTAGTAGATTCGAATTTTAAAGCAGGGAAGGTCGCTACTGTTTTATAAGTACTTCTCTCTGATAGTGATATTTGTGATGTTGATTTCGGTTTTAGCTGATTCCTGATCTCTTATTCTCTCTCGGAAATCTTTTTTACCAGAAATAAGGCATCCCTTGTAGGTACAGTCACGAGCATAAATATCTTACACCTAGGCAAGATTCAAAAGCGATTTTCCCCTAAGGTGGTGTTACGAAAATAGTGTTCTCGAAATCATACTATTGTTAAATAGGTCTGTTCTCAAAATTTCTATCTTTAAAGTAACATTCAAAGACGATTTTCTTGAGAAAATCGTCTTTGAATGTTACTTTAAAGATAGAAATTTTAGCAATACATTTCTACAATCTATATAAAAATTAACTGCTGATCGTTGTAAGCGTATCACTTGAGAACGGCCAGACCCATTTGGTTATACATACACACATAATCAGCCTACAATGTTGCCACTACTGGGACACAGGCCTCCTCTCTTCGAGAGGGACTGGGCCGTAATCCACCACGCGGGCCCAGTGCGGGTTGGTAGATGTCACATGTCTTCGAATTTTTAGTTCTAGGACTTGCCGGTTTCGTCACGATGTTTTCCTTCACCGTTTTGAGAGCAGTAGTAATGAAATGATTTACACAAAGTAAAGCGCCTGTCTGGGATCGAACCCACGACCTACAACTCGTAAGTCGCGGCCGTTTCCACTGTGCCACCAATGCTCTCACTGGGCCACCACTGCTCTTTTATTATTTTGTTTTTAATATTCGTAATAGTCCGAATTAGGTTTTTATGGAAAGAAAAAATTGAAAATGGTCAGATTCGGGATAAAGTGAGCGTCCTTTTTCTATGGGATTTTTGTTTGAACTGTTGAAGTTTAGGCAGGACAACGTGTGGGGTCAGCAACTTATAAATAGATTTTGAAGGAAAACTTTCTTTCCGGATCAGATTTAACAATCAACCGCCCTTTACAAACTTTTTTTTTTAAAAGGAAATTCAAAATTAACAATAATATTAGTACCTACGGATTAATTACCTATCAGGTTTATTTCCTATTATTATGTTACTGAAGTCGTATGTGATGTAATCAGGAATGGACTAAGAGGATTCGTCAAAGGTGACAGTATTCATCAGTTGATTACATCTTCTCGTAACTTGAAATCTATTCAAAGAGCTTACACGTGTAGACTTTATGGATCGGTATACCTGTATATACGCCTCATCCCATGCCGATTTCAGCTATGTTGACATAGGTTACGGGCATGTGCTCTGATGTGGCTAATGTAACCTGTAAAAGCACGTGTACAGTGCGTATACGTTAGAACGCCATTGTGGTACTGGTATTGTATGTTGGAGGATGGTTTACTCTGGAGGTGATCTCGCTTGCTGTCGAGATCTCTCTTCCGCTGGTCTTCAAAGTCACAAACATTTTGTTTTACCAAACACTTCCAAACCTTGTATCCTTTGCCAACTCCTCCCAACGAGAGGGATCTATTGTTCATCTCTTCATATGTCTTTTCTGAACGTCTTTGTATCTGAGGAACGGGCCAACTTGTTTCTGTTTGCCGTCCTTGAGTTCAGAAAAGAAGATGCACTTAGCTACCCTCTCGTCAGGCATCCTCACAACGTGTCCAGATAACCGCAGCTGACGACGCATTAGATAGACTCCATTCTGCAGACATTAGCCCTTCGCAGGACATTCGTGTTTCTAACACGGTTGGACCATTTGATGTTTAAGGTGGATATCCTGTGCACGCACCACGTCTCAGAGGAGTACAGGACGCTTGGCAGGACGATGACGTTGACCTAGTTTGTAGTTTGAGGTCATGCGAGAAGAATACCTTATTACGTACCGATAGTTGTAGGTGGTTAGACAGTGAAACCACTCAAAGATTTCAACACAGGTTTATTAAATGGCTGTAAGAAGTGCCGG
This sequence comes from Atethmia centrago, assembly GCA_905333075.3. Lineage (NCBI taxonomy): Eukaryota > Metazoa > Arthropoda > Insecta > Lepidoptera > Noctuidae > Atethmia > Atethmia centrago. The sequence continues at coordinate 29,757,558 of HG995374.1, forward strand.
CCTAAGAGGCAGTGACAGCTTGGCACTAAAACTAAACTAACTAAAACTAACTTAATACTAAACAAGAAGGGCACCAGGAGGGTTTTACGCAGGTGGCGGTAGGAGCTTGGAACCCTTCCAGAAGTGGTGAATAAGATTGTAATAGTTATACGAGTAACTATGCGAAATTTTACGGTTTAGCATGCGCACTTTGGGAAACTCTGGAACAATTGACACAAATATGTAAACTCAAAAAAATATGTACATTTCCGAATCGGTTAGTTAGGTAATTCATAATGCAACTCACCCCGTTCCTTCTGCAAAGCAGTAATGCTCGTGAAGGAGGAGGCGGGACGGTTGGGGGAAAGGCAAATTTCGCGCCCTCTCGCCCCTAGCCGCCGCAGGAGACGCCCTGGGCGTCGGGAATCCCGGGCGGATTTCCGGCCACCGTAGGCGTGGGCTTATGGACGGTGAGCGACGGGTAGCTCACCGTCCGGTAAGGACTAGACCTGGGTTGACGGCGCGTTGTATTCCACGCGCGCCTCAAAGAGATATCGTCAGCACAAATGTATGGGTTCACTAGGGCCGATGCCTGCCGGGGTCGTGGAAAGATACAAATGGGTCACCGAGGCCCCCGCAACACAGGCAACGGAAGGAATACGGGTGGGTTTTAGTCAGTAAGAGTCTGACACACCCTCCCTCTACGATAATTGATTTTCCGAATTAATAGCCGGACACAATATGTATTTTATTATTTTGACATGGGGTATCTCGAGAACATTCGCACATAAAGTGACCCACGTCTATTTCCGACTAGTCTTTGAGCTATGAAGAAGACATAGCGTCTTCTTCATACTCACAGTCGTCTTACAACTATAATTCGTATGAAGATCAATGATCTTTTCAATAATTCGAAATACAAAAATACGGTCGGGTTTGAGCGCGCGACACATGACATGGCAGTCCACAAGCAAAGTTTGTGTACAGTATATCTAGCTTAAAATTTAGATATATAGGTTAGGTAGGCATCTCTCGTCAAAAGACGTCGTTACAACCTTCTCCCGTGCTAAAGCAGCACCCTTACTTGTTAAGGTACTACCCAGGTATTTGAATCTGTCCATCTGCTTGAGGACGACACTATCAAGTCGTAAATCTAGGCCATAGTTAATTGTGTATAATGCATTGACTTCAGTCTTCGAGATGCAAATTTTTTGACCACTTAAACGATATGACTTATCAATATTATCCTATACCTAGGTACCTACTCGTATAGGTCATAAAATTAACTTAAAGGTTAATAAGATGAACCTATTACCAGTTCATCAGTTTATTACTCGTATAAAACCCTCATCCTTCACAAATAAATATTTTATCCTACTCTATTTTTTTTTATACAATTAAATAAAATAAAAAATAACATTCCCATTTCTGTAATAATTAGGAAGCATTTTCTCTAATCGTCAATTTAGCAACGTTATATTTATTGTCATGTTGTTTTTTTTTTCTCTTTATCAAATCGGGGTCCTAAAATATGAATGCCACTATTAAGTTCCATATTCAATTTGTAAATTTTAAGCTCGACAACATGTGAGTAAGTAATCTCGGGAAGATATAATCAGGAAGCATTTTCTCTAATAGTCAATTTAGCAACATTATTATAACATTGTATTTATTATCACTATTTTATTGGTTTATCTTTACTAAATCGGGGTCCTCAAATATGAATTTTTACTATTAAGTTCTATATTTAATTTGCAGATTTTAAGCTCCAAATTATGTGAGTAAGTAATCTCGGGAAGATCAAGCACAATCCGAAAGGATAGCTACACTCGTTTCCTTGAAACGTATAAAAAGATATCCACTTTTACGACCATCACTGTCTTTCTTATCTTTTGGTATTTGTCAAAAGCTCTTCTGATAAGACAAAACTAAATCCATGGTGACACATTCATCGCCATAATTTTTTTACAACCTTGAACATTCAATGGCGTTTTTTCATTGAACTTTTAGATTAATTTACTTTTTATATCCAAAAGAAGTCGTAAAAATTTTATGTACATCTTTTTTTCGAATTTCAGGGTAAAAAAAACTGTGGGTACATTAAAACTTTTTAGGGGTCTCGAAAAAAATATCTTGAAAATCAACCCGTAAGTAAGTTCGGAGATGGAAAGTTGGAAAAAGCTTGAAGGGTAATATTAAGTGAGAAAATTAAAACTGTTCAGAAAACCTAAGTGGTCCTTTCACTGAGAAGTTATTGTGTGATAGGGAAGTTTCAGTTGCTTCTTTTATATTTTCTGTTTGACTTTAGAATTATTTTTTTGCTTCTTGTACTTTATTATTGTTTTGGAACTTTTATTGTTGACTGACATAACTAAATTCTGTGGCTAAAAGCAAAGAATAAATTAATTTACGATAAGTATTATTTAAACATGAACAAAGTTCTGCAAAAAAATATATATATCTTGAGCAGCTGGGTATCAGTGTAACTTAAATATACATCTACATTTATCCTTTTCCATTCTTGAATGTCTTTGCGTTGGCCCTAAAATATGTACCAATAAACGTCATTCCATCCAACCCTCAATCTAAATCCCCAATAAAACTCGTACGCATATCTGCTAAACTAAACGGCTGTCACATATTTACGATAATTAAGTCTACAGGGGACGTGGCAGTAAAATTATTTTAAACGGGACATATTTCCATAATGAGAAGCAACATACATTGTTTGCGTCAAAAACAGGTGCTTGTTCTCATTTTGTTCTTGAATTTAAAAGTTACAGAAGGTTTTATGAGATAGTAAACTTCAAATAAATTGACAAGAACGCAATTATGTACATAATATATAGGTGATATCTATCATTTACCGTTCAATATACCCACCAAACTCTGACAGCCAGTCTTACCAAAGAATATGGTATCGTAGACGTCAGATAGGCAGTCCGCGGCGCTTCCGGGTAGACTGGATACCGACCCCAATATAGTTGGGAAAAGGCTAGGCAGATTGATTAATACCTACCTAAGCTAAGCCTAGAAACAGGGTCTCCTAGGTTTGAGGGTACCTACTACATACTGCACCGAAGCCATATCATGTACAGTTTGATAGCCGCAATAACAGTAAAGCTGGCGATATTTAAAAGCATAATCAGCCTATAATGGAACATTAGCCTATAATGGAACATTATAGGCTAATGCCTGAATATTGGCTGTGTGTGATTGTGGACCGCTGCGATTTCTTTAGATAATTGGACACGGTGGAATTCTTCACTTAAACTTGTTGGAAATTTTGCATGTTTGATGATCTTTTCGTAATTATATAATCAGACTATAATGTTCCCACTGCCACACACAGGTCACACAGGCCGTTCACACAGGCCTCCTCTCGGTAAAATTGAGTGGGCCATAATCCACCACGCAGGCCCAGTGCGGGTTGATAGGAGTCACATGTCTTCGAATTGTTGTTTCTAGGACATGGCGGTTTCCTCACAATGTTTTCCTTTACCTTTTTGAGAGCCACTTCTCTCAAAACGATGACTAAAAACACTTTACTTTGTGTACATTTGTGTTATTTAAAGCGCCTGTCAGAGTTCGAACCTACGACCTACAATTTGAAAGTCACAGACGTTACCACCGGATATTTCATTTTGCAAGCAAATCCTGACATTCTCGCGTCTTCTCTCGGTAAACTTTTTCATCAGTGTCGACAATTTTAGTAACGAATGCTTAAGTGTACTGATCGGTATTATTGAAGTGAATTTAACACTTTCAACTATGTGAAATCGTGCAAAGACGGTAAATGTTTTTACGAAACAGACCTTCTGTACTTTCCCTTTGAGATGGTGTGTCTCCAAAGCGATAATTCGCAGCTGTTCGCCGTGATTACTAAAATTTCGAAGATAGGTATTGGCTAAATTCGGTGTGTTGAACCGTTGAGTATTGTTCGGTTTTTCAGGCGGTGAGATATTTTTTTTGATTAAAATGTGGAATAAGGAAAATAAATAACATTGTGTTTGCTGATTTGAATGATAAAATATTTGTGGCTGGCTCTTGGCAACAGACACCTTATTATTGCCGTCAGAACAATGTCAATCAATGAATGATGAAGGGCATTTGGTTACTTCTTACTAATATAGACGTATGAGGAACAGGGTGTAAAGTTCTTCATCCTCCATAGAACAGGGAGGATCTTCTAGATGGGTATGGTCAGGCATCGAGAGCGAGATTTAAGCAATCGAAAAAATTGTGAACTGTAACAAACTATTTACAATTTAACGCATTATTTATCGATATTTTATAATCCATCCATGGCACACCGACTAATTGTGAACTGGTATCAAACTTGTTTGCGACGAACGCAACTTGCGCTAATACTAAATAGCCAAGTAACAGCCACCAACTTGTTAAAAGCGCTCGCCGGCCGCAGCCACTGCACGGCTCGCTTCGCTTGCTCGGCTCGCGCGTGATTGGTCACAGTTCTTACCTTACCTAAACACTTCGGTCGGGGTGCCCTAGCTCAGTTACTGCGGCTAATTCGGCTACCACCAAGACCTATCAATCAGGGAAGATTCACAGTTTCACGGGTTATAAAATCTGATAGATTATGAATGCTGTCGTAAGCGCAGGATCGTTCACAATAAGAGGATTTGACTTTGATAGATTATGAACTACCGAAAATGAATGCGTTATACAAGGTGTCGTTTTGCATGCTCGTCAAATTTCAGGAGGCTGATATGAAAGGCATATATAATCAAATAAAATTACGATACCTGCTCAATAATTAATACATATGTCGGAAATACGTTGGTCACTCGTTTGACTAATCGGGATGCCACCAAGCGGCGCTCGACAGAGTCCACAACATAACGCTCGACCCGAGTTAAGGGCAGTTTGTCGAAGGCGGTCTAGGAGTGAACACGTTTAGAAACTGTCGAGCGTTCCGTTTAGTTATTTCGTGTACCTACAATGTGTGAATAGCCAGTGTGATTATTTGATCGTAAATTATAATTTGTTTTAAACTGCAAACGGTTTTTCTATTGTGCAATAACAAACACTTCCCATTGTACGCCCACAGTAGTTAAATATGGCTGAAGATAACGAGAGAGACGTACCTTCTCCGTCACATACTTGTTTTTTTAGTTATTGAAGTTTGAAAGTATTTTAGAATACACCACTTTCACAGAACAGAATCACCCCGTTGCGTATGCGGTAGTGTGTGTGTAAAAGGGCAGTTACAGTATGATATCACACGGGCCGCATTTAAACATGCGTGTCCCACACATGCCACACATTTCCGAAAATTAGAAAAAGAAATATGTCCTACTTATTTTATTATTGATTCGTGTCGATAATCATTAGCATAGTCACCTTTTTGAATTTGACGAGGATGCAAAACGACACCTTGTATTGCAACATTTCAAAATTTTTAGATAATTTATAATCTCGCTAGATAGATTTTAAACTAATGGTGCTCACAATCTTACGGTGACATATATGTATATGCTAGTCTACTTTGCTTGTACGATGCAGGATTTTTGCGTAACGTCAGTGTGATGCGTAGTTCACATGTGACGATGTAGATGGCCGCCACACGAGTAATAAGCATCCGCCTTTCATAGGCCATGAAAATCACTTGATACCTATAGATAACATAACATCGCACCTGTATTCCCCGAAGGGTTATTCAGAGCAGTACCTATAGTACACCCACATTTCGCCAGTTATGTGTAGGTCCCATGTAATAGGGACTTAAAATCCTATTGCCATCATTCGGGCACAAATCCAGTCTCCGAGTTGCTACTAAGAGATTTTAGATGGAAATACCCAATCACACTTTGTCCGACTCGGGAATCGAACCCAGGTCCTCATGTTCAGTTGTAACGCTTGCGACCACTAGACCAACGAGGCAGTTCCATAAAATAGTTGAAATAAACAAAATATTATACAAGGTGTCGTTTTGCATCTTTGTCAAATTCAAGGAGATAACTATGCTAATGATTCTCGACACGAATCAATAATAAAATAAGTAGGTCTTTTTTCTAATTTTCGGAAGTCGACATGTGTGGGACACGCATGTTAAATCGCAGCCTGTGCGATACCGGATATCGCACTGTAACTGCCCTTTTACACACACACACACACGCTACCGCATACGCAACGGGGTGATTCTGTTCTGTGAAAGTGGTGTATTCTAAAATACTGTCAAACTTAAATAACTAAAAAAACAAGTATGTATTAATTATTGAGCAGGTATCGTAATTTTGTTTGATTATATATGTCTTTCATAGCAGCCACCTGAAATTTGACGAGGATGCAAAACAACACCTTGTATAAAAGATGGCTCACAATTAACGAAACATTATACAAAAAAATGCGAGAAAATGATCAATCTCTAAACCTATCCTAAAACGTAAAAACTGATAAATATTTCCAATAATAAAAGGAAAACTTTTCATAAGAAATTAAATCTGAAACCCGCAGTCTTCCGTTTCAATTTAGATCATCCTAAAACATTGAATTGAACGTTGATGATGAATTATTAACTTGTACATTTTGACAAACTGAGTCCATCAAACGAATTTGCTATGGAATTACGTCCGGATCTGTTTTCACAGCCGCCATTTCTTTAGCAGATTTTCTTAATTGAAATGAATTTACACAAATAAATGGTTGAACAGTGACTTAGCGTGTTGACTAGGTACTTTGCTGTGTACGTAAGTCACTGATTAGCTTGTTAATGCTTGAGTCAAGACTATTGCAGTACACTTTAATAATGAAAGCAAATAATGATTAAGTGAACGATAGGTCAAAGAAGAGAACTATTGTTATGAAGACGAGACGTGAGAGTCTGAACGTGTCATTAACTTGATCATAAGATTTGATATTATGTACATTTAGATAATAATGTACGAGTATATATATAAATAAAAAGAAAAGTCCTGACTGCCTGACTCATCAACGCTCAACCCTAACCCTTGGAACTAGAAAGCTGAAATTTTGCAAAGAGGTTTCTTTTATTATGAAGACAAGTAATAAGGAAGGATTTTTCGAAATTCAATCCCTAAGGAAATAAAATAGGGAATGAAATGTTGCAAGGAAAACCGACATTTTTGTAGTTTAAAACATGAACATTTATATTTAGCCTTTTGGTTGGTAATTAATAACCACGAAAACTTCTTATAAAAAAATTCTTACGGTTTGGATAATTTAAAATTTAAATTAAATTTTCTCGCACCCAATATAAAAATAGTAGACAGAAAGCTACTTTGCCTCCTGGGTTCTCCAATCTTTGAAGAATCTTTTCCTGATTATATTACTAACACTATTTCTAAATTCTAAAGTCACGCAAATTGTTTACTCGAAATCAGTCCTCAATGTGCTCTTGTAATTCTAAAGTTTTGCCTTTTTGTCCCTAAATTTACTTATGTGCTTCGCTGTAGCCCTTTTTGGAAATATCCAAATTTGCTTTCATCAATAGACATGATTAAGACATGCGACACTTAATGACATAATCCGCCGGTCTCTTGCCAGAATCAATGTGCCTGCTCTTCTTGAGCCGACTGGCATTGTCAGAGATGATGGCAAAAGACCTGATGGTGTGTCTTTGGTTCCGTCGAGTTTGCCACGGATGCTTGTGTGGGACGCTACTTTTATAGACACACTGGCACCGTCCCACCTCCAACGGACTACTTCTAAAGCGGGTGCAGCGGCAGAAAGTGCCGAAAATCTGATAATTATTAAATATAGAGGCCTTGGCAGAGAGTACAACTTTGTGCCCTTTGGCGTCGAGACCCTCGGTCCGCGAAACGTCTAGTTAATGTAACTGGTGACCGAAAAGCTGGCGGCTTTTTCACGCAACGCATCAGCATTGCAATTCAGAGAGGAAATCCCGCCAGCATCCTCGGTACAATGCCTCATGGACCTTTTTTAGGTTTAACTTAGTTGTAATTTAATTTAGTTAATGTTAATAACCCTCTTGAAATTTGATTATATAAATATACCATTATATAACTACGTGATATGCGATGCGATTTTCCAAAAACGCTGAAACACGTGGGTGTTTCAGCGTTTTTGGAAAATTATCCCATAAGAGGGTAAACTCGGGGATGGAAGTTTGTATGGAAACCCGTAATCGCTCAGCCCGACTTTCGACATTGCCAAACACACTTTAGTAATTCAAAGAACAATAACTTTAATAAGGGATCAAATAAATGATATTTAAGTTATCCTTATTTCCGTACCTGTAATTATTTATGTAACTATTTTTTTCGAAATTCCCACGGATAATAAAGAGGATTTATATTTTCGTTTTAAAGTTGCTTTTGAATTTAGCATACAGGTAGGTAATTTTCCATTCCATTAAATATTCCGTTACTATTGTTAGGTTTTGGATTTGTTTTCTTCCAGCATTCATATATCAATGCTCGCACCGCTCCTCGGATACTATATAATTAGTGCGAGAAAGCGGACCAACTCACCACAACTCTCCTCCAGGAGAGTAGTAGGGCCACCAGCACTATTCCCGATGACGCCACAACCCTCCTCCAGGAGAGAAGTGGAGCTACTAGCACTATTCCCGACGACGCCACAATCCTCCTCCAGGAAAGTAGTAGGGCCACCAGAACTGTACACAAATAAAAAATACCGCTGCGCCGCCGTCATCCTTCCGTCCTCGCCGCTAAGGCCCGCCGCGACGTCCCCGTCCATCCCTGTCCCGGCCCTTGCTCAAGCCAGCCCGCGCCGCTGAGCCTGTAGCTTTAAATTCGTCTCCAAATAATATTAATCCGATCCAGCATGTACCTTGCTGTCCTCCCCCAGTAACGCCCCGAGCCAAGGTCCGTAACCGAACCGAGCCCTTTGCGTGTAATCGCTTAGTTTATAAGTTTATGCCCTGCCTGGAGGCCTTAATACATTTATTGAGGCACCCACAGGAAAGTCCAGTTAAGCAGACGACAACCTTCTAGGTTGACTTGTGAAAAGTCAATTTAAAAAAAAACGGGCCAACCATAATGGGTTGGCCCGTTTTTTTTTTAAATTGCAACATTTGTCTGGATAACACATCTCGTCTAGGGCAAGCGCCGCGATCGCTTGCGATACAACTGAACTGTACTTTTTAGTGTAAAACTATCTTTTAAAAACTGTGCTTTTCAGCGCAATCCTTTGTTTTCCAACTTTCCAAAATCCAAAGTACTTTATAATAATAAATAGTATAAACCCAAAAAATAAATAGTCGTAACCCCCTGTGAACAAAAAGTAATTTTATCATCATCTACCGGATTTTACAATAGGTGGTCGTTTAAAAAGAGTGAAAATGTGAACGAAGTCTATATACTCGATTAACACATAAGGTACTTTAATCCCGGTAGTAAGGTCCCGTGGGATATTTCCGACATCCACGCGGGCGAAGCCGTTGGCAATAGCTAGTATTTTATAAACTGGGATGTCTTCATTTCAGTGCGGACTCAATCTATTAAACGCAGGCTAAGAGAATACAATCAATTGCATCGCTCGAAGTTAACACGGTTTAGTTTAGGTACTGTAGGTATAGTGTTTTTCACATGCCTTTAATGTATTCAGTTGACTCATTTTTATAATTCTTCTTGATTTGATTATTTTATAAAATCCGCTTTTCATGATTGATGATAACTTAAATCAATAATTTATTCATTTTACTGTTCACATGATTGTGTGTAGTTTATTAACCTTTTAATTAATTAATAATAATTAAAATGATATCAGAAAAGGTTACAAAAGCTTCCTATTATCTTAAAACAATAACACACCAACTTACTCAACAATATTATAATTTCCATGTAACATTCCCTAGAATATTAACCTTACTTGAATTCACACGTAACGTACATGATTCAGGCGACATTTTTTCCTCAGTAACTTGGCGCGTCGCTAATTAGAAATGAATTAAACAAGCACGTTGGAACAAAAAGTCTTTGCTCTCGCCTGTCAACGTATATTATGGAGTCTGCAAAAGAAAAATGTACTAAGTGCCTTCGAAGAATAATGACTTTTATGTCGGATGGTTATTATCATTGATAATTATGCTGAATGTATATTCTTACTTATATGTCTGATTTGGTAAACAAACACGATATGTGGATACGTAAACTACGAGTTTTAACATCAATCACACACTTTTTAGGAGATATGAACATCTTGATCTTTGAAAGTGACACATTAAATACATTCTGAATTATATAAAAAAATGCTAAAAATAATTTTACGAAATCAAAATCTCAGTACACCATACTTGTTTACCAACTATAACAAATAAAGAAAAATACACTTTACCCTTTAATGTACTTTTTCGATGTACCATCACGGATACTGGCGGTGAACCACTTTTTAACTTTATGTGTGTTTTTAATGTTGCTACCTTCTTGCATGCATGTATTTTTTTGTATGTAAGACACATGTTTAAGCATAAACATTATCCATCTATTCTCTTAGTAATACAGTTGAAAAGAAGTTCATCGCCAGTGTCCGCGATAGTACCTAAAAGGTATTATAAGCATGGACAATTTATAGAGAAATCCTATGTTTCGAAAGGATGTCTATTACATTGGATAGGAGATACCAATCAGCAGCTCCGTGTAAATTAAAGACGGACTGAAGCTGATGACTGACTGGACTGTTTAAATGTTCAATAGTGTAATAATAGGCCGTAGTCATGATTATGGGTGGTTACCTGTACTAATTTTAGCAGAATTTGCTTCGGTGTAAAAACGAATCGAACGTAGATAATTATTAAAAAGTATGGGAGATAGCAATGTGAAGATTAAAGAAAATAAAGGGGCCTACTTATTTTTTTTTTGTCAGGACAATCTTATTTTAGAGGTTTTTTGATTACAAGAGGAATAAAGATCTTAGAACAGATTTGTTTAACAAATATGAGCGATAAGTCAGCAGGCTAAGTTAGAAACCAGTAACGCACGAATAATCCATTGCAAATCGTTCAAATTCATTGACAGACATTAGACATAACTTCACGAGCATTAGACTAACGAACTGTCACCACCCGCACACTAAATTAAGATAGATCTAAACGCCCATCGTCGTTTTATATTTTCTACTGAAGCGGGCACATTTTATTTTTGGAGTTGGCGTTTAAGCCTTTTTGTCAATCCACCGTCCAATATGAATTCCTCTTAGCAAGGCAGGATGTCTGAATGATTCACGAGCTTTGGTGACTAATTATAAAAGCGGGGTTAGCTTTGTGTCCTCTAAAGTTCTAATATTATTTCTGTGAAATATAAACGCACAAGTAGGTGCAGTAAAGAGCCGTGAGCGACTGTGAATCTTGAGTGGTGAATATTTAAGGAATAAAATTGTGTGGCAGTAAAAGTTGTATGCTTTAGTCGCTAATTGAAGAATTTGTACAATGTGTACTGCGTTAATGTATAAATTCTGTCAAATTGAATACAAAGGATTTAATTTGGTTCAAATTATAAATTATAAGGGTACTATTTTATTTCGTTTGACACGGTATTTAACTTTCAGTTCAATAAATGAACGTTGTGTTCATAATATTCTCACTATCGTTGCATTCGTGTAATTTTTATTTAAAATCATCTGTTCGTTGTGAGAGCCATTGCAATAACAATTTACTTTCAAATATTAAAAAAATCTGTCGACGACACTTTAGAAATCCTGCAATTATTTCTTATTGAGCTGACAATTCCATGTTTCCATCCATTCTGTCTGTTTATTACAATAATAATGGACAATGTGGGCATGACAATGAAAAAATTCAGTGCTGGATAAAATATTATTGTCTTCACCATAATATTTGACGCTTCGGCAGTCTCACTGCTTGAATTCAATGTCCTGAAAATTTTAAAGGTCCTAAATAAACAAAATAGCCTATATTTCTTTTTATCTATAATATTTTCAGCACGTACATATTGGTTTAAACCTTGTTCTCAAAGATCATTATAGACATTGAGGATTTGTCCTCAATGTCTATAATGATCTTTGAGAACATCTTTATCAAACACCAGCAACAGAACAGCTTTATCAAAGTTTAATCATTCCATTTTAAAGGTGATAATAAATAATATCGCCAGTCAAGCTAATCAGCAGGATTCCTCTTGTCAACATAATGCCTTTTCAAAATCTCGCCTTAAGAGCGTAAACGCCCATGGTCCTAACCGGACACGGCAGTTTCGGGAGGTTCATGTATCAGATAAGGCGGGAGGAAACACCCGGTTGTCTCCACTGTGTGGATCGCCCGGAGGACACGGTAGAGCATACGGTGGAGGTCTGCCCGGCTTGGGCAGAGCACCGCCGTGTCTTCGTGGAGGCGATCGGCGGCAGAGATCTCTCGCGTCCGGCCTTGGTTCAGGCGATGGTACGGAGTGAGAGGGCATGGGCAACCGTCACCTCCTTCTGCGAAGCAGTAATGCTCGCGAAGGAGGAGGCGGGATGGTTGAGGGAAAGGCAAATTTCGCGCCCTCTCGCCCCTAAGACAGCATGGCGCCATTAGTTTCCGGCTAACACAGGTATTGTCCTGGCATGGATGCTTCGGTAAGTACCTGTGCCGCATAGGCCGGGAACCGACACCCGGTTGCCACCATTACAACTGCCTCGACACGGCGCGGCACACCCTTGTGGAATGCCCTGCGTGCGTAGTGCAGCGCCGTGACCTCGTCGCGGCGGTTGGTGCTGCGGATATACTCTCGCTTCCGGCAATGGTCCAGTCCATGGTCGGAGGCGAGAGCACGTGGGACGACGCCGCCTTCTTCTGCGAGGAAGTGATGGATGCGAAAGTGGCGGCGGAAAAGGAGAGGGAGCATACAACCTCCCTACCAACCCGTAGCAGAGTCACCGGGCGCCGGAGGGTGCGGAAGGATCTCCGGTCGCCTTAGGGAGAGGCCTGCAGGCAACAGACTTGGGGAGTTTGTTACCTGAACAGTGAAAGGCCCGAGACGGCGGCGCGCCGTGTTCCACGCGCGTCTATCTTGAGGAATTGCAGCCGTATGCGGCTGCTGAGGGTGACTGGGTTTGCATGAAGTAATGCGGACCAACACCTAGCCGGGAGAGCGTGACGAAATGCGCAAACACTCCAGCGCCCCGGCTAAACGTAGCAGCAGAACACCGTGTGGTTTAAGTCAGTAAGAGTCTGACAGACCCCTCCACCTACCCCAGGATGGAGGACATCCATGAGGATTCCCACATGATAAAAAAAAGGAGACGCCCTGGACGTCGGCAATCCCGGGTGGATTTCCGGCCACCGTAGCGAAGCGCGAGCTTGCGGACGGTGAGCAATGGGCAGCTCACCGTCTGGTAAGGACCAGGCCCGGGTTGACGACGCGTTGTATTACACGCGCGCCTCAAAGAGATGGTGTCAGCACAAGTGTAGGGATCCACTAGGGCCGATGCCTGCCGGGGTCGCGGGAAGGTACTGAAGGGTTACCGAGGCCCCTGGCAACACAGGCAACGGAAGGAATACAGGTGGGTTTTAGTCAGTAAGAGTCTGACACACCCTCCCGCTCCGCCCAGAGCGGGAGAAGTTATTTGATGATTTCCTACCCAAAAAAAAAGAGCGTGAACGCCGTACGGCATTTCATATAAATTTTCAAGTCCTTATTTTTCGATATGACTCAACCGATTTTAATTAAACTTCAAAACCTTAAGCAAAATAAATAGTTTTAAAAAGTTAGGAGAAAACATTTTCGAAAACTAGTGTTACAGTTAAATTAGAGCGATTTTAAATTTTCCATACAAACAGAAAAATCCAAATATCTTTTTTTTTAACCTCGTAAGGCCCAACGACCTAATTTAATGACAAAAAAATTTTGACACTCCGGCCCGAGACACTATTTAAAATCATTAAATTACGGCCCAGCGACCTAAAATTGTGACATGATATTTGAACATATTTTTCTGTTTAAATAATCCCGCCAATTCAAAACTGCCATCGACAAATTATTAACTTTGAACGCATCTCTAATTTTGACAATTTCAACTTGACGTTTTAGAACCAATAATCTGTCTATTTGACGTTTCATCTCGTGTAAATGGAAGCCTCGTGGATATAGGTGAGTAAATCTATTAATATCTTTATAATCATTACATGGTGATGTCTGAAATGTATTGCAAACAGTTGCGGAAATGTTATATTTTGTTCCTACGCATTTTTTTCAATGGAAAGTCATTTTAATTCAGTAATATACGAACGATAAAAACTATGTCCCAAAATAAAGTCGGTGGGTTTTTATTGTAAAAGTTAGCCTAACTTCTATGTCATAATTTTAGGACGTTGGGTGTTTACTTTATGTGTTTATGTTCCTTTATGTTACTTTAGGTGTTTTCTTTAATTTTTAATATATCTTAAAATATTATAATTTGAAATATTACCATTGATTAGTAGATAAGTACCTACATTATGTTGTTAATTATGATTAGCGCAAGTGTAATGCTAATGATACATTGTTTCCTAAAAAATGAGACTGATTTAGAGACATTTGTTACGTAAAATGATTAATTAATACGATTTAAAATAAAAGGAAAATAATCAATTTTTTTTTTCACAAAGTTTCTTTTTTTTCCGGTATAATTTGTAACATTTGATAATAAATAACTGCATAGATTTGATATATTCAAATTAATATTATACTTAAAACTATGGCCCAGTGACCTAAAAAAAGGACAATTAATTTCAAAATATTTGTTGCTTGAAATAGTTAACTTTAGGTATAAGAAATACCCCTTAAAAGAGTTTAGCCAAAAGTATTACATTTAAACACTTTTTTACTAAATCAAAGTTCTGGGCCGCAACTACTTGCACCTATTTTTAGTACATTGGGCCGTAATATATATCGACCTAAATTTGGGTTGGGCCTTACGAGGATAATATGACTTTTTGAAAATGTTTTCTACTAACATTTTAGTCATATGTATCTTGATTATGTGTGTGAAGTTTCATTAGAATCGGTTCAGTCATTTCTAAAAATAAGCACTTGAAGATTTGCATGAAATGCCGTACGGCGTACTCGCTCTTGACACACGGTTTTTTGTATTGCGCATCCAGTCTACAGCCTTGCTTCTGAAATAAATTTAACATCGTTAACCAAACCAAATAGCCTAACGAAATCATAAGAACCACTAACTTTCTTATTTCTCTTAATCCTTCGCAATCTCGAGAAAATATTATGAAAGAGGAGAAAAGAGCTAATTTGAAATTTTACGAGGAGAGCGCTCTATTCATATATCACGTGTTATTATAATGCTGGTGAGAATTTTGAAGCACCATGTTCTTGACTTGGAATTGGAGCTTTCAATGCTTAAGAGCGTCTTAGTTGGTTCTTGAATAATTTATGGTTGTCAGTGCGGGGTTAAGTGAATTTTTTTCGATGGTTTTAGGAGTGGATGGTTTCCTCAGTTTTGGATGTTGGAATGCTTGAACCTATTTAAAAAAATTATTGGTGTGAGGCTTGTGGCTAAATAATAACAGATGCATGGGTCAATCGATCAGGTTAAGCTACGCTTGCCGCGGTTAGTCCGTGGATGGGTGACCATCTTAACATCCCAAGACCCCTCCAAACCTCGTTAAGCTGTTGGTGCCGGCTGCCATTCGTGGATCTTTGACAGTCGTTACGGGTCGTCAGAAGCCCAAAAGTCTGCCAACCAGTCTTACCAAGGGGTATCGTGTTACCCAGTAACTGGGTTGTGGAGGTCAGATAGGCAGTCGCTCCATGTAAAATACTGGTATTCAGCTGCTTCCGGTTAGACTTAGAGCCGACCCCAACGTACTTGGGAAAAGGCAGGCAGATGATGATAAGTACAAAAAAATAATGTATGTCTCGAAAGTCGAAATGTTATATTGTAAAGTCATTGTTAGTTTTTAATGTTAAACATAAGTCATATCTGTGTAGTCTGTCCTCTTCTTAGTATAAATACTAGTACGATAGGTACCTAATTATACTATATTATTTTGAATGATAATGCTTGCTTTATTGCTTAGATCATATCGTCTGTGTCTTATCGTCCGGTGATATTCTAAAACCGCGGAACTAAGTGTTTAAAACTGCGTAAGATAGGTGCAGTGAATTTTACAGGAACGTGGAAAAACGTAATATTTACTAAACCACTTGACTTTCTATTGTTTAAGCTTTTAAATTCATAAATTCCTCTTAATATTGTAGGCATTAGTTATGTAAAATATATATTAATGAATTAGAAAATTCGAAATCTCGATTTTGCTACTTTTGTAAATACGCGGTTTTAAACACTGTTAGTTCCGCGGTTTCAGAATATCACCGACGATAAGTCATATCTGTCTTGTCTGTCCTCTTCTTAGTATAAATACTCGTAGGATAGGTACCTAAGCATACTATATTATTTTTAATGATAACGCTTGCTTAGATCATATTGTCTGTGTCTTATAGGTATCTTATTTCAACACTTATTAACAAAATTAGGTACAGTTATAAATAATTGTTTTTATATTGAAATTGTAATTGCCCTAATTATACCATATTCCTCTTACTATGGGTGAACAAATACGTAATTAAATTTTCTCCTACAGGTCCACACAATTTAATTAGAACAGAAAAAGTACCGTCACGTACCACGTCGTGTGTGACGTTATACTGGTGACAGGTGACTCACTTTATGAACACAGGGGTGCCTTCAATGACACTAATTGAAAAAATATGACCTTCTACATTGAACGTTA
Source organism: Atethmia centrago (assembly GCA_905333075.3). Taxonomy (NCBI): domain Eukaryota; kingdom Metazoa; phylum Arthropoda; class Insecta; order Lepidoptera; family Noctuidae; genus Atethmia; species Atethmia centrago. The sequence goes on from HG995374.1 coordinate 29,774,227, forward strand.
TATTTTTTTTAACCTTTTAGTCACCTCATCGGTCCGCTGAATCACAGTTAGTATAGGTATGTTTCCCAAGTCTAGTTTAAATATTATAGGAATAGGAGTAATCCCACTAAATTTAAAGTTTTTCTTCTATATATCTGTCTTCATTTTAGTAGTAACATCTTTCCTAGCCATACGTCGTACATCGTCTTTCACACAATCCATCCATCGTTGCTTTGGTTTTTCTAACTAGATCAGATGGCTGAGTAAGTTTTTATTATGAATGTAGATACATTTATTTATTATGAATGTAGATACATAGTCATTCAAAACTTCTCCATGTTCGTATAAATAATATTGATGTTAACACCAAGAGTTTCAAGCCGATTATTCAATAATTCTAATTAAGTGATTACCAAGTATAATAGCTACGATGAAGTATGGCCTGAGTATAGTCCGAATGGCTGTTCTATTGTTAATTTAAGCACATTTTGGATTAGTTTACACGATTGAACAGAATTAGTAATTTGGTATGCATTCATACGTAATAGGCTTATTAGTGAATAGTGACACCAAGGCTATTTTCATACGTCGCGCACTGTGATTGTGTGCTTTTATAATTCCTAATGTGACGATATTATCATGGACGACACGGCATCATAATAACTCTGGAAGTAAAATGTATGGAAATTTATATGATGATGCTTTAAAATTTCCGTCCACGATAACGTTATAACGTGCACGTATTGCTATACATTTTATGGGCGTGGATGTCCACGATGATACAGTCACGTTAGAAATATGAAAGCGCGCAATGATTGGGAAAACCGGGTGATTTTTATTAGCTATCTTAAGTATAATAATTGCTAAAAATTATTACTCTACCACTTATTAATTCATCATCATCATCATACCAGCCGAAAGACGTCATAATCGTCACGCTTGGCTGGCGGCTTGGCGATCGCAGTATGGTGTTAAAATGCATAGAGAATGCTGCTGCCCATTCTCTGGTATCCCTTAGTCGCCTCACGACACCCACGGGAAGAAATCGGATGGTGCTATTCTTTACGTCCGGCACCACGCGGATATTACGTCCGGCACCACGCGGATACGTCCGGCACCACGCGGATAACTTATTAATTACTTATTAATTATTATTTAATTATTTCTCTATAGCCGATACGCACCCTAATTGCGTAATATACTATCAATCAAAATCTGAATGCTTTTGAAGTAAATTGCTAATCCATTGCTTCATCATCTGCTTAGCCTTTTCCCAATTATGTTGGGGTCGGCTTCCAGTCTTAGCGGATAAAGCTAAATACCAGTATTTTACATGGAGCGACTGCCTATCTGACCTCCACAACCCAGTTAAAGGTAACACGATACCCCTTGGTAAAACTGGTTGTCAGACTTTCGGGCTTCTGACGACCCGTAACGACTGTCAAAGATCTACAAATGACAGCCGGGACCAACGGCTTAACGTGCTTTCCGAGGCACGGAGGGGTCCTGGTATGTAAAGATGGTCACCCATCCACGGACCAACCGCGGCAAGCGTAGCTTAACCTGATCGATCGACCCATGCGGCTGTTATTACTTAGCCACGAGCCCTCTAATCCATTGCTTCATATGTTCAGAAAAATCTATCTGTTCAACATTTGACAGTTCAACAACATTCATTGCGTTATCTAACGCAATGAATGTTGTTGAACTGTCAAATTGAAACTCATCGCTACGGTAAGTGTGTTACGCAATTACCCCGCTGATGTTTCTATAGTCTGTTCTAAAAGTATTAGATGAAAGTATAAACAAACCCTGTTTAGGTTAAATCCTTACGCAATCACTCATTCTAGGGAATTAGTAACACATTCACGTGTACTTAAAAATAAAAATTATTGTTTAAAAAGCATTATTAAGACGCTGACAACACCTACACCGCGGTCATTGACTGCAAAGATTAGAAAGAGAAGCACGATGACACCACACTTGTAATTTATTGCAACATATGTAGCAATTATCTATTTACTCAAAACTGAGTTAAGTAATCGAGGATAAAAAAGAACCAAGTTCTGCATTCAAATGAGACGTTCTTGTTATTAATTAAATATGTAACGTATGTTGATATTTAATACAGATATTTTGGATTGGAACTCAAGGTAAGAGGTTTGTTTAACGTTAGTTTGTACCGAGATTTTTTTCAAAACGTGTTTTGGTAACAACCAAGTTCTGGGAAATATGTTCAAAATTAACATATATTTTTTCCGCTACCACAAACTATACAGATTTGGCAATTCTTTTTCTTAAGACAAGCCTATTTTGGTCATTTGCCTGTTGTAATTAAAAACATTGATGAAAATTTGTTGATGTTATAAAATTAACTTCATTACTCAAATGAAAAACATATTTAAGGTGATTTAATCGGTAAAGAACAGCTAATGAGACATAATTGATTTTCCATTATTTGGCACCACATGGGGTACGTGCCGTGGCTTCATAAGTTAAAATCAGAATTTTAAGTATTCCAGTAATAAATCAAAGCACTCAATTTGTAAGTGGCACTACAAATTGGCATACACAGGTACGTTTTCTAATCCATTTGTTTATATATTCATCGAATAGTTTCGGAACAGATATGATAGATATATATATATATCTGGCAGCTTGAACGTGCGGGTATCAAAGGAGCTTACTTAATTATAATTAGCCTTTCTCTACAAAAAATCGAAAATGTAACGTTAAATAACAACAATTCGAATTACAAAACAAACAAGATCATTCCAGACTTTCTTTGTATTCTAAGAAACTCTTTGTAGTTAAGTTAAAGTTAACGAAGTGGCATTAGAAGTAAAATTACAATGGTCTTAAAAAAATAGCATTTTAATATTGGTCCGCTTAACTTGGGTCAAAAAGGTCAAAAGCGGAAACGATGACCTTTCCTTTTGAGATAATTAACATAAATTAATTTACCTTTTGCTTAAATAGCTGTGATATATTTAATTAGAGCCATCTAAGGTTAGTGAAAGAATGTTTAATATTTTTAGAAAAAGTCTTTCATGCACGTAATTTAATTGTGTTTTTGATGTTGTTCGTGTTGGGGCCTGCACACATTTTTGTTGAGTTATGAATTATATTTCGCATAATTTAAATGGAATAAAAACGAATAAGAATTCGTCGTTTGATATTATTATATTTCTCCCTTTTATTTTTAATCAAAGTAATTTAAAGGTTTGCTTCAGTAAAAATATTAACGAACATAAATACCTTAAATTTTGAAAAATTTAACAGTGATTTTTTTGTGAAATAACAACTGCAACTTGGGGAAATACCTAATTTATAATTACTAACGCGGCTCTGTACATTTTTGTGCTTAAATTATGAAACAATAATAATAATTTTATGCCATAAAAAAATGATCAACACTTTTTAATAAAATCGAACTTTTCATTAATTGGTATACATATTTAGGTAAACTTGACAAACCTTAAATATATAGATTGTATATTATATATATATATACCTATATATATATATAGGTATATATATATATATATATATATAATATATATATATATATATATATATATATATATATATATATATACAAGGTGGATTTTTGAGACATTAAAATCCAACTTCGAAGCTGCCCTTACTGCCCAGTAAGGGCAGCTTCGAAGTTGAAGTTTTTGTTTATTTTCGGCTAATCTGTCCATCATAAAAAAGTAAGTTTGAGGTTCTTTCCTACAAAATGTATGGGAATAGTTTTTTGCAATTTCAGACTTTTCTAGTACTCAAATCTCTGTTGGTTTAATAGAGTTTTTTGATCCCTGTAAGAAATAGGATCGATTGGCACCAAAAAAAGTTTTTGTGACAACTGCCCATTTTCTTGCCCACTGTACATTTTTTCAAAATCAGTGAATGCAGATCTAAATGTCTCAAAAAGTTAAAGACGGTCTTTTAAGACCGTTTTCCTGTAGCTACAACGGTTAAGGCCCTTACTGCCCCGTCTTAAAAATCCATCCTGTATATATTGGATTGGATTTGATTTATATTATTGCATATATTATATACAGTCGCCAGCACAACAAGTTACCACAAACTGTCAAATTTTCTCATTCGATTTTGAACTTAACTTAAAATTTTAAGGTTTAAAATCATTTGGAGAAATTTGAAGTTTAGTGTAACCTTATGTGTTGGCGACTGTACAAGTATTAAAAGGAAAAAAAAAAATAAAGGGAAGAGCTCATTGGGCATAAAAAAAATTGCCCGCATCGCTGTCAGTTAGAAAAGGCTGGCAGCGTTGCCACGTTGGATGGCAATGCTGATTCTTTGACCTTACAAAAAAAACCGAGTTAAAACAAAACACTACAAAGTGAAAAATAACTTTAAGAGCGACCAACCCGTCATACTTATCGTACAAACGCTCGCACGTGATTATAGCGTTGTAATACATTTTTCTTTGATTTTTTTAAACAAATAGGTATCTTGTGCACTCTATCTAGGTTACTTAACTAGGAAAGCAAAAAAAAAATTGGAAAATCAAATTCAGTACCATAACCTATTTGGCGCAGCCGTGAGGCGCACATTATTATAGTTAAAACATTATTTTCACTTTTTATTCTGTTATTTGTATTTTATGTTTTACTAACTGTGTCCAACTAAACGTTACCCATTCTTTCTTTAAAAAGCCTGCCAAAATCTGCTTTTTTGCACAAATTTTACCTGAACTTTGGCCGTTCATAATGTACTCACAAATATTAAACAGAAAAAAAAATCTTCATAGACACCTCGCACATGTAATGGACATTCTAAATAAAAATATGTATTTCATAAACTAGTAAGGCTTACTCAAAGCCACGTATTTCCTGACACAAGATTTATGAAATTTCCGCACACTATTTTTCGTTCAATATTATCGCGTTCTCACTTTCTTGTTAGTAGTTCTCACTTGCACTGGATGAAACAACAAGCTTTTCGACCATGCTCGCATTGACTATAAACGGACCGGGAATCTAAATTTTCGGAAGTTGGTGTCTTTGGATCTGTATTTTAGTTTTTTGTCACCGACTTCCGAAATTAAAGTTATTTTTCACTCTGTATTGTTTTTTGATTTTTTTTTTTGCAAAGAAAATTTGTTTATTTATATTTTTTTGTTGACACGAATTCGTATACCACTACTTGCTCTATAAACAACAGTGACAGTCAGTATTATTAAATCATCTAGATACACAAGTGCATCATATACGTACTGTCGAAGCTAACCCAAAAACTACCCAAGCAAAGTTAATAAAATTTATATGGGAGCATGGGGCATGAAAACGAGATTTTTTTAAATCGGTCCACTATTGACGAAAATATCGATGAGCATATTTATAAAATACATACGAACATTATAACCTCCTCCTTTTTTTAAGTCGGCTAAAAATTGTCCAGCCCTTTGGCCACCTGAAGAGTCAACCAATCGTTTGGCAAATATTGAATCTTGCGTAAGTGTAAGGCATATAAACTAATGACTGGTAATGTTTATTTCTTTGTTCTTTCTGTTTTCTTTCATTCTTTCGCTTCATAAACTAGTGAGAACGTTGTAGGCTTAATAGACTGTAGATTTGTTGACCATTTTTTTTTGTTAAGTACCTACAGGCCTACACTGTCCTCCCCATACCTATTAACACTGTAATTTAAAAACATTGTAAAAGCCAAGTACTTTTAATAAAGTAACCGTGGAGTTTCTTGCCGGCTCTTCTCCATAGGAAACAACCAATTGGAACCGTGCACCTAGCTTCTGACGTTTCATAAGTGTCCATGTAGGTTTATGTGAAATAAAATATTTTGATTTAATTTGAATGATTTCTATCCACAACACCACTTCCACAGAAAGTTACCTACTTCACCCAAAATTGAATTCTAAATCTATCAACCCAACTACTCCCAAGTTCTTGTAACAAGGAAGGAAGCAAGAGTATCTAAACAAAGGCTACTTTTTCTTGCATCGCGAAAAATAAGGATAAAAAATTTAACAAGACGACTACTGTACATCGCGTAAACTACGGAAAGTTTCGCGTGACAAACAAAACGGAACAAGTTTCCGACGAGGATATGGTTCAAGTTGTAAACCACAAGCGGCTCAAACGAAATTGATACCGAAAAAACTAAACCGGTGTAACCACCGGTACAATACAGGCAATAATAACTTATTGCCTGTATTGTAGCGTGGCCTACTCTATGCAGGTTCTCGTGTATGGTCTTGAGGTACCTACTCGTATTTCATAAAAGTCTGTAGTTAAGTATCGCTAAACTACCTACTCGGTTTTCTAATGAGAAACCCGAGTAACGAACTTACGGGGTATACAAAACCAGAATTTGTAAGTTTTAACATAGTGAGTAATTAAGGACAAACCGCAGGTACTGAAGGTACTTACATAAACTTTTACGTCTCGCTTCATCGCTGCCTAAACAGAACACCAAAACGCAAGAAACCAAAATCACGGTCATGCTCGATTCTCACTTTAGCCACCCAAATATTTCAAAGCAATTCTCGCCTTCACCCATGCCTTACACCACACCATCTTCAAGAAGGTAAATAAAATTACCTACAGACTTCACCGTCTGAAAGAGTCACGTTCCTCCATGGTAATGGATTACGTGACCCCGTCTCATAGCACAGAGTTCTATAGAGTCGAATAAACGGGAATTATAGAGCATGTCCCACTTTTAAAGTACCTATTGTTCGGAGGGATTAATAAAGCGTCTAATGAAAGGCGGATGGATTTCTTTGTTCTTGTTTTTTGGAGTGTCTTGTTCTGTGAGTATTTGATTACGTACGCGTGTGTAAAATTTAATTATTTTGCGGTATATTTTTATTGCGATGATTAATGAAGCAAAATTGTAACCTGGAATAGTTCCTGCTCTAATTAGGAATGTAATTCGGTAAAGCTCGTGGTTTTGTTCTCGTTAAATATGGGCTGAAACACAAAATAAAGGAAATAGAGGTACAAAAAATCTTATGGAGATTTTTCTATGAATACTTCCCGATACAATTATTTGTACCTCTTGATTTTAATGTCAACAACTGTTCCCACTGAAATCTTATTCCAAAACTAAAAGACTGACCTCTGAACAATAAATACGTCAGTTTTGCGGGCAGTAACAAAGGCGGGTACATTGATTTCTCCCAAACTGGGAAACTTTAGGGTACAAATGAGTGCAACCCCAACTCGTTATCAAAAGTTATGAGCACGCATTTATGCAGACAACTCGTTCATAAATTGTGGCAAACTTTTGTTTCAGATTGTATTTGAAATGACAGTTAGACAAGGGAAATTAGAAATTAAGGAAGAACATTATAGGATTAGATTTGATTTTTGGTGAGCTAAAGAAAATTAGACAAGAAATATTGTAAGGCGAAGAGTTTTCCATGAGATTTTAGCTTTTAGCTAGCAATATTACCTATTTTGCATAATTTTGCTGACAAACTCCTAGTATGGGCAAAGGCCTCCCTCCACTTCTTCCATCACTCGCGAGCTCACGCGTCCTCCTTAGAATACAAGAGTATTATTATATGTATATGAATATTTACATAACATCACGCCTCGTTTTATAGTACATACACCCACATTTCGCCAGTTATGTTTAAGTCCCATGTAGTAGGGGGCAAGCCACCATCAAATGATTACAAATTAGAGGATTATATCCAAGATTAGAATGCTTGGAAACATGCTAGTCCAGCTCCATAGGACAATCTGGAGTTTAGACGACAAAATCAAACCGATTGCATTGTATGTGTAATTTAATTATTAATTTATTGATTTTACATTCTGTGGTTACCTTAACTCACACATTGACTTACTAGTTTATTTATTTTTTAGGAAACCAGATAAGTACTTTTACAAAGTTTGTAAATATGTGAACACCATGTATCTATCACAGAATTTGTTTATCTGTCATTGCTTAATTTTTACATATTGTGGTATAGTTATTGTATTCTAGATGCATCGTCTTCACATATAATTATACTAGATGCACCCCGCGGTTTCACCCGCATAAGTTTTGACCCCGTAGGTATATCAGGATAATAAGTATCCTATGTGTTATTCCTGGTTATAAACTATCTGTGTGCCAAGTTTCATCCAAATCCGTTGAGTACTTTTTGCGTGAAAGAGTAACAAACATCCATCCATCCATTCTTAGAAACTTTCGTATTTATAATATTAGTAAGTATAAATATACGAGTAGATAATCAATGTATCTATACAAAATATTGTAAAACATTTTTAAAAGAGTATTTATCTGCCTAGCCTTTTCCCAACCATGTTGGGGTCGGCTTCCAGTCTTACATTTTTAAAAGAGTAACGGTGGAAATTCTTGGCCATTCTTCTCCATACGAAACTACCATAGGGCGCACAGTGGTGCAGGTAGTACGGGCATGCGGAAAATATTATTTTTAAATGAAAAGACGTTGCGTTTCTTCATAATACTTTATTAAAATGATATAATGGATGTACCAGTTTACAAAGAGAAAGATATAACACGTATTTTTTTTTTATTAACATGAAAATATTCATCAAATTTTTTCACATGAATTTCATATAATTAAATCAGCATTTTTAAATAAATAAATATTAATAAACTAAATATTAAATAGAGAAGACATGAGATGGGTGCTATCCACTAATAAAGCTTTGGCATCATCGTGAAGAGGATAGTATTTTTTATTCGGTACTGCACGTAAACTGTTGATAAGGGGATCTGAGGTAGCTAAGAGCATATTCATAACATCTTCATTACATGATAGACGAGAACATTTTCTTGAATGACCTAACCTATAATTGCGGTAATCTTTATTTCGCGCTTCTTGAGCTTCCTCAGATAACATCCCAATAGGTAAGGCAGCAACACTTATTATTTCTTTGCCATGCAACAAGATTTTATACACAGTATTTGGCATATTATACCAGCTGTACAGGCTTACGTATAGTTCAGCAGTCTCGTAACAATAACTACCAAACTTATCCGAATCAACTAATGCACTAGAATTAATTGTTTGCAATATTATACCAAACCGATGAATAAGTTCTTTATCGACTCTTGTGACTTCAGCTACAATGTCTGCATTATTGAAAAATCTTCTAGACGTATTTCCATCGTTAGATGTTCCCATTCCTTGCTTTACAAAATCCACTTTTAGACCTAAACGTTGAAACAGCTCACTTTGGATTCTTTTCTTCTCTTCATCTTTTTGTTGTTTGGTAGTTGCGTTCGTTCTCCAACTGGTAAATGACATATTGTACGCAATATGTAATATGCATTCCATAAATTGAATCCGTGCGTGAAGCGGGGATAAACCGACCTTGAGAGCCTCCGTATCCACAGTTTTATTTCGCACTTGGTCAAGGTTATTCATTTCTGATGGCTTTGACTTGCATATAAAACACACTGCACATGATGATGTGTCCGTAACTGTCTGCGCTATTTTGCCATCTATCATTGTGAACACAAGTTTATGGTAGACTTTGTAAGTCTTTTCCTTTAAACTAATAACAGTTTCATTTAAGTTTGCTATTTCAGACTCCATTCTAGCAATTTCATTTTTCGTAGATTCTGTAGTTTCTATTTGAAATTGGAATTGTACCGGGCGACAACACCTTGTAGAAGAAGGAGTTGCATTTGTCCAATACACAACAGATTTATTTTCCTTTTCATACAGACGCAGTGGAACTAATGATGTCAAAAACATATATGAATCTGACACATTTTCGTCGATAAATGACTGTTTGTACTCAGCATGACCTGATGATCCGTCACATCCCCACTTGTGTAAAAACGTTGAATTTACACTAATCTGTGTAAGGTCGTCTTCAGACATTACTTCAAATAATCTTCTGGTTGTGTGATCCAGTAATGACTGCAAACTTACACAAGCGTAGCTTTCCGTTACATCAATATCCGTGGGGTAGCATTGCCTTTTTACTTCAAGTACTTTATGATAATCGGGAAAAATATCACAACCAATACTTTTTGCTGCATTTCTCAGTACTTGATATTGATGTTTCGAAAGTGATGCATCAAGTAATAATGCCAACGCTTTTTCTGGAGTAAACTTGATAGTATCCGATGATTCTTCTTGTACGAGTACCTTAGAGGCAGCTTTCTTAATCATTTCTTCAGGAACGCTTTCACACAATCTTTTGACTTTATATCGCTTTGTTCGATCGCAACATTCATCAAATGATTTTTCTAGTCATCCTCTATGAGAGCGTTTTGATGGCCCTGGAACATTACTGTCACAATTCACCACATCAGTCTGCACCGAAGATGTCTCAACGGTAAAAATATTTTTCAGCCACTGTTCATTTTTTGCCATAAAAGCATTTTTATTTCTCGCTGCAGTTTGCCACTTTTTTGTAAATACGGGTAGAAAATTACGACTTAACTTTTCATAAACTTGATTCCAAACACTTTCTGTAAGCTGTGGATACATAAGTTTTAAATTTTCGAGGCATTTATGTGTCTCACGATTACTTGATATTATGATTTCCACTAAATCGGCATAGACTGTATAATTATTTATCCGTATTAATTTTAGGACTTGTTTCTACTAACATTCTAGTATGTGTGTACCAAATTGTAGACATTTTAAACAAGGTTGAAACAAAGGACTTTTTTCCGCCCTTGAACCAATGTGGGGCGTTCAAAAGCGCCCTTTATGTGCCTATTTGATATAAATAATTTGACTTGTGACTTTGAACGGGCACAAATCCAGACTCCAGACACAGAAACACCTCCTCGTGTGCCTGTTTGCTGCTGGTTCCCTGCGAATACGTTCGGGGGAAAGAGCAGTCGTCGGGCCGGTGCATCCTGGGCACGGCCAATAGTCTCTCCATATTTCGGAGAGGGTATTGACCGTGGCGAATTTCTGCGTGGCGGGGAGCTTCATGCTCGATCGTCCGTCGTCCACTCCCCTCTCTGCTTACAGAGGGCAGGTTGAGTGGGCGAAGAGTGGCGGTGATTGCTGTGCACTTACCCTGCCAGCAAGCAAGCAGCGGGAGAATGATTCTTCTACCTGCAACCGTTGAAATCGTAATCCGTAAAGAGACCACAGTCATGTTTTGTGGCTTGGAACGGGACGAGGATCTTGGCTTGGTCGCCCGGATCGCGAGGAAGATAACCTCTATAAAAATTCCTCTAATATCAAGTTTTGGTGCGCGGCGAGGATATGAATGGCTGAGGAGTAGTGTCATCTGCAACTTCGCAGTTGTAGGTGACGCATCAGTCGTTAGCGCACCCCCAGCCAGGGTACCAGTGGACCCCCTGGTTGGGTTATAAATGTACACTTGCCTAGGGACAGGGGGTGAACCTAGGTGTACTTTTTACATCCCCCACACTCGTGGGATCAAATATGGAACAAAAAAACAAAAAAACCAAAACTCAATTGGAGGGAGTAATGCGGGGTCGGAGTCCGACGCTGCATCTAGCGTAAAGAGCTCAGGTCGGAGCTCGGAGCGCAAACAGGTGGACGGGAAGAGCCGAGAGTTCAGGCGAACCTCGAAGCGCCCCAACTCGGGGTCGTCCTCCGACGAGGTTGTCGGTCGGAGGAAGAAAATACACTGCAGCCGGCGGGGTGGGGCCCGAGGAGGAAAAGGGGACGATAGAGGGCCCTCCACCAGGGTGATTGGCGAGCCGAGCCGAGCCTGCCCAGCCGAGAAGGCCCAGCGAGCCGAGAGGCTCGCAAAGGCAGTGCAGGGCTCAGAGGCTCCTGGTGGTGGGCCGTACGCCGCTGGCGGCCCCAATTCGGAGCGTGTGGCCGGGTTCGCAGAGGTGGTGCTAGCCCTGATCAAGGGGGTGGCCGTGAAGAGGCTCAAGTCCTCTAAGGACCAGGCCATATCCGCGGCCACGGCCTCTATTGTGGCGGCAGCGGAGGCCCTTCACCTAGGGCCTCCTTCAGACGGCATGTCGGAGATGCGGGCGGAGGTCGCCCGCTTGACAGCCGCCATGGAGCTTTCAAAAAAGAGAATGAGGAGCTCCGAGCGGACCTGGCTGGGCTCAGAAGAGCCGACTCCCAAGTGGAGCCGAAGGGGGGGCAGCAGCATGGGCAGGGGCGGCCCGTGCCTGCTGAAAACAGGGTGTTGACCCAGGTGCGGCAGGATATGGCTTCCTTGCGGAGTCGTTTCTCCGCTCTAGAGGCCATAGTCCTGCGCCCCCCGTTGGCGGCGAGCCAGCCGGCCTCGGGCCAGCGCAAAGCCCCGGCGTATTCTGCCACCACAGCTGCCACGGCCAAACCGGGGTTGTCGGGGCAGCCAAGGGGCGGGGCGAATGTGCGGGCCGCGAAGGCTCCAGCCCCAGAGGCGAGGACTCCGGCCCCGGCGGCGAGGGCCCCAGCCCTGGCGGCGAGGGCTCTGGTGGCGAGACGGCCGCCCCCGCCTCCTAAATCTCTTCGGGCCGATGCCGAATGGCAAGTAGCCGGGGAGAAGAGGAAGTCGGCTAAGGCAAAAAGGGCGGCCAAAAAGAGGGAGAGGCGGCAGCGGCGTAAGGAGCGAACCGCCGCGGCTAGGCTCCGCGCCCCGAATTCCGCAGCTGTAGTAATCACACTACAGCCGGATGCGGAAAAGAAGGGCGCGTCCTACAGGACTGTTATGGCGAAGGTGGGTGAGGTGGTGCGCCTCGAGGAGCTCGGCGCTGCCACTGGCCTAAAAATGAAGATAACGGCAACTGGGGCCCGAATGGTGGAGGTCCCCGGTGCGGCGAGTGGCCCGGCCGCTGACGCTCTGGTCGAAAGGCTTAGGGCGTCCCTAAATGCGGACGAGGTCCGAGTGTCCAGGCCCACCAAGTGCGCTAGCATGCGCATCATGGGCCTGGACGACTCCGTGACGGAGGACAAGGTAGTCGCCGCAGTAGTTAGGACTGGGGGGTGCTCTGCCGAGCAGGTGAGGGTGGGTGGGCACCATCCATCCTGACTCCGCGGGGCTGCAAACCGTTACGGTGAGCTGCCCCGTGTCGGCGGCCAAAAATATTGCCAGAGAGGGCCAAAGGTTATTGGTGGGCTGGGTGTCAGCACAGGTTAAACTGCTGGAGCCCAGACCTATGAGGTGCTTCCGTTGCCAGGTGGGCGACCACGTGCAAGACAATTGCACCTCGGAGGTGGACCGCAGCGGTCTCTGCTACCGCTGTGGTCAGCCCGGGCACAAGGCCGGCTCCTGCAACGCTACGCCGCACTGTGCCGTATGTGCGGCGGCTGGCAAGCCGGCCGACCACCGGATGGCGGGCAAGGCCTGCACCCCACCCGCCAAAGCAAAGGCCAGGGGTAAGCCCTCCGCCACCGCCGCCACCACCGTCACCACCGCAGCCACCGCCACTGCCGCCGCCGCCGCTGCCGCTTCCACCACCGCAGTCGTCGCCACCATAGCCGCCGCGGCAGGACCCCTGGTTCGGGAGGAGGCCAATGCCAACATGGAATGCCAATAATGGCCCCATTACGCCTCCTCCAGGCGAACATCTACCACTGCGCTGCCGCTCAGGATCTGTTGCTCCAGATCATGGCGCAGTGGTCGATTAACATCGCCGTGGTCGCTGAGCCGTACTTTGTCCCGCCCAGTGATGACTGGGTGGAGGACCTGAGCGGCTCAGTGACCCTAATTTTGTCGGCCGCCGCCGGTACCCCGTCCCTCGAGGCCGTCAAGAGAGGACGGGGCTGCGTAGCAGCACGGTTCGGGGAGATTGTCGTGGTAGGGGTCTACCTCTCTCCGAACCGAACTCTTGCCGAGTTCCACAACTCCCTTGCGGAGTTGAGAGACGTCGTCGTCGGGTTTGGTTCCCTCCCCGTGTTCGTCCTCGGGGACTTCAATGCCAAGAATTTGGCTTAGGGTTCCCGGTTAACGGACACACGGGGCAGGATGGTGGAGGTCTGGGCTCTGGAGACAGGCCTGGTCGTCCTAAACCCCACGTGTGTGCGGATGCGGGGTGAATCAGTGGTGGGCATCTCGTTCGCCAGCCCCGCTCTGTCGCCGCGTGTAGTTGACTGGCGTGTCATGGAGGGGGTGGAGACCTATTCCGATCACCGGTATATCCGGTTCGACGTCTCCGCCCAGACCTCGGACGCGCCAGTCCGACGGGCCCCGAGTGGTCCGCGGTGGGCGCTGAAGCAGCTGGACCAGTAGCTCCTCCTGGAAGCCTCGATCGTGCAGGCCTGGGTGTCACCACCAGACACGCCTGCCGACATCAACGACGAGGCGGAGTGGTTCCGGGAGGCCATGTCCGACATATGTGACGTGGCAATGCCCCGGGTCCAGCCTGGACGTGCCTCGCGCCAGGTGTACTGGTGGTCGCAGGAGCTGACGGCTCTGCGCACTTCGTGCGTGGCTGCGCGACGCCGGTACACCAGGCACCGCAGGCTCCGTATCAAACCTCCGGATACGGAAGCCATTCAGGCGGAGCTGTACGAGGGGTACAGAGCGGCGAAGACCGTCCTCCAAGCGGAGATCCTGCGGGCCAGGGGGTTGGCCCGCGAGGAGTCGCTGGGGACTCTAGACAGGGACCCGTGGGGACGGCCGCACAAAGTGGTGCGGGATAAACTCCGCCCATGGGCTCCCCCGCTGACGCAGAGTCTCCAGCCCCAGCTTGTGGAGGACGTGGTGAGCACTCTGTTCCCTTCCCGAGGGGAACACACCTCCCCGCCTATGGCTCCGCCTACTGCGGTGCCCGATGCGGACCACACCGCCAACGACGACGACCACGACGATGCTCTGGAGGTGACCGAAGTAGAAATGAGAGCGGCGGTACGCAGGCTTAAGGCGCTGACAAGACCCAATTGACCAAAATAGGCTTCGCTTAAGAAAAAAAATTGCCAAATCTGTATAGTTTGTGGTAGCGGAAAAAATATATGTTAATTTTGAACATATTTCCTAGAACTTGGTTGTAACGAAAACACGTTTTGAAAACAAAATCTCGATACAAACTAACGTTACACTAACCTCTTACTTTGAGTTCTAATCCAAAATATCTGTATCAAATATCAACATACGTTACGTATTTAATTAATAACAAGAACGTCTTATTTAAATGCAGAACTTGGTTGTTTTTTATTTTCGATTACTCGACTCAGTTTTGAGTAAATAGATAATTACTTCTTATTTTGCAATAAATTACAAGCGTTGTGTCATCGCGCTTCTCTTTCTTTTCTATGCAATCTGACAGTGACCGCGTCTTAGGTGTTGTCAGCGTCTTAATGCCAAAAATACCGCCCAGGACCCGACGGCTTACCTGGGAAGGCCTGGGTCCTGGCCTTGGAGGCTCTCGGGCCTCGACTTAGGGGGCTCCTAAGCGCATGCATGGAGAGGGGCCAGTTCCCACTTCGCTGGAAGACGGGGAAACTGATCCTCATAAAGAAGGCAGGGTGCCCTGCGGACTCTCCGTCCGCTTGTCGGCCCATCGTGCTGCTCGACGAGGTGGGCAAGCTCTTTGAAAGAGTCATTGCAGACCGCCTCGTCGGCCAGCTGGTGCAGGTGGGGCCGGATTTGGCGGAGAGCCAGTTTGGTTTCCGCAGAGGGCGCTCTACGGTGGACGCCATCATGCGTGTGCGAGCCCTGACGACGGGGAATGCTGTTGCCCAGGGTGGGGTCGTCTTAACGGTGTCTCTAGACATCGCCAATGCCTCAATACCCTGCCCTGGAGTTGCATCAGGGAGGCACTCCGGTATCACCGGATGCCGACCTACCTCAGTCGTGTGGTCGAGGCCTATTTGACGAACAGGGCCGTCATCTACCCCGGTCACCAGGGAGTGTGGAATCGGCAAGAGATGTCGTGCGGTGTCCCACAGGGATCGGTCCTGGGGCCGCATCTGTGGGACATCGGATACGACTGGGTGCTGCGCGCCGACCTCCCTAGCGGCGTCAGCGTAGTGTGCTACGCCGACGACACGTTGGTCCTGGCGCAGGGGAGGTCGCACCAGGCGGCGGCCGAATTAGCGGCACGTGGGGTTGCGACAATCGTCGAAAGGATCCGGCAATTGGGACTCGAGGTGGCCCTGCATAAGTCCGAGGCCATGTGTTTTCATGGTCCTCGGAACGCGCCACCGTTGGGGTCCCAAATAACGGTAGGAGGGGTTTCATCGGCGTCGAGTCGACGATGAAGTACCTGGGACTCGTCCTCGACAGCCGGTGGAACTTCGTGGAGCATTTCCGACGTTTGGCTCCCAAACTGGAGCGGGCGAGCACTGCATTGAAGTGGCTCCTGCCCAATCTAGGGGGCCCAAATGCCTCCTGCCGGAGGCTCTACGCGGGGGTCGTGCGGTCCATGGCCCTCTACGGGGCTCCTGTATGGGCGCGCTCTCTGGCGCTGCGGCCAGCCCGCTGGTTGAGCGCGGCCCAAAGGGTCATGGCCATCCGGATGGTCCGGGGATATCGCACGGTCTCCTGTGAGGCAGCGAACCTCCTTGCCGGATTGCCGCCATGGGATCTGGAGGCAAAAGTCCTCGCGCACGTATGGGAGTGGCGCGAGGAGGCGAAACGCCGGGGCGTTAGTCCGCTGCCGCGAGAAATCGCGGCACAGCGGACGGAGCTCCGGCGGGATCTCATGGCGTCATGGAAAGTACGGTTGTCGCAACCCAGTGCTGGGCACGCCACGATTCCGGAGGACCCTCTTTCAGGAGTGGCTGGAGAGGCGCCACGGCGTCCTCACCTTCCGCCTGACGCAGGTCCTCACCGGACACGGCAGCTTCGGGAGGTTCCTGTGTCGGATAAGGCGGGAGGAAACGTCCGGGTGTCACCACTGTGTGGATCGCCCGGAGGACACGGTGGATAATACGGTGGAGGTCTGCCCGGCTTGGGCAGAGCACCGCCGTGTCCTCATGGAGGCGATCGGCGGCAGAGACCTCTCGCGTCCGGCCCTGGTTCAGGCCATGGTACGGAGCGAGAGGGCATGGGCAGCCGTCACCTCCTTCTGCGATGCAGTAATGCTCGCGAAGGGGGAGGCGGGACGGTTGAGGAAAAGGCAAGTTTCGCGCCCTCTCGCCCCTAGCCGCCGCAGGAGACGCCCAGGGCGTCGGGAAACCCGGGCGGATTTCCGGCCACCGTAGGCGCGGGCTTGCGGACGGTGAGCAATGGGTAGCTCACCGTCCGGTAAGGACCAGGCCCAAGTCGACGGCGCGTTGTATTCCACGCGCGCCTCAAAGAGATGTCATCAGCACATATAGTAGGGGTTCACTAGGGCCGATGCCCGCCGGGGTCGCGGGAAGGTACTTATGGGTCACCGAGGCCCCCGCAACACAGGCAACAGGAAGGAATACGGGTGGGTTTTAGTCAGTAAGAGTCTGACACACCCTCCCGCTCCGCCCAGAGCGGGAGAAGTTATTTGATGATTTCCCACGCTCAAAAAAAAAAAAAAAAAGACACACCAACTCCTGGCTGCTACTGAGAAATTCCACATAAATGAATAGTTATGAAATACATACATTGCAGTTGATTTTTAATTGGCAAAGTAGTGAAAGCAGCCGTGTGTGGCTCAAACAAATAATTGATGATTCTGTATTTACAGATAAAAAAAAACATCTTATTTTATTTGATCAGCCGCGAACTCAGTGCAGAAATATTTCCAAAGCGTTAATTAGCGTTACAGTCACTGGCCAAAAATAAATCACGGGTATGCGCAGTGTCAGTCGAATTCCTTGACGCTGCATTGTATTATGTCTTGCCTTGCTGTGGGGTTTGTTTTGCCTGGATACGGTCGATGCAGCAATGTATCAAAAGGGCCATTTAATTCGAAGACTGTTCTGTGTTCATGTCTTCACTAAAGGTAATCAAACTGTCACATCGTTAATACTTACAACTCAACAATGCAGCAATAATAACAGTGTGTGAGGCTGTTCACATGCAGTTTGCAATACAGTCAAAATATATGCAAATACCTTACATTTCACAGTTAAATGTGGGAAAATACACAAATTAGTATAATGTTCATTTAATATACGCACATACATTTTATCAAAATATAAAATACATTTCAAATCATAGTGAGCACATTTAATAATGTTCCTTTAATTTACATACTTGGCTTAGCCACAATCAAACTAATTTAGAAAATACATAAAAATAAAAATTTAAAAAAATATAAACACGACTGCCCTGCCAAAAAACGAACTAAAAAGTAAAACCAAGTTGTATTAGCTAATCTGCGTATATAAAGCGAAAGGTCACTCATTTACTCGCTGACTAAACAGATATGTAAATAAAATTATAATTGCTGTCGGGGGACCGTTCTGTGGAACACTTTTTAATTTAAGAGGTCCCCCGACCGCAATGATATTATTATTATTTTTTACTTTTTAGAGCTTTCTGGTTGTGTGGGGGGGTTTTCAATTTAATTATTAAAGCTTGATTGACGTGCGGCTGGCCGTCACTGGGCGGACGTGATGTCATGCAGCTTTGTCCAAGTTGTCGCTGTCGATAACATAAACCACTTTCATAGAGTTGATATATAGCTTATACGAAAATTAAAAAAAAAAACAGTTGCACAGTTTTTTCGAGATTATTTATGTGTGCTTTGTGCAACTAAACTGCTGTTGCATAATAAGATCATGTTTGGGACCATAAAACTTGGAAAATACAGTCTTCTAAAAAAACCTTCCAAATTTTTGCGTGGTTTTAATTTAAATACAGATGCTTTCCTAATGAAAACTGCATCACTCGACATCTAAAGAACTTAACATTCTATAAATAACCCACATTTTACATAGTAAAGTAGGTACGAAACGAAAATTCATAAATTACCGGCGTTACGGACTTTATCTGCTCCATGAATCATGAAAACTGTTTCGTCAAATGAATAATGTTAGTAAATTGCGGGAACGGATTTAGTTGATCCGGTCCATGGCCCAATTAATTTCAGTAAAATACTGAAGTATTTTAATTAAGTTCCAAGCTGACCAGAAATAAATGTGGGTATTTTAGTTGTCAGTGTCAGTCGAATGCCGTAACGGCTCATTTTGGATGCGTCGTGCCAAGACCGATTGTTTTTGTTTTCGTAAAGCGAGCTTTTAGTCCATAGCAATAATTTACGGTGCACTTTTGCTATTCAGCTTGGATGAAGCAACCAAATTGAATCGTGTAGGTATAAAACGGAATCATTCGATATAATTACTGTTTATTTTTTTCATCTGTCAATCCAAGTAAAATAAAATTGTTGAAACGAGCATTAAAACGGTTACCGCTAGAATACCAATTTTATTATAAAATCAAAAAGAAAAGTCATTTATTCAAACTAGGCTGAGAATCAGCACTTTTCGAACGTCAAAATTACATAAGATAACCCCAAAAAACGCCCGCCCTTCACCACTTCCTAGTGCTTTAGCTGGGACAGATGAAATAGACAGATGTCTATTTAGTTAGAAAAACTTGATTCTATACAAATCGTATGCAAAATAATTAACATTACGAAACACAAAGCATTCATTTAAATTACTTGCCATATGTTAGCTAGCACACGCCAATATACTAACAAAACAGTGAAAACTGTATTCAAACAGAAACAAAAATGACGACATAAAAACGTAAACAGAACTTAATACCTTAATAAAAGCATCCAGTCATAAATGGCATGTCCGTTTACATAAAGCTGTAACTCGAACTCACAAATGCTAAACTATCACCATTGAAGTAAAATAAATAAACAATTACTAATAACAATTAAAACCATGGTCAGCAAGACGACCAGTCACCACAAGCAGCACCCGTTCACGAACATAACGCAGAGTATAAACGAAACGATATCCAAATAAAAATATGTCCAAGTGAACCGAAAACTCCTTGTCAGTACGAATATTTCTGTATTTATATTCTTGCACACATACAAACTTGGTAAGCAAAATTTAAGAAACTATTTAATTATGTACTCAATATAACATCAGTATAGACTTCTTGAAGACAATGGCGCCGATTCCCTTGTTCACAAACTAAACTAAGTTTAAGATCAGTGCATCTTTTCTTTCTATTTCATTAAGAAAAGGACAGAAGATACATTTTAGTTAAGTCCTGTTAAATTAATCAGCGCCTGTCATTACTCCATACAAGTTTAGACGTGATTAAAAACTCGCCTACTAAAATTACGTCAATTTACGTCAAGCACCGATTAATTTGACAGGACTAAACTAAAATTTATCTTCTGTCCTTTTCTTAATGAAATAGAAAGAAAAAGATGCACTGAACTTAAATTTAGTTTAGTTTATGAACAAGGGAATCGGCACCAATATTTAGATTCCGAGGGTCTAAGACTGAAAAACTACGCAGCACAACAAATATATCATGTTTACCATTCGGTTGTGTTAACAATACCAGTACTTTTACGGTAACTGTCAAATTAGATACTTTTAAACTTCATGACTAAAAAAATAATTTGTAGCAAATCACATTCGTATTTAAAATCACTGCAATGCAAGTCTTATTAATATTTGGAAATCATGACACAAGGAATGCCAAATCAGGTTTTTGTTGGAATGAAATCTATTGTTTGAATGAGTATCTACTGCTTAAAATTCACTGTAGGGCAAAGACGTTTTCTCATTTTCAGATTTCTAGTTGTCTAAATTGGGGCTAGACATTGTTTGTTGTTGTTGAGATGATTTTTTTTTTCCAAATAAATGTTCATGATTAATAAAACTGATTTGTCGCTAACTCACCTCTCTGTAACTCCATCCTATCTGTGGTTTAACGATTGCTTGCAATTTACTCATGTTTATACTTCTTATTTCGACCTCTTGATAAATGATACGTCGTGGAATGTCGGCTAATTCCCCAGTTCGGGTTCGCCTTTACACAATTGTTTTATTCATTTTAAGGAAAACATTGTACTTTTGTGTGTAAAGTCATTGTTGTTACGTGTTTTAAAGAGATTGGTAATCCTAACTTATACCTATTATAATTGCGAAAGTGAGTTTGTTTGTTTGCTTGCTTCGCTTTCATGCTAAACGGTTGAACGGATTTGGATGAAATATGCACATGGGTACCATGACCTGGATTAGTACATAGGCAAGTTTTATCCACGCGGGGTGCAGCTAGTATTATTATAATTGTAGTCTTCAGTGCCTAACAATTGTTTGACAGTGGTATTACGTTCCTCCTTTTTTTCGGTATTCCCTCTCTCAGAGAGGAGGCCTGTGTCCCAGCAGTGGGAACATTATAAGGCTGTTTATGGTTCATACCTATAGGTATGTACTTAGATTTACAAATTACAGGTAGATATGTAAGATTCTAGAAACATGCATTTTATTACTTACTAATATCACTTCCAAAAATGTTTTCTAACTATTTTAATAATATATATTATATGCTAAAATACGACCGTAACTGTTGTTCTTTACGTACTATTTACTGTCATTTTGTTCAAAATTAACATCTACTAATAAGATATTAATAAGATTAATATTATAAAAATCGCTCTTAATAATTAATTCCATGAACAAATTTAATTAATTAAAGGTTCATTGTTTGAAGATACTCGTAAAAATTCCTATCAAGAATTTCGTACCTAGATTATTTTGTCTGGAACAATGTAACACAATTCAAAAAGGATGTAGTAACAAGAACAATTATTAGAAATTATTTTGTAACCAAATTAATTTGCTATTGTTTTAAAACAGCAATTAACATATCAAAAAGTTACTTTATTTAGGTTTTATGTGAACACTCGAATGTTGGAAAACGTTACATGCGACAAAGGTTTTTTGAATTTTAGCAGACTTTTTTCGGGAGATTTGAATTGTCAAAACTGTAATTTGGGGCAGACATTCATAACCTCCCTCGGTAGCCTATGATAGCTACAACTATGGTGGCTAACAACTTTTATACGATATTTTTATCGATTAATGCTAATCTTTTATTTGCGGTCTACAATGAAATTGAAACTGGGATTTGAGTAACAAAATAAGTCAAAAATCAAATCAAATCAAATCATTTATTTGCTTGAATATGGGTACATGAGGTGATACATACAACAAAAATTCTTTAAACCATATCCTACCTAAACAGGTGTGCAAATATCTATTATAATAAAAACATATCTAAAATCATTCATTTAACTATTAAAAATATTAAAATTTGATTATTTATAAAATGTATTAATTATGTGATTCTATTATCATTACCTAAATTAAAAAAAAATCATTTATCATTTAAATAATCATTTACATTTTAGTTTTCCAAATACTCCGGAATTGAAAGAAAGGTGGATTAATAAAGTTCACAGGGATAATTGGTTTCCAAAAAATATACCGTTATTTGTTCAAGGCATTGGCTACCTTAGGCTGATGCAGAGATAACATGTAAAATGAACCAAATAATTTCTGTACTTTGAACAGACCTGAGTTCAGTGACAATAATGACGTCTAAACGTGATTTTTAAATCCTAATTGCACAATATATTATTTTAATTTCATTTTTGTTCTTTCCAAAAGGGATTAACATTACTATTATTTTTATTAGACATACTTTCAGTCGATTAAATTAGCTATGATTGATTTAATCGAATAAAGTTTAATTTGAAGTATTACGTCGGTGTTTTATTTGCACCCAGTTATTACCCTATCAGTATAGTTAAAAAAAATAGAATTAATAGACGTCAATTTTATCGATATCGATATTATTGTTTCAAAACTGACTTGTGCATCACTATGTTTGGAACATTCGTCCTGACATTTTCTTTGTGACGTTGCATCAACCAATCACAACCGCTGTATTTTCTTCGTCCCCCAGCCCACAGTGCTACAGCGCGTCGTATTCCACGCGCGCCTCAAAGAGATGTCGTCAGCACAAAAGTAGGGGTCCACTAGGGCCGATGCCTGCCGGGGTCGCGGGAAGGTACTTATGGGTCACCGAGGCTCCCGCAACACAGGCAACAGGAAGGAATAAGGGTGGGTTTTAGTCAGTAAGAGTCTGACACACCCTCTTGCTCCGCCCAGAGCGGGAGAAGTTATTTGATGATTTCCCACCCTCAAAAAAAAAAAAAAGCCCACAGTGCTGAGTCGTGTGCCTAGACGAAATCGGTCTATCAGCTCTCAACGGCAGCTTCGGGAGGTTCCTGTGTCAGATAAGGCCCGGGTGTCACCACTATGTGGATCGCCTGGAGGACACGGTGGAGGATATGGTGGGGGTCTGCCCGGCTTGGGCAGAGCATCGCCGTGTCCTCGTAGAGGCAAGGCGATCGGCGGCAGATATCTCTCGCGTCCGGCCCTGGTTCAGGCCATGGTACGGAGCGAGAGGGCATGGACAGCTGTCACCTCCTTCTGCGAAGCAGTAATGCTTGCAAAGGAGGAGGCGGGACGGTTGAGGGAAAGGGAAATTTCGCGCCCTCTCGCCCCTAGCCGCCGCAGGAGACGCCCTGGGTGTCGGGAATCCCGGGTGGATTTCCGGCCACCGTAGGCGCGGGCTTGCGGACGGTGAGCAATGGGTAGCTTACCGTCCGGTAAAGACCAGACCCGGGTCAACGTCGTGTTATATTCCACGCGCGCCTCAAAGAGATGTTGTCAGCACAAGTGTAGGGGTCCACTAGGGCCGATGCCTGCCGGGGTCGAGGGAAGGTACTGAAGGGTTACCGAGGCCCCTGGCAACACAGGCAACGGAAGGAATACAGGTAGGTTTTAGTCAGTAAGAGTCTGACACACCCTCCCGCTCCGCCCAGAGCGGGAGAAGTTATTTGATGATTTCCCACCCAAAAAAAAGAGCGTGAACGCCGTATCTTGGCATTTCATACAAATTTTCAAGTCCTTATTTTTTTATATGATTGAATCGATTTTAATTAAACTTCATAACCATAAGCAAAAAAAATAGGTTTAAAAAGTTAGTAGGAAACCTCCGCCCAGAGCGGGAGACATTAAAAAGCTAATGTACAAAAAAGTAACGGCAAAATCTAAAGTAACGGGAAAGATACCTCTCTATTCGTAATCACTGCAATAAGGTGTGTAGGGATGCTAATCACCACCACATTCATACTTCAGTCCAAGATGGGGACGCATCCAAAGTTTGGAAATTTCTTAGATCATTGGGGGTCGGTAAAACCCGACAAGAGACAATCACAAAAGATATAGATATTAATGCAATGAACAGTCATTTTACTGCTTCGTCCAATTTTGATAGGACAATAAAATTGAATACACTGAATTATCTTTCTTCACTTCCGACTCCCAGTTATTCTCCTTTTGTTTTTGGTCAGTTCTCCGCATGTGATGTTAAGAAGAGCATACTATCGATTACTTCCAATGCAGTAGGAAGTGACTGTATCAGCCGTAATATGTTAGTCCCTGTGCTGGACGTTATCCTTCCCGTCATTTGTCACATCCTCAATTTTTATGCATCAAGTGGTGTCTTTCCATGCTCATGGAAATATGCTCAAATAATTCCTTTACCTAAAAAGTCGAATCCCACATCCTTTTCTGAATACCGTCCAATATCCGTTTTACCATTCCTATCCAAAGTCCTTGAACGTTTAATTCACAACCAAATAAGCACTTTCCTCTCTAAAAATAATCTCCTCAACCCCTTCCAGTCTGGCTTCCGTCCTGGTCATAGCACAACTACAGCGCTTCTGAACATTACGGATGATATAAGGTCTGCCATGGAAAGCGGTAATCTAACGGTCTTAGCTTTGCTAGATTTCAGTAATGCTTTTAATACTGTTGATTTTGATGTTTTGCTTGGCATCCTATGCTCCCTTAACATATCTCCATCGGTAATTGACTGGTTTCGTACTTACTTGTTCGGTCGCCGGCAACGTATTTGCATTGGAGAGACCTTGTCTTCCTGGAGTAATACTTCTGCCAGTGTACCTCAGGGTGGCGTTCTATCCCCTTTACTTTTCGCAATTTTTATTAACTCTATCTCTGACGAACTCATTTCTTTCTACCATCTTTATGCAGATGATTTACAAATTTACTCGCGAGCTCCTTTGGGAAATCTGTCCGAGGCTATCTTTACGATTAATCGTGACTTGGCCCGTATATGCGAATGGAGCAAGAGATATGGACTTATGGTCAACCCCATAAAGACGCAGGTTGTGGTGGTGGGCAGTTCTAGGATGATCTCAAGGATCGACTGGACGACTCTTCCCCAAGTTTCTTTTGACAACTCAGTTGTTCCCTTCAGTGAGAAAGTTAAAAACTTAGGAATATTGATTGATAAGTACTTCTCTTGGACTGCCCAGCTACAGGAAGTTAGCCGCAAGCTATATGCATCCGCTGCAGCTTTGAAGAGATTGCGTAATTTTTTACCGACTGCCACCAAGATTGCGCTT
The DNA here is from genome assembly GCA_905333075.3 of Atethmia centrago. NCBI lineage: Eukaryota > Metazoa > Arthropoda > Insecta > Lepidoptera > Noctuidae > Atethmia > Atethmia centrago. The sequence continues at coordinate 29,799,463 of HG995374.1, forward strand.
GCACAAACGCTTCTTCTACCCATCCTTGACTATGCTGATACCAGCTATCTTGACCTTACCCAAGACCAACTTGATAAACTTGAGCGGCTTCAAAATTTTTGTATAAGGTTCATATTCGGTTTGCGTAAATTTGACCATGTTTCCGAATTTCGTGTGAAGCTCAAGTGGCTACCAATTCGCCTTCGCCGGAATGCTCATATTCTTTCCCTTTTGTATAATGTCCTCTTTTCCCCTTCCACCCCTCTCTATCTCAAGGAACGTTTCCAGTTTCTTGGCGACTCCCACACGAAATTTTTAAGGTCATCAGATAACTTGAAGCTTAAAATGCCTATGCATTCCACAACGTTCGTCGACAAATCCTTTACTGTCCAGGCCACTCGTTTGTGGAATGCTTTGCCAGTTCAAATAATACGCGCGCAATCGTTACTCGCATTTAAAAGACTCGTAAAGGAACATTACTTGTCGCTGTGAGCTTGTTCTCGTAACTGTAATTATCTATAGTCTTCATTTATTTTCGTTGCTTATACATTTAATATGTATGTATTTATGTATATATTATTTAAAATTGATACACATATATATATATATATATAAATGTGTATCAATTTTAGTATATTGTATTTGTTTATTTTTTACGACATCCCCACTTTATGTCCAGGCAAATCACTGTCCATCCTATGGTTGCCTGGAAGAGATCGCATAAAGCGATAAGGCCGCCCATTGTATATTTTGTAGTGTTTGATTTATTTTTTGTCATGTATTTTTTGTGGTGTACAATAAAGTATATATAAATAAATAAATAAAATAAATAAACAGCTGAAGCTCAGTCTAAATAAGATATGAACAACGAATATTCTGACGACACAATTCCCTGAAGACGCCTCAATCATCCTAAAACAAGCGTAAATCCATTCCATCTTAACCTTAAAAGGATAAAAATAAAAGACACCAAAAGAATCTTTTACTTTCAGAATATTAATGACATTCGTTATAAGAATAATTACGTAAAGGGAGGACAAACCCTGAAAATTGTGTAACGACAAAAAAAGTCAGACGAGCCTCTTCCGTAGAAAATTAGAGATGGATAAAAAGCAATCCTTCTTTTTCAAAATGAAACGTCAAGTTTTGCTAACGACCCGTGAAGCCGCTGAAATTTGCAAACAACAATTTAAAACGTAATTGCTTGAGTTACAGGCGTTAGCGGGCAAAAAGTTTTTGCAAGTGCTGTATTTGTTAACTGTTTCAATTTTAGAAGAGATTTTTCTGGGTTCGACTGTTTAGGGTATAGAATTTTTTTTACGTTGATACCCAAATAAAGTTTCTAACACGAATTGAAGCAATATGATATGACTGTGTTCTATTACTATGACCCTCAATTTGAGATAAAATATGAATAGATCGGTTATTTTATCACATACAAAACTAAACATACATAAACGTACATAATAAACTAGTGGACGTGGACGTTATCTTGTATTCCCATATTTGTCCTACAAAAAATTACGTAGACCGAAACTTATCCACTTACATTTTATGACTTGCACAGAAGTTAAGTCGCAAACTACAATATTTTTGTTTCCTTTACGAAAAAATATTTGCGCCGATCTCGTTTAACGTGATTAATAATTTAACAAATTGGAAGTGTCACAAATATTTTAAGAAATGGAAACTGTAGGGGTTTCTGTTTTCTTTTATTGTGAAATCTTCGTCTATCGCGTCGACATAAGCTACAGAATAGGGCTCGTCAATATAAACCAATCTAATATGGCGTCTTATTTTATTAAAACTTTGTGTTACATTAAGTCAGCTCAAGGTCATAGTGTTATCACAGATGTGCGGACAATTACCTAGCCATGGTAAAAACAATAATTATAGTCTTTTTTTTTTGGGTAGGAAATTATCAAATCACTTCAGACTCTTACTGACTAAAACCCACCCGTGTTCCTTCCGTTGCCTGTGTTGCCAGGGACCTCAATATCCCTTTCGGAGTTTCCTACGACCCGGGCAGGAATTATACAGTCTGCAAGTTTATGGCTGATCGAGGTTCTTTTAATAAGCACTATTGTTTAGACTGAAAAATGATCAAGACTTTGTTCCACTGCAAGGCCAAGACATCTTCTCATGCAGCGAAGGCACGAGTATTGATCACCACGCCGTAACTATATTAACTGTAACTCCAGGTTTCCTCACGATGTTTTAATGTCACCATAATAAATGTTAGCGCCGTCAATAGTAAGTATCCTGAAGAAAAATGGATTTGTCTTCATAATCAGAATCAAATAACATAAGATTCCGTGTCGCTCCGACAACAAAGCTACACCGTCTAAAACATCCACCTTCACGTTATTAAGGAAATTCATCGATTATATGTATTATCCAAACTGCCACAAGTTACTAAGGATACCCGCTCCGGGTGTTATTATAAGAGAGGCTCCGCAGTCAGCTAGCGATGGCGATATTTCGCCAGCAGTATCGATTGTGCCTTCGCATAATACATCAAAAGAAAATAGTCAATACAAATGTCAATCATGGACGAAATAACAAAAGATCATATTTCACGTTGCTACGTGAAATAGGTCCAAGCATAGCTACCATCTAAAAACTCCACCTCCACCGTAACATCGATTCATTTCCGCAGCAGCTTACACGTTTATTAGTTTCAAACTGCCGCAAGTCACTATCGATACCAGCTCCGGGTATTATTTTAAGAGAGGCTCCGCAGTTTACAAGTGCAGTTACAGTAAAAGTTGGGAGGAAACGGGCGCGGGGAGATTTGTGCGTCCACCAGTTAAATGTTTCGGTACCAAAACTGTACCGCTTTCGGGTATTGTGGGGGCGTTGTTTCGGTAAATTGCAGGTTATTTTTCGGTTAAAACAAGGGAAGTGGGGAGAATTGTGTTGGTGTAGTTGTTGGAGAATCTCGGCTGGCCAGTGTAGGTTTTGTGCAGCTTGAGCATTGTAACAGGACAGATTCTATACAATGAAAACAATGTTTTAAAATTACTTCGTTCGTTAAGATATATTCTGCTAAACGCAGGCCTCCAAATAGCTATCAGCTTTAGGGCATATGACTGATCGAAAATGATTGAGTATGTACCTACTGCAAGATTTCAGTTTTAGTACAATTAGGTATGGGGTAAACTTTGGTGACGTAGGTATAGAAAATGATGTCCATAATGATAGCACCCTTTTCGTCAGTACTCACTACTACTACGAGTAAATACTCACTTACCTAAAGTCTACTCAAATCCTTGTTTCTAATTAATGTTATTTCTACATATACGCTGCATGCTAAGGGGCTTGTGGCTGAGTAATAACAACCGCACGGGTCGATCGATGAGGTTAAGCTACGCTGGCCGCGGTTGGTCCATGGATGATTTAGATTAACAAAAACAAGCAAATCATTTGTTATCAACAGTATCCGCTTTTATAACAAGTTGCCAAAGTCAGTTACAGAACTTAGCGATGGAAAGTTCAAAACCCACATCAAACGTGCCCTTATCAAAAACGCATATTATAAGAATATAGACTACGTTGAAGACAAGGAAGTTTGGCAATAATTCTTTCTGCACATGTGGCTTTCCTGGTACATCAGAAACGGCATAACTATGTAAATGTCTATTAACTGCTCCTAAATTAAGATGTTTATTATTATTATTTTTTAGACATACTTTTTTGACCTTATATTTTCATTATGTGACATCATATACCTACAATTTGAATTTTAGGCTTGTTGTAATGGCAAACATGTCATTTGGTTTAAATAGGTTTTTATTTTTATTATTTTAATAATATTTTACATGGATTCTTGTGTGCGTTGTGAATGTGAGAACGTTGTAGGCTTAATAGACTAGATCTTTTGTAGACCTTTTTCTTTTCTTTTTTTTTGTTAAATACTTCTCGACAGGCCTACACTGTCCTCCCATGCCTATTAATACTGTAATTTGAAAACATTGTAAAAGCCAATTATTTTTTTCTTTCTTTCAATTATAAAAGTTTCTTGCCGGCTCTTCTCCATAGGAAACGACCAATTGGAACCGTGCACCTAGCTTCTGATGTTTCATAAGTGCCCATGTAGGTTTATGTGAAATAAAAATATTTTGATTTGATTTGATTTGATTTGATGGGTGACCATCTTTACATACCGAGACCCCTCCGTGCCTCGGAAAGTAGGTTAAGCCGTTGGTCCCGGCTGTCATTTGTAGATCCTTGACAATCGTTACGGATACGGTCACAAGCCCGAAAGTCTGACAACCAGTCTTACCAAAGGGTATCGTGTTACCCAGAAACTGGGTTGTGGAGGTCAGATAGGCAGTTGCTCCGTGTAAAATACTGGTATTCAGCTGTATCCGGTAAGACTTGAAGCCGACCCCAACATAGTTGGGAAAAGGCTAGGCAGATGATGACGCTGCATGCTAGTGTAAATTGATTTCAGAAAGACAAGTAGTACTTACTATTGAAACATTGATATTAAAGTTGTTTTTCCAAAAACTCATATTTGTTTACTTGTTAGGAAACTAAAACGCGACCGTAGTGTAACCTACTTTCTAGGCGCAGTGAGCAAGCGTGCCGATAACGACTCCTTCTTTGTATTGCAAAGTCTTTTCTCCGCAGCAAACAATTACCGGCTGATTTAAAAATTGTATTATAATACCCAATTTCTTTCTCTTCCAGTGTTCAAATCCCAGACTTCGCTGTCGACTGACTCCGGACTGTGCACAGAGCGAGGTCTGCGGCGGACTCACATCGAATTAATTAAGCCTCCAGGGAAACGCATCGGACTTAAACTGGCAGGTACGTGCCTTTGTTGGTCTTAAGCATTGATTATAGTGATATTTTAGAGATAGGATGTAACAATATACTTATACTAGTTATGTATCTATCTACCTTTTCCATAAGTTACGCAAAAGTGTATAATATAAATGTTAATATATTATTTAAATGTACCAAAACGAATGTGACGTCCATATTCATGCAAAACTGCTGAGGTAGCATCAGATGTGTCCGAATTTTCGCGACGAAATTCATTTTAAAAATGTAAATATCTGGTACGTAACACCATAGAATTAAAAAAACCGGCCACGTGCATGTCGGACCACGTAAAAAAAAGGGAATCTATGGAAGATGGGATAAATTTATCCTCTATTTAAGAATTAACTTAACATTGTAGTTTAAAAGCATGTTCCCCCATACGTTCCGACTGCAAATTTAAGTTTTTACGCACAATATTGAGAGATTTTACTATGTTTTGAGACATAGACTTCTTACAGGTTTTCTGTATTTTTTTTTAATTTTAGTCTACCCAGTATCAGAGATAAGGGGATAGATGTCAAAATTTCATCTATTTTCTTTAATAACTTTAAAAATATATACTTTAAAATGATAAAAAAAAACTTATTATTTTACAATTATAAAAACCTCATACCGAGTCCTTTCATTTCATATGTCACACGGTATAGTTTGCCAATCTTTTTTTATTTTTCCCCCAAAAGTGTGCCCCGTATTCAAAATTCATTTATTTACGTTATACTTCGAGTTTGAGTCAAATAAATTCATATGTGTACCAAATTTCAAGTTAATCGGTCCGGTAGATTCGGAGCAAATCGGCTGTGACAGACGGGCCGACAGATAGACAGACACGACAGAGAGACACACGAGTGATCCTAAAAGGGTTCAGTTTTTCTCTTTTGAGGTACTGAACTGTAAAAACAACTGAGATATTCCATATCCTTTTCCATTGAAACTCTGACTAATACTGTCAAGTTCCAACTTAGCTCCGTTATCTTACACTTACGCTTAAGAGGCCGACAACACCTAAAGCGCGGTCACTGTCGGACTGCATAGAAAAGAAAGAGAAGCGCGATGTCACAACGCTGATAATTTATTGCAAAATATGAAGCAATTATCGATTTATAAAAAAGCTATAGATTGTATGAAAAAAAAAATAAAACACTATTATGCTAATATGTTGCTTGTCGAATAATCTGACAAAAAATCAGAATGATTTGTGGGAGAAACGTTGCATTTCGATTTGTTTAAAATATTAACGTAATTTTTCGAGTAACTTCCGGTTCAATAAGTTGTTCGGTTGACTACTCGCCCCCACCCACTGACAAGCAAATCATAGTTTAAAAGAGCTCGCAATTGGTTCGACCGGTCAGACTTTGTTCAGCTACGGACTCGGCAAGACAATTCTGAATGGTCAGGTATGTTTCATTTTAAACTACTCTTTACAAAATGCTGGTGATTATTGTTATTAATATACTATATTGTTTTAATGTAATAATGTTGCTACATCTTTCCTTGTGCTAATAATTATAATGTTGATCTAATTTATGCATTCGTTTTATTCCATCTATATTTACCGCCACATCAGAAGTGGGATCGAGTGCCCATATACTAATACGTTTTTAATTTTGTTTGAGTGTCAGGTACGATGTCAAATTACGAGCACAACGACTCTGCCAAGGTGCCTGAAACCCTTGATGCGACTTCTAATGAAGAATCGGCGTCTCCAATCCTCGGCGCACGGGCTAGAGGGCAGCAGCTGCAAGAGAACTTGGACAACCAACCTGTCCCCAGCACCAGTCAGAGCAGACCTCCTTCAAGCTCGACTACTCCTGGACTAGAAAATCAGGGCGGTAACCTTGTTTCTATAGACTTTATGAAATCTATGATGAAAGAAATGATGAGTACATTTCTTCAGGCTACAAATGCTGCCCCTACGTCACAAGTTTTACAGCCATTACCACGTACAAGAAATTTAGATAATATCTATCTACCCTCTTTTGATCCCGATGATCGCACGGATACCATTCAAGTTTGGTGTCGTCATGTCGACGATTTAAAGTCAGAATATCAGCTTAACGAGCGTGAAACTCTGAACCTTGCCAGGAAAAACTTAAAAGGACGTGCTTCTGATTGGGTACGTCGCAACTATATCACGTTGACTAATTGGGAAGATATCAAATCCAATCTCATTCAAACCTTTGCAGATGAAACCCGATACTACGATGACTTAATCGCCTTCATGGAGTATACGAGCGACAAGGCTAACAGCTTGGCTGAGTATGCATCTCGCAAATGGGAGCTGGCGAAAAAGGCTGTTGGCGTTAAGGTGACCGAGCTGCATTTAGTGGACGCCGTGATATCTGGTATGTTGGACTTTCGTATTAGATCAGATTTGTTAAGACTGACGCCTAAAACGTTGCCTCAATTGATACAAAATCTAAATTCTTATAAACGTAAACATCCAGTTCATGATTCCGCTGATCACAATATTCCTGCTAAAAAAACCAAATATAACTCGCAAGATTACAAGTTTAGGCGTTGTCAAAAATGTTTTAAGGTGGGTCATTTGCAAAGAGACTGTCGTAACCGTAAGGATTCAGACGCCCGTACTACTAGTACTACCACTAATCAATCTCATAAGACCCCTAGTCAAAATTACCAAACTAAGGATGAGCCAACTGGTGTAGCCCCTAAAACCCGCGTAGTATGTACCTATTGTCAAAAGTCAGGTCATAAGTTTGAAAATTGCTTCAAACGCTTGAATTCAAAACCAAAATCTGAAAAGTCTGTAAGTTCTTTAATAGTTGCTAACAACCGTTCCACGATTGCCAAAATCGATGATCGCGATTTTTTCTGTCTCATAGACAGCGGCGCCGAATGCTCATTAATGCGTGAAAGTATCGGGGATTGCACCAGTGGAAAAATATCTTTGAGACTACAATGTTACGCGGAGTTGGGGAAAACTCATTTTGTTCTACTCGTATCAAAACTAGTCGAATTTGTATTGATGGCCTGCATTTGGAGCTGGAGCTTGCTTTCCTGATCACTATATTCAATATTACATTCTTTTGGGTCAGAATCTTTTTGACATTCCTGGCATACAAGTAGTATTATCTAATAATGAAACCAAAATTTCTAAAACCTCTTACAACATTAATTTCGTTGCAAAAATTGATTTAGAGACATCTATTGATACTGATATCAATTCGATTTCAAAAGATCACTTGCTTATTTTACTAAAATCTTATTCAGATCTTTTCACATCAGGGAATTCTGTAACACAAATAAATACAGGAGAATTGACTATTAAATTAAAAAACCCAGATAAAACTGTTCAAAGACGCCCATATCGTCTTGCTCCCATCGAAAGAGAGAACGTCAAAAAGATTATACAAGATTTAAAAGATAATGGAATAATTCGTGATAGTAACTCCCCTTTTTCGAGTCCTATTCTGTTAGTTCGAAAGAAAGATGGAAGCGACAGGCTATGTGTCGACTACAGAGAACTTAATAGTAATACTGTAAGGGATCATTATCCTCTTCCATTGATCGATGACCACATTGGTAAACTCGTGAATGCTAAGTTCTTCACAATTCTCGATATGGCCGCAGGCTTTCACCAAATACCTATAGCTCCTGACTCCACTGAGAAGACTGCATTTGTCACACCTGATGGGCAATACGAGTTTTTACGTATGCCTTTTGGATTGTGTAATGCACCATCGGTTTTTCAGAGGGCCATCAATGTAGCTCTGAAAATGTATATTGATGTGTTCGTGTTGATATACATCGATGATGTGATAATCTTCTCCAACTCTGTACATAAGGGTCTTGATAGTTTGAGAAAGGTTCTTGATTCTCTAAAGTGTGCTGGCTTTTCCTTAAATATAAAAAAATGTAAATTTCTTAAAACAGAAATTGAATACTTAGGTCGAATAATTTCTAATGGTACTGTTAGACCTAGTCCTGGGAAAATACAAGCCCTTATAAAATCTCCTATCCCTCAGACAGTGAAACAGGTCCGCCAATTTTGCGGCCTTGCGGGATATTTTAGAAAATTTATACCAAACTTTTCTCGAACGATGAGCCCTTTATATGATTTAACTAGGGCCAATGCCAAGTGGAACTGGACATCAAACCATGATTCAGCAAGAGAAAAAATTATTCAAAATCTCTCTTCGGAACCAACTTTGTCTTTATTCGATCCAACTAAGTCTATTGAACTCCATACTGATGCCAGTTCCTCTGGTTTTGGTGCTGTGTTATTTCAAAAACACGATGCTCGACTTGGAGTCGTAGAGTACTTCAGTATGCGCACCACCGACACCGAAAAACGGTATCATTCGTACGAGCTTGAAACTTTGGCAGTGGTTAAAGCCATAAAACATTTTAGGCACTACCTGTTCGGCAGAAGTTTTAGGCTCGTGACGGATTGTAATTCGCTAAAAGCATCTAGGAATAAAAAAGAGCTTTTGCCCCGTGTTCATCGATGGTGGGCATACTTACAATCATTCGATTTTGACATTGAATATCGTAAAGGAGAGCGCATACCTCATGTAGATTTTCTCAGTAGAAACCCAGCAATCCTCAATATAAATAACGTTTTAAACTATCGTGATTGGTTAGAAACTGAACAGCAGAATGATGTGGAAACTAAGAATTTGATAGATTCCATTCAAAATTCTACTATAGATAAAAATTTAGCTTCAAGTTATGAAATCTTTAATAACTTACTATATCGAATTTACACTACAAAAGATAACAAAACGAAGAAATCTTTGTTTGTTCCTAAATCTTATAGGTGGCACATAGTTCAGTTGTACCATGACTCTCTTAAGCACTTAGGCTGGGAGAAAACCTTAGAAAAAATACGTGAACAGTTTTGGTTTCCAAACATGTCTAAAAATGTTCGTAGATATGTTGAAAATTGCCTCACTTGTAAAATCAACAAGAGCCAATCCGGTTCTCGACAAGTTGCCCTGCATCCCATTGATAAGGTTCCTGTACCTTTTCATACTGTGCATATGGATACCACAGGCAAACTAACTGGTAACAAACTCAAAAAACAATATGCCGTAGTTTTTATTGATGCCTTTTCCAAGTATTGTTTTTTAAAGCCTGTTACTAACCTTACTGCAAATGCTACCGTTAATTGTCTTAAAAATCTGGTCTGTACTTTTGGAACCCCCAAAAGAATAATTTGTGATCAAGCGGCGTCATACACAGGAAAATAACTACGAAGCTTTTGCCAAAACTAGTCTATTGAATTACATTTTATCGCAACTGGCGTCAGTCGTGCTAATGGCCAGGTCGAAAGGCTAATGAAAGTCCTAACTGATTGTTTCACGGTAGTCGAGAATACTACTCGGAGAAGCTGGAAGGATGCTGTCGGGGAAGTCCAACTTGCAATCAATTGTACGTTTAATAAAACCACTGGACAAACTCCCTTCCAGCTTCTCATGGGTTGCAATCGGTCGCCTCCAGCCATTTCTGCTCTTGTAAATGACATTGAACGCTTGGACCTAAATGCTTGTCGAGAAAAAGCAAAACGTCGCATAGACGAACACGCGGCGATACAAAAAAGTCAGTTTGACAAAAACAAAGCCAAAATTGTCCCGTTTAAACTCGGTGATATTGTTTTAATAAAACAAAATCCACGTGCTATTATGAAACTTGACAGTAAGTATAAAGGTCCATGCGTTATAACTAATGTTTATGATAATGAACGATACACTGTAAAAGTTCATAGTACTGGAAATGATTTGTATATTTCTCATGAAAATCTGAGACTTGTTTCTCCCGATATGGGAATTGAGCTCACAGAATCACTAGATTCTGGAGATTTGTAACTTATTGTCTAGTACGAATCCATTACATACTGGCCAGGTGTTGGATGAGTGCTTGGTAATAAGTATGCTAATTCGGCCGTGTCCTTAAGTGATTGTTTACCGAGGCCATATCATTTATGCCGCACCTTAGATAAGGTTTTTTTTTACCGAGGCAATGTTTTACGTGTGATTTGTGCCGCGCCATATATAAGGCTTTTTACCGAGGCAATAATTTAATTAATGCTGGCTGTGCCTTCATGTAAGGCTTTTACCGAGGCCATCTTGTTACGATTTTTATGTTTAAATTCTTAATAATATTAGAAATTATGTGATTATGTTCCGATGAACGATTAACAATAAGAGCCATGTAATTAGTATTCACGAGCCATAATGGCTGCTCGTCAGAATGGCCGTGTGGGAGAAACGTTGCATTTCGATTTGTTTAAAATATTAACGTAATTTTTCGAGTAACTTCCGGTTCAATAAGTTGTTCGGTTGACTACTCGCCCCCACCCACTGACAAGCATATCATAGTTTAAAAGAGCTCGCAATTGGTTCGACCGGTCAGACTTTGTTCAGCTACGGACTCGGCAAGACAATTCTGAATGGTCAGGTATGTTTCATTTTAAACTACTCTTTACAAAATGCTGGTGATTATTGTTATTAATATACTATATTGTTTTAATGTAATAATGTTGCTACATCTTTCCTTGTGCTAATAATTATAATGTTGATCTAATTTATGCATTCGTTTTATTCCATCTATATTTACCGCCACAGATTTTATGTATATTAGTATGGTTTTTAATCGTTAAAAGAAATGTTTAGAGGTATCTTCGTGATTTTTTTCTATCGTATCAAATTAGTTGTATTATGTTTTCAACACACTATCTACCTAGCATATATCCTTAAAAATATCATATATTTTTCTGATTTTGTTTACTGCAGTGGGTGATATACTTTTAGGCATTATAAAACTTATAAAAGTTACGTTTAGGTCCTGTAGTCCCTTAAGAATAGTTATTTGACTACTATCCAAGAAATACATGAGTTAATACTTATTTTAAATATGTTAAAGACACGGTTTGTGATGAAACAAATAAAATCAGTGGTAAAATGTAGAAGTTATACGCGTTTGAAATTATTCTTCTATCCTTCTCACAGAAAAATGATAATTGTACTGAATGGCACGTAGTTGCTATGGGTCTCCTCTGTTGTTACGTCAGATGCTAGTAGTGCTGTTTCTGTCTAGCACAGACTTTAAAACGCAAACAACTTCGCCATTTTTTAGATATTTATACATTTTCTGGCTTCAAATTCATTCGAAAAATCAAATTAAAAAGTAACAGTAATATACACTATTATGTTAGTAGTCAAAGATTCAAATACACCCCAATCATACTATTATAATTAAAATTAAATAACAGAAGAAGTACATTACTCAAACACTAAATCATGATCTTCGAAGTAAAAATTGAGACGCGAAAAGTGGCAGAAGAGTTCCAAAATAAAGTAAACACTAATAAAAATGTGATTTTTATATACATTTGTGATTTGACTTAATTTAATGTAATGTAATGGACTTTCTCTGAAAATAAATAAATTATATTATAAACACAAGTTTGTGAAATATCATTCCTCTGTGTAATAATATGTAAATAAATATTTCACATTTACACTTTCCTAGCTGATACCCGATTTTCCTCCACATATAAATAAGCTCTCCAAATAATCCTCAGGCGAAATACATTAGGGATTTGCTCTCAAACAGATAAGTTCTTGAAACTAATATAAGCTGAAATCTATAATTCCACTTCCTACTAATATTATAAATGTTAAAGTTTTTACGTTTGGATGTTTGTTAAATCAGTCACGCGAAAACAGATAACGGATTTGGATGAAATTTGGCAAACAGATAGTTAGATAAATTATCAAATTACTTCTCCCGCTGTGGGTGGAGCGGCAGGGAGTCTCAGTCTTACTGTCTAAAACCCACCCGTGATCCTTCCATTGCCTGTGTTGCCTGGAGCCTCGGTATCCCTTTTGGACCTTCCCGCGACCCCGGCAGGCATCGGCCCTAGTGGACCCCTACACTTGTGCTGACATCTCTTTGAGGCGTGCGTGGAACACAACGTGCCGTCCACCTGGGCCTGGTCCTTATCGGACGGCGAGCTACCCATTGCTTATCGTCCGCAAGCTCGTCCGAAATTTGCCTGGGATTTCCGACGCCCAGGGTGGCAGCTAGGGGCGTGAGAGTGTGAAATTTGCCTCTCAGATAGTTTATATATAACCTGGATTAAGACATAGGATACTGTTATCCCAATAGTAAGTAAGTACGTTGCATGCATACAAGACGGTATTCTATTCACGACACGTTGTGCACAATTTCTGAGCCGTAACCTAACAAAAAGTATTAGGCTAATAATAGGATTTTAATGAAATTTGAAAGAAAGAAAGACAGAAAAATAGATTTATTTGTCACAAAAACACGTGCACATAAAAAAGCTATGGAAATTCTTATGAATAATAAAACATAACAGATTTATGCTTATAAACACAGAACATACACATCTAGTCGGCAACTGCACGCCGTGACTGTGACAAGTAGGCTTCCACTCAGCATTATGCTGTGCTATGGGGGACCCACAGCAAAGCACTGATTTTCAGTGGTCAGCCGAAAACGACGTACACACACACGACGTATTTGGCTAACAGATAGTTTATATTGTGGATTATTCCGGTAGAACGTTCTCGTGTGATAATTTCTGACATCCACTCAGGCGAAGCCGCTGGCAAAAGCTAGTACATATATAAAAATGAAAGTTTGTTTGTTTGTCCCGTACGCGTACTTCATTCGAATACGACGAAACTTTGGAACATTGACGTGTGCACGTGAAGATACCGAGATTTCAAAAAAAAAATATTTATTAAACTGCCTCGTTGGTCTAGCAACGCGGTGTCTGGATTTGAGCATGGTTGATGGCAATAGGCTCGCCCCCCATTACTAGGGAGATAAACATAACTGCCGAAATGTAGGTGTACTATAAGGTACAGCCCTGCCTAACTTTCCTAGGAAATACGGGCGTGATGTTATAATTATTATAGCTTAATCCAAAATAAATCCGGAATAAGCTTGCCGTCAAAGCTACAACGTCGTTAGTACTTAGAAAGGCTAAAGAAACTGAGGCAAAGGAGGTCTCATGTAACATGTGTACTTGGAGTCTTTGTATTAGACTCTCTAGACTACGTGGTTTTACGTTCTATGATGAAAAAGAGAACTTACTTCTTTCAGCATGCATAAAAAGATAAGATCTCAAAAGGAAAAATATTTTATACGTTTTCAAAAAAATAATCTTGTTGGTCAAAATCTAATAGCCAAAATCAGCCTATAACATTCCCACTGCTGGGACACAGGCCTCCTCTCGGTGAGAGGGAGTGGGCCGTAATCTACCACGCGGACCCAGTGCGGGTTGGTAGATGACACATGTCTTCGAATTTTTGGTTCTGGGACATGCCATTTCCTCACGATGTTTTCTTTCCTTCACCGATTTGAGGGCAGGTGATGAAATAATTTACACATAGTAAAGCGCTGGTCTGGGTTTAAACCTGCGCCCTACACATCGTAATTCGTGGCCGGTACCACTGGGCTACCACAGCCTGCTCCAAAATCTAATCATAATAATTATTATTATAGGTTCAAAACTGACTGCATAAGGACTGAGTACCTTCTTGTATTTGACTAATGATTTTCTAAAGATAACAGACTCGACTGTAATAAAATATTATAAACAAACCCTCACATAATGGGTAAAGCCAATACCTACTTGTTATTAGTAAATAGAGATTTTTATTTGAATTCCTAAATAGATTTTCCGATAAAATACAATAACGGTGAAACTAACTAAAATAGAACCGACATGATCACATTTGTTTAAAAAGAACGATTCCATTTTCTAACACTCGGTGGATTTCCAAGAAATTTTCTTCTGTAACCTCAACATCGAATGGCAATCGTTAGTGATGATAATAATTCCTAGAAGGGAAAATACTCCGCAGATTACTGCATTTTTATCCTCGTTACTATAAAGATAAATACTAGTACTTATCTGAGGGAATAAAACGTGTATGTTGTCGAAATTTTTATATCACAACTTGCTAAAGAAAAAATACAGCTGATTCTGTCGAAGTAAGAATAAAATTGATTGGGCCATGAATTAAAATTTTCCCGTATGAATATTCTCAAAAGCATAATTTCGAACGTGAATCAAAGGAATGCGTGAAAGAATTTTTCGCTTTTAATTCAAAAATTAACTCGACAAGATAAATTGTGTTCCACGTGCATAAATAGAGGAATTCGAGCTCTTTTTCACGCCTCTGACGTCATGTTCGCACCGTATTGCCTTAATGTGCTGTGTCACCCGATTAATGATACCCTGTATAATATACGCTGAAGCCGTATAAATATTTTTCACACATTGTATGTGTGTGAGGATTTATTTGACGTAATCAAACTGAAAAAAAATGTCAACTGACTGTAACACCAAACTTGCTACTAATTTAATATAATGGACTAAATGTACTGTTACTAATACAGTTTTATATGAGTGCTTTTGCACAATCGAAAACAAAGACTGCCTCTTAAACTATAAACTAATCTGTTAATTGTATGCATTTGTTGAGTTCATCCACACCGTACTAAGTTCTGTTTACGTTTTTATTTTTTATTTCTGCTTGAGTATAGTTTTCGATGTTTTTGTTGGTATATTGGCGTATCGCATTCAATTAAATTATTTGCCATTTATGTCAGCTAGCGACATATGGCATATAATTAAATTTAATGCGTATTGCATAAATCAAAGTTTTCTAACTAAATAGACAGCGGTGCTGCTCGGTTTGTTGCGCCACTTCTTCTTCCCAGCTAAAGCACTAGGAAGTGGTGAAGGGCGGGTGTTTTTGCGGGACTGTCTTATTTCATTTTGACATTTAAAAATTGCTGTTTCACAGCCCAGTTTGAATAAATAACTTTTGATTTTTCTTCTCACGTAACTAAAGTCCAGGTTCACGATGTTTTTTTTCATCGAGGTTAGTCATTTCTAAGATAAACTCAGAAAGTACATATGAAGTACATATGTAAAAGGTCGCTTTTAGCGATAAGACCGCCCATTGTCACCCCTTGTAAAATTTCAACATTTGTATCTGTCATTTTTATGGTGTATATAATAAAGAGTATTCTATTATATTTTATTCTATGAATTGAAAAAGTCATATTGTGGATTCAAATCCACAATGTGACTTTTTAAATGTGACCCAAGGCAAGGCCTTAAAACCACTGGGCCATCACGACATACAACATTAAACAACGGTAAACTACCTCAGATCGCAAGCGGATTAAATCAGAAGAGTAAATAAAGAAGCAAGAAATAATTTTTCTAGAAAAACTTCTTAAGGGAACCTAGCCAAGTGTAACTAATAAGTTGTAACTTGTGTAATGTTCTGAGAAAGGCGATAAGTGTTCCTTTTACTTCATGTTCCTAAGAAGTCCATTGTTGAACATAGGCGCCCTGAAAGAGTGTTGTATTAAATGATAGTAGGAGATTATAGTCATCAAGATGGCTACCTAATAAATCTTTGTTGGTAATTAATTTACACGGACAAAGGGACCGACCTATTTTAAACTCTGAAAACCTCGAAGGAAGTGAGTAAACCTACCTAATCAAAAAATCTAATATTTGTGACGTCCAGCAACCCGCACTGGACCGTGTAAATACTCGTAACTAAAAATAATTATACACTTGACCAAAAAGTTAAAAATTAAAACGATATTTTGTAGTGAATTTTATGTGACATTATTATATATCATTATTTGGTACATTCCAACAGATCCAACACATTTTTGGGATTTATTAAAAATTAACTATTTTCGCAAATTCGTTCATTACCCCAACACTCCTGCCGGGGTCGCGGGAAAGTACAAAAGGGTTACCGAGGCCCCTGGCAACACAGGCAACGGAAGGAACACGGGTGGGTTTTAGTCAGTAAGAGTCTGACACACCCTTCCGCTCCGCCTAGAGCGGGAGAAGTTATTTGATGATTTCCTACCCAAAAAAAAAACCCTACACTAACACTATAATAAACTGTTTTGGTAACACTATAGTTACTGAGTACGATTAAAAGTCCATTTACATAGTATACTAGTCCTGAGAGGCTCGTGGCCAAATGATAACAGCCACACGGGACGATCGAAGGTTAGGCTACGCTTGCCGTGGGTGGTTCTTGGATGGGTGACTAGCCATTACATATCGAGACCCCTCCTAACTTCGGAAAACACCTTAAGCCGTCGGTCCCGGCTGTCATTAGTAGATCTTTGACTGTTATACCAAGGGGTATCATGAAATGGCAACAGGTCACGGGAACAATCTGCGACTCCCGCATTCCCCTTAAACTTAAGGGGAAGATATATAAAACAATGGTAAGACCTGCTGTCTTGTATGTATCAGAATGTTGGGCCACAAAAGGGATGAATGAAAGGCAATTGCATGCAGCTGAGATGAGAATGCTAAGAGCGATGTGTGGTGTGACACGAATGGATAGAATAAGAAATGAGTACATAAGAGGAAGTCTGAAAGTGGCACCGGTGACTGAACCGGTTGTCATGGTATGGGCATGTGATGCGGAGGAATGAGGAAAATGTCGTGAGGAAAGTCTTGAGTATGAATGTCGATGGCTATAAGAGTAGAGGAAGACCAAAGAAACGATGAAGTATGGAAGAAAGCGACATGTTGCGCCGACTCCAAATAAATTGGGATAAGGGCAGGAGAATGATGACCAATGTTACCCATTAACTGGGTTGTGGAGATCAGATAGGCTGTCACTTCATGTAAAATACTGGTATTCATAGCTGTATCTGGTTAGGCTAGTAGCCGACCTTAAAATAGTTGGGAAAAGGCTAGGCAGATTGACTTGTCCTCTTTGTAAATATGTAACTCTTTTGAAACTGCTGGCTATCTGTGATAAGAACAGAACCGTGCACGCGAGTTTTAATATCGGGCCATAGTTAATAATAGGAAGTTCATCAAATTAATTACTGGCGTTAGCACTAATCACTTCATAAGCTCGGTTTAAGCATGAAAGTCAAACAGGTTGTGTGGGGAAAATCCAATGTACCCAGCACATGCAAGTATCGTGCTTGATACTACATGGTTTTATGTAAAAACACAATAGTTCATATGAGACACACGGGTGGTGGTATTTTACGATGCACTAAGAATCACTGCTGAACTTGCAATAGCTTTCGTAAGGGTTCTTCTCCAAGAAACAAATAACTAAATAATACAGTTTCATATTATCCTGCTCCAAACTTTATCCTAACTAATATTATAAGTGCGAAAGTGAGTTTGTTTGTTTTTTTCGCTTTCAATCTAAAACGGCTGCACGGATTTGGATGAAAGGAGATGGGCAATCCTGGGCCCAGCAGTTAACTAGTTGAAAAGTTTATTAAAAAAACCGTTATATTTTTCCAAAGGAAATCACAAAATACAGTACCATGTTTCTATCTAGAAAGCGAGAAAAGTTAAATTAAGTTATGAAACTACTTAATGGATTAAATAAATGCCTGAATTCTTGGTAATCGATATCAATAATCGGTAAAATCTCAGAATATGTATAAAAATCGAGTGACAATTGCTTATCAATCTTTTCGTGGAATCGATCTTATCATAGAATCGAGTTCCTTTAATTTTTCTTCAGTTGGCAACACTGCTCACTGGCTGACAGATGACAGACAGAAATAACCGGCAAGCGTTTGTTTACTTTCATTCTGAGTGCTCACGTATTTTCCATGTTTTATTGTATAACTCCACGACCTCGGCTTTGCATATTATAAATGACTATTCGACGGATCTTGCTACTTTGAATTACCTGGCTCTCTATTTTGGACAACTGATTACGCATATCGATCGGATATTGACGACATGGATCGCTGTGTGAATTGTACCATTGCGACTGGTCGCAGTAACTCTATTAGCAGAAGAGTCTTGGACGTCGAGGCGATTTTACCAGTTATTCGTCAGTGGCGTGCATCTCAGCCTGTAACTACCTATTAAAATCGAGCTATTAGCCTATCAAGCGAACAAAACCAGACTCATGTACCTACTGTTTACGGTCTCTGGTGGCATGTATGTCCGCTGTCTTTTTGTTGGATAGCATAATTATATTAAAACAATACTTACTTAATACCTAATTAGTTGATTAATTAGCCATACGAATCTATGGAATGTGCCGTTTGACCATTTCACTCATAAAAAAGGTGTAGGTAACCATCAAGTCCTGATGGAACCGATTCGGTCGCAGACTTTACTGCTTTGAGGTGTTGACAGTTACAGGAACCATTTCGGTCTTGGCCAGGACGTAGCGATTTGCTTGAACATGCATTAGGATCAGGTACATGTAATGAAGCTTGTTTATGGTTGAACATGATTTAAATAGTTAACTTATTTCAGGTAACCAGCGAGAACTATGTATGCCCAGCATGTTGGAATGTGGCCCAAGATGTAGTTCTTGGGAGACGTCCGATTAAAGCACCAACCCAAGTTGGCCATTCCAGTGTGTATGTCCGCTGCCGCAACCACCTTGTTTGCAATGAGTCTGCTCGTGATTCATTCCATGTTAGGCTGTTATTGTAATTGTATTGTAGGTAGAAGGACTGTAGGCTGCTGTGCCCTTGTGATGTGCATAATATGTTAGGCAAGATAACAAGAACAAAACTTAGATGACATTCTCATAATTATTGAAGATGAATAATGAATATGTTACATTGGTGTTTTATTTTACTTCCTCTTCTCCCTTTTTTAAAAGGTACCTACTACTTCTAAGTTCAGGATATTGGACTTGTCTTCGACTGTAGCGACTGTCCAGGGCGTGCCAAACGTGTAAGATCTTCGACACGTCACATTTGGAGACTCTCTTCTTGAACTCCATCCATAAAACCATTACACCAGCGAAGCCGTTCAAAAATAACACCAAAAAACTACAATGTTATTAATGTAACCTCACTTTTACTATACTTCATATAACTTGATTCCTGGATAGCCAAATTTCACCAAATTTTCAGTGAGGCCTTTTTATTATATCCTCTTACTAATAAGGCTAGTTTGGTTGAGTTAACACCTGGGGCCAGAAACCTATGGAGTCTTTCCCTTCTACTTTGGCACATGGGTAGACCATGACCAAGTTTAGGTTAGGTTACACAAGCTACTTTTCCACCTGGATAATAAATAATAATAATAATAAAATTATGGTTATTGTCAGAAGGATCTTACGTAAGAAAAAAAAATGTCCACGCGGTTGAAGCCGCGGGAAAGATCTCGTTTAATATAAATATTATATTATACATAGAAAACTATCAAGCACTCCTTACCTCCCACCTAGCCTCGTCATCTCCGAATAGTTCGCGATAGATCGCAGATGAAGTCGCGGGCAACATCTAGTAATATTATAAAAGCGAAAGTTAGTTTGTTTGTTTGTTACGCTTTCACGCTAAAACGGCTTTTTATCTCGATATACTCCCGGGATTGAGACTTATGCGGGTGAAACCATGGGGCGCAGCTAGTTCTAAATATTTAGCTTTTACCGGAGGCTTCGCCCGCGTGGAGGTCGAAAATTATCCCACGGGAAGGTACCTACTACCTGGATAAAAGCTATCATGTCCTTACCCAAGCTATGGTCTATCTTTGTGCCAAATTTGATATAAATCCGCTCAGCTGTAAAGGCATGAAAGGGTAACAGACAGACAGACAGACAGGCAGTTACTTTCGCATTTATAATATTAAGTATGTACGAGTATAGAATGGAAGTATGGATAATAAGTATTGAAGCTGTAATAAAAACAAAGAATAAAAATAGAAACAGTAAACCAAATCCACCCAGCAGATCCTAAAACCGACCACATCCTGAAGTCGTTTTCATAAAATGAAATACTATCATAAAAACAATGGACTGACCGGAGTAAATACCCATAATACTATGGTTTGACTCTCATAGGCCTGTGTTGTGGCTCTGTGGCGCATAAATTGTACGGATCCTATAAATCTTATGACCGCTGAATTCTTTCGGCTACATGATGGGATTAAAAGCATATTCCTGCGGGTTATCTCTTCAAGCGAATGGTTATTTTATGAAAGATTGCTTCGCGTATGTGTGGGAGTTGGAAACTTTTATGGAGTTTCCTAAAGCTTGTATGGGAGCTGTTATTTATGTTACTGTTTTTGAATACACGGAGTATATCAATTGGAAAATTCAGAGGCCTTAACTGCCTTCATTCAATTGGCTATTGTATTAGTTCTCCAGACATCGCTTGAGAGCTCGACAAAGGCTCTACCTGCGTTTTGGTACGCAGTTTTTAACCCTCTTCATGCAGTCTTCTTTGTGAACTTTCTTGTGTTCTTTTGGTTGGCACAATCTTTAGATGTTTATGTTCAAAATGTATCAAAAATTTTGTTTATTTTCGTAGCTTTTAATTGTACCATATTATCTTTGTTGGTCGGTTCTTGAATTTACAAATCTCCTGCAGGCTTAGCGCTTACACGCTTTTTATATCTACTTTACTGTATAATAGAAATCGCTTGTCTACCGTTCTCGGTGGAGTTTTCCTGCGAGAAGGGTAGACAAGCGATTTCTATCAATGATTTCGATGTCAATTATCTAGACGGAAACGTAATTTTTGTCTACTCTTCCGTCGACAAAACCCTTCTCTGCGATTCTCGTGCTAAACCTGTTGGTACAAAATACCGCAATTAGGAAAATGAAAATGATAACAAAACAACAGTATCAACTATTACATTGTATCTTCGATAGTTGAGTACACAACAACAAAAATAAGCTTAGTTTATTTTCATGTAAATTTATAAACCTCAATAGACCAATCAACGGTGATGCAATATGAACTCTCAATTTCCATTTATTCCTAAAAAGGGCAATAAAATACCGGCCAAGTGCGAGTCAAATTCGCGTGGTGAGGGTTCCGTACAACGAATATGTTACCTACCATGTTTTTGATCCCAAGATAATTTATCCCAAGAACAAATTTAACTTCTTCCGTACATTCTAACTGCAAATGTACGCACAATATTGAGAGATTTACCATGTTTTTTTTAACACTATATACTTTTATAGGTTTTCCTGTAATCTATAAGTAAAGATCTATATTCTGTATTTTTTTTTCCAAATTTTTAGCTCAGTAATCGTAGTTATGGGGGAACGGCCAATTTCCATATACAAGATGCAGTTTTGAACCTGCAAAACATTTCAGGAGGTTGTTATGAAACTCGTAAATAATCATATAACAATACCAAGTCAATAATCAATAATACTTTTTATTTTAGATTTTTAAATTTTATTGTTTTTCAGAATAACTCTCTTAATAACTCTATCTAAGATCTATGAAAGAAATGTCGGTTGCGTTTGTTTGTGTGTGTGTGTGAAAGCGCAGTTTAAGGACACGTACAGACTGGCCGCGTTTTAAAAAGAGGAGTTCACACTTACCGATTTCCGTAAATAAGAATAAAATTAAAAAAAAAATTACCTGCCCATTTTATTGTTGATTCGGGTCGAGAATCACTAACATAATTACCTCCTAAAATGTTTTTCAGATCCAAAACAACACCTTCTATTTTCTTAAACAACTTTAAAACTATTTGTTTTTAATAGTAAAAAAAAAATTGTCCTCACAACAAGCCCTCTCATTTGACATGTGACATGATACTGTTTTTTTTTGTTTTATTTTTTTTTGTTTTCTTATTTGCCTCCAAGTCATACACGTCTCTTTATACGTCCATGTTTGGGTTACAGAAATTCATATGTGTACCAAATTTCAACTTAATCGGTCAAGATGATTCGGAGCAAGTCAGCTGTGACAAACAGACAAACAGACACACGAGTGATCCTTTAAGGGTCCCGTTATTCCGTTTTTAGGGTTCTGTAACCCTAAAAACGGAATTTAATAACGTTCAAAAAATGATTACTCCGAGCAAGTTCGTCAGAATTTACACGAGCAAGCTTCTTTCACCAATCGGGGTTAATCCAGAACAAATTTACATATTTATTGGATTCTCCCGGGACAGATGCGGTGTCTAATCGATTGGGACCAACTTTCGGGTCTTTGATTACGATTGGGCATACCCGGGCATCGTTGTAAATGTATTTAAAATGTTAATTTTCGAACTGTGACGATCGGTAAATTAATATTTGTCGTGTTATCTGGTGATCTACATGCCAATGGTGTTAATTTTATGCAAGGGTTCTCGGCGTTAGACGTGTAATTGGATGGAGTTCCAACATTGTTCTTTGTTTGGTAGTTTTCTTTCTTCCTACTAGTATACGAATTGATTTTCAGCAGCATTATTAGGATTTGCATATCCAACGGGCCAGGATGTCTCACACATTTCACCCTATAATTAATTTAATTAACCCAAACGAAACCTAACTGTAAGACGTTCTTAAAAACTTCTGTCATTAAAAGGCTTTTTTAACCAACTTCCAAAAGGAGGAGGTTATGAATTCGACATGTTTATTTGTTTTTTTTATGTATGTTCGCCGATTTCTCCGTCAATTGTGGACCGATTTAAAAAAAAAAACTATTTTTGTTTGAAAGGTATGCTTCCGAGGTGGTCCCATTGTCACCAAGTCATAATCTGATGGGGGGATCACATGGAAATCGAGGGAAATCCTCAAATTTTTAAAGGCACACCTATAGCGATTTAGGTATTGTTTATAGTAACTTGTGCATTTGCTCTCGGAAAGCACCATTTGGTGCAGTGGAATTGATGATGAAGACCACAAATGGCCACCGGAACTACTTAATAAGAAGTATTTAATTAACGAGTTGCGTTTCGAATAAGTACTTTAATATGGTTGCTAAGCCATTTATGCTCTTCACAATGCATATGGTGAGTGACAGTTCTCCTGGTTCTTACCAGGAGAACTCCTCAACAATTAACGTCCCTGCATCAAGAAAAGCAATATTTTGTAAAAGGTGATGAGCAGTTGACACTAGGCTATTGTAACTTAGATAAATTACAAACTAACCCACTAAAAAGTGAAAAATAAAAAACTTTTTACAAAAAAAAACAACCGTCTTCCAAAAAACACTACAAAGTGAAAAATAACTTTAATTTCGGAAATCGGTGGCAAAAAAAAAATAAAACGCAAATCCAAAGACACCGACTTCCGAAATTAAAGTTATTTTTCACATTTTAGTGTTTTTCGGAAGTCGTTTGTTTTTGTTTTTGTAAAAGTTTTTTTATAGTAATAATATGACCTACCTGCTGCTTAAAATTTAGTTGCATTTAAGAATTTAGCCCACTACTAATACAACAGAAAGAAAGAAAGAAATAATAACGTTTATTTGGACACAGATTACACGAAATAAAAATAACAAAATAAAAAAGTGAAAATAATGTTATGACATCAATAGTGTGTCTCACAGCTGCGCCAAAAAGGTTCATTTCAGCATTAATGCCAGAAAGAGGCTGTCTGACGCTGGTTTCCTAATGAACCTTTAGGCACAAGTAACGGGGAGTACAAACAGTTTCAACATTATTTTGTATACTTATAAATGAATACATTAATTAGTCATTAAATATAATAACAAAAACAAAATATACGAAAACAAAAACTGTCCCAGCAAAAACCTGTTCTTAGCGATTAGCTAGATTGATTCGAGCACGGTGTACTCACACAACATTCTACTACCAAATCTTCCCAACGAAACCCTCGTTTGTTCAAAATCAAAATTAAAAGTCATTTATTCTAACTAGGCTGAGAATCAGCACTTTTCTAACGTCAAAATTACATAAGACAATCCCCCAAAAACGTCCGCTCTTCACCTAGTGCTTTTCCTGGGCAGGAGAAGTGGCGCAACAAACTCCCCAGCAGCAAATTATCTTTTTATAGTTATCTTCTCTTGTAATCTAATTATCTTTTTTCTAGTTCACAACATTAGTAGTAGTTAATGATAGAAAATCACCTTATTTTCTTCAAAAAAGTCGTATTGTGTTAACATTCGCCCGGGGAACTAGACTTACCAAAGAAAATTCCTTTGATTTATCGTGCCTAAATCTATGTTTGATAACAAGCATTTTTTCGAGCTTACTCGTTTAATAAAGAAATGTTATTTTGTATTGTTACCATGCTCTGTTTGAAGGTTGTTCTGAGATGACATATTGAATGTATTGAGGTCTAGTTATTTCTAGATTATAGGCTGAATAGAGTTAAGTATTGAGTCCAATAATTTGGGATAATGGATTGGTCTTTGAAATGACTGTTTCCTCTTTAGGGCTGTTTTGTTCCGAAAATCTTACTTAGGTAGTCAATTTTGATGTTAGTATCTTTTAGGAGACCTATCTGTATGATATGCCTTTGGTACGATTTCTTTTTAAATTATTAGCTTAAAGTAATTACAATTATTAGCTTAAGCGGGCTGATTTCCGGCCACCGTAGGCGCGGGCTTGCGGACGGTGAGCAATGGGTAGCTCACCGTCCGGTAAGGACCAGGCCCGGGTCGACGGCGCGTCGTATTCCACGCGCGCCTCAAAGAGATGTCGTCAGCACAAAGTAGGGGTCCACTAGGGCCGATGCCTGCCGGGGTCGCGGGAAGGTACTTATGGGTCACCGAGGCCCCCGCAACACAGGCAACAGGAAGGAATACGGGTGGGTTTTAGTCAGTAAGAGTCTGACACACCCTCCCGCTCCGCCCAGAGCGGGAGAAGTTATTTGATGATTTCCCACACTCAAAAAAAAAAAAGTACGTCAAAATTTGCCGGGGTCGCGTGGCAGTCCAAAAGGGTTACCGAGGCTCCTGGCTACTAAGGCAATGGAAGAAACACGGGTGAGTTTTAGTCAGTAAGAGTCTGACACACCCTCTCGCTCCGCCCAGAGCGGGAGAAGTTATTTGATAATTACTAACCCAAAAAAAAGAGTACGTCAAAATTAGTATTATATTTTACTAATTATGACGTACTTTTTAAGCTAATAATTTAAAGCCGCCTTAAAATTACAATCCGTGCCAAAAAAATTACCCATCAACTTCACAGAAACTTTTTAAGTGTATTACAGTGTACAATGGCGTGCATTTTCATAACACGCTCAGAAGCGCGAGTTAATTCCGTCCGCTTGAGGATTTACGGCGTAATTACTACGTCAAACGGTACCGTCGCTAAATCTGTACCCAGCACTATGCACTTTACGCACGGCAAACAATGGACGAAGGTCTGGTCAGAACAAAAGGAGAGCGCTTTATGGTGAGATGTGAAATGCGAGTGGGTGCGCAAACTGCGGGCCCAACTAACCGCGAATGATATTTAAAGGACAGTTTTGCTTGGCTGTAACTTTAAGTACCTATTATTGCTGGTCGTCCGTTTTATAACTGGACTCACGAGGATCTATATATACATTTTGAATTACTTTTCCTGACTGATTCATCACTCAGAGCCGAAACTACTGGTACTAGGAAGGTAAAAGTTTGTACACGGCTTCATTTTATAATGTAGGGGAGCACTAAGAAGGGGTTTTTGGAAATTCGTTATTTAAGGGGTTGAAAATTTTTATTCCTTGAGTTTATAAACTTTAAACTTGGCAGGAATACTTATCTAAGTAAATTATATATTTTTTTCATTTTTCGGTTTTCTAAACTAGCCCCTAAAAGGGGGTAATTTAGCGCGTTCCGATTCATTCGACACTCAGTATTTTTAGGGGTTTTCGATAATCTACCTCTAACGGGGTGAAAAGGGGTAGTCATTTTTACAGGGAGGATTTTACTGCGTGGCCTGACTCTCGAAAATTGGTATAAAAACTAATAAGTCAAATAATGAAACACCGCGAATATTTTTCTTAAATCGATTCTTATGGGGGGTGAAAAGAAGGGATACATTTTATAAGAAGAATCTTATTCCTTTGATCTAAAAACTTGAAACTTGGTCCTATGCCTCTAAATAATTAATAAAGTTTGTAATAATAAAATTTCTAAAACTATCTTTTATAGGGATTGAAGAGGTATAATAATATAATAATAAAGTTTGGAGTTATTGGTTTTTTTTAAACTAACCCCTCGCAAAGAGTTTAAAGGGTGTTAAAGTTTGTATGGAAATATTTTTACAAGCTTCGACAGCTTGTAAAATTAATTCGATTTAGTACCGAGACTAAAACAAAAAAACTAAACGGTAACTAAATGGTAATACTTAAATCAAAAAAATGTATTTCAGGGTTTTTCAAAGATCAACCGCTGGCGGGGAGGAAAGGGAACCTTTTCCTCCCCGCCAGGGGAGTTTCAGTCATTTTACTGCGAAAATGGATATAAATAATGTTTAGGTCAAATAATGGAAACGTACAAAACGATTTTCTTAAAACAAGATCTCGGTGAAAAGGGAGGACACAGTTAAGATGAAAAATCTTATTCCTTTGTTCCTTTGTAACTTGAATATTGGCCCGATCGCTTATTTAATTTAATGATAAGATCGTAAACATTCATTTTCAAAAACTATATTTTAAAGGGATGGAGGGGGTTTTAAAAAGTGTAGGGGAAAGTACTAAATCCACGCGGACGAAGTCGCGGGCGTAGGGCTAGCTTTTGCATATAATTGTTTATACTACTGAAATCATTGAGAAGATACATAAATATTCTGACTACATAAAAATATGCTTTTTAAAACTCATGTTCTTTTAAAAACCTTTTTTAAACATTGCTCACACTGGTTAAATGGAGTTGGTAGATGCAACAGATATCCTAATAATTATGCTTGGTGGAAAATGAAGACATAAGATAACATAACGTAACATTACGCCTATATTCCCCGATGGGTTAGGCAGAGGTGTACTTATAGTACACCTCCATGTTCACAGTTATATTTTAGTACCTACTAGACATGCGCAAAATGTGTCAGTGAAAAGAAATGAATGAAGTATATCTTTTGGCTCAATGAAGTAGTCCACTCATTTAGTTCAGTACTTCATTTAGTTCAGCAAATCAGAACGAATCAATGAGATATCGAGCTCGCGTAGTGTGATACGTTACGATGAATGATGCACTTCACTTAGTTCACTTTTATACGTATCTCGATTTTCCTGCATACTTTATATAGGATTAGGATTGTCAACCACGAAATATGAAACCGACTTAAAAAAAAAACTAAAAAAATATTAATTTAAAATTAACAGTTTCAGAAGTAAGCAAAACTACATAAGTTATTATATATATTAAGTAGTATATTTTCTGTTTTTTTTTTTTTTTACTGATAGATTCCTTTTTGTCTAGATTGGCGTAAAAAATAGTCATGTGTGTTGCCATGTGTGTGTAATCTAGACAAGCGACACACACATAGTATAGGCGCCGTCGTCGCTCGTCAGCCCGACTTCAGCCGACCGGCCGGCGAAGTGACACGAACACGTACGAGTCATGCATGCGAGCGGAATGAAATAAATGAATGCTGAGTTGGTGCGAGCCAAAAGAAGGACTGAACTAAATGAAGGAGAGACACATTTGAATGACTACTGAAGGAAAGATAAGTTTATTTTGTGAAATGAAGTACTTCATTTCCTTCAATGGTTCGCGAACTACCCATGTCTAGTACCTACCATGTTTTAGGGGCGACCCTATGGTCACCTACGAGGCACAAATCCAGACTCCAGGCTGCTATTGGGAAGTTCCAGATGGAAAAACCCAATAACACTTTGCCCGACCCGGGAATCGAAACCCAAAACCCTAATTTTTAGCAGTAGCGCTTGCAACCACTAAATCAACGAGAGAGTTAGGGCATGTATGTATTTTGATAGTTTTATATAGGTACCCTTTTTTTTTTGGGAAATTATCAAGTAAAGTCTCCCGCTCTGAGCGGAGCGGAAGGGTGTGCCTGTTTTGCCAGGGGCCTCGGTATCCATTTCGGACTTTTCCGCGACCCCGGCAGGCATCGGCCCTAGCGGACTCCTACACATATGCTGACATCTCTTTGAAGCGCGCGTGGAACACAGCGCGCCGTCGACCCGGGCCTGGTCCTTATCGGACGGCGAGCTATCCATTGCTCACCGAATTTTACGTATATAAATGATAAATGATTTATTTTCTGTAAGTAGGTTTGTACAAACACTTTTACACGTCAATCATATTTTAAAATAAAGCTAGGTGAGGTCGGCGTTTCCTATCTGACTACTCTGAGAAGAAAGATCGAAACAAACTCAGAGGTCACAGTCTCCTTTAAAGTCCAGACATAATCTTGGTCAGATCATGTGAAGGCCATGTAGTGTATGAAATGGTCCTTTTGAGGAAAGAACCACACAGATTGAGTGGACCTGTCCAGTCAGTGCACGTATTTGTTAGTAATCGTGCAGCTTAATTCCATATACCTTGGTGTGCAAATAAATTTGTTAATAAAATTAATACTACTGACAATCCCCTACTCTGTGTAACAGTGTACCGCCCGCAGTGATATGTCTGGCAAGCAAAAGTGTTCACTCAAATTAGAAACGGGTTTACAATATCGTCCGACTTCCTTACAAATGCGGTTTCCGGTCGACATTCTTTGCTGGGTTTTCTTGTTAGGACACCATTGGAGTGTAATAAAATAATAATACTATGGTTATATGAGTAGTTTATTGGTTTAAGGCAGCAGAGTAGGTCAGCTTGTATTAATTAGAGATAGACAATGAAGTGACTGTGAGGTTTTGAAGGATATCAGCATCTTAACATTGGCTGAACAGTGACAGAAAAATCATCGTCATTCGCCTGCCCTTATCCCAACTTATTTGTGGTCGGCGCAACGTGTTTTTTTTCTTACATACTTCACACAATAAACAATAACAGTCACAGAATAAATAAATAATAAATAATCGTAATCATCGGGTAATAGGGAAAATGAGTGTAATTAGTTTATTCACTGAATCAATAAAAAACAGTTATACTCGTATAATCCCTATAAAAGTATTAAAAGTTAAATTCAACTATTGCTTGTTGCTCAAAAAATTATGAAACTCCAACAATTTTCTACTTCAGTGCAAACGTTCGTTTCTGTCGCGGTCATGATGTGTCATCATTTACCACGTAACTGCTTTGTTTACATCTGTTTTTAGCCCCAAATCATAAAATTAGAATTAGTTATAGTGCTTTTTCAAGGAGAAACCGCATTTACTTGTTTACCTTAGTGAGATTTCAACCACTTTACGAAGAATAAATTTTTATTTACATTATTTTTTTTGTCACTTCCAGCATTGTCTACGACGACGCGTTTTGAGTTTGCGTTCCGTTCCAACAAAAAAACGCAAACGCAACTAATGAATAGATAAACTAATAAATAAGCAATGCATTAAAAATAAATAAAAAATAGGAATTTGTTTCTTGACTCCTACAAAATGTACTTATATTTAAATAACGGATATGTTTTGAATTACGTGCATATTCCCTAGTCCCTTTTTAGTAGCATGTGGTGGTAGTCATTTTTAGTGCACTGTACTGTAGTGTACAAATGATCATATTAATAATGTAATGGCGTTTCGGTGCGGGACCAAAGAGAAACAAAAATAACGCGATAAAAACAACATACATACATAAAATCACGCCTTGATTCCCCGAAGGGGTTGGGCAGAGAAGTACCTGTAGTACACCCACATATCGCCAGTTTTGTTTTAATTTCCATGTAATAGGGGGCGAGCCTATTACCATCAATCGGGCACAAATCCAGACTCCGGACTTCTACTGAGAAATTCCAGATAGAAACATCCAATAACACTTTGCCCGACCCGGGAATCAAACCCAGGACCTCATGCTCAGCAGTAGCGCTTGTGAACACTAGACCAACGAGGCAGTCGATTAAAAAAAATGAACAGCAAAATTAAATTGGTACACCGTTTGCAGTTTACAAAATTATT
Source organism: Atethmia centrago (assembly GCA_905333075.3). Lineage (NCBI taxonomy): Eukaryota > Metazoa > Arthropoda > Insecta > Lepidoptera > Noctuidae > Atethmia > Atethmia centrago. The sequence continues at coordinate 29,829,987 of HG995374.1, forward strand.
AAACCGAGATTTAACTTTATAACGTTTAATTACAGAAACAGGTTGCTGGGGCGCATCCAAACAGGAAACAAGTCGTAAAACTTGTTATAACCAAAGAAAACCATAATTAACCGCAGACGCAGCGAGGGTTGTGTTCATGTTATGAGGAGAATCTTTGTGTTTCGTGTCTCTCTAATATAAACTCGTTTAAACGTTAGACTGCTACATGAAAAATTGGTTTATGAAAGCAGAGAGCTGCGGTTTGTAACCTTGTAACTACACAGTCTTAAAACTTTCATAAGACAACTTTATTGGTCCCGTTCTATATTAATACTAGATTTTTCCCGTGGCTTCACCCGCGTGGAGATTTTTTTTCTTTCATGAGAACCTTTTCCTGACAATAACAAACAGAACAAAAAATAATTAGCGAAATCGGTCCAGCCGTTCACGCGTGATGCCGTGGCCAAGGGAAATAGGGATTCATTTTTATGTATACATATATGTATATATAGATTAGGAAGAGTTAAAGTAACTTCGGAACTAATCCGATTTCAATTTTTTTTACAGTATTGTGGAGTGTCATAGGATATATTTAATGTTAAAATAAGACATTTTACGCGGATAAAGTCGCGGAGAGAAGCTATTGTTTTGTTTTTTTTTTTTATTATTTCAAGATACACCTTTTATTTTCGGGTTGTATTAATTAATATGTTGCAATGTTATTGTTAATCACTGCGAGCTATTTGCAGCGGTTGATAGAGTGGAACTTTGAACTTGATTTTCAATAATAATTTATGAATTCATGTTTGTTCATTACAAGTAGATGATTAATAAATTAATAATTATAATTGCATTTTAATATAATGTTCTGAATTAATATTTAAATGATGTCGAATACATAAATCAGTTACCTACCTGAATGAACTAGCGTAAGCTGAAAAACGCAAACCTCAACTTAAATGAAATATTTTTAGGGTTTTGTTTCTCTGATTAGCACCGAGTAAAACAGTTTATAATATTACGACTTGTAGTTGATTATTATGTAAAATAAACTATCAACAAAAACATTAAAATAAACGCTCACGAAAGCTAAATAAATAGCAAAACATCTAACCGCACTAACAGACACGTTAATAAACCAAGTTCATTTCTCCCTTGACAGGCAAAGTCAGGGCAAACATTTAGTTACGTGTATAAAATCATAAACGTATGACGAGTCCTAAGGGCGAGGACAGATTTAAAGCGTCAATTAGTACCCCACAGCTAACTAAGAGGGACTAAATTTGTACGTGTGGGGGAGTAAAAATAGTTTCACGTGTTTGAGAAATAGTTCAAGGGAATTTGCTGGAAGTGGCTGGCTAGACGCTGGACGTGCTTGATACAAAACCACAGAGACAGATAAAATAGTGCATTCGAAGAATCTCTAAAAGTGGCGCTTGTTTTTACCCGACTGCCCCAGAAGGAGGGTAATGTTTTTCGAGAGTATGTACGTATGTATGTATGTCTATTTCTTTGGACGCTCTGTAGCCTAAACGGCTTGATGGTTTTTACATAAGAGGTGTCGTTAGATTCGTCTTCATTGTGGGAGTGACATAGGCTATATAATATTTATGTAATGCATCTACAAATACAAAAAAAAGGGAGGCGAAGGTTTTTTTAAAATAAATTGTAACAATATTGATATCAAATAAAAGCTAGTAATGAGTCAATTCCATATTAATATAACTAAAAAGCTTGAAATAAAACAAATTATTTATAAAACACAAAAATACCCGACTGCAAAAAGATATAACTGAAAAGAGAAAAACAAGCATTATAATCTATAGAATTTTGGTATCGCGGGCGTGGAGAAACCAAAAACCTGACATATGGTGTAACTTTTGTTTGTCCCCTGCGTGCGATACCAAAATTCTATAGATTATAATGCTTGTTTTTCTCTTTTCAGTTATATGTTTTTGCAGTCGGGTATTTTTGTTTTTAAATAATTTGGTTTTTACTATATAAGTCCAATGTATCTCTAAAGTAGGTAATTAGTAATGATAGGTACCAATCTTATGACTCCGTAGAGCTTTCATTACTCACAACATGTCTGTTTCTGTTGTACAGCAGGCTTAGCACGAGCACTGTTATGTTTGTCTAGGGAAGAATAGACAAAAATGGCGTTCCATGTAGAAAGTACGACGGTAACAAAATAGAAAGAGTCAACTGCACTTTTTACGAATTTCACTCTTTTACAGAATTCGACTCAGAATTCTTTGTCATAGGATTTTTTTTTCTGTTTGATTCTCAATTTTTACTGATAATAAGTCACGTAAATAAAGACAACTACAAAAAAAGAAACTCAAGTGTATTTTGGAACAAAAAAATATTATAGTAAAATTGGCTTTCACCATTTCCTTGGTAATGCCCTAATAACTAAATGATGTAAAATAGGAGAAGATAGCCTTGTTCTTCTATTAATTAGCATAGTTTTGCGTTCAGAACGCTCTCCTGTAAAAATCATGATTTTGTAGATAACCGTATATACTCGTACCTTTTGGCCGTCGAATAGAAAAATGCAAATTGTATTCACTACCTTAGACAACTGATGTCCCGGAGGACACGGTGGAGTATACGGTGGAGGTCTGCCCGGCCTGGGCAGAGCACCGCCGTGTCCTCGTGGAGGCGATCGGCGGCAGAGATCTCTTGCGTCCGGCCCTGGTTCAGGCCATGGTACGGAGCGAGAGGGCATGGGCAGCCGTCACCTCCTTCTGCGAAGCAGTAATGCTCGCGAAGGAGGAGGCGGGGCGGTTGAGGGCAAGGTATGTTTCGCGCCCTCTCGCCTCTAGCCGCCGCAGGAGACGCCCTGGGCGTCGGGAATCCCAGGCGGATTTCCGGCCACCGTAGGCGCGGGCTTGCGGACGGTGAGCAATGGGTAGCTCACCGTCCAGCAAGGACCAGGCCCGGGTCGACGGCGCGTCGTATTCCACGCGCGCCTCAAAGAGATGTCAGCACAAATGTAGGGGTCCACTAGGGCCGATGCCTGCCGGGGTCGCGGGAAGGTACTAATGGGTCACCGAGGCCCCCGCAACACAGCAACAGGAAGGAATACGGGTGGGTTTTAGTCAGTAAGAGTCTGACACACCCTCCCGCTCCACAGAGCGGGAGAAGTTATTTGATGATTTCCCATCCAAAAAAAAAAATACAAATATCGTTACAAACGAAAGACAAAATGACAGATTGCAGAAGGATTTCTACGGTGCGATGTCAAAAATGGAGAAACGAAATGTCACTTTATATATAGAAAGAGAAGTCTATTCTTCGAAGAAATAGAAAGCGAACAAAATACAAGTTTTGTTTTCTTTAAAGCAATCTTAGCCTAGTTTCCGATACATAATATTAATTATGATGGAGATTAACTCCATCATAATTAATATTATTATTATATAGAATTGCTAGAAAACTGTTAAGGTTATGTACCTATTCTTGAAAAAAATGGTAGCTAAGGTTGGAAAAATAGTATTGAGCATTTCCAGGCCGCATCTGTCAACTCTAGGTCCTTGTAACATTTAACACCGTGCAGCTGTCCAGACATTTCCACTGGTTTTAAAATTTTCTGTTTTACCGACAGAAAAATACGAGCAAACACTAGTGTCGTAAAGTTGAGTATCCTGTTCTCGTTTACGACTCAAGTATTTTGCGATGTTTAGTAAAATGCTCAATGTGTTATTTCGTGCGCTGTGTCGGGATTCAATTATGGGTGGCGCCATATTGAATTTTGTTTGAGAGGTAAGGGGTCGACGTTTTTGACAGGTTTTGTAACATGTTACATGCGAAAAGTGCTGTCAAAAGCTGTAATAAGCTTTTGACAGGACTTAAGGAACAGACAGCGTTTAAGTCATTTTACGCAAATGCTGAAGGAATAAAAGATTTTTATTATTTATTTATATACAGTAGTGGTATATAGGCGGACTTAATGCCACAAAGCATTCTCTACCAGACAACCTTTGGATTAAATAAAATAAATTATTTAAAAAACAAAAAACCCGACTGCAAAAACACATAACTGAAAAGGGAAAAACAAGCATTATAATCTATATAATTTTGGTCTTGCAGGCGGGGACAGTCGAATAAACCGAAATATGGTGTAACTTTTGATTGTCCCCGCCTGCGATACCAAAATTCTATAGATTATAATGCTTGTTTTTCCCTTATCAGTTATGTGTTTTTGCAGTCGGGTTTTTTGTTTTTTAAATAATTTATTTTATTTCAAGCTTTTTAGTTTTATTATTATACATATTTTAAAATTACTCATTAAGTACTAGCTTTTATTTGATACCAATATTGTTGCAATTAATTTAAAAAAACTTCCCCTCCTTTTTTGTATTTGCAGATGCAATTTATAAATATTATATAGCCTATGTCACTTCCACAATTAAGACGAATCTAAAGACACCTCATACGTTAAAATCCATCAAGCCGTTTAGGCTACAGAGCGTGCCAAAGAAATAGACATACATACATACATACATACATACATACATACATACATACATATATACATACATACTCTCGAAAAACATTACCCTCCTGAGGCAGTCGGGTAAAAAGGACAATATTGTGATAAGTGTTTAAGGAGTACAAAAATAAAAAAAACAAAACCTCTGACTCGTCTGTCTATCTTTTACACGGAGTGCCTGCTTAGCGGAATAATAATGTAATGGGTAATGGCAATGTTAGCTTTAAATTACTTAGTAGTACGATACCATAGAATACCACAAACACAAATGGCGTTGACAATTAACTGATGTTACGTCGGGTTCTGACACGCGGTTTATAATTACAAGAAATTTATTAAATAAATATTTTATTTTTTATTTATTTCTGTTATCCGTAACATCACAGCAGGCCCTATCAGAATACCAGCGCCGCAATACTTATTTTTAAAGTACCGCAGCATTATGCTGAGATAGGGGCCTTTTGGCCTCGTACAGGACTTTTTGTTTTATTTTCATTTTACTTTGCTTTTGTTTTTTTTATGTTTCTAAGAGTGTTTTTAGTTTAATTTATGATCTCCGGCGTGAGTTCTAATAAATACTTTTTCTTTCTTTCTTTCATATGTGGTTCATCCAGGTTATTAAACTATAATGCTTTGACTAATTTGAACAAAAAACGGTTATTGTAACTTAACTATAATAGTTAGACATATAACCTCGCGGATTTGTTTGTAGGTAATGATGAGTACTATAAACATGTAGTAGGTACATTATTATATGTATCATCAATAGTTTTTGCAACGTACGCCAAATAATGACTTTTATTGGCAAATTTTTGATACCTTGGGTTAAATTATTGTATATTTCGTAGGGATCTCTGATGTTTTTTTAAAATAAAATACAGCCCATGTTACTCGCTGATCAGCCCATGTTACAGCTTGTAGCTTTCTATAAATTAAAAAAAAATAAAAATCAGTTAAGTAGTTTTTGAGTTCATCCATTACAAAAAATCAAATCTCTTCTCTTTATAATATTAGTATAGATAATTGTTGGATTTATTGGGATATATATATTATTGGCAACATTAAAGCAGTTATTAGTATTTAATATAGTAGTGTACTGGTAATACCGAAAGATTCGAAATATAAAGTGGCGCAACAACATGGCTGCTTGTTCTGGCATTCATAACGTTATGACGTACTGAGTGGCTGTGGCAGTTAAAATATTGTACATAGATTGGGATAGAATTGTTGGAGATCTACTGTTTATTAAGGTAATCTATTAGTTTTTAGAGAATAGATGTGTTGGTATGGTGTAGAATATTGAATTTCAAGTTGAAAACGATAAATAAATGAATGATAAAATATCTCGGTGTTTCATATTATTTTCCTTATCTCTGAAATATTGTAAATATGTAGTTATATTAAATCGTTTTTAGGTTGTGATATTGGGGTAGAGACTTTAAGATCCATTTGGGGATTAGTATCTATTTTGAGGTTAAATATATTCGGAATTAATTTAGTCGTGGTACATCAAGGGTAATATTATAGCAGAAAGTTGAAAAATTGTATAACTATGGTTTAAACAAAAAAAAATACAAACACTAGGTAATAAACTCCAATATCCTGTACTTTAACTTTAACGACCAAAATAATAATGAAGTCTACTTTGTTAGAATTTATGCGCTGTTGTGGTGTTCAAACCCAGTTCGCTAATTAGGTACTCGCTATGAAATAATATTAATGGTTTCGACGCCCCCTACTGTACATTTCTGCTGTTGGTTTCATGGCTAAGAATAGTAGGTACTCAACTCTCCTCATAACGGCTACTCAATTAGGTAAAGTAAAAGAGTAGGTTCACCAACGAGGTGAATGGGCAGTGGTGCCGATTCCCTTGTTCACAAACTAAACTAAATTTTAGCTTAGTGCATCTTTTTCTTTCTTTTTCATTAAGAAAAGGACAGAAGATAAATTTTAGTTTAGTCCTGTCACATTAATCAGCGTTTGACGTAAATTGACGTAATTTTAGTAGGCTAGTTTTTAATCCCGTCTAAACTTGTAAGGAGTAGTGACAGGCTATTATTAAGTAAAAAAAATAGTTACATTAAAATTGCTTATCAGTTAAGACTAATAAATAATTATAATCTAACATTTTTTTATCCTTTAAAAACCTGTTTTTTTTTAAAGGATAAAAAATAATTAAATAAAAGAAGTTATATCAACCAATCGCTGTAGCCTTTTGACTGATCATAACTACAAACTGCAATTTGGTTTATTAGCTTTTACAATTTAACTACCTATCTTTATTGCACTGTATTATTGATAAAAAAAACCTCAATAACAAAATCAACACGAAATAGTTAAACTATCAATATGTAAGCTTTCGCCACTGTATTTTCCGGAATCGCACCGCAAGGCGTTTCTGAGCTATCATAACACAAGCAAGCTATTTGCATCCTCGAATCAAGTTGGATGTTATTGCTCATTGCTCATGCTCTCCCTACAGGGAAAAAGGGAGAAAAAGCCAACCACCTGGTCGTAAAACGGAGTAGCTCACACAAGTTTACGAGCAATTTATTTAGTGATGTTTAGCAAAATGCTCTCTTTGTAAGCAATTGTGTTTGTTGTATACAGTTCTGTTTATAGTTGAATTAAATGCTCGGTTTGATGGAGATAGACTTTTTTTTTATTTTAGGGTGGGAAATCATCAAATAACTTCTCCCGCTCTGGGCGGAGCGGGAGGGTGTGTCAGACTCTTACTGACTAAAACCCACCCGTATTCCTTCCTGTTGCGGGGGCCTCGGTGACCCATAAGTACCTTCCCGCGACCCCGGCAGGATGGAGTTAGACTTGCTGTGGTATTGTGGCTGTTTGGTATTTAAGACGCTGACAACACCTAAACCGCGGTCACTGTCAGATTGCATAGAAAAGAAATAGAAGTGCGATGACACAACGCTTGTAATTTATTGCAAAATATGAAGCAATTATCTATTTACTCAACATTGAGTTGAGTAATCGAAAATAAAAACAACCAAGTTCTGCATTCAACTTAGACATTCTTGTTATTAATTAAATACGTAACGTAAGTTGATATTTAATATAGATATTTTAGATTAGGACTCAAGGTTAGTTTAACGTTAGTTAGTATCGAGATTTTTTTTCAAAACCTGTTTTGGTAACAACCAAATCCTATGAAATATGTATGTTCATAATTAAAATATTTTTTTTACTAGCTACCACAAACTATATAGATTTGGCATTTTTTTTTTCTTAAGAGAAGCTTATTTTGGTCAATCGGGTCTTGTCAGCGTCTTAAATATTAATATTTATTTATTTATTTAATAATCTTCTTAAAATAATAATTTTAATTTTAATAATCTTCTTTTCTGGCAGTCCCTATTGTCCGGCGGAAGTGGATAATACAACCACACCGCGTGCACAGTGAAGGAGTAGGAGTAGAAATCGGTGGAATGGGGGGGGGGGGACTTCGTTCCCGCAAATAGGATGGCGTTTTAGGATTGTGAAGGAGGTTACATAGCAGACACAACATCCGAGAATTCCTGCGAAGTCGATTTCTGTTGTTATTAGATATTAAAAATACTTGAAACTATCATTATCATCATCAGCCCATAGCAGTCCACTGCTGGACATAGGCCTCTTTAATTGCACGCCACTCAGCTCGATTCTCAGCACCTCTTATCCGGCTGCTACCAGCCACCCTGCGAAAATCGTGGCACTACCTAGCCTGAGGGCGTCCTACCTTACGTTTGTCGATTGACCGCGAATCGACTCAAGAACACGTCTACCCCAACGGTCATCGGTTCTACAGCTAATATGGCCGACCATTGCCACTTCAACTTGCTTTTTCTGTGAGCTATGTCGACAACTTTGGTTCTCTGCCGGTTCACCTCGTTCCAGATTCGATCCCTCTTCTCTCCCTTGGAGCCTTCCAAGGGAGAGAAGAGAGGCTAGCCCGTTGCGTAGCTCGCTGACCGACCTCAAATTTATGGACCAGCCAAACTAATGGCTCCGTCAGTCATAATAGGCATGACACACTGATTGAAGACCTTCGTCTTTAGGCTCTGTGGAATACACGACGAGAAGACTCGACGAACCTTCGCAAATGCTGCCCAGCCCAACTGAATTGTTCTTGTCGAAACTAGACTCAGCCTAATTTAGATTACAAAAAAACCTATGATTGACAAGGAAGAATACAATGTTCTTGTCTTAGATTTTAAGAAATCCTTGAACCAAGTAAGAAATGTAAATAGGCTGCAGATAAAAGTACCTAAAACGTTATCAGAATACTGTATAATTTCACAGAAGCTTCACTTATATCGTCATTACATCATACAATAGTTACTCTAATGTAGAGGACAAAATGAACGTCTATAACATATATTATAATCTCGTCGCTCCTAGACATAAGCTTTGCTTTTGTGCGAGTGAGTGCTAAAGATAATACAAACCTCGAAGCAACACCGCACAGCGCTCCAACCCGATTGGTCGCAATCCTTTACAAACTTAAACAGCGCACCTTTTTTTTTGGGTGGGAAATTATCAAATAACTTCTCCCGCTCTGGGCAGAGCTGGAGGGTGTGTCAGACTCTTACTGACTAAAACCCACCCGTGTTCCTTCCATTGCCCATGTTGCCAGAGGCCTCGGTAACCCTTTCGAACTTTCCCGCGACCCCGGCAGGCATCGGCCCTAGTGGACCCCTACACTTGTGCTGACGACGTCTCTTTGAGGGGCGCGTGGAACACAACGCGCCGTCGACCCGGACCTAGTCCATACCGGATGGTGAGCTACCCATTGCTCACCGTCCGCAAGCCCGCGCCTACGGTGGCCGGAAATCCGCCCGGGATTCCCGTCGCCCAGGTCCATCTCTTGCGGCGGCTAGGGGCGAGAGGGCGCAAAATTTGCCTTTCCCTCAACGTTCCCGTCCCGCCTCTCCTTCGCGAGCATTACTGCTTCGCAAAAGGAGGTGACAGCTGCCCATGCCCTCTCGCTCTGTACCATGGCCTGAACCAGGGCCCGACGCGAGAGATCTCCGCCGCCAATCGCCTCCACGAGGACACTGCGGTGCTCTGCCCAAGCCGGGCAGACTTCCACCGTATACTCCACCGTGTCCTCCAGGCGATTCACACAGTTCTGACACTCGGACAGTGGACAGCGTGCCTGCACTTGCACTCACACGCAATATAATATCACATTACCTCACAATCAGCCTATAATGTTCTCACTGCTGTGACACAGACTTCCTCTCTATGAGAGGGAGCGGGCCGTAATCCATCACGCGGGCCCAGTGCGGGTTGATAGATTTCACATGTCTTCATATTTTTGGTTCTAGGACATGCCGGTTTCCTCACAATGTTTTCCTTCACCGCTTCACAGTGGTGAAGAAATTAAATACACAAAGTGAAGTGTCTGTCTGGGTTCGAGCCTAAGACCTACAACTCGTAAGTCGTGGGCGATACCACTGCGCCACCACTGCTCAATGTCACATTACAAGCTTACAATTTTTTGACGTGTGTGTGTTTTGGGCTTAAGAGGGACCCCTTTAGACAAAAACAAACACACACACACACACAAACAAAATTCGCAAACAATAACAAAAATAATCTGACACAAGACAGCCTGAAACATTTCGGTGCTCAACCGACGGCAAGTTTAGTAGGTCACAACAACTTGGGCGCTACAGATAACGTAGATTAATGAGCACAGGATATGAAGTCTCGCGTTGAAAACTACATTTTCGTTGAGATAGTTGGAGGTGGTGTGTTTTCTTGAGTGCTTTAAAATACTTTACCAAAATAACATTAAAAAGTATGTCCGTAAATTATTTTTAACTTCTTTTTACTATTTTTATTACGATTTTGAACTAGTTCATATTGTTAAAAATGGTAATTCCAAAAACTTTTTTGTCCGAATAATATTTATTGACTGTTTTCTTTAGTGGAGAGTCCACTGCTCGTGAAGGAACCTTATCATGAAGTAGTAACACTACATTTATATAAAAGAAAATGTTGGTAACGAAAACTTACATGATTGCACGAACAATTATTACTATTTCTGCAGTATACACCCGCAAAGGGACAACAAAAACTAATTTAAAGAACATATCTATGGACCGTCAGTTTTATTACATAGTGTTACAGCTACAAAAGCACCTTTTCAACCTTTGCTAACTAACCAAAAAGGTCCAGCAAGAAGATTACAAGGTTATAGCCTACCAAGTTAGTTACAGATGTCAACCAGAGGTCAACTCGGAGACCCGTAAAATTTGTCTCCGTTCCGTAAATGATGAGCAGGATTATTGGCATTATACAGGGTTATTTTAAATGGCTAAACTCCGCAGAGGCAATGGGTATCAACATATAAACACGATAATATAAAAAATAAAAAGATTTGATGTTCTTTTTTTGGGAGGTCCTCGTCTTTTTTTTTTTTGGGTGGGGAATTATCAAATAACTTCTCCCGCTCTCGGCGGAACGGGAGGGTGTGTCAGACTCTTACTGACTAAAACCCACCCGTGTTCCGTCCGTTGCCTGTGTTGCCAGGGGCCTCTGTAGCCCTTTCACACTTTCCCACAACCGCGGTAGGCATCGGCCCTAGTGGACCCCTACACTTGTGCTGACATCTCTTTGAGGCGCGCGTGGAACACAACGTGCCGTCGACCCGGGCTTTATCGGATGGCGAGCTACCCATTGCTCACGCGCCTACGGTGGCCGGAACTCCGCCTGGGGTTCCCGACGCCCAGGGAGTCTCCTGCGCCTGAGTCGCCTGCTGTTAGTATTGTTACTCGAAGTATGCGTTGAGAAAAACGTGTTTCTTATGTTTTATCGTGTTTAGATATGTATCATCTCGTCTGTGAAAAGTATACAAAAAAAACCTCATATTTCAAATTACTACAATAACTGCGGTCGATGACCCCACAAAAGTCATAAAATTCATTTATTTTTTATTTTATTGCCATCGCGGAGTCGGTGGAGTTTAGCTAGCCAATTAAAATAACCCTGTATTTTAAAATTTTGACAGTTATAAAAGCCAATACGATTTCGCTATTACTTGAGAACGGCAGTAACATTCCTCCTAGTGTGACATTAATTCTAATAAAAGTTTCCACAGTTACAAAACTCTAATTGGAAAATGTGAAGGATGGGCTTTCCAGTTGTCGGTGTTAGTAGTTTTAGACGCGTTAGCGCGACACTATTAAATTGAATTCAGGCTGTGACACAAATTGCGAAGCGAGTGTCAGACACTTGTGTACTGTCGGCAGTGGAAGTATGTATTAAAATTACATGCGTTTGTTTTCTCTTAAAATAGTAGTCTAATGTTACGTGAAATAAAGCAGTTTTAGCGTCAAGAAATCATGATCATCTGGAGCTCATAATGGGTCCAAATTATATAATAAAATAATAATATAAAAACCCGACTGCAAAAACACGTAACTGAAAAGGGAAAAACAAGCATTATTAATCTATATAATTTTGGTCTTGCAGGCGGGGACAATCAAAAGTTACACCATATTTCAGGTTATTCGACTGTCGAAATACATACTCTCGAAAAACATTACCCTCCTGAGGCAGTCGGGTAATAAGATAAAATATCATCACGGCACACCCCTACGGTATGAACAGATGGAATGATGTTATACTCAGCTTATTGGTTACACTGTCAGAATAATATTAGGGCTCTGATTTTAGGGATAGACTATAAGACTAATCAATAACTGGTATTCACGGTCTTTGGTATCAAAATACTTTTAAAATTATTTAAGAAAATAGACGAAAATTTACCATTCCCATTCATTTTAGGATTTAGTTTCGGAAATAATTCCGAAACCTAAAATTTTGAAAATAGCTCTTTACTCAGATTATAGGAAAATATAAGAAGTCTACGGTCTTAAATCTACAAGAGACACCTGCCACAGTCTTTTTTGTACAAGAGACACCTGCCTGCACATGATCCGTTTATTGTCCGGATTGGCTTAAAATTTGGACAAATTAGTTTAAGATATGTAACAAACGCAGTGGGAACCAGTAGAGGGGCGTCACCTTGTCGTCGCCGAGGGAGGCCGAGGAAAAGCTGGCGTGATGACTTAGAGGCGTTTATGGGAGATTGATCGCGGTAGAAGGCAACACACAGGGGAGAGGGGAAAGCTGTGGGGTATGCCCCACAACTTTGGGACAATATAGGTAGAAAAAAAAATGTTACAAACCGAATGCTGTAATAAAAAAAAAATATACTACAATTTTGCAGTTTGATTTGAGCCAAAAAAGTCTAAGTTTTCATCGAACGAACTTTTTCTAGGAATTGTACTGTACTGTACTGTACGTGTACGTGGAATTGTATTGTAGTCGTTATCAAGTCGAACAGAATACAACAAAATATCAGTTACTGTTTCTAGTTTCCATGACATCGTGTTCGGATTTCGAGCAAAAACAGTGATGGGGGATCCCCAGTGACCCAGTTATTTTTTCAGAACTTACTTAAACAAAGAAGACAAACATTTTGGAATAATCACAATGAAATAGCACATATCATTATTACTTATCACATAATCCCGCCTCTAAAAACAAAAACAACATAACTTTTCGTAAGACGAGCGCCAATATTGAACTATACTCCATCGTTCACAAATTTTGTGGGACGAACTTACACGCGGATGACTTAGATTTGTGCAGGCAGGATAAGATTTATATTTAAAAAAAATAATAAACATAATTTTAGTGTTGCCTTCGATTTAATAAAAATTACCAAAGTTTAAAAAAAATACAGAATAAACAGCCACACAAATGTTAACATCGGTTGGTGTTAACATTTGTGAGACTGTTTCGAATTCGATCTAAATTACAGCAGCACCAGATCTTCATATGTATATCGAATCCTTGTCATCCATCGAGGCAATCATATCCAACGACCAACTAATCTAAGTTAGAATCACTCCAGTATTCAAATGTTACCGTGACCATCGTCGATTATAATGATTAAATCCGGAATTAGAGGTCCTACGTCTTCTGGACCTCTATAACGCGTGATTGGGGTACTTTCGGACCCCAAGTTTGTATAATGTGTCGGGTGCGAAGTAATTTGTATGGCAATGAGATTAACATTGAGTAGGATTAGGCGATTTTAATTTGGTTATATTATAATTTTAGGTTCGCCTTCGTATGACGAAAGGGTTGCCTAACCCTTGCAGTGATTTATAGGGAAATTGGGGTAATCATTTTGGGGATTAGAAGGAACAAATTGTCTTGGCAGATTAATATGAAACTATTTATCAGATGAGGATGAGCAATGGCAATTCCAGCAAGCAAATGACTGCTGCTTATAGATCATCTAAAACAGTCCCATTTTGAAGGGTTTGCACTGGTCACGTTTTAATTCTACCTGTAACCCTATTCAATTGGAATTCCAGTCACGCTTAGGCTTTAGATTGAATACTGTGCCTACATAAAATCGTACGTGCAAAACGTGTTGAGAATTAACTTTTTTGTATTTCATTTAAAATATCCTTTATTGTGATACACTTTTGTGTAAGTTACATTAAGCCTATTATTTACAGTGTGTCACATGGTATTGTTCATGTTCCCCTGCGAACACTGAAGCTCGCTAACAACCTTGCTGATTTCATATAATAGGGAATATGCAAGTAATTCAAAACTTATCCATTATTGAAATTACATTTTGTAGGAGTCAAGAAACAAATTCCTATTATAAAAAAAAAAAATGCATTACTTGTTTTACAATTCATTAGTTTATTTTGCGTTTTTTTTTGTGGAACGGAACGCAAACTCAAAACGTGTCGTCTTCGACAATGCCGGAAATGACGAAAGAGACTATGTTAATAAAAATGTACTCGTATTCTTAGCAAAGTGCTTCAAATCTCACTAAGATAAGTAAGTAAGTGCGATTTCTGATTGAATAAAGCACAACAATTAATTTAATTTGCGGCTACAAACAGATGTAAATAAAGAAGTTATTTGGTAAATGACGTCACATCATGCCCGCGACAGAAATGGTTGTTTGAACTGTAGTAGAAAATTGTTGGAGTTTCTTCATTTTTTTGAGCAATAAGCAGTAGTTGAATTTACATTTCAATACTTTTCTTGGGTTTATATTCCTGTTTATTATTGGTACAGTGAAAAAAAAAATACATGCATATTCCCTATTATTACTATTCATTGCAACATGAGCTATTCCCGTAAAGCTCGAGCCGATGACAAAAGAAGCATGTATAAAATTAAGACAATTATAAAATAAATATCTTATTTTATTTTTATCTTAGAAATACAAACAAAACAGCAACATTTAATATCTAAGACCGAACTGAAATAGAGAGCGTGGTGGGTTGAAATCGGCTTATTATTATAAGCCGCCTCCAGCTTTCCAGGGAGTAAGGATTTAGGGCTTATAATTCAGGGCAACGGTATTTTGCTTGGGCCTTGTGTAAAATTGATAGGTAAACTACTGCTTGCTTATTCTAAATATATGTATTTATTAAACTTTACGTTGCAAGTTAAGTGAACAGTTATAACTCAACTAAGCTAACTGCTGGATATAGAGACCTCTCTTAAGATTCGCCACATTCTTTTGAATATTTTTCTTAAAAAGCTTTTCTCATTAACTAATGATTTAAGAAAAATCCACAAGATCAAAATGTTAGTTAGAATTGATGACTTCGCTCAAGAAATTAATTCTTATTTATAAATATTTCCCGTAGATGATAGTTAATTGATACAAACAACACTTTAATTACGAAAATCTTTCGCCATTACATAATTCACTTGTTCAGCAACATATTCTCGATAAAACTTTCTAACAACCAAGTAATCAACTTCATGCAAACAGCAATTAAAGGCCCAACAAACAACCAACGTTTACTTCAAAAGTAACTAAGAACGCTTAATACATCATGTGTTTAAAACATCTTGATTAAGTCCCGAATTGTAGTGAATTACACAATTCGTGTGAGGGATTTTCCGAGATATGTTTAGGGACGTGCGGATTCGTCATCGGCGAAAAGTTCGGCCGGCTGATTTAATAGCGTTTAATTTTTCTAAGATTACAAGCATTGTATATGTGTTTAATTGGTATGTAAGCCTTTCTAATAATAATAATTCAAAACAGGGTTGGCCTGTGTCCCAGCAGAGGAAAAATAATAGGCCGATTAAGCGTATGCTTATTGCCCCAATGTTTTAGGCGCTGACTAAAGAACGGCAGGTCGTGATTTTGATCCCAATTATTACCTACTAGTAAATAGTATTACTATTTTATACACACTCCAACTAAGCTAAAAGTGCAACGAAAGGTTCAAAATCATCCAACATTGCTCACAAATCTGCACAGCTGAGCTTTTGCCACTTGAACTTACAGCGTACAGTAATAAATACCTATTGTGACGTATTATGTGCTATCTTGATTTAGGAATAAAAGAAGCACTTAAAGTACTGCGTACGTGTTTCGCTCGTGAATTGGATTCTGCCAGCTACATACAAAGAATGTGAAGTATTTAATCTTATTCAAGGAGGAATATAAAAGGATTTCTGAGTGTGATACTAAATCACGGCGCACGCCAATGTATCAGTTTGATTTTACTCGATCGGTTTCAAGACTGAGCAAGACTTTTAGGTATTCTTCTTTCACAATAAGGGTAAATATACTATATAATTTATTGAACATATAAAAGCAAGGCGAACATAAAAAAATACTACTCGTATTTGACCAAAACGGTTACCAAAAGCTGAAAACAATCATTCATATTTTTGATGATGTCACAGGAGTAAGCAGTTCTCATAGAGACCAATATTAGAATAGCTGCATCCACCACCTGAATTTCAACAACTGTCCCTAGATCGGTAGCTGATCCAATTAACACCTATCGTTCGTTCCCAGCTCCATATCTCGGCCTCGGCCAATTCAATTATTGCCCAGCACTATCACTCGCCCACAAACACCCACACGTCATTCTAAACAAACTAGTTAAACTGGAGCATTTATTTAATTAATGAATTGCGTACACCAAAACTATTAGGGATGAGCAATACTCTGTAAGTGATGAAGATTCTATCAATATAACGCGGTGTTTAGATGCCATTAGATGAATCAAGATGATTACAATGATTGGGTTATGCAGTCGAAGTCCATTCATGATCGATACAGAGAAACAATATCATAGAAGGTTTTTTATTATAAGGTTTTTTACTCATCGCTTAAAGGTGTTTTTTTTTTGGAGGGTGTGTCGGACTCTTACTGACTAAAACCCACCCGTATTCCTTCCTGTTGTCTGTGTTGCCAGGGGCCTCGGTGACCCTTTAGTACCTTCCCGCGACCCCGGCAGGATATAGGTGTACTATGACAATTCTACAAAAATGGCAAAAAAAAAAAAATGGTTGTCTGTAAAGTCAGTTTACGGACGATAATTTTATGTGATAACGAGAGAGAGATATGTCACAAGTCGAACGCTTAGGCCGATCGTACCTCTTTATCGCTAGTTCCGCGCTCTCGCTTGCACGCTCGGCTCAGGCGGAACGTGACAATGAGTCATGCTTTTTCGTGCGTGCAGCCGGCGTTCATCGATTTATAAGACGTTATCATGTCAAAAAATATCTCTTTTTGTTCAGATCTATTATAACTATAGACATAGATAAACAAATATTGAAACTCATACGAAATTACTATACGAAACGGAATTACCCGGAACATTTTTGGGTTCCATACCTCAAACGAAAAGATGGAACCCTTATAGGATCGCTCGTGTATCTTTCTGTCTGTCCATCTGGCACAAGCGTTTCGCTCCGAATTTCTGGACCGATTATGTTGAAATTTGGTACACATGAATTTCTGTGATTCAAACGCGAACGTGTAACGTAAATACTTATTATTCACTTTCATTTTTAGATTCACTTTAAGGGAAAAAATTGTAAAAAATAATTGCAAACAGTACCGTGTGCCATATCAAATGAAATGACTTAAGGCGCTGACAAGAGGGAAATGACCAAAATAGGCTTGTCTTAAGAAAAAAATTGACAAATCTGTATAGTTTGTGGTAGCGGAATTAATATATGTTAGTTTTGAACATATTTCTCAGAACTTGGTTGTTACCAAAAACGTTTTGAAAAACAAATCTCGATACAAATTAATGGTAAACTAACCTCTTATCTTGAGTTCTAATCCAAAATATTTGTATTAAATACCAACGTAAGTTGCGTATTTAATTAATAACAAGGACTTTTTAGGACTTTTTCAATGACCTTATTTGAATGCAGAACTTGGTTGTTTTTTTATTTTCGATTACTCAACTCAATTTTGAGTAAATAGATAATTGCTTCATATTTTGCAATAAATTACAAGCGTTGTGTTCGCGCTTCTCTTTCTTTCCTATGCAGTCTGACAGTGACCGCGGTTTAGGTGTTGTCAGCGTCTTAATAAGAGGATTTCAAATACATTTTTTTAATAATTTTAAAATAATACTTTTTAAAGTTTTTGAAGAACATTTGTGCTTGGGATGGGAGAAGCTCGTGGCTAAGTAATAACAGCCGCACGGGTCGACCCATCAGGTTAAGCTAAGCTTGCAGGGGTTGTTCCGTAGATGGGTGATCATTTTAACATACCGAGACTCCTCCGCGACTCGGAAAGCACGTTAAGCCGTTGGTCCCGGCTGTCATTCGCGGATCTTAGGGGTCGTCAGAAGCCCGAAAGTCCGACACGTACGTTGTACCCAGTTACTGGGTTTTAGAGGTCAGATAGGCAGTCGTTCCATGTAAAATACTGGTATTCAGCTGTATCCCGTTAGACGAAAGCCGACCCCAACATAGTTGGTACAAAGCTAGGCAGATTGATTGATTGCAGATTGATTTGTGCTTGACATAAATTCGTCCCAACTACGGAACTCTTCATTGTGCGTGGTTCGACAAACACTTGGCTGGTTTGTGTTGATATTACACACTCTTCTCTACTTTGACATGATTATCTAGTAGGTAGTCGTTCACAATATATTAAATCAACGGAAGAGTTAGTTACGTGTCCATATTCAAAGCGACCAAAATACTTTCCTGTGAACTACAACAGTATTATTACAGCTTAACCACGTCTATCTATCATCCTTAGCAATATACTCCCGTAGCTCCTTGAGACTTATGTTATTGCCGGCGAGTTGCTTACCCAGCGGTCCATTTACCATTTCTGTATCAATTGTACCTTCCGTTTTTACTCATGGTACATCACTTACGTCATTTGTTTGTTAGAGTGTTTCATCAAGCAAAGAGGCTTATATTTCGTATAGTCCCAATCATTTTTTTTCGACATATTAACTCAAGTATATTTAAATTCCGTTCCTAGAAATAACACAACCAAGAAAGTTCTTTAATGAAGAAGTTTTTCTTAAGGAATTTTGTTCAGCAGTTGAGAATTCTACAACATGTGTTACAAAGAAAATGTTTTGAACTTAGCAGGAATTACTTATGAAGCGTCTTGTATTTCAACTGTAGCATATTAAAATCACAAATCTAGGTATTATCCCTAAATAAGGCAATGCTCGTAATTAAGTGAATTCAGTCCGACTCTCAAGGATCGGACGCTTTAAATGATGCGTGCAAAGATTTGTTTCCGAAATATCTTAGCGTGGCCTCCATGTATTTACATACATTTTTCCGTCGGCCCAGCATAATCCGCATGCTTGGTTTAGGTAGATGAAAATCCGTATTTGGCCCGAGAATATTGTATGGTATAAGTGTTTTCGAGAAACGTGCGGAATTTATGGACCGTATACGTTGGGGAATTATTTAGTGCGTCCCCGGTATTTCCCGTTTGTGATACGGAAATTTTCGGGAATTGTCGATTTGAATTGATCGAGAGACGTGAATTCTGAATACTGTAGATTTCTGGTACCTATTAACTCTTAATTGCTTTATCTGTTATCACTTCTATTTACTTCCTCAACACTTTGTCGGGATTTACTTAATTAAATCTACTCGTTGACATGGTGGACAGACCACAAAATTTCCCTGTACCTACCTATATTATTTTATTAATATAAAATATTGCTTTGATCCCGCAGACCAGTAAGCTGAAGTAAGAGGCCGGTCACGTAAGATTCAGGAATGTATAAATATTGGAGCCGACGTTCGATCGCGTCGCTCTCCGGAATGACAACCGCTGGCTAACATTGCTCAAATCGAGGGCAATAATGTAGGACCCAACGAATACCATGTTCTAGATACTGAAGGATATCCCTTATTTGTTACACGTAGGATTTATGTAACAGATGATAATATTGAGTTTGATAAAACAACAGAAGTATGGAATCAAAATGTCGAAATGTCAAGTTAATTAAGTCTACTTATTAAAATTAATACTGTTGCTAGCGAGGTGGAAGCTTAAATACTCATTACTGAACAGTAAACAAATATAACTAGAATATGATTATAAATTGAATAAACATACTTAAACAACAAACAACATACTTAAAATTGTTACTAAAAGTTTTCGTAGACATAACTTTGGTTTACGTAATTTTATTTTTCAAAGTGTTCTAATGATTAAAGAAAACAAAACAAAACGTATGATTTATTCAAGACATCGGTACCTACCTAATTTGTTCACACTATTAGGTCTTTACTTATGAAATTGAAGATTTGTGTGAAAATTCTAAAATATAAAAATTTTGGTAATATTTTTATTTCAGCTAATCAAAGTACTGGTCCAAATGATCTATACAATTTTGCCATTTTGATGGCAGTTTGTTTATTCCTTTACTGTAGAAGTCTGCCGGACGGGAGGTGATGAAGTCAGCGAAAGCGTCTTGTACTGCCTCTCGGGTGTTGAATTTTTTCCCACTTCAAAAATTGTGTAAATGAATAAAGTAGAAATCTGTTGGGGCAAGGTCCGGTGGGTGACGGAGAGCTTCCAGCTGTAACTCTTGTAGCTTTGCGATTGTCTGTCGTGAAGTGTGAGCTCGCACGTTGTCGTGGAGAAGCAATGGGGAAGAGCGATTGACCAGTCTTGGTTTTTGATTTGCGAGCTTCTCCATCATTGTTTGCAATTCTTGGCAATAGACATCTGCCGTCACTGTTGTGCCATTCGGTAAGAAGCTGTGATGTCCAAGTCCGGCACTGGTTCATCAGACAGTAACCATCATCGTCCTATGAGTAATCTTTTTTTTAGCGTACTGATTAGGTGCTGTACCCGGGTCCACTGAGACGAACGCTTAAGGTTGTCGTAAAGGATCCACTTTTCATTGCCGGTAACAATTCGATTTAGAATTCCCTCGTTTCTATGCCGATTCAGTAGTTCTATGCATGCTTCGACGCGTAAGTCTCGCTGTTAGTCACTTAGTTCGTGTGGCACCCACTTATCTAGCTTTTTTATTTTTCCTATTTGACGCAAGTGTTTCAATGTTGTTTTGACACTAACTCTAAGGCCCGCAGCAACCTCAGCCGGAGATTGAGTTGGATCCGCTTCCACTATCGCCTTCAATTCGTCGTTGTCGACAATGGTTATCGGCCGACCGCGAGGCTCGTTCTTCAACTCAATATATCCAGATTTAAAACGATTAAACCAATAATGGACCGTGTTTATGCAAGCAGTGTTAGGCCCGTACATGTCGTTAATGTTTCGTGTTGTTTGCGCAGCGGTATTTCCATGAATTTTCAATTTTTCCATGGCGCCTAAAACAACCACAATTTTACAAAAACAAAAACTATCTAAAAACAAATGACTGAATTTGAAATTAAATTAACACGGCTTTCGTATAAAATTTATTTGAATTTCGAATTGCGCGCCCATCTACAGATAATTAAATCTGAAAATGCTAGTTATAGAATCTCCAATTACTTAGGTAAATACCTATTATTTTGACGCAAAAATATGGACGTACTATGTAGATACTACTTATGTACAAATTCTACAGCGATCAAACATCCAATAATTTATATTAAGGCGCTGACAAGACCCAATTGACCAAAATATGCTTCTTTTAAGAAAAATAATTGCCAAATCTGTATAATTTGTGGTAACGGAAAAAATATATGTTAATTTTGAAGTTTGTAAGGAAGGATTATTGAAGTCGTAAAACCTCTCTACCAAGTTTCGTCCAGATCAATTGTAAAATACGACTTGTAGAGGAGTAGGAACAAAATGACAGAGGAAAGCAAATTTTTCCAGACTTGAAGCAGAGGCGCTTCGCTCGCTCGGTCAAAATAGTTTTTCTCAACTCATTCATCTAACAACACTAATAGCGGTTGATGACCTCCGAAAAAAAAAACATAATCCTTTAGTTTTTTTTTATTTTATCGCGTTTAGATATCCATCGCGTCTTTAGAGTTTAGTTAGCCAATTTAAAATAACCCTATATAAAGAACTTTTGCACAAAATAACCCTATATAAAGAACTTTTGCAGAAAATAACCCTATATAAAAAGAACGTTTGCACAAAATAACCCTATATAAAGAACTTCTGCACAAAATAACCCTCCCTATATACTTAACTTATGCACAAAATTTCATGCTTCTAAACTTTGCGGTGACAACGTTTTCTGTCAGTGAATAAATAAATTTATGATTTTTATTATGTAGAAAACATGAGTCTCTCTTGTTTCATCGAAAAAAAATTGCCAAATTATCACTTCCCAAACAATTTTCCGCATAATTTCATTTGCGAAATTATTACTTAGCAAATAATCTTTTCACAAATATGTAATTGTAACGTAAACCTAATGTTTGGCAAGTGAACGTTTAAACAATAACTTGTTTACCAGCTAGTACTTTTACCAATTTTTATGTAGTCATATATTACATTTATTCATTTTACGCAAAATAAAATTTCTACCTCGTCTAACTAGTTCGGTTCTCGATAGCTTGCTAAAAATAATCTCTTTTTTCCATATTTTTTTCTTTATAATCTATTCGTTTCTGGCGTAGGAGTCACAGTGTTAACCTAACACAACCAAACCATTATTTAAAATAATTAACGTACTCTAACTAGTTCCATAAGTAACCATAAATTTGACTTGTTTCAGACAAATTCAAGCACATCTTATTCACACAACACATTCTGTAACGTATATTGTCTAAAGATTGTTTGCTGTAATAAATCATTTGATTAATGACCAAATGCCTAAATGACTTTATCCTTGATAATATTCTGCCAAGTAAAAATTTTACCAAATGAAAATGTGGGTACTAAAATCATTCCATTGCATTGGTATAAAAAAAGGTTGCTTAAATTTGTTTGGGTAGTAAAATTTTGGCAAAATCTTTTCGGGAAAACGGTAGGATTCCAGAAAACATCCATAACTTAAGAATTTTAAGAATTAAAGTAGAAAAAATAAAACGTTTTATACGGGACTTTTATACTTTACTTTGAAATTTCATTGTGATATTGAAAAGTTGGAAAAGTAAAAGTTAAATATTGTTTTAGCCAAGTACTAATAAATCAATTATCATATTGTAACTCAAAGATCAACACACTATTCGTAAGTTAAAAAATACACTGCCTTATATGAGAAAGAAAGCCGCGACCCGAATGACAGAAAAAGTTGTTAATAGAATTTAGAAATTTCAGAACAGGGAAGAAAAGTTACAGAAAAACTTTTAAAATTGTACCGGCCAAGATTTCCGCTCTCGTGTTGACGAAAATCTTTGCTTGTTTTAAAAGTTTGGAAACACAATATTATTTGAAAATGGCAAAGATTTTGCGCATTCATTTTATAAAAGAATTTTTAAGTTTTTTAAATTCAGTTATTATTGTCGTGATGAAACTTCGAAGTATGTAGACGTAAATTGGAAAGTCAGGGAAATGAATTGTGAATCAAATTGACCACCAACTTAAACAATCAGTTATTAATTATTTGACAGTTGTGATTTGAATAAACGGGCAATTTAAATGTATGAAACGACTATAATACGAGTACATTACGGCAAATTGACGAAAGATGTCAAACTCAAAGCCTTTACTCAAAGCATTTATTTCAATTAAACCATTATAGGCACTTTTGAATTGTCAAGGAACGATTCCTTGACAATTCAAAAATAAACGGTTTAATTGAAGTAAATGCTCAGTCACAAATATGAAGCTAGTTCCCCATTCCAACGCGGGCAAGAAACTCCATGGACACTCTTCAATTTGCTAAACAATTAATAATATTCCCCTGATTATTTTATTGACAGTGCCTTTATACATTTAATAAAAAAACGGGCCAAGTGCGTGTCGGACCACACACAATGAAGGGATGAATTTGAATGAAATGAAGGGATGGTAGTTGGGATGAATTTAACCCAAAAACAAACTTAACATTGCAAAACATGTTCTCCCATACATCGATATACGTCACGGTCAATTCTCCAACTGCAAATATAAGTTGGTCGACTATTACTCGTTAACTTGTAAAGCCTAATTAGTTGTGATAGCTTGCCTTTTAATTTCTTTAATTAAACTACCGCCATATTTTTTTTCACATATCCCAAAACAACCATTTAGCACGTAGCACTGGACACTTGATTCTAATAAAAATTAGCACTTTAACGCTTAATATTACGCAAACGAAAAATGGTTTTCACAGACCCGCAATATTTTTGGATAGAAGACCAAAAAACATGTTTTTTTCATGATTTTATTATGCGACTTTGTTGACCTGATTAATATGTATACCCATGCCAAATTACAGCTTTCTAGTACTAAGAGTCTCTGAGCTAAGTCGGCCACAGACAGACAGATGGACATGACGAAACTGTAAGGATTCCTTGTAGACTACGGAACTCTAAAACACCCAGCATTTGTAAGCTATAACGTTATATTCAACATTTTTTATTTCATGGTTTTATTGCTATTTGATGTTAGTATTTTTAGGGTTCCGTACCTCAAAAGGAAAAACGGAACCCTTATTGCTTCACTTTGTTGTTCGTCTGTCTGTCAAGACCCTTTATCTTGGGAACACGTGGAGGTATCGAGTTGAAATAAAAACCATATACTCAGAGTCTCTCAAACTTCTCAGTTAACGTGCAAAAAGATACGGCCGTTTATGCCGCAAAAAACTTATATTTCGATACTCTCAAGGGAATCAAAATTTATAGGGTAATTTCCGTTGACCTACAACTATGAAATTTGGCAAGTAATATCGTCTTATACTACAAGTATCGGGAAAAATCAAAACTATACATTTGTAATTAAATCATAAAAAATATAATTTTTATTTAAAGTACGTAATCAATCATTGAGGTTAAGCAAGAATTTCGGGAAAAGCTCGGAAAAAGCTGCGGGTCTCTTTTCCTGAACTAACTATAATATGTACCTACAAATTTGTACGGAACCCTCGGTGGGCGAGTCTGACTCGCAATTGTCCGGTTTTTTTTAATTTCTTTTGTTGTGTATAATGTTCTAGTACGCTAATTGATAATATCGCGTTTTCCTAATAAATAAATAGCTAATTACCTACATTCAACAACAAAATTGAGAGATTAGCAGTAACGAAAACATGGCCGTGTTATTACATTAGCTAAGGTACGATTATCATCACCAACGCCATCATTATATTATTTTCAAACTTCCCATCTAACTGTTTTAACAGACCACTCCAAAATTCATTATCATTCTTTGGTTCCCAAAGTGCTTTATCATTGTTACAATTTGAACCAATTACGCAAATAGAATCAAAATTGATCGTATTACCAATAGCTAAGTGAAATTCATCCCGATACATTCTGTTTGATCAATATTCCGTACTGTTCAATTGGCTAAAACAGTGCTAGTCGGATTTGATAATAATTCTAAATAATTGTTAAGCTCAAATCAAATTACCATCAAGTTTGGTTATTTGGCATATATCATAGATTTTGGGAAGTTAGAACTATTGTTATATTTAGATAAAGGCTTTACCTGTTATGAAACAGGAGATGGAATTAAGCGTGGACCTTTACAGGTATCGAGATTGGTTTGGTAAACACCAACGGTTTCATGTTTGTTACTTTTGTTGTTTTAGTAATTACACAAGGTGTCGTTTTGCATCCTCGTCAAATTTCAGGAGGCTGCTACGAGTATGAAAGACATGTATAATCAAATAAAATTACGATACATACTTGTTTTTTTAGTAATTTAAGTTTTACAGTATTTTAGAATACACCACTTTCACAAAACAGAATCACCCCTTTGCGTATGCGGTAGTACCTATGTGTGTAAAAGGGCAATTACAGTGCGGTATCACATGGGCTGCGTTTTAACATACATGCCGATTTCCGAAAATTTGAAAAAAAAAGTCCTACTTATTTTATTATTGATTCGTCTCGAGAATTGTTAGCATAGTTATCTCATTGAATTTGACGAGGATGTAAAACGACACCTTGTATATGGTAAAATTATACTCGTTGGGCCGTTGGCCCTGCGCCTGATCTCTCTCTGGTCGTGCCGGATTGCTGTCCCATCGGACTATGGGAGTAAGAGAAGAGTGCACCTGAGTCTGCGCTGAGATTGGTCGCCATGGCCGAAAGTCGGTCTGGAGGACTATTATTTTAAAAGATAATTATGGACAAAGGATAATAAGGATATGGATTAAGGATAAGATCAGAAATGAAGTTATCCGGAAGAGAACCGGAGTTACCGACATAGCCTGCAGAGTCATGTGTGTCGAAGGACCGTTGGCCGGTGGAGCAGACGAGTCCTGGAGTGGAGACCACGTATCGGCAAACGTAGTGTGGGACGCCCTCCAGCTAGATGGACCGACGACCTTAAAAAGGTGGCTGGGACAGACTGGATGCGGAAGGCGGAGGACAGAGTGTTGTGGCGCAGTCTGGGAGAGGCCTATGTCCAGCAGTGGACTGCTATAGGCTGAGTTGATTGATTGATTGATTTTGAATTATGGACAAAAACATAGGTAATTATTTGGGAAGATATTTGTCTCGTCATCATCATCAACTGCTTAGCCTTTTCCCAACTACGTTGGGGTCGGCTTCCAATATAACCGGATGGAGCTGAATACCAGTATTTTACATGGAGCGACTGCCTATCTGACCTCCACAACCCAGTTACTGAGTATCACGGTACCCCTTGGTAAGACTGGTTATCACACTTTTGGGCTTTTGATGACCCGTAACGACTGTCAAAGATCCACGAATGGCAGCCGGGACCAACGGCTTAACGTGCTTTCCGAGGCACGGAGGGGTCTTGGTATGTAAAGATGGTCACCCATCTATGGACCAGCCGCGGTAAGCGTAGCTGAACCTGATCGATTGACCTGTGCCACTGTTATTACTTATACAAAAGCCCCTCTTTGTTTGTCTATTTGTTTCATGTATTATAATAGAATGCTAATGATTGCTGGCCAGTTACTAGTTCCAGCGTAAAGGCAGTCTTCATTTACCACGTTGATATCTTTGCTTATAAATCCTTCTTACAATCTCCCCAAAAATACGAAAACTAAGCCACAAACCCCTCAATAAAACCCTAATACTTACCATACTTCGAGAACCATTCAACCGTACACAATAGATTCCCGGCCATTTGTCGATATATACTCGTCGAATAACCAACCAGAAGCATCCCCACGCAGGAGATTAATCGACCGTGAGAAAAATTAAAGAGCGATGTTACCTTACGAACGTGTCGCCATTTATTATGCGAGTGTTCCATTATTACTGCGTACATATACAGGCTGGGAGAACGACCGGCGAAGTTCAAGGTCATGGAAAGTGGTTTAGGCTCAATATTGTAGGTTAGGTGGGGGGGGGGGGGCTCAAATACAGGGAAACTCCAATGTAGCTTTTCAATTCACATGTACTTTCTAAGTTCATCCTGGACGTCACTGACATCGCTGGAGAGAAATTCGTATTATTGAAGCTAACTCAAAAACTACCTAAGCAAAAGTAGGTATAACATCAGAACGGCTGAACCAATTTGGATGTTTTGGTTTTAAAATGTTCCCAATAATCCGACTAGGTACTTACCGAATACAATTAAAAACTGCCAGGAAATTTTAAAAATTTGGGAAAACCGAAACTGCATTTTGTATGGGAATCGTGTATGAATTATTGAAATTTTGTCAGCTAGTAATTAATATACGCCTGACTCACCTTGAGTAAGCGTGGTGAGGCTGGGAACATTTGTTTGTTGTTGGATGGAAAAAGAATTCATGGTCGTTGGATTCGGTTGTTGACATGATATAACAAAGCAGCTGTTTGAGTATTTTTGATGTTTGTGTTAGGTTTGTTAAAAGCTATTTTTGTTCTGAAATGAATGGGCTTAATTCTATTTTTGTGAGAACAACAACAAAACAACATGTATTGTCTATTACTCTAGAAGTTTTATGTTCACTAATCAAATCATGGTTTGTTTTTCAAAACTGTTCTCTTTTTTAGTAACTCATGTTTAAGAGCTATTGAGGCGGTTATAGCACCGCTCTCCGTTGCGTAGTGCGGGCCGAGATTTAACATTGTATGAGTTTGCATAGAAAGCACAATCTGCGCGCGGGACGCGCTCACGTGCGCAGATTCTTTGGTATGGCTGCCCCGCGCTACGCGACGGAGCGCGGTGCAGCGTGATAATCGCCTAAGAGAACATATTAATTGAAATAAGTACGACTATTCAAATTAATATTTTCTTATTAATCTGCCAAACGGTCATACACTAAATACTAGGTACTGCAAATATTTAATGTAGACGTTCATTGTTTGCAACTTAGATATTAGTTCGCACTTTAGCCACTACTAAACGACGACGGAAACTATCCACTATCGTAAGTACACTAACTTTCATGAATATCCTTGAAGTAATCGAGTTTGTTCGTGCTCACTCGCTCAAATTTTCGTGCTTTGCCTTATGAGGTGAGCATAATTGCAACTGATGTCTGAAGTTTGCGGTGATGGTGTCGAAACTCTCTGCAATGTTTTGTTTAGTACCTACGGATACATCGACGCATACCTAGCAAGAGGTTTTGGGGTTATGCATAAGCAAACGAACGAGGCAGAATGGCAAAGAAATATTATATTTCTTTGCCATTCTGCCTCGTTTGTCCAGTGGTTGCAAGCGCTACTGCTGAGCATGAGGTTTCGATTCCCGGGTTGGGCAAAGTGTTATTGGGTTTTTCTATCTGTAATTTCTCAGTAGCAGCCCGGAGTCTGGATTTGTGCTCGGTTGATGGCAATAGACTCGCCCCCTATTACGTGGGACTTAAACATAACTGGCATAATGTGGGTGTACTATAGGTACACCTCTGCCCAACGGGCCCTTGGAAAACAAGGCGTGATGTTATGTATGTATATGTGTCTTTGCCAGTGTTTCTCTCTTGTTTACACGTCATACCTTTTTTTGGGTGGAAAATTATCAAATAACTTCTCCCGCTCTGGGTGGAGCGGGACGGTGTCAGAGTCTTACTGACTAAAACCCACCCGTGCCTGCGTTGCCACGTGCCTCGGTATCCCTTTCGGACTTTCCCACGACCCCGGCAGGCATCGGCCCTAGTGGACCCCTACACTTTTGATCACAACATCTCTTTGAGGCGCGCGTGGAACACAACGTACCGACGACCCGGGCCTGGTCCTTATCGGACGGCGAGCTACCCATTGCTCACCGTCCGCAAGCCCGCCCTTACGGTGGCCGGAAATCCGCGCGGGATTCCCGACGCCTGGGGCGTGTCCTGCGGTGGCTAGAGGCGAGAGGGCGCGAATTTTCCCTTTCCCTCAACCGTCCCGCCTCCTCCTTCGCTCGCATTACTACTTTGCAGAAGGATATGACGGCTGCCCATGTCCTCTCGCTCCGTACCATGGCCTGGACCAGGGCTGGACGCGAGAGATTTCCGCCGCCGACAGATCATACCTAGTAGTGTAATGTTCAATTTTTATCAAGTAGCTTTTGATACCGTCGTATGGACAGTCATTCATAGGCAATTGGTGCGATCATTAGGGTCTTATTTTATAAAGAGTTATAAATGTCCAAATGTAACTTATTTTTTTAAGTTGCTCATTCTCCCAAGCCGTGTGTCTCACAAACAAAATGCGCATTCCCCACCCGGAGAACAAAGGTTAATATAAATTCACACTAATATTCTTTGTGTTCATCATTGTTTTGTTTCCCACTACAAACCTAACTGTTATTGCTGCTACAATTTTTATTGAAGCCAATATTTTTGTATGAATAAAAAGAACTCTGAATATTCTAGCTCCCTTTTGTAATGGATGTACTTCTTAGGGTGATTTGTCATATTCCTTTTTTGTGCCTCTGTCGACGATTCTGAAAGGTTTTGGAGATGTAGATGCGGATTGTAAGGAATAATCTTATGTATGACATTACATTAATTTTTTTGGAGTATTTTGCGTTACGGAGGCTCGTGGCTAAATAATAACGATCTTCCAGGTTAAGCAACGCTTGCCGAGATCAGTCCGTGGATGGGTGCCATCCATTACACACCGAGACCTCTTCGTGCCTCGGAAAGCACGTTAATCCGTTGGTCCTGGCTGTAGACTTTGGACAGTCTCCGCTCCTCACAAAGATTCCGTATCGAGTCTTTGTTAAGTCGATATCGTTGTATCAATTGCGCATCATCCATATCGAACGCATTCGATTGATCACGAAGTCGTTTTCTTTTGTTCCTTGATTCCATATTTTGATGTGGAAAGTCACTTTTCAGGAACTATAACACTTAATATTCGTCACACTTCATTTCCTTTTTTATGTAATTAACACTCGAATATTTTTTCCAAATATACCCAAAACAATTAAATAAAAGCTCCTCTGAAGCAGCGTAAATTGAATGGATTTTGAGGCTACTTTTTGACAGTTCTATTATCAAAAGAAATGTCAAACAAACGTTCCTATTACGGTATTGCCAGGTAATGTTCAGGCAGAAGTCGGCCAGACCGCTGACTGGCTTGTTTGACGAGTTCATAATACGAAATTGCAAGGCTGGAAATAAGAGCTCATAATAAGGCCCCAGCTCAGCATTGAGGTGAGGGAGCATGTCACCTGGGACATCCGTCAGGGCGACATTGGTTTCGAGACATTCTTCCCGAAGCATGCGGTCACCTGGCAGAACATATCCTTCGCTTTATTAACTCACTGTTCATGATGAGTTTGAAAAGCGTTGAGACTATAATTTCAAGGGCCTGTGTCAATGTCTGAATAGGCTCTATTTTACTGCTACTTTTTTTTTATTACCTCGTTGGTCAAGTAGTCGCAAGCATGACTGCTGAGCGTATGGGGTCCTAGGTTCTATTCCCGGGTCGGGCAAAGTGTTATTGGGTTTTTCCATTGGAAATTTCTTAGTAATGGAGTCCGGAGTTTGGAAGTCGGCGGTGTGATGTCCTCGTGCCTCGGAAAACACGTTAAGCCGTTAGCCCTGCGCCTGATCTCTCTCCGGTCGTGTCGGATAGCCGTCCTAATGGACTATGAGAGTGAAGAAAGAGTTAGTGCACTTGTGTCAGCGCACACACTTGTGCACTATAATATCTCCCGCGCCGAAGGCTGGTCTCCGCTGAGATTGGTCGCCAACGCCATGCCCGAAATTCGGTCTGGACGACTATTTTTAGTATTCCAAGAGAAGGCATGACACTAGGGTTTGGCGTAGGGATGACTGAGTAGGTATTTTATAGCACTTAGTGTAATCTCATGAGAATCATCATCAAAGCTTAGGGAAATAGTTCCAATTTCATAATAACCTTGTCATTTTTCAATTGCTTTAATTTCTTAACAGGACACAGACTTGCATGTCTTTATTTGATTTCTAAGACGTAAAACGATAAGCCAGAATAATTTGGAGAAAATTTCCGAGGCACAGTGAACATCTATTTCGCACAGTTTGCTAAGCGAAGTTTGCTTAGGACAGTATTAATTTCTTCATTTTGATACTCGTATTCTGGGGCGTAATTTGAATCTCTCGGATGTCTTTAAATTACTTGTTTGAATGTGTTTCTTGTAGTTTGTTCTATGATACCTAAGCTGCTTGTTTGAGAACGAAGGTATTTCGTTGGAATTGAAGCCTAAAATATTTGGTAATGACTGCCTCGTTGGTCGCAAGCGGTACTGCTGAGCCGGTCTTGAGTTTGATTCCCGGGTCGGGCAGTGTTATTGAGTTTTTCCATCTGGAATTTATCACTAGCAGCCCGTAGTCTGGATTTCTGCCCGGTTGATGGCAAACAGCTCACCCCTTTTAAATAGAACTTAAAAATAACTGGCAAAATGTGGGTGTACTATAGGTGCACCTCTAACTAACTAGTCTAACCCTTCGGGGAATACACGTGTGATATTATGTTATGTGATATTAGGTTCAGTGTAACCTTAGATTTGACATTCCAAACTGAGCTAACACTTCAAAAAGATATCTGATACTTTGATTGAAACGTTTGTGTATCTGTAGACTTCCATAAAATGCACTAGGTACTCTAAAAAATGATGTTATGTTATGTGATATTAGGTTCAGTGTAACCTCTAGATTTGACATTTCAAACTGAGCTAACACTTCAAAAAGATATCTGATACTTTGATTGAAACGTTTGTGTATCTGTAGACTTCAATACAATGCACTAGGTACTCTAAAAAATGATGTTATGTTATGTGATATTATGTTCAGTGTAACCTTAGATTTGACATTTCAAACTGAGCTAACACTTCAAAAAGATATCTGATACTTTTGATTGAAACGTTTGTGTAGTTGTAGACTTCAATAAAATGCACTAGGTACTCTAAAAAATTATGTTACTAATATAAAATTTTAGATATTCAATAGTTTCTCAAGAGGATTACAGATTTAATAAAATTCAAAATTCAATTCTTTGTAAATTTTTAAGTGATTTTTTATTTGAAGTAAGTAATTGAATAAAACTAGCTATTCTCGTAAAGTGCACACAATATCACGCGATTTAAGTCTCATAAAAAAAGAAACATTTTGACAGAAGGATGAAAATTCTTTTACTGAAGAAAGTGGAATACATCAAAGTCTATATCTACTTAAATACATAATCAATGAAGACCTCTTAGCAAAAGTCAAGATGTTTGAGTAATTTTCTTCTATTGTCAAACAAAATTGAACTCCATGACTAGTGTATGTTCAGGCTAAAGAATGAAGATAGTAAATACTGGAAAAATATAAGGAATACTAATACAAGGCCGAGTCTTAGAATAAGGAATGTATAGAAGTGACACTCTCGCTCCCAACTATTAACCAACACTTTCGGGGTATATTTTAAATGTTCTCTTAAATGTCGCGTGATACACCGTTGGTGCATAAGAACTTAGGTATCCGGAGTCTAGCGTTCAAAGGGCAGACAGAGAGAGGGCAGGGCTGAGCAGAGGGTTATGTTCAAGACAGTCAAGATTGTATTGTCTATTGCGATGTCGAAGATCTAGCGCCGAACTCGAGACGTGACACGAGTTTAGTGCTGGATCATCGACAAAATGAAAAATCTTATTTTGTGTAGTTTATCACACATTGTGTAGGTATGATTATAGTTTAGGAATATCCAACCATTTCTACATAAATAATATTTTAAAATAAGTGAGATGTTGACTGCCCTCTTTTTGCTGGGCCAGCTCGCGTAGGTGGTCATTTCCATGGCGGACACACATAATAGGTTTTATAAATTTTCCTTCGATACGGATTCCTTGTTCTATGGTCGAGTGTAGAGAAAAGCGCTCGCTCAACTCTTGATATATTGTGCTCAATATTATGTAAGGCTAGGATACATTACGTTTGCTCCCTGTGGCTTAGAAGCACGCAGTCTTTTGGTGCAAGTTATAAGAAATGACCTCTTAGGGCAAAATCTAAGAGTCTTGAAATGCAATTCTAAATAATGGTATAATTTAATTAAAACAGCTCTAAAACCAAATATAGCAGTTTATACATCTTGAGAGTGTGTCACCGTGTTCATAAGACTAGCGTTAGCATTTTAACATCCCATATTCTTTTTATAATTTATAAAGAATTAATTTAAAAGTAACAACTCTAACAAGACTTACGCTATATCTCTTAGAGTAATAAACCCGTCATCGCAAAAGTAACTAAAAATATGATATAAGTTATTGTTACCAGGCATTATATTAAATGTGGTTCACCTTACGAATACTCCTGTGAGGATCACAGGTGTGGGAAGGAACACAAACTCTACTGCTGATATATTACTTTACATATTATGCACGTTCAGGATACATTCGTATCGTAAACGCACTCTCCGCCTTGAAAACACGAAACAGGGTACAAGTTATGGGAGATATCAGAGTGGTAAAAGATGATGAAGGTAATGAAATGAACTTAATAAATGAAGACTAAGAGGTAGAGTAATCTAGAAGGCGTCGCTGCAGACCCCGTAGAAGATGGCGGGAGAAGCTGGACAAAACAAACGACCAGTGGTCCACATTAGCTCTGGATCGAAATCAATGCAAGTCAAGGGGAGAAGCCTTTGCCCAGCAGTGGGATGATCTAGGCTAACAGTCACAGTAGGAAGTATAGTCGGTATTTTCGGTATTTTTTCAAAAAGATTGCCAAAATAAACAGAATAGAATACTCTTTATTATGTACACCATAAAAATTACAGATCTAAATGTAGAATTTTTACATAGGGTGACACAATGGGCGGCCTTATCGCTTAGAATAAGCTGATTCTCATGTTTCTTTTTCTTTTTATAAATCTGTTTCAGCTTCAGTGATCCAACAAAACCCTCACGTCTTTATCCCCGCTGGATCTTCTTCCTTTGACCAACCCGATATTATACGAATAATACGCAATACCTCACCCCGTTGATAAATGGACACACGTTACGTTGATAACATCGGTGATATGTTTTGCGTTTTCCTCTGTCATTTTATCCTTGGAGGGTTAGCTGCGATTTTATAGCCATTGGACTTTGTTGAAGAGTTAATTGGAAAAGTCGTGGCTTTGATTGAGGAATTCGTATTATTGTTTTTTATTATTGCTTGGTTACAGCTTTATTCATTATTGTTTTGTTTAAATTTACAACTTTCCTTGCATCATCATCTGCCGAACCTTTTCCCAACTACGTTGGGGTCAGCTTCCAGTCTAACCGGATACAGCTGCATACTAGTATTTCACATGGAGCGATTATCTATCTGACCTGGACAGTTACTGGGTATCAAGATACCGCTTGGTACGACTGGATAACTTATCTTGCATCAAATTATTACTATACTAGCTCATAACATGTTACCCCCTTTTTTTTTAGGGTGGGTTATCATCAAATAACTTCTCCCGCTCTGGGCGGAGCGGGAGGGCATGTCAGACTCTTACTGACTAAAACCAACCTGTATTCCTTCCTGTTGCCTGTGTTGCGGGGGCCTCGGTGACCCATAAGTACCTTCTCGCGATCCCGGCAGGCATCGGACCTAGTGGACCCCTACCTTTGTGCTGTGAACATCTCTTTGAGGCGCGCGTGGAATACAACGCGCCGTCGACTCGGGAACATGTTACCCTGATGTTTAGTTTTATTTGATTATTAATTCTCCTGTTGCAAAGTTTTGTCAGAGTCTGATTTGTTGTCTATATTTATTAAATCTAGCCTCAATGGGTTTATTTTAGTCGACTTGGTTGGAATTAGGTCTAATATCAATCAGTCATAATAATAGTGCAGACTTAGTCTTCTTAGACTTCTAGTCTGTTTTCATATTTGGTTTATTTCTGACTGAAGTATGAAACAGAGCTAATCTAGAAAGGCATGATAATCTTTCGATTGAACT
Source organism: Atethmia centrago (assembly GCA_905333075.3). Classification (NCBI taxonomy): domain Eukaryota; kingdom Metazoa; phylum Arthropoda; class Insecta; order Lepidoptera; family Noctuidae; genus Atethmia; species Atethmia centrago. Next base: position 29,865,108 of record HG995374.1, read on the forward strand.
TGGTGCGTAAGCAGATGATATAGATTAAAGGATTAGAGGATCAATAAGACGTCTATCAAGGAAAGGGATGCATTTAAAAGATGTTATCGCAATTGCTTTTTTAAGAATGTAAGACAGTTACTTTTGAAGAAATTAAGGCGAGTGTAGTTTCATCAAGACGACTTTTAGTACGAATTTATGTTCATGTTATATTACTCATACAAGAAATTTTCACTTTTTACAATAACCAGCGTGAAAGGAGGCAACGTTTTTCTTAATACTCCTGATTTTCTTTTTAATGTTGTTTAATGTTAAAGCTACTTAAGTAGTTATTTCCATTCTAAAGCCAGTTAACCGTTTATTTCATTGTTAAGTCCTCCGGTCTAATATCACACCTCAAAAACCAAACAATTTGCACTAAATAAAACCTTTGTTGAAGTTTAAAACGCTAATATCATAGAACGGTTAATTTCGTCTATTGTCTGCATGAAAATTGCATTCCACTATTTCCATGAAAAAGTCCAAATTAACCAGGTGAGTTTTAACAGTGGAAATAGGATCTAGTGTTTTAGGTAGTACGTGTTATTTGGAGTGTAATTGGTAATTTGGTTTTTTGAATACATTTCGTTTAGTTATTACACACGTGGTTAATTGAGACATGTTGTTCTAGCGTTAACTCGTGGTTTTGCACTAAAGTTGGAGCTTTGTTAATTCAGTGTTTATTGTGCTAATGTTGATATCAGGAAAGTTTATTTGCTTCGGTTTTCCGTTAGGGTGCAACAAATTTGTTCAGTGAATGTGAGCACAATATCATTAATATCCAAAGAGCGTTATTTTTTTAATTAGGTATCAAAGGTGGTTCGTTTAATGCTTTGCTATTATTGTTATCATCAATAATTTAATGTGTGTCCCACTGCAGGACAAAAAGCCTACTACCTTCTCTCCTTACACTTATCGCTGTTTATTACCAATCAATTTGATGTTCGAAAAGTGCTGATTCTCAGTCTAGTTTGAATAAATGACTTTTAATTTAGATTTTGATAATCCTTATGAAAAAGTCCTCCTGGGCCTGTCGCGATGCTTTGTAAATATTATAAAAATAATAATACCTCAAAACTCAGGATATTCACTATAAAAAGAATGTACGATAAAAAAGATCGTGTGTAAACCATATGCGGCAGATATTTACCTAGGACTTGAAATAATATGAGTAAGCGAAGGTGGTGGCACAGGCAGTTATGTCGTAATTACTTATTCTGATTTTTTTTATATTTAAAGCCCTTTCCTTCGTCAGTTTTTCTAACAAGTTGACTGAAGTCAAACATAGTCTATTATTCTACATACATAATATAACATCACGCCTTTAATTCCCGAAGGGTTAGGCAGGGGTATACCTATAGCACGGCACACACATATTTCGTCAGTTATGTTTAAGTCCCATGTAATAGGGCGAGCCTATTGCCATCAACCGGGCACAAATCTAAATTCCAGGCAGCTATTGAGAAATTTCTGAGGAAAACACCCAATAATATACTATATTTTACGTATATACAATATTGCGGGTTATGAACAGCACCTGAAAATAAATAATTATGTACTCGCAGCATATTATAGTCTTGCAGTACTTGCAGTACTTGCAGTAAAAGAGGTGGTGCCTTTATTCTAGTTAATAAGGTGCATAAGTTTAAAGACATTTCTCAAATTAGTCAATTGTCCATAACTAATGTAATCGAATGTTATGCAATAGAATTACTTGACTCCAATATTATAATAGTTTATGTATACCGAGTACCGGTACCAAGTAACATCAATTTGTTTTTTGGTAGGTTTGACAAGATACTAAAATGTATTTCTAGACTAAAAAAATCATAATACTGTTATAGCTGGTGACTTCAACATAGATGTCATGTAGTGTAACAATGTTACCTTTGATTTCGAGTGTTTATTGTTAAAATATAATCTTATTTTAGCACTTAAACAGCCCACAAGATTATCCATTAATACTTGTCTAGATAACTTAACCCATAGCTTTAATAAAAAGTGTAAGACGGATGTGTTGAAATTTGGCTTATCTGACCATACTGCCCAATTAATTAAGCTACCAGTTAAAAAAATATTTAAACTGAAATATTGGCGTAAAATGAAACGGGACTACAGTTTAGAAAACATCCAAACATTTTAAAAACATATTAAAAACCTATCTTTTGATGAAAGATATAGAACCGATGATCCATCAGCAGCGTATTATCATTTTATTTAAATATTTAAATTATTTTACGACTTGTGCTTTCCGCTAACTCAAATCACTGTGCAAGTGAATACCAAGCTAAAATGGATATCGCGCAGGATTAAAGTGTGTAGTAAAAGTAAAAGAGAATTGCTCTGGAAGTTCAGATGGAACCCAACAATAACTAATAAACAAAAATACGAGTATACTACTTACTAAGCGCGCACGAAACAATTACAAAATAAATACATCGACTAACAAAAGTAGAACGGCATGGCAAATTATAAATAATAATAAACTAAATACACTTATGGAGGCATCAGTCGAATTAAAAATTAACGATAAATTGACATCTAATCCTAATAAAATTGAACATGCTTTTAATAACTATTTTTTTGAAAAAGTAAAACCACTCCCAGGAGCTGGTAAGGACGCTACAGCTCTAATCAATCACCAACCCAACTCAATGTTTTTATAACCAAGTTTGCCTTATCATATGCAGAAGATTATAACTAATCTTAAAAATACGAGTGGTGTAGGGTATGACGGTATTTCAGTGATCATGATCAAAGCAGTGAATAAAGACATTTCTTAATATTTAAGCCATATTATGAACCTTTGTATACTAAGTGGGACATTTCCAAAAGATCTCAAATTGACAATAATAAAACCTTTATTTAAAAAAGAACATAACTATTTAATGGAGAACTATAAACTCATAGCATTAATTTCAGAGAAATATATATATATAACGAACTCAACAAACACTTGGAACACCATACAATTATATGTGATGAACAGAAAGGTTTCAGAAAAAATATAAACATTAATATGGCAGTTTACGACTTTATATACACTGTCTCATCACATGTTGACAAGTCTTTACCTGTTTGTTTTATTTACTGTGGCATGTCCCAAGCCTTCGATTATGTAGACCACAATATTCTGCTCGATAAACTTGAAGCCTACGGTATAAGAGGTAATGTCTTGGTATTGTTAAAATCATATCTAACAGACCGTCAACAAATAACTCAAATATCTAAATTCAATATTAACGCTAAAAAGGTACAGATCTTTGCCTCTCAAAAGCGTCTCATTACGCATGGTGTGCCCCAGGGAAGTGTATTGGGCCCTCCCTTGTTCTTATTATATATTAATGACCTACCAAATGCAACTGAAGAACTCACGACATTATTTGCTAATGACAGTACTGTAACTATAGCATCCAAAAATTTATCTGACTATATTTGACGCAAGCAATTCACTAAACTCAATAATTACTTGGCTTACGAACAATAATTTGAAAATGAATCTTAATTAATAAAACTATAATGCATTTTAGACAACTGGCAGAATTACATAATTTATCAAAATTCAATTTATCTTACAATGACAATAACAAACAAGAAGTAGATATAGCCCGATTTCTGGGATTAATCATTGATCCGCAATTGAATTGGAAAAATCAGATTAATGTACTTAGTAAACAAATCAGCAGCTCGTCGTTTGCCCTCTATAAATTTGCTCCTACTGTCAATTAAAACACTTTACTAACGGCCTATTACGGGCTTGTTGGATCTTTATTGAGATTTGGGAAAACAATCTGGGGCAATTCTACAAACACAGTGTTAAAAGCACAAAAGCGTTGTGTACGGGCTATGTTTGGGTTGCAAACTATGGACAGTTACAGACCAATGTTCATAAAGCACAGAATTTTAACACTCCCGTCACCCTACATATTAGAAATAGCTGTATTTGTAAAAAGTAATCCTCATTGGATTCTTTTTTTGTCAAAAAAGTACAGGCCGCTTTTCAAAACATGCGACACTCAATGACATAATCCGGTCTCTTGCCAGCATCAATGTTCCTGCTCTTCTTGAGCCGACTGGCATTGTCAGAGATGATGGCAAAAGACCTGATAGTGTGTCTTTGGTTCCGTGGAGTTTGGGACGGATGCTTGTGTGGGACGCTACCTGTGTGGATACACTGGCACCGTCCCACCTCCAACGGACTACTTCTAAAGTGGGTGCAGCGGCAGAAAATGCCGAAAATCTGAAAATTATTAAATATGGCCTTGGCAGAGAGTACAACTTTGTGCTCTTTGGCGTCGAGACCCTCGGTCCGTGGGGTCCCAGTGCGCGTTAAGTTATTTGCAGAAATCGCGAAACGTCTAGTTGATTTGTAACTGGTGACCGAAAAGCTGGCGGCTTACTCACGCAACGCATCAGCATTGCAATTCAGCGAGCAAATGCCGCCAGCATCCTCGGTACAATGCCTCGAGGGCCTTTTTTAGGTTTAACTTAGTTTTAATTTAATTTAGTTAATGTTAATAACATCTTGTAATTTGATTATTGTAAATAAACAACTTTTGTCAAATAGTTTCAATAGAAATAGACGTGAGAAGTATACTTTGGGTGCAGTCACACTCGGCCAAAACAACACTTCTAAGAAAAGTGTTATAAGCATGGCCTCATTAATATACAATAAAATTCCGAATGATATTTAGCAATTAAATTTTAATTTATTTAAGAAAACACTTAAAAGCTGTTTACTGGTAAGTGTTACTATGAATGATTGACTACATTTTGCACTGACTCTAATTTTATATATGAAACTGATATTAATTTAATTAATTTATAATTGCTAATGTAATTAATAACATATAAACATTTTGTATGCAGAGTGAGGCAAAACATGTTGGTCCGGTAAAATTATGTTTCCATCTATAAGTGCATATTTATGTATCATGTTACACATGTTTGAACAAATAAATTTATCTTTATCTTTATTATTAATACTGCCCGACCTGGGAATCTAACCCAGGAACTCATGCTCAGCAGTAACGCATACGACCACAAACGAGGCAATCTGTTATTCTAATAACACTTATTTTTGTATTCGTTCTATATGATTTTTCTTAGAACGAATCTTATATTATCATGAACCCTTCACAAAAACATTTCCAACATTCTTACGCATGACTCATAATCATATCAAAAACAAGAGCATGCTTTGATGTAACTTCGTCTTTCGTCACTTTGATGTCACTCCTTTGACATCTTTTAACTTTGTTGCCTTACCAACATAATTAAATACTACACCCATTCAAAAAAGGACTCTACTTCTCATATATAAAGGTTATGTTGGCAAAATAACTATAGGTATGTTTGTAAGAGAGTATACATCGTTTGTCTATCAGTATAATTTCCTTCGTTTTAATGCAATACAGATTTAATGAGGATGGATGCAAGGACTTTGCCTTGTATACGTATATTATGAAAAGCTCTTTGAATTTGAGATATTTTTGAAACAAAACATAAATAATATTTCTTAGAAGATGATCAATCTGCTATTTTGTAAATTATCGAGATTTAAGAAAGTGATGTTGGTTTGATCTTTGGGACTTTCTTTGGAGTTTGCCCGAAAAAATATCATAAAGCTGTCATCTGTTTTGTAAAATCTTGGATAATTCCAAAAATCATAGAATGGGAAATAAGAGTTCTCATTTCCACGAACATGAAAATAATGAAATGAAAATAAGTAGCTGCCAAGGTCAGAGCATTTAAATAAGAAAACAAATGTTAAAAATGGTAGAACTTAAAGTTATAGCAGCCCCCTTACAACAGCATTCTGACAATGATCGCTGCAAGAGCGAACTGTCCCCGGACACTGGGTGGGAACAGTCATAGGTCTGAATAAATAATATTTTTTTGAAAACTAACAATACTAGCCTATTTACCTACTAACACCAAAATACTACCAAAATTGTGGACCTTAGTCTGATATAATGTTAAATTTAATTTAATTTCATCACAGTAGTCAATTTCTCATACATAGGTATACATACTTTAAACTAACTATGTCTCAAATACGCAACCTCAGAAGCACGTGTCGTAACTCTCAATGTTCATACTTGCACGTTGATGACTTGGTAGCACTAACTAAAAGTTTGGTAAAAGGTGATGGAGTACTGACATACAGTACTGAATGAGTTTGTAGATAAATGATCAAATTGTAATACTAGATATTATATATTCTATGATCGGCTATGGTTATGTAGACCGTCATGTTGTTAGACCTACTGGAACAGACAAAGAGTAACTTAACCAAACCCATGACCAAGTTTAGTTGTAAACAACAGGTTAGTGACCAATCTATAACCTGTTGTTTACAACTAAACTTGGACCTAGCAGCCAACTGCTAGGTCTTACATTTAATACTTTGTAATAACACACACACACAGTCATAAACATGCGCTCGCACACACATACCATCTTACAATTAGTTACCTTTTAATATTCAGTGTTTAATGTAAACTGTTGCATTTGTATCCATATGTATATAAAACATCTATCGAAAGAGAGCAGATCCAGCGACAATGGGTATCTCAGTGCGGGATCCATTGTCACATTAAAATAATGCAACAATCTTATAGAAAAATAATTGTATTAATATTAAGTAATTACTGAATCAATCTCACGAAAAGGACACAATGTATTTTACTATATATAGTATGCAAAAAAAAAAAAATGGCTACAATTACGTAGATATTCTGGAATCTCACCAATATAAAGTTAGTTTGATAACTCATCTAAATGTCGGGAAATTCGTAAATATGTTTGCCAATATGACATGGGTCGAGAATAAACTAAAATAAATAATAATGACTATTGTATTATAATAAATATAAACATTTTTCTATTTTATTTAAATAAAGCTATTTACAGAAATAAGAACCCTTAGCCTTTTGTCCCATTTAATTAAAGGACATTCAAAATTCCATTTACATTTTTCTTGAACAAATTTAAATTAGGTAGTCAGGAAAGAAACTTTTAGGAAAGCTGTTGCTAAAATGACAGGCGAATTGTTACAAATATAACTTGCTAATAGAACAAAACAAATTACTCCGGCCTCTTCCTGAATTTCCAATTCTAATCTGTCTGAGCATCATTATGGAAACAAAGAACTTTCCACTTAGCACGTAATGAAGGCTGGAAATTAAACTTAGAGAACTACTGGAATATTAATGTCAGTCATTGTTATCTTCAAAGAATTAAAATTTACCTTCAATACTGAATTCTATATTCGACGCAAACATCTTTAAAACAGGTGCCAAGATCAACGAAACCACACGGCTGTTAGATCAAAATAGTGCTGCGTAGTGCTGAATTTGAACTCAGACTGTAAAAACCTTTCCCTTAAATTATAAATCATAACATAAAACCTTTTCGTATTGTCTTTACATCACCAACAGACCCTTAAATCTATTTCGAACCTTGTAGCATCCGTCTTTTTTCATTATCATCCTGATTTTTTTCGTACATCCACTTTGATCAATAACCTCTACCTTGATGTATCAAAAAAGCTGACGAGACACGTTCGCTGACGGCTGGAGGGCACTTGGACACTGACGTCAAACTTGCGGATCTTTTAAGAGCCAACTCGTTTGGCTTCAAAGTGAATGCGTCAGCGTTTGCGGTCCAGAGCTTGAGGCCTCTCGATTCGCGTCATCCAAGTCAAAACGCGCTGTTGTCACGTCGCTGGCACGAGTGGCTTTCATGTTCTGATTTTTCTGAACAAGGCATTTTGTTTTGACGTGTCGGCTATGTATAGGTTTTTCTCTCGGTTTCAAGGATTTATCTACCCTTATCAAAATAAAATTAATAATCATTTTGAATTCGTATTTTTAAATCAATTGATATAAATATCGTAGGTATATTTATCAGCACCCTCGTTTAAATATTCATTCTGTTTGATATCAAAACTGACAACAATGTTGAAGCGTTAGAAATGTGACATAAAGTAAAGGAAGCCAGGGACAAATGACAACAAATATCAGTCACTTCTTTACCTAATATCATATCAACGATGTTACGGATAAAAACATTTTCCTACAGGCAACTCATAGAAGTGTATAGCAACCAATACAATGATTTTATATTTTTGTTCACGCAAATAACTTTTGATAAGTAGTACGAGTATGTCAGGACCCCAATTTGTTTGATTACAATTTGTTTTGGGCCCGAAAATATCTCGTGATTTATAGAATTTAATTTCCTTTATTTCTAAACTTTCTTTTGATACCTTGTTTGAGTAACGTTTACTAATAGATTTTAATTTTCTCTTGTTACAGGTACTGAAATATCTCGGTGAATTATTGACTAGATCTAACAACGAATAAATAATTTGTTTGAAGAATTCCGAAAAGGTAACGTCAATCTTGATATTTTTTTCGTAAAATCTGTTTTAAGATTTATGATCGTTTCATGTCTTTCCTCAAGTTTCTTTTGTTCGTTTATTCAACCAGGGTTAAACGGACACAAAGCTCCTCAAGAAGATTTTTCAGTATTTGCGCCAACCCTTATAGTTTCGCCATGTTCGACGGTCTGTCTGTCTGTCCCCGCTGTAGCTCAGAGACGCTGAGTACTAGAAAGCTGTAATTTGGCAAAAGTACATATTCATCACGCCGACAAAGTGCTAAAACAAAATCTTGAAATTTTTTTTTTTTTTAAATATCATCCCCACATTACGTGCTAGGGACACCTCCCTTGTACGTAATGTGGGGATGATATTTTTTTTCTCGTCTTCCCCATAGTTTGGGGTATAGTTGGATAGGCCGAAAATTCATAAATATTGCGGGTCTGTGAACACCACTTTTTGATTCAAGGATCCGCTAGCGTTATATTAAGCATTAAAGTGCTAATTTTTGTTAGAGTCAAGTGTCTCCCCTCCCAGCTAAACGGTTATCTATGGAGATGTGAAAAAATTCATGGCAGTAGTACATATAATGAAATTAAAAGAAAATCTATCACAGCTAAGTAGGCTTTACAAGTTAATGAATAATAGTCGACCAACTTTTTGCAGTTGGAGAATTGTCCGTGGCATATATCGATGTATAGGAGAACATGTTTTTCAACTACAATGTTGTGTTTGTTTTTGGGATAAATTAATGCTAACTTCCTAATTACGGAACCTTTCATTGTGCGTGGTCCGAAACGTACTTGACCGGTTTTCATTCGTTATATAAGCCAAGACGACCTAGAAAAACTGAGCCCTGTATAGAGAAACCATTAATAAAGTTACTTTTTATCATTACCCTAATATCTTCAACCAATTCACAACCCAAAAAAAGTTACTTCGGATTTTGGTTTATTTAGAACAAACGGATAGCTGCAAACCCCATTTCATAAAACTAGACATTCTTACTCTTCCCTGTATATACATACTGGAAATCTGTATATTCGCACACATACACCAAGACTTTTACACAAAACGAGAAGACATACAAGCAAGATACACACTCCGACACAAAACACGATTAAACCTACCGACATAGGCCTATATGATACCCACATAATTAGCAAGTTGAGTGTCAGAATGGTTACTAGTTATTTCCTGTAGTGTGTAGGGAAAGGATTTTATGAAGAAAAGCACAGAAAGACAAGAGTAGGCATTTATTTAAATTAGACTTGTCCGTTAAATACTTTAAAGAGAAAACTAATTGTCCGTTCCAAAACTAGGTCATCATGAAGAAGAAGGACAAGAAACTCCATGGCAGCTTGTTTTAAAGTATTTTAACAACACATTTTAAAATGAGTATACATTATTTTATCACATTATTCTCTTGGACTACTTCTCAAAGCCATGGATGTTTATCAACGGAATGAAACAGAACACGAATATTCTTAATTCGATTTAACACTTATGGCATAATATAACACTAAAGAAAAACATAGTTAAACATGATTAATTAACTTACATGAACATTATAGGTAGTCCATTTTTCACAAGTTGTATCAAGAGTCCCTGGATGATATTTGGCCAGAGCTTGCGCGTTACCGCGTACTAGCTCTCTTGGGCTTACCGGCCAGAGTTTCCACTTTACAGTATACTATCTCCTAGTAGCGGTGGATCTCCTTAGCAGCTTAAAATTACGACAGACACCCGAAGGCCTTTATCGTTCGTTAGCTAGCATAAAGGATTCCCCCCAAACTAGGTTACAAGCCCTTTTATAGTCTTTACCAATTTCAAACCTTTCCCGCCGTTTTCGACCAATCACAGAGCGTCATAAAGTTTTGGATGAATATCTATTAACATAGCTATTAATAAACAAAACTTATGTAGTGAGACTACTTTAAAACTTAATGAGATAGTTAAGAAATATAGCTAGTGCTTAATTATAATGTTTTAAGTGAGATCCGATAAGATATTAGTATCCACCAATCACGGAGCGCCATACAGTTTTTGCTAATATCTATTAACATAGCTATTAATTAACAAAACTTATGTGGTGAGATTACTTTAAAACTTAATGAGACAGTTTAGCAATAAAGCTAGTGTTTATTTATAATGTATAAGTAACATAAATATTATGATATTATTATCCACCAATCACAAAGCGTCGTAGTTTTGGATGGATAATTTCTTATATAAGTGATAATAAACAATGGAACTGTTTTAAAACTTAAAAAGATAATTTAGGAATTTATTAAGTGTTTACTTGATACCTTATTGTAAAGTTGATAAAATATCAACTTCACTTGAAAGGTCTGAGAATCTTAAGAAACAACTTGGTACATAAAAATTGCAATGTAAAATCTAAATAATAATCATCTATCATACTATTGATTATTATGTTATCAATTTGTAATGTTAAAATTAATAAACATTCGTTTTGAGTAGGTAAAACCGCAAATCATGACTTTCGTTCGGAATCCAGTCTTTTAAGTCGCAATATCTTTATTGTGTCTATATAAGACTTGACTGTTAACATACATTTTCTGTTTGTTAAATATGAATTCAGGAAGTGATGATTACATTTGTATTAAATTAAAACTCTTGTTTCTCAAAACATTAATTTGCACTAAGAATAGAATGAATAAATAATGTTGAAATGAAACGTAACCTTATGTCAACGTAATCTGTCTTATGACAGCTGACGTTGTCAAGTTGCTATTTACTAAGTTCTTTCTGTTATTGTTTTACAACATCCATAAACACCAGTTGTTTTCGTATAAATATGTACAATCTAACACACTCATCTGGTCCACTGGTTATAAAATCAAAAAAATCAAAATATTTTTATTTCACATAAACCTACATGGGCACTTATGAAACGTCAGAAGCTAGGTGCACGGTTCCAATTGGTTGTTTCCTATGGAGAAGAGCCGGCAAGAAACTCCACGGTTACTCTTTTAAAAATAATTGGCTTTTACAATGTTTTCAAATTACACAAATTAAGTACCTATGGGAGAACAGTGTAGGCCTGTCGAAAAGTACTTAACAAAAAAAAAAGAGAAAAGGAAACGGTCTAAATAAAAAAAAGATCTAGTCTATTAAGCCTACAACGTTCTCACATTCACAACGTACACAAGAATCCATGTAAAATAATATTAAGTCTGAAATATATGTCGATTATTATGTCGATAAAAATCTATAACAAACTGCCCGAAGTACTTCAAAATGAGGGAAAGATTGCTGTTTTTACACTTAAATTAAAAAAGCTATTACTAAATAAATGTTACTATAGCATAAACGAATTTTTAATTGACAAATCTATAGAACTGATATGATTATAAAAATAATAATATATATATATATATTTGTTTTTAGATTAAATTAATAATTAATAAAATTTTATCTTAGACTAATACTTAGAATAAGTTATTTGCATGTATTAAATAAGTCCTCTTCCTTATAAAAAATTATGTTGCTGTGCCTGACAGGGTCCATAATTGTTACAAAAAATGTCTACTTACCACCTAAGCATATACGAGTACATTGTGGAATGCAAAAAATGATTGAGTATTAATTTTAGACTGCACTTTAACAGAGGACCCTCCGAAGAAAATAACCTCGCCCTCTACTATGAATTGACACTCTACATCACTTGGCGACAGTGAAAAATCTGGGGCCTCGTTCTCACTGGTCGGGACGTATCTACACAAATATTTTATTCCGTGTTGATCTGGGAAAGGGGGAATACATTTTTTTAGGTTGGTTGTGCTGTTTTATATTCTGTATATTAGTCTGTTTGGGGAGGCCATATTATTGCATATGGAGAAAATGGTATTGATACTAGATTTCATAATTTTTATACCTACTAAGAAAATCTAATAATGAACTCATTTGTAAAAAAATAAAAGTATTATTCTTTGTTTGGATATACATAAATTCTAAGCCTTTAATATGAAGCTCTGCAAAAATAAGTAAGTGTTAAGACCCCGCCGCGGGGCCTCAGATGGCGCATGACTGAACTTACCATCGCCATGCCTGCATATAGCCATGCCGGTGGGCCAGCCGTGCACACGCTTTCAATTCACGCTGCCAGGCACTAGGAGTCGTAGAACAGACATCAGAATCGCATGGCGGACGACGCTATCGCTAGTTTTGTCATAAATATATTATTCCGATTCAGAACTTGTATAACTATCAAAATACAACATATTTGTACCAGTACCTAAATTTCTATTATTTGAAACTCAAGCACACAGCGGCAGCAGCCGGAACAATAAGATACAATATTATTACTCCATTTATCACGAAACATCAATAATAATTCTTCCAGTACTTACCACACAGACAAATTCTATAAAATATCGCACATACAGCACTACAGCCGATATCCCTAAAATGTTTCATGACATTGGCACTTTTCCCTTTTCAACTATTTCGTACAAATCCACTAAGACCCCGCCTGGCTGCTGTCCAGTTTTCTTTCTTTCTTTCTCTGATTCTTTTCTTTCCTAAACACTTTCCTGAACACCGAATGTATCGAACTCGAGAAAAATTATAATGAGGTCACGTGCTTCGCTTTTAAGTGAACTAAATTCAATCGTCTTATAGGAAATTGAATTTTGGCTTAGTTTTAAAGTTTTCTTGTCGACAGGAAATGTTTTTGTAGTTTCTTTTAATTCTGTTGGTGTAGTAATGCGGTTTCGTAAGTTTGTATTCTGTTTTACACGGTCATTCAATCTTGGCTACTGAAATAAAACTCGCCTGTTTATATTTTTGTATTCTAGGAAGTGTTTTTCGGGATCTAGCCGGTAATAAGGCAACAGTATATTAATATTGTCAGTGTCTCAAAAATCTACCACAATATGCTCTGTTATTATTCCCACCACTACTAACAAAATTATTCAAGAAAGTTTTCCACATCCACAACGCGTGCAAAGTCTGCCTCCTAGTTAATTTATAAACGAGTTAACTTATCGACTCCCGCTCCACCGCCGCGCCGTGAACAGGGGTTGTTGCCTCAAGTGCCCTGACGTCAGCTAACAAACCGAAGTGCTCGGCTTCAAAATTCTATGTCAGGACTTTTGAAACGCTCTCCAAGGTGACAAGATGCCTACTTAAAATATTGGAATCCCCAATTAAAGTTTATTTTCAGGTTCAAAATAAGAGATATTTTTACGGACTTAAGTAGTGAGAGGTTTTGAAGAGGTATGGTAGAGGTACTTGGTTCAAGTATTCAAGGCCGTCACAATTTGTTTTTGTTTTCATTGTAACGATATTGTTTTGCTGATAGAGGTACATTTTTGCTCAAGAATGTATGGAGAAACCAAATTGGTACCACTATTGAAGTAACATCGTCTTTAACTGAAGCAATATTATAATACATTATATACTGTAACGTTACAATAGGTCGGAGGGCCAGTCGTAAGTCACATTATAAAAATTAAAATTATTAACAATGATTATAAAAAACCGGCCAAGTGCGTGTCGGACCGCGCACAGTGACGGGTTCCATACGTGCAAGGAAGGTACCCTAAAAAAAAACTTTTCACGATTTTATTTTATCACTTTGTCGGCGTGATTAATATGTACATCTATGCCAAATTACAACGTTCTACTACTAAGCGTCTCTGAGCTACAGCGGGGTCAGACAGACAGACAGACGGACATGGCGAAACTATAAGGGTTCCTTGTTTACTACGGAACCCTCAAAAAAGGTAAGTCCGAATAAGAGTTCCAGGCTTCGGCTTCCAGTTTCGTAGCTCGGGACGCTTGAACGGCAGGAAACAGGATCGACAGGCAGTAGTAGGACAGCATGGGCAGGCTGTAGTGAGACAGGATCGGCAGGCTGTAAAAGTGTGACGGGGAACAGGGCTGGCAGGCAGTAGTAGAACAGAATGAAGCGGATGAGACGGAGCATGAAGACGAGACTGGCATTTCCCACGTCGTAGTGGATCAAGCAGCCGCCATCTCTGTCCCAGGAAGTAAACCGTCCTTTTGTAAGCAAGAGGTTTATTGTTTTATGGTGGTTTGGTGGTGTATTGGTGTGTGCTGTTTCACACTAGCAAGAGAGTTGCGCTAGTATCAAACGCCACGTGGTTAGAATGTCCTAGTGTCAAAAGGGCTCTCCGTCCAGGAGTGGGCAGGGAAGAGGGCGGCGTTGACTAGATCCCGCCGATATGGCAGACAGCGGGGGCGCCTTACAGCACCTTACGCTCCACGGAAGGAGTGTCTCAACCTCCGATGGCACGCAGGAGTGGTCGGCTGCAGCGTTCCACGCCACGCAACTATAACGCCTCCAGCATTAGAGACCTCCCTTAGGTGAGAGGGTCGGAGGCAATGGAGGGCAAGTCACAAATCACACCTTTTTGAGTTTCTTTAATGGTTATATTTGAGAACTTTACATTAACAAATCACTAGCACATAAATAATTTTCTAAAAGAAGGACCGACTGAACTGGCCTAAGAATAAAGACACTGGCTTAAGAATACAGACTGACTGAATTGGCTTGAGAAGCAAGACTGACTGAACTCTTGTCAGGTCTGATGACCGCTTTTATAGATTCTGGCAAAAGTTTATTTTAAGCAATCCAAACATTATTCAAATTATTTGTTTGAATGCCTGCCAGGATCAATAAAAATGGCTTACAATGAGTACCGAGCCTAACTAAACGTAATGTGAACTAGCCTTATCATATAGTTTTATAGCATAGCGAAAGAAATCTGACAGATGACAATTTATGATGAAACATATCAATGGATAAAAATATTCTAAGATTTTTACAACAAGAGAAAACTAATAACTTAAAATATAGTTTTGAGTGTAAAAACAGTCAAATGTGACTAAAGTTTTGCTTTTCAGCTGTAGTGTTCAAAATATGTAAGAAAGTGAGAGGCATAACAATATGATTTCATATTTGAAACAATAAAACAAAGTATAAATATATAATAAGAATAGTTATTAAATATGGAGGCCTTGGCAGAGAGTACAACTTTGTGCCCTTTGGCGTCGAGACCCTCGGTCCGTGGGGTCCCAGTGCGCATAAGTTATTTGCGGAAATCGCGAAACGTCTAGTTGATGTAACTGGTGACCGAAAAGCTGGCGGCTTTCTCGCGCAACGCATCAGCATTGCAATTCAGCGAGGAAATGCCGCCAGCATCCTCGGTACAATGCCCCGAGGGCCTTTTTTAAGCCTAACTTAGTTTTAATTTAATTTAGTTAATGTTAATAATCATCTTGTAATTTGGTTATGTAAATAAATGAAAAATAAGAATAGTTGGACATAGCAGCCCTTTACATGGTAAATAATATATAAATATAATAAAAGATGTGGCTTTGTGTAGCAAAATACCACAATACCTAATAGTTTTTCATTAAATGTAGACGAAAGAGAATTATAAGCCTCATTAAAAACCTTATTATAATCCTCAGTCTTGGTTGTATCTAATTTAGGACTAATACCCATTGTTTTTGATTTGGGACTACATGAACAATATAATATTGATACTTGATAGTAGACTTATCATGAAAGCACTTTAGAAAACCGATCATCTCACAGAGTATAAAACACAAATAAAACAATAAAATATAATTATTCAGTCTCTTGAATATTCAACTTTAATAACGATTTAGGTTTCATGAGTTCTCTGAAATAAGTTTAAGGAGATAGCTCGATTTAGTATTTGTACTTAAGAAATGCTACTAATGGTTTGTGTCTACTTGAATTTTCGTCTTTGAATTAGCGACATAAGCGTTCGTTTATTCGTTAACTTCGAGAATTAATGTGGATTATTAACGCTGTCTTACAATATGATGACACTTATTTAGATAGAAAAGTTAGCTTAAGAAACACTTCAGTTTCTAGATTTTAGATGTCTACTAAATATTAACTTTCCAAAGACTTTTACAATAATTGGTCCAAGAAGAATTTACCACACGTAAGCAGAACTGTTAGCAGACGAAAATGTGGTTAGTTTATTTCCTAGCAAGCGGGAGAACTTATCCTTTTGATATTGGGGTAACATCAAAAGGATAAGTTCTCCCGCTTGCAACACCAACGGTACTCACTGCCGTTCCTAATCTTGCTTGCTTCTTTAATCCAACTTAAACTTCTTTTGTCATACAGTGACCACACTATTTTCATTCATCATCACATTACTCGGCATAGTTACTACGAAAATATCCTCGTCACATCGTGTGAGAATACAATAAACTCGTAGTAAGGGTTTTGTATTTTTACGCTTACTAAACAGTACTGTTTGTTTTATCTCAGCCTCCTTACGCTCGACTTTACGGAAAGATTAAGCATTATATGCTCGGATTAACAATAAATAAGTTTTTGGCTTTCGTATGCTGTATTTGAGTTTGTTGGTAGATTGTCTGATATTGTATTCTAGGGATTCATGAGCAAAAGTGAGCTGAATACATTATTGATATTTGGAAGTCAATAATAACAAATCATAGTTTAGAGATTAGTTGTTTTCTTGTTTGATGAATCAGCTTTAAGCATTAATGCCAACCAAGTTTAGCTTTGTATTTATCAAGAATGTATCGGTCAAGATAATTATACAGATAATTAACCTTTTATTGGGATGTACTCCCTAATAACCCAAAATATATTAGTTTACTTCTTCCTACTTCTACAATATTCAAGAGGCATGTTTTTGTCATTGGAGCATAAAACACTTCTCTCTATTGAGTTAGTTATTTTTTGGACGTTATATTTTCAGTTATTTGTTCAGTTGCAGCCAATAATGTTTTTTCTTCGTGCATATTTTTTTTGTTACAACCATATTTTTCGTTATACTAGTAGTTACTTTTCTCCCAATGCCAGCTTTTATTTTCATTCTTTCATTATTTTTTATTAAAGGATCCACATCAAACTCATTTAAACCTTCACATAGGACACGGCTGGCATTATCTGACGTGAGACGAACACCATTGTTCTTAAAACCCTTTGTAATTATCTCCATGTTTGTTTACTCATGACCACCATTTTTAATACCATGAAGTGTCATGTCCCTCGTCCTTTTCCGTGTACGAATCGTTGGCTATTATTGCGTAATTCTTATTCCTAAAATTAAATTGTGATTATTCGGGTCTAGACTTTTGTCGCTAGAAACAGAAACATTTCTGAAAATATATTTATAAATATCTAACGTTTTAGTGAGATTTTTTGTCGCTTCGCTTTGCTGCAAAGGCAGGCCAAGTCTTATATAGTTAGAATAATAATTATCACTTCTCCCAACAATACTATTAGCCTTCATTTTAGAATACATTTTCCAGATATAATCATATTTCATAATATTTATATCGAAATAAAGTAAAACAATGGTGCTGATTCCCGTGTTCACAAACTAAAATAAATAAAATTTAAGTTCAGTGCATCTCTTTCTATTTGATAAAGAAAAGGACAGAAGATAAACTTTAGTTTAATCCGGTCAGATTAATCAGCGCTTGACGTAAATTGACGTAATTTTAGTAGGCAAGTTTTTAATCACGTCTAAACTTGTATGGAGTAGTGACAGGCGCTGATTAATTTGACAGGACTAAAGTAAAATTTATCTTCTGTCCTCTTCTTAATGAAATACAAAGAAAAAAAAAAACTGAACTTAAATTTAGTTTAGTTTGTGAACAAGGGAATCGGCATCAGTATCCGCTAAAGCTAACTAAAAAGTAAGTACACCCCACACATAAAATTAAATACTTGTACTGTACATAATTGTATACGTAGCTGTGGTTGTATTAGACAATGGGACCGCAACAAAACGATTTTATCAACGTATGTAACTTAGGAAAAATATTTTTCATACTTTGTAACATCCATTAAGTGCTTTGAGCGTTGCTTTTTATTAGTACATCAAAACGAATCATAAAAATGCACTTCGAGATGTAAAAAATGTGAACATAATACAGCATTTGTTAGAGAAATTATTTATATTCAAAAGGCTGTCTCTGAATTTATTGACCATTTTGCAAACAGGTGGTGACAGTGCCTAGTCATGAAATTTAAACAACCTTCATTATGAAACCACCTCTAAAATAGAAGAAAAAGCTCCTGTTTCGTACATTTTTAAAATATGAAAATTACGTTTTGAAAGAATTATATCGATATTAATTTGGTTTCTACGAAGTAAGTTAATCAATGCCAAACTCAAACCCAAATTCCTGTTAACTCTCCTCAAGCCTGTCTTTTCCACCTCTTTTTACTAATATAACCCCACCAAATACAGCTACATTATTCCATACAACATCATCAATCAGCTGCATCTCTTTGAAACTTAGTCGGGTAACACCCTTGGGGCGTAGCAGCCCCATTTGGCCGTACAAATTAGCACCGTATACGTCCAGTACAGTCGTGATAAATTTTGTCTCTTTGTCTATTATGTGTGGATATCCTACCATTGATGTGTAACGGTCATTCATTAGCATCCTTTTTGAGATTCCCTTGCTTTCTGATTTCGGGGAAATTTGGAACGATGCGGAAGTAGGAATGATTAATGCCTTTACCTAATTTGGTGAAAATTCGTGTACGTACGTAAATTATTTTGTGAAAGCTGATATTTGCTTATGAATTAAAATTTACGACAGATCAAAATCTATATGAAAATAGAAGTAAATATGAATTGTAAAAAACGGTAAACGTAAAGAAATACATTAAAGATGAGATTTTGCCCTGCAGCAGGACAATACAAGCTCTCAGTAATAATTAAAAGTTGTCTATTGAAAAGATTACCACAAGTACCTAGTATTTTCCATATTATAATAACATTTTTAGTTTTAGCGTACTTTTTTTTTGGATGGGAAATCATCAAATAACTTCTCCCGCCCTGGGTGGAGCGGCAGGGTGTGTCAGACTCTTACTAACTAAAACCCACCCATATTCCTTCCGTTGCCTGTGTTGCGGGGGCCTCGGTGACCCAGTAGTACCTTCACGCGACCCCGGCAGGCATCGGCCCTAGTGGACCCCTACATTGTGCTGACGACATCTCTTTGAGTCGACCCGGGCCTGGTCCTTACCAGACGGTGAGCTACCCATTGCTCACCGTCCGCAAGCCCGCGCCTACCCATGACCTCTCACTCCGTACCATGGCCTGAACCAGGGCCGGACTCGAAAGATCTCTGCCGCCGATCGCCTCCACGAGGACACGGCGGTGCTCTGCCCAAGCCAGGCAGACCTCCACCGTATGCTCCACCGTGTCCTCCGGGCGTTTCCTCCCACCTTATCCGACACAGGAACCTCCCGAAGCTGCCGTGTCCGGTGAGGACCTGCGTCAGGCGGAAGGTGAGGACGCCATGGCGCCTCTCTAGCCACTCATCAAAGAGGGGACTAATCGCCGCAATCGTGGCGTGCCCAGCACTGGGTTGCGACAACCGTACTCTCCATGTCGCCATGAGATCCCGCCGGAGCTCCGTCCGCTGTGCTGCGATTTCTCGCGGCTGCGGAGTTACGCCCCGGCGTCTCGCCTCCTCGCGCCACTCCCACACGTGCGCGTGGACTTTTGCCTCAAGATCCCATGGCGGCAATCCGGCAAGGAGGCTCGCTGCCTCACAGGAGACCGTGCAGTATCCCCGGACCATCCGGATAGCCATGACCCTTTAGGCCGCGCTTAATCGGCGGGCTGGCCGCAGCGCCAGAGAGTGCGCCCATACAGGAGCCCCGTAGAGGGCCATGGACCGCACGACCCCCGCGTAGAGCCTCTATCAGGAGGCGTTTGAATCTAGGGGAGATTGGGCAGGAGCCGCTTCAATGCAGCGCCTGCCTGCTCCAGTTTGGGAGCCAAACGTCGGAAATGCTCCACGAAATTCCACCGGCTGTCGAGGACGAGTCCCAGGTACTTCATCTTCGACTCGATGCCGATGGAAACCCCTCATACCGTTATCTGGGACCCTAACGGTGGCGCGTTCCGAGGAACATGAAAACACATGGCATCGGACTTGTGCAGGGCCACCTCGAGTCCCAATTGCCGGATCCTTTCGACAATTGTCGCAACCCCGTGTGCCGCTAATTCAGCCGCCGCCTGTTGCGACCTCCCCTGCGCCAGGACCAACGTGTCGTCAGCGTAGCACACTACGCTGACGCTGCTAGGGAGGTCGGCGCGCAGCACCCAGTCGTATCCGATCTCCCACAGTTGCGGCCCCAGGACCGATCCCTGTGGGACACCGCACGACATCTCTTGCCGGTTCCACACTCCCTGGTGACCGGGGTAGATGACGGCCCTGTCAGTTTTAGCGTACTTGAAATGGCAAAATGATAAGAACCTAGCGAGGCACTTCAAGCGCAATATAAAAATAAAACCACTTGAAGAATATTAGTATCCTATATTTATTTAATAAGTGGCGACACTTAGGTACTTAAACAATACAGCGAAGGACAAAAGGAAAGCTAGCGGAGTAAAATCCTTACAAATTCCTACAGCAACGCTTATAATGAAATCCTCGACACAATATTATGTTCAAGAATAAAGTGTTTTAAACGTTCTCTTGTATAAAATGCATTGTGTGTTTGTATTAATTCGTGATGCTGTAATGTAACATGCGAGTTTGTACAAAGGGAAGATTAGGAAGTAATGTTATATGCACGAGGAGTTCACATGATCTTAACTGTTGCTAAGATGCTCTTAACATGGAACTAATTTGTATGTTATTCTCAATTGTTTCTATTGAAATATCAAAAATACTTACTTAAGTCCAGTTTGGTTGACAAAAACCCTAAAGTATGGGACGTAGAAAGCATAATTATTTAACGAATTGTGAGTGTACCTAATAAAAACTACCTACCCCTTTGAAAAATATAGCTATGTTTTACCATCTCACATGCAAGATAATAATTTGGAGTCATTTTATAAAAGCTTAGCATGTATTGAATAGTCATTTTCACCCTTCTTGCTTATCTGCGAACTTTTTAAAAGCAATTTACTTTAGGCGCTGTTCTCAATAAATTGTAGAACTCCAATTTGTGGTGACATGACACTTACGACGATGTTATCGCCTGAAGTAACTTACAGCATTTATTACTTAACCCTGGGACCTACGCGTAACGTACGTGTAAGTACAACAAATTGCCAGCCAGATGCCGAGGAATATCGAGTATTGAAAATACTGTGTTCATTGTGTTGTTTCTTTACTAGATGTTTTGTTGAATTACTTGGCTATGGTGATGCCTAGGAGTTTCTGCCTGAATGATGATGATAATGATGCAGTTTGTACCTCTTATTTTACAAGAATAGATACGTTAATATTTCGGAGAACTTAGTGGTAGCAAAATAGAGAGAGAGAATTAATAAAGTAGAGGATGAATTAATTACTTAGGTTTGGACGAAATCGGGATAATAATTATGACGTTGTAAAGATATGCTTAATATTCTAACTAGAAAAGAGTGCGATTATCTCCTTATTTAAATACCTAAAAAAGTCATTAATTAATTTACAACGTTTGGTCAAGATCCTCGTTGATGTCGCGAGAATGCCAAAATAAATTACTTCCCAAACACAAAATAACACACCAAAAGATCATAATAATGTTCAAGACGCGGTTAGATACACCACAGAGTTGAGTTAGAGTTGCCACATCTATCCCCCAATGGTGATTCGTTTCCCTGATTAATTCCTCCAAGTTAGACAGGAAAATAATTTCTTTCATTTAGATAAGACTGTATACTGTTTTTTTTTTCACTCCAAGATTAGCATGGGCAATGTTTTCCTCCTGAAAAATAGACTTCATTATTATGATCGAGATAATGTAAAGAAGGAATGAGGAAATGCAAATATCTTATGTTAGTTGCTATAACCTTTTACGAAGATATATACCGTATGAAATATATTGGCTTATGTAACAGTCTGAACGTTCCAAGAGGCTGTTTCACTTTCATATTGTTTGAGATAGCAATATGAATGCTTGCCGCGTAGCAGCGCTGTAGACAAAACACAATAACTTTTATATGAATTGAGATTAGGGTGTAGTATAAAATATCAATATTTTTATTGGGTGTCTGTTAGTATTCAGGTCAATATATTGGGTATGGAGAACGTAGAGGTGCTGTTGTTAATTTTAATTACTTGAAATATAAGACTGACGAACCGTTGTTTTATCATAAAAGCGATGTCTTTATAAAATCAAAAATTAAAATCCCAGACTTCTTCGTAATCTACAAAAAACACAATTATGTTTTGAGACGAAAATTAAATTGTAAACAGAGGACACCACGTCCCGTCTTAGCCATTTATGTCACCAAAATATTAATTTTTAACTAATTTAATTTACCCAAGCCATTTGTCTTCATACTCCAGATTTTTCGAACAACCAAGTTGTCTTACTTATTTAGGCTAAAAGTTTTAGGCTCATTAACATCAACGGACCAAGTGGGGCAGTTAGTAACAAAAGGCTAAGAGGGTACTCGGGTACCCGGGATAGCGTTATATTATTTTATTGGCACATTGCCAGCGGGAAGTCAGTTGCAGGTCCTTCGAGCCGGATCAGAATTTTGATGGCCTGAAAAGACGTCGCACTTATTATATTAGCGGAGGATGAACGCTCTTCCTATATTGTTTTGTAAATGGGGAATAAAACTTCGTTTATTAGGAAATAAGTTTTGTAATTGCTGTTTTAAGAGCCATTTCACAAAATTATTGCGCTCGAGTTTAGGTAAAAGACGGCAGTATTGTGTATGTGTGCGCAGCTATCCACACATACACAATGCAAGCAGTGTAGCGCGAGTGTTGAGATGGACTAAACAGTCTTGAGCCTTTATAATCGTAATGCACCATGGTTAGAGATTTATGAAAAAAGTTGTTTTATTTATTCAGTCTACTAAAGCTTTCTAGACTAATAAAAAAAACACAAATATATGTTATGTAAAGTATGTAATAAAAATGAACTGGGAAAAATCACATATCATTTACATTATATGAATTCGTAAAAGCATTGATTTTGCCTTTCTAGGGTCTATGATTTCGGCGGCAGAGACCTCTCGCGTCCGGCCCTGGTTCAGGCCATGGTACGGAGCGAGAGGGCATGGGCAGCCGTCACCTCCTTCTGCGAAGCAGTAATGCTCGCGAAGGAGGAGGCGGGACGGTTGAGAGGAAGGCAAGTTTCGCGCCCTCTCGCCCCTAGCCGCCGCAGGAGACGCCCAGGGCGTCGGGAATCCGGGATTTCCGGCCACCGTAGGCGCGGGCTTGCGGACGGTGAGCAATGGGTAGCTCACCGTCCGGTAAGGACCAGGCCCGGGTCGACGGCGCGTCGTATTCCACGCGCGCCTCAAACAGATGTCGTCAGCACAAAGTAGGGGTCCACTAGGGCCGATGCCTGCCGGGGTCGCGGGAAGGTACTTATGGGTCACCGAGGCCCCCGCAACACAGGCAACAGGAAGGAATACGGGTGGGTTTTAGTCAGTAAGAGTCTGACACACCCTCCCGCTCCACCCAGAGCGGGAGAAGTTATTTGATGACTTCCCACCCTAAAAAAAAAAAATTCTAGCAATACACAATCTTGGTAAAACTTTGGTAAAACCTTTTCAGTCGGTCGATATTTAAAAGTTTACGTTCGTTTAGAGGTATAGCTGTATCTTTTTGAAGTAGCAAGTTACAAACATACAATTTCTGTTATCGAATCTGACGTTCCACTTGTACCCGGTACGGTGGTGGCGTGTCTTCTAAAGGTACTATCCTCCTCTACTCGATTCATGCGATTTCTCATTCTGAAATGAAAACAAAATAGCTGTCAAGTTTCAATATCTACGAATAAATATTTTTTTTTATCAATAAATGATTATCAAAAACATCAATATTTTTATATGTCGAAGTGTCAGTGTATACAAATCCTTAAAATTGTAATTACGGTTTTATAGTTCATGTCGATATGTACTTATTTGATCGATTACTGTGTACATAATATCGCAATCGAATCGCAAATTATATACCTATATCTCGCTTCTGTTGCTTTCTTTAAGGCTGCAGAATTTTTATTTTTCCTTTTTTTGACACAATGGTATACACAACCCTTTCGCTCCATTGCTAAAACTAATAAAACAAAAATATGTAATTATTCTCAAACTACTAAACTAATACTTAACTTGATAATAAATTAAACTCTTACCTTATGCAAAATAAATACGAAGTGAATCAAAATGTTGTAGTCGTAGTATAATAATTCGTTCACAATACGTGCGCTCGAAAATCGAGACGCGGGAAAATTTGGCGCAGGTCCTACCTCGACCGGCACTCACGCCGTACTAAACGGTTGCCCGCTTAGCATCGGAATTTATTCTAATTTAGAGTGATTTTAATAACGATATTATGTCTAATTAAATGAAGGGATTTTAATAAAACTTTAGAATTCGGTTTGTTAAAAACCATAGTTTATTTCGCCAATAAAAAAAAATGTAATTACGCTTTATTTAAACCAAAAAATCACGATTTATTAGCGATACAAAACCTAAAAATTGGCATAAGACTTTATTTTTTTACTAATTAATGTTATTAAGAATCGATATTCTAGTACTGTATGTGTCGATCAAATTATATTTCTGATGCTTTATGTATTTTTTTCAGTTAAATTTATAAATATTAATGATAGATATAGGAGTTTGAAATTGACTCGGCGATGATATTTCAGTAAACTGGTTGTGGGAGATTAATCACCACAAAGTAAACAAATAAGTTTTTGTAAATGTGTTACATGAAGTGTCAAAAAGAAGGATTAGTCTATTTTTTACATGTATCCACCAATGTCAGAGTATTACCTAAGATGGTAAATTAGGCGACTGAAATCTGCGATATTCGCGCGAAAACGTGAAATGGCTCTTAATATAGTCCTAACTTATTATTTTATGCGAAACAAAATTCTTTTTTGTATCTCGCTGTCTTTCTGTCTCTTTTACCGTTAATTTGCACTTATTTGTCTTTATGCAGACCTTTCCCTTTATTTTTACTCAGTCAGCATGAAAATAACTTATTGTTTTGAATTTGATCATTCATTTGTATCTTCTATCATTATCAACTGAGATAAAACATTGGTTTTCTGTTTACTTATTGAACTTCAAAAATGTTAGGCATATTTATGTGGAAAGTAATAATTTTTTTATTATTTATTCCAGATGATCAACACTGAAACTAAAGATTGAAAGGCATCTCGAATGAATAAGCTTTGTGAAACGATCAATGTACTACAATAAAATATAAATATTTCTGTTGTAATTAGACTTCAATGTACAAATGGACAGCATGTAGGATGTTTTTGATTCGTTTGGACTCTTTGAAGTTTATACAGAGCAATTTAGAGTCTACAATCCTTTGGTGGAAACGTTTTCAATCATCAGGAATTCATACCTTTCCGGTTGCACATTGCTATCTTTTTAATTCCGCAAATACTAACAGTCAAAAGCCTATCTATATTGCAGCAATCTAAAACGTCCCATTTTATACTGAATGGTGGAGTGAATAAAATCGCAATATGGGCCACGTGCGCATCGCAACATGGCAAATTGAAAAACTAGCGGACCATCGGTGCACCCTGCGGGACCCACTTATTTTGACCACCGTGAAATTAAGTGAAACCGAAAAGAGAGCAATATCGATAGTGTCATGACGAATATTGGGTTTCTGTAAACGATTCCCGCGAAATAGTTAACGTTGTTACCATAACATTATTACGTTGTTGCTCTGTTGTAGCGGTGGTTTGATGTATTTGACAGGCTATCAAATGCTTTAATTGGAAAGACTTGTGTAAATAAATACTTTATCCTGAGAAAGATGTTGATAAAATTATAATGCTGCACCTAAAGTATGTTCTTTGGATTTAATCGGAGGAGATTATTCATTGGTTTGCCCTAGAAATAATCTCGTATTACCTACACAGATTTGAACACTTGAATATATTCAACGTTGCTGATAACCTGTCTTTGAAATTGAATAAAAACAAAACCTATTTCAGTATGCATAAAAATTGTTTATATTAGGTGTGTTCTTTAGATCTATGTATACTAATAATATTCAGTAATTTCATAAGGAAGTGAATCCTTTTGATATGTTTGTCAATCTAGTTTGGAAACTCGACGAGACGCTCAAAGGTGCATAATTCACATGTTCCACACGTGCAAGCGTTAAAACTAAACCAACAATTTTGCAAAGAAATCTCAGTTCTATTAATAGCACCTGAAAGTTCAAATTTTGTTTTGAATAGCATACAGCCTAGAGTTGTTTCCAAACTGTATTAAATCTTGCTACGAAAATTCACGGTCCATTTTAGGATAGCAACGGTTTCTGGTGATCTTTTTTGGATTCAAACGTTTGGAATGAATAGTCACCGTACAGTTGGGACTCAAATTGGGTTTTTCAGTTATTTTCAGATATGTGCAGGCTTTTTAAATTCCTGTGAGGGGTGCGAAGGTTTTTATAAGTACCTATCTCTAGTAGATACTTTATTCAGTTTTGTTTGAAAGTATATTTCAAACGAAAGCTTCTTTTCTATAATAGTTATTGTCGCTAGTTTACTAAAATGTATTCTAAATTACACAGGTAAAATAATACACCATGAAAACGCGATTTCCCTCGTTATCTTAACGCTTTTAAAAATAAAAAGCCATACCATTACATGTTTCCTCATAATTCCAAATGCGAAAATGAGCTTAAGATAGTCGCGCAAGACAGATTTGGTTGCAGGCGATGCAAAATATTATACGTGGCTACAATGCTTAGCGATTGCTGTAGCAGGCAGTTGACGGTAAAAGTATTTCCACATGGTAAAACAATGGGCGGTCGACCGCAAGCTAACTGTAGACGCAAACAACGGTTTCATATATTACATTTCATATAAAATCTTTGAGAAATCGCGGCTGTGTTAGCACCCGCGCCAATTCCTCACTCTGTTCGAGGCCAAAAGAGAGTTTCACGTTGCAGAAACTTATAAAGACTTTCATCGCGTATGGGTATCAAATATGAAATTTGCACGTATTTTATCGCTCAAAGGGGAATATTGCTTGTGAATAATCTAGTATTAATAGATTCTCGGTATGCGATGACTGCAGACTTTGAAAGAGATTTCTTTGAAGCATTCCTGTGAATTTATACTTAGCATAATAAATTATCATTTAAAATCTCGTTACAGCAACGTTAACGTCTCTTGATAATAACGTTAGTTATTTTGAATACTTTGAAGTAAAATTGTACTTTGTACAATTTTATTTAGTTATCTTTTTTATCAAATTCCTTAATCATGGATTTGGATTAAAAAACGAACTATACAGTATTTTCGATAAATAAGAAATCGTTTATTTCTTATTTATCGAAAATACTGTATAGTTCGTTTTTTAATCCCAGAGACTAATTTGACATTTCAAATGATTGTTGTTCGTTTTTTCAATTAAGAGTTTGACATTTGGACCTGTCAAATTAGTATGTGGGATTAAAAAAATGAACTTAACTGAATTAGGTTATGTATGCTCGAAGTACGACAGTTATTGCTATACTTACAAAGTTGCACAATAAATTAAGAATTCATCGTATAAAAAACACTCTTACAGGATTTGTAATTCATTATTTCCAACCTCTTTGTTCTTCCTCGTCCTCATTACAAAATCTATGCATACTATATTTAGCAGATCCTGTTCCGATGCCTTTATGTGATAAGTCTTGAGGACTTAAATGTAAATCAACCGCAACCAGCACAGCAGCCGTACCGATTGGCCACGGTGCACCATTAGCACTGGCAGCACTGGCTATTTATCGCCACTGGCAGCATTTCCGTCGTCTTCTCCATCCACTTCAAAGACCCGCTACATCTTCAGTTGTTACGCTTTAATATAGTGTTGCTAAAGGGAGAACGTTAAGGTTTTTGCAAGCGTCAGACATTTTATGAGTTGTAACTGAAAATACATCATGGGTGTAGGAAAGGATGTTAGCGTGGCCTACGCTTAAGTTAGTTTTAATGTTCCAAAGTTTGCTATGTCTATGTTAAAATTCACAAAAGACCGCACCACCACTCTTTTGTAAAACTAAGGCGGGATAAATATTCAATAGAAGTCCTTATGTCTTTTCGGCCATACTTTTTTTTTCTTTTGAGGGTGGGAAATCATCAAATAACTTCTCCCGCTCTGGGCGGAGCGGGAAGGTGTGTCAGACTCTTATTGACTAAAACCCACCCGTATTCCTTCCTGTTGCCTGTGTTGCGGGGGCCTCGGTGACCCATAAGTACCTTTCCGCGAACCCGGTTTCGGCCATACTTGACGACTATTCATGCTCTTCGATTATACTTTTCAGGTACAATTTTATAGATCAATCCAGGACAAGGATTTTCAAGTTACTTGCTACCCGGTTAATGTAACTCAAAGAACCTAAAACTTTACCACAGGCATTTGCCTTACAAAACCCAGTACATCTAGCTCTCACAACTTTTCTGCGACTAATCGCAAGTTTACTACCCACCTAAACTTAGCTCGCATTACAGCAACATAGCGGCCACCTTTACAAACGGTCTTCGCGGTAATTAGTTTTGTACAATTTTAGACTTTAATGCCTCGCTTGTCATCTGTTAGCCTGATAATGGCTTCCTGCGTTAATTTATATGTGGCGAGACATAAATTATGATTATTTAGCTCCGCACTCGAGGGTGTTACGTAAGTTTTGGAAATGGTACCTTTATTTTCTATGTAAGTTTGAAATTAATGTGCTGGGGAGAGGTCTTGGCTGCCTTCATTTCATTTAATTTTGTGTTTGCGCTGGCTTTAAAGTTTAATTTGTAAAAATTGTGCTGCTTTACTTTGTGTTTGTTGCAAAAGGATACTGAATAATTAAAGAGATTCATGGTAGCTAATCACATTCCACGTTTGCGTTATTATGTTATTGTGTGCAACTCTCCACTTTTAATCAAGTTACCAGTGATCATAAACGTACCTAGCTTCTGACATTACGAGAATGTAAAATATACATTTTATGTGCATACGCGCATCACAATGTAATAATATTTGATTATTATTTTATAAGTTCACCAACAAATGATTACACTGATACAAACACATAATACATACCAATAGGTACTCGAAATAATACCTGGTGACCAGCATTTATGACAAATTGCGTGATGGACTACGCACAATGAAGGGTTCGTAGTTGGGAAGTTGGGATGAATTTATCCCAAACACAAACTTAGAGATGTATAGGAGAACATGTTTTTCAACTACAATAGTTGAAAAACATGTTCTCCTTTACATCGCTATATACCACGGTCAATTCTCCAACTGCAAATTGACGTTGGTCAACTATTACTCGTTAACTTGTTAAGCCCACTTAGCTGTGATAGTTTTCCTTTTAATTTATTATATGTACTACTGCCATTAATTTTTTCACATTCTCCATAAACAACCATCTAGCTGGCAGGGGGGGACACTTGACTCTAACAAAAATTTACGTAAACGGATCCTTGAATCGAAAACTGGTGTTCACAGACCCACAATATTTTCGAACGGCCTATCCAACGATTTCCGACACCATGGGATGAACGAGAAAAAAAAATTCATCCCCACATTATGTGCGTGCAAAAATTTATATTTTAGGTTACCTCCACCCTAAAATATGTTTGTTTCCAAGATTTTATTTTAGCACTTTGTTGGCGTGATTAATATGTATACCTATGCCAAATTACAGCTTTCTAGTACTAAGCGTCTCTGAACTATAGTGGGGACTGACAGACAGACAGATGGACATGGCGAAACAATAAGGGTTCTTTGTTTACTACGGAACTCTAAAAACTGATGAAGTCCTATTAATAACCAATAATTAAGATCTATTGCATGTTCATGGGGAAGAAGTCAACGAAGTTAATACAAATGTTCATTCAAACAAAAAAAAAAAAAAAAATAATATTTCTTTTCAGCTAGACAAAATGACATCGGTCAATTTCTATACTTACCATGAGGAACTATTTCCGTTTGTCCTCCATAAACAATAATTCCACGACTTTTTAAATTTGCTGATGGCCAGTCCACCACTTAGTTTTATTCTTCCAACCAGTAACTGTAGCTTCAGGGAGTTTTCTCTTATGTATGACTTAATTTTAAGTAACATAATGTCACTTCTGTTCTCCATGAGTAGGTATGCAGAGGCTTGTAATGCAGTCAGCGACAAAAGTCGCAAGTTCAGTCAGTCAGTCGTCATTTCTTTTTTAATCTTTATTATTGAGCTATATATAAAATTACTAGCTTCTGCCTTTTTGTTTTTGGGTGGGAAATTATCAAATAACTTCTCCCGCTCTGGGCGGAGTGGGAGGGTGTGTCAGACTCTTACTGACTAAAACCCACCCGTGTCTCTTCCGTTGCCTGTGTTGCCAGGGGCCTCGGTAACCCTTTCGTACCTTCCCGCGACCCCGGCAGGCATCGGCCCTAGTAGACCCCTACACTTGTGCTGATGACATCTCTTTGAGGCACGCGTGGAACACAACGCGCCGTCGACCCGGGCCTGGTCCTTACTGAACGGTGAGCTACCCATTGCTCACCGTCCGCAAGCCCACGCCTACGGTGGCCGGAAATCCGCCCGTGATTCCCGACGCACTGGGCGTCTGCTGCGGCGGCTAGGGGCGAGAGGGTGCGAAATTTGGCTTTCCCTCAACCGTCCCACCTCCTCGTTCGCGAGTATTACTGCTTCGCAGAAGAAGGTGACGGCTGCCCATGCCCTCTCGCACCGTACCATGGCCTGAACCAGGACCGGACGCGAGAGATCTCTGCCACCGATCGCCTCCATGAGGACACTGCAGTGCTCTGCCCAAGCCAGGCAGACTTCCACCGTATGCTCCACCGTTTCCTCCGGGCGATCCACACAGTGGTGTCACACGGGCGTTTCCTCCTGCCTTATCCGACACAGGAACCTCCCGAAGCTGCCGTGACCCGTGAGGACCTGCGTCAGGCGGAAGGTGAGGACGCCATGGTGCCTCTCTAGCCACTCCTCAAAGAGGGGACTTATCGCCGCAATTGTGGTGTGCCCAGCACTGGGTTGCAACAATCACACTCTCCATGTCGCCATGAGATCCTGCCGGAGTTCTGTCCGCTGTGCCGCGATTTCGTTACGCCCCGGTGTTTCGCCTCCTCGCGCCACTCTCATACGTGCGCGAGGACTCGCCCCTCACCGGAGACCGTGTGGTTTCCCCGGACCAGCCGGATGGCCATGACCCTTTGGGCCGCGCTACTAGCTTCTGCCTGCGACTTCATTCGCGTAAAATTTCTTGTTCCCCCGACCCAATGCGTTGCATTGCATCGGCCGCTCGCGCTATCACTTCGTTTTCGCTTAGCCTTCTGACTTTTTTTTCTTTTTGCTCGGCTCCTAATGGTGGTAGTGTGATGTTTTACGCATAACTTTTCTCAAGAATTGGGCTACCCAACGCAAAAAGATTTTTTAAAATCCGATTGATACTTCCAGAGATTACCGCCTACATACAAAACTTACAAACAAACAAATTTTACCTCCTTATAATATTAGTATAGATAATATTAACAGATGTAGAATTAAAAGAATTTTAACTCTTAGCCATAATGTAATAAGACACAGTAATGGTTCTTGCATGGTAAAAAGATTAGCTAATCAGCTAGCAGGTTTGACTGCAGAATCCGCTGAACTCGTGAAGGCTGTGTTGTTACACCCTCCTGCCAACATTCTATCATTACAAAAACATCTTAATAAACAAGAATGAACTGCAAACGATAAACACCTTTAACCTTTATCCACCTTAAGTCAACTATCCCTATTTCAGGTTACAAACGGGTCAGTATTTGAATTTCATATAGCGAGCTGTACGGCTTAGCGAGTACGGTGACCGCACGTCTGACTTTTAATGAGACGTGCACTGAATTGTCCTGGGAATTGTGATATATGTATGTATATTTTTAATCTGGACTGGTGGATATTTTTAGCAGTAAAAGTAATAGTAGAATGTTTTGGTGAGGTAGTGGACTGTTTTAGTAACTGTTGCTTTGGAATCCTCTAAAGAGGCCAAAGGGTTGAAATTACCATATACCCGGGCGTAAAACATCGAGCTCTAGAAAAAGCCTGTCACACAGGTTGAACGACATGACACCCTACAAAGCCGAACTTTTTCTAATACTCGTTGTACCATATCCCACCGCTCTACCCCATTTTATTTTGAATAATTACAATAATGTGAATTCAAAAGTTTGGCAGACAATTATTTTTTTGTAGTAAAGTCTTATTAATTACCGTCAACACCAATAGCCACACAGGATGGTAACCCGCTGATAACCCAAACCTAAATCCCAAATCACGAAAATCCCATTTAAATTCAAAATATAATACAATGAATAAAATATCATATCATGTGCAAACACAACTTGGGGCTAGACACGTCCGCGAGCGGATTAAACGTCCACGTTTTATTAAAATTTATGAGCACCCTACATTTTGATACCAAATTATGTTTCTATTAGTGTAGTTCCGTTGTGTAGTTTTACCACTTTGGTAGGATCATACATCTTTATATCCGTATCCTGTATTCGTAATTTTAAAGTGTGGTTATGTAACATTCAACCGTATTATTGCACTGTTCTTTTTAGTTCAAGTTTTTAATAAAAAAAATTATGAGTTTAGGTTTAAACGTTTTAAAATCGACGTAGGTTACATTCCTGATCCCGCCAAGTCGAGCAAAACAAAGGCACAGCCGTACAGCCATTCTTTTCTTCAAGCCATTGAGGATAGTTTCGACCCACCTGTAACTTCGTTATGGATAAAGCTAGAAGCCTGAATTTTCAGTGACCAAGAGGACTTAATATAACTAGGTATGTTCCCAATTTAAATTAAATTTAGACCTGACGTTTAAGAACTATTACAAGTCAAGGTTCCTTATTAATTTTGTCAGACTCACCGATCATTAAAATTGTAAAGTACTTCTACAAGACACAAGCTTAAAATTTTAAACACAATTAGTATTTAGCTTATAAAACAAGGAAAAACTAAAATATACCGCAATTTCAGTCCCGTTTTCTAGACATACGAACTGCATAAGTAACTTTGTTATCCTATAAAAATATATACGATTTCAAGGTTACTTTTGCAGTTCATACAATGGTTCGTCACTTACACTACCTAAATAGATAGATTACCTATCTATCTATTTAGGTAGTGTGACGAAAAATTATATATATAGGTAAGCAGTGGATATAGGTAGGTATAGTAAGTCATAGACGATGTCTACTCTAATATACCTATACTATCAGCGGCGGAGATCTCTCGCGTCCGGCCCTGGTTCAGGCCATGGTACGGAGCGAGAGGGCATGGGCAGCCGTCACCTCCTTCTGCGAAGCAATAATGCTGGCAAAGGAGGAGGCGGGACAGTTGAAAGAAAGGCAAATTTCGCGCCCTCTCGCCCCTAGCCGCCGCAGGAGAAGCCCAAGGCGTCGGGAATCCCGGGCGGATTTCCAGCCACCGTAGGCGCGGGTTTGCGGACGGTGAGCAATGGGTAGCTCGCCGTCCCATAAGGACCAGGCCCGGGTCGACGGCGCGTTGTGTTCCATGCGCACCTCAAAGAGATGTCGTCAGCACAAGTGTAGAGGTCCACTAGGGCCGATGCCTGCCGGGGTCGTGGGAAAGTCCGAAAGGGATGCCGAGGCCCCTGGCAAAACAGGCAACGGAAGGAACACGGGTGGGTTTTAGTCAGTAAGAGTCTGACACACCCTCCCGCTCCGCCCAGAGCGGGAGAAGTTATTTGATAATTTCCCACCAAAAAAAAAAAATATTATAATAATATACTTATACTATAATTCGGCGCAGAGTGTCGAAGGAAAACGATGAGAATGAGATCTTAGCGATCTATTAGCAGACTAGATTGAGTTAGGTATTTGAATTTCCCACTAAACAAACAGTTTGTATAATTATTCATCACCTGCGCCTCAGACCACATAAATACAAGAAATAGCGCTGCGAAAAATGCAGCGAAGCCATGCCAAAACTACACCTCGCTGTGTGCGTACACGCTCACACGCACATATTAAAACCCATTTCAACCAAACTACACCTCACAAAGTGCACACATGTTTACGAAACCGGCCCCACGTCACTGCTGACAGCGCTGTCTTGGTTTTTTATTTGGTCTGAGACCTGCGCTACCTATATTTACATAGATAAGGGTACCTAGTGTACTTACCTAATGGAACAAGGAATATAAACGTATCGTAGTTACAATCAGTCCCTCGAACATTACTTGTAAAATAAAATGTCCAATGGAATAAATTCAATCGGTTGCGGTGCCAACTGATTCAATTTATTCCAATAGTCAATTAAACTGCTTTGAAATTGAATGAAGGAGCAATAATAATTAGATATAACAACCTTTCGATTTACCTACGGCCGCAGATAGACACACAAATCCACACATTTTATTAAAGTTATGTACCTAGGTTCAGTATCGGTATCTACCTATCTAAAACATAGAATGTACAAAAAAAAAATATTTCACTACAAATACTTGTGAGATCCCATGTAAAACCAAGTCAGTTATTAATTTAATATATGGAAGCACCTATTCAACAACTTTGTTATAAATTGTTATGTAATCTAATCAACACCTATCAACTTTTATAGTAACTGTTATATATTAATTTAGTAGGTGTAATTAATTAATACACTCGTTATTATTTAGATGAACACAGGTTTATTACGGAAAAACAAACACATTGGCGTTCTACTACAGAACACTTCCTGGCAGTCAGTTTTGCTCTCTTGCTAAATATAATATACAAAACTCTTTCCCACTTTACTGGAAAGAATTAAAACTTAACTAGCACATTTATTTTTCTATATATTAAACAAACATAGTTATTAGGTACTTAATTTAAATACACGCATTAAAAAACAGGCGTGATATTAAATATTGTAATGTGATTCAGATAAAGAAAAACACTCACCACATTCAATACGTATAATTTTGTTTGAAAAATAATAATACACCTAACCAAAACTAATGAATTATATAAAAATGTAAATTTAAAAATATCTCTTGGTATAACAAGGATTCCTGAAGCTAAAAACAGATATTTGGGTAAAATTTGATTTCACAGACTAGATTTATAACTTAAACGCGCGAGTTTAGAACTGAAAGCTTATACATCCTACCGCAATGGTTGCAACCAGAGCTCGGAGATACGCTTCAAAGATCGAATTAAAATTAATCCTAAAAACCGCGGCGCTAAGCTCTAAACCGTGGTCGTGGTACAGACTCTATAAGGACAAGACTAACTAAAACTGACGCGCATAGAAACCTACAAGTGTAAGCCAAATTACAATGAAGAATAATAGTTATTAAAGTAATTATCTGGGTCACAATTCCGAAGCGATATAGCGTAGATATCTCTGGAACTCCACGGGTTACAAAGATTCCGGTTGTTAGTTCTGGGAAATACATCTCTTGATCTGATCTCGCATCTTAATCAGACGATAATTGTACTCACTTCATATATTGAGATATTTGGTTGGTAAAAAGCCAAAAAAAAATGCTGGATTGATGAACTTCCAGTTCCTGGAGGGAAAACAATGCCTGGCTCGTTATAGCAAGCGAAGACGAACGTCTCTAATCCAATTAGATTAAATTTACAACACAAGCTGAGCACTAATATAATATACATAGTAATAACACTTTTAAAAAATAGTGTTGGTGTACAAAAATATTACCTTTCCAGTCGGAGCGATGATGAGGAATCAGCACCCCGACAATTTTTTTTACAAACAAAAAGATTTATGAAAAATTCGAATGTTCGAATTTTTCCGAACTCGCAAGTAATGTGAAATATGTGATTTCACCTTACTTGCGAGTAAAATATTTTTTTTTGGCATTTATACTCTTTGCTACAAAGAGTATAAATGCCAAAAAAAATATTGTAGAATTAATAATTCTACAGTATGTATGTAATTAAAATACAACTTATAAAAATCTTATTCTAAACTTTGGCTACATTCCAGAAGTTGATTGGCAAGTCGTTTCCACTGAAGACCATCCACTTCTACTATGTAGCCCCAGGTACTGAAATCTCAAAAAAAAAAATCCTAATGACCAATTCTTTTTATTTTTTTGTGAGTCTTTTACCATCACCTTTTCTCCCAGTGAAAATGATTTATAATTGTCATCACTATTTATCGTTAATTTAAACTTGTTCAAACCCTACTTTATTATTTACTGGGTTTGGTCTTAGTAATGAGAAACATCTCAATTTTCTTCCTAGCATCAATTTTGCTGCCTGTGGTCTTGTGTGCTATAATACATCTTACTATAATACATGTTAACTATAATAACACTACACGCACACACCAATTTTTTTCTACTCTCTACAATTTTTATGACATGTGACTTGAATGATTCTACGAAACGTTCTGTAGCGCGTTTGTTGCTGGGTAGTATAGGGGGCTGAATGTCTGTTTTATTTCCACTAATTTACAAAATCTCTTAAATTCCTCACTAGTCTATGTAGATCCATTGTCAGTGACCAAATGTAAAGGATACCCATATATTACAATTAAAACATTTTTGAATACCCAAGAAGTATGCATGTAATCTATAGCAAACTGTGGCGGGTTGAGGCCACAATGTTAACTTAGTTTTCTTCTGGATTTTTATGATTTTGCAACTTTTGTTATGTTCTCTATTTCATTGTCTATACCTGGCCACCAAAAGTATGAGATTTATACTTTTTTCATGACTCCTAAATTACTAGCATGTAACTCACACATTACATTGTCTCCAAGATTCATTGGTATGATAACTCTGCACTGATTTCATTTTTTTTTTTTCTAAAGTATGGTTCATAGTCTTCACCCAAATCATTTTAACTGGTCAACCTTGTCTACAATAACGTAATGGACCTCAAAAAGTTAAAATATTATGTAATGTATTTTAACTTATTGAGTTCCATTTTGAGCAGTTTTCGATTTTAATGTTTAATCTGATTTAATTATAAAGTTAACAGTATTACATTCAAAACTTTTATCAATCATATTAATATTTTTTAACTTGTCTCTAAAATCTGATGGCTAATCCTGATAAATAGTTTGCTGGATTATTTTTGGATTTAATGTGCTGAACTTCATAATTAAAACCATTAAAAAAAATTACCAATATATGTAGTAATCGCCTTGCTGCCATTTTAGACACTTATGCCATAATTTGTTCCTAATATTTTAACTAAAGCCTCATTATCCGTTTGCAGAATGAATTTATATCCAAACAAAATTCATTTTGCAAACGGATCCAAAAATAATTCCATAATCCTCTTTTTCTAAAATTGGGTTTTTCATTTGAGTGTCATTTGATTTCTTTATTGTAAATGCTACTGGCCTGAAGATATTATTATTTTCTTTAACATATATTACAGCAGCAACATCATATCTGCTGAATCACAACAAAAAAGAGGCAAAAAATAATAATAATAATAGTTGAAAATAATTGTAGAATTATGATCAAAATGTGATAGTGGGGTTGTGTTTGCTACAGCAATTATTGTGTCTTCGAAAGATTTATTGCATGCCACTGTCCACTTAAACTTATCCTTCTTTAAGCAATTATATAATGCCTTTAATATTATTGCCATGTTATGTAAAAATCGGTTATAACAGTTGACTTTTCCTAGGAATGATTTTGCATTTTTGCAATAAGATTCTATTTTACTTTTTACTACCGTTTTGTTTACTTCAAATAAAAAAATATTCAGTTTTTCATCGAAAAATTTACATTTGATCATTTTAATCCTGATTCTAGAAGTCTTTGCAGTCCCTTTTTTGTGTATCTGAAATTTCTCTTATATCTGATAATGTTTTTCCATATACGTACACCTTATCTATGTAAACAATTAAGTCTAATCCACTTATTCTTTGTGTTATTAATCTTTGAAATGAGCCTGGTCCGGTACTAACACCAAAAGGTAAGTATTAGTATTTGTAGATACCCTCTTCAGTTACTATTATGACTAGTTCCTGAGATTCTTAGTCAAATGGAGCTTGTAAATGGGGCATTTTTCAAAAAAGCTGACCGTTACGGAACCGGAACGCTATTTTTTTTAAGTAAAAAGATCCATTCCGCCTATGTATAACGTTACTCACCTGACGTTACGAAAGTACTTTTTATGACTTCACATCATAATGTTTTATATTAAATACACTAAAACTTATGATTCTAATATACTTCGGTTATTTTTAGATAATTGGTGCAAATCTTTAAGCAATTTTCTTATTAAAACAATAATATTTAGCTTTCAAAATCACATTACTAATCGGAACGCGTTATTATCGTCACACTGCTCTGGACACTAAGTAACGGTAAAATAGCCAAAAAAAGAACCCAAAAAAAAAACAGCCAAACGATGTTAAACAGTCAAACAACGGTTGCGACATTAAAAAATATCTGAATATTGATTTTCTTTTATAGTCGACGAAAATCGTAGTTACTTACTGGGAATTCTAGGACACAATAAAATTTGATTTATTCTATTATTTTGATATAACAACCAGTTAAAAGACATTAAAAAACATAATTTCATAATGTTTTACCACAAGCCTAGTGATTTTAATATGAGTAAGATGACAATATTTGGGGATTATGACACTTCAAAGTTAGGAAAGTATGCATGGGACATCGTGAAATTAGGGTAATATTAGTACATTTTTATTATTTTTTTTAAATTATGTGTTTTTATTTTAAATTATTTTTCTATTTTAATTTACTTTTCTTGAAATGTGCTATCGATTGCCATTTTAAACATGATATTTTGACTAATAATTATTAAATAAGATAATTGATTGATTGAGAAGTCAGTGGACATTATGTTATGGCAATGGTCAAAAAATTTGAAAAACGCCCAAATATGCCTCCTGCAAATCTAATACGCCAAAAAAATGTTTGCCCTGCATTTCCATCAAAATTTTATTAATTAGGTAAATGCCAATGATCAATCTGCAAATACTTATTTATTGTGATTTGAAAATCACCACACCTATGAACTGCCCCATCTGGTTTTAAAACAGGTACCACTGGAGTCGCCTCTTTGAGTACTCTACTGTTTCAATTCGTTTATTTGCGACTAATCTTTCAATTTCTTGTTTAACTTTTTCCTTTAGAGCAAATGGAACAGTTCTTACCGACATGAATATTGGCCTTACATCTGGGTCAATAGATAAATGAATTGGTTCTCCCTTAAAATCCCCCATACCTGGTTCAAAGAAGGTGCTATATTCCCTTTTTATACTATACTGTTTATTAATGTATTTTAGTATTTTTTTCACAAGCCTTTTGTTCAAATTTTGGAGGCTATAATTGCAATAACGAGAGCCAATCGTTACCTGTCTTCGGCAGTCCATCGTTTACCACAAACAATCTTTGATTGTTTACTTTTACAGACTCATAGCTGATATTTTAGTTATCAATAACCCCCAATGGTGTTGAGGTTGACTGATCAAGGTTGGTGAATATCACATTACGTTGTTTAATTTCTTAATCTGGTAAATATTGTTGTTTATCAGCTAGGGCAATAAGTACTCACATCAAATCTGTAGTACTCTAACCTGCAATGTCGCTGAAGGATTTTATTTTTTATTATTAAAACTAAAAATATCAAATATTTCTGTTTCATCTTCTACGCTTTTATTTTCTTCGACATCTTTGACATCTTCATCTGTAGTTTCAACCAAATTAACATTTTTAACCTTATATAGGCATATAAGGTTAAAATGTTTAAAAAGAAGGCTCTTTTTATCGTAAACTTTGTAGATAATTATCTCTACTGAAGCCGCACTCATTACAGAATTTCTCTCGTAGATAGCATTCTGCTTTCAAATATACATTCCTCCCGCAGCAAAAACATGATCTATCTTGTTTACTCATGGGTGTTTTTGAGCGAAAACCTGTTTTTGTTTTTATAAGCACTTTATTTTTTTTAATTGGATCATCTGTGGTTGTTCCTGTTCCTTTTCTTGGTTAAACGCTAGCTTATAAGCAATTTCTGCTGTTTTTCTAATATTAGTCAACTTTTCCAACGATTGATCAGCTTGCTTCAATAATTCAAACTTTATTGAATCACAGAAAGTATCATTCAACAATCTTTCATTTACTTCATCATCTATGTTCTTTATGTTGCACTTTTTAGGCAATTTTTTTTAGTTCAAATATGTATCTACTGTTTATTTGATTAAATAATTTTGTTTTTGAAATAATTTCCAAAATTCTGCTTGAAGTAATGCATTGTTTTTTACTGGGCAATAATAGTACTTTGTTAGCTTCTCACATGAGTTTCCATAGGTTTCGTTCAATAGTATTTCTGGTATGCACAATGTTGTTAACAGCTGGTAAATCTTTGTATTTAATTTTCTTATCAGTGATTGTTTTTTTATCGTGCTTTATTTCGTTCAATAATAATGAAACATTCGAATTGTTGTTTATATGCGCTCCAGTTTTCACCGCTAAATAATTCTAAAAATGGAGATCGCGTTCATGATGATGTCTTTTGTTTTCATTCTGTCTATATATTCACAAATATTTCCTAATTTCTTCAATAGAATGCGTTTCCACAAATAAAATTTTCTGTGCTAGTTTATTTGCAATCTCTATTGATTCTGCTTAAATTTCTCTTGTATCCAAGATTTTTTCCTTGTTTTATTTGTTGTTCGATTAACTCCATTAATTTTACAAAACTCACACTTTTCACTGATTCTTTTCTATTAATGATTTTATGTTGCAATAATTTTGGTTACAAAATATGGTTCGTTTCACGCTCGTCGCCAATATCTTAATTGAGTATGTGTAATTAATTAATACACTCGTTATTATTTAGGTGAAACACAGGTTTATTACGGAACCAAAAATACAGCCACAATGGCGTTCTACTACAGAATGGACAGTCAGTGTTGCCCTCCCACTAAATATAATATACAACAATGACCGTATCAATATTAGACACCTTTATTTCAATAATAATTATAATGACTTGTCAATTGGACGGCACATATAATAATAAGTTTATTTCAGGAAATATATATACATTTAGAAGGATCAAATACAAAACATTTTTACTTTGGTAGCAGGTGATAATAAAAAAAGAGTAACGTTGGTACCTGTACTATTGAAAAACATTGTATCACAGGTACCAGTAACACATACATACATACATAACATAACTCACACCTTCTTCCCATGGCAAAACTAAACAAACATGCATGCATGGTGAAACTATAGAATGCCACCGCTCCTTACATACTCCACTTGCTTCGTTTCCGTTCATAAATCTGGTCATACACGCACGCCGGTTGCGAGTACTTCGCACCAGACCTTTTTGAAGAACATCACCAATGAGGTTACTATGTCTTTCTGAGGCGTCCCCTCCCGTGGCGTTTCCACTCACATCTGCCTTGTAAATACTTTACCTTGTAATAAAATAAAAACACAAATAAAAATGATTTAATTCAGACATCAGTCCATAAATTGTTATAGACTGATGTCTGAATTAAATCATATAAGTTAGTAACAATTTGCGCTTATCTGCTATGTTAGTAATGTTAGTACATAACTCGTGAGTTGCTTTACTGTGCTGAACCCAAAGCCACCTCCACCAGGTGCCTTTGGATGAGGCAGTCTGGTCTCGCAACAATCATTTTCAGGATGCCATTCCGACTGCTACGTGAACGTTGTAGTAATGATGCTGCTTTCTTACGCATGATGGCATGAAAGTCATCCGTATGTGCTTCCGCAAACATGCTCGACGCACTACAACGCCACGGCAGCCGCAATAGCATCCTGAAGGCGTTGTTATATTGCACACGCACGACGTTATAGGTTCGGCTCGTGTGGGACACGGATCGCTCGAGTAAAAAGACTGGCAGAACGCCTTAAATAAACTCACTTTAAGGTCTACTGTGCAGCGAGCAAACCTGCGGGCAAGCATATTGCCCCTCACCGCCAACGCCGATTCACTGGTAAAAGTGTAC
Organism: Atethmia centrago; assembly: GCA_905333075.3. Classification (NCBI taxonomy): domain Eukaryota; kingdom Metazoa; phylum Arthropoda; class Insecta; order Lepidoptera; family Noctuidae; genus Atethmia; species Atethmia centrago. The sequence goes on from HG995374.1 coordinate 29,907,496, forward strand.
GTATTACTTTCACACATATTCACTGAGCAAAAATGTATCATTTCATTATAGAATAACTAATTTGGATGTGCATTAAAGTCCCCTATGATGTAAATAAAAAGCCTCATCTCCCTTATTCTCTTCTATCTCTATTATTGAGCAAATATTCACTTGGACATGCTGTAAGTTCTGGAAGATTGTCATTCGTATTCGTGGGCATATACCTAGATACTGAAATTCACTACAGATCTACTATTCACAGTTATGTTGATCGCGCATACCCGCACATTATCACACTCTATTGGCAACACTGACTCAAACGCACTTTTACGCCGATCGTGCCGAGTAGCGGTAACTCGTGCGGCAGCAACCACGTTTCTTGAAGGGCTACCACAACCGCCAACTCACATAACGCTCTGACTCCTTCCATTGACGTCTTGAGTGATTTACAATTGAATCTGACCTAATACCAGTACACCTAAGAATAAAGTATTTTAATTAGTAGAATATGTTGCCGTGCAATTGCCGTCTATATCTAATATTGATACGGTCACTATAAATGTTGATAGGTAATTGATTATATTGGATAATAATTTTTAACAAAGATGTTGAATAGGTGCTTCCATAGACACTAACTAAAATAACTGACTTGGTTTTACAAGGTTTTACATGAGATTTCACAAATTTTTGTAGTGAAAGAACTACGTTGCGAGGCATTTTTGTACATTTTATGTTTTTGATGGGATTATAACTTACGTAATCCATGATTACATTATAGGAACGGCAATAATAAATATTAATATGTCAGCCAAAAGACATTCTACCGCTGTACATAGACCGCTCAATCATCACGGATTTCCGCGACCTTTACAAGGTCACCAATTCAGCTAGTGTGGGACCTACTGAAAATGATTCAACTGATATACTTCCAATACTTAATACATACAATAAGTATCGGAAAAATGCATGACCCAATTCCAAAGTGCTCAAATAAGTGTGTCACCGTTTTCGGCAAAGTTGTACAACAAAGTGTGATTGCACGTACCACGCCCCCGGCTATACTCAGGTAAATTCGGTTTTGATAAACGATGATAATAAATTAAACTTCAGCAAACGCTGGTTCGTTTATTTCCTCAGTAGTTGTTGCCCGCGACTTTGTCTGCAATCCTGAATGAAAAGTAGCCTATGTCCTTCTCCAGATCTACCCATGTGTCAAATTACATCCTAATCCGTGCAGCCGTTTTAGCGTGAAAGCGTAACAAACAAACAAACTCACTTTCGCATTTATAATATTAGTCAGGATTATCTACCGTAACCCCTACATCGTACGCTTTACAAGTAAGTAAACAAAAATGAGTAATAAAAAATAATGAATTGGATCAGTGAATTGAGCAGGAAAATAATTATATGGGAGGTAAAAATTATTGAACGAGCGGTTACGTGTGGGCAGTAATAAATCGGAATTTGTCGGTAAGAAATCTCATTCTAAGCAATTCTATAAACAATGAGGTGGTAAACGCCAGTTCGAAATTACCCTGAATCAGAGTAATAGAGGGGATCTGGTCACTGTTCTAACCTAACCTAACCTTCCGCCACCCGCGCTATTAAGCTCCAATTTGAGTTCGGGTGTCACCGCTCGCTATGATCTGCCGAACTATTTATCGAACCGCTCATTCCATCATTTTTACCGCTCATTCAGTTATTGGACTACTCAATTATTTTTAGAATTGACATTGTATGATAAAATAACCGACTAATTGATTTTTATTACTGTCCATGTTTTACTGTCGCAATAATTAATCAACATGTTTTTAAACTGATCATAATAACATCTCGAATATTTAAATAACAGCTAAAAAACTTAGTTCCCTTTATTATTTTACTGATTTATATAGACAATAAAATACAATTGTAATATTTATTTGTAATACCAAAATAACAGTTTTTTACTATATGCATATGAAAGTACATAGGGTACTTATAACAAAAAAACTATTTTTTTAATGTTTGTCTGTTTGTTCCGGCTAATCTCCAAAACGACTGGACCGATTTTGACGAGACTATCACTGGCAGATAGCTGATGTTATGAGTAACTTAAGATTCTATTATTTTAAAAAAAGCCCCGCGGGCGAGCGGGCAGTAGCTATTTGAAAAGTAGCTAATTATTTTATATTCAGTGGTATAAAAAACCTCTATTTCCTTTAAATATCGGAATATCCAGACCACGTAAAAATCCACACTCTTTTTACACATAAAAAAGTCGAACAAAATACACCAGTAATTTAAACTTAGTCTCATCTGAAAACCAATTCCGCGCAAAATAAGTTAAAACCACTTCATGGACGAGTTAGATCACTCAGCAAATCGTGGATATCTAAATAGAGTTTAATTCTGTCGGAGCTCCGAAGCGGTAAAGTAGATTTGTGAATTTGCATCACAAGTCCAATTGAGTTTTTTAAGGAATTGGTGCTTTGAATTTCCTGTTTCCTTTCAGTGGGGATTTTAAATATTGTCCAAGTTTCGGATGGTGAAATAAAGTTTTGGGAGGAAACAGGTTTTGGATAACTTTGTGAAGTGAAAAGGATGGTTAAATGGATTTTGGGGAGTGTAATAATGTAAAGAGCGTTACGAGTAAGATTTAATTATGGAAGATTTATCTTTACTTCACAAGTTTTTTTGGTTAGCAAAAGATGTCATAAATACTGATTATGAAGTGATGTGTAGTAACTTTATAATATAATATCGCTCTAACTGCTATAAACTACAATATTATAAGAGTATTTGTCTATGCAAGTTGTGAGAGAGAATGCCACATTTTCTAAATATTATTTATTTCACGTAAATTATTCGCACTTGACTTAGCAGCAAAATTATGTTAGATGCATTCTCTGCGGCCTACATAAAAAATCTGCTTATTTTGCCCCATATTCAGCACATAATGATGAGCAGAAAAATCTGCGTCATACGTCACTCCGGGCAGCAACGTGTGTGACGGAATATAAGCCATTCACTCATGATTGACAGTCGATTAAAAGACAATGTTCTGGTGGCTTTTATAACATTTTGCCCACATTTTGTATGCATCCGAGGATAATGCCTATTGATCATACGAGTATATGTAGAAGAACTCCTCTCTGGCTTGATAAAGCAAGCTATCTTTTTTTTGCTTCAAAGATTATATGAACTAGACGGATCTTGCTGGTCATTCTCATACTTTTGAGAGCACCTATCTGTGTGCCAGGTATTATTGCAGAATTATCGTTGTTTTAAATCAAAAATATTTTTTGGTTTCGAATATATTCGCATGCTTGAAGCTGAAGCACGTAAAAATGTTGGTCCTGCGCCTAATCTCTCCCCGATCGTGTCGGATTGAATGTAAAAGAACAGAGAGTGCACCTGTGTTTGCGCACAAACTTGTGCACTATAATATCTCCTTGGTAGGTACCAAGGAAATATTATAGTGCACCGACTTTCTTTCTATCTCAATGGGGTTTAGTGTAGGTTTAGGTGGCTAAACCCCATTGAGATAGAAAGAAAGTAAGAAAAATAAGTTTATTTGTTCAGGCGGGAGGAGCAGGTCGATCATCATTCAATAATAAACATTTTATGGACTAATAGGGTCTTACACCCATTTTTGAAAAGTGTCTTAATTAAATTCTATAGTGCTAATATGCCCCAAAAAAAAAATCACAAAATTTTTATTCAATCGTTAAAGTGCCATAAAAATGCATTTAAAATTTTACATTTTCAAATTTCGCGCGTAGGTTGACGAAAACGCTGGACGCAGTGGACGCCATGTTGCTCTGTGGTCATGACGTCACTGGGCTATGAAAACAAATGCGCTGATCTTTGTATGATAATTGACACGTTTTTGTTAACATAGCCGTATGACGTAATAACATTGCCGCTACTATTTCATAGTGTTTTTTAACAGATTAGAAAAACTGAAAACGTTAAATTGAATTTTAAAATTTATTTTGTCATTTTATAAACTAAAAATAACATTTTCCTACTCCTGTTTGCCTAAACTATCTCAATAATATATTTATAGATTTTTCTCGTATATAGTAAAATACCCTATTACGTGAGTTTCCCTGGCTTATTGAAAACTACCCTTTTTTGCTTTTTACCGGAACGGAAAAGTTCTACTTTGATCTGAAGTTTTTCTCGACCTAGTTTTGTAGTTTTTTGCAACCTCTGCGTTTTAAAACTGCAGTTATTAATGTAGAGCACTTGTTATGAAATGATGGATTCATTAATTTATCGTAGACATTGAGTGAAAGATCCAGAATTATATTCCTAGGTCAAGTAAAGCGTTATTTTCCGAATGGATTTGTTAGAATTTAGATTTTTGACCCTGGAATCACCAGTAGTTCTTCTTCACTGTATATATACCCAGGTTTATCTACGGAATCTCATCGATTTATTCCTCCGTGCCTTCCTGCGGAGGAGGGCACAACAGGCGTTGTGGAACTAAAGGTAGAATTAATTTACTTAATATATTAATAGTGTTTGACTTACTACCAGATCCGTGAGTATAATAGCTTGAAATAGCTTAATTAACGATGCCGCAGCGAGCACAAACACCGCTATGCTAGCAAGTGACGTACGCTCGCGATGTTATGCTGTTTGCGGAATTATTTATATTAATTTTGTTCGCAGACAAAGTGGCGAGGACAGGGATTATATCAATAAAGTTAGCTAATTGGTTATAAGCAGGCAGTAATAGAATTGTGGTCAAAAGTGAGGTAATCAATTACTTAAAAGACGTATCGTATGTATTTATCCTGATCATCATCCAACCGACTTCAAACTCTGGCCTCTCTCTATTTGCGCCAATTCTTAAGCCCTAGCGCAAGTCTCATCCAGTTTTGTCCATCAATTTCCCATCTAAAAATTTTCCGACATGCAACTCGAGAGCTTTTGGAAATATCGGTAGTCTATTTTAAAACTTCAAACTGTCGGAACTCAAAACCGCGTCACCACGTCGCGACGTGGTTGAAAGCTTTTATAAATTTCCAACATTCGGAAGTACGGCTATCCGAAAATCAGAACCGTTTTCGCCTGTACAAGTGTATGAGCAAGCCACCGAGCAACGTTTCACACGAAGTGCTTTCGTACGTTGCACAGAACAAACGCTCCGCCCGCTGTCTTATCGTTATAATACTAGTTTAAACTAGTTCCAGCGGGTTATATGGGCCAGGGTTGCTACGTTTGGGCAGAGTTTTGGTTTATGTTTTTCAGGTTGGAGAAGTTGGTATGTTAGGTTGAGTTTGTTGGTATTAACCAACAACCTCAACCTAACATACCAACTTCTCAATTAAGCCGTACATTCCCACCTTAAATAACTTTGTTTATTAAAACAAAGTTATTTGTTACTTTGTTTATTAAAACAAAGTTATTTAGTGTGGGAATGTACGGCTTAATTAGGCTTTAGTTGCCAGGAAAGGCCTAAAATGTCCGTTGTAATATAATCTGATAGAAAATAAATTTTAGGCAACTCGATCTAATCCAGTTATTAAATAGATTTCTTAAAAAGCAAGCTACGAAACTACTCTTAACCTCTGCTTCTGGTATATTTTTAAATATATATCTCTTATATCTATCTCCATTTTAATTATGTGATAAGTTGGTGGTTTCTGGAGTGAGAGGTGACACTGACAGCCCTACACAAGTACAGTCATACTGCACGGTACATACATTTTCGCCAGCGCCGCGTCGAAGTTTGTTGTTCCTAGTTAATTTTCTTTGTGAAAATTCTCCTCTTAACTTCATGAGTGTTAATCTTTGAGATTGAAGTTTTAAAGTAAATCCTCTTTATACGTAATAAGTATGAACTTCTGATGTTACTTACGTGATAGTTGTATGAAGAAAAATGTAACGGTTTAAGTATTTAAGTTTTAAACAAACTACAGTTTCGCTGCAGGAAATAAACATATTCTTTGTGTAAATTCGCGTTTGTAGGAAAGTCACGTCTTAGTTCAGTTTTTTTTTTTTTGTGACGGTTAAGGAATATTACGTCAGTAAAGTATACGGAGAATGCAAAGAAAAGTAATAAAGAAACTTAAGGCGCTGACAAGACCCAATTGACCAAAATAGGCTTCTCTTAAGAAAGAAAATTGCCAAATCTGTATAGTTTGTGATAGCGGAAAAAATATATGTTATATTTGAACATATTTCCCAGAACTTGGTTGTCACCAAAATACGTTTTGAAAAAAAAATCTCGATACAAACTAACGTTAAACTAACCTCTTACCTTGAGTTCTAATCCAAAATATCTGTATTAAATATCAACATACATTAGGTATTTAATTAATAACAAGTACGTCTTATTCTAATGCAGAACTTGGTTGTTTTTTATTTTCGATTACTCAACTCAATTCTGAGTAAATAGATAATTACTTCATATTTTGCAATAAATTACAAGCGTTTTGTCGTCGCGCTTTTCTTTCTTTTCTTTGCAATCTGACAGTGACCGCGGTTTAGGTGTTGTCAGCGTCTTAACTATCGCTTTTACAGTTTACTTTATTTTTTTCAGAAAATCTTGTGACGTTTTGCGCTATTATAATATTATAGTTTAATTTCATCATGATAGTGTTTACGCTCGTGTTGATTCAGATTGAAATTAATTAAGATTTAATCTAGATTGGATTATTTTATTAGACTAATTACATCATAATCTTCTGAAATGCAACATTTGATAAGATATAAATTGAATTGGTTTTCAGCGCAAAACCGTAACACCCACCAGAGATTTATCTACATAGGTATCAATACGTATCAATTAGGCAACTTTAATATTTTAAATATTCCCAAACCAAAATCCAGACCGGTGTCAACACACCTAGTAGGCACAGTACGGACCAGTGGCCAGACTTTGCCGGCATTAGTAAACATGTCACATGCAATTCAAAAGAGGCTTTCAGTGAAAAAGTTAGTACAAACTCCGGTAGGTAAATACCTTCGCTTTCGGACATTTTCGCCTCAGGCTAAAAAGAAAGTTTCTAGTTTTTCGTTTGGAATGTTTAGTCTGCGGGTAGGGTCGTCGGTTTTCTTTTTAGGAGACGGCTAATGCCTAACTTGGCAGTCATTAGGGAATTTCGTATTTTATTGGTGTTTTGTTTGACTATAACTTGGTAACAATTTATTGTAGTGTTAGTAATATCCTCGGGGAGTCTTTTGTCGGATCAAAGAAATTGAAGATAATGGGCAAGGGCATAATTAATTTTTGTATTTATTGTTTTACTTACTTGTTTTACCAAGTATTATTTCTTTGTTTGAATATTCAATTTGTTTTAGTTTTATTGTTACGTCGACAATATTTATATTGATTGCCGTGATTCATTAGCGTTTATTAAATAATAATAATAATATATAAGCGTTTTTCTTCGATTTGTCAACTAGAATCGTATAGAAAATACAACCTACTTTTTAATTTAATTTAAAAGAGTGTCCGTGGAGTTTCTTGCCAGTTCTTCTCCATAGGAACCTACTACGCTTTGAAATGGGCAACTAGCTTCATCTTACTGACTGACCGACCCCTTGACAATTTAAAAGTGCCTGTACTTAGTTTATTTGAAATAAACGCTTTGGGTTTGAGTTTGAATGTTCACAGTTTCAGTCATTTCAGTCATCTTAAGTGAGAGATATCGAACGTGAAATATTACATTTTTAATTTTAAGCTAAAACAATTACAAATTCTGTATCATCGCGACTTGTGCTGTCGTGGAACGTGAACCGAATAACCGGATTACGGTGGCACCTGACTGCGACGGCGAGTGAGATCGAACATAATTATATAAAGTCACGAGCAAGCGTTTTGTGAATTACTGCAACCCGACAGTTAAGAATTAGATATTTTTGTAAAGCCTATGCGGCTTTTTGCTTTGCATAGTGTTAGTAATTTTGTACTGCTGCTTATGCAGAAGACATCTTTGCAGATGCACATCTTGCTACTTGTTAAAAATATAATTTGCCTGTAATTTCTACACCAAAATGATTACGAATTCTTTATCATAGCGACTTGTATTGTCGTGTAGCCTGAACCGGATAACCGGATTATGGCGGCACCTGACTGCGTAACGAAGGCGTCTGAGCTGAGCACAAAATATACATAGTTATACAAAGTCACGAGCGAGTGTATTGTGAGTTGCTGCCGGCGGCAGATAAGAACGAGATAGAATAAGACACTTTTTAGCCCTTGAAGCTTATCTAATTTAGAAATTATGATTTTATAATAGAGCTTTAAGATTAATTCTTAGTAATTGATCCTTGGAAATGTCATGTGATGCGTAGGAATGAGGAAAATGTCGTGAGAAATGTTTTGAGTGTCTATGAATGTGGATGGCTACAAGAATTAGAAGAACAAAGAAACGATGGATGAATATGTGAATGATAATATGGCTAGAAAGGAGGTGAGTATTGAGTTGGCGACTAATAGAAAAGCATGAAAGAAGAAGAGACCGTTAATTAATTGGGTTTTTCTTTTTTTTGTGTGGGAAATCATCAAATAACTTCTCCCGCTCTAGACGGGCCGGGAGGGTGTGTCAGACTCTTACTGACTAAAACCCGCCCGTGTTCCTTTCGTTGCCTGTGTTGCCAGGGGCCTCGGTAACCCTTTCGAACTTTCCCGCAACCCCGACAGGCATCGGCCCTAGTGGACCCCTACACTTGTTCTGACGACATCTGTTTGAGGCGCGCGTGGAACACAACGCGCCGTCGGCCCGGGCCTGGTCCTTACCGGACGGTGACCTACCCATTGCTGACCGTCCACAAAATTAATTGGGATAAAGGCAAAATTATGATGATATTAGATCCTTGTTATTTTTTGGTAACGTTGTAAGGATGCGACTGATTATATGATTTTCTGCAGCGCATGGCAGCACATTCTTCCATTTTGGTACAGCTCTTTGCAATTAATTGTAACTTTAAGACTGATTTGAGAATATACTTTATTCGAAAATTATATTTTTTTGATTAATGAATAATATTCTGTGAAGCAACACTACTGTTGCCAGGTATGAAGCCAGGTATTTTAATGTTATATACAGGGTAGATTTTTGATGGGGCAGTAAGTGCAGGAACCTTACCATTTTGGAGGACAGTAAACGCCCAACGTCTGTCGTGTCACGTCGATTGTCCTTTAAAGTATTAATCACCGTGCCTACAGAAAAAGGGTCTTGGGAAACTTTCCATCTACCTTATATGTTTGATTGTTATATAAATCACAACAGTCAATAGACAGTTGTAATGAAATGGCTATAACACGACAAATTGACATAGTCGGTCAATTTGATAAACAATTAATTGTCCTGATATTGTGACCGCCCACAGAATTATTATGCTATCATATTTTGTAGGACATCTAGGTTCTAACACTTGAATAAAACGAGTTGTGGGCTTTTTATAATGTATAGATTATTATTTGGTTAATAATTCGGTGATCAAATCATTTTATCACGTCCATTTCACTTAACAATGCACGTATTCTAAACTTCCAGACACTGTATTTTTCCCTATCGAATGGCTTGATATTACGTTTGGTTTTTAAATTATCCATTTTAAAAAATTCATAACTGACTTTTTTTTTAACCACTTATATTGCAGTAAAAACATAACCTGGTCCCATAACCTGTCGGAAATCTAGGTTCTAACACTTTTTATCTAGGTTTTAACACTCTAACACAGGCTTTTTATAATGTATAGATTATTATTAGCCAATTAAAATTCACTAGGAAGGTTATACGTCCGTCTCCTTTAAAGCGCAAACAAGAAGTGTAATAATGATAGTGTAGTAAGGGAAGCAGGTTTCGGTTATCCTTTTAAATAAGTACCTACGGTATATCGATTATTACAGAATCGATTAAAGATTCATTTTTGTAAATCAAATAAATCAACACACCCCCTCAAAAATTAATCTACCAGTTATACAAACTAAATAAATCAAATACATAATTGACCGGAACATATTCACTTCCTAGTGTTTGCTGGGAAATACATCTGATGGCCCAACATTTGTTGCTAGGGATTAAGGGAAACCCTGAAAACCTTAATCAGACCATTTCATTTAATAATTCTAAATAATAATTAAATTAATTATAAACTAAATATAGAATCACAAAAAAATACAATCAGTATCTTATTCTAAGAGACCTGTTGGAATGTAATTTAATTTTATCACATTTTTCTCAATCTGTTTCCTAGAAAAATTATACTTTATATCAATATGTTTTGTACATTTGTGATTGGTTGGATTATTTGCAATGCTTATACAGCCATTGTAATCCTCAAAGATTATGATAGGTTTAACGATATCTATATATTTATACTAGTTGCTAGTGCTATGGCTTAAAAGCCATAATGCCTCCCTAACAGCTTCATACAATGCCTTATATTCCGCTTTAAAAGAGGCAGCAACTGACATTTGTTTCTTTGTTCTACAAGTTATAGAACAGCAGTGCTCGAAGAGCTTAAATAAACACCTTTTAAGTACCTAAACATTCTCTTGAGACATTGCCAGAGTTCTTTAATATTTTTGTTCGTATACCTACTCAGTATATTAACGCTTGCTCTTAAATCTGGACGAGTGCATAACATGATATACATTAAACATCCTATAACGTTTCGACATGGAGAATTATATTTTTCTTCAGAGTTTAATGCGTCATAATTAAGTTTATTTTCCATGAGTGCATTGACAGGTTTACAATTGTGCATATTAAATTTATTTAATACCGTTTTATGTATGCACTTTGATCTAATATTATTTCATTTGCATGCCTTGTAATTTTTATACCATGAAATAATTGTATCTCTTTTAAATCAGTCATTTTAAATTTACTCATTAAACACCCTTTAAAATTATTCATTGTTTCAATATCAGCGCATTCTATAACTAAATACACATACATTTAAAACTACATAAATATTTTTATGTACATCTCCATTGTATATACATATCAACTGAAGAATTTTGAAAACCTTCTTCTTTAAGAGATCGTTCGAAAACATCAAACCAACATCTAGCTGGCTGTTTCAGCCCATAAAGTGATTTATTTAATTTACACACATAATTATCTGAACAAGAGATACCCTCAGGGACTTTCATATAAATGTTTTCTTTCAATTCGCCATTTAAGAAGGCGGTTTTGACATTCATATGATGAAATAGCAAATTGAATTGATTCGCAAAACTAGGTATAAATCTGAAACTACATAGTTATTCTTGCTACTAGTGCGAAAGTTTCATTGTAGTCCGTGAAGTATTCTTGACTGAAATTTACTTGCAACAAGTTGTGCCTAGTATCTTAAAGGTTTTCCAAATTCATAGTGTTTTATAGTAAATATCAATTTACAATCGACAATGTTTTTATTTTCAGGTCTTGGTACCAAAGTCCAAGTATTATTTAGTTTTAGAGAATTTAATTTGTCCCTAATTGCACTTTCCCACTGAGATCTGTCGTCTCGAGTTTTGATATCTTAATGAATTTCATCGTCATTATACGAAATAGCTGGCCAATTTTGAGCCTATTGCTTCGTCTAACCTCAGGATTTTTATCTGTGTTTTATTTTGGTGAAAACGGGTTATCAGAAATTGTATGTACTATTTCGTCCGATTCAATTAAATTATCGTGGTTTAATTTGCTAATTATATTAGGACACTCGTGCCCATCAGATTTACCGTACCTGATTTAGGACTGTCAGAGTTGTGAGACGTTACCGGCACTGACTTGGATATTATATCATCAGTTTTTGCCGTGAGAATTTTTAATATTCCCTTCAGACTTGAGGTCTGGCCTGGATTGAAGAAAACAACCAGTCTCATCACACTCGTGCCCATCAGATTTAGGCGTATCTGATTTAGAACTGTCAGAGTTATGAGTCATTACCGGCACTGACTTGGATATTACATCATCAGTTTTGCCGAGAGAATTTTTAATATTCCCTTCAGACTTGAGGTCTGGCCTGGATTGAAGAAAACAACCAGTCTCATTAACAATAACATTCCTGACTACTAGATATTTTTCGCATTATGGGTTGGTTCCAAACTTTATAGCCGTTTGGTTCATAACCTACAAGTATCCCTTTCCATGATTTTTCAACAAACTTGGTCTTACTTTTTTGTTATGAACGTAAACAGTTGAACCAAATACCTTCAAATATTTAATTAAGGTTTTTTATCATACCACATTTCGAATGGCGTTTTTGAAAGTTTCAAAGTTTTAGTTGGGGTCTAATTAATCAAATAAACCGTAGTCAGTACTGCATCGCCCCAAAATACTTTGTTTAATTTAGCACCGCTTATCATGGAACGAGCTTTTTCAGTAATAGTTCTGAACGTACGTTCAGAAAAGACATTTAACTGTGGTGTTCTCGGAACTGTTAAATGATACGATATCCCTTTTTGTACACAATAACCTTTCGTTTCAGATGATAGATATTTGCCACCATTATCGCAGTATAACTTAGCCTCGCCTTTAGCCACAAAATCTTTAAAAGCAGCGAACACGTCTGATTTATAGGTTAATAGGTATTTGACACAGTAATGCGTATACTCATGAACAAAAAGTACAAAGTAGTTTTTTAGTTGGGGGACCAATACGTCCACAAACATCTGAGTGCACAATAAATAATGGCCGTTTATCATGACTTTTATTTTGACCTGATTGAACGGAAGTCGAGTCTGTTTCCCATTTAAACAGGCCAAAGCGTTGATGCCATAATTAGTACATATTTTCATTACTGCATACTTTAGAAACAGATTGACACCTATTTACAGATGCCATTAAGTCTACAGCAATTAAATTATTTATCAACATAACTTGCATGATGGTTTTATTATTCTTACGTATTTGGGCTCCTTGCTGGTCGAAAATGACTGTCAACCCAGCACGTTGCATGTTCGATACGGACAGTAGGTTGTATGGTACCTCAGCACAGAAGAGCACGTTCTCCAAAACTCCTTGAATGCCCATGTTGCTGGTCACATACACCGTTCCCTTTTTGGTAGCTGAAATAAATTCACAATTTTTAGCAATATAAATTTTAATGGTGTTTGTAAGACGGTGTGACTAATGAAAAGATCTTCCCTGTTTATAATATAGTCCGATGCTCCAGAATCCAACAGGATAGTAACTTTGCTTCCATCATCATTCGCTTGATAGTCTCCCATCATAAAATAGCCAGAAAAATTGCTCGACGTGGATGGTTCACTGATCTCAACTGCCTGGACCGTCCTTGTCCTCTCCATATTTTTCTGCTGCTGCTGATGAGCTCTTTCGAAGTAGAAGCAGTCGTTTTTTATATGCCCCTTGCGGCCACAGTGATAACACTTCACGAACGGAGATTTCTTCTTCTGCTTGTTATCCTTCCGGTTGTAGCTATTATTCCCTTTATTATTTTGAGAATTATTAATTTTTCTTTCTCGAAATACCTGTCCATTTTTCCGCTAAACTTGAAAAACATTGACGCTGGTATCACTGAACTCATTTTTCAACTTTACTTCATGATCCAAAAGCCTTGTTTTAAGGAATGCTAGGGTTCAATTATCCTCCGATAATGTTTCGATCGCAGTTATCACGCAATCATAAGTTGCGGGTAGGGTGAGCAACAAATGAGCTACTTTATCGGTTTCTTCCAACTACGCTCCGGCGGCTAATAATTCGGTAATTTTTATCACGTCCATTTCACTTAACAATGCACGTATTCTAAACTTCCAGACACTGTATTTTTCCCTATCGAATGGCTTGATATTACGTTTGGTTTTTAAATTATCCATTTTAAAAAGTTCATAACGGACTTTTTTTTAACCACTTATATTGCAGTAAAAACGTAACCTGGTCCCATAACCTGTAGGAAATCTAGGTTCTAACACTTGAATAAAACGAGTTGTGGGCTTTTTATAATGTATAGATTATTATTAGCCAATTAAAATTCACTAGGAAGGTTATACGTCCGTCTCCGTTAAAGCGCAAACAAGAAGTGTAATAATGATAGTGTAGTAAGGGAAGCAGGTTTCGGTTATCCTTTTAAATAGGTACCTACGGTATATCGATTATTACAGAATCGATTAAAGACTCATTTTTGTAAATCAAATAAATCAACATATTTCTCCGCTGAAATAATAAAATGAATTTAACACAATATTACATAAAATTATTTTGGGGTGTATTTTTTTAACTTTAGGTTCAAAGTTTTTAATGTATGGACGGTAAATGGCAACTCTTAGCGATAATTGTAATACATAAAAGTACCTAAATCAATGCCAATCGTAACCAAACTATCATCAGAGAGCTCGCCGGTCAAACCACAGACCTCAAGAAGTTCATCACTTCCAACCACGGACAAGACTTGTCTTTGTTCCTGTATCTCTTCGACGAATACCTGCAGAAACAGGTACTGTTTGTGGTTACGATGTACAATTCATACTTGCTACACCATGAAAGCGATCTTCTCAAACTTGTCTCCCAGTGTAGAACTGCAAACTTTGCTCCCGTAGTGTATTTGAATACTAAGAATCCTTCAGCGTTTGGCAAACTATCGTACGTGCTTCTACGTACAGTTCTCTTTCATAATGAACTTCCTACGAGCATCGAGATTCTAACAAACTTCATGTTATTTGTATGGAAAATCTTATTCAAATTGTTTACTTTGAAAACTTTACACGTACCAGTAATGTTCGCAGTCCTAGTAGAGATTTCTCCAATTACTTCAAAAGGCACATTAACTGATTCACTTCTTCTACTTCAAGAAGTGAGTAAAGTTTGAGCTGGAAGACGGAGGCGATACTCTGTTTGCATATTACTTGAAAATGTGTATAGAATTCTGCAAATAACAACACTTACGATCACGTCTGTAATCCCCGAAGAGTTAGGCAGAGTTGTACGTACACCCACATTTCGCCAGTTATGTTTAAGTCCCATGTAATAGGGTGCAAGCGTATTTCTGTCAACCGGACACAAATCCAGAGGACATAAATCCAGACTCCGGGCTGCTATTAAGACGTTCCTGATGGAAAACCCAGTAACATTTTGCCAGACCTTGGAATCGTGTATCATTCACTCAGTAGTAGCCACCATTAGACCAACGAGATACTAAAGAAACAAGTTTAGTTCAATTTTCTTTCGTAATTCATCCATTAATTTGACACCATCATTCATAGAATTACTGTTACTGTTAGCCTGTATCATCCCACTGTTGGTCAATGGCCGTTCTCCGTATGAATTCCGGTGTTTGCGATCCAGAGCTAATGTGGACAACTTTTTATTTTTTTGGGTTGGAAATCATCAAATAACTTCTCCCGCTCTGGGCGGAGCGGGAGGGTATGTCAGATTCTAACTGACTAAAATCCACCCGTATTCCTTCCTGTTGCCTGTGTTGCCAGGGGCCTCGGTGACCATTTAGTACCTTCCCGCGACGAATGTGGACCACTGGTCGTTTGTTTTCTTCAGTTCGTCCCACCATCTTCTACGGGTCTGCTGCGACGCCTTCTAGTTGGGGGTTCCACAAAGTGAACATTTAGGCCTACAGCTCATTGGGCATGCGGCAGACGTGGCCCGCCCAGTCCCACTTCAACTTTACGGCTTTTTGAGCAACGTCAGCAATCTTTGTTTTGTAGCGCAGTGTGGTGTTGCGAATATGGTCCGTATTTTTTGTTTTTATGATCTGTTAATTAGAAATAAATTACTAATTTAGCATTTACCGAGCCATCCACACTGCAGAAGACCGCATAACTTGGAGACGCGTCGTATGTGGTCGCGATCCTCGTCATTGAGAGAACGACGAAGATGAAGAAGAATTCACGAATTGAATGGCCAATTTTACCGATGTTCTAAAATTAAACTATCGTCAACTGACAATTTAAAATCATCAGCGGGTTCCTGTGAAATTTCAAAGTTCTCGTAATTTTGCTCATCTCTGCAGTTACAAAGGATTGACCAAAACAATTGGTAAATGGTACCCAATCACAGAACAATTTGCATTGTTCTAATGCCTCATTGACTAGCCGTGCCTGCGGTTGACAATCAATCATGTTTGAAGTTTAGATCGTCTAACTCAAATCGTAGTAATGGATGCTTAGAAATAGACAACACATTCTCATAACGTTTACTCACTATTCTGTAGAAGTTGTCTAATTAAAATTGAAAAGGCTTTACATCAGTGCTTTACATTTTTGTACCTAGTGGAACCTAATTATTCCGTATTTGTGTTTTAATTGACCCGTTTTTAGGGTTCCGTAGTAAACAAGGAACCCTTATAGTTTCGCCATGTCCATCTGTCTGTCTGTCTGTCTGACCTCGCTGTAGCTCAGACACGCTTAGTACTAGAAAATAAAATCTTGTGTAAAAAAATTGTAATCCTCTGATTAACTATGCTCATTACAATCAGATCGTTTATCTTGTTGAAAATCATAACAATACGTTTACTCCGAAGGGGTAGGCAGAGGTGTACTAAAGTACACCCACATTTCGCCAGTTATGTAAGTCTCACGTAATAGGGGGCGAACCTACTGCCATCAACTGGGCACTAATCCAGACTGGGCTGCTACTATGAAATTCCTGATGGAAAAAGCAAATAAAATTTTGCCCGATTTGGGAATCGAACCCAGGACCTCATGCTCAGAAGTAGTGCTTGCGACTACAAAAAGAACAAACGGAACCCTCATAGGATATTTTTCCTCCCATACCTATTAACACTGTAATTTTTGTTAAGTACCTGGTACACCTCGACAGGCCTACACTGTCCTCCCTTACCTATTAACACTGTAATTTGAAAACATTGTAAAAGCCAATTCTTTTTAAAAGAGTAACTGTGGAGTTTCTTGCCGGCTCTTCTCCATAGGAAACGACCAATTGGAACCGTGCACCTAGGTTCTGACGTTTCATAAGTGCCCATGTGGGTTTATGTGAAATAAAAATATTTTGATTTTGATCACTCGTGTGTCTGTCTGTCCGTCGGTCACAGTCAATTTGCTCCAAATCTATTGGGCCGATGAAGTTGAAATTTAGAAAACGTGTAAATTTCTGTGACCCAAACGCGGACGTGTATCGTCAATAAATGAAGTTTGAATATAGGGGTCCCTTTGGGGGGGCAAACTACAAAAGAAAAAAAAATGTTTGGCAAACTGTATTGTGTGCAAAAAAAAACAAACAACAAACCCTTTCATTCAAATGAAAAGGTTTGTATAAATAGTTTTAAATTTATTTAAGAACATAGATGAAAATTTATCTCCGAAAACACTGAGACTAAAATAAAAAAAAAAAATCAGAAAATAGTTCGTTACTGTAGATAAAAAAAACCCATAAGAGGTCTTAAAATAACATGGTTATTTCCTCAATATTGTGTGTACAAACTTACATTTGCAAGTTGGAATGTATGAGGAAACATGTTTTACAACTACAGTGCTAAGTTTGTTCTTAGGATAAATCCATCCCAACTATGGAACCCTTCATTGTGGGTGGTCCGACACGCACTTGTTCGTTTTTTTTTTTTTTATGAACCTTTATGCACAAAAAAAATACAGGTAGGATGGTGTTAATTAAATATACAGCGCAAAAACTAACAAGGTTTTCAATTGAACCATTTTTCAAACTACTGAACTCTAAGTTTAGCCATTTTTTTACTAGTTACCTATCACAATATTTATACCAACAATAACTAAACCACATTTGAATCCACAAGTCCTTTAAAAAAAACATAACGTCACCTCCATACTCACCAAGTCAACAGCAATACAAACATCAGACTACGGCGCAGTTACCAAAAAAAAAAAGAAAAAAAATTGACACAAACGTCAACAACAACAGCGCTCCACTAGTGAAAAGACCTTGTAAAAGCACATACCAATCTAGGAAAATGTGTCCTTGTGCGAGTCCAGGCCACACGATGCCCGTTAGTGAAGCAAACAAGAAAACCACATCAGAATTTCAAATGCCCCTTGATCCTCGGCTTTGATGTGGCGAAAAGAATTTGGCTAAATGCGTTCGCCGAGTAGAAAGGTCTTAAATGTGGATTTATGGGCCAGATAAAATTGTTTTTGAAGATGTTTTTATCGTTGTTTTCTTCTTGAATGGATCATGCATTCAATGTTTTGGTTAGTATGTTTTATTTTTAGGCACCGTATTCAACAAGGAACCCATATAGTTTCGCGATGTCCGTCTCCAAGGCTTAGCTCAGAGACTCTTAGTTCTAGAAATCTGTAATTTGGCATGGGTATACTATACATGTTAATCACACCGACAAAGTGATAAAATAAGAGCAAGTGCTAATTTTTGTTAGGGTCAAGGGACCCCTGACAGCTAAATGGTTGTTTTGTATAAATGAAAAAAAAATAAGACAATAGTATTGCATATAACGAAATTAAAAGGCAAACTATCACAACTACAATTTAACGAGTAATAGTCGACAAACTTACATTTGCAGTTGGAGAACTGACAGTGACATATATCAATGTACGGGAGAACATGTTTTTCAAGTACAATGTCAATCAATGTCAATGTCAATGTATGTTTTCAGTTCGCGAGCACATTCGTAAGAAGCTGGCAGTATCATCACAACGGTAATGTTTTCCCATTGTTTGTCTTATCTGTTTAGTATATTCGTGTATTTATTTAGTCTTATATTTATGTATAATTAGGTACATGTATTATATATAATGTTTTTAATAGGTATATGTATGTATATACTTGTATTTTAATAAATATTTATTCTACAGTTTTCGTTATTGCACCTACCGGTGTCTGTCTCTGCATCACCCAAAGGTTGACTGGTAGAAAATGCCTATGGCATTAAGTCCGCCTCTTTACATTTGTGTGCGTAAAGTATTAAATAAATAAATAAATGTTAAGTTTGTTTTTGGGATAAATTCATTCCAAATACGGAATCCTTCATTGTGCGTGGTCAGACACGCACTTGGCTAGTTTTTCATTTCATACAGTGTTGAAAGGTTCATAATGTGATACTACTACCTACTTACATTGTGTGTAAATGCTCCAAGTATACATACATCAAGATTATTTTTCGAGTTATTTCAACCAGTAGCTATATTTGCACGCTTTACGTATGTTTTTTAGTAGAAAAACATTTTTTATAGTTAGTTACTCTGTTTATCTCAGCAAAAGGAAATACTATACTCAACCTTTCCAGCTCTTTGCTTCAATGAACCCCTACAAACTCATGCCTTTCAACCAAGAAGTAATCTTTTGCATCCCAAACACAAGTACCCACATTGTAACACAAAGGTAAATGCTCTAACTGAATATTACTCAAGCAATAAGCAGTTTATTTTTATTTTACGTTCAGACAGGCTCGCCGTACGGGGTCCGTTTTTATCACAAAATAAGGTGCTTCCTTTACACTTATGCTTATGTTTTTGGGATTCTTAAAGGCTGTGGGATTAGTAGTGGGCGATGGAGCTTTACAGGATTTTTTTTCGTGTAAGGCCCATCGTCTGCTATGCTACTCAAAAGTGGCGTGTTAATGATAAATGATTGTACAAGTATATTGGGGTCGGTTTCCAGCCTATCCAGATGTAGCTAAATACCAGTATTTTACATGGAGCGACTGCCTATCTGACCTCCACAACCCAGTTGCTGGGTAACACGATACCCCTTGATAGGACTGGTTGTCAGACCGAGCTTCTGGCTTCCCGTAACTCAAATCACCAGAATATGACAGCACTAGAATTTCAATGTACGATGGGTCTAAGTCTTAAGAAGTTATGACCTGAAGTAAATTCTGTTTTTAAACACTTCACTGTCGACGGTCCATAATGAATGTAAAAGTTGTTGAAGATAAATTAATTATAAGTCAATGTTGTGCTATAACCAAACCTCAATTTGCTTATTTTCCGTAGTCTTGTCGTTGCTCACACACGTTATGTTCTTTAGCAAATTCTAGAGACAAACGTCAAAGACATTTTCAACTTACAAAAACATTTCAGTTACAGAAAAATAACTTATTTTGTCAGTATAGAAAACATTTACTTTGCATACAGAATCCGTTCACCCAGACAAGACCTTTAAAAATAATGTCTCTAAAAACAAGTAGTTTTACGCAGTGTCACATTTGAAATTCAGATGTGATATCTAGTTTGTTCTAACGTTGAATAAGCTCCGTGGTTCCGCATATTTTGGACAATAGAGAAACGTTTGATTTGAATTAAAACGCTTGAATACGTGCCGGAGCGAGAACTTAAGGGTTTTAAAAATTTTATGCAGTTTTGTGGAGTGGAAAAAGGTTTATAATTATGTTGTTAATGTTTATTTAGAGATGATTTTCAGTTCTTTTACGAGTTAAGTAGTCCTGTCTGTGTTTTGGAATGAAAGTAACTTAGGTTCTGGTTGTCATGACATTATATCTGTTAACATTAAAATTAATGTGGACTGGAGAGGTCTTGAACTACTTCTTGAACTTATTAAATGCTATGAAAAACGTTTTCTAAGCGCGTTTATGCGCGAATGAGCGCGAACTCGTGATATCGCGACAATGTAGCCGTAGGATAATGCTTCGGCTACATTGTCGTGATAACGCAAACTAAACTTCACGCGCTCTCTGTTGTACAGCGAGTTGTCGAGCGGTGTGCGAGAGAGAGCGTGCGAAGTGTAGTCCGCGCTATCGCGACAATGTAGCCGTAGCATTAGACATGATCTGAAAATCGCAATATTTCTTCGCAGATTAATTCGATCAATAATAGATTCCCGATGAGCGCTTCGCCCGAAAAATAGGAGTGGTCTTATTTCAAATTAAATTGGTCCAATCATAGCCAACGATAAGACGTCAACATGCCGCAGCGCGCGTTTCTACAATTGTGTAAATAACTACCGTAACACCAAGATTTTAGAAGAAATATTTTTTTCGGTTAATTTATATCATGTAAGTGTTTTTCTATTTAATTAGCATATTATTATGACTATTTGACCAATGTTTGCGACAATGCGCCAAATATTGTAACAAACATGGACTGTTCTGGAACAGGGAATGCATGGAGTAGTATTCTTATTTTTGTTTGTAGATTTTCTTAGTGACCCATTTCGCTGTACAGAATGGGTTGTTGAGAAAAAGTTGTTACGAAAAAGAGAACAAATATATAAGCCATATAAAAATTGATGAAACTAATTATAGAAAAACTCATTGATGTAAGATTACATTATATTTATAAAAAAGAAACCACTCAAATAACAATTGATTCTACAAGACAGCTTTATAACAATCTGAATCTTTTTAAACATAATTAAACATACATTACGTTTAAACAGACAGATACGATTGTCCAGACACATTATTTAAAACATCCATCTTGCACGCACCTTCAGTCATGGTTGTTTACCATACACTCGTATTTGCAATTTAATTTAAATTAAAAAATAATTTTGATTTAATACGAATATTTTTCATAACTTCTAAATTTCGTACATAAATAGACCACCCATTTTTTTATACGGGTCGATTACAATGAGCCAACCCGCACATAATTAATAGCAATGTCTTAATAAAATAACTATTGTACTATTTTAATCTTACTAGTTTTTTAAATCTGTTAATAATATTTGCTACCATACAAAAGATCCTTCATCTAAAATAATATATTCTGCAACTCTACGTCTTTCAATACTTCGTGTTCTGAGCATTGAAATGTAATATACCATGAACTACGTCTAGTTACAAAATAATGTAAGCGCGAAATTGTCAACATAATGATTTTAACCTTATTGCTCAGACTTTATGTTTCATTTTATAATAAATATTTTTGTACTTATATAAAAATTACTTTTTATTTTAAATGTATGCCTTTCTCTGATGACAAAAGGACTTAAAAAATAATATTTTGCAATGGTAATTAAACTGTATGTTTGAGTGTTAAGGCTCCTGCATACTGAGGCGATATCGCGGGCGCGACAGGTAGCAATAAGCCTGTCGCGTCCGCGATATCGCCCTAGTCTGTAAAAGCCTTTAAGGTTTATAATCATTAAACTTTTTTCTATATTTCGTGGTAAGAAATATAAACGTGTAAGTGTGTGCAAACGTGGCCGCTTGAGCGACTTATTTTTGTTCCTGATCCTTAATCTAGTACTATTATTGAACGAAGACAGACTTTTAAGTATTTTGAAGGTGCGATGTTGTTTTGTTTTAGTTATGCTCACAAAAACAAAACAACATCACACCTTTTTCCTATTTAAAAATAGTTACTCCTTCGAGTACCTCGCCCTGCCTTAACGAGCATACAAAAGCCACTTGGAAACAGACGTACCTAACATAAATTACAGTATTCCTAGTTGTTCTGCGACCGCGATTGTTTCGGTTTTGAAAGCGGTTGGCGCGTTAATTTCACAACGCTTCTAATTACATGTTGCAATTGCATCCAGGGTTGGTGCGCTGTAATTAGAAGATATTATTTTAATTGGTTTATGTGAAAAAAAAAAAACAACACTACCTACCTAAATGTTTGTACTTAATGAGAAAAAGATTTTATAGATAGTATGGATTGGCTAACCGAGAGACCTATTTGAGGAAGTGTTTTATAAATAAAATAAAATAAAATTTAATTGTGAAATGAGATTGTTTATTCTGTAAATAGTATATTAAGAAAATAAGCTAGATGGAGTCGAAATAGAATTATACCGAAATAGTTCACAAATATTAATTATAAACTCATAATAATTCAAAAGAAATACAATAAACACTAACAAGTGCTAAAACTAAATCCTTTAAATAATAATTGTAATACTCGTCATTCATTAAAACTTAGATTCTCAAATTTTAGTTGCAACCAATCAACACTTTAATTTGAAACCACAAAATAATCACTTTGGTTTCCGAATAAGGGTTCCCGCACACTGACATATACCTGAATAACGTTCCCAAGCCATAGTGTGCGATGAGCTGAAATGATTTCCAGTTCTTTCAAACTAAAATAAAACACGCTGAAAAATATTGTTTATTTCGACTTTACTATAAAAATTAAAGATTGTTTCACAATTGTAGGTCTAATGAGGTAGTATTTTTATCTCACGAAGCGGCGCGTGCTTTACTTGTGGTTACCAAATCAAATCAAATCAAATCAAATTATTTATTTGCTTAATACAGGTGCATGTATAAACAGATGTTACAAATAAATATAAAGTACACTGTATCATTACCTAACAAGGTGTGCAAATATTAATATTATTGGCTACATCATTAAATAATTATAATAAAAAAAAAAAAAAACATTACAAAATTATTATACTCAAAAAGAAAATAAAACAATAATAAAATAAATTCAGAACACTGCAAAAGTCGGTTTAAAAATAAAAATAAAAATTTAAAATTGTCAGATGAATATATACATGTCTCATCATCACTTAAAATCAAATAAAGTAAGTTAAAATTAAAATTATGGTCCAAACTAAAATATAATTATACAGATGTCGATTAAAATGATTAAATCATGTCACACTATATATATTGTCATACTATTCAGTGTCAATAAATTACTCTTACTTTATAACTTTCTATCTATATTTTTATCTTTTTTTTCTGAGGGCTATGTCTGGCCTCCATGTTACAGTAAGTTGCAAGCCGTTATTTAAAACCTATAAAATATTAACCCTTCCGTCAATGTACATTTTAGAGATCGTCATGTTCGTCAAATCGAATCCACACCTATTCCCCTTAGAGTCAGATAAAGTAGTTAGAAATAGACGCGACTATAGTAAGCTATGTATTCCGAGATCCAGAAAAGCTCTAATGCGTAAAAGTGTATTCTGTATGGCGCCAATTCTCTATAATAAGTTGCCAAAACATTGGAGGGAATTACCTATTGAAAAATTAAGAAATAGATTAAAAAACCTTTTGTTAGAGAAAATCTATTACAGCACTGACGAATTCTTAACCGACAAATTAATTTGACTTGCATATTTACATTCAATTTATTAACAGTTGCTTTGACATGTGTATGTATTCCTTTAGATGTATTTGTATATTGACATGATTGTATAATTATTATAAACTTATTTATTTAGCTTTTAATATGCTCTAAATTGGATTGTTTAATGGGTATATCTGCAATTTAATTAACGATTATAAAAATAATTGATGCTGTGTAACTTCGACATCTCATATTTGTACGCCGTCCAGGCAAAACATGACTGAATTTATAATTGGATTTAACATCTTGCATGCTATGTGTGTATACTCATGTTTTGAACAAATAAAATAAAAAAAAATTATCTTATCTTATCCTGTAAGTATTCCTTGACACTATAATAACATTTAGTCACCAGGAATTTGTGCAGCTTCGACTTGAATTGATGAACAGGTAAATTTTTGACATCATCAGGCAACTTGTTGTAAATCAATGATGCCATACAAATAATACTTTTATTGATTAGTGCTGTTTTCCCGTATGGTATATCAATTTCTAATCTTTTTTTGTCACGTAGTTGTCTATAGTAGCTTTTAAAAGCAGTCTTATGATAATTAGGATTCAATTTAACAAAAACATTTATTTCATATATGTATAATGAAGGCAGAGTCAGAATTTTCAAGCTTTTAAAGTAGGGTTGACAGCTGGTCGTGTTGTCTACATTACACATTGCTCTAATGCATTTCTTTTGAGCTTTAAATACAGATTCCTTATCGACTGCGTTGCCCCAAGATATAATACCATATCTTAGGACAGGTGCAACAAGACCGTGATAAGCAGCTAATACGGCTTCTCTATTAACAGTTTTTGAGAGTTTGTAGAGAGCAAATGAGGATTTATTAATTCTTTTGCAGACATATTCTAAATGTGTTTTCCATGACAGTTTATTGTCAATATTAATTCCTAGAAACTTTGTATCTGTCACAGGATGTACTAATTCGCCTTGGTAACTAACTTTTATATTTGTCAGTGGAGTTCTCTGGTGAAAGTGTATAATCTTCGTTTAATCCATATTTATTTTAAGATTATGTTCGGTTAACCATTGTATTATCGTATGTAATGTTTGGTTGACTACGTGCTCGTAATCATTTTCTTTGTCGTTTTTTATTATAACTGTGCTATCATCTGCAAATAGTACCATTTGTTGGTTAATATGTTTAGGAAGATCGTTGATATATATCAAGAACAGTAAAGGCCCTAGAACACTACCTTGTGGAACTCCGAATTTTATAGTTTTCGAGTTTGACTTATGTTTAATCTCATTTCGTGTTTTCTGACATATTTGTGTTATTTCGACTATTTGTTTTCTATTATGCAGGTATGAAAAGATGAGATCTAGTGCTTTACCCCTTATGCCATACATGCTTAATTTTTGCATTAGTATCGTATGGTCAACTCGGTCAAAGGCTTTACTCATATCCATAAAGATAGCACATGTTGGTATTTTTTTGTCCATGGCAACCAGAATTGTTTTCAGTAGGTCATAAATGGCAATATTAATTGATTTCCCTTTGCGAAAGCCTTTCTGTTCATCTACTAAAATATTATATTTTTCTAAAAAAAACTGTATAGTCGGCTATATATGATTTTTTCAAATAATTTTGAAAAAATGGGTATCAACGCTATGGGTCTATAGTTTCCCATTTTCCGTTTATCTTCTTTTTTGTGTAGTGGAATGACTACAGACGTTTTAAGTTTTTCTGGGTATATTCCGTTAGAAATGCATAAGTTAATTATGTAGCATAGATGAGCTGAAATATCCGGGGATACATATTTTATGACTCTGGTGCAGACACCATCGTTGCCCACGCTATGGGTATTTTTCAGCTGCTTTATTTCTCTGTCTACCTCTGTAGGTGTTGTGGGAGTAAGAAAAATTGAATTAATTTTAGTGTTGATTTTATGATTTGAGGGACGGGTTTTGTTTTGACTGTCATTCCTTAAATTATTTGTTTGGTCTGGTTCTGAAGCTTGGTCAATGTAGAAGTCGTTAAAATTATTCGCAATAGATTTAGGATCTGTTATCTTGATGTCATCTTTAAGTATTTCTGTAATAGGCTCTTTGGGAAAGTTATATTTAGACTTGTTTATAATTGACCATGTCGCTTTTGATTTGTTTTGTGATGTATTTATGTAATAATTGTTTTGTGACTTCTGAGTTAGTGATATTACTTTTTTAAATCTAGCTGCGTATTGCTTAAATATGTTTTTATTTTTTTTTGTTGGATGTATCCTATACTGCCATAACATTTTTCTTTTAATTTTACTACAGTTTCTAAGACCTTTAGATATCCATTTTGATTTTTTGTGTAGCGATTTTGTTATAATTTTGATAGGGAAACATAAATTATAAAAACATAAGAATAGGTCTATAAAATAATTATAAGCTTCGTCAGGGTCATCTGTATTGTAAATGTCGGTAAACGACAAGCTTTTTATGCATTTTTTAAATTTATTCAGATTTTCAGTACTATAATCCCGTCTTTTAATACGCCAAGATTTTATCACACAGGTTTTTTTGACAGGGCATTGTAACAGTTGAGCTGTGTGGTCGGATAAACCAAATTCAATTATTTCACTTTTACACCTAGCAAGATTGTGTGCAAAGTTGTCAATACAAGACTTACTGCTAAGCCTTGTAGGACGTCTAATTTCTAACTTTAAATTGTGGCTTTCCAAAATATATTCAAAGTCTAGAGCATGGCGGTTTCGTTTGAGTATGTTTATGTTAAAATCTCCGCATAGAACAATTTTCTTGTTAGTATTGTCACATATCTGACGTAATAATTTCTCTAAATTATCGTAAAATAGATTTAAACATGAATTTGGCACTCTGTACATACAAACTATTATGAGCCCATGTTCTTTTAGTTCTACGGCGCTACATTCAATAATACCTTTAATAGAGCAGTTAGTTTTAAGTGTTGTATATTCATGTCCAATCCTAGTTAGTATACATGCCCCTCCCCTCTTTACGTCTCTAGAATAACTTGATGCTAGGCGGAAGTTGGGTATGTCAAGTGTGTTTTCCTGGTTAGTCGTCATAAAATGTTCGGTTATACAGATAACGTCTATGGGTTTATTATTTTGTGCTAATTCCTCTAAATGTACCGTCAGGATATCAGATTTGTTAATGAGACCTGCTATGTTTTGGTGGAGAATACGTATATTATTATAAAAGAAAAAACTGTGAGTTTTGGATATTCACGTCACTGGTCAAGTCACCTGGAAATAATTCCATGTCAATTTTAATTCTGTTCATAATGTCCCTAAATATGCATTGTATTCCATTTTTATTTAATTTGCCTGTTAAATTTGAAAACATGTCAAATGTTAATCCATAGTTGGAGTCAAAAAAATATGCATACTTATTATCTTGGATGTCCATACACAGTAGGTTATTAAACATTTCAACCTAATGATTATAAATGAGTGCCCCACAGATATATGTGGGAGCGCATATTATTATGTTAGTGTGTGTTACATTCATTAAGCATTCTTTTATTATTTTTACTAGATCAATAAGGTTATCATGGGCTGTAATGTCAGCCGCCCCTAATATAATTACACAGTAATCATTCATTGTAAAATGTTCTAACTTTGATTTTATACCCGCTAATAATATTTTAATGTTTGAATTTGGTGAAGTGTAACTACAATAATTAAAGGCCCTTGCAAAATTTTCTTCAATAGCTTGTAGCATGCCGTGTTGTGTGTTGTTACTGAGTACGCAGAGTTTTCTATTTTTTGTATCCTCTCTAGTAATCTTCTTGAAAGGTTGATTATTCTCTGTCATAGGCTTCGATATTACACTTGATGGTGCTATAGGGGTAGGCATAATATCTTTCACTTTATTTGGTGTATATGTACTCATAGTTTGTGTCTCTTTATTTTGTTTGTTAGCCGCACGCTCACTACGAAGTGGTTGTTGTTCATGTTCCTTGATTATGTACTTTGGTGAGCTTATTCCATGCAAAGATTTGTGTTTGCATGTCGGAGTCGCACTTTTTTTCTCTGGAGTCGAGCATATTTTCTTAAATGTGTTAACGGTCTTACTCATATTTTGTAAATCTGATTTGAGACGAAAGTTCTCCATATTTAGATCTTCTATTTCTTTATGTGCGCTTAATAATTGGTTCTTAAGTATTTTGTTTTCTTCAGTTAACTCACGAACGTCGTCGATTGTGTCATGGAAACTATCGGGAATGCTCATCATTGTTGTATCAAGTATCGTTTTCTCGCTGTTGTTGTTAGTCGTATTTTTGGTTAGGTCAGTTAGCGAACTTGATCTACAAGGTTTACGGTAGGTAATGTTGTTACTGCTGGAGTTCATCTTTACTTTAAGCTATCGTAGCGCCCTCTGGTGTCAAATTATCGAAGGAATAATTCTTCAAATTGATCGGTACTGTGAAATGTGGTATTTGCGTTATTCTGTGAGTTAATATGGAATTTTAGAATCCACAAAAAGACCAAGTACCAAGTGTACAAACACGCTGTGAATGTGTGCGTGAAGACGAGTAGCGTCAGCACATAACACACACACACTTCTGACTTCACCGTTGTCTCGGACGGTACCAAGAGCCTACGCTACACGCACATTCACACACTTGGTAACCACAAGCAACGCGCGCGTCGCTTCATGACACAGTATTTTTAATACTGTATTAGGAAATTGCATTTGAAAGATGTGGTTGAATATGACTTAAGGAATGATAGACGAGATGATGGCTGTTTCAAAATATGATATTTTCTAGAAGAAGTGACGGATATTAGTTACTTAGTATCTATCAAAGTTACATCTGTGTCACTGATCACAGGCATATCATCTGATGTCATTTAGAGGTATATGTAAATACCTCTAGATGACATATTTTGTACAGACAGCAACAAAATCATTTGATGAATAAAACATTTATTAAAAGTAATAATTATTATAATAATTATCCAAAATTTTAATCGCAGCCCTAACCACGAGCACGTCCCGTACATTCAGTTGTCGGGAGCATGGCCGCCGCGGACGCCATGCTATTCCGCCCTACATACTTCTTCTGTTTATTTACCTTTGATTGTTCTGCGCGCACCCATTTTAATGGCATGTATGACTAAGTGTTTCCTGCTAATGTTTGATGATGGGAGTTATAATTAGCTGGATTGGTTTATTAGATGAGAGTTTTTGGTTTGGTTTTATCGTTTAGCGATATAATTAGGTTAAATCTTGAGTTCAGTCGGCCTGCCTCATGGTCAAGTCTTGGAAGGATTTTTAAATCGAGTTTACAAATAGATATACCTACTAAAACTATGTAAACTTAGAACATAGGAACCTGATTTCCATGGGTAATAATATTGTGTTGTAGATTCTATAAATGAGTACTAGGTACAAAACAAAAATAAATGTATTTAGGTAACGTTATGTAGAAAGACCCATTTGAAAACATTTAGTTCGTATTCTTACGTTCAGCAAATACACAGACGAATTTGTGAAATCAAAACCTTTCTCGATAAAGACTGTAATATGCAGTTTCAAGAATGCCGTGCACACAGTGCTCGGAAAAGAGAAAAGGTATTGAAACCTCCCTCACATTGAAGGAATAATACGAGGACTGAACAGTCGCAGTTAAGGCTCGTGCAGACCAGCGCGATATCGCGGGCGCGACAGGCAGCAATATGCTTGTCGAGCCCGCGAGCCTTTACAGATTCCTGTATTTGTTTCGTAGGTATCGTTTTATTGTGTTCAACAAAGTAACTGACTGAATTAGACGTAGGTATAGCTAATAATATTAATTGGCACTTTTATACATAACCTAGCGCATAAAGGTGATAATTGAGCCGTCTCGTGAGCATCCAGGTGTTTTAGATTGGATATGAGATAGTTCTTCCATCAATAAAATCTATAAAAATGCTAGCTGAACTTATTTATTTTATAGTGTATGTACTCTTTAAACAGACAAGAAGAAAGGAACAGAAAAATATGTACAAAGGTAGAATAGAATAGAATACTCTTTATTATGTACACCATAAAAATTACCCATATAAATGTAGAAATTTTACAAAAGGTGACACAATGGGCGGTCGCTAAAAGTGATCTTTTAATGACAACCTTGGGATGGATTAGGGGGGAAAGGTGAGACAATACTGCAGGTAGTCTGTGGTGTACCATTCACATATATACAATAAATACATACATAAAACATATTAAAATGATCTATATAAATATTCAATAATAATCATAAAACTAGCGCTAAGAACCAAAACAGGTGCAAAGGTGATGCTTATTTATAAATAAAAATAATAATAATAATAAAAATATATTCAAAAATATAAGGTACAACGTTTAATAACAGTTTTTCTTATATCTATGTTCACCCATGATTTGTGCCTGAACTAGGTAATCCTGTGTTTCAGGCGAAATAAATCTCTGCCAGCATACCTGCGATAGGAATGTAGATAAAGAGATGTAGACAACGTGTTTAACATTAGAAGAGAAAATGCAAAACATAAAAAAAAATCTATCCACTGATTTAAATATATACGTACAATATGAGATTGAGATTAAGGTTTAGATTAAACATAACGATAATAAACTGTCGTGCAATAGTGTGTAGTGCGTCGTGTGTGTCGTGTCGTGTAATAATGATGATTGGATTTGAAAATTGGATGCACTACTAACATACAAAATTAATTCAGCATCAGAATTAAGTTACTTGTGAAAAAACTGTCCATTAATTTATTCTAGACCAAACTTCCTGTTATTTTCAGATCATAACAGAAAGCAAAACACGTTGAAAGCATTCCCATTTGAACTGAATTCGCCGTCAGCAAATACGGCAACAATTTTCTTGAATTCAAAACGATTGTCGATAAAGACTGTAAGAATGTAAACTCACATACGAAGGAGTGAAAAGGGTATCGAGAACTAAAACCTCCCCACGTTTAGGGAGCGATAACAAAACGGGAATCGAACGTCGGACTAACAGACGTACTCATCGGAAATTCTGATAGCTCTGTCCACTTGGGGGATGTGAGCGTTGCAGTTGAATGCCAATTTAGTTCCTTTGTTTTTTTATTTTATTATTGTACCACCGGGATTCGTTGTTCTACTTGCTAAATGTGAAAACGTGGAAAATAGACAAGCTTTCTCTCTTGTTCGCGATCGACTTGATTCTGTAAATAGTGGAAAGCACTTTGGGTTGTTGCTTTTTACTGATGTCATAAAATTGTTATTTGCAAAAACTGCAAAAGAGTATACATAAAAAAAAAACGCTTATTATGATGGAAGATACAAGGAAATAATGCCATTCCGATGCATAAAGGGCAAAGGTCAAAAGTTGATAAAATTGCTTGATATGTTGTCACTCTATCGCAAAACAGCAACCCTTTTCTTTCGCCAGAATTTTACGGCTTACCCGAGATGTCGAAAAACGGATAAATTCTAAGTTTTTCTTCCATCTCCAAAGAAAGCAAAAACACAATTTATCATTTTGCTGCATCTCACATACTCGTAAGAGGATAGTGCAAAAAGCACACTACGAAGGAGATAATCTCAAAAACAATTTTCTAGAAGAAAATGAACTCCCATTGTGATTCGGTGTAAGGTTTTATTATGATCCTTCATGTAAATAAAAACTTAAGTTCGTTGAGGCCAACGGTGCCAGGTCGTCGTCCCCAAACAACCTCTTTTAATATTCTAAATTAAATTCTTAATGGAAATATTCTGAGATGAAATATGAGTGGATATTCGTGGGTACAGCTTAACACGCGTATGATTATATGGAATTAAAATTGGGTGAAAGGGTAGATGGGACAGTGGTTTTAGATGTAGATAATGATATTGATGATATAGGGGAATGTGGGTGAGTAATGGTTTCGGTATTAGGGTTGTACTTGTACTTCAGATAAATAATATTTTAATCTCGAGCCCGAAAAATGCCTGAAACGGACGAAACTATCATTAGTCCTTAATTGTTTATAGAATAAAATATGTACGTAATGAAATGTTAACTATCATTTCATTGATTTGAATTTACCGACGCTCATTGACGCGCGAGTGATTATTAGAATGACAGATAAGATGGAATGACCGACTGACATGAGAAGATGTCAGTGGGTTGTCAAGTTGTGCTTGTCATTGTGATATTCGGAGGTTATAAACTTATAAACTACTGTGCTAGATAAAAGACGTGAAGATTAATAAAAGGAGACGATATTCGTGAAACCATAAGCTTTGAATGTTGTTTCTTTATTTACAGGTAAAGTAATATCTTGTAAAACATTATGTAGGTACCTGTTTACTTTATAAAATAACCTTTTGTAATACAATAAAAACTTCATTTTCAGAAACGCAATTGAGTTTATTACGAACGTCGGTTACCTTAAATAAGATATCTTATATGTGTAATTAAATAATTCTAAAGTTTGTATATCTAGGGTAAAAATATAATGATTATTAAAATATTTAACTTGATATCCGTCATTAGAAGGACGGACGGATAAGAATGAATTATCATGCTTATTTTTTTATTGGAGGACCGTGTCTATTTGACATGAGTAAGTGACATTCAGCCAAACAGGAATCGTCAAATATTCCAAAACGAACTATTTCATAGATTTAGTGCACAGTTATCATTCATTTAATATAATTCGACCTATACCAGGCCACTCAGAAAGTATTGCGAAAAAGTTTTCATGTATGACTGGTCAGTTATAATCTATTTTGAAAATATGATATTTTATAAGTAAAAATAGGTATGTTTGCGAGCTAATTTAAAATATCGTGTCTCATTAAAAAATGGATCTGCACCGGGAATATTTTCGCGCTATGATTTTTTTACGATTTCAAGTGTCGCCCGAAACCGGACGAATCGTACGAAAGACTTCAAATGGTATTCATGGATGAAGGCCCTTCTAAGGCAACCGTGTATTGTTGGTATTGGAATTCAAGCGCGGTCGACTAACTTTGGGGGATGAAGAAAGAAGTGGTCGCCCTTTGACGGCTGTTATGGAAGAAAACGTGCTAGCAGTGAAAAATTTAATCAATAAAAATAGAAAAGTTACGTATCAAGAGATTCAGCACATACTGCAGGTTGAATCGGGTAGCCTTCACAAAATTCTACACGTGCATTTTTGCGTGAGGAGTATAGTTTTACGCTGGGTGCCGCACAATCTCATCGGTGTTCAGAAGCAGGCCCGGGTGGAATGGTGCTGTGATATGATAAACAAATTTGAAGCAGGTTCGTCTCGCCGTGTTTACGAGATCATTACAGGTGATGAGTCTTGGATTTATCAATACGACCCAGAAACGAAGTGCCAGTCGACGGTTTGGGTGTTTCAAAACGAATCAACGCCTACCAAAGTGAAGCGATTTAGAAGCGGGGGGAAGATTTTGATCGCGAGCTTTTTCAATTTGACTGGCTATTTGGTGTCAATTCCTTTACGGATCTACGAAGTAGCATCAACGCTGAATGGTATACTACCAAATGCTTGGCAGAAGTTTTCTCTATTGTGAGCAACAAGCGATCAAACACAAAGCTCCGCGGGCTACTGCTCCACCACGACAACGCGCCTTCGCACACCACGCTCAAAACGAGGGTCTTCCTGGACAGCACGCTAGTCAAACTCCTGGGTCACCCTCCTTACAGCCCTGACCTAGCACCGTGTGACTTTCTTTTTATTCCCGGAAATAAAAAATCATCTCAAAGGAATACAATTTTCGTCGCCGGAAGATGCGCTGTCAGCGTTCGAGCAGGCTGTAAACGAGGTGTCTGCAGCGGACTGGAAAAAGTGTTTCGAAAACTAGTTCAGACGCATGAAACTTTGTATAGAGGCTAAAGGAGAGTACTTTGAAAAGATTTTATAAAAAAAATATATACCTACAGTTTTTTTTTTTTGCAAAATGTACCGTAAATCTATTTAAAATAATATAAGCATGTCACTATGAATTAAAATCAAATTATTTTCAAAATAAAAAACGTATCGTAGGCTGTATAAATCCTGACAGTTTACAGCCTTACTGACAGTTTCACATTACTGCATTTCATTTTTTCGATTGTTTACTTGATTGATGGTTTTACGTTTGCGATTTGAGTTGACGTTTGCTTTTTAAGATATTTGAACACGGCCTTAGATTGGAACCGCCTAAACGACGACACGGCTTCTTGACGTAGGACCTAAACCCGCTTTATATACGACGCTGCTGTTGTTTTGGACTTGTGCCCCGTGTACATTTTTAAATGGATAGAAACCTACAATGTGTGAATGACTATCTCGATATTGCACGGATGAGACGTAATCCTCTTATCAATGTAAAATGATGAAGTTTGTTGTTGAATAGGAGGGTATTGAAAAGTGCTAATCGCAAATGGTCCTTCAGACATGGATTTGTGCATTTGGCATTTGTTTGCAAACTTTGCAAATGCAGGCATCATTTGCAAGCTGTAAGTATTGAGATTCCCTAGTTTTATTGCCTAATTATATTTAACGCACTGACACATACAATAACAATAAAATACAACACAACAACACACAAAAATGAAACTATCATTTGTTCTTTCTCAGAGGTTGAACAAGACAGTGTTGTTTTTAGCTGGCTTCTACCTAGTTTTTTGATAATTATTTAAATTGTAATGTGTTTCCTACGATGTGTAGTACAATTTGGCGTATTTTTCATTGTTGTTCATTTTAGGCATTTTTTGTATGGCTGATGGGCATTCCCCTTTATTTTGTCTAATAGTTTATTATAGTATACGTAATGAGATCGTTCCGTCGAAGCAGTAAATATAGCAATATGATTCGTATTTCTTGCAGAGGTAGCTATTGCTACAGGAACGGAACATTTAATTATGGGGGCTTAGCAATTTTTTACAGGTGACACTAATTACGCGCGTAAAAACAAGGTCTTTGATTTACAGTCACATATTATAACAAGTAAAACAGACGATAAAAGTTAATCGTGGAACAAGGAGAGGATTAAAAATACTCACAAAAAATTACCTCGTTAAAGCCCTCATTGCGAACTATAAGTTCCTCAACCCAAAAAATATACGCGAGTAACAATCAGCTGAGGAAACAAAATGTCAAAGTTACAAGGACTTCAAAGTCCCTTTGATGTGTTGGAGATAAAATTGCATATGCTAAATAAAATTAGAGGGTGGCAGCTCGGGACGTACGCTAAGCTTAGCGTGTCATGTGTAATAACCGTGCAAAAAGAGATGGCAGCCTCAAGTGGCGAACTGTTGCCATGGTGATGGAAGTCGAGAATTTGTCGTGTGTTATGAGTAATAATTTATTTATGAGGCTGGCTTTTATTTTGTGTGCCATTTATGATGTTTATTTTAGTGTTGTGGTCTGGTTCAGTTAATTATTTTTGCTCTTGGTGTTTACTTGTTTATTATTTTAAAATAAATCTTAATACCATTTGATAATATGGGCTCATTAAAAAATAATGTAGCTATTTGTCTGAGCTGTCATCGAAAATGTTGTCTCGACTCACTGAGGTCATCTAATCAGTATTATTAATTTCGGCTGTGGTAACGATCAAATGCATTAGATAGGTCAGCGTGGATTTAATTCACGGTGTCTGTTTAATTGTCTTCTTCGCCTAGTGCTTCACTTGCATCATGCTCTACTCTCAATACTGTTGTGTAGAATTCAAGCTCAGGATCTTCAAAACCATTTAAAGTGAAACAACATGTGATTTATTCTACACTCGCGAGCAACCAAATCGACTCAAGCCTTGTTGGCGCACACATACATTGATACAACTAAAATTATGAATGGAAATTATTAAAATGATATGTCATTCGAAAGCTTAAGATGTCAGCTTTAATTTGATATCATTATCATTGAAATCCATCCATCATTTTTTAAATAAATGATTTCTGAACGCAAGAGTAGGAAAAACGGGAATTTAGGAAAAAGGGTATGTGTCTCGTATTTGACAAATTGAACAAAAATTTTTAAAAATAAAATAAATTAATTTAAATAAGTATTTCGTATTGCCCCCTCTAGCCCTAATTACATCCCGCAGTCTGTTTTTCATGGACCTTATCAATTTTTTGACATTTTCTTGAGGAATGCCCTCCCACTCCTCTAATAATGCTGTCTTTAGCTCGTCTACGCTTGAAGGGACTGGATTTCTGGCCCGAACTCTTCTTTTAAGCTCGTCCCATAAGTGCTCGATGGGATTCATGTCAGGACTGAGCGCAGGCCAGTCCATCGTGCGTAATTCGACCTCTTGCAGAAACTGTCGAGTGACTCGTGCCGTGTGGCAGCGGGCATTGTCGTGCATTAACACGAAGTCTTCACCGGCAAACCCTGCGTAGGGCACAACATGATCCAGTAGAATGTCGGTAATGTACCGATCAGCCGTTAGCCCGCCTCCTTGGCCGCCCCCAGGCACGAAAACAAGTTCGGTTTTTCCCTCTAAAGAGATACCAGCCCACATCATGCAGGAACCGCCGCCATATGCCACTGTTTCAGCGTAAAAACATTGGGCAAATCGTTCCCCCGGACGCCTGTAGACTTGGCCTCTCCTGTCACTGCCATGCAGACACATTCTGCACTTATCAGTAAACAGGACCGATCGCCATTGCGCAACGCTCCAATTGAGATGTTCTCGAGCAAGTTGAAGGCGCGCTTGTCGGTGACCTGCAGTCAATTTAGGGCCCGTCGCAGGTCTTTTTGGCGTCAAGTTGGCTTCCTTCAAGCGTCTTTTCACTGTCCACTCGCTGACAGCCACTTGTCGTACACGTCTCAGTTCTTGCTGCACATCAACGCCCGTAAGGTGTCGATTACGCAGCGAGGTTGAGACAATGAAGCGGTCGTCTCTCTCTGAAGTGCACCGATGGCGGCTCGTTCTTGGTCTCCGATTGAAGGCACCAGTCTCTTGGAACCGTCTGTATACTCGGCATACAGAAGACTGGCTCAAGTGGAGCTGGGCAGCGACTGCTCACTGACTTAACCCTTGTTGCAACAAGGCAACAACTTGAGCGGCTTCTTCTGGTGTGGTATCCATGGGTTAGCAAAAACAAGGATTGCAATTTACGGAGATGTGTACCGGTCAACTTGTAACAAGCAACTGATAAGATAAACCGGAAGTGGGGGGTTTTATAGCGGGAGCAGGTAGCGCAAGTCGTGGATTCCTAAAGAGGTAATTTACGCTGACGGCCAATTAAAATGTATCAATAAATCAGCGCTTAGTTTTTTTAAGGTATTGATGTTAATTGAAAGCCTAATTCTTCAGCTTTCGAATTACAAAAGTGATATCACTTTTGTAATTACCATTTATCGTGTTAGGAAAATCAATGTATATGTGCGCCGTCTAGGCTTGAGTCGATTTGGTTGCTCGCGAGTGAAGTAGCATTCAGTCGTCTTTCTTATCTTCTCCACAAGTATCGATGGTGACGACTGGAGCGTCTACAATAGAAACTTAAGCGAGTTTCATCACAATAGTACTGAAATCATACCTATTATATTAGAGGAACGAAAGTGGACTTTTTGTTCACCCTCTCGTACACTGATGTACTTAGTAAAATTATTTTGATGAATGCAGGGTGTTGGAGTGAATTTTGTGGCGTAAAAAATATGTTGTGTCTTATTTTGTGGAAATTTTATCGGGTAATTTTGGGAATGCTTAGCGTAAACAATGAATGGGACAAACAAATGAATTGTCTCACAGGGGTGCTGTTACAGGCAAAGGGGGATTTATGTCAAAGAATATCAGCAGAAAAAGCTGACTTGAACATACAGTCCATTTTGATACCATCGCTCCCAAAAAAATTGTAAATACAATCCGTTTTTCTGTTCGATATAATTATATACGTTGTTCACAGACTTCTGTGTTATTTCGACCTGGTTCATTTGACCCATTTCCTAATTTTCCACGCCTCCGCATTTTGATAATTATGCTGAAATGTACGCACTGAAATACTTG
The DNA here is from genome assembly GCA_905333075.3 of Atethmia centrago. NCBI lineage: Eukaryota > Metazoa > Arthropoda > Insecta > Lepidoptera > Noctuidae > Atethmia > Atethmia centrago. Next base: position 29,945,304 of record HG995374.1, read on the forward strand.
AATTTGAAGACTTGAATTTGTGAAAACTGATTAAAATTAAAACAATGCGTTCTCAATTTGCATGATTTCTGAAGCAAACAGAATTCTTTCACGAAAGCTACCAGGCAGCAAAATAAATCTGATTAGTTCTGAATAAGAAAAAGGAATCGGATAGAAATCCAAAGCGATAAAATCAAGAACATAATAAGAACATCAGACAAAAAACTTCATTTCGTCTAATATGGGAACGAAAATCAGAAACTAAGGACTTTAGATGATCTTCCAAAAGATACCTAATACTTGATCAGGACATTCTTAGAATATTTAGGACAAATTTAGCCATAATGTTAGCTCCAAATTCTTTGTGCGCATAACGAATACCAGGATATAATGACACAACTGGAGATGCCCCTTGAGCCATCGATTCAAACGATAATAGTTAACATAACATTTTATGGGTCCAATAGTACGATTATTTACTGTAACAATGGATTAGGCGCGATATTACGAATCTGAAGTCAAAGAAAGTGAGAAAATAAGGATTTCATATTGATGTTTTCACTATCTCATCTTCATCTTAACATTGAATGGCCTATTAGTTGAATCTGTTTCTTTCTGAATGTTTTTACACTCATTTGGAAAGGTATAAATCAATTTTTACTGGTTTTATAAAGTATTAATTAAAACTAACCTCACTCGGATACCAAGTTATTTGAGGAATATCACCTATTAACATCTTGTAGCACAAGCTATTCAAACTTTTACGTTTTTTTAAGACACTTCCAAGGAAGTCTCCAAATGTTGTTGCGTTACAGTCTCAGCGAGGCAAGTACCCTTGTATTTCCTCAATCATCGAAGCCATGATAAATTTCAACATCATGGAACATGTAACAACAGATATGATACCACATACGAGCGCCTATCAACTTGGTGCAGCCTCCAATGGCGACAGATCATTTCCACTCCGCCCCGCAGTACATCAATGCAAACGGCGCTCAAACATAAAACCGTTTATAACTCATAATATGACAACGTGAGATTCATGAATTTCCAGGAAAATAAATAAAGGATAAAGCGAAGAACGGATTCGATGAAAATCCTACACCTCATGCGTACAAATGCGTTTGTTAAAATTCAAAATTGGCGTGACGTTGGTTAATTTCGTTCGGGGATACATCGAGTGAGTGATACTCAAGTGCGTTACCACCCACGCTTTTTTATGTATAAACATCGTCTTCAGAGACGCTTTCGTGATTTTCTTGCCCTTTATCGCGTATATTTTTTCACATGAAATCAGGGTATCAGTAATATTATAGTTGGTTTCGTTAGTTTTCTATTCTTTAGAATAATAGTGTAGGTAATATGTGATTTGGTAAGGATTTTAATTACAACTTTGGAACAATCAAGTCTGGAATGATGCATGCACTGTAAAACGAATACCCATTAGTTTATCACTTAACGCATAATAATTTATTATAATTATTAATAGCAATTTCCTGTTCATTAATAATCTCACACAGACTGATATTATATAGAATACGACCACAATACTTGCACCTTCCTCTTACAGGAATAGATAATAACCTGTCCACTCGTTCACCAAAGAAACAGTTCACTCAAGGGATGTTACTGGATTATCCTAGTAACAATTGTTAACGTTTGCTTTATTAACGAAACAAACACTTAATGAATGCGGTTTCCGTTAATTTAATTAACTAAAAGCTTGCCGAGTGTCGCCGGTGACCGCTAATTGCTACGTCAATAACCAATCTATATGTGTGTCATATGTCTTCACATGATCTGACCAAGGTTATGTCTGGACTTTATAACGACACTGTGACTTCGAGTTTGTTTTGGCCTTTCTTCTCAGAGGAGTCCTCGGATAGAAAACGCCGACCTCATCTAGTTTTTAAACTATGATTGACTTGGAAAACTATTTGTACAAACCTACTTACAGAAATAAAATCATTTATGATTTAATATGAGGTGAAGGTTTACAGTTCACTTTTTCCAGAGGTTTTCTTTTTTAAGTGTAGGTGAGAAGATAAGTGTCTGAAACCTGTCAGAAACTACTTCTAATTATTTTGCAAATCATTAGACTACAAGGTCTATTTGTCTATATAATAGTTAGATGGTTTCAACCGTATTTAAGTTTCAATTTACTGGGAATCGTTGTCAAAAGTGATAAATCATATGGCACAACGACTTTCCTAAAACGTTTAACTGTGTCGTCGTCTCTATCTGACAGTCTCTTACTAGAGTACGATGTGTGATAGGTAATAATTATAAACGTCCGGGTACTAAGTTATAAAACTCTTCAAGCAATTCTAACTGATCACATTCCTCCAACAGAATTAGATATGAAATACAAGCAAGAGAGTTTAGGAATTTTCCTAACTGTTAAATTATGCAAAAACCACATTTCTGTTGCTGGTAACGTTGATCTGGTATGATGAACAGTCAGTTGGTACCTAAATTCAAGACAGGCTTAGCATTATTATTTATGTAATATTCTAACAGAAGCTCTCAAGTCTCGTCTGAGGTCGGCCTTGTCTGAGCCCATTAGCCCGTTACTCGGTCAGGCCTGCTACATTGATCCAGTAACTTGTATCTTTAAAATATTTATGCCCGTTTTCACTTACATCAAGCTAAATAGGGCCTAGTTACGTTACGTCTAACGTAAGCAGATCCTTTAGCATCAACTCCTATTTAACCATTCATTTCTCAGTAGGCTCTTGTAAAGTCGTAAGCTTCAAAATCGACATTTTTGACACTGGTTTTCGATGTTGTCTAAGGATTAAGCATTGGCAAATCGGTGTAGTCATTTTAGTCTCGCCTAGTAGTTGCTGAAATGTTTATTGCTCGAAGTAGCTGCATACCGTCTCATTACAAAACGAGTTCTAACTTAGATCCAAGCTTAAACCTTCGAGCCAGTTTTTGTATTTCGAACCTTATTTTTACCGCATTAAAATTCTTTATACAAAATTGATCACTTAGGCTCGGGTTAACAATCTGTTTTTGTATTAAGAACTTTATCATTGTTGAAATAAAGTTCGAAATTCAAACTTTGGTTTGTAATAAGGCCCATAATGTTTTCATATTACGTTGAGTCGCAATCAATCTGTCTAGCCTATTTCCGACTATATTGGGGTCGGCTTGCAGTCTACCCAAATGCCAAAACTGAATACCAGTATTTTACATGGAGCGTCTGCCTACCTGACCTTCAAAACCCAGTTACTGCACGGGTAACACAAAACCCTTTGGTAAGACTGGTTGTCAGACTTTTGGGCCTCTCAAAAACCGTAACGACTGTCAAAGATCTACGAATGACAGCCGGGACCAATGGATTAACGTGCTATCTGAGGCACGTTAGGGTCTCGACATGTAATGGATGGTCACCCATCCACGAACCGACCGCGGCAAGTGTAGCTTAACCTTCGATCGACCCATGTGGCTGTTATCATTCGCCACGAGCCCAACTTACACCAGGCAAAAAACAAACAAAACACGAACCTCTATCATAACTGCAGAGGAAAGATGTATTATTAAACAAACAAGAAAATAGCATAGATCGCCACTCTTACACTCAAACAGTCTCAAATCAGCCACATAATAGTTTCGTCGATATAAATGCGTAAAAGTAATGTCTCTGACGAAATAAGCGACAACAATCACAACTTACTACCACTAAAGTTAAACGACAAAAACACATTGTTTTCCCTCGATTGCCTGTTTCCTTTAGTGACAATAAACAGCGATACGTACAAACTCGACAGTGTAACAAGAAATACATTGTCGGAGTCAGCATGTGCACTTAGCGTCGCCTGTTCTTTGTTTTTAAATTGTTAATGTAGTAACTTTGTAGTTGTTGCGATTGTTTGAAAGCTCCTTTAATAGTCGCTTGTTTTGGATAAAGTTAGATTACACAGCGCCATTTTTTGTTTAGTAAAATATTGTATTATTTGTACCTGGCTTTTTTTTTTGGTGTGATATTATCAAATAACTTCTCCCGCTCTGGGCGGAGCTAGAGGGTATGTCAGTCTCTTACTGACTAAAACCCACCCGTGTTCCTTCCGTTGCCTGTGTTACCAGGGGCCTCGGTATTCCTTTCAGACTTTCCCACGACTTTGGCAGGCATCGGCCCTAGTTGACCCCTACACTTGTACTGATGACATCTCTTTGAGGGTATCTGACTGGCGTGGGTATTTTGGGATATTATTTTTGTTGAACTTTAATAAAGAATTTAAAATATCAACACGGGACACTAAAACCCCCCAGACGTAAAAACAATACAACTTCTATTGTGTCTCGTTCATGTTGGTGACCGATTAAGAATAGAACATAAATTATGTTAAAAGGTAATAAGGCATAAGCGACATTTTGGTCGAAAATGAGTTATGAATGCCATCCTACTTTACCTCTATTTTTAAGCAGGATGGCATTCATAACTCATTTTCGACCAAAATGTCGCTTATGCCTTATTCCCTTTTAACCGTCGTCTTCTTTGAATATCGATTATTATAATTTACATTTTAAAATTTCGTGGTGGGTTTACTGCAGGTATTTTGTTCTACTGGTTGCTATATAATTGCCACATCCTTCTTTAATATGTACTCATGTATACTTCCATGGAAACTTGTTCAACGGCCCAGGAATTTCATCTATCGGACTGCGAGTTTCATTCATACTTCAAACGTATTGTCGCTCCAGAATCCCAATATTCTCACCTGTCCCAACAATATACTTTTTGGAATTAAATCGGTATGAATCTAGTGCAACTGTTACAGTTGCACAACTATCCCCATCACGTAATAGCGTAGCTACACAATTCTATCCGCAGAAAATAAAAATGTAGTCCATCCGAGCGTTTAGCCAATTACCAGTATAAACACACAGTCCTCGTGAACTCTAGCGTTTAAAGCATAAAGGTGATTCTTGCTTGTGTCAACCAAAAGTGTTGGCGGTGAAATAACATTTCGGTAACGTGGATGTCTCGCATTTGAAATTCAGATGGAGTTTTTCAGGGCCAGTTTGGGCAGTCGCCAATGTTTTGCGGTCGAGTTTGTTTTCAGTTAATTTATGGATGAATTTAGAATTATAAAGAGGTTATGAAAATTAAATCTGTGATGTGGTCCACGTCAGCCTGAAGTTGGGTCATAGTAATTTAGCTTGGATGTCTGAATAAAAGAGTGATTAATTTAACTTTTTCTCGTTGACGAGGTCTTTATTTATTGAACGAATAAATTATGATTCTGGGAATTTTGAATAAAAGAGAGCAAATTTTGACGTACAGTAAATAAGTGGGTTTATTTTTTTAATGATATCTATTTTGTTAACCAATTTATGGATTCAATTAATCAATCAAAAGTAATTTATTCAAACTAGGATGAGAATCAGCACCTTTCGAACGTCATTATTATATAAGACTGTCCCCAAAACGTCAGCCCGAAGTTGGGTCATAGTAATTTAGCTTGGATGTTTGAATAATACAGTGATTACTTTAACTTTTTCTCGTTGACGAGGTCTTTATTTATTGAACGAATAAATTATGATTCTGGGGAATTTTGAATAAAAGAGAGCTTCAATTTTGACGTAGAGTAAAGGGTTTATTTTTTAATGATAATTATTGTGTTAACCAACTTATGGATTAAATCAATCAATCAAGTCATTTATTCAAACTAGTCTGAGAATCAGCGCTTTTCAAACGTCATAATTACATAAGACAGTCCCCTAAAACACTACTGTTTTAGCTTATTACATTAAGACATAAAAATCTTAGCGCTCTTTCAGACACTGAACTTGTTATAATCAATAAGTTCAACCACGCTTCTAATTCCAGAACATAAATTGCAAAAAACAACAACGAGCCACACACACATCACATCACACCAGTGTCTTTAAAAAGCCACAGACTAATAAAAAACGAATATACTCAACAGTGGCGGTAATAAAAAAGACACCACACTAAATGAGCAGTAATTTAGTGTAGTGTCTTTTTTAAAATGGGTTTTGGCTATTTAGAGGCTGCATAGCAGTATGCCTCCAAATAACCAAAAGCCCATTTTTCTCTATCTGTTAGATCAAGATAATGCAGTGCGTGATTGATTGAAGGCACCTATCACCAGTGAGAGACAAAAGCATGATAAATGACCCAGAAGTATTGATTTGAGCCTCAATTAATATTTGTCTGAATTCATAACTGGTTATACCTAAATATGGAACGGAATTGGGTTGATGAGATTTTCGTTTTTTTTATTTTTATTATTTATGACCTTCAATTGCCTTCTAAGTAATTTAAATATACCTATACCTGATTCTATTTTATCCACGTTTGATTTTTGCTACAAATATTTAAACAAGTGTTATTTGTTTGTTTCAGGTAAATAATTTGAACACTTCAAAAGATTGTTAAACACCGTACAATTTTGTTTCAAGATTCCAGGAAAAATCGTAAGTCTTAGAAAGCAAAAAAATACTAAAAAATATTAACAAACCTACAGAAACTCAGGTACATAATAATTATATTACATTTTTGGTATGTGAGGTAATAGATTGTTCTATTTAGCCAACATTTTCCTCAAGCGATGTATCTATGGTAACATTTTTCCTAGATTATAACTCAGTTAATACCAAATATAAACACGTGTGCCAGATTGAGGGATTAGATTCAACAAACACGGTTGTTTTGTGTTACAGGTATGTAAATTTCTATATTGTTATTAGTTAGAACGGTATTAAGTTTGTAATAAGCCAAGAACTAACGAAATGAGCTCGGATTTTGTAGCACAACTATTATATCTCAACCTTAATTAAATTATATTGATTTAATTTTATATTATATTTTACGTAAATTCGTTTCACAATGGTTACCTGAATTATGTTCCTTAATTCATTAAGTTAAGTGAGCTCTGAAAGTTTATTACTCTAATCTGAAAAATTGTTAAATTGGATTCATAATTGTCTTCCCACGACCTCTTTTTAGGGTTCTGTAGTAAACAAGGAACCCTTATAGTTTCACCATCCGTCCGTCTGTCTGTCTGTCTGTCTGTTGGTCTGTCTGTTGGTCTGTCTGTTTGTCTGTCCCCACTGTAGCTCACAGGCGCTTAGTGCTAGAAACCTGAAATTTGGCATAGGTATACATATTGCACGTAATGTGGGTATTATAATTGTTTTTCTCGTCTATCCCATAGTGTGGGGTATCGTTGGATAGTTCAAAAATATTGCGGGTCTGTGAACATCACTTTTCGATTCAAGGATTCGCTTGCGTAATATTAAGCATTAAAGTGTTAATTTTTGTAAGAGTCAAGTGTCCCCCTCACCCCTGCCAGCTAAATGGTTATTTATGGAGATGTGAAAAAATTCATGGCAATAGCACATATAATGAAATTAAAAGGAACACTATCACAGCTAACTAGGCTTTACAGGTTAACGATAATAGTCGACCAACTTAAACTTGCAGTTGGAGAATTGACCGTGGCATATATCGATGTATCGGAGAACATGTTTTTCAACTACAATGTTAAGTTTGTTTTTGGGATAAATTCATCCCAACTTCCCAACTACGGAACACTTCAATGTGCATGATCCGGGACTTGGCCGGTTTTTTAGAGTAGTTTTATTTTGCTTATATTATTCTTACAACCAGCAGCAAATTCGTCATGCTCCCTTAGTCACTGCTTGCGGTAGCGTCGGGGGTCGGGTTGCCTCCTTCCCTCAAATATGGCGAGGGGGGTAATGGCTGATATTTGCGTTATGCTCGTGAACGGGTGCTGCTTGTAGTGACTGGTCGTCTTGCTGACCATTGTTTTGTTTTGTTATTAGTAATTAGTTGTTTATTTATTTTCTTTGATGGTCCTAGTTCATCATTTGTGACTGTTACGGCTGTAGATATATGTAAGCGGGCACACCCTTTATACTTGGAGGCTTTTATTTAGGTTTTAAGTTTTGTTTACGTTTTTATCTCTGCTTGAGAATAGTTTTCGGTCTTTTTCTTTTTTTTTTTGTTGGTATAGTGGTGTGCTAGCTGACATATAGCTAATAATTTAATGTTTTGTGTTTCACGTAGTGTAAATTGTTTTGCGTACTATTGTATAGAATCCATTTTTTTTCTCTAACTGAACAGACAGCTGTGCTGCTGGGGAGTTTGTTGACCACTTCTTCTTCCCAGCTAAAGCACTAGGAAGTGGCGAAGGGTGGGCTTTTTGGGGGTCTGTCTTATGTAATTTTGACGTTCGAAAAGTGCTGACCCTCAGCCTAGTTTGAATAAATGACTTTTGATTTGATTTGACTTTGATTTTGCTTTTGTAAGCAATTATAATTTATCGGTTTCGGTTGGTTCTTTAAGGACTTTCAAAATACACAGCAGCCTAACTTCTCAATTCTTCAGTTTAAGTAAGTTAGGTTTTTCATTGAAAAACTCAATATGTTCTGTGTGTGTACCTTGTTTATACACTCGAGAGCAATGAATTAGGGTCACATCTCGGAAGCTAAACTAATGCTAGCTTAATTAAATAAATTATATTTAATAGGCAATTAAATGTTCCTTGAATAGAAAGTAATAAAACTACTTACTACTTGTTACTCTAGTTATGCTATCAAAAATGCCAAAATAAAAAATTAGAACTTTTGTAAATGTAACTACGAATTTTATGCATTTATTTTTGCATTTTTCGCTATTCTGACATATAAAATGGTATGTAATCAGCATTTTTGATGTCCAATACCCATTATTGAAACTGCTATAATGTCGCTTATACCTGAAGAATGCACCAGAATTGTCTTAATGCTGAAAATCAGCCGGAGTTAGCGTGATACAGCAAGTACTGTAAGTTGGTGTGTTGCTGTCAACTGTACAACGAGTTTTTCAACGTTTTGAGGAAACCGGCTCTAACTTACGCAAACCAGGAACAGGCAGGGCCAGATGTACCACAGCACGAGAAGATTGATACTTGGTGAACACAATACTTCGAAACCGCTTTCTCACAGGAACTGCACTTAAATATCAGTTCCGACGCCTCGGAGGAAGTAACCCAAGTGCATGGATTGTAAGACGATGACTTGCAAATTTAAAACAATTAAGACCTATAAATGGCCCTAAATTGGAGCGTAGGCATCGTATTTCGAGATTAACCTGGAACCATTTAAATTGGAGTATTGAAGATTGGTCAAGACTTATGTTCTCAAATTAATCAAGATTTATGCTCTATTAGAACGATGGAAGAACAAGAGTATTTAGAAGACCAGGGGAACGTTTCAAGCAAGCGTACATCGAAGAGAAAGTCGCCTATGGCGGTGGATCTGTACTTGTATGGGCCGGAATTTTCTGCAGAGAGTCGCACAGAGCTGGTGGTTATAGAAAGAGGCAACATAAAACAAAAAAATCGTGCGCGTGTAAATAAAGGCATATAGCGAAATATACGTGGAATAAGTCCTAAATGATTGGTCCATCTTTATGCATGACAATTCCCGGCCTCATACTGGTGAAATTGTGAATAACCTTCAAGAAGTGAACATTAACTGTATGGAGTGGCCAGCACGCAGCCCGAACCTCAACCCAATCGAGCATGCTTAGGACGATCGCGGACGATGTGTAAGACACTGAAACCCTTCCCCGATCACGCAACAAGAGCTCAAAGTTGCGCTCGTAGAGGAATGGGAGAATATTTTCCAACATCGTATAAGAAAGTTGGTGTACAGCATTCCAAACCGCATAACCGCAGTGATGACAGCACGTGGGGATAATACAAAGTACTAAAACTCATGAGAATTTTAAAGTGGTAGGAAAAATTTGCTATTCTATTTTATGTTACAAGATGAGATTCACACATGTATTTTATTAATTTCATATAAGGAACATTTGATTGTCTATTAAACACAATTGATTTCATTAAGCTCTTACTTTACGAGACTTTCAGGTATCTTTATGTGACCCTAATTCATTGCTCTCGAGTGTATATAAAAAAATATTGTGAAGCAAGAAGCCTCGTCAGATAACATGAAGGTACCTATTCTATTCGTAAGAAATATTATCTGTAACGAGGACATAATAATAAAACCTACAACTAACACCGCTATTATGTTGAACCACATTTTTTTTTTAAATAAACAGGCTCTTTTCAAACATTGGCTTAAAAAATCTACTAGATTAAAAAAAAAATCTACCGCTAAGTAAACTAATTTAGCTACTTACTAATAAATGTTATCAACATTACGATCGTAGCAGAGTGAGAAAAAGTAAAAAAACAAAATCGCCTCAAGGCGTCAACTTGAATTGTTCTCCGGGCTTTAATAATTTACGGTAGAAAATGTTTTTTTAGGGGCCGCTGTTTGTTTAAAACTCGACCTAGTTAAGTTTGTAGATTTAAATCATTTGGAGCGACATTTCTCCCATTCAACATTGGCGTGAAGCAAAGAAAGAAAAATGTCAAATAAAGATGTGGTTGAAAAAATTGAGAAAATAAAGTTAAAAGTGAGAAAAAATGAGAAAGTAAAGTTCTACGTCATTATCAAATTAGCGGATAAATAATTTATTCGCTAATTTGCTTTTGCTTCGTAATAAAAATACGAGTGTTTAGCAATAATGTGTTTTCAGCTTTTCTATGTTTACTAAGAGAATAGAGAATCTTCTATGCTTTTATCTTGCGTTTTATACGGTGAATTGTTGTACCGGGAACAGTGATGGCCCAGCGGTATTTGTAGGTCGTAGGCACCCAGATAGAAACTTTACTTTGTGTCTTTAATTTCATCACCACTGTGAAGCGGTGAAGGAAAACATCGTGAAGAAACCGGCATGTCCTAGAACCGAAAATATGAAGCCATGTGAAATCTATCAACCCGCACTGGGCCTGCGTGGTTGATTACGGCCCACTCCCTCTCATAGAGAGGACGTCTGTCACAGCTGGCAGTGAGAACATTATAGGCTGATTGTGAGGTAATGTGACATTATCTTGCGTGTGAGTGCAAGTGCAGTCGCGCTGTTTAGGTTTGTACAGGATTTCGACCAATCGGATTGGAGCGCCGTGCGGTGTTGCTTTGAAGTTTATATTACCAGCAGTGGGAACGATATAGGCTGATTACGCTTACGGTGAATTGTTGACACGATGCTTAGTTTTTTGAACAGCATTGTGTTAAATGTTCTATTAAGTATTTTATTTATCTATACATGATGGATTTTACATTTTCTTTCAAATAACAATGTCCAGAAAGTAAAAAATATAGGTATCGGAAGAATTACCTTTTTATTATATCCATAAAACATTACTTTCAATATAAATAAGTAATACAACGGTACACCGATTTGAAATAAAAAAAAAACTGGCTTTGACATCATTTTAACTCACAGCTCCTGGCTATATTTTACATAGTTTAAAATAAAAGAGGATGAGAAAAAGTAATTTAAATATCAGCGAACTTTAATTTTATGTCCGAAAAATTCACAAAGTGAGAAGCAACTTAAACGCAACTGACTCGCAATAGCCAATTTTATATTCCAATGAGCTGTGCAGAACCTTTTTGGTGTGCCGAAATTGTTGATCTATTTTTCGGCCTCGCACCATTCCATAGGCGGTAACGCGAATTCCCTCCGAGGCTTAAAATATTTGTAAAATGGCGAAAGGCTGTTTTTCCTTCGAATATATTGTGGTAAAACCCGTGAACCCACAAAATGGTTCTCGCCTTGTAAAGTTTTACTTAAAAGGGTTATTTTTTAAGAGGAGTGATGCACAGTTTTTTGCTTGTGTAGCAATTAGGTAACTGCTTAATGGAACATGATAATATTGTGTTAGTATAAACTTTATACTATGTTATTCATTCGTAGAGTTATCGCATCTCCAATAATCTTAATTTAACAGCATGGTGTAGGTACAAAGATAACTATCGCTGCCTAATATTGTTAGTGCACCGTACGTTTCCAAAATAATTTCACAACATAAAAAGCGTGAGACCTAAACTAAATTTTCCACAAATCTCACAAAACTATTATTCACTCTATCAACAAAAAGTATACCTTCTCAAAATCACATTAAAAATATTCCACCTTTCAAATAACATATTTTTCTCGAATACCGGAAGGCTATTGGGTGGGTGAGAGGCCAACTCCCCCACCCCCCCTTACCCACTTATTTTGTAATCTTTGCTTCGCAGCTCCTACCCTCATATTTGGAAAAATATACTTTGATGTCGAAAGTGGCGTATTTGATATTTTCTTGTTATATCATCGGTAACTTGACAATAAAAGATGTACATGAGTTTAAAAGTTCTGTTTTTTTCTGACGTTTTCTTGACATAAGTAAGGCATGTTTTTTTTTTAATATTTCAAATGGGATTACATCTTCTTGTTTACTAGGAATTTTCAAAAACTTAGTTTAAATATTTATTAACATGATATTAATTCAAACAAAATATCGTCTATGCATTTTTACATCGTGAAAAACTTTCTTGTGAGTACCTGAAACTTTGTACATGATTTCCAAATCTTTCACTAAACTAACTTGTAATTATCCAAAATCAGTAGTGTATCAGTAGCATCCAAATGTTTCAACCTATATTGTACTACTAGTAGCAAAAACTATGTGCATGTGCTGAAACCCCTTTGGTAGCTCCATGCAGCACAAAATTCCTTTCTTGTGCTTTCAGATGAGTGCCGATGTGATGAACAGAAACGTTTAAGTTTCCGCAACAGAATGTAGAGTAGACATAAACCAACGTTTTCGTTCTAACTAAAAGCAAGCTACGACAGAGGAAAGACACATAATATATTCAAGCATTTCAAATACTCTTTGAATTCAGTCGAGGACAAAATATTTTGACTGTCTTGAAAATGTGTTGCATTTTCAACCTAGTCTCTTAACGTGAGAAAATATGCTTTTAGGGAAAAAGCAGATACTTAAGACGCTGACAGCACCTAAACCGCGGTCACTGTCAGATTGCATAGAAAAGAAAGAGAAGCGCGATGACACAACGCTTGAAATTTATTGCAAAATATGAAGCAAATATCTATAAGACGTTCTTGTTATTAATTAAATACGTAACGTATGTAGATATTTTGGATTAGAACTCAAGGTAAGAGGCTAGTTTAACGTTAGTTTGTATCGAGATTTTTATTCAAAATGTGTTTTGGCAACAACCAAGTTCTGGGAAATATGTTCAAAATTAACATATATTTTTTCCACTACCACAAACTATACAGATTTTGCAATTATTTTTCTTAAGAGAAGCCTATTTTGGTCAATTGGATCTTGTCAGCGCCTTAACTATCTGGTGTCATTAAGTTAATTAGAGAGTAAAGATCATCATCATCTGCATAGCCTTTTCCCAACTATGTTTGGGTCGACCTCCAGTCTAACGGGTTGCAGCTGAACACATGGAGCAACAGCCTATCTGACCTCCACAACCCATTAACTGGCCAATACGATACCCCTTACTAAGACTAGGTGTCAGACTGTCGGGATTCTCACAAACCGTAACAACTGTCAAAGATCCGAATGACAGCCGGGACCAAGGGATTAACACTAAAAAAACCGGACAAGTGCGAGTTGAACTCACGTGAGGTGTGGTGAGGGTTCCGTACAGAGAATGTTATCTACACTGAAAAAATAATCGGTAAACCCAATCAATTTTTCGGTAATATTCACCGCTTTGGTCAGTAAAAATAGAGCCTATTGTCCAAAGAAGTAAACCTAAGTGAAAAAAGCTCTGAAAACGGCAATACTTAAAAGAAACTGTTTGTTTCAATAAACTTAATGTTCATCCAATTGAAATAACTGTTTAGCTCTTTACTGTGTTTGCCCTTTTCAGTGCACTGTCAGTAATCAATTATTTTAACATAAAAATAAGTTTCCTGAACCGTTTTTTTTTACTGTACAACAACAGTAAAAAGTATCGCTTCATTTTTTTCAGTGTACCATGTTTTAATCGCAAGATAATTTATCCTAAGTACAAACTTAACATTGTTGTTGAAAAACATGTTGTCCCATACATTCCAACTGCAAATTTAAGTTTGTACGCACTATTTTGAGAGATTTACCATGTTATTTTAACACCATAGACTTCTTATAGTGTTTCCTGTAATCTATAAGTAAAGAACTATTTCTGTACTTTTTCAAAATTTTAGGAGTTAAGGGAATGGTAAATTTTCATCTATTTTCTTACATAATCAGCCTGTAATATCCCGTTCCCACTGCTGGGACACAGGCCTCCTTTCGGTGAGAGGGAGTGGGCCGTAATCCACCAGATGGGCCCCGTGTGGGGTGGTAGGTGTCACATGTCTTCGAATTTTTGGTTCTAGGACATGCCGGTTTCCTCACGATGATTTCCTTCACCGATTTGAGAGCAGTGGTGATGAAATAGTTTACAGAAAAGTTTTCTTTTTAGCACCTTTCTGGGTTCGAACCTGGAACGTTTGCTGAAACAATTGAAACGGATCTAAGTTTCAGGGAAGTATTATGAGAGTCATTTTTAGGAATAGCTTGTACCTATGTTGCCTTGCATAATCCATCTTATGTGATGGAAAGTTCTATGTTAGTACCTCTACCTTCCTAGTACGAAGTTGTTCCAAAAGGATGGAGAAAAAAAGCTACTTATAATTTTTACTGAGAAACTGACCAACCTACGACCTACAACTTGTAAGTCGCAGCAGTTACCACTGGGCGACTACTGCTCTCTATTTTCTTAATTAACTTTAAAGCAATTTATCTTAAAATTATTAAAAATATATTTGAGACCCTCACACTAAGTTATTTCATTTGATACCTATATCACACGGTACAGTTTGCAAAACATTTATTTTTTCTTATTTGCCCCCATAAATGACCCCCATATTCAAAATTCATTTATTTACGTTACACATCTGTATTTCGGTCATAGAAATTCATATGTGTACCATATTTCAACTTACTAGGTCCAGTAGATTCGGAGCAAATCGGCTGTGACTGACAGACAGACAGACTGGCAGCCAGACAGACAAATGAGTGAACCTATAAGGGTTCCATTTTTTCCTTTTGAGGTACGGAACCCTAAAATGCTGAAACTTTAAATATTATAAACAATATCTCAAGCAAAAACCAGAAACAAAAATAGTTAAATATAAAAATAAAGACCAAGTAGAGTTTTAAATATTCCGTACCTATCATACTTGGTATAAAACAACTTTACTTTTTGGGTTTTTAGTAGCGTGTTTTTCTCTGTAAACAAATAAAAACGAGATGTATCCTTGCGTCGAAATAAATTGGCTTTTTGTAAGGGATTTATTGCATTACGTTCGCTTCATGTCACTATTTTCTTTTCATAGCAAATTGAGTGACACCCGTTTCGGAATTTTTGATTTTGTGTTTTAAACGTTTTTATAGAAAACCCAAAACAATGGATTATGTAATTGAAATACCAAATTATGACAATCATCCACAAAGTTTTATTTGTGTTTTAATTTATACCCTTATCAGTAATTTTATTTCAAAATTAAATGAAATAATAAATAAACTATTATCAGACTTGTCTGATACAACTCCAGTTACCGCTTCAGGGTAAATCGAATTACAGTATCAAAGCATTATCGACATTATCTTTAATTGTAAAACCGGTCGAGTGCGTGTCGGACCACGCACAATGAAGGGTTCCGTAGTTGGGATTACTTGGGAGGAATTTATTCCAAAAAGGGATTTATGCAAGTTTAAGTTGGTCGACTATAACTCGTTAACTTGTAAAGCCTACTTAGCCGTGATAGTTTTCCTTTTAATTTCATGATATGTACTACTGCCATGAATTTTTCACATCTCCATAAACAGCTGCTTAGCTGTCAGGGGGGGGGGACACTCAACTCCAACAAAAATTAGCACTTTAATGCTTAATATTACGCAAGTGGATCCTTGAATCAAAAAGTGGTGTTCACAGACCTGCAGTATTATTGAACGGCATATCCAACGATACCCCACACCACGGAGTAGAAGAGAAAAAAAATATCATCACCACATTACGTGCAACGGAGCCAAAAAATTGTTTTTTCAAGATTTTATTTTAGCGCTTTGTCGGCGTGATTAACATGTACGAGTATACCTATGCCAAATTACAGCTTTCTAGTACAACGCGTCTCTGAACTACAGTGGGGCAGACAGACAGACAGACGGACATGGCGAAACTATAAGGGTCCCTTGTTTACTACGGAACCCTAAAAACCATGTAATGTCCTTAAAAAAAAATCGATTTATTAATCGAAAAATTATTTAACCATTACTTTGCTCATAATTATTAAGGACTATTGGTATATGAATACTGTACTCAAATGCAATTTAATCCGTTTGATTTTAATACATAATCAACCTATAATGTTCCCACTACTGGGACACAGGCCTCCTCTCTGTGAGAGGGAGTGGGCCGTAATCCACCACGCGGGCCCAGTGCGGGTTGGTAGATGTCACATGTCTTCAAATTTTTGGTTCTAGGACATGCCGGTTTCCTCACGATGTATTCCTTCACCGTTTTGAGAGCAGTGGTGATGAAATAATTTACACAAAGTAAAGCGCCTGTCTGAGTTCGAACCTACGACCTACAACTCGTAAGTCGCGGCCGTTACCACTGGTCCACCACTGCTCCTGTTGATTTTAATAAATGTCAGTAATTACGTGGATTTCAGGGCGATTATTTTACGGCCTTACGGCCTTTGGTGACGTAAAAATAATATCATCATTGCGTTCAAATGTTCAATAATCCTAACTATTATTATAAATTCGAAAGTGAATATGTTTGTTTGTTACGGTTTCACGCTAAAACGGCTGAACGGATTTGGATGAAATTTGGCACATGGATAGTCCATGACTTCATCCTGGAAATCGAGGGCAATAGCTAGAACTAAATGTTTTGTTAGTCATTACGGAATTATTGGTCACAGCTTCGTATTTTTTAGTGTCGGTACTGTAAAATTGGTTTTAGTTATCTGCAGAAGAGGACATATTATCAATATCATCACTCTCCAGTCCTTATCCCAATTTATTTGTGGTCGGCGCAACATGTCGCTTTCTTCCATACTTCTCTATTAGTTGTCATCTCGGTAGTCACCCCAAGCTGTAATCCCAAAAAAAAAATCTGCTTTTCCCACATTTTGATGAGGTATTGCGAACATAAATGTAGGGGACAGCAGTTTTTTTTTTGGGATTGTAGCTTTGGTCCCTTAGTAAAAGTTGTTCATAATGATGAGTACAATCTTCCATTTCGATTTGTCGCATGTTTTCAATGTCACCCTGTATAGTTATCAATTCAATACTTATTATAAATTCTCAATGCATCCTTTACTAAGCAGCACATTTATCAAGTCTGATAAAAAATACCCAAATCTGAAGTTAATTCAATTTTCATTTAATTCTGAATCTTAACTGGAATATTCAAGCCTATTTCCTCCAAATCTCCCGTTATTTAACTAATCAATAATATGATTTCCCGTCGCGCGTTACCGGAGACGGTGAAAACGCGTAAAAGCCGTTATTATTGGGTAACAAACCTCATTCGCTCATGACGCAGGGTGACGTAAATGGACTACTAATTTATGATAACAACGAAAATTGCTTTCGAAAAACCCTGGAAATGCTATGAATAAAATTCCAGTTATTCGACCGACAGTTTGCCCCAATTTAAATATTTGAGGGCCAATAGAGTTGTTTTCTATCAGTTGCGTTTTGAAGAAATAGAGAGGCTTTCCGTCTTTTGGAAGAATGTTGGATAAGGCATCAGAGGTAAAAGTCCTCGTGCACGTATGGGAGTGGCGCGAGGAGGCGAAACGCCGGGGCGTAACTCCGCTGCCGCGAGAAGTCGCGGCACAGCGGATGGAGCTCCGGCGGGATCCTATGGCGACTTGGAGAGTATGGTTGTCGCAGCCCAGTGCTGGGCACGCCACGATTGAGGCAATAAGTCCCCTCTTTTGGGCAGAGCACCGCCGTGTCCTCGTGGACGCGATCGGCGTCAGAGATCTCTCGCGTCCGGCCCTGGAACAAGCCATGGTACGGAGCGAGAGGGCATGGGCAGCCGTCACCTCCTTCTGCGAAGCAGTAATGCTCGCGAAGGAGGAGGCGGGACGGTTGAGGAAAAGGCACATTTCACGCCCTCTCGCCCCTAGCCGCCGTAGGAGACGCCTTGGGCGTAGGGAATCCCGGGTGGATTTCCGGCCACCGTAGGCGTGGGCTTGCGGACGGTGAGCAATGGGTAGCTCACCGTCCGGTAAGGACCAAGCCCGGGTCGACGGCACGTTGTATTCCACGCGCGCCTCAAAGAGATGTCGTCAGCACAAGCGTAGGGGTCCACTAGGGCCGATGCCTGCCGTGGTCGCGGGAAGGTACCAAAGGGTTACCGAGTCCCCTGGCAACACGGGCAACTGAAGGAATACGGGTGGGTTTTAGTCAGTAAGAGTCTGACACGCCCGCCGAGAGCGGGTGAAGTTATTTGATGATTTCCCACCAAAAAAAAAAAAGAAGGCGTTACTTTGCGGAAAATCCAGGGCAGTAAGATGTTATGTAAAATATTTAGTTTTAATTCCGCAGTAACTAACTCCAGGTTAGGATGCAAAAGGCAGCACGGCCCTGCCGCCCGCAAAAGTATACACATGAAAATGTGTTTATTTGGAAGAAATCGTCCATATTGTGCACAAAACCATTCACATAACATGCATACCCAGTAGATTCATATTGGCAGCAATACAATATATTGTTATCGAGTGATTTATAATGACCTAATAATACCTATCGCTTACCATCAGTTATGTTTCTTATTCCTCAGAGTACATCTACTTATCAAACCACTAATAAAAAAAGTAATTTCATCATTTCAACCTTTAAAAATTGGGTCATTTACTTTTAACCTTCGCTACTTTTCAATCCCCAACTTAATCCAGTCTCTTCCTAAGTCTCAGGGATTTCCCCGGAGAGCCTGACCATTTGTATCCCAAAGTTGTACAAAAGAAATCTAATACTTAAATTATCCATTTTCAGTCTACTAGGCCATTAATAGGCTGTCAGTCCTCCTAAAATGTATAGCCTATTTCCAAATCGAGCCATTCTAAAACCCTTGTAAGTGAAGGACCGGAGTTACGACTGGGTGCTTCGATTACAGGCTTTTTCTTCGGCAATTTTATGTGGGGATTAGGGAAGGGACCCAAGGTTTCGTAGTGATCTGAATGGATTTCTGTCCTCGATTTTTTTATTAAACTCTTATATACCATTGTTAAAATTATATAAGGTTGTTTTCATATTTATGAGTTGTAGTTTCGTGTTTTATAAGGCTTTAACTGACAATTTTTTTTATATCTCATGACTGTACCTTTAAAACAAGACATTACCAGTAAAATAAATGTCCAAAAAAAAACTTTAAACTTTTTTAAATTAAATTACATGGGCTATGATTACTACAAAGACGAAGAGTTAATAGGAAGACTTTTCTGATAATACGATCAGTATTCTAAAACAAAATTAGTAGTGTTAATAACAAAAGATGCTACGTACTACGCCGTAGCTAACGCGATGAGGTCTCACGGCTACGCCGACTTCTCGTAGCAGATAGCCAACTCGCTACGATTATTTTTATTGAATTTTGTAGCGTCTTCATCTTTGCGTTGGGTTCGCAAGGAACTCGATTGTTGTAGATTAATTATTAATCTCCTGGATAGGGGGAAGCTCTCCAACGTCGATACGTAACATACATATTATCTATGTCCTGTACGAAATCTACAATTAATTCTTGACCGCCAGTATTAAAGTGTTTAAGGTAAACGCTATTATAATGAAGGTATCTAACTTTACATATTTAAAAACCCCGAGGTACACAACCAATTTAAACATTTAAACAACAGGCTCAAGAGGCTAAAAATTACAGTGACACTTATCGTACGTTACCAAAAAACGTGACTCCACTAAAATTTCCAGGCCAATCTGCTCAGGGGTCCAAAGCAGCAGAAATAAATAATAAGCACGGGACAACGGTAAAGCGTACGCGCAATAAACGTAATAAAAATAAAAACACGATTATTTTTAATGTCCGACGCTTGGGAACAAATGTGAAGTGGGTCACAATGGTAACGTTAAATTGTTTTTGTGATGTTGTTATACGTATTTCTATTAGTCAGGGCGTAGGGAGTTTGCGGTTTTTTAATGTACTTCCTTCTTTGTTTAATTTTGTTTTCCTGTCAAACAATGGGACTGACCCGCCGTCTCTGGTTATGAAGGGACTTTACTTCAATCATTTCGTATACACGTATTTTTCGGTCAATTTATTTCCTTTATTTTCTGAATTTATTTCAAAATTTGTGTGTTAAAACCAAACATTTTCATTTTATTTATTATGTTTATTAATCTTATGAAATGTGCCGAAGCCAATTCTTTTGTAGAACAAAATCATAATTACACTACTGACCAAAATCACTGACTTAAAAAGATTGTCGTTAAAATAAAACAGCCACAAGCTATAAACATGACAGGTCCTGTCTAATGGCCGCATACAAACAACTTTTATACTAACGGCATAACATTAGCACTTTCTTTTTTTGCTGACAAAATGTTAAAACGGGCCCTTTTTGTTTCATTTCTGGGTACATTTCGAACAATGGCGGTATACGCGGGCTGTTTGTCCAGGTAAATGCTGTCGGGGTTCATTGGCGTTTGTACTTTAAATGGTTTTGTAAATAGGAAGGGAAACTCGAATAGTCAGATGCTTAGGGCGACTTGCAGCTTTTACTTAAATATCGATTTAAACTCGACTTAGGCTTAAACTTAATTTAACGATTTGCATGTCATCGATTTAGCTAAAATCTCGATTTAAATAAACGTCAAAGTTAAACCGGCATCGAGGTCGGTTTAGAGTTGTTAAATCTCGATTTTATAGACAGACGTCATTACAGTGTTATTTTAAGTTCCTGTTTTTATTTGTGTATATTATTAATAATTATTTATCACTCTACTTTAAATAAGGAAATTAGGAAAGCAACAGAAATATCTTACCTTTGATGGCATTTTTTCATTAGACTGATTTTTTTTAGCTTTCATTTTTTGGTTTATGTTTGAAACTCGTATATTATAACTGACGCTAAACAAAACTAGAAAATAACACAAGACTACAACCGACGCTGACTTACATTGACGTTATTGACAGATCAAATGCTTTTTTCTTTATACGCAGAACTGAGGTTTTTATTCGAAAATGGAACGCAAAGAATGAATGGCGAATGGGTTATTGAGTTAATCTCAGTTTAGTTAAATCGAATGTGAAATGTGACTGTGCAAGACATGCTTAATAAGATTTAACTTAAGTCGAGTTTAAGGCAAATTCGAGATTTAACTAAACCGAGATTTGTATAATTTTGCTGCAAGTGGCCCTTAGAGTCAGTTACTTCATTTTCCTGACATAATTATTAAAAGGAGAATATTTAACCGATACTCTAAAACATTTTGCGCTTCTAAAGATGCACACTTTTTAAAGATTTAATTATACATACACATACGTACATAAACTCACGCCTTCTTCCCATGGGGGTAGGCAGAAACTATAGAACGCCACCTGCTGTTTACGTTCATACATCTGGTCATACACGCACGCCGGTTGCGAGTACTACGCACCTGACTTATACAATACAACACCTGAATTATATACATGCCATATAAAAATAGTTGCATCACTTACTGACTAACACAGGACTAACCCTTACAGGAAATATTATACCTACATTGTTATACCATAATCCTGCAAGAGACATTTATCTTATTGCAATCAATATCAGACACGGCACCCAGACATTATAACCATAATATGTAGGTTAATTATGACAGCCAGCCGTGTCTGTATTAATTAGGTACCCCTTACGCATTGACGATATACCTGAGAACGGGTCCGCGTATCACCAAATTGAATTGTACCCACCGTATGTATGAATAAGAGAAAAATATAACAAACAATATTACAAGTTTTTAATAATCATTAGCCCATTTATTAATAAACAGAACTGGTTCACCAAAACAATTCAGAGACAGAAAATACTAACACAATACGATGCTATTCATGTTAAAAACGAGTTTTTCTTCTCCGAGAACAAACCAGCCAGTGAATTGTAATGTCAATTGTAGTACGAAACAAGCAGGAAAGACCTCCTTTTGAAGTAGGCTAAAAAAAGTAATATACAGTGTCTGCCAAGTCATAAGCTATGGCAGTATCCACTCCGTTCCCTAATAACATTTTAATAATAAACTCGCACACAGAACAAAGGGAATGCCTTCGCCATAGTGTGGGGGAAGTGGTGAGAGGTGGAGATTGTGATGGGTAGACAAATAGAACATCTTTAACAATGTTATCTTGAAGAGTGAGGTGAAGTAAATTTCTAAAACTGTATGCAGGCCGGTTGCAAAAATATACGAATCAGTAGAATGTCCTAGGCAGGTCATAGCAATCTGCCACAGTGTCAGTGGTAACAAGCTTTTCCACAAATAGATAAGTTGATAGGTATGCTTGACTTGAATATTTATTCATTAAATTCTTAAAGCCTCTACTGTTTTAAGAATTTAATGAATAAATATTCAGTCATACTTTTATTTTATTTTATAAATATTCAGTGGTATTTTAACCAGAACCTGAAAAAAACTGAATATTTATTTTACTCAGCATGTAAGTCTTATTATCGTTATTGCACGCCACCCGCTCCAAGGTTATGACTTAAACGAAAAAAAGAAAAGAACGAAGATTTATAGTGGATTCCCGCGGCCACAAATCAACCGTAGCCGTCAGAATTTGTGTGAATTTATACGATATATATGCAGTTTTTCTGGCCACTCACTGTTTCTTTACGTAAAATTGTACCAAGTAGAACGTAACAGCTCATTTTATTTGCACGACACTGTATTTTTAAATGTGAATGGTTATTTTGGTTGCACGGTTGTGTATTTTTGGGGTTTACTCAATTAGAACAATGTATGGGTTTAAAAGTATTTATGAATGTACAAAATGCCTACCTTGTTGTTTTTAAATTAGCGTTATTTTACATTTTATTCTTGTCTAATTTTGGAATGGTCTAAATATAAGCAAGACAAAAATAGATAGATATATAGATTCATTTATTTGCCTGATATATGGTATTTTACAGATTTTATAACACATACATAATGAATTCTTCATATTTCGCCTACTAAATGCATTCTAATTAAATAAATTTAAACAAAATAATTAAATTACAATGTCAAAAAAAAGAAAAGAAAAGTACTAAATCAAGAATCGTCTACATTTCAAATTTCAAATGTCAAAGAAAAATAATTAAATAACAAATTTTCTAAATATCAACTTTCAAATTACAACCAAAGAATATAACTTACATAGGTACTAGAATGTATCGAGTAGAGTAAACATTCCTCAACTGTCCAACAACTAATCAGTTAGCAACACAACTAACACAGACACAATTTGTCTTAACAAATCATGACGAAACCTAGGAATCAAATTAAAGGTCTCAAGTGTCTTAGCGAGTAATTCGATCGGCGATTCATTTGATTCGTTCCAACTCTATAGGTCTTATCCTATTTATGGATGGATTAAGTCCAGGAAATGGTTTGGTGGCTTTACCAGATTATCTTTGAGGATCTAAGGTACTTGGGTAAGACACTTGGGTACGAATTAAGTTCGCCTTTTCGCTGCATTTGAAGAAGTTTCGTCATCGCTCGCAATGAATTGGTGAGCTCGGTCGTTTTCGGAAATTCTAGTGCAAAATTATTAAATTGTATATTTTTTTCAAATGTTTTTTCCTTATTGTCAGCTAAACAAATGTGTTTGAATTTATCATTACCGTTTAACTACGAAACGCGGCTAAATTTCGCAGAGACAGAAATCCTTTATTTAGAATTGGTGAAAGCTTGACGTATTGGTATACTTGCCGGATAAGAATCCACAGCTTGTGCAAGAGAGGCAGGAATAAAAATTTAGCCGTTGAAATATTAGGTTTCTAGAAATTGTTAATATCTTAATCTATTGGAGCTGTAATGGCTAAAATAGGTTGTAATTGTACTATTACACAGCCTGCGGATTCCACAAATAGTCGGTGCATCCCATTATTTTTTGGGTTTCGTATCTCAAATTGAAAAATTGGAACCCTTATAGGATCACTCGGGTGTCTGTCTGTCCGTCTGTCACTGGACCGATTAAGTTGAAATTTGGTACACATATGAATTTCTGTGACCCAAACATTGACGTTTAACGAAAATAAATTAATTTTGAATATGAGGGTCACTTTTAGGTGCCAAATTAGAAAGAAGAGGTGCCAAATTAAAAAGTTTTCAAACTGTACTGTTATTTAAGAAAGTAACCGGCCAAGTGCGTGTCAGACCGCGCACTACGAAGGGTGATGTATTTATAAGGGATGAATTCATCCCAAAAACAAACTCAATATTGTAGTTGAAAAACATGTTCGAAAACAAATTTAAGTTGGTGGAATATTACTCGTTAACTTGTAAAGCTTACTTAGCTAGTATAGTTTTCCTTTTAATTTCATTATATGTAGTACTGCCATGATTTTTTTCACATCTCCATAAATAACCATTTAGCCACATTTGACTCTAACAAAAATTAGTATACCGAGATTTTGAGATTCAAGATTTTATTTTAGCACTTTGTCGGCGTGATTAATATATATACCTATGCCAAATTACAGCTTTCTAGTACTAATCGTCTCTGAGCTACAGTCGGGACACACAGACAGACAGACAGACATGGCGAAACTATAAGGATTCCTTGTTTACTACGGAATCCTAAAAATATGAAAATTTACCTTTCCCCCTTATCTCTGAAACTACAAAGCCAAACATTTTGAAAGAAATACAGAAATCAGTTCTTTACTTATTGATTATAGGAAAATCTATAAGAAGACTGTGGTGTTATAATAACATGGTAAATCTCTCAATATTATGCGTACAAACTTACATTTGCATTTGGAATGTATGAGAGAATATGTTTTTCCACTACAATGTTAAGTTTGTTCTTGGGATAAATATCTTGGGATAAAAAACCGTTGTTATCT
The DNA here is from genome assembly GCA_905333075.3 of Atethmia centrago. Classification (NCBI taxonomy): domain Eukaryota; kingdom Metazoa; phylum Arthropoda; class Insecta; order Lepidoptera; family Noctuidae; genus Atethmia; species Atethmia centrago. Next base: position 29,970,298 of record HG995374.1, read on the forward strand.
ACCATGATAACATATTCATTGTACAGTACGGAACCCTCACCACGTGAGTTCAACTCGCGCTTGGTTTTATTATTTCTAGTTTCTCTTATTCTCTTTCTATAAATACTAACATTTGTATTTTTATTTTATTTGTTTTCCTTTATTAATAGAACAGCAGGGATGTTACATAACACACAATGACAATGCCTTTAATTTTGTCAGTTCAACATCATTATTTGCGTTATTATATTTATTTACATAACCAAATTACAAGATTATTATTAGCATTAACTAAATTAAATTAAAACTAAGTTAAGCTTAAAAAAGGCCCTCGGGGCATTGTACCGAGGATGCTGGCGGCATTTCCTCGCTGAATTGCAATGCTGATGCGTTGCGCGAGAAAGCCGCCAGCTTTTCGGTCACCAGTTACATCAACTAGACGTTTCGCGATTTCCGCAAATAACTTATGCGCACTGGGACCCCACGGACCGAGAGTCTCGACGCCAAAGGGCACAAAGTTGTACTCTCTGTCAAGGCCTCCATATTTAATAACTTGCGTTATTTACATTGTTGAACAGACGATTTTTTTAACCCTTTGACCGCCACGTCAAAAAAGCAAAAACGTGCCCTCGGCGCCAAGCTACGAATTTTTCCTTAAAATCTGTCATGTGGTCGTGACCGTGGCGTGCTGGGCACATTTTGGTTTGTCATCTATACATGACTGTGGCGGTGAAAAGGTTAAAGATATGAAGCAAGGATTAGAATTTCATTTAATATTTCGGATTGTTAGAGAAAGTGTTTTGCAATTAGGGTGCAGGTAGAACAATCATAAAATTTTGAACATTCAGCAGGCTCAGCATGACGCTCTCTATATCTACGAAGAAAAGTCAAAGCTCTTTCTATACAAAGTGACATTTTGTTTCTCCATTTTTGACACCGCACCGTAGAAATCCTTCTACATAGGACCTAGACAATGATCGTTAGAAAAGAAAGACAAAATGACAGATTGTAGAAGGATTTCTACGGTGCGATGTCAAAAGTGAAAAAACGTAATGTCACTTTGTATAGCTATGTCTATTCTTTGTAGAAATAGAAAGCGTCATACTAAGCCTGCAGGTCATTTTCGTAGGGAATATTTTGTGAAAATTATTTTTTTTTTCACTTTTTTTCGTCGTACCTACCCCACACAAATTCGTAGGTATATCACTACTTTCTATGTAAACAACAGTGACAGGAAGTTTTATACCGTCATCAACATACACAACGTGGATTAAATACATATTATTGAAGCTAACTCAGTAACTACCATAGCAAACTTAATAAAATTGATAAGGGAGTACCCCGCAGGCTTCCCCTACCAAATAATAATAAATAATAACAATAAAAAAAAATATATAATTTTCGAAATTGGTCCACAATTGATGAAAGTATTGATGATTAATTTATCATACATAAAAAAAATACATGTCGACGAACATAAAACCCCCTCCATTTTTAAAACCGTTAAAAAGAATTGCATTATGTATTTTATTTTCTCAGATTAGCCATGGCAATTTATTCACCTTGTACAAAATGCCATTGGAATTCACCCTCCATTCCCAACTGTATATCGGATGGGGTAAATGGACTCCAAACTCCCGACCTTACCATCACCAGTCTGGCTCTACCTTTGTTCTCCAGCAGCTTCAAACAACAAAGTCCCAATTTCTTTCAGCAATCAAGCCGCTATAAGTTTTCTTTTTATTCGCGATAGTAACACAGAAACAAAGCGAAGTCATTCCACGTTAATGAAATTAAAGCGGTTTTTTTTTTCTTGAACAACAAAAAGTTTTTCAATTAAATGAACTGAAGTTCTTATTGTGTGTTAGAGTGCTTCAGTCTAAGGTTATTTAATCTTACTTTTTATCGCATTTGCTTAATCTTAGAAGTGGATTGTTTAGGATTTGTCGTTTATTTATTTATTGATATATATATATATATCTTCGTACCGGAAGACGTAGCGTTAGAAAGCCTCCTCAAGGTGGATCGATGACCTTGTGAAGGCCGCAGGAATGCGCTGGATGCGGGAAGCACAAAACCGGTCGAAGTGGCGGTGCTTGGGGGAGGCCTATGTCCAGCAGTGGACGTCTTTCGGCTGAAATGATGATGATGATGAAAGATGTACACAGTACATGACACATAAATAAAGGCCAACATCAGGTATTAAGTAGGTGTACTCCTTCACTTATAGAAGACCACAGCATGCACTTGTTAAGATTATTTTGGGAGTGATTTTTTTTTGGTTATTTTGGTATTGTAGAAGAACTAACTGTATTTTGCAATTGGTTTAACATTAGATAATTTCAATCATATTATGAAAATATGTGACTCGACAACAGTATCGTTTTAATTCAAACTTAGGTATGATTAAAAATCACTAAAAATAATGACAATACAATTAACTTTCAAGTAAAAGAACAAAAAACCGGCCAAGTGCATGTCGGACTATGCAAAATGAAGGGTTCCGTAGTTGCGATGAATTTATCCCACGAACAAACTAAAAAATTGTGGTTGAAAAACATGTTCTCCATACATTCCAACTGCAAATATAAGTTTGTACGCACAATATTGAGTGTTTTTCCATGGTATTTTAAAAAACAATCCTATATAATTTTTTTTTTCAAAATTTTAGGCTCAACAGTAAGGGGGAATGGTAAGTTTTCATCTATTTTCTTTAATAACTTTAAAACTAAAAATTACAAAAATAATAACATTTAAAATCCTCTCAACAAGACCTTTCATTTGATATGTCGCACGGTAGACTATACAAAACCTTTTTTTTCTAATTTTCCCCCCAAAAGTGAACCCCATATTATTATTATCTTACACGTTCGTATTTCAGTCACAGAAATTCATATTAGGTGTACCATTTTTCTAAAATCTGCTGTGACAGACGAGCAGGCAGACAAACACTACTTATACTACAATACTTTTGAGGAACAGAACCATACAAATACAGCCTTTAATAGCGGCCAATAATATAATTCTCCTACAATATTATTATAATTGAAACATGATTAAGACTTCTAACTCCATTCAAGTCTTTCAAATTACCTTTTGAATTGTACCGTCGGCAATCACGTCAGCATAATGTTTCTCTCCTTTACAAATCTCAACGTAAATATGAAACAATAGGTACACATAAGGCCAGGGAAATGTATACAGTGTACATATCTTAGCCGTACACACGTCATACATTCTGCTTGGCGTCACTGCGACTTTGTTAAACCGATTAGCTGTTCATGTGAGCGCTGATTATAGCATTGTGTTAGGTGAATTATTATGCAAGTATGTGTAACAATACCGTTGATTATGTTGTTGGATTGTTAGAAATGTACGTCTATTATAGCTCCATAAATAATACAAATAACAATATAATATATATATATAAATACCGAGTTGAGATGACATGAGTAGCTTAAAATGTTACCTATAGCTAGGTTACTAAGTATTATTATTATTTACCAGGGTTACTCACACAGAAAAACTTCTAGAAATTTTGTTATGTATATTTTTTGATTGAATGAGGTAGTATTTTTAATTTTACAAAGCTTGCAGAATTTATGAGACAGTAGGTCGGGGAGCGTCTAGCTAGCAATTAAGTGTTGTCGGGTGTTGGGATTATATAGTTCTTTTGCTTATGATTGATATGTAGTCGGGTCTGTTTTTAATAGGTACTTTTGTGAGTTTTGGTGCAGACAGAAATAATGACAAGGTGGCGGACTCTGAGAACCCTCGTTTCAAGAAAGAGTAACATAATCAGCCTATAATGTTCCCACTGCTGGGACATAGGCCTCTTCTCTGTGAGAGGGAGTGGGCCGTAATCCACCACGCGTTGGTAGATGTCACATGTCTTCAAATTTTTGGTTCTAGGACATGCCGGTTTCCTCACGATGTTTTCCTTCACCGTTTTTGAGAGTAGTGGTGATGAAATAATTTACATAAAGTAAACTGCCTGGGTTCGAACCTACGACCTGAGATAGTCAGTAGAGAATCGGTAGGGCTTCTTAAAAGTTCTGTGCTCGTTCTACTTCAATCAAGTAGGTCTTTCCGGCAATATCCCACACGCTGATGCAATACTGAATTATTGATTGAAGTTTACCTAGCGCTATGCTAGGTAAACTTGTTGTAGTGTCTGTGGGTCAGTCTCGTAGTCTACTCATGCTGTGGATGAATTTTCTTATTCTGTCAGAAAGGTTGGATATATGTTGTTTAAATGTTAGATGGTCGTCGATAAAAATACCGAGGTATTGAATGAAAATGGTACGTTCAAGAGGAGGACAGTCACAAGAAATGCAAAGAAGAGCAGAGTTTTAGGTGTTCCTGAGGTTTTGATGTGGCGGTAAAATGGCAAGTGAATGTTCTCAAATCATGTCTCAACTAAAATACTGTTGCAAAATGCGTCTGGCATTATGCAGGCAGTCGGTGCCACTGGAAACCTTGCTGGGGAATCAATCTTTAGCCTATGGTATAATTTAACATATCATAACATTTCGTCTTGTTTCCCCGAAGGGTTGGGCAGAGGTGTAGTACACCCGCATTTCGCCAGTTATGTTTAAGGCCCATGTAATATGCGGCGAGCCTATTGCTATCAACCGGGCACATATCCAGACTTCGGCCTGCTGCTATGAAATTCCAAATAGAAAAACCCAATATCATTTTGCCCAACCCGGATATCGGACCCAGGACCTCATGCTCAGCAGTAGCGCTTGCGACCACTAGACCAACGAGGCAGTCTAGAGGTTTAATAGAGATATAATAGAGGTATAATTTATTCAATCAATAAACCAACCAACTGCCAACAAGAACATGATTCCTAATAATACATGAAAGACTCACGTGGATATATTTAACTGTAGGTACCAAATAATAAATACCAGAAACGAAGGCAAATGACAAACTACTAATGTCTTAATATTTAATCTCTAAAGGTGCTGATAGGCTTGAGCATTCATCAGTAACAGAACATCGAGCATTCGCGGTGTTTATATTTGTTGAACTGAACAACGAGCCGAACCAAGCATAGAGCCAAACATTGCTATGAACATTTTCATGAGCATTCTAGTGAACGCTCTAGTCGATGCTCGTCAAAAAATATTCTTCAAGAATATGTCAGACTTGACGGTCACGTGTGGTGCATTTAACGATGACCGAAGCTTGGCTCGACAAAAAGCTCGAAGCAATGCTCGCTAGAATACTCGATAGAATGCTCGCTAAAATTTTCTCGTATTTTTCTTTGATGTATCATTCGCACAAATGCTCATTACAAGTATTCTGCTCAAGTTTATCAGCACCTTAACATTTTTATCCATCATCTCATTTTGACTGCCTCGTTGGTCTAGTGGTTGCAAGTGCTACTGCTGAACATGAGGTCCTGGGTTCGATTCCCGGGTCGGGCAAAGTGTTAAAGGGTTTTTCTATTCGGAATATCTCAGTAAAAGCCCGGAGTCTGCATGTCGGTTGATGGCAATAGGCTCGCCCCCTGTTACATGGGACTTAAACATAACTGGCGAAATGTGGGTGTACTACAGGTACACCTCTGCCCAACCCTTCGGGGAAACTAGGTGTGAAGTTATGTGTTTTTACTCATTTTTTTTTCTCTTTTAAATTTAACATAACTTTATGTAACTTAAATATTTCCTTTTCTTTTTTTTTGTAGTCCGTTTGCATGTTTTATACTTGTCCAAGTTATTCAGGGAAACTTATTTTATATTAGCCATGCGATACTGTTATACACATACTTATATGGAAGGGCTTGTGGCTAAGACAGCCGCACGGATTGATCGATCACGTTAAGCTAGGCTTGCCGCGGTTGGTCCGTGGATGGGTGACCATCTTTACATACCAAAACCCCTCCGTGTCTCGGAAAGCACTTTAAGCCGTTGGTCCCGGCTGTCATTTGTAGATCTTTGACAGTCGTTACGGCTCGTCAGAAGCTCGAAAGTCTGACTATCAGTCTTATCAAGGGGTATCGTGTTACCCAGTTACTGGGTTGTGGAGGTAAGATAGGCAGTCACTCCATGTAAAATACTGGTATTCAGCTGTATCCGGTAAGACTGGAAGCTGACCCCAACATAGTTGGGAAAAGGCAGGCAGATGACGATGATGACTGTTATACACATACTCTAAAACATAATATTTATATATCGCTGTTGGTTACCTAAATAAAATAAATAAATAGACTGGAATATAAACATTACCTTAGTATTTTTCACAAAAGCTTTTGGGCGATATAAAAAGAAAAGGGGAAATGCTTCAAGTACTCACCTGGCAGTCATTAGGAGAATGCAATAGAGAATGAAAAATAAAGAAAAACCAGCCATGTGCTTGTCGGATAAGCACAATAATGGGTTCCGTGGATGGGATGAATATATCCCAAGAGCAAATCTAACATTGTAGTTGAAAAACATTTTCCCCCTATACTTTCCAACTGCAAATGTACCTAAGTTTGTACGCACAATATTGATTCATTTACCATGTTATTTTAAGACCATAGACATCTTATAGATTTATCGCACGGTACAGTTTGCAAAACTTTTTTTTTTTTTCTGATTACTCCCCCAAAAGTGATCCCCATTTAAAATGATTAATTTATTTTTTACACGTTCTTGTGACACAGAGAGACACAGACACACGAGTGATCCTAAAAGGATTTCAATTTTCCTTTTAGGTACGGAACCCTAAAAAGAGTTGTTTTTTCAATGAGGACTTATTCTTCGGCAGTCACAAACAGTCTCCTTGTTACTAAACGAGTCTACTCCAAGCCCAAACCTTCGAGTTTTTTTTTTTGTATTTTTAACTTTATTCCAAAAACATAAAGTTTTAAATACAAAATTGACATTTTCGAATCGTCAGTTTTCTTTATAATTAGTAAGTTCAAAATTCAAAAGATGAAAATGTTTCTGTACGTATAAATAGACATTTTAGATCTACAAACCAAAACATGGTTTAGTCCATGTTAAACCACCACAATCTTATCTCACAATAGTATCAAAAAGGTAACAAGGTAAACGAACCTGTCACACATATTGATCGATGTAAAAGTTAACATTATATTCGCACGGAGACATCAAACATTCAACATTATTCAAAGTTTATTTGGATCCTTCACCTTTGCCTACGTAGTTTGAAAGGGGTAATGTTATTTCAGCTTCTTTATATACAATCTAAAAATACCGACTTCTGATATTGTATTGATAAAAGTATGAAGGACTCTTTCTGTGTATTGAATGTTTATTATTGTATATCTAGTATATTATATAATATGTCTAGTCTGTATCATGGGCCTCGGGTAAATAATTGTACCAAATTCTCTACCTACTAACTGAAATTGTCCGTATATTCAAATCACAAATGTTATTCTTTGACAATTATACGAAATGGCTACAACCCGGCAAATTTATGTAGTGTGTCAATAAGATAAATATTAATTTCCCGGACTTTGCGTCTGTTGGCGGTTTATTTTTTGACGTCGCCATTTTCATTGTATAACCTGATACGGTTAGCATACTTCACCAGCTAAGTTGTAAGTCTCATATAATTGGGGGAGACTACCAACTTAACTTTACATAAGTATAAAAAGATTGTTGGTTCGGGTCCAAGCTGACCCAAAAACCCAAGAACATCCCAATAACACGAAGGGTGTAGCGTAATGGCAGCACTGAATGGCGTGGCTGGAGGGAAGGCGATGCACGATACCGCGCGTATATGGCACATCAGGGTTGCAAGAATTTACTGGGATAATATAATTTGATTTTAAAGTAAAAGTAAATTATTTATTTCATATAAGCACATAAAGTCGAATTATTAATTAACTGGAGTAATTTGACATATGCTAGCTCTCACTTTGTGTAATAAAATGGTCATGTTTATTGTATTCTAGACTTTTACACTTATTGTTATAGATTTGATTTACACTTATGTATATACATCGATTATTTATTTATTTATTTAATACTTTAGGCACACAAATGTACAGCGGCAGACTTACCGTCACGGGCGTCACCATTACAATAAATAATAATTGAACTTAGAAGGCACTTTTGAACGTCAAAATTTACAAAAACCTTGAATTGATCCTAGTCGCCCCTTCCAAAAGGTAGGTAGGTAGGTAGGTTTCGGTAGGCTGATAATGGGTGATGTTTCTATATAATAAAATATATTCTTCTAGAAATGCTGTGTTGCCGTGTTTCACCTGCTTGTTTGACACCGAATTAAAAAATAATAAAAATACTACAACAAGTTATAAAGCACTCCAAATACGTTGTTCCCGCAAGTCTCCCCCGGTCAGTCCCCATTGACTCCGAATAGGAGTTTCACTCCTCCAACCGTCAGTCCCCACTGACACCTATTCGGAGTCTTTGGGTCGCGCGGTTTGCAACTCTATTATAACGGATGAGCACCTTATTGCATTATAATAGAGTTGCAAACCGCGTGGCCCGAGACTCCTATTCGATGTCAGTGTCAGTGGGGACTGAAGGGTTCGGGAGTGCGACTCCTATTCGGAAGTCAATGGGGAGTTACCGGTTAATGCACTAACTAAGTATTGCACGTCAACTGTGGTCGATTCACCGTCATAAGTCGACCAAAATAGAATGTAAGTTTGCGCCCGCGGTTTCTCCCGCATAAGTCTTGACCCCGTGGGAATTTCGGGATAAAAAGTATTCTATGTCCTAATTCAGGTCATGGTCTACCCATGTGTCAAATACCATCGAAATCTGTTCAGCCGTTTTAGTGTGAAAGCGTGACAAACAAACAAACTCGCTTTCGCATTTATAATATTAGTTAGGATTCTACTAAGTTCAAATTGACATAGTAATTTAGATCACAGTGTGTTTAGGTACTGAGAATTGCCTCACGCTTCACAATATACCCGGGCGATAAAATGGCACCGTACAGATCGCTGTGAAACGTGCTTCTCGTGCTCAATTTACATTATGCCCAAGTGACAATACCATGGATGCAGTTTGATGAAAAAAGGAACAATAAAAATGTGAGTTTATATTGGCTTTTGAGGTTATGTTTGAGCTAAAAAAAACACATTGGATCAAGTTAATGTAAATTATTCAAATAAAATAAAATTATGAAAAGGCTTCTACTGCATTTAAACATGTTTCAAACGACTTTTTGTTCACAATAATAACATGGAGCTTAGTGTTGGCACTGTGCCTGAAGTTAGGGTATAGGCTACTCTGCTCACATAATATCAAATAGCTAACTACATATCGTAACCGGAAGATTATACATCCCCACTACTGGCAAACCATCCCAGAGCCAATGATTAATAGTACACTTACAATACTTCCTAGATGAATTTAACAAGGGGATCAAGTACAGAACTCTCCTGATGCGAAAAAAAACGAGTGAAAGGCTCACTCGTTTTTTTTACACATCGTATGCGACATTAGTCGCATACGATGTGTAACATCTGACATCTCTCCTTGGCAACTAGTAGCGACAGAAATTATCCTTAAAATTTTAAAAAAAGCTTAATAATTAGATGTTTATTCGAAAAAATATTAATTACTAGTGGTCGCCTACCGGTCGAAATTCGACCCCCTCTGCTTACAATCTATGTACATAATCAGTTTGTAATGTTTCCACTGCTGGGACACAGGCCTCCTCTCTTTGAGAGGGAGTGGGCCGCGTGCGGGTTGGTAGATCGATTTTTTTGGTTCTAGGACATGCTGGTTTCCTCACAATGTTTTCCTTCACCGTTTTGATAGCAGTGGTGATGAAATAATTTACACAAAGTAAAGCGCCTGTCTGGCTTCGAACCTACGACCTACAACTCGTAAGTCGCGGCCGTTACAACTGGGCCACCACTGCAACTGCTCTCTTAAAATCCACTGCTTACAATCTATATATTACTAATTTCATGAGTACACTAAAGTCATGCTATTATAAAGTACTTATTAATTCCATGCTATTAAAAAGTACTTTCGTCCCTTTTCACGAAATCACTTCCTCAGAAAAAGATAGAAAAGATGTTATACATCAAAAAAATATTTTCATTTATGCAGTAATAGCAAAATTATATCAGATTGTGTATGTCTCTATGACAAAATAAACTCATATATTATGTAATTTAGAAGTGTGCGTTACCCGAGCAAAATAATGTTGAAAATAGTCATTTAAATCTTATAGATAATTAGTTGCCCAGCTTCTGTAATTGTTGCGCAAATTTTTAAATTTGTTGCACTTATAGTTTTTTTTTTATTTCACAAAAACATTTCCTGCTGGGGTAACGTCTATAACGTTACCGCAGCCAGACATTTTTTTTTAATGGGGATATTGAAACAAATATTAGCTATGTAATTAGTAGTCTAGACGAGGTAATGTTGCACCTTATTTTGTATTTGTTTTTATTCGGCTGCGAAGTTATTTGAGATCCTGCTGGAGTAACGTTTGTGGTTTTGCTGGATCTTTATCTTGGATTCTTATCATCTTTTGTACACAATTTTTTTGCGCAACAATTACAGAAGCTGGGCAACTAATTATCTATAAGATTTAAATGACTATTTTCGACACTGTTTTGCTGGGGTAACGCACACACTATAGAATCATTAATACTACGAAGAAGAAGAATCGCAAAAGGAAGGGGGTCTCTTTCCACACCGACAAGATACGAGCATGATCACCACGCTTGCCCAATATATGTTGGCTATCTTAAACAACCAAACTCGAGTTATCTCACGACATTTCCCTCCACCATAAGTCATGCAATTTAAAATAACCTGTCACAACTGCATACATTTGTGCAGAAACGTGAAGTATTTTGCTAGATGCAGCCCTGCAGCGGCCCCAGGCAACGTTGCCAATCTCGCGACAAATAACATTTTTAAAATTGCAACTTTGGAAAATAGAGATACGGGGCTCTGAACCGTTTAATAGTGATTTAAGACCCGATAAAAATTTCAACTTTTCACATTAACGTGTCAGGTTGCCTTTATTGTATAACTTAGTTTTGCTGTTACTGTAAGTAAAAATTATTGTGTTAAAGAAGAAACTTTCAGTTTAAATATTAGTTTTCTCATCGTAGCCGCTAACTTTTAGAGAGAATTATTGTGAGTAAAAAATTGGTTGTCTGTAAAGTCGGTTTACGGACGATAATTTTAAGTGATAACGAGAGAGAGATACGTCGCAAGCCGAACGCTTAGGCCGATCGTGCCTCTCTATCTCTAGTTCCGCGCTCTCACTTGCACGCTCGGCTCAGACGGAACGTGGCAATGAAGGCTCCTACATACTGGCACGACTTGTCGCGCGACGCGTCGCGACACAAAGGCACCGCTTGTAGCGCTACACGCGGTGTCTTTGTGTCGCGTCGCGTCTCGCGACAAGTCGCGCCAGTATGTAGGAGCCTTTAGTCATGCTTTTCGTGCCTGCAGCCGGCGTTCATTGATTTATAAGACGTTATCACGTCAAAAAGTGCTGGTTTATTTAACTTAATGGTTCTCTTAGGAGAAACGGCAGTTGAACTATCTTACTTAGTTCTGTGTAGTTCCAGAAAGAAATACTCGTATATACTGAGTGTTCCTCCTCCATATGGATAATTTTACAGTATTATTTACTAGTAGCTCTACGAACAGTGGACCTCACGAGCACAAACTTTTTTTGCAACAATGAATATACCACTAAAGTTACTTAAAACGTGATATTTACCATGTTAACAATCCCTGCCTAGTAGTTATTGTAACTTGTAATTTCAGCGTTTGGGAGCGAAAATATTTTATTCTACTAACGGTCTTTTATGATTTGACGGCGACTGACCACCTTTTTTTTCCTAAAAAAAAATATGACAATGTTCAATAAGGCAAATTCAAATTTAAAAACCATAAAAATTATGAGTAAACGTTTGTAGGCTAGCTAGAAAAAATAACTAATTTGTTTTAATTGGCAGAGGTAACGCTGCAGCCTAGTTTTGTAATGAGAAGGTGGTCCCCGGTGTTCCATGATTCCCTACCTAGTAGTTAAAGGGAGGATTCCACTGGTATAAATAAAAAAGTGAGCAATTTACTACATTTTGAGGAGCTATCCTGCTCATCACGCCGAAGATCCTCATCAGATCTTCACTTAATTTCTATGAGACTAATTTAAAGTTACTACCTCTCAAATAAAAAAAATAACCATCGAAATCGGTTTTTGTAAAGAGGAGATATACAGAAGCCCCCCTTTTTGGCCCTTTTAGGAGGAAGCCCAATCAAAAATCCCCAACGACAAAAATATTTTAAAGTCGTAAAACCTGTATAGCAAGGTTCGTCCAGATAGGTTATAAAACACGACCTGTAGAAGAGAAGCAACAAACTGACAGAAGAACGAAAATTTTGCCAGACTTGAAGCAGAGACGCTTCGCTCACTCGGTCAATAAAGTACACATAAAAATAAATGACCCATATTTTGTGTACCTATGAAATGCCTCTGAAAATCTACAACTTATAGCTTATTATTCAATGATGATAACTTACGTGACATGACAGCATCTAGTCCACTCTAAGTAAACCCGACTTCAGCAGCAAACCTCAATCAAAATATTTTACGATATTCTTTTGTTCCAAAAATCAGCATGGAGAAGTTTCATGGCAAATATGACGGATTTATTTCCCACCGATTCGGAGGCCAATGGACCTCATAAAAATGGCTGAATATACTTCCTTATAGACCCTCGTATTGATCAAGAAAAACTCACTAGCTGTTGGTAATATCAATAAAATATTATGACCATTTTTTGCATATTCGTCCTCACATGAAAGGAATAAGATTTGAGGTCCAACCTTTGGATAGACCGCACTTTGTCAACTGAAAACATATGAGCCCTAAAATCTTTATAGAATATTATTGTACAGGACTGTAAGGCAATGAGAATCTTAAAGCTATTCTGCAAAAAAAAAATCTCTAAATTTAAAAATAATTTTGACACAACTATAATCGAATTTGACAATCGCGACTTCACGTAGTATTTTTTTCTTTTTTTTGGCTTCGCAACGTGGTACTTGTTTGCCCTACCCCGTGATTTTTTTTCAGAGCCAGACTGGCAACACAGGCAACAGGAAGGATTACGGGTGGGTTTTAGTCAGTACGAGTCTGACACACCCTCTCACTCCGCCCAGAGCGGGAGAAGTTATTTGATGATTTCCCATGAAAAAAAAAAGAGGTGCACAGGGGGGCAGCCGCGACGTGTTTTAGATTAACTAAATCCGACTATGAGACGATAACATTTTTTGGTGAAAAACAAAATATAATTTAGAATAATATAATTATAATTCAGAATAGCAAAATTGCCATTTTTACTAAATGAATAACTCAGTGCCTTCTTAGTGCTGTCAAACTAAAAAATAGTTAAGTTGTGTCAATTTAGTTAATTTCAGAATGGGAAATCGTCGTTTGACAAGAATAAACAAAATTTTGGTGACTTTTAGAGCTCTTACACACGAGCGGCATGTTCCCAACGGCAGAGGTAACTGCAGCCGTCAACGCGCTTCGGCGGCAACCGTCGACGCGTCGACGGTAGCAGTCGACCTATAGCGACACTTGCAGTTGTAGTATGCCACGAAGTTGAAATGTCGACGGCTGCCGTCGACGCGTCAACGGTTGCCGCCGAAGCGCGTTGACGGCTGCAGTTACCTCTGCCGTTGGGAACATGCCGCTCGTGTGTTCTTGCTTTAGAGGCATTTGTGACAAGAAAATCCGCACCGCTGTAGCTACTAGTAGGGACGAAAAGTATTGTGAAAATAAATTGCTTTTAGGTCCAAAAAGTCTGTCGCAACAATCTGGGCGTTATTTGATCCTGATCCTTTAACCGTAATATACCTATGTACCATACTAAAGTTTTTTATATAGGTAGATACCTATATAAAGGCTTATGTAGAATGTCATAAATCAAGGGTGGTACTTAGGCGACGAATGTCGTAAAAAATAAAAAATAAAACTCAATTCTCGAGAACCTAATCTTTGTGACTGATCAATTTCCTCAGCCTGTGATAAGTTTTATTGAGAGCCACCATTCTCTAACCCATAGAAATATTATCAGATTTTTTCGAGATTCAGCGAATACTAAAACGAATATCTGACACCATTCAAGCGTTATGTATGTACTTGTTGGGCCCTATAACGCTGTGGAACTTCCATTTACGAGCCCAAAGCAATTTGAACTTAATTTTGGAGGTCATAAAGTTGATTTCTCTTTGAGAACTCGTCTATTTTGATGCCATCGTAAATTACTAAAGGTAGTTTCGGTCAGTATGGCCTCTATTTCGAACGGGATATGGGCTATTATAGTTTGGAATTATGTCGAAATTATCTTTGTGATCTCCGTAGACCTAGATAATTCATAGTGTTGTGATGCGTACATGTTTTATTTCGAGTGTAGCTTGTGGATATCAGACGAAATAACACTTTACAGCAGAAAATTAAGAGGTCTACGTACAAACAAACACCAATCCGTTAAAAATATAGTTAGGTAAGCAAAACATAAATGCTCTATGGATATTGTAAGTATTCATTACTTCACACAATTTTATCGCATCGTAAAAATAAGCAAACGTTACACAAAATGAGAACTCGTAATATAGAGGCAGAACGAATCGAGGAGAAACATCTAATTTCACTTGATGAATGCCTGCGGACATTGACAAGAGTAGGCAAAAAATATTTACAGGATACCTATTTCCTTAATCATACTTTATCCCCTCTTCCATGATAGCATTAGATTGTTATAAAAAATCCGAGGAAGTGCGAATTGAACTCGCGTGGTAAGAATTCCGTACACTGAATATGTTATATACCATATTTTTTATCCCAAGATAATTTATCCAAAGAAGAAACTTGTCGAAAAACATGTTTTCCCATACTTCCAACTGCAAATGTAATATTGAAAGTTTACCATGTTATTTTAACATCGTAGACTTCTAGGTTTTCCTGTAATCTATAAGTAAAGAACTATTTTCTGTATTTGTTACAAAATTTTAGGCTCTGCAATTTCGGAAAGCTATGGTGATGAAATAATTTACACAAAGTAAAACGCCTGTCCGGGTTCGAACCTACGACCTACAACTCGTAAGTCGCGGCCGATACCACTGGGCCACCACTGCTCTCACAGAGAGGAGGCCTGTGTCCCAGCAGTGGGAACATTATCGTCAATTTTCATATAAGTATTTTATTAAATTAATTTAAAACTATTTCTTATAAAATAATTAAAAAAGTATGAATTGGAGACCCTCGCGATAAGCCCTTTCATTTGACGTGTCACACTGTACAGTTTGCAAAATTTTAATATAATTTTCATAATTTGCCCCCTAAATAGATCCTCATATTCAAAATGCATTTATTTACGCTACACGTCCATGTTTGGGTCTAGAAGTTCATGTGTGTACCAAATTTCATTTTTATTGGTTCAGTAGATTCAGAGCACACACAATAAAATTTTGGTTCCGTTTTTTTTCTTTTAAGATTCGGAACCCTAACAATGAAAAACAAAAGAAAATGTTTAATTATGTAAGTATAAGGCTAAAATCACGAAAAGTAGTGAGCGAGAGATAACCTTACGATACATTCAATGTGACTTTATTTTAATTAAAAAAAAATACATTTATAGTGTTTGACTCGCGACCGTACTGTGTGAGCATACGACTAAGAACTCGCCAAAAAAACTGATCAGGAAAATTCAAAACAAACACGCCGTGAGCGAAGAAGAAAATTTTAACACAGTTATCACATTTCCTATCATAATTAAACCCTCAACTATACTCATAGAGCATAAAGCATAAAGACAATTCAATTTCAAAATATAGAACATGATAAAGTAGTAACTGTCTCGACACGTCGCGTTCCGTATGTAAAGTTCCTTAGTCTGCCTGGACGGACTTTCATTATAACTTTCAGGGATGTCTCGTGCGCCTGAAGTGCGCCGTAAACGTTTATTAGTAGGGACGTTTGATTTTATGCATAAAGTGATGGTAATGGTGTTTTGGTAAGTGGTAAGTTGGGATTTTGTTTCGAAAAATGTGTTAACATTTTATCCATTTAATATACCACGTGAAAATAAGAAGCTTTATAACATAGATCAGGAAGAGAATTGCAAAAAAAATATTGTCTGTCTGTAAAGTCGGTTTACGGACGATAATTTTACGTGATAACGAGAGATGCGTCACAAGCCGAACGCTTAGGCCGATTGTGCCTCTCTATCGCTAGTTCCACGCTCTCGCTTGCACGCTCGGCTCAAGCGGAACGTGACAATGAGTCATGTTTTTTCGTGCGTGCAGGCTGCGTTCATCGATTTATAACACGTTATCACGTCAAAAAATTACATGAAAATGACTTTTATGTATCATCAATTTCCTCTTGCCCTTATGCCAATTTATACATATAGGGTCGGCGCAGCATCACACATACACATTTCTAATAATAAGTCATCTTAAAAGTCACTCCCTTTCTAGCTATATTATTATCATCTTTCACAATTGAAAGTATTACAGCTGCATGCAATTGCCTTTCATTCATCCCTTTTGTGGCCCA
Organism: Atethmia centrago; assembly: GCA_905333075.3. Lineage (NCBI taxonomy): Eukaryota > Metazoa > Arthropoda > Insecta > Lepidoptera > Noctuidae > Atethmia > Atethmia centrago. The sequence goes on from HG995374.1 coordinate 29,986,825, forward strand.
ACATTCTGACCCATACAAGACAGCAGGTCTTACCATTGTTTTATATATCTTCCCCTTAAGTTTAAGGGGAATGCGGGAGTCGCAGATTGTCTCCGTGACCTGCTGCCATTTCATCCATCCAGTGTTAACTCTATGCTTACCCGTCCGATCTACTTCGCCATCGCTTTGCACGAGTGAACCGAGATACCGAAAGTCAGAACAGACTAGGAGAAGCACGCCATCAAGCGCTATGACTCCAGAACTGGAGAGACCGCCGAAATCACAGAAGATATATTCAGTTTTGGTTCTGCTGATTTTCAAGCCAACATTCTCCAGCTTCTGTTGCCATTTCTCCAATCTGCTCTGGATCTTAGGTCCATCTTCACCGACAAGACCAATGTCATCGGCAAACAGCATGCACCAGGGTGCCTCTTCCTGTATGTCCGACGTCAGGGCGTCCATAATCAACAGGAACAGGTAAGGACATAACGCCGACCCTTGGTGTACACTACTTGGTGTACACTACTTGGTGTGCCTACAGCCACACTGAACCCGTCGGTATTGTCAGCAGCCGACCGGACGTAGGTACAAGATTGGCTGTACATAGCACAAAATAACTCCACATACTTCCCGGGCAAACCTTTCTCTTTCAAAGCCCACCAAAATACATCCCGAGGTACCCTATCATAAGCTTTCTCCAGATTAATGAACACCATGTGCAAATTCTTGTGTGCACGTCTGTACTTCTCGCACAATTAGCAGAGTGCAAAAGTGGCGTCCACTGTTCATCGACCTGGCATAAACCCAAACTGGTTCTGGGTAATCTCACTCTCCTCTCGCAGTCTTTTCTCTATTACTTTCTCCCATAGCTTCATATTATGTGATATGAGCTTTATCCCTCTATAGTTGTTGCAGTCCTGAACATCACCTTTATTCTTGAAGATGGGCACTAGCGAACTATTGCACCATTGTTGTGGGATCCCTCTTTCATGCAACAACTTATTGAAGAATAAAGTCAGCCACATACATCCATCTTCTTTTAAACACTTCCATACTTCTACTGGTCATTTGGGCCCATGGCCTTTCCATTTTCCATACATCGAACTACCTTCCTTACTTCAACCATGCTAATTTCCCACACTAAACCTGATATTTACCTGTACCTCTTTGAGTACACCATTCCATTTATTCTCACCATTCATTAGTTTTTCAAAATAAACCTTCCATCGTTCTTTTATTTCGTCATCTTTCGACAGAACCTTACCAGCGTTTTAATAATATAATTCACATTAAATGTATGACATTTAATGTGAATTATATCTCTCATTCTCCTTTCTCTTGCTTTTGTCATCCGATAGAGCTCCTTCTGGCCTTTAGGGCTGTCCAGTGAGTCATAAAACTTTTCCTGCGCCTTAGCTCTCGAAACTGCTACCGCCTTTTTTGCTTTTTCATTCCTTTTCATTGCCTTAGCTTTCAAACAATCATTCCCGTTTTTTACACCCTGTCGTTCTTTAAATGCAATTTTCTTTTCTTTAAGCATCTTTTGAACCCTTTCGATTCTCCAAACACATCTTTTGCTGCTGTCCTTATACAATCCGCCATCTCTATTCTACATTCATTCATAGATTTTCTTTCCAAATCCTTCATTTCAATCATTTTATCTACCACTTGACTCTTAAACATACTGGCACATTCCTCTTCTTCTATCATACGCCATTTGGTTTTGGGTGGGAGCCGTTCCTTGTTCCTACTGGACGAGACACTGACTTTTACGTCCATTATTAGGAGTCTATGCTGTGAGACTAAACTTTACAGTCTTTGACTCTATTAAGGTTGTTCCGTCTTATCAGCAAGTAGTCAATTTGTGTTGCGTGGCGACCACTTTTGTAGGTTATAAGATGCTCATTTTGTTTTTCGAACCACGTACTTATTATTGCCAGGTCGAAGGCCGAAGCAACTTGCAGGAATGTCTCGCCATCAGTGTTACGGTCTCCGTATACCCAACCACCATGCACTCTCTCATATCCATCCTTCTGCCTTCCTACATGCCCGTTAAAATCACCCCCACATACACTTCTTCACTATCTGGTACATCCATCATCAACCGATCGAAGTCCTTCCAAAACTTCTCTTTTACAGTATCCTCACACCCAGACTGGGGTGCATACACACTAACTATATCAACCACCCGACTCTCCACAATCACTTTAACAGCTATCACTCTATCACTTACTCTTTTAACATCCACCACACATTCCTTCAAGTGATTATCCAAAACTATACCCACACCAATTCGCTTGTCATCGCTTCCACAGTAATAAAACTTATATCCTTCTCCTATCTCTCTAGCCTTCGCACCCTTCCACTTCGTCTCTTGCAGACACGCTATGTTCAGTCGTCGCATTTTTAAAACGTCTGCTAGTTTCTTTGCTCTTCCAGTCATCGTACCCATATTCCAGCTCGCACACCTCAATCTAACTTCTCTCACTCTCCGAGCTTGCGTCTTACGTCGCACCCGCCCGTTTTGGTGCGACAACCCTTGTCCATTTCCCTCAGGAGCCGGGTGCTGCCCCTGCGCGTCGCCTGTGGGGTACGTCCTAGCCCTATCACGCATCATATTATTTCCACTAATGTTGCTTAGGGTTTTGGCAAAGTTTTACAGTCGGCCGCCTACCGGACCCCAACCCTCCTTGGGAATGCTTTTGTTGGTGGTTTACCCACCACCATGCGGGTGACCTAAGGTGCTATAATGGCATGCACTAGGTCTTAGTTCCCTTAGTTGCCTCCTATGACACCCACGGGATGAGATGGAGGGGGCATATTCTTAATCCGGGACGGATTTACTAATAGCAATAATAAAATATTATTATCATCTTTCACAACCAACCGAAGGGAATAAATAACCTGTGTTAATTAGTAATCGGAAATCAACTCAGCCAACCTTTTATTTACTACAATAAGGTTTGGTCAAAAACATGGTCAGGTTTTTGCCTTCAGTTTATTGACTCTTTATGCTATATCAGGGACTTTGAATACCTACCGGTATTATCTTACTGTAAAATCAAGTCATTTATTCAAACTAGGCTGAGAATCAGCACTTTTCGAACGTCCAAATTACATGAGACAGTCCCCCAATGCTCGCTCTTTATCACTTCTTAGTGCTTTAGCTGGGAAGAATTGGCGCAACAAACTCCCAGCAGCACACCTGTCTGTTTAGTTAAACTTGATTCTATACAAATCGTATGCAAAGTAATTAACACTGCGAAACACGCATTAAATTAAATCCTAAAGTAAAGTAAAGCTAAAATCAACAATAAACCAAAACCTTGAAGTTTCAAGCGAAAGTTCAATTCCGAAAATAACTTCCCTGAATATTTAAACAATAACACCAAAAGCATCTAAAACTCATTGTATTTCTAAACCTTCTAATCAAAAATATTTCTAATCCAAAGTTTTATAAGTAATCAATATTGAAACTCAAAAGCCTTTAGAAACAATAAACATCACGCTATTTAAAAGTTAGGAGTATGGCAGTCTTTTGTGAACACCTTTAATCATTTACCCTCTCTTTCCCTTTATGTAAGTTTCAGTTTGCTTGAAAACAATGTAAATCAACGTCTTGTACTTGAGAAGTTTCTTGCAATTTTTGGAACAGTCAAAACTGTCAAGATCTTTCATGAATGGTTAGAATATTTTTGGAGTATCAAATTTAAAGTCAAAGTCAAATTATTTATTTCAAATAGGCACATAAAAGGCACTTTTGGTTTTTGGTGTATTTAGAATGTGCATAATCAGCCTATAATGTTCCCAGTGCAGTTACACAGGCCTCCTTTCTTCGAGAGGTAGTGGGCCCTAATCTACCACGCTGGCCCAGTGCGGGTTGGTAGATGTCACATATCTTCGAATTTAGGTTCCTCACGATGTTTTCCTTCACCGTTTTGAGAGCAATGGTGATGAAATAATTTACACATAGTATCCCTGCTTGCCCCACGACCTACAACTCGTAAGTCGGGGCCGTTACCACTGGGCCACCACTGCTCTCGCAAAATAATGTATTTAGAATTTATAAATTGTTAATGGTTTTATTTAGACACGGTCAAGCGACCCGCGTCTGGCGACAGCGACTGCGGAGGAAACAAATGAAACACGTTGTTTAGAGCATGTCACGATTTTTGCGACGGACGGCGCGCTCCTGTCGCTTGAAGCAAGTTGCATCGCTCGTGGCCGTGAACCCCGCCTTACGTTTTCATAAGAATATCCAGTTACTTCTTTTTCTGCCTGCTCTCATCTCCTGGTGTGATGTTAGTTGCAGTCGGCGCAATATTTTGTCAGTCTCTCCTATCAGCCGTGGCCTTATCTGCTTTCTTTCCTTTTAAATTATTTCATACACAATTAATTTTTCTTTTGTTTTATTAAAATAATTACCAAAATTAACGACATTGTGCAGTCATATTTCGCGAAAAATTCATATTCCTGTAAAACGTTCACCTTTCCAACAATATCTCCAATAACGAGATATCACCAGGTGTTTACAATAGCACAAATTAAACACTGGGTTTTTCATTATCTTTTTCCATCGATACGTTGATTGTGTACATTTATTGAAATCGTTCACAATTACTCTCCATGACTTTGGCTTTACGAACCCGGTTCCGTTATTTTCTGCCTGAACACGTCATTGTCAATATTGCCTTCATTAAAATCTCTTTGATACGATATCCGTATGGAAACTGGTAATAGAGATCATGCTTTGTAATTACAAGTTGTTTTAATGTTGCATGGCAATTTTGCAGTTATTATTTTTCGATCGTTTATTTTATACGTCAATTGTTTGTGCACAATTATGTGATTTTTTAAATGGAAATACCGTTTAAATAGAGTGTAGACTCTATTTAAACCTTCGCTGAAACGAAATATTAGTCACCAAAGTTGAAGTAACTGACCCCTGTAATCCTGGTTAGATTATTCAAGTATACCGGAAAGAAATTCTAGAGATAGTCTCAGCTCAAATCTTCATCAAATGAATATATTATATATTAGTAAACTAATAATAAACGATGAAAAGGACATCGACGCGCAAACGATTACAACGAATTCAGTCCATGATACTAGACGTAGAAATGTTTAGTCGGTTAAAAAAAAAATATCTGTAGTTGCATACAAAACTGACGAGACCTTCAAGGTATATACATATATGGAACAGTTGTTTTTTATTACCAGCTGAAAATAACGTCTCTATGTCCCTAACACCTTGTATATTTTGTGTGACTTCTAGGCAAGCGTGTACAGTCACGAGCACTAATATGTAAACACTTAGCAACATACAAAAGTGATTTTTTCGTGGAATAACAACGGCGACATTGAAGTAAGACCTATTTCATAACAGCACGGGTTCTAAAATACTATGTTCGTAACGACATAAAATTACAATCAAACCAGTAGGAGAAAATAACTGTTAAAAGTTGCTTAGTGTATACATATTAGTGCTTGTGACTAAACACCATCGTGAAACGCATCATTGCTTACCATCAGTTCAAACACGAGCGTACCAAAGCCTGGCTCAATCTCTATACATAATAAATAAAAATAATAATAAATAAATTCTTTAATGGCACAAACAATTTTTCACAAAAGTAGTAAAGCCCTAACTCCAGCGCTAGTACCTGTGGTACAGGAGCCAGTGTCTTCACCCAATTACATGAGTCGAATTTTATGCAACAAGAATTCATCTACATAGATCACATACAAAAAATAATACAAAAATCTCTCTCCTAATTTATGGAAGAAAGCAAGAACTAATATTTCAAACGTCAGCATAATCACGAACACACATGGATATCGATTTTAATTAGCGAAATTGCGCCACGGATAACTCCATTCATCGGATAATTTATCATCCTCAAATCGCGGATACGATTCGGATATATTGGAAATTGTACTACGAGTAAAGTGAGCAAAACCGTTATTGCATAATTGATAGGTTAAGTCTGATAGAACTCGAGCCATATAGGATTGGACTAAGGCCGAGATCTATAAACGTTACTTAGCACGTAGGTACTTTGGCTGAGTGTTATTCCTGTCACTATTCCACAAACTCCAAGTATTAAATAGAGACGGGAACCATGTCTAAGTCAAAGCACGTGCTGAATAACAATTATAGATGTCGGCCGTCTCTGAATAAATAAAAGATATAGACAAATATACTAACTTAAGTCTCAATATTTGTAAACGGAGTTCCCTTAGAGAAAAGGCTCATAATTCTCATTTAATGTGCTGATATTAAAACCTATGCTATGGTTATCATGACAGGTCATCAATATTTTAATGAACATACCTAAATGTTATATTCACAGTTTTCATTTTAATACTCAAATGAATGTCATTAAAGAAACAAACAGAATTTAAGATTGTATGAACCAGACCAGTTTATTAAGACTGGGGCAGTGTATGAACAAGGATAATTTTAAAAAGTTTTGCGTGATTTTTTTTATATCCAAGTTGGTTCATCAATATGTTAAAGCTTTTTACAACCCTTATCTTAACGCCTGATGCCTTTTATGGGGAATATATTTTATTATTATACTGCCATTTTGATCATAAAAATGAATGTGTAATGCTCTGAAAACAGAGATAAGTAGCATCGCAGGTGATGTTACTGTAAAAGTTGAGAAATTAGGTTTGATACAACGATACAAAAGAGCAGGTGGCAGACAGGTAGGTACATAAAATTGAATGTCTAAAATCAATCAATCTGCTTAGCTTTTTCCAACTACATAATCACTTTAGGGTCAGCTTCTAGTCTAACCAGATCAGTTGAATACCAGTATTTTTCATGGAGCGACCGCCTATCTGACCTCCACAACCCAGTTACTGGGTAACACGATACCCCTTGGTAAGACTGGTTGTCAGACTTTCGGGCTCCTAGTAACGACTGTCAAAGATCTACAAATAACAGCCGGGACCAAATGTCTTAACGTGCTTTCCGAGGCAGGGAGCGGTCTTGATATGTAACGGATAGTCACCCATCCACGAACTGACCACGGCAAGCGTAGCTTAACCGTCGATCGATCCGTTATAAAAAGATTTTAATGGCTTCTGGACACGATGTCAGTTCATTTGCGGTTCAGTCACTGGCCTTATACAGACCTCGTCTATGAATACCATTTGAAATAATTTCGGTGAGTGAGAAGAGACATATTATGGCTTTTGCAATTCAGTTCAGTAAGTCACGTTACTGAACTGAATTGCAAAAGCCATATGTCTCCCGTCTAATTTACGAAATCTTGATGAATATTCTGGATAAGGTGGACGACTTCATAAGGTGCGTACAAAATCAAAACCAAAATTTATTTGTTCTAATTAAGCCGAAAATCAGTTCTTTTAAACGTCAAAATTATGTAAGATATTCCCCAAAAACACCCGCCCCTGACCACTTCCTATAAATGTTTTAGCTGGGACGAAGTGGCGCGACAAATACTGCGAGGCATGCGGTGCGAATGCATTTTTTGATATGTCAAATATGTCTCAGCCTGAGGCATGGTGGAGGTCTGCCCGGCTTGGGCAGAGCACCGCCGTGTCCTCGTGGAGGTGATCGGCGGCAGAGATCTCTCGCGTCCGGTCCTGGTTCAGACCATGGTACGGAGCGAGAGAGCATGGGCAGCTGTCACCTCCTTCTGCGAAGCAATAATGCTCGCGAAGGTGGAAGCGGGACGGTTGAGAGAAAGGCAAATTTCGCTCCCCTAGCCGCCGCAAGAGTCGCTCTGGGCTACGCGAATCCCGGGAGGATTTCCGGCCACCGTAGGCGCGGGCTTGCGGATGGTGAGCAATGGGTAGCTCACCGTCCGGTAAGGACCAGGCCCGGGTCGACGGTGCGTTGTGTTCCACGCGCGCCTCAAAGAGATGTCGTCAGCATAAGTGTAGGGGTCCACTAGGGCCGATGCCTGCCGGGGTCGTGGGAAAGTCCGGAAGGGATACCGAGGCCCCTGGCAACATAGGAAACGGTAGGAACACGGCTGGGTTTTAGTCAGTAAGAGCCCACCCCACCACACACCCTCCCGCTCCGCCCAGAGCGGGAGAAGTTATTTGATAATACCAAAAAAAAACAAAGCCTGAGGCATGCGTCACATACATGGCTTATCATTTGAAGCGTTCGAAGCACATGTATCGTGCTCTCGTGTACAGAAATTATACTTCGCTTCTTGGTACCTGAAGTAATTCTCCAAGAAAGTCGAGAGCGAAACCGAGATCAACAGCTAGTACAACCATAATCCTCAGTAAGTAAATGTTAATCATACAATTCCATCTATATCCCCAGTGTAAGTAAGCCAGTCTGTGCATATATTATTAGCGTAATGGATACCTCGGTAATACCCAGATGATAACGTAAGAGGAAGGATTTATTTCCGTTTATACTTAGCTTAGTACATTTGTGTTTATTTTACATTAGCTTCTGACTTTGTAGTATTGCCCGTTAATAAATTGGTAGGTATTTCTGTGCAAATTTTTACTCGCGGAATTAATGCACTAGACTTTTATTTTATTTTTATGCGCTTTTGCATATTACTGTATGTATACTGATGTATAAATACTTCTTAGTAATATGTGAGTATGTAAATGCTTTTTAAGAAAGCTCTGCTATACTCAATGGACTCACATGGGCCTTTAGAATTCAGTCTATTCGTCTATTTCCTATCCTATCACATACGACGTTCGTCAAATATCAAACAAAAATTACCAAGTTGACCTGGTCATTTGGCATTCAAAGGCACCTCAGTCATTCGCCAGAGCTTTGTCCATCTTCGGTGGACTGCACTGTACCCACCTGTGGTTTACGTTCACATACGATGGATACAGTACAATTCCTTTGAAACTGTGAACTCAACCAATGTGATTCATTAATCAAACAGCTGGCTGGCAGGTCATATGTGACCGCAACCTTAACAAACGTGGCTTTTAGGGTGCCCACAGTTAGAATTAAATAGCTATTTTAGGGATCACGTTGGCAACAATTTATTTGTTTGTAAACGTATAAAACAGTTCAGTGAACGACTGATTTAGTGTCTAACAAACTATATCCACAACAAATAAAACTTTGTTGATGAGTAATTTTGAATAAATAATTAACATTAATATTAAACTTATATTTATTATATGAAGTTTAATAATAATGTATTATACACAGAGGATGGTGAAAATCACCATCACCCTCCGTGCTGGATTACAGTGCGTTTTTTAGCATAATTAGGAGACTTTCGTATTCATATACATTACCTTTTAGTTTAATATCGCATATTGTATTGAACGCAGAAATTTAGTGTTTCATAAGTTGTAATTTTGGTACGTAAAGACTCGTCTACACGGTGAGATTTCATTGCCTATGGCATATCATAAGTTGAAGCAACTTCTAATCTGTTGATGATGAAAGTCATTTGTTGCTTCAGTCGTATTGTATGCCGCAAATAAGAAACTTACATAATCAGCCTATAATGTTTTCACTGCTTGGACACAGGCCTCCTCTCTGTGAGAGGGAGTGGGCCGTAATCCACCACGCGGGCCCAGCGCGGGTTGGTAGATGTCACATGTCTTCGAATTTTTGGTTCCAGGACATGCCGGTTTCCTCACGATATTTTCCTTCACCATTTTGAGAGCGTTGTGATGAAATAATTTACACAAGACAAAAAGACAAATAAGAAAATTTTATCGTATAAATTATAATAATAAGGTATAACGTTAATTACAGTTTTTCTTAAACCTATGTCAAGTTCACCCATGATTTGTGCCTGAACTAGGTGATCCTGTGTTTCAGGCGATTGGAGGTAACATTAATTGATTAAATAGTCACATATCATATTAATCTTATTAGTACATACATATGTAAAAAGGTGTATACAATTATGGTATCTTAACTAAACTAACTAATTGAAAAAAAAACAAAATAACAATAATACAAACAATATTTACTTTAGCACTAGTAATAACTTCTCTGTATCTTCAAAAGACATAGTTTGAAGAGTTTCCTTAACCTTAAGGATTTTCTTGCAGTTACTATGATTTAAGGAGTAGATGTTTCCTTTTTCATTTAGCCTGTTAGAGAGCAGTGGTCTGAGGTACATATAGAATTTGGCTGTGAATGCATGTTTTGTACTTTTTTGAGGGCAAACTATATATTTCCGTCTCCTTCTAGTAAATCCAGTGCTGTATGGAAGTGCTGCGTGTTTTTTTAGTACAGTGCTCATTATAAATAACTGTGGAACTGTTAGTACTTTACAATATTTATACAGGAGGTTAGTTGGGGAAAGAAAAGGGCGGCAAGTAGCCACCTTGAGAATAGCTCTTTCAATGGGCAATAACAAAGTTTTACTCGCCCCACCCCATGAAGTAATACAGTAAGTCAAAGACTGACAAAGAGCAAAGTATACTTGCCTAGTTATCTTTGGATTTGCAATAAATCGTAGCTTTTTGAATACGTATATCAGCTTACGAATTCTATTATTTAGAGCTTCCATATGTTGTTTGAAGGAAAGGGTTTCATCTATTATTAAACCCAGGCATTTTACTTTATCTGTCTTTTTAATATTAGGACACTTACACCAGCTATCTACTGAGACTGGGAAACAATGAGCATCTCAAACTCAAACTCAAAGCATTTATTTCAAATAAAACAATTACAGGCACTTTTGAATTGTCAAGGGGTCGGTCGGTCACTAAGAAAGATGAAGCTAGTTGCCCATTCCAAAGCGTAGTAGGTACCTATGGAGAAGAACGGGCAAAAAACTCCACGGACACTCTTTTAAATCAACGTATTATGGTTACAAAATATTGTTTGCATCATTCATCTTGAAATTATACACGTGAGAACGATGCAAAACGTAAAAGCGTCCGTAATAAAAATATTAACAAAAAAAACAATTCAAAATTAAAATAAGCCGTGGCAGCATGCAACGCTGAGGGGTTATTCGATATTTGCTTGCGCATCAAAAACTTACTTTAATGTGTCATCTCTGCATTTAGAGTTAGTGAGTTATTTTGAAGCCATTTATTTACAATATTGAATCCGTGTTGCGCAAGATTGTAGACTTCATTATCTAAGTCAGCCGAAAAAGTAGAGCAGTGTCGTCCGTCAAACTTTAGGCCTAAATCCAAACTGCCGTTCAGACAGAATCGATTTATCTTCCAAATATTTCAACAACTTTTTGTTTATAATTTTGACATAGAAGGCAGTAAAGAAATGGTCTATAATTTATCACTACCTCTTTGCTGCCTGATTTATAGACATGGACAATTACAGCTTTTTTGAGAAACTCAGGAAAATGACGTGAAGATAAAAAAAATGCGGAAAATATAGGTCGTATCAAAATGTCCTTGAATTTTTGATAATTTTATTCGATATGTTAACCCAGCCAACTGCTCAGTCTTCTTTCAAGGTCATAAAGGGGCTTAAGTGAGAGAGAGAGAGTGAGATTTCAATGGATTACAGATTATTAATATAAGCGTGGGAAGGTTCAGAAAGGACGGCTCACACTTAAACAAAACTTATCTCTGGAACCAAATCAAACAATTACTAATCACCAATGAATTCCTCAAGTGAAGCGTAACAGACAAACACGTTGGCAGTCTTATGCCAGTCGCCCGGATGTCGGCCCGGGTATTTGTGGCGTGACTTACGACCCACATCCGCCCGCCATATTTGCTTTACTTACGCCACTTCCGGCCCCGAAGGCTTGCGTAATAGCTGTTTGACAAATACTTTGAGAATCGATTAGGTTTTTCGGTTAGTTGATTGTTTAATTACGTGGAAATGAATGTGATGTACTGGGGCCTGCACCCTAATTTTGTAACACACTTTCAGTCACAGTCTGAATGATTTTGAAGGATATTGCTTATCCATTGCTTCATATGTTCGAACAATTGTCTGCTCAACAACATAAATTACGCAATTAATGTTGTTGAACTGTCAAAATGAAAGCCATTGAAATCTGCTGTAAGTGTGTTATGTATATACCTCGCTGGTCGAGTAAAGTAGCTGACTGGCAAAAAATGAGTCATGGTACAGAGCATGTGTCATATTCTGTTGGTACAGCATGTTCTTCAAAACTTTTAGTGGTTATTGCATACTAGTTTCTGCCTAATGTTCATAATGGTGTGCTGGTGCCTACACTTATGTATGGAAGTGAATGTTGGGTGTGGCAAAAGAAGTATGAAAGTAGAGTTAATGCTGTGGAAATGCGTTTCTTGAGAAGCATGTGTGGTGTAACTATTAATGATAGGCTGGAAAATGATGTGATAAAGCAACGGTGCGATTTAAAGGAAGATATACTTAGTGACAAAAATTGAAAAGAGTATGCTTAGATGGTTTGGTCATGTTGAGAGGATGAATGAAAGGCGACTAACAAAAGGTAACAAGGCAGATGTGAGTGGAAATGCCGGGACGCCCCAGAAACACATTTAGTGACCTCATTAATGATGTTCTTCAAAAAGGTCAGGTGCGTAGTACTCGCAACCGACGTGCGTATATGACCAGATGTATGAACGTAACCGAAGTAAAAGGAGTATGTAAGGAGCGTAGCAGGTGGCGTTCTATAGTTTCTGCCACCCCCATGGGAAGAAGGCGTAAGTTTATGTATGTGTGTGTATGTGTGTGTTTTAACATAAAATATATCCTGACACTCGGCTATTAGCTACCTATTAGTGAAAAAAATATCGGAATCGGATCAGTAGTTCCGAAGATTACTCACTACTCATTATTACTACTACATTACTCAAAACTCCTAATTTTACCTTTTCTTTATATTTACATATCTATTATGTTATGTAAATATAAAGAAAAGGTAAAAAAAAGGTAAAATCACGCCTGTAATCCCCAAAGGGTTGGACAGAAGTGGGACCTGTATAGTACACCCACATTTCGCCAGTTATTTTTAAGACCCATTTAATAGGGGCGAGCCCATTGCCATCAACCGGGCACGAATCCCTATAACACTTTGCCCGACCTGGGATTTGTACCCCGGACTTCGTGCACAACAGTAGCGCTTGCGACCAATAAACCAACGATATGTATATTAGTATATAAAAACAGATGCTCTCGATTGTCTTCTTTCGTTTTTTAAATATAGTTATTATTAAATTCGTAGTAATCGTGATAGATAACTCAACTGAAACACAGACCAGTAACCCCTAACTTATTTAAAAATAATACATTTCGTCTAACTTCCATTTTCTACCGCTTAACCGTGGACGTCATATTATTGATATAATACTCGTATGTTACTTGTCCTGTCAAACAATAGAAAATCAATTGTGTCTCATTAGCTGTCCTTGCCCAATTAATATCGCAAATAGTTCAATTGACTGTCCTCACTAATAACAGGCGTAATGCTTACTTTATTAGAGCCAGTCGTAGTTTTAACGATATTTATGGTGAACAAGGCATTGACCTTTTCTCCACCAATGCGAGCACAATAAGGAAGCTTTTAGCAAAGCCATTTTTTGTACAATAGACACCTGCCTGCACATGATCTGTTTATTGTCCGGATTGGCTTAAAATTTCGACAAATTAGCTTAAGTTAAGTTAGTTATACAGATAAGATGTTACTTACACTAAAAAAAATATAATTAGCAACTTTGTTATAAACCCCTGTTATTATAATGTAATTAGTCTATAAGCCTTCCGAAAATAAAGAAAATAATAAACAAATTTACTAAAGTATACTATCCTATTTTGTATTAATAATGTACACCTAACAACATCATCCACTCTCACTAAACACGATTCAATATCAACGCACGATGCATCTCCTGGTTCAATAACGACCGTCCAGTTTTCCGCCGTAATTCCGATTCTCTAGAGAAATATCTGACTCAGTACCTATTTCAGTTTAACATTAGGATGCGCTAGTTATGAGATATTCCCGTGACGGTTCAAATAATAAACAATATTTTGATAGAAGGAGAAAAACATAAAAAAACTGTACGAAAAAATAAATAAAACATTGCCTATTGAAACAATATTTTGTCCTGTATCGTGGATATATTTTCAAATAGATACAAAAATTCGTATGCACAAACATCCGGACTCGAAACAGTTTATTAAAACAAATAAGGATCAGAAACTTCAAATAATACTTCGTCAGTGCGGTCGTCAACCCCGTACAGCATTTCACGTAAAGATTGAAAAAGAGTATCATTTCCATAACATAAGGTGCCTTTTTTTTTGGGTGGGAAATCATCAAATAACTTCTCCCGCTCTGGGCGGAGCGGGAGGGTGTGTCAGACTCTTACTGACTAAAACCCACCCGTATTCTTTCCTGTTGCCTATGTTGCCAGGGGCCTCGGTGACCCTTTAGTACCTTCCCGCGACCCCGGCAGGCATCGGCCCTAGTAGACCCTACATTTGTGCTGACGACATCTCTTTGAGGCGCGCGTGGAGTACAACGCGCCGTCGACCCGGGCTTGGTCCTTACCGGACGGTGAGCTACCCATTGCTCACCGTCCGCAAGCCCGCGCCTACCGCCGCTGGAAATCCGCCCGGGATTCCCGACGCCCAGGGCGTCTCCTGCGGTGGCTAGGGGCGAGAGGGCGTAAAATTTGCCTTTCCCTCAACCGTCCCGCCTCCTCCGTCACGAGCATTACAGCTTCGCAGAAGGAGGTGACGGCTGCCCTCTCGCTCCGTACCATGGCCTAAACCAGGGCCGGACGCGAGAGATCTCTGCCGCCGATCACCTCCACGAGGACACGGCGGTGCTCCGCCCAAGCCGGCCAGACCTCCACCATATGCTCCACCGTGTCCTCCGGGCGATCCACACAGTGGTGACACCCGGGCGTTTCCTCCCGCCTTATCCGACACCCCCCGAAGCCCGCAGCGAAGCTTAACCTCCCGAAGCTGCCCTGTCTGGTAAGTACCTGCGTCAGGCGGAAGGTGAGGACGCCATGGCGCCTCTCTAGCCACTCCTCAAAGAGGGGACTTATCGCTGCAACCGTGGCGTGCCCAGCACTGGGTTGCGGCAACCGTAAACATAAGGTGCCTGAGTTTTCGAAGAGGTGTGCACAAGATACAATATATTTATTTTGCTAATAACATCAGTATACACATAAATGCAAGATGTTTTTTAAAAAGTTCAATTGAGTCACTGTCATGTTTATGTGCCTTAATGGCGTACAAAATATGCATTTTTTAACACTAATATACATGCATTACTTAACTACAATAATTAACAGTCAAAAAGTTCTGAACTGCATAGTGTCAAAATTGACATTACATACGAGTAAATTATCATAATCATAGTCAAATATAGATTTAATATTATAGTCAAAAATAAGAATAAGTCAAAGTTACTTAAATCATAATCAAAGTTATCTAATAATAATGAGAATAGTCCAAATGTTTCTTATACCACTCAGGGTTAGGATGTTAGTTTATCATATCAGTCAAAAACTCGTTAGTGCTGTAATAAGCTTTCTCTAACAAAACCTTTTGCACCCTATTTCTTAATTTTGCGACTTTTTCATCCCTCCAACATTTTGGTAATTTATTACAAAGTATTGGCGCCATACAGAATTCACTCTTACGTAGTAAGCATAAGTACCTACATCTACATTTCGCCAGTTTTGTTTAGGTATATGCACTCTTCCCTCACTTTCATAGTCCGATGGGATGGCACACAGTCCGACACGACCCTCCGGTCGTGTCAGCGTTAGTCCTGCGTCTGGTCTCTCTCCAGAGATCAGACGCAGGACTAACGGCTTAACATGCTTTCCGAAGCACGAGGGTGTCACACCGCCAAACTCCGAGGTGCTACTAAGAAATTCCTAAAGGAAAACCCAATTACACTTTGCCCGACCTGGGAATCCAACCCAGGACCCCACGCTCAGCAGTCACGCTTACGACCTAGAGACCATCGGGGCAGTTGGGGGATCGGGGGACCTAAAGAGGAGCAAGCCTATTGTCATTAACTGGCCACAACTCCAGAGGGCATACACTGAGAAATTTCTAAGGGTACATCCAATAACACTTGGCCCGACCTGGAATCGAACTCGGCATAACGAAGTACAATAATTTACTCAAAAACGTTACATTCCGATATTCTGTGGAAACACACACACTTCATGTATGTAGTTGGTTCCATAAAAAATCTCAACAAAAACCTATTTTACACTCTATCATGAATAAAGAGACTAAGTGACTTTGCCCATTAAGGCATACTGAGAGGCTTAGTTGCCCATAAAATTGTGCCCAAAAAGGTGTGGATACGAACCTCGCATCCGTAGGGAAACTATCGCTGTAATCCTATGAACTGACGTGTTTTCTAAAGAATTTTAGGAGTTATAAAAGTTTTAGTGGGTGTATCTATTGCCTTTTCTAGTGGAATATGACCCTTCGTTGTTATGACGTGTTCAACTTTTTTATATACTTCTTCTTGGTAAATTTATTGGGTTACAGTAACAAAATTTTGTGCAGACTACACTGACAAAATATCTTATACGAGTATGTATCTCTTGAACGACTTGACCTACAACGTCCCGACGATAGAATTACATCCAATATTGTCGCACATTCCCTTAGGAGGCGTCCGAACTGTATATTGAACCGTTTTTAGAAAAGCTTCATGTTTTGGGAACATCTAGCTAGATTCTATTAACGATACTCTTTATAACTTTAATAATCCATGTACCACACTACTTATGTCGCTTCTCATTTATGGATGTTTTTGTCAAGATATTTGTTACTGAAACACCCTTGGGAAATCATCAAATAACTTCTCCCGCTCTGGGCGGAGCGGGAGGGTGTGTCAGACTCTTACTGACTAAAACCCACCCGTATTCCTTCCTGTTGCCTGTGTTGCGGGGGCCTCGGTGACCCATAAGTACCTTCCCGCGACAACCCTTAAACGGCTACACAAATTAAAGCAATAGAAAAACTATGTGCAATTATAAATTAATACCTTGGAGACCTTAATCTGGGTACATGAAGTAGTCTATGATGGGTTCGACGCTGCGGGCGAAAGCTAGTTTCGGAATAAAATGAACGACTGCCTTAATGAAAATATTTTGTTACTCAACCTTACTTAAGTCAAAATGTTATTTTCAACCAAAATTATAATCACCAATGCTGTCCCAATAAACTATAATGATCACGCTTAAGTTGGCAGCTACAGCGATTCTTTTGGTAATAAATTGATGGGACGCCTCAAGGCCCGCCTTAATAACTTTTTGATAATGATATAGGGCGAGCTTTTTTCCAGCAGCCTCACACTGTGAAAGTTTAACTGAATTTACTGGCAGTTTGTGAAGCTATAGATTATGGTAATATGTGTTATTTATTGGTGGTATGTGATCTCTTTTCATAATGAGTTTTGGTGGATTTTTCGTCCGTGTATTAAAAGTGTTAGGAACGACCGAAGTTCTTTAGCCTTTCTACTAAGTTTCAGGTTTTTCCAGGAAACATCGGTTAAAACTTTTGTGATTATGGAGACTTCTTTTTTAGGTGAGCCACTTTAACAACATTTACAGATCTCTGTTTAATGTATCAAGACAGGAAGTAGCCCCCCTAAAATCAAGGTTCTTTCGTTTAAACCCAAGGACCTTGTACGAAAGAAGAACTTATCAGTTTGCGGGAGCGCAGTTTTATAATAAGTTACCAAAAGAAATAAGAGATTCTTCATCAGTGAACATTCTTCAAAATAGGTCAAAGTTGTATTTGGCCTAACCTACCTTTTTTTTTTGTTCCGGGGCGGAAAATTCTTATGGATGTCCTGGGTCTGTCAGACTCTTACTGACTAAAAACCACCCCGGTGTTCCCCTCCCACACTTGCACCGGGGATCAAGGGATCTAGTGCGACTTCCCCGATCCCCAGGTGGTGCCATGAAGTGGCCCGCGGGGGGGAATGAGATGTAAAGCTCCCCCGCGACGTCCAATAGCACGTGGAACACCACGCGCTGCCACCTCGGGGGGCGACGGATGTCCCCGAGTCCGTCGCCCCTGGACCCATTTAGGGGAACTGGAAGAGGGTCTAACCTAGCCAACACTAATAAAGCATTACTCACTGTATATACTCGACAGATCGAACGACAAATATGTTTATTACTTAAGATGTTTTGTTAAACTCATAATATATTTAAGTGAACTATGTAAGTTCTTTTGAGAAATAAATTTCTTTAAACTGAAACCCCTTGGCAGCTTTCCTCGTACAAATAATTGACAAGAAGCTCTTCTGAACCAGGATCTGCGTATCATGAAGCCCAAAGAGTAATTGGTGTGAAATTGTGCAGGCGTTCAGTCAGCAATTTATTACTAATTGGGCTCCACTGCAGCAATCTTCCGGAGCCTACAATGCAACTCCCATATCAATTTACACTAGAAATTGTGGAATTGTATTTCAAGGCATTAAAGTAACTCTGCTTGAATTTAACTGAGATAATCTTAACCTCGTCCTTAAATTCCTCTTTCTACTTTAATATTTTGCTTTATATTAATTTTAGTTTCTTCCATAAACTTTTTGTCTATGTATAATAAAGTGAAGTGGCCTACACTATCCTCCCATACCTATTAACACTGTAATTTGAAAACATTGTAAAAGCCAATTATTTTTAAAAGAGTAACTGTGGAGTTTCTTGCCGGCTCTTCTCCATAGGAAACGACCAATTGGAACCGTGCACATAGCTTCTGACGTTTCATAAGTGCCCATGTAGGTTTATGTGAAATAAAAATATTTTAATTTGATTTCATTTGAAAGCCCCTTCTGCAGATTGCTAACACTTGCTTTTCTTTAATTATTTTAGAAAATTCAAGCTGAAATATAGGAATTGGCAAAACATTAACCGTGGTCGCTTTCGTACAGATAATTATTCTTCCGAAAATTAAGGTAGTGTACCTATACAAGGTGTCGTTTTGCATCCTCGTCAAATTTCAGGTGGCCGCTATGAAAAACATATATAATCAAACAAATTTACGATACCAGCTCAATAATTAATGCATACTTGTTTTTTTAGTTATTTAAGTTTGACAGTATTTTAGAATACACCACTTTCACAGAACAGAATCACCCCGTTGCGTATGCGGTAGTGTGTGTGTAAAAGAGCAGTTACAGTGCGGTATCACACGGGCCGTGTTTTAACATGCGTCTCCCACACATGCCGATTTCCGAAAATTAGAAGAAAAAAAAGAGACTTACTTATTTTATTATTGATTCGTGTCGAGAGTCATAAGCATAGTTACCTCCTTGAATTTGACGAGGATGCAAAACGGCACCTTGTATAAGTCGACACGTGTTGCTTCTTGAGTGTTAATATTTCTTAGGTTTAATAATATCTTCTATGACCCTTACAGGCAGAAATAGAAACCCTTATTATAGACCAGGAACCACACAACACAACTATAATCAAAACAGTACCCAAAAACTATTCCCAACTCCACTATTGCAATTCAACATAATTCAACGTCTGTAACTTGTAATATTTACACAAATGTATGTAAGTAACAAGCACATTGTACTAAACAACTTTGGCTGCGACACAGCTCGCATAAATCAGACTTATGTAAACGGGGGGTGAGCCAAACTCACGGCCTGTTCGCGTGATGGGACCCGTTTTTTTTCTTCTCTTTTTTTTCTATTTATTGCTTTGTTTCTTATGAATGACTTTTGTAAGTTATTGTTTTCATATTCGCTTGGGTGGTAAGGTTATCTGTTATTTTTATGTGTATTATTAATGTTACATCTCTAATCTTACAAAGCTATGATCGATTGATCGTAGTAGCATGTACTTATTAAATTGTACTTTCTGGGTCTGTATAAAATATCAATACATAACTTTTTGTTAACCAGTCGTCAGTCATTATCATAAATGTTCTTAGTTGAGCATTTTTTACTTCCTTCAAAATACTTTTTATTTTTCTTCCAAAGCTCCATATAATATTAATATATAAAAATACTCTTAGTCCCCTTTTCCTACAATGATTTACCACACACAACGAGACATTAAAACATTTCTGAAAATTTCAAATTGATCAGAATCTTGAATAACAAAAACCGGCCAAGTGCGTGTCGGACCACGCACGATGAAGGGTTTCGTATTTGGGAAGTTGGTATGAATTTATCTCACCAACAAACGTAACATAGTAGTTGAAAAACATATTCTCCCATACATCTATATATGCCACAATCAATTTCTCCAACTGCAAATTTAAGTTGGTCGACTATTACTCGTTAACTTGTAAAGTCTACTTAGGTGTGATAGTTTTCCTTTTAATTTCATTATATGTATTACTGCCATAAATTTGGGGGGGGGGCTGCTTAATATTACGCAAGCAGATCCTTGAATCGAAAAGTGATGTTCACAGACCTTCACAATTTTTGAACGGCCTTTCCAACGATACCCCACTCCATGGGGTATACGAGAAAAAAATATCATCCACACATTAACGTGCAAGGGAGATCTGCTAAAAAAATGTTTTTTTCAAAATTTTATTGTAGCACTTTGTCGGCGTGATTAATATGTATACCTAAGCCAAATTATAGCTTTCTAGTACTAAGCGTCTTTGAGCTACAGTGGGGTCAGACAGTCAGACAAACGGACATAGCGAAACTATAAGGGTTCCTTGTTTACTACGGAACCCTAAAAACGGATCACAGGGGCCAGACACGTCTGTCTTGTTGTACTCACCATCCAGCATTTGTACCTGAAAATAGTTTTTAATTTATTTTTTTGTATCACTTCCCAATACAAATATCCAACATGAAATGGATGTTACACCAGCTGATACCCTTATCACATATCATCAAATAAATATTTACAAATCATTCCCAATGTATTTATCTATTTGTACAACAAGCGATACAGGCCAGAAAACATTTGAACACTAAATCGCTGCGCCAAACAAAAACAAACAATTCTCGGTACTTACAAAAACTTGATTCTTTCATATTAGTTGTCGCCATAAAGGCGAACAGGCGTACTATCATAGTAAACCGTACGACTATATCGCAAATAAAATACAAGCAATTATGAACCTTATCGTTCAGTAAATAAAAGCGTTAGTGTCGATAAAATTATACAACTCTATTCCGAATAAAATGCAAACGATTATGATTCTTACTGCTGCGTAAATAAAGGTGATGGCGTAGACACTTGAAAGTTGTTCGGTGATTTTATCATACACGCCCGAATTGGTTGTCAGTGGCGAATGTTATAAATTTTTTCCACCACTTCAATGTTTTTGACCTGTTTTTTGCTATTGGATGTTCGTGGATGGAAAAGTTTTAGATTAATTCTTTACAGTATTTAGAAAATATAGATAAAGGCAAACTCAAACAGCCAAACTCTAGAGGGAACTTAGAAAGTTTGATACTAAAGGAACTTCGTGATCAAAGGCTTAATAAAACTTTATGAAGGCTTCTTTGCTTTCCCCCACCACGCACACAATCAACAATACGATTGGGATCCTAGAAATTCTTAGCTAAAGAGGACGAGTAAGTAATGTATTTGCAGAGGCTCTAGACACAGTGACAGCGATGACGATGCTGGAATAGTAGAAAATGTATGGAACTGACATAAGTTACGAGTACCGAAAAGCTTATGTCAATTCCCTTGAAAGACGTTGTAGAAATACAAAACGCTTTGAAAGCTATTGCCATGCAAACAATAGGTAGGTGCAGTAAGTCTAAACTAACTTCTATTAAATTTAGATGTCAAAAACGTCTTGAAAATACTCGATACAAAAAAAAAATTGTCATCTGGAACGAATTTTGGCCATGGTGGCTAATTTCAACGGAGACTAGCCATCGACCCATTATAGTGTACAAGAGTATGCGCAGACACAGCTGCACTCTCTGTTCCTTCGCTCTCATAGTCCATAGATGGGTCCGCACTCCGACACGATCGGATAGAGATCAGGCGCACGACTAACGGGTTAACGTGCTTTCCGAGGCGAGGGAGTAGCACACCGCCAACTTCCAAACTCCGGGCTGTTTCTAAGAAATTCCTAATGGAAATACTTAAATTAAAATTTAGAAAAAAACCCGGTCAACCATAAACTCTAAAAAGCAAAAAAAAAAAAAATACATGTCCTATTAATTGGCCTTTTAAGTTTAATATAAGTAAACAAGTGAGTAATATTTTCATCCAAGCGTCGTCGGCTAATGAAAATAGGAAATTAACAGCAGCTATCGTTTCTAGACTTTCTACAATCATTATTCAAATCAAAATCAATTCAAAAGTCATTTATTCAAACTAGGCTGAGAAGCACTTTTGGGACGTCAAAATTACATAAGACAGTCCCCCAAAAACGCCCGCCCTTCACCACTTCCTAGTGCTTTATTGCTAGGTATAAGCCTCGTCTGTTTGGCGTTTTCATTAGCCGTCCCCCGACGTTAGACGCTTGGTTTTTTAATTTTTAGTTTAACTTTTATTTCCGGTTTTTAAACTTTATATAATATTTCTAGTAGGTAACCGAAAATGCGGCCGTATTTTATCGATTGTTTAACTGCGACATTTAATTAAAATGTTTACATTAAGAGTAACCTGTAGATTATTATGACCCTAACCGCTTAGCTTGTATTAGCATGTGCTCGTCAAAACGCATCTTATGAATCCACACATAAGGTAGATGCCGTACACCGTTGAGGAGTTCTTCTGGCAGGTTGGGTTCTGCAGGATCCTGGTGATGCCTCCGCATCAGGTCAGGGCTATCATACTTTTGTAATTGAGAAATTGTCCCATTGACAGGATTTCAAATTTCGAATCATCAGACCTGTGAAAATTGTTTATATCTCTTCATCAACTGGAAGAGACGTTATGATCTTCAAACAGCTGAGCAGATTTTCTTGAAACATGGCTAAGAACACTCTCAATTAAGATACCCTTCAAACAAAAAAAAGGTTTGTAAGGTTTTAAACAAAACAAATAATCAATATCAGTTCATGAGTTCAGGAACTCAGGAATGCCACAGACAGACACACAGATACACACTACAAACTTCACCGCTCTTTTTCGTCGGGGTTAAAAACACAATAACGATACTACTAAGTACACCAAAGACCCATCTATTCATAATAAATAACAATGAGTTAAGGCCGATAAAGTTTATGCACAAGTTTAACAGAGTATAAAGGCCGATAATAATATTGTCTAGAATTAATACTATTAAAATTCAGATCTTGAATTAGAATAAACCAATGTCATATTCCATTATAATATTTGTGAAAACGAATATCAATAACAAAATACATCTTCAATATAACTAGAAAACATTTAAATAATTTTCATATCATACTTGTCTGTAAAATCTCCATAAAACAGTAAAACTTTTCATATAGGATTCTTTTATATTCGCTTCATTGCCTTTTCGAAGCATATTTTTTATTTCAAATCTTTGTGAATGGAATATATTCATGTAACTTACTCGAATTTCTACCACGAGTATTACTTGAACTTATTTTATGAACGAGGTTGAATTATGACTCTTCACTATTTTCATAAGAACTTGGGTGAAAAAACGTTTCCTTGTTGCTTTGGACGTGGAACCTTTTTAACCGTTGAATTAAATCCTACTTTTATGACAAACTAGCTGACCCGACGAACACCATCCTGTCCCATATAATTCCCAAAAAAAATCACTTTCTCTTTTTCTCAAATTTTTCAATTTCCTGACAACTTTTGCATTTTTTCCCTAAACCTTATTCGGATTATTACGAATATTTCAAAATAAAAAAATGCCAAATCCGTCCAGCCGATCTTAAGTGATGTGCCCACCAAATAATAGCATTTCATTTTAGATAGAGAAGATATGAAAGTCCGTAGGTATATTTATTACGCAATCACGCAAAAATGGCTGAACGCATTTGGATAAAATTTGGTAGTTTATAGCCTGGATTAACACGTAAGATACTTTTAATCCCAGTAGCACGTATACATACATAATTATACACCCAATTAAACCCACCTCATAATAAAATGTATAATAATATGGAATTGCTTGTATTGCTACTTAGCAAAATCAAATCAAAATCAAAAGTCATTTATTCAATCTAGGCTGAGAATCAGCATTTTTCGAACGTCAAAGTTACATAAGATGATCTTCCAAAAACGCTATAAAAAGAAATACAAAAATATTTATATCAACTTAAACATTGTGGCATACACAAATTGAGGCAACACCAGTAAGTTACAACAGTATTTGTGTCGGAGCTGTCTCACTCTTCCCTTTAGTTGTTGCTTTACAATGATGAGGCTACTAAGTAAATAGGGAGTTTAAAGAAAAAATAAAAATAAAATAAAATAAAACAATCATTTAGCAGCTATTGGCGTATGAGGTGCGCACATGTATGTAAGTGTCGCGGGAAGGTACTTATGGGTCATCGAGGCCCCCGCAACACAGGCAACAGGAAGGAATACGGGTGGGTTTTAGTCAGTAAGAGTCTGACACACCCTCCCGCTCCGCCCAGAGCGGGAGAAGTTATTTGATGATTTCCCACCCTCAAAAAAAAAAATGTATGTAAATGTGTGTGTGTACGTATGTATGTATGCAAGTGTGTGTGTATGTTTGTGTTTGTGTGTTTTTTTTTTCTTTTTTAGGTTATTCTTGTCAAAATATTTTCGGTTACTTCATATGTTAGGGATCTCAGCCAATCAGTTATTGTTTTTTTACAATCGTATAACAACAGGGGATAGATATCTAACTTGCTGTTTTGGTTATTATAGATATAGGTGGATTGTGTAACATATTGACGTCTAGCGAAGACAGTTTGAATCCCTGGGGAGTAGGCTACTATATCTCTGCGCCTTCTGCTCTGACTTGCTGACTCAAAAGGATAACTTTTTTTAAGGGTTAAGGACACGTTTAGAATATAAAGTTTTCTAATTGATAGCAAGATGCTTACCTTATAGAGGTCTGTTGTAGAGTATCTAAATGGTTTAAAGTACATCACCTTGATAAGCGATCTTGATATTGATATTCTACTTTTATACCAGCTATGTAATACATATGGAATGAAATAAAGAATTGAGTATCCACGCAGGCGTAGCCGCGGGTATAGTATAGTTCATTAATTTCTTATAACAATCACCACTATAATACTATATAATTAGCCAATCATCATTGGTAATTAATAATTCTTTGTTTGGTAATTAGTGTTTTAAATGCTATACACTTTTTCTATCAATACTACGCTTCTTCATTGTTGCAAGTTAACTATAATTATCAGTTTTAACAAAGGATTGGTAATGTGTTGAAATATGAAATATCACTGAAAGTACATACTCTTCTCATGTGCCCTAAATCTTAAAATATGTAAATCTTCATCTTAGAACATCGTAAAGATAAAGAAAACCATTAACAACATTGTGTGCGTATCTCAGATGATCCCGTTAATAATTTTCAGTACAATATAGCGAAGTTTATGAGTTTTATACACACATAGTAGCTGAAGTACCTTCATGTAAATCCTACGATTATTTTAGTCTTCGGAACCGAGGATAAAATAATCTAAAGTGAGGATGATAAAAAATAGGTACTTATTGTGTTTTTTTTTTTATTGATGGGCTTGTGGCTAATTAATAACAGCCACACAGGTCGATCGATCAGATTAAGCTACTCTTGCCCTGGTTGGTCCGTAGAGGAGTGACCATCTTTACATACCAAGACCCCTCCGTGCCTTGAAAAGCACTTTAAGCCGTTGGTCCCAGCAGCTGGTATTAAAATTTGTAGATCTTTACAGTCGTTACGGGTAGTCAGAAGCCCGAAAGTCTGACAACCAGTCTTACAAAGGGGTATCGTGTTACCCAGTAGCTGGGTTGTGGAGGTCAGATAGGCAGTCGATCCATGTAAAATACTGGTAAGACTGGAAGCCGACCCCAACATAGTTGGGAAAAGGCTAGGCAGATGATGATGATGATAATGATGTGTTTTTAATTTGGAGTATGAATTCTAAATTATAAACTAAATAAGTACCTACTTTTTATCAGCCACACTTAAACCTTTCTTTATTTTTCCTGCTATGAAGCAGGAAAAATAAAGAAATGTTATTGGTATCAGCTTACTTTTGTATGTGACATCTCTACACATTTTATAAATATAAATCGTTTTTCGTGTCAGTCGTGTGTTATTTAAAGAAAGAAAAAGAAAGAAAGAAAGAAAAATATTTGATTTGGGACACGCACAAGAAATACAAAAAGTAAAAAAAAGGAGCATTTAAAACTAAACTTCGAATAAACAAAAAACAACAAAGAAAATCAATCTTTATCATATTAATAAAAAATGACTTAGATAAAACGCATCAAAGTTGGGAAGTGGGGGCTCGCTACGTCACAATTCATATTCACATTCACATTTTAACACCATGTATGGCCGTAATCTTTTGATTACGTAAAAAAAAGAAAAAAAACGCGTCTCCGATATTTGTTTTGTAATCTTGGTACATGACGGGCAAAAAAAAATTGTCATCATCCCTATTTTAGATAATGCCTATTTCATATCAGAATGGAAAACATTTTTTTCTGTTTATTGTAAACCTTCTGAAATAATAATAAAATCAACTAAGAACTTCTCATTAATTTGTCCAGACTCCACAGAAAAGTACTGAGATTGAACCAAGACAGAGTTTTCTTAAGCACTCCTAAACTCTATCAATCCTATTTATCGACTGACTCCAATAAAGATTACTGAAGATGAAATACACGGCAGTACTAGCGGTGAACTTAGTGAGACTGCTTCTAGGATTATAAGGATCACAATGTCGTTTCTTTATGTAGCTTTATAATGAATACTGGTTCTTAAAATAGAAGACGGAATGAGGTGACTTTGGTGTTTCAATGAATTTATTTACATAACCAAATTACAAGATGATTATTAACATTAACTAAATAAAATTAAAACTAACTTAAGCCTAAAAAAGGCCCTCGGGCCATTGTACCGAGGATGCCGGCGGCATTTCCTCGCTGAATTGCAATGCTGATGCGTTGCGCGAGAAAGCCGCCAGCTTTTCGGTCACCAGTTACATCAAATAGACGTTTCGCGATTTCCGCAAATAACTATTGCGCGCTGGGAGCTCACGAACCGAGGGTCTCGACGCCAAAGGGCACAAAGTTGTACCTCTGCCAAGGCCTCCATATTTAATAACTTTCAGATTTTCGGCATTTTCTGCCGCTGCACCCGCTTTAGATGTAGTCCGTTGGAGATGGGACGGTGCCAGTGTGTCTACACAGGTAGCGTTCCACAAAAGCATCCGTCCCAAACTCCACGGAACCAAAGACACACCATCAGGTCTTTTGCCATCATCTCTGACAATTCCAGTCGGCTCAAGAAGTGCAGGCACATTGATGCTGGTAAGAGACCGGCGGATTATGTCATTAAGTGTCGCATGTCATTAAGTGTCGCATGTCTTGAAAAGCGGCCTGCACTTTTTGACAACAAAGCCCGTGGTGTCCCAGTCAGTCCACGTCCGTGCCACAAGGGCATGTCTGTGGAGTGCATACCGTGACCCCAAGCCGCAGACCAGTCGCTAGACGAAGCGAGGTCGGATCTAGGAGGGAAACCGGTATATCGAGAAGGATGGGCATGTAGCCAAAGACCGGCCTTTCTGGCTCCGACCGCCAAAAGTCTTGCGCGATCCGGACCTGAACTGCGGCTCAGAATCGATTTGTATGTTAAATCGCAATAAATATCGTCCCAGCTCCTTTGAGA
This sequence comes from Atethmia centrago, assembly GCA_905333075.3. NCBI lineage: Eukaryota > Metazoa > Arthropoda > Insecta > Lepidoptera > Noctuidae > Atethmia > Atethmia centrago. Next base: position 30,014,474 of record HG995374.1, read on the forward strand.
TTTTGGGTTGTCTGGAAATTATTTACCCGGGCAAGCAATTTAAAAAGCATTCTTGGCATCTTCCAAGCCCGCAGTCTCATAGTTTGTGGGCAAAGCCCTTAGGATTACCTATGAGACGGGATGTGCTATGGGTGGACGACAAAAAGGCTGGGAAGCAACACTCGAAATTTTGCGGATTCCTAAGCCGCCAAACCGAATAGGGAGGCATGCTTGTAACCAAGATGGTTCATTGAGCTAAATATTTAAAATCATTTCTAAACTAGTTTTAACTAAATCGTCTATTCGTGAAAGCAAATATGGATGTTTCCAAAAAGGGCTACAGCGAAGCACATAAGTAAATTTAGGGACAAAAAGGCAAAACTTAAGAATTACAAGAGCATAATGAGGACTGATTTCGAGTAAACAATTTGCGTGACTTTGGAATTTAGAAATAGTGTTAGTAATATAACCAGGAAAAGATTCTTCAAAGATGGGAGAACCCAGGAGGCAAAGTGACTTCCTGTCTACTATTTTTATATTGGATGCCAGAAAATTTAATTTGGATTTTAAATTATCCAAACCGTAAGAAGTTTTTTGAATAAAGAGTTCACATTTGTTAAAATTTTATTCTAAACCAATATTTTCGAAAATTGTTTTAATATCTGATAAGTCAGATAACAAAGAGTCCACATCGCCTCCCAGGGTTCCGTCATCCAAAATACCAAACGTTAAATTTCGATTTAAAATTTTGAATAATCGGATTTATAGCCAAGCTAAAAAAAGTCAAAAAGCTTTGGTCTTATTTAAGTTAGCTGTTCATTTTTGGGATAGCAATGCGAAGAAATCGATTAGGTGTGTAGTCGATTTCGTAATTTTTTTGCCGCCTTAATGGATAACACACGCGCGCCATAAAACGACAAGGATTATTGGTATGCAACAATTAGATAGTGTCATTCTTAGTGAAGTTTCAATTTTCAGGGTTTTTTTAGTCAAAGGTGGCAATTACGAGGTCGGCCATATTTTATTTTAAACTATTTTGCGCCTCACTGCTTCCCTGGACCTCCTTATTGTTCTCCCCATCTCGCTGTCACTGTGACGAAGTTGTCAACAGCCTCGGACACTGTCTTGCAGCTGAACTGCGGGTCGCTTAGCGCGGCACGCGAACATTAACGACATCATCCGACGAGCTCTTGTCACCGTCGGCGTGCAAGCTTTATTAGAACCCATTGGCTTGGCACGCGACAATGGCAAGAGACCAGGGCCTCAAGTCTGCTATTACAATAGTGTCAGAATGGTCTATCATTGATTTTATAATTGTTGATTTTGACAAGTTTGGTAATCTACTAATATAATGGCATCATTAATGAGGATCGGAACAGACCATTCTGACACTATTGTAATAGCAGACTTGAGGCCCAGATGGCATGTCTTTATTTCCATGGAAGGTGGGTAGGCCTTTAGGGTGGGACGCAACGTGTGTCGATACTCTTGCGCCATCCCATTTTCCTGGCTCGGAGTGCTATGCTGGACCTGCTGCTGCGGCTGCCGAAAACCTCAATCAACGAAAGTATAATACAACGTGGCAATGACGCCAGTCTCTTGGGTACATTACTAGTTGACAGCGACGCGTAGGAATTTTTTGCCGCCATTTTTAGTTCGTTAATAGTTTTAGTCAAGTTATGTTATTATATTTTTATTTTAATAGTTTGTTAGTTAATTTCGTATAAAAAGTTTATGCAGTGTATATATTTTTATCCTCATTAAATGATTACTTTACTATATACCTACTCATGTACATAAAAAAACAAAGTTGCATTTCTTCGTTTGTGGCTTGCAATCTTTGCTCTTCCACCTCCTTTTTATTTTGAGCAGAAATCCCGTGTTGCATATTTGATAATCAAAGGATCAACTGTAACACATAGTATAATACTCAAGACCAAGACTATCCATCCATAAAAACGAAATTTTCCTCCCGCCATTCCTATGTCAACGTTCGGAAATTGTGATCCATCTATTACATGTATGAGTATGCCATTGAATTTAGTCTTGCGTCGTACCTACGTTACTAACTCTAATTACAACGATATCACTATAAACAAAACTTTCCGTACCGCAAGTTTAATTAAGCTTTACTCTTTAAGGTAAATAAATTAGCATTCCGTTATTTATTTACATAAAACTGGAGGTAATAAGTTCTTACATAATTTTCCTTCGTTGTTTTATTAGTTATTGTTTTCAGAATATTATGAATTAAGTTGATTTATACAATTTGTTATTATTTTTTTTTTGTTACAGGTAAGGCATCTCATGTTACAAAGTGAAAACAGGGAGCGTAAGTAACGATACACCAGGTACACCTCTTTTTAATGCAAGATAAAACCAACATGCAATCACTAAATTTCATACATTGTCAACTTAAAACCGCAAACTTTAATCTCGTAGTTGAGCTAACATTAATAAAATACGGTTCAAGTCAAAGTCGAGGTCACCCACAGAGCACTGAATCGTCGCGCCAGCGTCTAGAGATGGCAGACAAAAGTACATTGAGTGCATTACTTCTGTCAATTGCCGCAAAATCATGGCCGACAGTCATGGCCGACAGTCATGGCCGACAGATATGGCTGACAATCATGGCCGACAGTCATGGCCGACAGCCATGGCCGACAGATTCTATACGTCATTTGTGTCGTAGTGCAAGTATATATGGTGATGCCCACTGACAAGCTTGGTTTGTATGGAAAATTGAAAATGCCTCTAGCAGCGGCCGCCGAGTCTTACTCCGTGCTCTATGGGGTCGGCCATTGAACGCCTCCTAGGTAGTAATAAGTTTCTTAGACTTAATTTAACTTGTCTGATTGGGTTTAGTTTAGTGATTTACGTTGGTACAACACTAACTTACAGGCAGTGGAGTTTAGAAATTAATTTTACCAGTGTCGGTGGATTATTTGAATATGTATGTTAGCACTAATTTGGATGTTCATACGTTAGTGACCGCTTTCGGAATGTTGGGATTTATGTTTGGAAGCTTCGTTTGTGAAATGAATGATAGTGTTAATTTTGTGATTTAGTTCAGAAAAAAATTCTAAGCTAAGTATAGTAGCTCTGTAATTAAAATCTCTTATTATAAAACCGGCCAAGTGCGAGTCGGACTCGCGCACGAATATTTCTGTACCATTATCTATAAAAACGGAAAAAAAATCATGTCTGTTATATAGGAGCCCCCATAAATATTTATTTTATTCTGTTTTTTAGTATTTGTTGTTATGGGGCAACAGAAATACATCATCTGTGCAATTTCAATTGTCTATCTATCACGGTTCATGAGATACAGCCTGGTGACAGACAGACAGACTGAGAGCGGAGTCTGAGTAATAGGGTCCCGTTTTACCCTTTGGGTACAGAACCCTAAAAACTATATTATCTTACTCTATGAAAAAAATACTTTAATTGAATTCAACCTCTTAGATGACGGTCGACGGCACGTTGTGTTGCACGCGCGCCTCAAAGAGATGTCATCAGCACAAGTGTAGGGGTCCACTAGGGCCGATGCCTGCTGGGGTCGCGGAAGGTACAAAAGGGTTACCGAGGCCCCTGGAAATACAGGCAACGGAAAGGACACGGGTGGGTTTTAGTCAGTAAGTGTCTGACACACCCCCCCCGCTCCGCCCAGAGCGGGAGAAGTTATTTGATAAAATCCCACCCAAAATAAAAAAGCTCTTAGATGATGAATCATGACAGCCCATGTAATTTAACAAAAACAAAAATAAATCAATAACCTGCGTCATAAGTAGAAACTACTTATTTATAAACCCTTCTTATTCAGAACATTACCCCAAATAATTACATCAACCGTTTACTTACTACACAGGAACCCAAAACTCTTCCACAACCACTATAATCCAAATCACACTACACAAAACTTATCCACATCATTTACCCGAGCCTAAACCTATAAAGTTTAGGGTCACGCCACAAAATATCCAAAAACCATGGTACAATCGCACGACCAGAAAACAAAAACACATCGTAAGCGCAAATAACAAAAGTTAGTCCATTTTCGACCTGGCAACTACCACCTGGACTAAACATGGTCTTAATGACGCAACATCGGCCTCGTTAAATGTGTAATTAAACCTGCCGCACGATCATGAGTCCATTCTTAGCCCCTGCAGGACTAATATAGAGGGGCTTTGATGTAATGTACGTGTCGTTTCAGTCAGAAGTTGAGCTGTGCTTAGTCGATTTAAACGTTGTGATAAAATCGTTTTATCAAAGCGTGCATAATTACTATTATCTTATTTCATTGAGATACGGATAAATTACAGTTTTAGATATTATAATATTTAAAAAAAAAAACATAGTAATATAAAATGGTAGCTCACCGGCATCGGGAACAGGGTCCAAGCTACTGGTGGTCAGGGTTTCAGAGAAAGGAACCTCATATCCTTACAATACGGGCCGTGTCCAGAAGTACTGCTTTTTGAATCAAGCTCTTGGCTACTAAGCTTTTAGTGGTTTTAAGTCTCTTCTTAGATCGAAGGGCAAAACTATGTAATAAATTAGTAGAAACTTAAAAAAGATAAAAGATTCAAAACCAAAATATCGTAAATTAATTGTAAAATCTGAGAATTCCGATCAATATGGGTTTACCAGCCAAGGTGACTGGTAAACCGCAACAAACACGTAGGTAAACAGCTATGACTCGACTTAAACAGTGCACTATAATATCGACTAACAAATCAACTGACTCAGCACCGCACTATCTATTGAATATCTGAGTTTCTGTGCAGTACAATTCGCCTATCCCTATTAACATTGTAGGATGTGGAAATCAGCACCATTACAAGAGAGTGTGTCATTTTAATTGCTGAATTTTTTTTTAATATCTAAACTAGGTTTATTAAACATCATCAGAATTTTAATACATGTTTATGAGTCTACTACAAAAAGGGACTTTTTAAGAGTGATTAATGAAATAAAAAGAAAATGGCAAAAATACACATACGACAATGTTAATAGGGATAGGCGAATTAGTACTAGCGATGGGTAACTCATCAATTTTATTTGAGGTTGAGGGAGGACCTCATTTTACCTCGTGAGGTCCTCACGAGGCACCCCTCATTTGAGGTGAGGAATCGTCAATGGCGTATTAACCTCACGACTCGTGAGCCCGAGCCGAATTCAGCCGAACGTACGAGGGAGCGAGGCGGGCGGGCGAGCTCGGGCGCGACGACGATTCACGATTCGCTACTCACTCGCAACTCGCGAGTCACGAACTCGTTCGCCTCACCCCTCGCCACGATTTCATATTGTCAATGTCAATTTTTGAGGACGCGTGAACGAGTGTGAATGTGGTGAAGTGGTTCAATGAGGAAATTCGAGTAACTCTTTCAATTTGCGATCATAAGTACCTCAAACGAGGGACCTCATGAGTGAGGGACTCATCACTAATTAGTACCTTAACCTCAGCTGATACGGACAGATTTTGCTAACGGTCCAGCAGAGATTGTTATTGCTTGAATACTTACAAAGTTGGCTTGTAAATTGTTGTCAATATTTACTTATATGGTAAAAATACACTAGCTTAAATTCGTGTTATTAATATTATGAACGCATTTTTTGTTGTTGAGAGCAGTGCTGGCCCAGTGGTAATGACCGCGACTTACGAGTTGTAAGTCATAGGTTCGAACCCAGACAGGCGCTTTACTTTGTGTAAATTATTTCATTAACCTTGCTCTTCAAATGGTGAAGGAAAACATTGTAAGCAAACCGGCATGTCCTAGAACTAAAAAGATATATCACATCATAATCAACCTATAATGTTCCCACTGCTGGGACACAGGCCTCCCCTCTGTGAAAGGGATTGGGCAGTAAACCACCACGCGGGCCCAGTGCGGGTTGTGCGTAAAAGACATATGACATCCACCAACTCGTACTGGGCCCGTGTGGTGGATGTGTTACGGCCCACTCCCTCTCGCAGAAACAGGAGGCCTGTATCCCAGCAATGGGAATATTATAGGCTGTTTATGCATTTTTTGTTAGAATATAGAATATAAGTTCATTCTGGCTTTCTTTTACTTACATTGTACGCGAGGTTCACGTAGGGTCTACGTCTATATTTCTTTCTATCATCTCAGTGCTAATTTCGTTCTTAAATTTTTCTTCTACTCAATCCATCCATCTTTATAGTTGCCACCCACATTCAATCTTTCTTGAAAACCAAAGATGTCAATATTAATATTAGTCAGTATAAATTACTCGAGCTACTGCGAGCAGTGGTGGCCCAGTGGTAACGGCCGCGACTTAAGAGTTGTAGGTCGTAGGTTCGAACCCAGACAGGTGCTTTAATTTCTGTAAATTATTTCACCACCACTGCTCTCAAAACGGTGAAGGAAACATCGTGAAAAAACTGGTAAGTCCTAGAACTATACTTCGAAGACATGTGACATCTACCAACCCGCACTGGGCCCGCGTGGTGGATTACGGCCCACTCCCTCTCACAGAGAGGAGGCCTGTGTCCCAGTGGGAACATTATAGACTGATTATGTATAAATTACTCTAAAAAACTTGCGGCTACGCCCAGAACATTTTATCGTATGTTTACAGTTGGACAACAATGGTGACCGACTGACCACCGATGCGTCATTTCTACCACATTATTGTACACACGGCTACAGATCAAGCTATACCATTCCAGTATAAGCTGATCTTACATTGTATAGGATTTCCGTACCATGCGAGGTCAGCGTAAACTGGAAAGGTATAGCTTGATGTGTAGCCGTGCGTACAAGTCATTACGTCACGGACGATTAAAAATACATTGTTTTATATCATGTTACATTTCCGTCAATAATTTACTGGGTAATCATTTACTTCGGTAGTCTTTTTTTTTTTTTTTGAGGGTGGGAAATCATCAAATAACTTCTCCCGCTCTGGGCGGAGCGGGAGGGTGTCAGACTTTTACTGACTAAAACCCACCCGTATTCCTTCCTTTTGCCTGTGTTGCGGGGGCCTCGGTGACCCATAAGTACCTTCCCGCGACCCCGGCAGGGCTTCGGTAGTCTGGCACAAAAAAAAAAACAAGCATTTTTTTTTTTAATTAACTTACCAAAACTAAGATAGATCTAACTAAGATAGATAGATAAGATCTTAGTTTTGGTAAGTTAATTAAATACCTTGCAAGATTTGAATGAATTATAACAAATTAATTCATACGTCATTAACTTTTCAAAAATCCTAGCTCCAGCTTGCTAGAAGTTCCATATTAATGGAAAAATGTGCTAGCAGCTCCTCATTTAAAAAGAAACCGGCTAAATGCATGTTGGATCAAGCATAATAAAGGATTCTGATGTTGGTATGAATTTATCCCAAGAACAAACTTAACATTGTAATTGAAAAACATTTCTCCCATACATTCCGACTGCAAATTTAAGTTGGTCGACTATTACTCGTTAACTTGTAAAAGTCTTAAGTCTACTTAGCTGTGATAGTTTTCCTTTTAATTGCATTATTTATATACTACTGCCGTGATTTTTTTCACATATCCAAAAACAACCATTTAGCTGGCAGGGGTTCAGGCCATGGTACGGAGCGAGAGGGCATGGGCAGCCGTCACCTCCTTCTGCGAAGCAGTAATGCTCGCGAAGGAGGAGGCGGGACGGTTGAGGGAAAGGCAAATATCGCGCCCTCTCGCCCCTAGCCGCCGCAGGAGACGCCCTGGGCGTCGAGAGTCCCGGGCAGATTTCCGGCCATCGTAGGCGCGGATAGCTCACCGTCCGGTAAGGACCAGGCCCGGGTCGACGGCGCGTTGTATGCCACACGTACCTCAAAGAGATGTCATCAGCACGTCCACTAGGGCCGATGCCTGCCGGGGTCGCGGGAAGGTACTAAAAGGTTACCGAGACCCCTGACAACACAGGCAACAGGAAGGAATACGGGTGGGTTGGTGGTCGGTTTTAGTCAGTAAGAGTCTGACACACCCTCCCGCTCCACCCAGAGCGAGAGAAGTTATTTGATGATTCTCCACCAAAAAAAAAAATGGGACACTTGACTCTATTAAAAATTAGCACTTTTAATGCTTTATGAACGCAATATGAACGGCATATCCAATGATATCCCACACCATGGGATAGACGAGCTAAAAAAATATCATCCCGACTTTACGTGCAAGGTATGTATCCTACAAAAATGGTATTGTACCACTTTGTCGGCTTGATTAGCAAGTATAGTCATGCCAAATTACAGATTTCTAGTACTTAGAGTGAGCTAGGCCGGGGACAGACATACAGATGGCCATGGCGAAACTACAAGGGTTTGTTGTTGACTACGGAACTCTAAAAAGCTACCATTAAAACGCGTAGTAATACTAGTAACTTCAAGTACTACACCTACATAATTTGATACCACCATCTTATAAAACTTCTCAGTTAACCTACTTACCAAAAAAAACATTATTTTATCCGTTGACGTATATCCAAGATGGCCGATTTCCGGTGTAGACCGCTACTGATTATTTTCAGTGTGTTTTTCTTAAATGACCCGTTGGCATCACCTCTATTAAATGACATTGAGTCAACATTTGACTGTATTCTTTTGTGCCAAAGTGGTCTCTAGATACCTACTTATAATATATTTTTATGTAAGAGCGTTAGTATTTCGTCACTTTTTTTTATTGGACTGTAGTTTGGAAACAGTTGTTGGATAGGTCGGTTGTTAGTTTGTAAATTATGGGCTGATGATGTTAATCTCGTGATCTTTATCATAGCGCATTAGTGTTTTCTTGCAAGAAAGTATGATAATATTGTGTTGGTAGAAAATCGATAGAACGTACTGATTAAAGGCGTACGCGTCGCGCTCGGTAGCGATACCGAATCGGTACGCGATACCAAATCGGTACGCGATATCAAATCGGTACGCGATATCGCTGTCGTGCTCGGTAGTGATACTGATCCGCCTTCTGGTGAGTCAGTTTTGTGCCGCCCATTATACATCGTGGCTATGCGTTCGCCACAATCTAACTCGTCCATGGAAGCACTCGCGGGGAGGAGGGAATGATGCGATTACCGCCCGCTATCGCCTATCGAGCAAGACGGTGATATCGCGTACTGAATTGGTATCCCTACCAAGTACGACAGCGATATCGCTTATATCTGAACTGGTCTTAATAGTTTATTAAAATTGCGATCAATCCATAGGTAGTTACCACACCATTTCAAGATTGAAGTAAATTGTGAATCCAACTAACCTTTCTAGTAGACAAATTAAATACCTCCTAAACTCTTAACGTTATTCAATATTACCAAAACTGTCAACCCTTAAATGGCACACTCTAAACTTTACATGACTAATCTACACTAGGTATTTAGTTTCATATACTTTTACTAAAACAATACAAGACTTATCCCAAAAATATCCAATATTCCTATTAACGAGACCAGATCAAGATGCTACCTCAAATATCGTGTTATTTTATTAGTATTTTCGGCCGAACACTTCTCGCGTTACTTGAAGAAAACATCAGAATACATAATTATATACTGCCAATAAAAGTTACTTTGATCTAACTGATTCCAATAAAGAAGAAAAAGTATAAAGAAGATAAATTATTCTCTTTTTTATACCTCTAAAAGATCAATTAATAGAAAAACAGGTTTAAGCCTCACTTTTGTATAGCGATGAAATATATTTCCAGCCATGCAGAAATCTAGGCTAAGAAATAAGGATCATTTTTTGTTGATAATTTACTTTTATCATTAGAATTGTATGGTGATGGCATGACTACTTCCAAATTACTTTGACTCGGTAGTTTCTCGTTATTGCGAATCCATTATTATTGTACGTTTGCTTAGTAACACCAATATTAGAGCACTTATATTTCTCCTATAAATTATTTTGTCATTTCTAAGTAATAACTCCTAATGTCTTGAAAGTCATCACTTAGGGACATCTGGTATAAATGGAGATAAGCCTAGACGATTTTCAGTCAAACGTCGCGACAGTTTCCTAGAAATGTGTGACTAATGCGAGGAGAGACAGCCATAATGTTCATTTATGTCTGGACTATGATTCACTTTTTTGCCTTTAGTCCCCGTCCATAATTAAACATCTAAATCATGGACAGATGGGACAATTGAACTGTGATTTTTTAATAGCACCTCTGTTGGTCTTTTTTTTTTTCTTGGCAACTGAGCTGGTGTCGGCTATTCTGCCAGCGTCATGTTGAAACGGCAGCACTGAGTCAAACCGTCAAACATTGTACTTTGTGGTAGATAATTTATGTTAGTACTGCAAGGACGAAAACAAAGGTTAGTAAAAAACATACATTCTAATTTACAAACTTACATAAAATTGGGTACTATACAACACAATAATATACAAAATATAATATATATAGTTATTTTACGCACAAGTAAAATTCTAAATTATTTTTTTTAGAAATGTGGGTAAAATTTGTATAATTTTGGGAGAGAAGTGGGATAGAAAGGAATGGATGATAGTTGGGAGAGGATGGTTGATCTTAATCGTTTCTCCGATTGGTCTGTCATCTATGTCGAATCGTAATACAAATGTCAATTTTAATGTTGGTATGTCACACGAGTACAAAAATCAGTTTACGAACAGGTGCACCTTACGTCACAGGTACATCCCAGAACAACATTGATACAAACCATTAATAAAATCAAACATCTGTCTACCGAACAAGACCAATCACACACGTGCACAGAGAACCATCCATTAGCTCAAGATAAAAGACGAACAAACTATTTATAATACTTTATTGCCGGTAATATTTGTATCGAGTTTTATTTATTAAAAACGAATGTATATGTATAACGGCCGCCCAGCGCCGACACCAGACGCGTGCGATCTAAATATAAACTACCCGCGTGCTCAGAAAACAACAAGTCACAATATTTAGTAACCGACGCGGGAACGCACGCTTCTAGCAACCGTGTATTCCACGATCAATTCAAATAAGGAAGCCTCACTTACGTGACAGTGATTGTGTTTTTTTTTAAGAGTGTGAGTGATGTGCTTACTGAAATGTTCTCCAACTTCAAACTGCCAATGCTCAAGCAAAAAACAAGCAAAGAAGAACCTCTATATAGCTGCTACAGGAGTGTTAAAACCAAACCGCCGAAAACTCCAACTCTGTCTCGTGTGAGACGACATCAAAGACGTAAGTTTGACTATAAACAGCTTACATTTGTATAATGCAAAAATAAACACGGCTTAATGAGGTGCGGGCTTGTTTGTTCGTTTCCTACCAACAAACTTCAAAATTAGATGTTTCTGTTAATGGGATGCGTCGCGAAATCCGGAATGAGCTTTGCGATGCGGCTGGTATTTGTGTAAATTGGAGCCGAGTGAGTCTGCTCCCAATCCGCGGTTGTACAAGGATTGTTTCTAGTGTTGACAGTTTTGATTAGAGAGGGGAAACGCAGGTGTCTTAGTTTGCATTTCAGCGCGCGTGACTGACGTACAGAGTAGAGGTGCACGTTTATTCCGAGTTTGTAACGCCGTACGCCGCGCAGATCTTTTGAAGTAGCTTTGTATTTGCAGATACCTCGGAATGTTTAATGCAATTTGAATTGCTTACAATCTAGAGCTAGTCTTGTTACGGAGAATTAGTTGAAATATGCTACTTGTGCGAATATAACCTACAAATTGTATGGGTAGTAGGTATATAACTACCGTAATAGGACTTACTATATTCCTACATAATAGATGAAGTCAGATTAGTTACCTATTCCCTTGATAGCAGTCGTCCTCAATCCGTATTAATTCCTAGTTACAATTAATTATAATGGTGGAGTGATCAAGTATCAATTATTCTAGGGACAATTCTCTGTCTCTCTCTTATCTGACCAAAATTATGTTTGGACTTTATAAGAGACTGACGTCTGAGTTTGTTTCGGCCTTTCTTCTCAGAGTAGTCAGAGAGGAAACGCCGATCTCATCTAGTTTTTTTTTTTATATGAGTGAGGTGTTTGTACAAACCTACTTACAGAAATAGAATCACTTATCATACTCTTTTCAGGACTTCTAAAAATCTGAACTGCTTATAGTCAAAACTCCTTTACATTACGTACGTACCTTAGAATCTCTAATAACCATACATGTTAAAAAGCTAAATAATTATAAAATGCAGTCTTTTCACCTTTGATTTCGCGTCACTGTCAAAATCACAGTGATCTTTTTTCTCGTTGCCATAAGATTCCTGATGGGTTGCTGTTAGATGTAAAATAACTGTGGAAGGTTTGCCGTAGTATGTTAATAACTGTGTGTACAGTCGCAAGCACATTAAATTACCACATACTGTAAAATTTTCTCATTCGGTTTTGTACTAAACCAACAACATTTTAAGGTTTAATATCATTTGAAGAAATTTGACAGTTTTTTGGTAACTTGATGCGCTCGCGACTGTACTAAAATCTCTTTTAAATAACGATCGAATTTTAGGGAGTTGAATGACTTCCTTATGTCTTGCAAGTAACTGGCATACCGATTTCTAACTGGTTGCTAAGTGGTAGATAAGTAATGAACATTAAATTGCCCAAATTGAGCGACTTATTCTTAACAGTATTTTGGACGGCACTATATCGAATCCTTACCGCCGACTTATCGTAAGCGACATTTTTACGAAAAGCTAATTTTTATCATAACCCATATTGTTTTAAATACCGCTTAGGATATAAATCGAATTTAGTAAAAATGTCGCTTACGATAAGTCGGCGGTAAAGGCCTGTATATTATGTTATACAATCCGTTGCAATTTAATTTATTTGTCAAGAAAATTCAAAGTTTCTGTTGGTCTAACGTACTGTTAACCATGTAGATGCCTTGTCTTTAGCTTTTCCACACTGTCATTGTTCACGAAGCGAGAACTATTACTTATCTAAATGACACACACATGCACACACATAGTTACTTACAAAACTACTGAACTCTAGTACAATAACTCATACAACTCAAACTTACTTCTAATGATGATATCACCAACAGAATCTCTTTCTAATGGGGACGGCCGAAGTTGCGGCTTGCCCCAATAACGGTTTGTTTACTAATACATTGCTATTTATAACTTCTTGCCGTAACTACTTGTAACTATGAGGCAGAATTGATTGCATTTGCATTTGTAAACGGGATTGGAATATTTGTTGCTAAGGCAACGCGTATTTGCGAAATGATCCGCTATATTAATTAGGATCAAATTGCTTAGAATTGGATGTAACATGAAATTAAGGGCCCAGTCACCGTGTAGCATAATCAGCCTATAATATTCCCACTGCTGGGACACAGGCCTCCTCTCTGTGAGAAGGTGTGGGCCGTAATCTACCACGCGAGGGGCCCGTGTGTGAATCATGAGACACCCCCAAGTCATTATGTGACATCCACCAACCCGCACTGCCCAGTGCGGGTTGGTGGTTATAATGGTAATCGTTTAGTTTAATCGATTTATATAAGTGTAAAATAAATGTATAATCATAAGTGTAAAAGTCTAGAATACAATACATACAATAAATATGACCATTTATTTACACAGTGACAGCTAGCCCATGTCAGATTACTCCAGTGAATTAATCATTTGACTCTATACATTCTAGACCATTTACAGGCACGTTTGAAAAATTCACGTGTAAGTTTCGAAGGGACTATACAATAATTCAGAAACATGGGGCCTTTGTCCAACAGTGGGCCAGTATGGCCTGAGTAAGGCGGAAGGAAACGCTCGGATATCACCACTGTGGGGATCGCCCGGAGGACACGGTGGAGCATACGGTGGAGGTCTGCCCGGCTTGGGCAGAGCACCGCCGTGTCCTCGTGGAGGCGATCGGCAGCAGAGATCTCTCGCGTCCGGCCCTGGTTCAGGCCATGGTACGGAGCGAGAGGGCATGGGCTGCCGTCACCTTCTTCTGCGAAGCAGTAATGCTCGCGAAAGAGGAGGCGGGACGGTTGAGGGAAAGGCAAGTTTCGCGCCCTCTCGCCCCTAGCCACCGCAGGGGAAGCCCTGGGCGTCGGGAATCCCGGGCGGATTTCCGGCCACCGCAGGCGCAGGCTTGCGGACGGTAGGCAATGGGTAGCTCACCGTCCGGTAAGGACCAGGCCCGGTTCGACGGCGCGTCGTATTCCACGCGCGCCTCAAAGAGATGTCGTCAGCACAATGTAGGTGTCCACTAGGGCCGATGTCTGCTGGGGTCGCGGGAAGGTACTATGGGTCACCGAGGCCCGAGCAACACAGGCAACAGGAAGGAAAACGGGTGGGTTTTAGTCAGTAAGAGTCTGACACACCCTCCCGCTCCACCCAGAGCGGGAGAAGTTATTTGATGATTTCCCATCCAAATAAAAAAAAATATATGGCCTGAGGAAAAAAATAGAAAGAGGCCAATCATAGTCAATACATGGTAACTAGATCTGCAGCAGCAGTGGTCCATTGGTGACGGCCGCAACTTACAAGTTGTAGGTTCACACCCACTTTAAGCAAATTATTTCATCAATGTGATGATGATCTAAGTACATGAATTGACAGCTAGCACATGTCAGATTACTCCAGTAAATTCATAATTCGACTTTAGATATAACTTGAGTCTATTGAATCTCCTTAAGTGTTTTTAGCCCTAGAGCTTTTTGACTAAATAGCAGTAACCTCTTAAAAAGACAATGTACGAGTATAATGTTACTAGATGCGCCCCGCGGTTTCACCAGCATAAGTTTTGACTCCGTGGGTATATTGGGATAAAAAGTATCCTATGTGTTATTCCTGGTTATAAACTATCTGTATGCCAAATTTCATCCAAATTCGTTCAGTACTTTTTGCGTGAAAGAGTAACAAACATCCATCCATCCATCCATTCTTACAAACTTTCGCATTTATAATATTAGTAGGATTACTAATTAATATTTCAAGCATTTTTTTCTTATTTTCTCCTTCTATTCTTACATTCCCACGGTACGATTTACACATTACACAATTAACTATAGGTAGGTTGATATTCATATTATGGTTAAATATTGACGTATTAGAGCCATCGCTGTTTTGATAGTTTATGCAAATGTTTATGGGAACTGTTTGAGCAAAGTTTTGTGTGTAGGGAGTGATTTAAGTAGACTTTGGTATCGTTTTGTGTTTATAGTCTGAATTAGTTTAGATTTACATTTTACGATGGATGGAATTTCTTGCTTTAGGCCATATGTATTTTGACGGATAGGCACTTAGGCATATATTAGGGCGAAAATAGCAAAATAACTGATGAAAATTCACTTGATAAAATATTGTATCTTATATAATAATATTTTGTCTTCAAGTAATTTTATTTGTTTTTTTTTTTACAGTTTCAATAAAAAAATGTCATCATTTGGTCCACTATGGTGGAAACGCATGGTGGACAAATCAAAATCTTCTAGACGAAAAATATTCTTTCATACCCCTTACAAAGAAATGGTAGAAAATACCTCTTCATTTCTAAATTCCACTTCATATAGACCTTACTAACGACACAAAGCCTTAACGTTAAACAACAGACTCTAGCTTGCAGCCAGTAGGTGATTGCTAATGTCCTAGGCATTCCTCGGGTGACCTAATTCGAAGGCCGCTCTAATGCACGCCTTATTTTGCTACTGAAATACTTGGCGCACTGTACTTATACAAGGAAATTTTGAGCGTGGAATTGCTTGGACGGTTATGGCTGATAAGTAGTTGAATTGTTTTGAATTCATATATCGAACACCTAAAATAGTCGTGTCATTAAGGACGTTGGCTAAACTAAACTAAATCCGCATTAGACCACTAATCACTAAATACGTTTACCGCTAAATGAATTTAAAACATCGTTTTGTTTCTGTCAATCGTTTGAAGATGACCGAGATAGAATGATGTTTTAAATATTTAGCGCTAAACGCATTTAGTAATTTGTGGTGAAACCGGCCCTTACGGTCTTTCCTCATTTTTTGTCGTATCTTATTTGAAATTCCTAGTAAAGGCTACAATACTCGTATAAAGTTTACCATGAATATTAGTTCATACAATCTTTATATTGACTGCTTACTAGTTATTATTAGCCTTTTTTATCCCATAGCTGGGCAAAGCCACCCCCATGGCATCAAGCCATTTCGACACAGGGCTTGTGTAGACCATTGTTTTATGTGTAGAAGAGATTTGAGAGAAGATATTTTTTATGTGTAGAAAACTTTATCTAATTCGTCCCTCGTACTCGTATATCATCTACCCTTATAACTTATAGATAAACGTAATAATATGTAATTTTTTCCAAAAATAGTGCTTTTAATTTTTTGTTAGTCTACACTATAAACTTACTTTTATTTGTTATTACATTGCAAACAGCAAGAATGAAAGAAAATAAAAAGAAACTCCAAGTCGATACAAAGGAAAACGTAGAAATTGTATTCGAGTGTCAATTCGCACTACGAGCACTCGCCACTCGATATCGTTTCATTGAAGCTTACGTACCTACAAACTAGGAATAGCTCTGTATGGTTGTACTGTACAGGTTCAAATAACCATATTATTTTTTTATAGGAATCGAATGGTTTGATTCCATACAGATATTGGTAGAGTGCTGATTGGTTGATGGACAATTGAATATTGAACTGTCTGACCGGAGTTCGTGAGATGGACTGGCTGAATTGTTGTAGGGACTGTCATTAAAGTCCTTTCTACGTCATATTTCTGGATATGGCATCATTACTTGCACCTGTAATTAAAAATATTAAAGTCTTCAGCGGCCGCCGGCGCACTAGTGGGTCGGGCGGCGGCTAGGGCGGAAATGCGGAGTGCAACATCGCTTGCGCTGCCTCTCCCCAGCGATCGTATGCTAGCGGGCTCCGCTGTATGCTTTTGCATCTTGCTTCATTTTGCATCTTTTGCTTTTGCATATCCTGTTACCATTATATACGTACGAATTTACGTTGACCAATTTTAAATACCCTGCCCGCCGTCCGCCACTGGATTTAATTCGGGCTACATAATACAAACATTTTAAAACAAAAAATTGCCAAATAGATCCAGCCCTTTTCAAGTGATAAGCTCACCAACGAACACCATAAAATTTTTATTTATATAGATATTATAAGATAGATACTTAATTCAGACACAAAAAATAATCTGCTACCTACTAAGAAGAAGTCACGGTGTATAACTACAGTTTGTTAAAATCATCACTAATATCCATTCTAAACTGAGCTTGTCCCAGCTCATAAATCATCATTATGACGTCACGGGCAATAGAAAAATGGCGACCAGACTTGAAAGCGGTTCTAAATAAACCGCTATATTCAGAGAAATAGGTCTGTCTGTATGACAAAATACTATGCCGATAACAGTTTTAATTTGAAGTGATCAGTTAGTTTGTTATTATTTTATTTACAATTCCAACTTTTGAACCAGCGAAAACGCATTTTTTTAACCAATTTTAATAAATAAGGAGGAGGTTCTGTATTCGACGTGTAGGTATTGTCCACTTATCTAAGTACTGGCTAGTTTCTGCTTATTGGTTTCTAAATTTGTTTTCAGCATCATTTTACTACCACATACATACATACATAAGCTCACGCCTTCTTCCCATGGGGGTAGGCAGAAACTATAGAACGCCACCTGCTACGCTCCTTACATACTCCTTTTACTTCGTTTACGTTCATACATCTGGTCATACACGCACACCGGTTGCGGGTACTACGCACCTGACCTTTTTGAAGAACATCACCAATGTCACTATAATGTCTTCTTGGAGCGGCGCCCACCCTGCGTTTCCACTCACATCTGCCTTGTAAATACCTTTTGTTAGTCGCCTTTCATTCATCCACTCAACATGAACAATCCATCATTTTGCTAATATTTACGTTTTTATGTCATCAATCGCGCAGTAAATCCATAGATATAGTGAGTCTTGTCATTCATTCTCCTGTCCTTATCCCAATTTATTTGTGGTCGGCGCAACATGTCCCTTTCTTCCATACTTCTCTATTAGTTGTCATCTCGGTAGTCACCCTCTTTCTAGCCATATCATCTTTCACACAGTCCATTCGTCGTTTCTTTGGTCTTCCCCTACTCTTATAGCAATCGATATTCATACTCAAAACTCCCTCATGACATTATCCTCACATGCCCATACCATGATAACCGATTTCCGCATAACTTTTCAGTCACCGGTGCCACTTTCAGACTTCCTCATATGTACTCATTTCTTATTCTATCCATTCGTGTCACACCACACATCGCTCTTAGCATTCTCATCTCAGCTGCATGCAATTGCCTTTCATTCATCCCTTTTGTGGCCCAACATTCCACAAGCCTTGTAATGTCTCAATACATTATTAAATACGAAACACGCAATGCAGATGCACCGCCACTGTGCCATTCAAGGCTTATCATGTACCTACTCTTGTTTACGGCTAGTGATCGTTGCCAATGACTTTCGGGAACCGAACTGTTTTATACATAGTGCTTTAGTTATAGTCATTCAACTAAAATGTTGTAACCCATATGCGCTAAAATGTTTCGACGATATAGGCGCCGATTCCCTTGTTCACAAACTAAACTAAATTTAAGTTCAGTGCATCTTTTTCTTTCTATTTCATTAAGAAGAGGACAGAAGATAAATTTACCATAGTCACCACTCCATACAAGTTTAGACGTGATTAATAACTTGCCTACTAAAATTACGTCAATTTACGTCAAGCGCTGATTAATTTGACAGGACTAAACTAAAATTTATCTTCTGTCCTTTTTTTAATTAAATAGAAAGAAAAGGATGCACTGAACTTAAATTTAGTTTAGTTTGTGAAGAAGGGAATCGGCAGCAATGACGATCTTCCTATCAAATGATCACGCCAGTATTCCCCGAAGGGGTTGGCAGAGATGTCCCTACCTATAGTCACCCACATTTCGCCAATTATGTTACATTATGTGATAGATGTTATGTATGTTTTTTTTTAATACTAATTTACGCCCTTTGTCAATGGATGGATGGAGGTAGAAACTACAGAGTCACGTGCCTTAAGATATTTATATATTTACTAGCCCCGTGGTTTCACCCGCGTAAGTCTCGATCCCGTGGGAATATCAGGATAAAATCATATGTCCTAATCCAGGTCATCGTCTATCCATGTGCCATATTTTATTGAAATCCGTTGAGTAGTTTTAGCGTAAACTCGTAACAAACAAACACATAAACAAACTCACTTTCGCATTTATCATATTATTATAGTTAGGATTAAGGCTCCTACACACTGGCGCGACTTGTCGCGCGACTTGACGCGACACAAAGACACCGCGTGTAGCGCTACAAGCGGTGCCTTTGTGTCGCGACGCGTCGCGCGACCAGTCGCGCCAGTATGTAGGAGCCTTTAGGATAAATGTAATTAATGGGTATTTTATACATTCTATTTGTATTCCCTTTTCATGCCTTCTGGTAATGAATAGTCTGGACTAAGTTGTAATCAAGCTACTTAATACTTAACTTCTGTATTATACATCAGTTATTTAGTTATTATAATTTAACGGTGTTTAAGTCCAATTTTATTTTTGTTTTGTTTGGTTTTAGATGTTATTTTTAAACTCTTATTATCTCACGTTACTTTGAACTTGTTTCTTTTGTTTTTTTCCTCCTTAGTTATTAATTGGTGCTAACCTATAAGAAATTGTTTCACAAAGCTAATTATTTTTTTCTTAAATGTAAGAAAAAAAAATACAATTGTAGCGATGTAAACAGTTGTTGGTTGGCCATTAAAGAAAAATAAATAAATATCTTACAAAAAAACGGTTACTTACTTACCAATTTAGTTTAGAAATGCCGAAGATACATACATAAAAACCCTCCATTTTTGAAGTCGCGTAAAATTAAAGACTACGTTACACAAGCAAAACCATACGCCAAAGCAGTATAATATCTATAGCACTATGTGTCTATTACCGTCAGTCCGACAGTAGCCGTCGAAGCTCGTCCCATCGAGAGGGCCAGTTATTTAGAGAGAAGATTACGTAAGTCGGCCCTAATTATGGTTTCATTGGACTCGGGCCATGCCGAAAGACTGAAGATGAGTGTTATGACCGAATCTTTTTCTTGGCAAATGGACGCTGAGAAAAATTCGTCGGACTTTTTGTGAAGGAGGTGGTTACTGATATTGTTTTAGGATTTTTTAAGTAGGTAGAGTTTATTGTGGTTGATTTGTAAAAGACAGTTGTAAATTACTTATAAATTGATCATTTTTTATAATGTACAAGAGTAAAGGTGTATCTAAAAAAGGGCATAGAACCGAAGTGGGTACCTATTTAGCTTCGAAGTTGCAATGGACGTAGTTACGTTGCCGAGAGTTAGTGTCAGAGATCAGGATCGCTAAATGAGATCTTTACATCAAAATACCTTGGTAATGTTTGCAGAAAAATCAAAAATCGCGATGGGGGTAGGTATTATTTCAGTTTCCATAGAAAAAGTTCAAAACCCTTTTGACTTAATCGTGGCTTGTTCACAAATTTATTTTTTTTTTTTTGAGCGGGAGGTTGTGTCAGACTCTTACTGACTAAAACCCACCCGTATTCCTTCCTGTTGCCTGTGTTGCGGGGGCCTCGGTAACCCATAAGTACCTTCCCGCGACCCCGGCAGGCATCGGCCCTAGTGGACCCCTACTTTTCTGACGACATCTCTTTGAGGCGAGCGTGGAATACGACGCGCCGTCGACCCGGGCCTGGTCCTTACCGGACGCTGAGCTACCCATTGCTCACCGTCCGCAAGCCCGCGCCTACGGTGGCTGGAAAAAATGCGACTTAAATGTATGCAGAATGTTATTCACACTGTTGGGAAATGAATACACAATTTATTTAAGAAAATAACTTAAAATAACGTAATTTGTACACTAAAACTATAAAAGAACATAGGTACCTTCTTACCTAGTAAATGAGTATCCATAGTTTTAAACATAATATCAACATGTAAGGGATCTTTTCTGTTAGTAGGCGAAAGAAAATAACTGTGAACTGTTACTCCATTTGCTAATTAATATAAGTGGATACTGTAATTATTCTTATAATTAACTATGTTGCAGGATATTTTTTTTTCTCAGTGTTCCTTGCAGAACATTTTCCGTCCATTCATTATTCTAGGATACCTTTAATAATGAATTAATATTTTCAGTCTCCTTATTCCGTGTAATTCACATTTTCTTCCTCCTATTTTCCCCGATAGCCTTTGTAAATAATTTATTTAGTTTTTACCCATTATAAGAGCTTCACAGAGACGCATTTGTATTTTTTTTATTCTTATAGTCATTAGGTACAAGAAAAAATGCACAAAAATATTATAAAGTAAAAGATTTAATGAGAATACTATTTTGAACTAATATTCAATAATTACTGAGCAAAGTTTTTGGTATGAATGTGGAGAGCTATAAGAGTAGAGGAAGACCAAAGAAACGATGTAAAGACTGTGTGAAAGATGATATTGCTAGAAAGGGAGTGACGAGGGAAAAGCGAAGGGAGTGTAGTGAGATGATGACTAACAGAAGTACCTATGGAAAAAAATACATGTTGCGCCAACCCCAAATACATTCGGATAAGGACAGTAGAATGATGCACGATGATTCAATAACTGCTTAGAAAGAAAGGTTCTGCACAAATTTTACCCAAGTAAGTAGCACAAACTGCATCAGATTCCCAATACCTAAACCAAAAAATCCTCAATATGTACAAAAAAACAACGTCATAATTACCTACTAAAACATAATATCATGTGACATCACTACACACGCACGTCAACCCTCCAACAGCCGCGTCAACCCGTAAAAGACCACGGCGGTCCCAAATACCAGTCTCAAGTCCTATGACCCGACACTAACGTGTCGATCCGGGCACGTGCCTTGAAACCCAACGAATATGTGCCCGAATAAAGCGAAGGGCATATGTGGATATCATGTTGAGATAGGTTGTGGAAATGAAAAAAGGTTGACGGGAAAAAAAATGTGGATAGCTTTGACACGCGTTTTTCTTGAGAATAATGGATTAGAAGTTATTGCTTCCTATTCTAGGTTTACTTTGGGGATTGTGAAAAAGTAACAATTACGTCAGAGGTTATAATTATGATGTCACATTTTTCGTCAAAAGTAACCAGCTAAGACGCCACTTACTAACGCGTAATCTAGTTTGTGATTGGTTGTGTCGTGCAGTCATTGAAGTACTAGTACTGTGCCGGTAACTTTCTGGCTATTCACTGGTGATTTGAATTTGTAACACAGTACTTTTGAGTAGCGTCGTGAACGATGGGCTTTCGTAAAAAATCAACATAAATATATCGTAACACCCCAAAAATCACAAACACAGAATTAAAAACCACACATGTCTGTTGCTTATGCTACGCCAAGCCTAAATCGTTACCAATTTTATAGCTCGTCCGCTTACTCACATCCAAGCCTCTGACACTAGATGTCGCGCCACGTGGCACATACTAGTAAATGTCCCGTCTTACGCCTAAAAGGACAATGTGATCTTTTAGCAGCGAGAGGGTTGAATAAATATTGTTGAAAAAAGATGTTCTTTTACCTTAAGACGCTGACAACACCTAAACCGCGGTCACTGTCAGATTGAATAGAAAAGAAAGAAAAGCGCGATGACACAACGCTTGTAATTAATTACAAAATATGAAGCAATTATCTATTTACTCACAATTTAATTGAGTAATTGAAAATAAAAAACAACCAAGTTCTGCATTCAAATAAGACGTGCTTGTTATTAATTAAATACGTAACGTATTTTGATATTTAATCAAATATTTTGGATTAGAACCCAAGGTAAGAGGTTAGTTTAACGTTAGTTTGTATCCAGATTTTTTTTCAAAACGTGTTTTAGGAACAATCAAGTTCTGGGAAATATGTTCAAAATTAACATATATTTTTTCCGCTACCACAAACTACACAATTTTTTTTTCTTAAGAGAAGCCTATTTTGGTAAATTGGGTCTTGTCAACGCCTTAATCTTTAACGTTGTCTAGGTATTATATTGTACATATCGATTTAAAAAATATAGGAATTACTCAAGTTATTTTTTATTTATTTAATACTTTATGCACACAAATGTACAGAGGCGGAATTAATGCTATAGGCATTTTCTACCAGTCAACCTTTTCAAGTTAAACAATTTTTTTATAATATTAAAATTATTATATTTTAAAATATTTTGGATGATGAATAAAGATCTTTAAATATAATACTGTCTACCAATATGCCCCGTTTTGAAGAACGAATTATTTTACTTAATTTTAATAATGTCAATCATAATCACGATCTTTCATAAAAAAACACAATATGAAACAAAGAACAATCCTTCAAGAAAAGAGTACAATCACCAACAAAAGTCACTCATAATAAAAATCACTCCAAATAATATATTGATATAATCTGACATAATGAAGATGGATAAGTGGGGAAGCATTTATACCAAAAATAATAAAAGACAATGGCTCACCGGGATTGTATTATCATAATAATTGTACAAGTTATTGATAAACGATCCAGCCAGATTGATATGCAAAATTAAATGATGGGTAGTAGATTAGCTTACTAATACATTGTAGAATTATGTAATGGGTTATGTAGATATTAATTGGCTATTTGCAATAGTTATTTGTCAATTTCCATTACAAATTCTCTAGGCGATAAATTGTTGGTGTCTAAGTAGGTGTATAAAATGTAGCCTTAAGGTAGATCCACAGCGGTAGCCCGCGAAATTCAAATCCGAGATGATCAATGAACAACCTGACACTGACCTAAAATTGCAAAAAACGTAAGATAATTTAAATTTCGTGGATTACCACGGCGGATCCACCTTAATTTACAGGAAATAATAAAAGTATTTGTCTAGCAATGAAAAAAAAGTATACTAAATCACACGCATAACTAAACCTATAATCAAGAAAAACAGATTCATCCTTCAAAAATATTTATTTTATTTATTTGGGAAAATAAACGGTTATCCATTACAGTATTACACAAAATTTGAGCTACAGAGTGAGTAAATGTTTAACCCACGACATTTTCAACATATACACAATAAAATATAAAAGACAAATTATAAAATGAATGCGATGTGTGCTCACAATTAGATTGGTACAATTAAATTACATAATGTGTTAATGATAAAACTAAACACTAAACAGGCATGCAAATAAAAAAGAAAAACAAAAAATTCACTGGAAAAGCGAAGATGTCAATATTTTGGAAGACATTATTATATTAACCAGTAAGACGACGTAGGGGTGCTCGTATAGTAGGGGTCCACTAGGGCCGATGCCTGCCGGGGTCGCGGGAAGGTACTTATGGGTCACCGAGGCCCCCGCAACACAGGCAACAAGAAGGAATACGGGTGGGTTTTAGTCAGTAAGAGTCTGACACACCCTCCCGCTCCGCCCAGAGCGGGAGAAGTTATTTGATGATTTCCCACCCAAAAAAAAAAAAAAAAAGGGGTGCTCGTAAGCCTGCGTTTGTACGACTAGAAGATACTGCAAATAGAGGTCGTGCGCGCACTCCTTGGTTATGGTTGTTCTAGGTACTACGTAGCTAATCTTATTAGTGATATCCATACAATCACTTGCGTTATTACATATATAAAAAAGAAACATTGTCTCTAAAATTTATGAAGTATATCACTAAAGGTTTTTGTACTAAAGGGACAAACATGACTGTGGGCATATTTTTGTGACCCCACTCATTTTAAATTGGCAGCCAAAATTTCTCAAAGTCTCCAATAACCACACCCTATAAAACTCACAAGAAAAATAAAAACTTCCTTTATAACTTCTCCAACCAAAAGTTCTAAGACAGTTCGCAAAAATGAATGTATACTAAACGGGTCTTGTAACCCGGTGGTAAATTGTACCGACGAAGGATGGTAAGTAATTGAGATTATGATAATGAGAATAATGCAGTGAGACGATTCTACGCTACGGAAGATTTTTTTACGGCCAACGGGAGATGAGTTATGTCTGGCTGGCTTATACAACTCGTTTTGTGAACTACTTACTGGAATTAAAATTTAACCGTGGGTTTTGTTGTAGTATGAATTTTGTGTCCCTATTGCGGATTGGGGTTTGTGTAAGAAAAGAAAATATGAATGTGTATTGTCGTGGTTGCAAACAAAAAAAAGGCTGCCATTTTGGTTAATGATGTGTCTTTTTAATATGTGGTCATGTAGTTAAAAGATAAACGACGGGCTTACAATATTGAAGACAATAGTTTCATAGAGGATGTTACAGTAGATGTACGAGTAGCTAAGTAAATTGTATTCATATATATATATCCATGAATACAATTTACTTTACGTGTGTAGTAAATGTGTAAAGGAAATAATCGATAAGAAACAGCTACATGGTAAATCATCTAAATACATTGAACCTACTTTTCACCTTAATAATCAAAACAAATATTTTCATGAGCGACATGAGCATGAGAGATAAAAATAAATTGTTCATTGGAAATACCCTGTGGATGTGACGATGGAATTTAATAAAATATCAATATATCCTATAATTATAGTAGAAAAAAACGTTAAAATCATTCGGTAATTTGTCAGGGCTGCCAAGACTATGAACTATTATTACGATTGGGACGATTTTAACGTTGAAGACACCGTTTATAGTGAAAGTAGTGTGCGCTAAACTGGATAAAATATCGAATTCAAGAAACAACAGCGAAAAGACCCAACCGGAATTTTCCTTCGAAAAACAATAAGTTACACTTCCAACCTTATAGAGAATTGTAACCACGTACAGTCACCGACAGCCTCATTCCGGGGACCATATTAAAAATTCCACTTGAAACACCGTTCCCACCTGGCGGCTTAATGGACCAACGAAATACGAATAGAATAAAATACATCGAAAAAAACATTTGGTGTCTTAGAACCATTAAACTGGAGTTAGAAAAAATCTTTTCTCTCACAGACAACCTACAAGGCGCCTGTAAATGGATTATTCATTTGATTATCGGAGCAGTCGTAAAGAAATTCAATTTTGGGTTCCGCAAAACAAAATTAATGAAAACTCCTTTTCTCGACTGCAAATAAATTTACAACTGGGAAAAGGTTGGCTCAGCTCGAGTTAGCGGTGAGTTGTAAATGTGTAATACGTGCATTTCACCGGTGTATTATATCTGAAATCTGAGACTACGTTTTCATGAGTACCTAATCAAACTGAAGATGGTAAGCTTTGCATCCAGTTGCGAGTGTTTCTCCTCACAAAAATATTATTATTATATTATAATATAATATTATATAATTATTATTATCTAGTAAAATTTCAATTCAATCTAAGAACTAAATTGTAGTGGACTCGCAAATCTCATTACATTTGTTTTACAAATAGAAACTATTGATAATTTTGTTTTAAGTGTTCTTCTATTTAGTTCATAAATGGTTAAGCAAAGTGTTACTTAAAATACCTCACAGGTTGTTAAACTCAAGTAGAGAAATGTTTTGTACTCGCTCTCGTGAGCGTTCTCCGTGTTCGGCTAATATCCTTCGATGACTCTTGCTTTACTGTACCTACACTTCTATGTACATTGTGTACTCGTTACAGCAAACAGTTTGCAACATAATATCACGCCTGTATAACCAGAGGGGTTTGGCAGAGGTGCACCTATAGTACACCCACATTTTGCCACTTATGTTTTAGTCTCATGTTGGTGGCGAGTCTATTGCCATCAAGTGGGCCCAAATCCAGATTCAGGCTGCTACTGAGGATTTTTTTTTTGGGAAATTATAAAATAACTTCTCCCGCTCTGGGCGAAGCGGGTCTGATACACCCTGTATCAGACTTTTACTGACTAAAACCCACCCGTTTTCCTTCAGTTGCCTGTGTTGCCAGGGACCTCGGTATCCCTTTCGGACTTTCCCACGACCCCGGAAAGAGGAAAACCTGAATAACACTTTACCCGACCCGGGAATTGAACCCAGGTCCTCATTTATTTTCATTTTGGGTTTTCATTTTTTTTTAGCAGTAGCGTTTGCGACCACTAGACCAACGAGGCCGTCTTCTTCAGATTTTGTGTTCTTATATCACTCTCATCATTACGATATTTCGGTATTCTTCATTTCTAAATCGTTTACGAATTGGACTATAAAATGAATGTTATGAATTTAAGTAAATTAGATTAAACTTGGCAGTCACCTGATAAATCGTTTTACTTTGTGAACTTATTTAGTTTACAAATTATGCAAATAAAATATTATAATATCTCCTAAATATTTATATACTATCAACTTGTGAGACTTAAATATACTGTAGTTCTTAAAGAAATTATTCACGTAATTTAGAAACTTTCAAGATAATTCTATTTAAGTTTCTTAACTTCGTTGCCTAAATGGTTACCATTTTAACGATGACCTTTTTAATAAACTTTTTCAATGCTCATAAAACTATTACAAATAGATTATAATTAAGACTAAGATATTTTAAAACGCTATTCTATGAATTCGGTTTTCATTGATTGAATTATACCTAAACAAGTCAAATCCGCAATGAAACTTACGTAAGTTCCAGTTTACGAAACACCGTCTTATAATAAGAGTGATAATATAAATTACTAGCTGGGCCCCGCGGTTTCACCCGCTTAAGTCTCGATCCCTTAGGAATATCGGGATGAAAAGTATTCTATGTCCTAATCCATGTCATAGTCTACCCATGTGCCAAATTTCATCCAAATCTGTTTAGCTGTTTTAGCGTGAAAGCGTAACAAACAAACAAATACTTCGCATTTACAATATTAGTTAGGATTAGGTTTTTTTTTAACTGGTCAGTTAAGTTAATAAGTCAGTAAGTAGATAAGTCCCCTACTAAGACTCCGCTGTCCGTCTATCTGTCTGTCTGTCTGTCTGTCACCAGGCTGTATCTCATGAACTGTGATAGTTAGACAGTTGAAATTTTCACAAATGATGTATTTCTGTTGCCTCATACATACATATTTTAATCTGTTTTTTAGTATGTGTTATTATAATAACACATACTAAAAAACAGGTTAAAATAAAAATTTAAGGGGACTCCCATACAACAGATATGATTTTTTTGCCGTTTTTATAGATAATGGTACGGAACCCTTCGTGCGCGAGTCCGACTCGCACTTGGCCGCTTTTTTTTTATTGTTATTCACAAACAAACATTATTTGTTGTTTTTATAATTTTAGTCGCCATAATTTCTAGTTTGATGCGCTAATATACGATGCTCATGCCTTAGCTGTATGAGAAGATGCCTTTGCACTTCATTGGGAAAATTATAGAGTGGTATTATTATTATTATTATTATTATATAAATGAGGATAACGTTGAAATACAAATCAACCGCTATGAACATCCAATTTCTCTGCTGTACCAAACTTCAGCATCAATTACAGCTCATCCGTTAGTGGATCAAATTCTGCTAAATCTCGTTCGGTTTAGTGTCCGTTAATAATAATAATAATAATAATAATAATTTATTTATTTCTCAGTTTATGGTACATTGAGATCTTAAATTAAACATTTTTTCACATAAACTACCATTGCTGGTGTAGAAATATTAATTATCAAGCTACATGCGGATCAGAACCAGGTACATTATACAAATATTATATAAAATTATGTTTTGTATTAAGTTTATAAAAAATCAATAATTTTAGTGATAAATTAAAAGACTGGTTATATTACAAACTGCATTATTTATAATGTCCAAATATTAATATTTAAAAATCAAAAATATAAATCATAACGTCGAAAAAATAAATCATAATGTCAAAGAATAAATCATAATGTCAAAATATAAAAGAAAATGTCAGAATAAAAATTACAATGTCCAAGAATTCATAATAATGTCAAAGTACTAATGTCATTATTAAGATCTTATTAACAATGTCAAAAAGTATGATTTAAAAATTCATTGACGGAATAAAAACACATGTCTAAGAGCCAAGCAAACGTCTTACATTTAAACTTATTAACTGGTAACATTCTCAGGGCAGGTGGGAATTTATTATAAATTTTAATTGTGGCTGGCAACTGGCATTTCTACTGTATAATTGCAACCTCTGAGCAGGTACTAGTAATTTTCCGGCATTTTTTTTGTTCAGTCTTTCGGAGACTTGTTCATTCAATTGAAACAAATGCTGGTGTTTTTTTACAAATAGACAGACTTCTAAAATATACAAACATGGGAGTGGGAGAATTTTTAATTCCTTAAATAATGGCCTGCAATGATCCAAATATTCTGCTCCACTCATGGCTCTGACACATTTTTTTTGTACTATGAATGCTAGACGAGTCAAGCCAATACAATGAGAGACATCACACTAACAGGGCTTGTCCCTTATAATATTTTTTAAATATCATATGTTAGACTTGTGTTAGTTTGCAACAAAAATAAAAAATTAATGGAGTAAAAAACATGCCAACACGGCTGGTGGCAGCATTGGTACAGACAGCTACAAAAGTCGATCGTCGTGTTTTTAAATCGTAATTGTTGAGCTAAATATTTAATTTAAACCGGAACAGAAGTAAAATTGAAAGAATATTAACTCTTACTGCATATATGAAATGCTGGAATACAATATCCAATAATTTTGTGTCAACTTAGATGATGTTTTTAAGGTAGCATAGACTGTGGTTGCTGACCGTACTACCTTATTATTACCGTACCATCATTATACTGTACTAGTAGTGGATTTCTTTCCCCTTAAAACCGACCTCTCTGGGCAAGTGTAAACCCCAGTTTAAAACGTCAATAACCTACGTAACGTAATTGACAGTTGTGACCAGAAAACGTCGCTTGTCGAGTCAGGGGACGGATTCAGTCGCAGGAGCGACAATTAATCGTTGTGCATGACTGTACCGCTAACACACTTGATTTGACCCGCGATTGACTTTTATGAAATCTTTCGAGCGAAATATTGTGTACAGAGTAATTTAATGCTGCCGCGAATATGTTTAAAATGAATATGAATAATATAATTTTTGCCTTGTGGTAATTTATTTTTGTGCCCCATCACATTTATTTATCTACAGTAAGATTTAAAAAGTACAGTATATTTGTGGAAGTAAAATATTATTTTATGATTACCTACATAACACCTATAATATTTTTATTAAGTTCACTTTTACGATGTGCTCAAATTAAAAATGTATGTTTATCTTTTTTCTTTCGACACAGCTTCAGTAACAAAAAAACAATCATAATAATAAAAAACAATATTTACTAGGGTGTTACAAACATAATTCTTGGAAAACATGACTAAATAATAATTATTTAGTTATACCTCATAATAAAATTAAAATATTAACCTACATTTTTAACCATCATGTTATACGAGCCGTCCATAAAAACGGCTATAATAAATACCATAGATCAAATGCAAATAGAACCCAAACAAAGCTCAAAGGGTTTTTCTTTAAAGCAGTGGAACCCTAAAAAACTTTAAAATGAGCAAAGTAAACTTTGACTTACGTTTCTGAGTGCGAATGACAGTTGTTTCTACCCCCGAACACACTGGAGGAGGGCAAAATAAAATTAAAAGCAAATGACTTTTGTTATTGACTGTGCATTTTGCGAGAAGAATATTTTAGCTGACGTTTAAATCTGAGCGATTATCGTTGTTATAATTTTGCTTTTGTGACTTTTTTATAATTAAATTTACAAATTTAACCATACATTTGAAAGTTAAATCATAAAAAGTGCATATTTTGTGCGTTTAAATCACGCTGTGGGCTCAGCTTGCAACGATGCTTTATATATTTATTTCTGTCTAATCTATGAATTTTCCACAAAAGTTTGTTTTCAAAATAATACAAGTACTTAAAAGCCACTAGGAAGAAAGAAAAATAGGTTTATTTGTCACAAAAACACGTGCATACACAAAAATCTCTAACTCGAAAATCAGTACGTAAACTGGCTTCAATGTTTAATCCCGCTGCTAGAAATTGAAATACCCCTAGATAATTGAATAAACTTATGAAAATATTAGCCTCGCTTTCAGGATCCGCCGCAGTCGGATAAAGAGCAATAAAAACTACTAAACTAACAAACAAAAAACGATCATTAATCAACCAAAAGGTATCGAAAACAGAATTTAATTACTGAAATCTAAACTCACCAAACCGAGGTTTATCTCCCACGTGGACCCTTTTCAAATGGATGGTGGTTCCACCTTCGGACCGCAAATAGAAATATTTATAGACCCAGAACGTTGGGTACAGTTGACACTTACCAAATTCATTGTTTAGGCTTACTTCGCACTTGTTAAGGGGCGTCTGAAGTTTCACAAAGTTCTGTATCGCGGTGTACTGTTTATGGTGCTATTATTTTCTCTGGTTTTTTGTTTTTGTGGTCGTAAGTATTTTCCTTTAGGGTGTCTTTTGGGTAGGACCAGATAAAGACATTTCGTTCTTGCACTATTAAGCTATTTGCTGCGCGTTGTAAAAACTAGATGCAGAGTATTGATTAAGCAGCACCGTTTAATTTTGTGTTCGACGGTCTACTTCAGATTCATCAATCAAAAATTTGTAGTTTAATCAAATATTCGTTCAAGTAATTATCCAGAATTCCGAAGTAAGCGGACGTGTCAAGGTCTCAGACAAAAACTTTAATTAATATTCCCAGAAACTACAAGCCTGGCCTGTGAATCTTAAACTCATAACACAATAATCAGACAACACTAACTACCAAAGGCTTGTGTTTGGACAGCAATCACGCTATCACACTTACTCCGATTAAGTCCCAGCTTAGCTCCACAACCTAGACTAACTCCTAATCAAAAATTCTCTGTGTTTGACAAAATTCCTGAGCTCATTGAGAAGGCGTTTAATCTCTGCTGACAAGACTCAAAGGAAATTGAAAGCTGGTTGGATTTAGTGGTTGTGGCTTGAGTAAACTTGGAGTTTTGGAATGATGGTGGTGGTATATGGATCACGTAAAGGAGTGGTTGAAAGAAAATGTGTTTACTTATGTTAGTAGATTACTTGTATTGTTATACCGTGACTGTAAATTAGTTGTGACTGATTGGTATAAGATTAAAACCTACGACGACATTGAAGCTATGATATCACCGCTTCCATAATCTGTCTAGTAATTAGTAGGACAGCTGTAATGGAATCGTTAGTGGAGGAAATTGTTCCTGGCTTCCTCTGATCCCAAGACATTGTCGCAGGGCTAAACCAAGACTTAATCTGAAACCTAAAACTTATACATACTCGTATATGCAGGTAAACGAAATTAATTCATACACAGTGTACACTCACACTATTATACACACTCACTCACACACACACTCACACTATTACACACACTCGCGCACACAAACACTCAAAACCCACTCGCATACATCGCACAGGTTTGCACCCTTTTTGTATTTTCTTTTCTTTTATTTTATTTTTTTGTTTTCAATTGCATACACTGTATAATGTTAAGTGAAAGAGCGGAGTCACTTCAGCATCTTCTTGCTTAAAAGGTGATCTCCGAATCACGTATGTTAAAGCTTCATATAAATCAAATTTAAAAAAAAAATATTGTTATAAATTTTAACTTTGGCACCTCTTGTTTTATAGACGGTCTTGTTGGTCTAGACGAGACTGCTGAGTATGGGGTTTTAGGCTCTATCACTGGGTTGGGTAGCGTGATATTCGGTTTTTCTATTTGGAACTTCCCTAGTAGAAACATGGCCTCCAGAATAGCGCCCTTAATGGCAATAGACTCGCTCCATTTGACGTGGGACTTATACCTGGCGAAATGTAGATGGTACAACTGGCGAAACTTAAATGTGAACCCTCCACCTACCTCTGTAAGAAATATGGGCGTAATTATGTTTACTAAACTTTAAAAGATCAACCCTATAAACGGCCACGGACAAAAAAAAATACACGTCAAAGTTCAAGAATAATAGTCGCCGTAGCGGATTGGGTATCAGCTACGACTGCTACGCCGTAGCCATAAGCGGACCAACTACGGCGTAGCAAAATGCATTCCCTTGCAGATAGCGTGATCAAGGATAAAACAAAGTTGCAATTAGTTCTATAGCACTGATTGTTACCATGTTCGGGTGCAGAGTTAAGGGAAAGGCTTTGTAGTTTAAGAGTTCACAAAATAAGAGAGAATACTTTAAATATTTTATATATTATAATTCGATGGTCCTAGTTTATAATTTGTGACTTCGAGTTAAAGCTATAGCTATATGTAAGCCTTTATTTAGTTATTCATTTCTGTTTACGTTTTTTTTTTATTTCTGCTTGAGTATAGTTTTTGATATTTTATTAATTTAATTTAATGTTTTTTGTTGCACGTAGTGTAAATTATTTTGCATAATTTTGTATAGAATCCAGTTTTTTCTAACTGAATAGACAGCTGTGCTGCTGGGAAGTTTGTTGCGCCACTTCTTCCCAGCTAAAGCACTAGGAAGTGGTGAAGGGCGGGCGATTTTGAGGACTGTCTTATGTAATTTTGACGTTCGAAAAGTGCTAATTCTCTCAGAAAAGTTTGAATGAATTATGGTGATTGTACCTAGAAAGGAAAAAATATCTACATTATTACAATAAATTAGTTAATCTATTTTTTTAAAGTTGCTCGAGCGTGTGACTTTTTCAATAATAATTTCAGTCTATATCAGCTGAAAAAAAAAAACCGGTTTGTGAGCACACCTATAGGTAGTTAATAAACTAGAGACAAGACAATTTTAAAGACTGCATGTGCGCTTAAAAGAATGTATAACTGCTGAACAAACCTACACAGTCATATTCGACACTCACTTTAAAACAGCCAACATCTTTCAACTAAACAAAACCGCTGCACGGCACAACTCCTCCTTAACTGGTGGGGGACATCGTTAGTACGTATCTATATTCGCTTGAGAGAAACTTTAAGCCGGCCATCTGTTCGGAGTGCCGATGTCCGGCCTGTCTCGACGAACAACTTGCTGAATTTACCACTTGCAATCTTTAATTTGTTGGGTCTCAGTCATGAGTGATAGCGGGTCAGGTTTGTTTTTGTTGCTAAGATTCAGCGCTTACTTCATTTTGGTGTCTATCGCCAAAACTAAGGCCGATTTGTAGGGGTCCGTAGTCAACAAGGAACCCTTGTAGTTTCCCCATGTCCGTCTATCTGTCTGTCTGTCCGTGGCTTAGCTCAGAGACTCTTAGTACTAGAAAGCTGTAATTCGGCATGGGCATACATGTTAATCACGTCAATAGAAGTGTTAAAATAAAATCTTGAAAAACCAATAGTTTGTAAGTTACCTCTCTTGCACGTAAAGTGGGGTTCATATTTTTTTTTTGTCTATCCTTTGGTGTGGGATATCGTTGGATAGGCCTTTCAAAAATATTGCGTCTGTTTGCGTAATATTAAGCTTAAAATACAATTTTTTGTTTAAGTGTCATCCCGTTAAGTGTCCCACACAAAGTAAAGCCCTGTGACTGTTTCATATAATTTACATACTTTCATCCATAAATGCTTATGAAATTAAGCGACACCAAAACTTCCATACTTATGTATTTTTAAATTAGCAGATTTCCTTAAAAACAACAAAGTTACAAGATCAAATTGCGGTGTTGTTCAATCCACAAAAGAACTACTTATCACAACAATTACACAATGAGCAAAACCAAATCCAAATTTTCAAGAGTTTATCCCTCGCACCATTGCCGAATCAGCGCAATTTTCTCCAAATTACAGCATTAAATATAATTTTGAGCGCGATTGTACTAACGTTTGGCAAAACACCAGTCTTTATTAGATTTTAGTCATTGTTTATAAGGATTGCTCCAATAAATATCTGTTACGAGCTTAGGAACTTGGAGGGGCAATTTTAATAATAAACGATGGCCGAATTGGGGCAGACGCAGGAGTTTGGTATTGAATAGTCATTAGGTAGACGAGAAATTGGAATAAGGAAGGAAAGCGAAATGAAAGGAATATGAGCCCGTGACAGAATTATTGATTTGCTGGAAATAATCTATTTGTAAGAAGTGACTCAATCATAAGCAAAACGAAGCTATACCTGGCAGACAATAAATAGGAATTGCAGCCTAGATGTTACTGAATAGAGCTTTGTGTCTGTACAGCTTAGTGGGTGATTAATAATTCTGAAAAAAAATATCTTTATAGCACATCGTTTTTTACACTATTTCTAATCAACGACACATTATTATAAGCCTTTAACCACTGCTCAATAGTGCTCAATTTCACGCTCATATTTAACTATCAGGGCGCGTGTTGATGACTATGCGTACACGCCGCAACTGCCTTCTCACCACGAACGCGCAGCCACCGAGAGGCTGCCGCGTAGCTACCACGCAGTGCTCACTCAGCTGCTACGTTTTCCATTCTATAGTCAGCAGTTCATCTGTTTTCACTGCGGCATTTAGACGTGTTTACCATGTACTCCGTGAATAAAAAAAAATAGACTCCTATTTGCGTGTAGCATAATCAGCCTATAATGTTCCCACTGCTGGGACACAGGCCTCCTCTCTGTGAGAGGGAGTGGGCTATAATCCACCACGCGGGCCCAGTGCGGGTTGGTACATGTCACATGTCTTCGAATTTTTAGTTCTAGGACATGCCGGTTTCCTCACGATGTTTTCCTTCACCGTTTTGATTTGCGTATTATTTTTATAAAAAAATTAAAAATTAAGAAAATGAAAGAATACTTTGGGTGCATCCTATTTTAGCTCGTCGAAAAGAATGTTGTGAGTCTTGTCCCACAAAACATTCCTCTCTTCTATTTACGAAATTAATTCTTCTGCGGACATCGTACTTCAAGGTAATGCGCAACTGTCTAGTCCGTGTCCCAGTGCGTCTTCAAACAAAATAGAAGGACACACTACTGACGTGGAGGTGGCGCGAGTGCTGAGCGTATACTGAACGGTGACTGCGCGGTTGCTGCTCAGTGGCTGCGCGTACGCGTTTTATGTAGGAGGATTTCAAAATAAGCTTTATGTAATTAGCATAGGACTCAAAATTGCAATAAGCTTTGGGAGTACACGTGACGCGTGCCGAATCCGCGCGTGCATAAAACGCGAACGTCGGTATCCGGCCTCAAAAGGACAGGGGAGGTTATGTTGATTGCAAATTGATGAACAATAATGTTCGTCTTCTTGACGCGTATTAAACATACAAATATTCTTAAAAAACCGTGTATTTCCAAAAAATCTTCAACCAAAACTGTTGACACACATGAAATCGAAATTTTGAAGCCTACCCCCATAATCGATACCTATACGGCCTCCACACGAACAAAAGAACATAAAACATCGCACACAGTCAGCGTGCAATTCATTTAAAGGATATTCAAAGACAATTTGGGAGCGTACGTATTCATACAGGAAACGATTAAATCAATTAAAGCGAGTGCCGCGCAACGATGTCTGTAATCGACGATCGTGAATAGCGATTCTTGGTAATGTGCCGTTTTGATTTCAACTGTAATTCATACTTTGCTGCCAGTGCACCTTTTGTAGTAACTTTTTCAGTTTCTGTTTTGAAGATAATCGGCTGTTTTGCGGCTTTAACCTGGAATTAATTGGAAGGTTGAAGGATTCCTAGGACTTTTTTTCGATTTTGACTTATATTTAGTTAGTTTCGATGAATTGTGACAAAAAACCTAGAAACTCAACGGATTTTTTATCCAACTTATTGCTAACTGTGCCACCATTTTGTTTTTGATGGAAAACACTTACAGCAGTCACGGGGATCAATGATTCTTGACCCACAAAAAAAGTTGAGAAGGGTTTTCTTTACAGATCATGCGACTAATATCTTCTATCTGATTTAAGACAGAATTGAACCAATTTTCTCACATTATACTTGGCCACCTGGCTACTGAAGCTATATATCATTATGATGGGCTATTTAACGTCGAATGTTTTCTGTAAATCTGGCCATTATCGGATTTACAACTCTGTTCGATTTAACGTCTTTTTTATTTTATGGTTACACCGTAAATCGGTTTGTTTATGCAAAAACCACATTGGTAGACTAAACTGGGATGTGGATAAATGCATCTGGATACGTCAAGATAATTATAATCTAAAATACAAACTGTTACAAAACGTCACTGGTTTTAAGTTCTTCTTTGGTAGTGAATTGACGATCTTCAGTAAAACATTTCACCAGTTATTGAGTCGACAGGTTAACACTTTCGCGGGTGCTTGACGTCTAGAGACGTTGTAACAATAAAACTTCTATTGTGTCTCGTTTACCGTACGCGAGCCGATTCATATTCAGGATAAATCAGCTGGAAGGTTAACTTGATTGAATGGAGTTTATGGATTGACCTTTGTCAAAGGTCTTCAGCTCATTTTGTTCATTAAAGTTATAACTTATTTGTGTTTTTTTAATTGGCTTTGTCGTAGTAACCTTATATGCATTTTTTTTTAATAATGGATAAATAATACAAACGGCGGTGGATTTACTTTTATGGGGTCTTTAGTATTTATTTATTTATCACAAAAAAGGTACAAAGGCGGACTTAATACCTTAAGCATTCTCTACCAGTCCACCAAGGGTGGTGAAAATATTTGATGTCAGGTGCTCGGTTTGAGAGGAATAATGAGATTCTTTGTTAAAATTATATCATAATGAATTATAAATAAAATAGGTACATAAGTACATAAATAGGTTATAAACTTATAATACACATACATACATATTTACTATAACATATAACTACATATATTATAAATATACAAATATCAGTCATCAAGTATCAGAAGCTTTATCCATCAAACTATTCACCGATGACAAATAATAGTTCACCTATCTATGATATCAATTTTCCTTATCTGTTTTCCAGGAAATACAATCGACAAGGTGTCAAAAAGCCTTACAATATTCGGTAGATACAGAACACGCCACATAACATGCTCCGGTTCCGAAATCTGACCTTTAAAGGCACCTACATCGCTTTCTGACTAAATTGATGAGCTTTTGCCTCCTTGAAACCGATACGTATAAGTTAATTATTACATCAATTACCGACATTGTGCTGATATGTGCCTGGCGCTAATCTTCGGGACTAATCAACTAGGGTTTGATCTAACAAATTTTGGAGTACATTTTGAAGGAATTAGGGTTGACAGATTTGAATTAGGTAGCTGTAATTTTGAAGAGTATTGTGAGAGATTTAGGAGTTCTAGACAATGAGTCAAGTATCTAACTAGATGCTATAAAAACTAGATACTCAATAATTATTGTATTCCACGATAGTGGTAGGTTTTACAAAGATATGATCATCATGGACCCTCTCGGGCACAGCAAAGTTCAAGAGAGGAAGTGGCTTTAATTGCATAATCAGCATATAATGTTCCCACTGCTAGGACACAAGTCTCCTCTTGGTGAGAGGGAGTGGGCCGTATTCCACCATGGGCCCAGTGCGGGTTGGTGGATGAGCTTTAATTAGATGGAATATATTTCAGATATAAAAAAAAACCTTAGCTACGTATTCGGTTAATATAGACCCATCAGTATCGGGAATATATTATTATTGGTTTAAAATACCGGTGGTTTTATGATCCCGAGTCAAGATCTTCGTCGTTTGAGTTGTCGTGTGAAAGTGATGTGCTGTCTGTTGATTAAGGGACTATGCACTCGCTCAACAGGCACTCTTGATAGTTAACGGTCTCAACCATTTTGCCGTTCCCCGAATCCATGTTTCTTTACAAATATCACCAAACCCGTGTCAATTTTGTATAATTATTGAAATAATTATCGTTACCCGAGTAAACTATCAATTATTTATAACAACAATGGCCTTGATCCAAATAATCCTTCATTATGTAACTCAAAAATCATATGCAATCAACCCTCCTCATCAAACTAACGCAAATCAACAACATTGGTAATTAATTCTCATCAAAACTGAAGCTTCAATTTCACCCGGGGGCAATAATGTTATAGACGCGGCGTCAGACGTATGACGTCACGTGTGTAGTTAGTAATAGCTATGCCTACTCTGTTGTCACAACCTACGGAGAACAGTCTATTTAGATTATGTTAAACACGCACGCATTCACGTATCTTATATATGTCGGTCTTTAACATGAGTTCTAAGCGTATTGTTCTAGTACTATGTATCATGGTCTGTGGGTTGGCTAGCTGATTGTTTTAGTCTCTGCTGTTGAGTCAATGAACTGGATAGCTTAACTGTGTTGGCTACTAGGTACAAATACTCACAATCTATTTTAAGCAACAATAAGTCAGTGTTCAAAAATATTTTTTCGACGTGTCGAAAAACAAATTTTCTGAATCAGAATTTCGTAGAAGTCGTCCCCAAAAACAGTATTGACGAAACAATAGAATGAGTCACTGAACTCCAACCGGTTACACGAGTCAAATAAGGATTAGCTGACACTTTATCACATATAGCTGTCTTCAGTGATTACAATGCCAGTATTTTAGTGCTGGGTGAGACAGTTCTAATTGGTTTTGAGACAGTGCTGGACTTTGGTGAGATTAGGTTGTCATTAGCTAATTAAATGCAACGGTCTTCTTACTCTTAGTTTGATATGTCATATATTGAAAGCTATATACCTCTTATCAGTTAGTGAATGTCTTTCATATGCAAAATAATAGCTGTAAAAATACTTCAATAATAATGATATTTTCCCAGAACTTTGTTCAACAAATTCCATTACGTATCTCTCTGAGTCTACATCCTATCACTACGATGTGAATTACATACACCTAACTCCGTTACCCAAAGCCTTTGGGGCTAAAACGATATCTGTATAGGTACATAGATAATTGTCGTGTATCTCAAAGGGATCTTGAAAGGCAGAGATGTATCACCAATCAATTACAATGGCTCTGACGCTACAAGCATTGTAGTAATTTGCAGATAATACAATCAATAACGACTAAAACACGTACCAAACTAAATTAATTAGTGCATTTTGAAGTGCACCAAATAACAGTACCTTATCAACAATCACAATTTATTCTTTAGATTACATTATTTACATCAACACCTGTTCTCCGTCCATACGAAAACCTTACCTATTCATTTTCCTAACAAAGGAACAACGAGATTTTCATTTTATTCGCTACAGTTCTAAGCAAACGACCAAAACATTTTCTTAACGTGAATTATCGAAGGGGCTTTTCCGAAAATTACCTCGAAATGAGTATGATAAAAAAAATCTAGCAAAATTGTGATTCATGCTCCCGCTCTAGTTATCCCAATATTCGTTTTGCTTGAAAAATATTGAAATACAAGAGCATCGGAGGGACAAAAAAATATATATTATTCATTCTCTAATGTATGAGCGGAAGCGATTTGATTATGTTCTGTAAAAATGGAAGAGCGCCAATAGTGGATAATGAATGAGTTGTTTTGAACGAACTTTGTTACGTTTATGTACCGTGTGGGTTTCGTAAATAAATAAATGTTCCTTAGAGCTATTCTGTTATTATTCTCGTTTATTTATGTGTTTGGACGTTGTTTCTACTTGATTGTAATTAATTATATGCCAATTCGAAGATCACAGAAAAACACCATATACATTAATCTCACTAGAATTACTACGATTAGATTTATAATAGTGTACATATAATACATAATCTTACTATTTTAATTTATTCGCTGTAGCAATTAGTAAAACTCAATTACAATCATTCAATTTCATAGTTTATTTCATTGTTTGTTTTTCATGGAAAAAGTTTGCTTCTACTCTGTTTTTGATTTTTTTATAGTTATTCTATCAACTGTTAGATGTAAATTTTATTCCACGGATAAATGATTGACGTTGGAGAAACATCAGCTCTAAGAAATCAAAATCACAAACAATCACTTTTTTGACACTACGCTCGCTAATCACTCATCCCTTCCACCATATCACTCGTTCACTGAGCTACTGAATTAAAGATAGCACGCTTCGCTGATATGATTCACTGCAAGTTGACTCATTGTGATGTATCGTACTCCTAGTGACGACTGCTTCGCTCTTAATAAATTATCGGCGTTGAGAGATTGATGCTGAATGCTTCGTTTTATGTTAGTGTCACTTATGTAATGTGTGGGGTATTGAACTTCGTCAACAGATAAAAGATTTTGTTGTACTCACGAATGTATCTTTTTTCATCACCTTTTTTTGTCTTTTCTTATTTCCGTGTTTTACTTTTACTTTCCACGTGATGTTTTGTTTTTCATGTTCTCAAAAGTCTAGATTGAATAATTATTATGTAATTACACGCAAAACTTTATGAGTTCTCGGAAGTTGCACGCTAGTGGCCTAAAATTATATTAACAGCTAATTATGTTTGTGATGAACAAATCAATGCTGTACTATAAATATGTGTGAGAAGGTTCCTGACTGAGTACCCATCAACATTCGGTTGCTTTGTCTTTGGTATCGTTGTGGAGAGATTGATGTTCAAGATCGCTTGGAGTAGTCTTTTTGGGATGTAACTTATGTAATATGCAGGAGATTGGACTGATCCAATAGCGACTATCTTTTCATCCCTCATGGGCAACAAAATATTGCCTCTTGTATTTTCTTCTTGTTTTACGAAATAACTTTTGTTTTACTTAAATTACTGAGAATATTTTTCTAAAAACGTTACATATATTTTTATTTCTCGTGCAAAATATACCGATTTAAAAATGTTAATATTTGTTTTTCCACGTAAAATAAAATTATGCCAGACTTTTACAAGGTGACTTTCAAAATTCTTTCAAACAAAAGCAAAAACCAGCCAACTTCAATTCTTGAAAACACAAACTCAACAAAAAATACTCCGAATAATCCGGCTTTCGACTCCGTAATCCTACAATAAACATCTTCAAAATTCTTGATAACACCTAGCACCCTGCTAACAACAACCGTAAGAAACAGTGAACTTAATTAAAAGTATTAAAAGCACCTTTAAATTCTCAACCAGCTGTTAAACTCTGTTTAACTGCTTAGTAACGATTGGGGAAGTTTTAAAACTCAATTCACATTGTGAAAGCAGATCACTTGCGCTCTCTAGAAGGAGGGATCTTTTGAATTAAAGATGTGGAGCTACGATGTGTTGAAAATCAATTTATGGTGTTACGTTTGAAATGTTTTGCTTTTGTATAAGATTTTGAGGTTACGTGGAATGGAATTGTTGCTTGGTTTAGTTTGGTAGATCTTCTTCTCTTCTTCTATAGTATAAAACAAAAACGCGTTTCGTGTGTGTCTGTGTGCCTGCGTAGATCTTGTAAACTGCACGATGGATTTTTATGCGGCTTTTACCCATCATTTAAGACTATACGAGTTAAAATTAATCAAAATTATTTAAAAAGACTGGTGTTTTTGCTAAATCTAAATTTTTAAGCGATAAAATTAAAAATTCCAATAATAAAGTATAAAACACTTGGAAAACTTTGGTGTTTTACGTTAAACAGTACTTTTTTTAAAGTAATTTTTATTAAATAAATATTGTATTTTTATATGTTATTTTACGCATCTATTTTTTATTTTATTTTATTTATTTCTGTATACCTATATCCGTGACATCACAGTGGGCCCTATCAGAATTACAGCGCTGCGACACTTCTTTTTAGACGTCACAGCATCATGCTGAGATGGGAATTTTTGGCCTCGGACAGGCCTTAATGTTTTTATTTTCATTTTAATTTATTTTTATTTTTTTTTAGTTTCATTTGTGATCTCCTATGCGAGTCCCATTCATAACTATTATTTCATTCTTCCTTTCTTTCTTTCTTTCTTTCTTTCTTTCTTTCTTTCATAATCCGAAGAATTTCTGGCATAATCCTCATAGTAGAGCATATGTTAGAGCATATGTTGTGTCTTAAATCATGGCAACAATATCATATTGAGATATCTCAGTATGATATTGTTGCCATGTTTTAAGACAGAAACTTATTTTATTTGATGTTACCATACAGTGTATAAGGGATAATGTAGAGCAAACTGTTAGCACTAATTCGGCACATGTTTCTAGACCCCTTGTCGGAATTCTTCGTCGGTTATTAGGAAAAGGAAAAATAATAAACTAATAAATAAAATTTTTAAAAAAATTGATCGGTTTATACCCGACGAAAATTTTCCTCACTGGTGGGTTTAGAATCATGTACTAAATTCATGGTAATGTACACTGTGTAATCGACATCGGTCGATTACACAGTGTAGTTATTGGTAACACTATTACAAGTATAAAATAGTTTATATTCACTTACCAAATTCAATAAGAGCATCATCCGTATTCAAATTCTCCGATACATTAGAACAGCGGAATGCCACACAAAGTGGAGATTCTCGAAGAATGCTTGCTGCATCCACTCACGAACGCAATGCCTTTGAGCAGCCTGCCACTTAAAAAGTTTCTTGAATGGAAATTTTGGAGTCTTCATATTGGCCGATTTTAAAATGCAGTTATTTCAGTGAAACCCTGTATGAGCTAAGATAGTATTTTATATATTTCGTTAATATGCTGTTAGAAAATGATTCCATAAGATACCATTTTAGAAGTTTTTTTACGTCCTTTCGCTATTTGGCCTGAGAGCAACTGACATTCCATCACCGATAACGATAATAAAACAGTCAAAATATATGGGATTGACGTAAATTCCCGAAAAGCTTGTGTCAATCCTGTTGAAAGTCCTCGTAGTTATACAAAACGGTTTGAAACCGTTCGCCACTTGTATGGTCCATCTGATGTGGCTCCAAATAAGGTCAGTAATCATAAAAATTAAATATAAACGTATCTTCTTTTTAAACTTAGTTTAATTTATCACTGAAAAAAGCTAGAAAAACAACAATTTTTTAAAGTTGTTGCTAGTTCTTTGTGCATTATTTCCGTAAGTCAATGTCAGTTCCTGCCGGGGTCGCGTGGAAGTTCAAAAGAGTTACCGAGGCCCCTGGCAACACAGGCAACGGATGGAATACGGGTGGGTTTTAGTCAGTAAGAGTCTGACATATCCTCCTACTCCGCCCAGAGAAGTTATTTGATAACTTCCCACCCAAATAAAAAATTCAATGTCAGTTAAAATAATCATATACATATCACTGATTATTATCTGTAAGTTGGTAAGTTGGCTTGTCGTTGAGTAATAACAGCCGACGGGTCGATCGATCAGGGCCTCAAGTCTGCTATTACAATAGTGTCAGAATGGTCTATCATTGATTTTATAAGTGTTGATTTTGATAAGTTTGGTAATCTACTAATATAATGGCGTCATTAATGAGGATCGGAACAGACCATTCTGACACTATTGTAATAGCAGACTTGAGCTACGTTTGCCGCGTTTGGTCCGTGGATGGGTGACCATATTTACATACCAAGACCCCTCCGTGCCTCGGAAAGCATGTTAAGCCGTTAGCTGTCATTCATGGATCTTTGACAGTCGTTACGGGTCGTCAAAAGCCCGAATATCTGATAACCAGTTTCACCAAGGGGTATTGTATTACCCAGTAACTGGGTTGTGGAGAATATATAGACAGTCGCTCCATGTAAAATACTGGTATTCAACTGCATCCGGTGAGACTAGAAACCGACCGCAACATAGTTGGGAAAAAGCTAGGCAGATGACGAATTTGCTAGGACTATGTACTGGATCTGCTCATCCCACATCTCAAACAAT
The DNA here is from genome assembly GCA_905333075.3 of Atethmia centrago. Classification (NCBI taxonomy): domain Eukaryota; kingdom Metazoa; phylum Arthropoda; class Insecta; order Lepidoptera; family Noctuidae; genus Atethmia; species Atethmia centrago. The sequence continues at coordinate 30,059,022 of HG995374.1, forward strand.
ATCAATCACTCCTCTATGCAGCTCCAAGTGGGAGCGTCACGTGTCTGTACCTGCATCGCATTTACATGTGAAATGTCTCAAACGCTATGATCACGTATATTATATCCGGCTATTATTGCCATTTAGGGGGATTTGCTTGGAGCTCTGATGGATAGATATGGTTCCAAGTTATCAGTTTGATACTGTTTATATTTTTCAAAAGGAAGGCGGATTTTTTCCTTTTTGCTTCTAGAGGCTAAGAGCGATATAAAGGATGACTTCCGCCACTTCGGAAAATCCGCAGTAGTTCACAATGGCTGAGACAGTGGAACTTTTTGAGCTAAGCTTAGATATAGCATTACTGGGAGTAGAGCTACGTGACTCTGGTGGTGATTAGCCTGCATTAAGACGCTGACAACACCAAAACCGCTGTCACTGTCAGACTGCATAGAAAAGAAACAGAAGCACGATGGCACAACGCTTGTAATTTATTGCAAAATATGAAGCAATTACTTATTTACTCAAAATTGAGTTGAGTAATCGAAAATAAAAAACAACCAAGTTCTGCACTCAAATAAGACATTTTTGTTATTAATTAAATACATAACCTATGTTGATCTTTAATACAGATATTTTGGATTAGAACTCAAGGTAAGAGGTTAGTTTAACGTTAGTTTGTATCGAGATTTTTTTTCAAAACGTGTTTTGGTAACAACCAAGTCCTGGGAAATATGTTCAAAATTAACATATATTTTATCCGCTACCACAAACTATACAGATCAGGCATTTTTTTTTCTTAAGACAAGCCTATTCTGGTCATTTGTCTCTTGTCAGCGCCTTAAATGGATGACACTTTACAGACGAGCTACAGTCTAAGATTTTGATCATCGCTATCTCCCGTTTGCTGCTGTCCAACCCCTGGTCATCATCATCATCAGCCTACAGCAGTGCACTGCCGGACACATGCCTCTCCATTCGTTTATCTAAGAAGAAGACACTTACTGTTCCAAAAGTAACTAACTACTTTGGTAAGTGCACAAGAAGGTACGTAGTACCAACATTAGAAAATGAGCTACCACCCAAACTTATATCGCATGTCAAGTCTAAGGATCAACTTAAAAATGTGAGATTTATATGAACTGTAGGTATTTATTTTATATTTTACTTAGCACAATTTAGTTATGGCATAATTATTAATTTTCAAAATTTGTATTGGTAGACGAGAACTACTGTCGACAAACTGTTTTGCAGTTTGGCAGACTTTATGTAAATTATTGTTAATACAGATTTTTAATAAATAAAAATAAATAGGAAAATTCAGTTGATCGATTCTCATTCTCTGCAACTCTCATCCAGCTGTTACCAGTCACCTTGTGAAGATCGTCGCTCCACCTAGCCTAAGGGCGTCCTAGCTTACGATTGCCGATTCGCGGTCTTCACTCAAGAACACGTCTACCTGAACGGTCTTCGGTCCTACGGCTAATAAAGCCAGCTAATTGCCACTTCAGGTTGCTTATTCTGTGAGCTATATCATCAACTTTGGTTCTCTGCCGGGTCACCTCAACCCCTGATAATAATACGTAATTGTTGGAACCCATCTAAAATGATGAAGTGGTCTTAGTACTAACTTGAAATTACTTATTACAAGTATCCATTATAAAGTAATAATTACAAATAGGTATGTAACAATACCAAAAGTTTACATACAACGATAACTAATACCAAAGTTTACCAGTATCTAGGAACGAACCGTCGTAGTTCTGACCTTTTATTACTTTGCTTACAAAATAGTTGGAAACGCTTAGTTTCTACAACTACATTGTCTGACGGAGAACTATTTGATAGATGTTTATGGACTTTGAACCGTTTAACATTTGTTTAGAGTTGTTTTTCTTTTGCTTTCTAAGAACAATCAGAGGACTGGTAACAATAAGGGTTTGTATCTCAATTTTATTAAATAGTAGCATAGTTTTCTGTTCTTGGAAAGTAACTCGTTGCCGTGAAGATTTCTTCACTAAATGTCAATAACTATTCAACTTTACAAGGACATTTAAGCTATAGGATCATATAGTTTCGAATTTTGGCAATACTCACACCTCCTTGAGTTTTTGATTAATGAATTTGGTTGACTAATTCCAATTTTCAGTGGATAACCAAAGATAATATTATGTACCCCAGTAAAGACCCCAGAGATCATTAAATGCAATCAGAGTGCGAGGCCCCAGTACCTCGCACTCTAACTGCATTTAATGATCACTTGGATTTTAATCCTACAAATTATCTGTTTGCGGAGAATGGACGAAGATTTTATTGGCATGTGAGAAGTACCTACTGTGAGAGATATTCATGAAACTGTTGTAAATTTATTATTGTTTTATGTTTTTACCAAAATTTTATAAAAAAAAAATATGTGTTTTTGTCAACACGGTTAAAGTTGATAAATAAATAATCAATTATTTTTATAATGTTTCGTTTAATTGAAAAACCCTTGTCCATCTATAGACTGTTCAGGCAGATTAAAGATATAATGTAATGTGTGACCGTGTAAACTTAGGAACGCGTGGGGAATGATCGAGATAACTGTTGTTTAATATATGGTCGCTGGCAGGGTTTATCCCGATACTATCTACCTAACACTCTCCATATAACATATATAAATACCAAACCCAATGAACGAGCTATTTCAATAAAAAATGTGTAAATAAATGTAAAAACCGGCCAAGTGCGTGTCGGACCACGCACAATTCCGTAGTTGGGATTACTTGAGTTGAATTTATTCCAAAAACAAACTTAACATTGTACTTGAAAAACATGTTGTCCCATTCATGATCAATTCTCCAACTGCAATTTTAAGTTGGTCGACTATTACTCGTTAACTTGTAAAGCCTACTTAGGTGTGATAGTTTTCCTTTTAATTTCATTATATGTCCTACTACCATTTTTTTTTTACATCTCCATAAACAAATATTTAGCTGGCAGGGGGGGGGGGGACTTGACTCCTAACAAAAATTATCACTTTAAAGCTTAATATTACGCAAACAGATCCCTGAATCTAAAAATAGTGTTCGTAGACGTTCGTTCGTTTTTTTTTCTGGCTAGTACTAAGCGTCTCTGAGCTACAGCGGGGACAGACAGACAGATAGAAAGACAGACGGACATGGCGAAACTACAAACTCAAACTCAAACGGTTCCTTGTTTACTACAAACTCAAACTCAAAGCATTTATTTCAATTAAACCATTTACAGGCACTTTTGAATTTTCAAGGACTACGGAACCCAAAAAAAGATACAAATATCAAAATAAAAAACTTTTTATACTTCAAAACGCCTACAAACAATAAAAAAATACCTTAACGATATTCAATTAATATACAAATGGAAATATCACTCACCTAAAGATATTTCCATTTGTATTAATACTTTAAAATAATATCAAATTAATAAAATTCATCCTTCCATTCATCGCAGAACAGGATTATAAAAAGATTTACTAAAATAATATAAAACAGTTTGATATCAAAAGCTTTTATTTTTAACGTTCTATAAGGGAAAAGGAAAATTGTAGCGATTGCCAATTTTCACGCACGAGTTGTTTTGCGTAGGAGGAAAACGCAGAGTCGATGTTACCAATATAAAAAAATTTGTTGGTCGTATATTTTATAGGATCGAAGTAAATAAAAATATAATCGCATCAGTAGTGTGCCCGAGCGGTTACTAAACTTAACTGGAAATCTTGCCATATTTTACTTGCTTGTAAAACATGAAAGAGATTTGTAGGTAAAGCTAAACGGTTTTTTTTGGACTGCCTCGTTGGTCTAGTGGTCGCAAGCGCTACTGCTCAGCATGAGGCCCTGGGTTCGATTCCCGGGTCCGGCAAAGTGTTATTGGGTTTTCTATCTGGAATTTCTCAGTAGCAGCCCAGAGTCTGGATTTGTGCCCGGTTAATGGCAATAGGCTCGCCCCCTATTACATGGCACTTAAAATATATCTGGCGAAATGTGGGTGTACTACAGGTACACCTCTGCCCAACCCAAGCCGTCTGTCTGGCCAACGCAATCACGCCAACAGTGCTAAAATAAAATCATGAATATGTTTTTTTTTTGGGTACCTCCCTTGCACGTAATGTAGTGATGATATTTTTTTTCTCGTGTACCCCATGGTGTGGGGTATAGTTATATATCCCACACCATGCATATAGGCCGTTTAAAAATATTGCGGGTATATGAACACCACTTTTCGACTCAAGATTCAAGGATCCGCCTGCGTAATATTAAGAATTAAAGTGCTATGAGTCGAGTGTCGACGTCGTCGTCTTCGTCGTGGCAGTAGTACATATAATGAAAATAAAATAAAATCTATCACAGCTAAGTAGGCTTTACAAGTTAACGAGTAACCGCCCAGAGCGGGAGAAGTTATTTGATGATTTCCCACCCTCAAAAAAAAAGAGATGTATCTTTCTTGCTGTAAATAATAACCAAAGATCAAATCACATAACACAGAAAGTCACTAGACCTCCATTCCGGACCAAAAAATAAAACACCCATCTGCGTAAAATCATTCGCCCACCCCGACAGAAAATCAGATTCGCGTAACAAATTTGATCGAATACACTCGATACCAATTGGCGCCCGAAATCAGTTTATCCGTTCCCTCACACCTATAAAAGGTTTGAAATGCTGTAAATTGCTAATATCGTCTTCGTAAACGAAAAGTCACTAAGTTCAAAAATGGTCAAAATGGTTTTTGATGCCATCAAACTCACCGTATGCTGATATTATCTACAAATTTATACATAATCAGCCTATAATGTTCCCACTGCTGGGACACAGGCCTCCTCTCTGTGAGAGGGAGTGGGGCGTAAACCACCACGCGGGCCCAGTGCGGGTTGGTAGATGTCACATGTCTTCGAATTTTTGGTTCTAGGACATGCCGGTTTCCTCACGATGTTTTCCTTCACCGTTTTGAGAGCAGTGGTGATGAAATAGTTTACACAAAGTAAAGCGCCTGTCTGGGTTCGAACCTACGACCTACAAGTCGTAAGTCGCGGCCGTTACCACTGGGCCACCACTGCTCGCAAATTTATATCTAACTATTATTTCAATAAGTTAAATAGTTTTCGTTTTAGCTAGTACGAAAACACGTCTGGTTGACATGTTGAACCTTAAAGTTTGGGGAACAATTACCTGAGTAATCTTAGTTATATTTTCCTTTTCTAAAAAACCTTGAAATCAAAGTCATATTTTGTTTCAAAATTCACCAAAATAATTTAGTGAATTTTAGAATAAACGGTTGGTTACAAAATAATTTTCCTATCCTCGATTATAACTACTAGGACTGATAAAATGCTTAGTCATTATTTTCAGAATATTATGATGCTCTCAGAAAGAAGTTACAATACAAGTTAATTTATATTTAATGAGTTTACAAATGAGCGAAAAATCACTAACTTACTTCGAAATTAATTGATACAAGGGTAAGAAATATATACTTTTGTTTTTCCTAATTATCTTTAAAACAAATGTTTTTCTTTTAACATTTCGTATTAAAACATAAACCTGAATTAAATATTAATAAGATAAGATCAATCAATTCAGAAAAATCCATTGTCAAACAAAAGTTACGATTTTTTTCTTTGAATAAGTATCTCATTTTGGTAATTTTCGACTTAATGACTTTTCGTTCTACGGGGACGATATAGCCATATTAGCGGCACACAAACGCGCAATCAACCTTCATTAAGTGCAGCATTATCGATGGGAACACGAACGGAATACGAACGAACGTATTATGCACAGTGTGCTAAATATGATATTTTAAGTGGACACAACGTGTGTCGGTATTGTTGCTGTAAGTACAGCCGCATGGGTCGATAGATCAGGTTAAGCTACGCTTGCCGTGGTTGGTCCGTGGATGGGTGACCATCTTTACTTTACATAACTCCCTCCGTGTCTCATAAAGCGTTGGTCCTGGCGGCGGTTGGTATTCGTAGATCTTTGGCAGTCGTTACGGGTCGTCAGAAGACCGATAGTCTTTTTTTTGGGTGGGAAATTATCAAATAACTTCTCCCGCTCTTCTCTGTGTTCCTTCCGTTGCCTGTGTTACTGGGGTCCATGGTATCCCTTTCGGACTTTTCCGCGACCCCGGCAAGCTTGATAGTCTGACAACGTATCGTATTACCCAGTAACTGGATTGTGGCGGTCAGATATGCAGTCGCTCCATGTAAAATATTGGTATTCAGCTGCTGGTATCTGATTAGACTGGAAGCTGACCCCAACATAGTTGGGAAAAAGCTAGGCAGATGATGATAAGTGTGGCGGTGTTAATTAAATGTTTGTCAAACGATAAATTTCGTGGAATTTTGGTGTTTGTCAGAGGATGGTGTCTGTTTGAGTATTTACTAAGTATTCGATCAGTGTAATATATTACTTTCATAATATTACTTTATATTGTTTTTATAAAAATACTCTCGCATACGTTCGCACACTCACTTGTACTTACACTCACAGTCACACACACTCTTTCACAAACATACACACACCGTCAACTACACACACACACAAATTTCCAGACAAACACCCTAGAACACAACACACATACAACACATTACAACACTTTCATTAATGTTTAATTTTATTTTTTTTCTTTTTCTTTTATTTTTTCTGTTTCTATTTGAATAGCCCTAATGGATTTTTGTGTATAATTTGTGTCCTATTTTCTCTATGCTCATCACTTTGAAGGAACACTGGCTTCTAAGATACAGGTACTTAAACCTAGTTTAGAAGTCAGGGTTTTTCACTCTGGAACTCTAGCTGAATGTAAAGTGCCTTTTTGGAGAAATAAATAAATAATTTATTATTTTATAATAGATAAGTGACACCAAATACGGCTAAGTATTAAGAAGATAGTAACCCAAAAAATCTCTACTTTGTAACCATCTGCTGTTAAGTATGACGTCACTGTACCGGTATCAGTAGAAGGTGTAATGACGCTTGAAAACACGTAAGTAGTGACAGGTTCGCTGGCTTCAAGCCAAACCAGTGGACGATAGGCGACTGATAGTTATTTGAAAGTACTTGTAGTATTGGAAGGCTATTATTTGAGTGTTGGTGAATGCGTGCACTGACTGGACAGGTCCACTTAATCTGTGTGGTTCTTTCTTTAAAAGACCATTTCGGACACCAACCTACATGGTCCTCAAATGATCTGACCAAGATTATGTCCGTATTGTTTTATACACATTGACATTGATGAATTTTATTTATGCAATGACATGAATATTTACTCCGTGAAGTATTATATTATTTTAATTATTGTAAATTTGAAGACTATGTGGGTCATTGTTTAATTTTGTTTTATTCTCAGTTAGTTTTTAACATGGTCTGGCAGTTTGAGTATTTTTTGCGGCCTACCCAAATGTCCTTTCTTTGGTATTGTTCGTTGAGTCGTTGAGTTCCTTAAGTTCTGGGTTGAGCTGCACAACTATTGACAAATGTGGTGGCAACTGTACAAACCTACTTACAGAAATAAAAATCATTTATATATACGCAAAAAAGATATGTAATACATGTATTGAATTATATTTAGAAGAGTGACTTTCCTTGGTGATAAAAGCTAAGAATAAATCATTACTCACGAATAAACATCGAAAAAGTGTAGCCGTTTTCGATGTTTATTCGACAAACAATGATTAAAAAAATTGTAGGAGCGCTGAAGATGCAATCTCTCAACACAATCCATACAACCGCAGTCAACGTTAAAATCGTTATTACAATCGTGCATTGCTTGTTGTGATCGTACGTGTAACCGATAATACTATGCTATTACGTGTACAGCCCGCTTTGGACGAGATTCAAACAGCTCTGTTAGGGACAGAAATGAGTCGTTGAAGCCACAAACTGCATGTTACAGGGAATAAACTGTAGTTGTATGCTGATGTGGGATCCGGTCGTTAGTTGTTGCTTTGAACACATTTTATTATACCATAAGGAATCGGGGAGGTTTTATTAGAATGGAAACGGATTATGGCGATGTTCTGAATGGTTCTGCCATAAAATTAGCGGAGTTTTATGAGTCACGTTTATATGGTAATGTGGTGAGGGATAGTGTGTTTTATGGCTAACAATCCGTTATGATTAAAACACTTTAGGGTTAATAGCTCAGATTGTTAACAAGATCTGTCAAAATTGAGACAGATATCAATGTTTCGTGACACATTGGTGCTATGAAGGTATATTATCCAAATACTTAAACAAACCAGTTTAACATGGAGAACGTTGTTGGTTGCACATTTGTATAACTCCTAAGATTCTGTTTGTTTGTAATATACATATATTGTGTAATTGTTTGTTCTTCCGATCAATTAAAATAAAACATGAAGTCTATTAATTATCAGAATCTCTCATAACTGTTAAAAATCATTACAATCTCAAACATTCAAGACATCAAAATGAATATGAATAGGTACTTAAGATGCTGACAAGACCTTAATCGCGGTCACTGTCATAGTGCATAGAAAAGAAAGAGAAGCGCGATGACACAACGCTTGTAATTTATTGTAAAACATGAAGCAATTATCTATTTACTCAAAATTGAGTTTAGTAATCGAAAATAAAAACAACCAAGTTCTGCATTCAAATAAGACGTTCTTGTTATTAATTAAATACGTAACGTATGCTGATATTTTATACAGATATTTTGGATTAGAACTCAAGGTAAGAGGTTAGTTTAAGCAAAAATCGCAATGGAACCGCAGCTGAATCACGGCTTTTAAGCGTGTTCTTGTTCTATTAATGAACAATCGTAACCGAAGTTGGATACCACGCTAACAATCGATTGATCGATCGAAACAATCTCAAAATCAACATTTCCTCTTTACTTACGAAATAGCAGAATGATTCTCTAGGTAATAAACATCGAACGGTGATCGAATTCGAATTGTTTTTGAAACACAATTGAACGTGCAAATTAGTACAATCGGCCTCCTTGTCTGTATCAGGAATTCTCTTAGTACCTATTTGCTTGCATTGGGCAGTGGCAATACTTTTTATCATACATTTTAAACTGAGCATTCATGACTTTTAAGCGTAAATTATATTTTCATTAACAGGTACCCACTTAGAAGCTCTTGTCTAAGTAATAACAGCCACACGGGTCGATACATCAGGTTAAGCTTGCCGGGGTTGGCCCGTGGATGGGTGACCATCTTTACATATCGAGACTGCTCCGTGTTTCGGAAAGCACGTAAAGCCGTCGGTCCCGGCTGTCATTCGTGGATATTTGACAGTCGTTAAGGGTCGTCAGAAATCCGAGTCTGACAACCAGTCTTACCAAGGTGTATCGTTTACCCAGTTTCTGGGTTGTGTGTCTTAAATAGTTGGGTGAGGGCTAGGCAGGTTTTTGAAGTATGTACCCATTTATCGGGACTCTTAGTAATCTAAAACTCGCCAAAGCGTTGTGTGCTTTGAGTAAGTGTTTGCCAAACCATTATAATTATCATGTTAATATAAAACTGCAATACGAAACCTTTAATTTAATTAATAATTAAACTAATTATTAAACGAATTAATTAATTAAACATTAATCAAACAATTAAAAACTATTAAAACGTGCCTAAGTTAATATTACATCTTAGCTTAAATTTTAAGCTTGGCTTTTTAACTTCAAAAAGAAAAAAAGTAACAATAGCCAGCACAAATTTGGCTAGAATTACGTACTTCGACAAAATGCAATAACTTTAAAGCAAACCTGAAGTCAGCGTTTATAGCAATTAAATTGGTATTTGTGTTTACTTGGAGAATTTACTGTGTTTTGGGGTTTAGCAGTAAGAGCCGGTCATGACGATAATTCCGTAACAACAGCGTTTATCTAAAATATATTGTCTAATCTAACCGAAATAAATATGCACTTTCCAATTCTTGGTTTGACCGTGAGTCCTTGGTGTGATTTAACTCTTGTAACAAACGTGTACCTATACATAATATTTACTATTTACACACCCTGTCATAAATTGGAGTCATGTATACAGGGTGACATTGAAAACATGCGACAAATCGACATGGGAGATTGTACTCTATATACTCTATAATAATGATGTATACAATGTCCCATTTCAGTTTGTCGCAAGTTTTCAATTTCAACCTGTATAGTATAGCAGATTTATCGAAGCAGAGGTCCATCGACTATGTTTGCTGTAAAAGTTCCGCTAACCGCTACATGATGGCGGTGTGCATTTTGTGTTCGTTTCTGAATCGCGGTGTCAAGACTCTCCACCACTTAATGACGCTCGACAGAACATTGTAAGTAATTAAGCATTCTCAACTAGAAGTAAGTTGCATCCGCGGATCCTCGTCCTACTTGGAAAGGTCACATAGAACACCCCTGATAGTTGGCAGATGCTAACTATCAGGGGTGTTCTATGTGACCTTTCCAAGTAGGACGAGATGATGATCTTTACTAGATAGTAAAGATCATAGGCTAGGCACATGATGATCTTTACTAACTAGTAAAGATCATCATTTGCCTAGCCATTTCCCAACTATGTTGGGGTCGGCTTCTAACCGGATGCAGCTGAATACCAGTATTTTACGTGGAGTGACTGCCTATCTGACCTCCATAACCCAGTTACTGGTTAACACGATACCCCTTGGTAAAACTGGTTGTCAGACTTTCGGGCTTCTGACTACCCGTAACGACTGTCAAAGATCTACAAATGACAGCCGGGACCAACAGCTTAACGTGCTTTTCGTAAAGAATCTAGTAAAGATCCCATAGGGAATATATATATTTTTGAATTAGAGGACTACGTCTCCCCCCGCCTTCGTCTAAGCTGACTTGGCCATGTGGGACTGTGCCTATTTCAATTCCCTTAAAGCATCTACTGACTCCTACACTATTTTTTTTTAAGAATGTATTTTATGCAAATTTTAAAATTGCACTGAATTTTATAATGAAATGATAAATGATAAATTACCAATAGTATCATCAATAACATCCATTAGGATTTGTCCCTTTCTGGCTACATAATTCTAGAAACAGAAATCAATAAACCCATAATCCAAAATGGCGGATCCAAAAGATACATTTCACCGTGTTCATCGTTCTGCTCTATGCTTCCCCGTTTCCGGCACAACGGCGGAAATTATAATTTATATTCCACATATTTTGTCCGCTTGTATTGCTGTGGTTTGGTCCCTAGATAAATCTGCACAAAATAATACCGGGTCATCAAATTTCTCATTGTACCGTGGTTGTGACACAATCTGAATTTGTTATTAGTGTTAAAACCGAGCATATTCAGCTCGGTTTAAATGTTAAATCGTCAATGGAATTAAATTACCTACATCTTGCTCAAATTAGGTACTTTATATTTATCAACCGACTTCAAAAAGGAGGAGGTTATCAATTCGACATGTTTGGATGTTTTTTTTTTATTTTTATTTATGATCATCGATTTCTCCGTCAATTGTGGACCGATTTAAAAAAAATATTTTTTTGTTTGAAAGGGTCCCAATGTCATTTAGTCATAATCTGATGAGTTGATCCCATGGAAATCGAGGGATATCCTCAAATTTTAAAGGCACACACCTATAGCGATTTAGGTATTTTTATAGTAACTTGTGCAGTTGCTTTCGAACAGCAAGTGGAAGTGGAATGGAATTGATAATGAAAACCAGAGATGGCCACTGGAACTACTTAATAAGAAGTATTGAACTAACGAGTTGTGATTCGATTAGGTACTTTAATATGGTTGCTAAGCCATTTATGCTCTTAACAATGTATATGGTGAGTGGCAGTTCTCCTGGTTCTTACCAGAAGAATCACCACTCACCATATGCAATATTGCTATGTTTATATTATTCATATACAGTTGGTTACACATATTAAAAAAAAAACTGAGATTAAAATAACAAATGATTTTTTCTTCATCTAAAAAGAAATTGCATTGTTTCATCGAAACATTACACGTAATATAAATGATAAATAAGTTACAAAAAACTGCAATGTGGCTAACCTTCATTGGCCATGTCATAACTGATCTTTAAATTGTTATTTAGATTTTACGAAATAAAATAAATCTCCTGAATGGATAATGGAAGTTGGGAACCTGAGCACTGATGAAAAGAACTTTTGCAAGCCATGTCATGTTGACACATTGTCACATACCTTCGCTCGACACTTTTCCAATGACACGTCACCATAAATCTTTACGTTCAAAAATGCGGGTCGGTTCTCACCATTTTGTTATTACCATCAAACTTACCTTCCACACCATAAAAGGGGATGTAATCGGTATGAATGATACCTTCCAAACGAACAGACAAAGTTTATTTCATCCTTAAAAATCTAGGTCTGGCTGTTAAAGGGTTCGAATTGAGGTTTATTGGTAACTGGGTCTCTGTAATAAAAATATTTATTAACAAAATCATACGCCTGTTATCAAAGTAGTCGTAGGCAGATGACTTGATTGACACTGATAACTCTTCAACGGGGTTTAAATGACGTTCAGTTTCATTGTTCAAATTCGCCCTTAGACTGTCATTAACACCTAGCCGCCGCAGGAGACGCCCTGGGCGTCGGTAATTCCGGGCGGATTTCCACCACCGTAGGCGCGGGCTTGCGGCCGGTGAGCAATGGGTAGCTCACCGTCCAGTAAGGACCAGGCCCGGGTCGACGGCGTGTTGTATTCCACGCGCGCCTCAAAGAGATGTCGTCAGCACAAATGTAGGGGTCAACTAGGGCCGATGGCCTGGCAATACAGGCAACAGGAAGGAATACGGGTGGGTTTTAGTCAAGAGTCCGACAGACCCTCCCGCTCCGCCCAGAGCGGGAGAAGATATTTGATGATTTTCCATTAACAATGTGATGTTCAATGCTTAGCGGTGAGGTTATCTTCACTGACGAATTTAGCCAGAATATACCTATATAATTTTATTTTAATCTGTTAAAATAAATGCAATAATTCACTGTGATTTATTCAGGACTTGTTTATTTATCTCTTTACGCTATGAGTTTTTAATTACAAATAGGTGTACGAGTACGTCTATTTATGACGACGCTAAGGTGCAATTTAAAAAAATAATTGATTAAAACATCCTAAAACATCATTTGTAATGTTCATAAGATCTACCTTACGTCTGTAATTTTTGGCGAGTACATACTTTTCTTTTTGCCGTTCCCTCACTGCTGAGGATCGAGAACCGCTAGTGCGCTCCAAATTTCCAGTATAAGCTGACCTCTTGTATAGAAAGTCCACATACAATGCGAGGTCGCCTTATATTGAAAACGTACCTACTCGTACAGGCCTCCGACAGCTTTTCTATTTGTGTCGGACCATCTTACAGGCGTACCTTTAACACAATACATGTCCTTCTATATCTCCCACAGTATTATGAGCCTTTTTTAACAAAGTAGTAGGTGACCACATAACTACTGTGTCCGAATACCATTAACATCAATTAAACATCAATTTATTATCGATAAAACATTAAAACAAACAGAAGTGTTTGATATTATACATTTCCAATAACCAAATTCATATTTCCGAAGCGTAAAATAAAGATGGCTGTGTGATAACAAATCGATAAAGAGTTACAGTTTTATATCGTTGGGGATATAAGTCCCTTGACGTGGGTGCGACATTGAGACTGTCAAATCATCTGTTTTTATTTCTAAATGTAATATGTTTGTATTTCATTATTTTTCATGTGTTGTGTGGTGAAGAGATATTGACAGAAAGGTAACACGAATGCTTACTTAATGGTCTAGACAATTTTGCTAACATCGGGGTTCTGATTTGAGAAATTGAAATTGAGAACTTGGCAAACTCTTTAGTGTTACTTAAGGTGAAAGCCCACGAAATTCAAAATTGCCATTACATAACAGATTTAAAATTTTGAGAGCTACATTGAAAGAGTCACCTTAAGTACTTTATAAGAGAATGTAATCGGATTGAGGAGGTGCATTATTTGCTGATGGATTGTGTCCGCAACAGGCGCGAGAGGGAGTCATTTTTAAAAGAGTTAAACTTGAATAGGATAACGTAGGATTTATACAATCAATTTTATCCCAACCAACTTCAGAAGGTGCCATAGAGCTTTTCATACATTGTTTAACTGTTTAGTATAGTTTATGTATTAATTATAAGTGTTAATGTTACAATTGTAAAAGGCACATCGTGCCTTTTACTGTGTTGTGTTGACGTATCTTTTTAGATAAAAACTCCAAAACAAATAAAGAGGAAAAATAGTACTTTATAAAAGTAGAGGTCTTAACTTCAAGTGATCAATTTCGAAACCAAGTACAATATGTTTCTTTCATATATTGTGCTTTTAACTTAAGCTCAGTAACTAGCAGTTACTTTCAACAAGATTTCGACGACTCAACAATTTGACCTCAAAACCTCGACCCACCAATTTCCACACTATAACCGTTTCAACATAATATCGACCAAAACACTCTGGAACAGTTCACATAAAAAACAATACCCAACAAAATTGGATGCTCTAAAAAGTTTGGATGCTAAAAATGGCGGCTCCACTTCGCAAAAACTAGATATTTTACATCGCACTACGCCGTACTGAATGACCGCTCGTAGAAAGTGCCATTTCATATTTATGAGCAATTTTGATCCTTTTATGAAGGTTCAAACAGCAAGATGTTTATGACTCAGTTAGCACGCCCAGCCCATACAGTGGCACTTTCAAGTTTAGCATTATTGTTACCGTGTTGTTGTGTGAGACGTTTCAGGACTTGTGGGGTGGGGTGTACACGTCTTTAGGCTGACTAGGTTTTTGTTCTTAGACTTTTTTTTAGTGCGATACCTTTTCGGTTTTCTTAAATCCTGGTACGTACCTACCTACTAGTTTTATGAACACATTACTTCTTCCACAGAGTGTAATGAATTTTCATGAATTTATTTGAGATCTTTTCGTCAATTCTTGATACTTATTAATATAATTAGTAGACTGCAGAGCGTAGATAATGCCAGATTTTAGTCAAACTTCAGAATTGAAAAAGTTTTCCAATTTTACAAAAAAGCGTCTGAAAGGATATTTACTACGTTTTTTACTTTAAATATATGTACCACTCCAAAATAGTAGTAATTCTGAAAGAAACATAAGCCCAGCCTATTATTATAGGGCAAAGGCCGATTATCATACAAAAACAAGGCATGAGCATAAATCACTACGGTTGTTCAAGTCTGGCTGGCGATTTCAGACTTATATTAACAGAACTATAAGTCACGCTTACGAACTATAAGTCAGACTTCAGTGATGGCAATGTGTGAAAGTACATAATAATATTATTACAATTGAAAGTCACAAAGGTGCTCAAAAGTGCCTTTTCATTTCAATTCAGTTATTTCAGATACATTACAATTATTAATAGTTATTGTAATAAGTAATAATATTATAATACGCACTTGGCTGGTTTTTTTTATATTCTATAAAAAAAACCAACCAAGTGCGTGTTGGACCACGCACAATGAAGGGTTCCGTAGTTCGGAAGTTGGGATGAATTTATCCCAAAAACAAAGTTAGCATTGTAGTTGAAAAACATGTTCTCCCATACATCGATATATGCCACGGTCAATTCTCTAACAGCAAATTTTAGTTGGTCGACTATTACTCGTTAACTTGTAAAGCTGACTTTGCTGTGATAGTTTTTCTTTTAATTTCATTATATGCACAACTGCCATGATTTTTTTCACATCTCCATAAACAGCCATTTAGCTGGCAGTGGGGGGGGGGGGGGGGGGGGGCACTTGACTCTAAAAAAAATTAGTACTTTAACACTTAATATTACGCAAGCGGTTCCTTGAATCGAAAAGTGGTGTTCATAGACCCACAATATTTTTGAACGGCCTATCCAACAATATGCCACATTATGGGATAGACGAAATTTTATTTTTGCACTTTGTCGGCGTGATTAATATGTATACCTATGGCAAATTACAGCTCCCTACAATAAGCTGCAGGACGCAGTTGGGGCTGACCCGTACGCAGCGCATCAGAGACGATATTCTTTTGCAATGTATCGCTTGAAAGCCATCCATTTGAGCGTCTGCAAACATACCTGATGCGCTACAAAAGCGTGGCAACCCCATCAACATCCTAAATGCATTATTTTATTGCACACGCAGGGCACTGCACTGTGTCTTCTTCGTATGGTTCACCCATAGACTACACGTATAAAAAGACTGTCAGTACGCCTTGAATAAAGTTATTTTTACTTGTGCAGTACAGCCTGCAAGCTTACGGGCCAGCATATTAACTGTGACTGACAATGCCCTGCGCTTGTATGTGCCTATTTTAAATCAATTGTTTGAGCTTGACTTTGAGAGGCCTATTTTAAATCAATTGTTTGAGCTTGACTTTGAGAGGCCTATTTTAAATCAATTGTTTGAGCTTGACTTTGAGAGGCCTATTTTAAATCAATTGTTTGAGCTGGACTTTGCGAGGCCTATTTTAAATCAATTGTTTGAGCTTGACTTTGAGAGGCCTATTTTACATCAATTGTTTGAGCTTGACTTTGAGAGGCCTTTTTTAAATCAATTGTTTGAGCTTGACTTTGAGAGGCCTATTATAAATCAATTGTTTGAGCTTGACTTAAAACGTCGTGTTGACTTTGAGAGCCAACACGACGTTTTAAAACAATCCTTTACCAAAGTGTTAACCTTCTTTTTTCCATTATTCCACAGGTCGTTCGGAACCCGGAATAGTACCTTCAATTGTGGGCTTCACAAAGGACTCGGTGGCTCACGAATCAGACCGCCTGGCTCCAGGAGACAGGATCTGCAGCGTTAACGGCATTTCTACAGCAAGGTTAACCAATGATGAAGTACTGCGACTCCTCGACAATGTGGAGGAACGGGCGTCGCTGGAAGTGGAATACTATATGCCTAACTATGGTGAGTTTCGAACTCTTAACAATATTATTGCATGATAAAAGATGACGTCTTTTTAAAAATATGTTTTTGTCAGGTATTTTTTTTTTTCGGAATTATCGCTAAATCAATCGGTCGGCTTACAGTCAACTGGATGTAGATGCATACCAGTATTTTACAAGGAGCCACTGTCTATCTGACTTCCACGACCCAATCACTGGTTGTCAGACTTTTGGACTTCTGGCCGCATCCTAACCAACGCGCTCGACGCAATCGTTTGTGTGCGTTTTGACGTACAAATGCGACTTGAATGATCGCACGATTATGTCATATTCATATAAAAGAGCGGGACGGTCGCCTTTAGTTAGGACGCAGCCATATGAACGCTACGATCGTGTATTCGTGCAAATGATCATTTTGGTTGGAATGCGGGTAAGACTACCCATAACGACTATTCTTTGTGTCTTTGGAACCCGATATGATAAACCCGATATATACCCAGTTTCGATATCTAATGTAATATATGGTCACCCATCCATAGACCCACCTCGGCAAGCATAGCTTAACTTTTGATTGATTTATCACTGAAACCAAGAAACACTATTAAAAAGGCCTCAAAGATAATACCGTAATCTTAAACTGTAATCTTATTTATCCCATCTCCAGACTCACCTTTTACTCAATATTATTTTGATATTGTCAGTAATGTGCTACGACATAAAATATCAACAAAAATGATAGGCAAGAAAATAAATAGGAAACTTGATTGAATCCATACGATATAGGTAGGTAGGTATTCCAAAAATTGGATGTGATTTCTTTGATCATTGAACTATGAAATATAACAAGTATTACTATCAAATAAATAATACCGAATCAAATCTAAACAGAGACAGTCTGTCTTAGATTTATTTAAGGTAGGAGTTTAGGAGTACCTAACATCAGTAATATATAAAAATATTTACATAAACATCAACTTTAAAAACATGAATATTAAAGTTGACTCACAAAGTAGATAATAGAATAGAAAAATACCACGTAGAATTTAGTTTCTTACCAAAGCGCCCAATTTTTTGACATTGATTGTCGCTGACATGATAGCGACTAGATTTTGAAAGATTTTAATACGTATATTGGCTTTCTGGTCAATTTAGCTTCCAAAACCTGTAGAACTATTGATTCACTAACCTTGTCAATCTAAATTCAGGATTTTCATATCATTTCCACAATCACAAAAGTCAATTCATCCCTTAACTCAGTGTCTTAGCTTCGCAGGGACTGTCAATAATGAAATTAAGTTCGCTCTAGGTACTAATTATAAGAGCTTTCGAAATTATTTTGACAGACTATTAATGAGTTTAGTGATAGAACTTTATCGGAGGAATTCGAGATATCATAAAACATTAAATATTGAGTTAAGATGGCTGTCTTGATATTAATATTGGAGAGTTCGGCTTAAGTGATAATACAAAATTCTTGGAACAGTAAAGTTAAATTTTGTCTGTACTGATGATTTTGTCAAACTGAAATAATTAAATATGTTTATAATAAATTTTACTTATAGTGAAAACGCGATTAGTATAGATATTATTATTAATGAATTTTCTTACCTATCTAGTAAATATAGTATCTTCTGATAAGCCTTTCTTATGCTTTAAAACCAATTAATTTAATTATCAATATTATGTATAAAATTACAACAATTCGATTTTTTCTTCTTAGAGCTTCCATAGTTTTTTTTTGTGGAATGCAAATAAAGTATTGTACCGTGAAATTCGACCAAGACTATCGACCAACATATTCTATTCAATTAAAAAAATCTGCATCAAAATAATCATAAATCAATCTCATATTGAATCTGTAGCCATACATTATTTACAATCTATTAGGACTTAGACTCAGCCTCAAAGTATTTGCCTGGAATAGTATTTCTATGATATTGGTTTAAATACAAAAGGCTATACACCCAGACGCCCTTTGGTTTACATTGGGTATGGAAATCCCAGTACAAAAGCAATCTATTCCAATAAATGTAATAATAAAGGATCTTCATATTATTAGGTAACAGTACACACTGTGTTTGTGTATATTAATTATTCATCTGATTATAGAATAGAATGGAATACAATACTTTTATTTCAGATAAAGTCCTACTCTGCAAGCGTTCTCCGACAGTCATTTCTCCTTTGGACTGATCACCGACAGGACGTTTCGTTTTTGAGAGATTCGTCGATGGAACGTTTCACCTATGGACATTTCGCCGACAGAACCTTTCATATGCGTTACTTTCGACGACAGCCCTTGGTAGCAATTATAACAGCTGAAGCTGCCAACCTACGTTGGCAGCTTCAGCGAAGGATAATGTTGGGTTAGGTTAGGTTAGGACAGTGACCATTAACGCGCGAAGGCGAGAGAGCGAAGCGAGCGGGTCGGGGCAGCGACCGCCGAGCGCCAGATCTCCTCTATTACTGTCGTCGAAAGTGACGCATATGAAAGGTTCTGTCGGCGAAATGTCCATAGGTGAAACGTTCTATCGATGAATCTCTCAAAAACGAAACGTTCTGTCGGTGATCAGTCCAAAGGAGAAATGACTGTCGGAGAACGCTTGCAGAATCATAAAGTCCAAAGGGTTAGTAACAAGTTAACATATCCTCTAGTGTTAGTACAGAAATAATCAATTAAGATTAAAATTCACCGTGGAGCTGCATCCACCTCCGCAACATCGGGGAATCCCACCGATCTGCAAACATACAGGCAATACTGTTGGCTCTGCCGCGAACACACGACATCTGGCATTAACATCTTATAATATAAAAATAATGGCGACAACACCATCAATGTTGTTATTCGCAAACATCCCTGACGCACTACATCGCCTGGTAGCAGTACTCCAAGTGCGTTATTATATTGAACGCGTAGATCGCAGTATGCTATATGTATATTATAGCTTGCTTTTATTACACACATAAAGAAACACATCTGTTTCCCCGAAGGATTAGGCAGAGGAGTACCACCCACATTTCGCCAGTATTGTTTAAGTCCCATGCAATATAGTGGGCGGGACTATTTTATTCTTAGGTTAAGTAATGATTACTTTTTATTTTCAATTAATGTTTGATCGTCTCCAAAACAGATCATCTTCTGAACTTAATAAGCTCCTAGTTTTTTTGTGAATGGCATCTCGCAGGTCAATCTAGTAGGTTGCCATCTGTTTAACGGGACTTTCCTGTGGGTGCCTCAATAAATTAAGGCCTCCAGCCAAGGCATAAAACTTATAAACTAAGCGACTACACGCTAAAGAAACCCCCTTTTTTTTGGATGGGAAATCATCAAATAATTTCTCCCGCACTGGGCGGAGCGGGAGGGTGTGTCAGACTCTTACTGACTAAAACCCACCCGTATTCCTTCCTGTAGCCTGTGTTGCCAGGGTCCTGGGTGACCCTTTAGTACCTTCCCGCGACCCCGGCAGGCATCGGCCCTAGTGGCCCTAGTGGTCCTAGTGGACATTTGTGCTGACGACATCTCTTTGAGGCGCGCGTGGAATACAACGCGCCGTCGTGGAATACAACGCAATAAAAATATATGTATGGACCTCGCCGTAGGGCGTCGCTGTCCGTCGCTGGGGGAGGACAGCAAGGGACAGGCTGGATCGGATTAAAGTGGCTCCTGGAAGCTTTTTCCAACATTAATCCGATGTACCTACCATATTTTCTCGTTTCCAACATTATTTTTTTTTTTCTATAAATTACTAGTTCAGTCTCGCTATATTTATTCAACCAGTAACGCAAGTAATTGAAACTAAAACAAACATTATAAACTAAACCGTTTACAATCGTACATCATTTCGCCCTAGACAAGGGGACAATTCATTTTGCTACTGACACACCTCTTTCAGTTCCCGCGGTCATTAATCCTGTTAAACTAACTTCTAAGTCTGGATAATTTTAGAATTAATATATTTTGTTTTAAGACAGACTAATAGCGGTTTGAAATTATAGAAATAACTTAGTTATGAAAAAAAATTCTGAATTAAAAACTAAAAAAAAACGTATTAAAATTCTGAATTTTCTGCGATTTTATTTATCTTTTTATGAATTGCCCTTAACATAGTGTTACCAGTGAACTCAATTATCTTGGTTGCGAGGTTTATAATAGTATTTTTAGTAGTTCAATAACTATTTTTTTGTAATTTTTGTACCTTATATACCAATCATCCAATGAGTGTTAAAGAATTGACGGAAATAACAAAGCGCTAATACACTTCTTCAATGCTAGATCAAATGAAACTATCTGTAGCGTGTAATTAAAGTCAATTCTAACATCCCAAGAAGAGCTATATATAGCGCCACCTGCCACATTGAGCAAGAACTTCCGATGCGGCGTTGGGTGAGCACAGAAATAGCCCATGGAACTCATCCTTTCTTTTAATTCGTCCACTAGTTTCCCTAGTTGTCATAAACAGCTCAGCATGACAACCGACTCCCATTTTACTCCTCTACATATTTGTATTTGATCCCATTTAAATTGATTTCTATCTTGATTCTGATTATATTATTAAGTGTCATAATAATATTTCAATATTAGTTATTGAATTACCACTTATATTTCCAAAAATTAAGCTTCAAGGTAATCTTAATTTGAACCTAAAATAACTTGAAATACACAGACTTTTTCGTTGTAAAAAGTTTGCGTCCATACCTACTAGGTATACGAAGACAATTTTCCCAGGAGTGGTCTGTGTAGTAAGTAAATACGGAACGAATTATATCGCGGTAACATTTCACTCCTTTTATTTTCCAACGTATTCAACCAACCGCACATGGCCACAGTTGGTTAAGTTTCCATTCGTTTTAATGAAAGTAAAATGAAAACGTATATATTCTTATGTTTCAGCTTCCCAAAATTCACTATACATCACTACAAAGCTAGCAGAGGTTCCGGTCGAAAAGATCAACGGTTCTCTTGGCATCACCATCAGAGGTGGTCTCCCGGAGAATTCGGCTCCTAGTGCTGACCTGGTCCTGAACAGCCGGTCTTTGGATGCTCAGCCGCTGGTGGTGACCCATGTTAGACCTGGTGGCGCTGCGTATAATACTTCAAGGATAAAACCTGGGGATAGGCTGTTGAAGGTTGATCACGTAAGTTATTATTTTGAATTGTTTTATGGGAATGAAGAATATCGAATCGCATTTATATGGGAGTGAAGTCTTCCATGATGGTGCCGATTCCCTTGTTCACAAATTAAACTCAATTTAAGTTCAGTGCATCTTTTTCTTTCTATTTCATTAAGAAAAGGACAGAAGATAAGTTTTAGTTTAGTCCTGTCAAATTAATCAGCGCCTATCACTACTGCATACAAGTTTAGACGTGATTAAAAACTTGCCTACTAAAATAACGTCAATTTACGTCAAGTGCTGATTAATTTGACAGGACTATACCAAAATATATCTTCTGTCCTTTTCTTAATGAAATAGAAAGAAAAAGATGCATTGAACTTAAATTTAGTTTAGTTTGTGAACAAGGAAATCGGCACCAGTGTCACACTAGCGTTGAATTAATATTTTTTCCATTAATGACCTATTTTACCGTCGTCTGATAAGTTTAAGTAAAATCAAAATCAAAAGTCATTTAATTTTATTCATATTAGGCTCAGAACTTTTACACGCACTTTTCGAACGTCAAAATTACATAAGACAGTCCCCCAAAACGCCCACCCTTCACCACTTCCTAGTGCTTTAGCTGGGAAGAAGAAGTGGCCAACAAACTCCCCAGCAGCACAGCAGGCTGTCTATTCAATTAGAAAAAAAAATTCTACACTATTGTGTAGAATTTTTTTTTGCTTACTATTGTATGCAAAAAAAAATTACTATTAAATTATTAGGCATATATATGTCAGCTAGCACACCACTATACGCGTACCAACAACAAAAAAAAACATCGAAAACTATACTCAAGCAAATATTTAATAAAAACGAAAACTGAAATTAATACCTAAATTAAAGCCTCCAGGCATAAATGGCGTGCCCGCTTACATACAGCTATAGCTGTAACTTAGTCACAAATGATAAACTAGGACCATCGATGTAAATTAAAGAAACAGTTACTACTAATAACAATAACTTGGCTGGCAAACTATTTTATACACACAATTCTGTTTTATTTAGGCTTTTTATGAAAAAGCGCACAGTGCTTGAGACTAATACCCAACTTTTGTTCCCAGGTATCCCTTACCAACAAAACACTCTCCGAAGTCCATAACATCCTCCAAAACTGTCCACAAGTGACGAGCTTGACGATAGAATACGACGTCTCCATCATGGAATCAGTCAAGCTCGCCACTGGTCCTCTCCTCATAGAGATCGAGAGGCCATGCAACGAAGACCTGGGGCTGTTTTTGACCAATCAGAGATGTTCGTCTGATGACGTGTACAGTTCCGGATCTGATACGTATCAGAGAGTTGGGACGTGTAATGCTATTTATATTGATAGTATTTTGCCAGCCAGTATTAGTGACAGGTGAGTCAATTTTATTCATTTGTTTTCTTAAACGTGACGCACGACCACTCGGACAAAGTCGATGATACCTACCTGGTAAAAAATGGGATCAGTCGAAGTCGATGACAGCTTTTATTATAATATCCAATCGATCGGCGTTGGTCGAGTGGGTGTGGAACAGAATGTGTAAAAGCGTCTTTTTTAGAAAATAAAAACTTGAGTGTATTTTAGTTCGCTCGTAAAGGCTCTCTACTCGTGGCAAGATTAGAGAGCCTCTACAAGATTCCCTTAGGAATATTGCCATAAATATCATGCTTCTCATGAAAACAGACAGCAGTGATAGCCAAGTAGAGTGAGTATCGGTCTGCCAAGTTCGAACCCAAGGCACGCACCTCGACTTTTTGTATTCATGTGCGTATTGTCTAATATTATCACTTGCTTAGAAAATCGGTGAAGAAAAACATCGTGAGGCATGCCTGTGAGATATTTCTCGACGGCATGTGAAGCCAAGTCAGAGACCCATGGGCGGCATAAAAACTCTGACACCAGGTTAGTCACTAACCACGCGAAAAAGAATTTATGTTTATTCATTAGAGCAGTGGTGGCCCAGTCGTCACGGCCGCGACTTACGAGATGTAAGTCGTAGGTTCAAACCCAGGCAAGCGCTTTACTTTGTTTAAATTATTTCATTACCATTGCTCTCAATCAAAATGGTGAAGGAAGACATCGTGAGGAAACCGGCATGGCCTAGAACCAACAATTCAAAGACATTTGACATCTACCAACCCGCACCGGGCTCGCGTAGTGGATTACGGCCCACTCCCTCTCATAGAGAGGAGGCCTGTGTCCCAGCAGTGGGAATATTATAGGCTGATTATGTATTTTATGTTCATTAGTGTCCGAACTAAATGGCATAATCAAATAACTTCAACCTGATTTACCTCTATATAGTTGTATTGCGAAGTAGATCTTTTTTCAAGTCGATGAGAGAGTGAGGCAATAGATTTCATAATTATACTGTAAGCTTATACACGTTGCTTACAGTTAAGACGCTGATAATACCTAAACCGCGGTCACTATCAGATTGCATAGAAAAGAAAGAGAAGCGCGATGACACAACGCTTTTAATTTATTGCAAAATATGTAGCAATTATCTATTTACTCAAAATTGAGTTGAGTAATCGAAAATAAAAAACAACCAAATTCTGCATTCAACTAAGATGCAAAATTAACATATATTTTTTCCGCTACCACAAACTATACAGATATGGCAATTTTTTTTCTTAAGAGCAGCCTATTTTCGTCAATTTGGTATTGTCAGCGCCTTAACAGACGTTTAAACGTCAAAAAAATGTATGGCTAAGCAGACGTTACTTAATTATAATGTATTTTAAGCAACTTTTATAAATAAGCTTACACTATAACTCGAGCCATCCACTAGAAGTCACATTAATCAACAAAGCCTGAAGTGGAAGTCTCGCGCCACTTCATAATTAGTGACGGACCCATAACTGATGAGCTATCGATATTTAAATTGGTTACAAGATATCGGCTTAGCCTAGTTTCAGCTCAGTGCACTTTGATACGTGGCAAAAAAGTATAGCAGGAATATTATGATCCTTCACGTTTCTTACGCTAGAGGGGCTTGTGGCTAAGTAATAACAGCCGCACGGGTCGATCGATCAGGTTAAGCTACGCTTGCCGCGGCGGGTCAGTGGATGGGTGACCATCTTTACATACTCAAGACCCCTCCGTGTTACGGAAAACATGTTTAGCCGTTGGTCCCGGCTGTCATTT
Source organism: Atethmia centrago (assembly GCA_905333075.3). Classification (NCBI taxonomy): domain Eukaryota; kingdom Metazoa; phylum Arthropoda; class Insecta; order Lepidoptera; family Noctuidae; genus Atethmia; species Atethmia centrago. The sequence goes on from HG995374.1 coordinate 30,084,178, forward strand.
GTAGATCTTTGACAGTCGTTACGGGTCGTCAGAAGCTCGAAAGTCTGACAACCAGTCTTACCAAGGGGTATCGTATTACCCAGTTACTGGGTTGTAGAGGACAGATAGGCAGTCGCTCCATGTAAAATACTGGTATTCAGTTCTAACCGGTAAGACTGGAAGACGACCCCAACATGGTTGGGAAAAGGCTATGGAAGGCCCATGGGAAGAAGACGTTAGTTTATGTATGTATATATGAATAAGTTAGTAAATATATGTAATCTATCTAATCTAACAAACCTGTACTGTCCCACCGCTGGGCAAAGTTCTCCGTGTTCCACACAATTCTGTCTTTTTTCTAGTGCAGACCAGTTCTTTCGGCAAATGTTATTGGTCAAGGACAGCCTCAATTCAATTCAAATCAATTGTGCCTCATTAAGGCACAATTGATTATCTACTGTTTGACTCCGAATCGGTGTTGCCCTCTCCTATCCTATCTAAATCCCCTATCCTATAACACATTAGTAGAACAAACAAATATTAAAATTGCCTTAAGGTTTCTTAAGATGAATCGGATTTTTTGGATAAAAAACATACATTACATAAAGACCCACCAATCTCATAAAGGATGACATGACAAACAAAAAAAAGGCCCAGCTCTTAGGAAAACACTGCAGTGAATTTAAAAATAATATCATGAATCTCCATTCGTCATTCTATGAAACCCTTCGCGCCCAAGGGATGTTTGACCCTTGTCAACCTTCGATGTCTACGAGCAGGCCAATGCCCAATTGTGTTTTTAAAAATGAATAGATTCAACATGCTGCCGTCATGGTCTTTGCTTTTCAGGGTGAGACATTTTACTTTAGGTGTTTTGATACCTCTTCAAGCTCCTGCAAAATTTTGATTTTGCATGGGCAATGGAAACAATATTTGTATTGTTTCCATGTTCTCAATATTTATCACTATAGACAGATTTCTCTAGATATTGTACAAATGAGAGCAATTTCAAAGAACAAGAAGATTTGATTTGATAGACAGTTACAGATAACAAAACAAGAACAGGGATATTTTAAAATAGATCAAATGGCACTAACACTAGTTAGTGTTAGTGAATAATAAGATTTGATTTGGTAGAATGTTATCGAGATAACAAAATAAGAACAGCGATATTTTAAAATAGATGAAATGGCACTAATACTAGTTAGTGTTAGTGAATAATAAGATTCGATTTGGTAGAAAGTTACAGAAATAACAAAATAAGAACAGGGATATTTTAAAATAGATCAAATGGCACTAACACTAGTTAGTGTTAGTGAATAATAAGATTTGATTTGGTAGAAAGTTATCGAGATAACAAAATAAGAACAGCGATATTTTAAAATAGATCAAATGGCACTAATACTAGTTAGTGTTAGTGAATAATAAGATTCGATTTGGTAGAAAGTTACAGAAATAACAAAATAAGAACAGGGATATTTTAAAATAGATCAAATGGCACTAACACTAGTTAGTGTTAGTGAATAATAAGATTCGATTTGGTAGAAAGTTACAGAAATAACAAAATAAGAACAGGGATATTTTAAAATAGATCAAATGGCACTAACACTAGTTAGTGTAAATGAATAATAAGGTTTGATTTGGTAGAAAGTTATCGAGATAACAAAACAAGAACAGGGATATTTTAAAATAGATCAAATGGCACTAACACTAGATATTGTTAGTGAATGATAAGATTTGATTTGGTAGAAAGTTACCGAGATAACAAAATAAGAACAGGGATGTTTTAAAATAGATCAAATGTGATCAGTGTCATTTTGTGAGTTAGTGAGTTAAATTTTAACGGAAAATTACAACCACTAGTCGGCTGCCGTAGCAAAAAACAAAGTAACAGATTTTTTCTCAAATGTGCTTTATTGCACGAAGGCTGTTTTACCTCGTTCCTCGTAAGGAACATTTAGTCTATTGAAATATTTGTAATCAAAAAGATGAAGAGCACCTGTCAACCATGTTTCGTAAAACTCCCAAAGTTGTTAAACCGCTGCTGAAATTGATTTCTACAAATTCTAGCAAAGGAGAGGTAACTCGGCGTTACTATTATTCCTTCTCAGACACATTATTTGCTACAAAAGCCTAAAATAATAAAATAAACTCGACTCCCAGAACAAAGTCTTTAAGCCAAATGAAAATTCCAACTCCCAACTCTCCAGTGCGATTATTTTAATCAATTAGAGGGGAAAGAAAAATTAATTACATTCCATTAGTCGCTTAAAGAAAAATGTTAGCTTTCCGATACGAGTATAAGTCTTTAGTAAGCATCCCTTTGGGGTTCCTTTATTGAGTTCAATGATTATGGAATAATCCTGGTAGTATTATACAATCCTTTTTAGGAGCGTAAAAAATATTTTGTATTTATTTGTGTTTGACTCTAGAACCTTAATATTGAAATTATTTTTTTATTAATTTAACTATTTATGTACACATATGTATAGAAACAGAAAATAATAAAACAACAGAAAAATACGTACAAAGGTTTAACTTTAACGAATTAAAATAAATATCGTGTAACAATTTGACGAAAAAAATTGAGACGCCTTCATTTACTTTTTTCAGTTCTGTAAGAACATTTTCAGTCGTTACCTTGCAAAAGAAAATGTATCAAACCTCAAGACATTTTCTACAAAAATATATCGAACTTAATGAAACCAAGAAAAAAATTATACCGGCGTTTTTACTTTCAATTTATTTTTAAGCAACGTCTTCCACAAATTGACATTAATTACAAACTTCCCCCACCAGAGGGCGCTTAACTCCTTACTTCATACTTTACTAATAATGTGAGACACTTTAAAGTCGAGCTAATGTTTTAAGAAACTCATTTTGCTTGAATTAAAATAGTTTGAAGCTTTTATTGTATAGCTTTGTAATTTGTTTATGAATCCGAGCTGTTGGTAAGATTAAAACTTTGTTGATTGCTTCATTAAACGCTTTTGTTAATTTTATATTTATGATAATAGCAAAATGAAGTTGCAAGATTTGCTACTTCTTCGTTGGTTCTAACTTCTTCGCTTATCAGTTATTTTCAGAAAAATCTTATACTATTTTGTTTGAAAGAGTTTTCAAATTAGTTTTTACTTTGGATTTGCAATAACAACGTGCAAGTTCAATGCTAAAATCAAGTGTTACTTTTGTTGTTTTTATAAGTTCATGATTTTATTGGCGTCGATAAACAATGTTACTTTTTCATATCATCTTAGTTGATCGAAAATGTTTTGATAAATTGCTTTTCAGCAATTCATGTTAACAAGTAACTAAGTTAAGTTAAGTTTATTTCAGTTCAGATTTTCATGGCTCAATAGTTGACCGAGCGAGCGAAGCGTCTCTGCTTCAAGTCTGGCAAAATTTGCTTTCTTGTCAGTTTGTTGCTTCTCTTCTACCGGTCGTATTTTACAACCGATCTGGACGAAACTTGGTATACAGGTTTAACGACTTTATAGTTTATTTTTTATCATCAGGGATTTTTGATTGGATGGGTATGGGTATTTCCTCCAAAAAAGGACAAAAAGAGGGCTAATGGATATATCCGCCTAATGAGATCCGATTTCAATGGTTCTTTGTTTAATTGGTGAAGAGCTATGAGGATTTTTGCGTGATGAGTAGAATAGTTCCTCAAAATGCAGTAAATTGCTCACTTTTATATTTCTACTAGTGGAAGGCTGATATATTCATTGTAGCAAAAAGTTTGTGCTCGCGAGGTCTACTATTCGCAGAACTACTAGATACCCAACATTTAAAAAACTGGAGTATTAATCGACTATTGTTGCTAACCGTTCATACAGATACAGAATGTGTCTCCCCTGATAAAGACGTCAAATCGATTTCTTTTCAATCGCCGATTCCAATTATTCACCTTTAAGATTTTATTAAACATTCTACTCTATCTTTCCTTTCTGCTCCTTGTCTTCTTTAAAACTACATATTCTTATTTTTCAAAGCGTATAAGCTTTACTTAAAGTATTACAAATAGATATCCAGTAGTAGCCGTTGATTGCAAGCCTAGGCTTGTACTAAGCCCTGGGATCGCACTGGGCTTTAACTAAGCCTGTATAGAGAGATGTACAGGCGCATTGCGAATTTTTAAAGTATTGTTTCTTTTTGTTCTTGGGGCAAAGTTAATTGGGTGATAAAAATGTGTGGCCTTTGCTTACGACTTTTTCATTTAGGTTGAGCTTATTGACCGCCAAGCACCATTTATGTATACAAATTGTATATCCAAATATTTAAGGGGACTACAGGACCTAAACGCAACTTTTATAAGTTTTATAATGCCTTAAAGTATATGATGCAATGCAGTAAACAAAATCATAAAAATATATAATATTTATAAGGATATTTGCTAGGTAGATGTGTGTGTTGAAAACATAATATAACTAATTTGATACGATAGAAAAAAATCACGAAGATAGCTCTTAAAATTTCTTTTAACGATCAAAAACCATACTATTATACATGCAATCATTCTGAGTTTTTGTAAGATTATTCTACAAGCAACATATTAGCATAATAGTGTTTTATTTTTTTATAAAATCTATAGCTATTTTGTAAATCGATAATGGCTTCATATTTTGCAATAAATTACCAGCGTTGTGTCATCGCGCTTCTCTTTCTTTTCTATGCAGTCCGACAGTGACCGCGCTTTAGGTGTTGTCGGCCTCTTAAGGGATCTTCCGATTTCGGAAAAAAACCATCATGATTTTGGATGAAGAAACATTTTTCTTGTCTTATGAGTTTACTACAACCCCTAGTTTTTTTTTGGGTGGGAAATTATCAAATAACTTCTCCCGCTCCGCGGAGCGGGAGGGTGTGTCAGACCTTTACTGACTAAAACCCACCCGTGTTCCTTCCGTCGACTGTGTTGCCAGGGGCCACTACAACCCCTTGTGATTAAAAAAAAATGGTTGTTGTTGAAATATTCAATTAATATACTAATAGGCAACTGCATGATGAAGAGTTTTTTAATGATTACCTTTTATGAAACAAGATGGTATCGTGTAATCACTCATCATCAGCCTAGCCTTTTCCCAACTACGTTGGGGTCAGCTTCCAGTCTAACCGGATGCAGCTGAGTACCAGTATTTTACATGGAGCGACTGCCTATCTGACCTCCACAACCCAGTTACTGGGTAACACGATACCCCTTGGTAAGACTGGTTGTCAGACTTTCGGGCTTCTGACTACCCGTAACGACTGTAAAGATCTACAAATAACAGCCGGGACCAACGGCTTAACGCGTTTTCCGAGGCACGGAGGGGTCTTGGTATGTAAAAATGGTCACCCATCCACGGACCAACCGCAGCAAGCGTAGCTTAACCTGATCGACCGATCCGTGCGGCTGGTATTGCTTAGCCACAAGCCCCACAATCAATGTCAGTATTAAAATAGCCTCCACGAGTGATAATACTTAATGTACCCTGGAAATTCAGCCTCGCCACCATCTTGCTAGCTGACCTTTTTTACCACGTCACGGTTACTTATAGTTCATGCCGAAACAAGACAACAAGTAAACCTTACAATTCCTAATGAAACTTCTCTTTCTAGATGCGGAGCCCTCCACCCTGGAGACCAGATTCTGGCGTTTGACGACCACGTCATCGACGGGAACAACTACACAGCTGAAGAAGTGATGTGCTACCTGGAGAACTGTGAGGGGGGCTTCACAAGGCTGCATGTAGCTCCCAGGCATGTTGTTGGACATTGTGGGAGGTTTACTAGAGGTGAGCATTATCCACACAATTTTACACACATGTTCGGTTCGGCATAGCCAGGCGGCATAATATAAAATGTTATGTTGATATATGTTCGGAAAATCTTAGATAGAATCATGCTGAGCCAACCCGAATATGATAGAGCGAGGAAAGGTACCGAAAGAAGTGTGCAAATCGCCACAAGCCGAATGAAAGCCGAATATGCCGAACAACAACTACTGCCGAATCCAATGTACCGACCCAAACATGTGTGTAAGTTACCCCTAAAATATAGAGTTATGATAAAGAAATCAGCTTCAAAGAGCGCATTGTGTAACAGTCGCAAATTGATACGAAGTTAATACGAAATAAATGTTCAACATTTTTGTTACCGTATTTGACCTAGTTCATAATTTCATTATTACGTCCTCTTGTTGTGTTCTTGCACGATTACACTGGAAATAAAGGGATTAAGAATGAAGTAATTGCATTCCTACGGCTCTTCGGTCCAATTCTTTTTTATTCCTATTATCCGATTCTATTCTCCAATTCGCACATTCGTGAAATCGTGATCGTTTTCCTGCATTTTGCACTAGTATTCACAACAATTTGAACGCAAGAGCCACAAAAATGGATATTCATGACAGCAACAGCGACGGATGTCGAAAATTATTCACGAAAGACTCGGGGCCAAATACCCCTAAAGAAACTTTAATACCTTTCCCTGTTCCTAGAATTTCTGCAATAGCACCTTTCGTAAGCATTTCTGGAGGTATAATAATTACTGAGTTAATTCTTCACGAGCCTGAGGCAACTTACCGAATGACCGAACTTGGGAACTAGCTTTCTCCAAGTCAGGAGCTTGTTCTTAGCCTTGGGTGTATTCGGGATATGTGTGTTTTTAAAAATATAGAAGGCTTTCTTAAAAATGTTGAATTATAAGAAGGGATTCTCAAATTATTGTTTTTTTTTTATGGTTGGGCTTCAACCAAGCCCCATCGATTTTATTTAATCATAAGCGTTTTTTTTTATATCTGTACGCCATGTTGATGGTGTGGTTCTTACAGCAAAATAAAGCATGAACAACCCGTCGCTGAGAATTAAATATGCTGTTATTAAAACTTTCTGCGTGTTTTTAGGATCAGCCTAACCAACTTGGCAGAAACTAAAATACTAACTTCGAACCCAAGAAAATTTATACCAGAAAAGGTCAATGAAGTCTCTTGCAAAAATATTATCAAAGTTCAAAAACACTTCAACAAACTGAAAATCTACGCAAAAGGTTTCAACATCTTCAAAGTTTACGAACTCTGGACATACATCCTTTAAATTTTCTCTCGTGGCTTGAACCGCGACTAACAAGAACGAATATATGAGCATCAAACTTGGCTCGTATAATTCAAAAGGCTTAAGTTCTGATGTCTGTAATATGCTTCCACTAATGTACAGAGCAGGTACATTAATTCAAGTTTAAACTTCACTTTAGAGTTCTACCGTCAAGTCCCTTTTGAGCCAGTTGAGTTATTACGTATTTTTGAAGTTCGAACACCGATACGTCTGCATAATGTGGGGGCTGTCAAAATTAAGAAGTTCTGATGGAAGTTTCTGAGCAAATACAACTGGAATATAGAAAAGATGAATGTTTGTTGAAAATGCAAATCATTATAATCCCAGAAATATTACTATGCTGCAGGTATATGAAATTAATAACAATTTATAATGCGGGTTTCACCACATATCTTTAGTTACACGGACGTGTAACTAATAAGCCAAACAGGCCTCCAAGGGCCACAAATATCCATATGAGAACGAACGGCTCACTAAGGGACCCATCCTTAGTGAGCCGTCCGTTATTGTATGACCGACTTTTAAAATAAGCTGTTAGAATTTTGGAATACCTTTACATATTATGCATCATAATCATAATATTATAAACGTTCGTTTTATTTTCTTTCTTCAAAAATAGTTTGTCGTGTTAATTCTAAGTTTCTTGAAATAGTGATATGATTTAATTCGATGAATTACTGAGCGTCGTAATTTATAAATCGTGCGACACAAACCCGTGAAAATAATAGTAATAATATTATAATAAATTTACTTGCCAAAAAATACAGATGGTAAATAAACCTTTAAAATACACTATAAACAAAACAAACAACTCTAAACACTACAAAATAAAACAAAAATAATAAAAACAATAATGACACGACTACGTATAAAAAATTTCACATCAAATACCACCGTTATAAAGCTCAAACTTTGTTCCAGAAAATTCAATATCGGGCACATCGACGCTGAACGCTAAGAAGCATCGCCAGAGAAACTACAGGCAGAGCTCGATGCCCAAACTAGGTTTACAAGACGATTATGGTAAGATGGAGTATCGATTGTATTATCATTATGAGCAAGATCGATCAGAAGTTGCGAACTGAAGTTGCGATGGATAGTCTAGCAAAATGTTACTTGATGGAAGAGAGAATTTGTGTTTTGAAGCAGTTTTAATGTACCTAGGTGTCTAGTTAGGTATAAAAGAAAGAAAGAAAGATACAAAAGTATTCATTAGGAGTCGCACAGGAAGATCAAAATTTAAAATAAACACACGCATAGAAATAGTTGTTATTTTAAAATTGGATGGAATTAATTGCGATCAAGTAGATAAAAGAAACAGATTGACTAGGACTTGAAAGGACTAAGAAATCGAACAATAATCCATACTAATACTTATTATAAATGCGAAATGGAGTGAAAAGGTCAGGGACCGACGTCCCTGACCTTTTCACTCCATAACGGCAGAACGGAGTTCAATGAAATTCGGCACACAGGAAGACCATCATATGGCCTGGGTTAGGATATTTTTTCCCGGAAATTAATAATATTTTCCGACTTCCTCGCAGGTGAAGCCGCATGCAATAACTAGTTTTATTATAGCACACTCAAAATCACTTTAAAAATACGTTTCAATCACTCTAAAAATAGCACGATCTAATTGAAACATTCTACCAAGACCGCTCTATTGAATCACAGTTAACCAGCTTAATAAATTAATCGTAATAAATCATCCATACTTGAACTCAAGTGTATCGGAACTGGGTCGGCCCTCGATGTTCGCTTACTGTATTTTTATTAATCGAGAGAATCTTCACGTATCAAACATTCGATGTTGTATTTAATTATTTTGAGTGATCGTGGAGCTTAATTTTATTTTATTATTTGATAAATAAAATGAAATTCAATGTACGGACAATTACATTTTTTATTTGTGTCCTGAAATACAAGTCATGGCTTAGGTTAGGAACCAGTCTCCCACTAATGTACTTTGTCCTACATCTTAATAATAGTTTTTCCATTTGTAAGTTTTAGTTAATAGGTGTTATTTGTCGAAGAAAAATAAACATTTTTTTTATTATATAGGTACAGTCAGCGTCAATAATATCGGGACGAACAGACTATTCAAAATGATCCAAACAACTATGAAAATTAAAATATTAACTCAATGACACAAGAACTGTTTCAAAATGAAGAAAGTACACGACAACTGTCATTCTGACAAGAGTTTTATCAAATCGAGATAAAGTTTAATTTTCTTAGTTGTTGAGATCATTTTGAACAGTCGGTTCGTCCCGATATTTTTGACGCGTACTTTACTAAGGTAGGTAGTTACTGCCTTCAGTTATCTCATTATCTGTCATCACCTGTAGCATGACCAATTCTATACCAACTCTACGGAGAATATACTCTCTTTTCGTACAAAGAAACATCTTTTTTCAAAATAAATACCGTACTGTTGAAATTTTTCTACAATCTGTTAATTTGTCTTTAATTGTTTTCCGTTTCTGCGTGTTTTTACGATAGTCATGTGGCACGTGCTATTATCCTCTACACGGAAAATATTATATCGTTTTATACAGTAAAAGATCAAATATTGCCTCTAGTTCTTGTCCCTTAAGATACAAATTGTTATAAAACCACTCAAATGAAAACAACATCATTAGTTTACCCAGTTAATCACCAATTAGGCAACTACAACCGATAGTTTAAAAACCGAAACAGTACTTCAATTAATTACAAACTCTAACCAAAAATCTGTCCACAAAGTTAATGAAACCGCATTTCCTGCCACTATTAGTACCGGGATTCAGAGTCGTCGCAAACAAAATCAAGCGAACTTTCCCCAAACAAAGGGAAAAGGATAGGCGTAATTAATTTGTTCCAGAAAAACCAGCCAAGGGTGAGTCGGAGTGGGTAGTTCACTGAAGGCTCCGTACCGTCCCATCAAAATTATTTTACAGGCAATAGTAACACGTAGTCTGTGAAAATTTCAGCTTTCTACCTATTATAGTTAAAAAAAAATTCCATGAAAACATTACACTCCTTTTTTGGGCAGCCGTGTAAAAAAACATATTTATTTAATTCCTGTAATGATAGTTTTAAGGCAATAAAATTAATTTAAAATTTGTGTGTGATTATTAATTCAATTAAAATTGAAATTATAGCACAAAATACATGTGAAGATTATAAAGATCATTCTTTAAAGCATACTGTAAACAATAGTAGTTTTGCGAATTCACCCCAGTGAATATACAGTCATTGACACTCAGAAAGACCTACAGATGGTGGATTTATTAATCGGATCTCGTTTTCGCCTTTTAGATACAGAACCCTAAAAACAGAGTTCGGTACATCTTCTTCGCATATTTGTTTAGGACCGCAAGTTCCTAGTTTGTTCCGCGTCCCTCGCACGTTGGTCTAAAACATTATGTTAATTGGACGGAGGTCGTAATAGCCTAGTTGGGAGCTGACGTAGTGTCGCTGGATACCGTGGATTTCAATGCAGGCTTGACGTAGTTTTAATGTCATGGTCCAAAACGTACAATTTTGGGTTTTATTTGAGTAGATTTTCGAGGGAAAATATTTGTCCGGAATAGTACTGTAACTATTTCTGTGGCCAGCAATATTTCTGTGTTACGGCTTCACTACTCCTTTATTTGTCTCTAGGGAAGTGCCGTTGGCCTTTTATAAAGATATATCTATAGTTAGGCTATTACTATCAAAATGGAAGCCAAATACTGTTATAACTTCAAACACTTCTATGCAAATAAATAATTACTCTATTCTATTCTATTCTATTCACTTACATTTCCTAGCAAACCTTTAACGTCTTATTACAACATGAGGTGTTATTGAAAATGAACCAGTTTTTTATTTAATACTTTATTTCGATTAGACTAATGCTACAAAAAAGCTAGCAAGCTATATAAAACTGAAACTGGTGAAGGGCGGGCATTTTTGGGGAACTGTCTTATGTAACTTTGACGTTCGAAAAGTGCTTATTTTCAGCCTAGTTTGAATAAATGAATTTTGATTTTAACAAGTTAGATCTCGTTTTTAGGGTTCCGTAGTAAACAAGGAACCCTTATAGTTTCACCATGTCCGTCCGCTCAGAGACGCTTAGTATTAGGAAGCTGTAATTTGGCATAGGTATACATATTAATCACGCCGACAAAGCGCTAAAATAAAATCTTGAAAATCTTTTTTTTTAGCGTTCCTCTCTTGCACGTAATTTGGGGATGATATTTTTTTAAATCTTCTACCCCATGGTGTGGGGTATCTTAGGCCGTTCCAATATATTGCAGGTCTGTGAACACCACTTTTCGATTCAAGTGCAAATTTTTGTTAGAGTTGAGTGTTCATAACTCCCCCCCCCCCTGCCAGCTAAACGGTTGTTTATGGAGATGTGAAAAAATTCATGGCAGTAGTACATATAATGAAATTAAAAAGAAATCTATCACGGCTAAGTAGGCTTTACAAGTTAACGAGTTATTGTCGACCAACTTAAATTTACAGTTGGAGAATTGACCGTGGCATGTATCGATGTGTGGGAGAAGGTTTTTCAACTACAATGTTGAGTTTGTCTTTGGAATAAATTCGTCCAAGTAATCCCAACTACCCCCCTTCATTCCCCTACCCTACTCCACCCCTACCCTACTTCCCTTCATTGTGCGTGGTGCGAGACGCACGTGGCCGGTTTTTTAGTGAGACCATTAGCTATGCAAATTGTGTATTTACAGACTCATCTAATATTTTTATTTATTCTATAGATAGTCAACAAAACTACATGAGCATGGGAGTATGCAGAACGGAGTCACTGAACATACAGCTAGAAGTGCCTCCTGGTCAGAGTTCTGGTTTGGCAGTCCACGAAGAAAATGCAATGTTGGTGATATCACATGTCGCTTCGCAATCACCGGCGTACAGGTAAGTAGTTTGTGATGTAATAGTATATTGAACTTCGTCTTTGAAGGAGGAATCGTAAGCGTGGACAAATAAGTGATAGATTATGTATACAAAATGCTTCCTTTTCTATTTCAAGAATGTCTTGTAGGCCATCTGATGTTTTGTCTGAGACTGAATGATAAATTATACATGATTTTGTTTCTGTAAGTAGGTTTGTACAAAAACATTTACACGTCAATCATATTTAAAAAACTAGATGAGGTCGGCGTTTCCTATCTGACTACTCTGAGAAGAAAGGCTGAAACAAACTCAGAGATCACAGTCTCTTAAAGTCCAGACATAATCTTGGTCAGATCACGTGAAGACCATGTAGATTGATGTCTGAAATGGTCTTTTGAGGAAAGAACCAAACAGGTTGAGCGGACCTATCCAGTCAGTGCACGCATTTGTCAGTAATCGTGCAGCTCAACTCAGAACATAAGGAGCTCAACGATTCGATGAACAATACCAAAGAAAGGACATTTGGGTAGGCCGCATAAATAACTCAAACTGCCAGACCAAGATTAAAACTTTGAGAGAAAAATAAAAATAAAAACAGTAACCCACATAGTCTTCACATTCACAATAATTAAATGGAATCACTTATCACAGACAAAATAATTGTGCAATAACACTTATATTCCTCAACAAATACGTACATTACGACACGTGCCTGATTCTCTTGAGTTTTATAACACCAATTCATACAATTGTAAAGTAAAGTATTAATTGGTCAAGGTCAGCTAATGAGACACAATTGATGTTCTATTGTTTGACCCCAACTCCCATTCTATCAAAATGAGAAAATAACAATTAATTTTTAGTCTTACACTGATAGATTTCCAGACACCAACAAAAATCCTTAACTGTCTATTCTTTCCAGGTCTGGCTGCCTTCAAATCAGAGACAGGGTGATGTCAATAAACGGTCACGAGAACTTAACAGTGGATGTTGCCAACGAGATCCTCCAGCGAAGGAATGATTCACATAACCCTAAATACTTGACCCTGAATGTGGAGTTCAGTATGCCGAACACAATTGAAGCTTCCAGTGGAGTATTTAATGTGAAACTGGCAAAGACTACTGCTGGATTGGGTGTTACTATTACAGGTTTGTAGTTTTGATTTGTCTTGGTTTTATTCCATCTTCGTTATTTTCTATTCATTCTTTGTCAATTGCCTAACTTTTGTAACAGATAGCCCATTCACTTTTCAAACTTTAAAAAATTCTAAGAGGTACCCGAAACCATCAATTGTGATTGATCAATTGCCATCACTTTGTATTGTAGTAATTTGTCAATTACTTCAATTTCATTTGGTATAAGATCAATTTGGGCATATATGTGTATCAATCGCGTAAAAATAACAAGTGCAATTGATCGTTTCGGGGATCCTTAAGATGTTCAATTCTTTCGCGATTTCTTTCATGCACGCTACCTGGTTTGCAATCATTTTTTTTTTTGTTTGGGACATCATCAAAGAACTTCACCCGCTCTGGGCGGAGCGGTAGGGTGTGTCAGACTCTTACTGACCAAAACCCATCCGTATTCCTTCCGTTGCCTGTGTTGCCAGGGGCCTCGGTAACCTTTTTGTACCTTCCCGCGACCCTTAGGGTTGGAATTTTGAAGCTGTTTCGAAAACTAGGTTGTTTAGCATGAGTGTTTTGAAGATGGGTTCATGATAGTCTTTTTGGCAGATACCACGCTAAGCAACATGGCAGCACAGCCAGGCTGCGTTAGCCAAACAGACGTGCATAAGGCATGTCATGGTACGTTCGACTGTAAATAAGTTCGCTTATTATATCTAACGTACTAGGCAAACATAAAGGCTGACCTGCCTATTCGATACACGTACTAACCTGCCCACTTAATCACCCTTATCATTCATACATCTTGAATCTCATGCGAGTCCTGGCTTGAAGGAGAAAAGAAAAGGTCTCGCTTATATAGTCTCTTTAAAACTTCTGGTAACCTGGTACTTATTTCCACAGGGTGCAAACAAAAACTGCTGAGCAATGAAGAGCCAATGGTGATATCAGACATCAAGCCAGGATCTGTGGCTCATCGGAGTGGAGCTTTAGCACCCGGAGACCAACTCCTTGCCATCAATGGACAGCCACTGCATAATTTGTCATTGGTAAAAAAATATTTGTATTTTTATATTAATTTTATAATTAAAGCTGTTAGTATACCTATATCACGTTCCATGTAATTAAGCTGGTGTGTATTATACAGTTTAAAAAAAAATTGTGAGTGTAATTTGATTTTATCTAAAAAGCTCTTATTTTCCTCATGCAATATTAATTCATTTAAAATTATGTCGTCTAATTTTCGCGTCTAAGAAAGATGCCAAGATAAATTAATTAACAACTTTTGCATTAATTACGTTGATCAAAGTGAGATCTTACTAAACACACACAAACATTAGCACTATTAGGAATGTTAACTCAAAGTAAGAGCATAAAATAAGTGTGAATAATTATGGAAGAACACGTTACTGCGAAACAATCTCAGACTCAACTTATGTCACATGGAACTGTACTTAGTTCGTGGTTTACAATCGAAGGTGATAATGTCAAATATCCTATTGTCCTATATGCCATCCAATATGCGCGCACTTCACTAATTTGATGAGGTTAACTAGACAGTCAATCACCAATCGAACCGCAATTCCAAAATAATTTACGCCAGTCTCTCTTGTATATTCATAGTGTAAATAAAAAAAAACAAATATACCTAATTAATTAATAAAAATAACACTATACACAAACAAAAATTCATCCACATCGCTGTCGACTGGTAATGTTGGGTACATTACCAGTCGACAGCGATGTGGATGAATTTTTGTTTGTGTTGTGTTATTTTTATGAATTAATTAGGTATATTTGTTTTTTTTTTTTATTTACACTATGAATATGCAAATAAATTACATAATACAAATTTTAAAAAATACGAACAAGATTGCCTTTTGCCATATAAAACAAGTATTTCTATAACATCCCTAATATCGACCAATTTTTTCAGGACACAGCATTCAACATCCTCCAAAACTCGCCAGAAGACATAATAACCTTAAAAATCCGAAAACGAGACCTAACAGAAGACTGGTCCAACATTCACAAACACAACGCCAAGCTCACTCTCCAAAGCTTTAGCAATATAGAAACCAAAGCTGTAGTACATAGTGGAGAAGATTCTGGTCATCATACGGATAGTCCGAACAATAGTGCTAAAGAGAGTGAAAGGAGTCACGGTAGCAATGATAATGGCAATACTGCTGTGTTTACTATTGAGCTGATAAAGCAGGAAAGTGGACCTTTAGGGTTGACTATAGCTGGGAGTGAAGATGTTACGCAGCCTATCTTGTTGAGTGGACTTGTTGAAGGTACGGTCATTTTTTTTAAAATTATTTAGACGAAAATGAAACGCAAAGGATTATTAAGATAAGATAAGATATATTTTATTTGCATAAAACATGGTATACAAGGTGTTATTTAAAATGTATTTATTTGAAACGTCTAGTTGACGTAACTGGTGACCGAAAAGCTGGCGGCTTTCTCGCGCAACGCATCAGCATTGCAATTCAGCGAGGAAATGCCGCCAGCATTCTCGGTACAATGCCTCGAGGGCCTTTTTTAGGTTTAACTTAGTTTTAATTTAATTTTGTTAATTTTAATAATCATCTTGTAATATGGTTATTTAAAATATTAGATCGAACATGTTTTGTTTAAAAGAAAAAAATGCAAACTTACTTACAAAAAATTCATTATGGCATTGAAATTTATATTACATTGACATTCATATTATAAAAAAACCATGAATACTATAGAAACGATTATTATTGAGCCATTTATATAATTGGATTTTAAATAATTTACAATTTAAGGTTTTAAACATATTTGGTATTTATTATATAAACGTACACACATAGCCAGAGAGTTGTTATTATATTTCGCTGATCTAGGCAGCTCATCCAGCACAAGTCTGTGTACGCCGACCTCGAGAGCTTATTCCCTCTGCTGTTTTAAATAGTTATTTGTGTTTTCGAACAAACATGCAGCTACAAATATATATAATGAAGGTCACGGTAGCAAACCAAGCTCTTTAAATAATGGTTGACATGATTCACATGATTTATTAACATAGTCAACTTGACATTATTCGTCTTGAAGTTAAACGCGATTATTTGATTGCAGGTGGTGTTGCAGAAAAATGTGGTAAATTAGCTATAGGTGATGAACTGCTAACTATAAATGGTGAAAGTGTGCTCAACAAACCTTTGTCTGAAGCGATCAAATTGTTACAACAGAGTGGACTAAGAGTACAGTTGCAACTTTGTAGAAAAGTTTCAGGTAAAATCCAATGATTTTAATACTCTGATTCCTATTATTTTGTGAATTTGCATTATACTCAAGTATCTTCTCGATTACCATCGAATTGCAACTTATTGGCATGGCTGTTCTCATGCAAGTCATAAAATCTACTCAAAGTTTGGGTCTTCAGAATTATTTGAAATAAATTTTAGTGAAAAAAACGCAAATCAAATCATCCTTGCATTTTATTTTATTTGAAAGGAGGATAAAATAAGTCGGGATTAAATCTTAAATACTTAGTCAAATTATTAAATCTCTAGGGTCACTCGAGAGTGCAGAATCCAGTGCGAGAGACTCGAGTCATTCCACGTCAAGCCCGGGCTTATCCAATGACAGCGCCGTTGAGTCGTGGGATCAGAACACGCCAGTCAGGACTAGTGCTAACTGCGGTAAGACACTTTATATTAAATGTGCATAATCTATGTTGATGTGTTATGATTTCTTGTTGGATCTATTTCTTTTGAGTATTCTTTTCATTATTTTAGAATCGGAATTACACACACCGCGTGAAAGTTAATTTACTGGTTTGATTTTAATGTTGATTATTTTCAAATACGTGTAAAGATACACATTCATGAAGGATACAGTTTATGTTATAGGTAACTCTGAAGTAATAGAATACGCTGTACCTGATAAAACAAGAATAATGGACAAGCAGCCTTACTCGCCTACTGACGAAGACAAACTCATGGCATCGAACTTCAATTCTGCAGCACCGTACAACATCAACGACTTGCCATTACCAAACTATTCTCTGAACAACTCATTGAAGACTTTCCACTACGAGAACACATGTATCATTCCTGAAAATACACTTAAAAATAAACAGAATATAACAAGAGAGGACGATGTTCAGCAAATTGAAATTCTAACATCAAACATGAAAGATTGTCAATTACATAATATGGAAAGGTCTTCTTGCAAATGTGATTATGTCCAAATGGGTCCTTATGGAATCGTATCACCGAAAACAAAAAGACCGAATTGGGATAGTGATTATTTAAATAACGGAATATATACGGTAACAACGCCACAGAAATCGCCAATGAAGCCTGGGGTTCCTGGAACTAGTTTCCAATTTTCGACGAGTCCAATTTATGAAAATGAAGTCCCAGGTAAATACATGATGTACAATATTACAATATCCATCGGTCCTATTTGTTTTGCATTTAGGCTTTCCAGTTTCCTGTACTCTGTTTACTCATTAACATAGTAATTTGTTCTAAAACCATTGTTAATTTGACCTGTCCTCCAATCTGCTTTTAGAATAACAATGCCAAAGCATTCGTAATTACTATTTCAAACTGATACATAATTAAATATTTTCAACAAAACAGTCATCAATTGTCGTTTCAAAATATGGGCACAACACAAGCTTAGTTTTTGTTTACTTAAAAAAATCAACAGCTCAATTTATTTTGTTGATCTAAGTATACACGAAGTGAATGAAGTACTGGTTTTTCTCGATTCTTATGTTGGTTTCTGGTGATAGTTGCTCATAATGACGCCTTTTCAGGTTTTCAGTTATTTGAATAACACCTTTCCTACAGAATTAATCATGTAATGACTAATTATATTTTCTCAGGCCTCTACAGTACTGAAGCAGTATCTCCTGCCAGAGGCTCCGTGCATCACGTGATCTTGTACAAAGATGCTATCTATGATGACTACGGTTTCTCAGTGTCCGATGGGCTGTATGAACGTGGAGTGTATATCAACCGAATTCGGAAGGGAGGACCCGCTGATATTGTTGGATTGTTGAGGCCGTATGATAGGATTTTGCAGGTTTTTATATTATATTTACATAATTCACCAAATCCTAAAAAGACTTCTGTGTTTAAAGTAGATCAAAAGATAAAACTGTAATTATAAGTTATTGAGGTGGAAACTCTGGCTACCAAAATATTTAATTAATTTAGTGAAGTGTACCAAATTAAAAAAATATGAGTTTTTTTATAAGTTAGAAAACTTAGTCGATATTTTCCACTTAACAGAGTTTATTAAAATACAGAATTGGACTTTGCTTTATAAAGCAAAGTTATTTTACCCAATTACGGCGTACAGGTGTACCTAATTTTGTGCCCTGTTTTCGACCTATCGTTATTCATAAACTATGTTTTTAGTTCTTTTTTTTTAAACCCCTCATATACCTTTTAATATTATCTTGATTAACTTAGTTACGGCATTTATGCCTATTAATAACAGAATTTGTTCGAAAGATATTTTGTATAACAGTCAATCTTTCATAATCTTGAGAGTGATTGTGTATTTGTATTACATTATAAAAGCACATAACTCAGTATGTTTGAACGCACACTTGTCTATTTAAAAAAAAATGCTGACTGACTTCAGCATCAAACTTTATGAACGAGATTCTTTCTTTCTCAGATTTCGTCACTTGACACATTCAATTTCTACATGGATGCATGATTTTTATAGAACGTGTGTTTGAAATGGATATAAACTAAAGTTAACTGTAAACAGTCTAGTCGAGGAACCGTATTCTTTGGAATTTTAATGAAATTTTGAACGTACGTCAGTTTGCAAGAATATGTTTTGGACTGCATCAATTTTAGTGCCTCATAGTTTTACTTCCACACGTTCTATCTGGAAAATAAATCATCTCAGTCATTCTATTCAGTTGCTTTGATCCTTATCAATATTTTCGCCTATTTATTATTTGTTTTATTGTAACCAGGTGAATGGAACAAGGACTGTGGACTATGACTGCTGCCTCACTGTGCCTCTGATCGCATCCGCTGGTGACCGGCTCGAGATTGTCGTACAGAGGCTTGTCACTTCCAGGGTAAGATTGATATTGATGCAAGATGATTTAAGTGCATCGGTATATAGAAAGTTTATAACTGTTATGTGAGACGTTGATAAGGGACTTGTCATCATTGCGTTGATGTAATAATATATAATATAAGTATATTTATTCAGTGGCTAGATTCAGTTTTTCTAAGCAGAAAAGCATAATAAGCTTGTTGTGTGCTATTCTCAAAACATGCTGTAACGTGGATAAAAGAATTGCTTACAAAGCAAGTATTCTAATCAACACGCGACTGGTTATTTTTGACTAAAACAACGTAATGCTAGAATTATTAAACAGCTGCTTTTGTGCATTTTTGGGGGCTTTACGTACTTTTCTTGCTTTCCGGACTAAACTAACCAACCCAGTGCTAGTGTCGCATAAAATTCTCTTCTACCCTCATTTTCCAACTTTATTTCAAACACCAAAAATGTCCGACACTCTCTCAGTATAATATTTCACAGTCATCTAAAAAGCACAAAGGAATTCCCAAAAGCAACTGTATATTTTACGTCTGCGAACATATTCAAATATGATGCATGTAAAATTCCTTCTGAACCCAATAATGTGCCATTTTCATACTCGAATGACAAAGAATTGTCGCCTGTGTGAGCTAATCACAATTCTTCGCTTTTTTGCTTCGAGTAAATTGATTCTTTTGGTAACGAAAATAATATTAAGACCTTCGCCTTTGTGATAAAAAAATAAGAAAATGGTTAGAAATCACATTTTCTTCCCAAGATACCTATACCAACATTCTAAACAGTATAGTATGCTTGGCTAAAATTAATACTTAAACAAATTACGATGAGATAGGAACACAAAGCGGAATGCAAAAACTAACATAAGAAGGTATAGAACACCTAAACCCGGCAAAGGATGAATAAGGGGTGAATATTAATTACATAAATGAATTATGAGGAACAGAGGTAAACTTAAATTAGCCCGTCACGATCGAATACCATTAATGGGTAGTTTTGGAGGCTGATCTTATTACATAGCTAGAATTATTGGATGGGGAAACGTGTAGGACGATGTAATTGAGAAATGTTTGGGACAATTTAGAGTTATTTTCATTAATTATACATCCTACACTTTTTATTACTTTACAGGCTGTGTATTGACTCATTAAGAACAGGACTGTAGGCAACTGTGAAAAAAGTAGGCAACTGTTTTTTCACTTTTTTCTTTAAGTTACTTATATTGAGTAGTTCCGAAGGCAGATCTTATTAGGAACATAGCCGAAATGATTGCATAATGGGAAAACGTATTGGAAATTTTATTAAGAAATCTTGAAATATCTAGAGTTTTATAATAGTTGTAGTATTGCTGTTTAAACACTCGTCCATTCTTAATGGATTACTCAAGAGGCTCAGTGGAGCGAACAGGGATAATAAATTACGCGACTGGTTAGTAAGGAGATTTTTTGCTGAAAAATATCTGAACTTCTTTAGTTTATTTTTGTCTTGACCGCCTTTGTTACTTATAACTTATTAAATTAGGTAAAGTTAACTTAGGTCTTGAAAAATGTACAGGTTATAGCGTCTAATCGTTACCTATAAGGAGACATCTAGGCATCCACACTGTGGAAAACTTCATTAAGGCCCGTATGACAGAACCTCAATCAAGACTTAAGCATTTATTAAAGCTGGTTTAAAGCCATTTGATTGGATGAAATATTTTTTAAGTATTGCTTGAGTCTTCAATGAGGTTCCATAATACGGGCCTTAGTTTAGAAACAAAAGTAATTTATTTATTATTGTTACAGGAACTACGGAACCAGCGTCTTGATGACAGCTCAAGCCCAAGTGACAGTAGTATTGTGACTAAGACGATTTAGTGTATAACCCGACTTTAGTGAAATCACTCCAAAGACAATGAAACTTTTAGCTTTAAGTAGCCTATTTCATACGGCCGTGTTATAATTAGTACTTAAAACTATTGTAAGGATTGTAAATAATTATTAGTGATTGGATGATAATGTTAGAATAGTTAAGCTTTATGCCTTTATAATTGAAGTTGAGAACGGATATAAGGCTTTTAATAATAACGTGTAATGCCTTAATTACTTTCATTTAAAATTATATAGTAAAAATG
Organism: Atethmia centrago; assembly: GCA_905333075.3. Classification (NCBI taxonomy): domain Eukaryota; kingdom Metazoa; phylum Arthropoda; class Insecta; order Lepidoptera; family Noctuidae; genus Atethmia; species Atethmia centrago. Next base: position 30,105,454 of record HG995374.1, read on the forward strand.
TGTGCGTATCTTTAAGCGTGTAAAGTTGCATAAAATTAATGACATTTGATTAGAATCTACGAGGAAAAACGAAAGCAAATCGTACTCACTGTATTGGCTTTTCATCGGAGTTGATTAGGTTAAATGAATTGTAAATGAAAAAAATATATTATTATTTAAGGCGTTCATGTTATTTTATAGAATGGTGCAAATAAAAATAAATGTAAAATATTTTAAACTAACTACAAGGTATGAAAATAACATTAATGTTTATGGAAGAGTAACATCGCAAAGGTGATATTCTTAGAGATGGACAGTTATGTATATGGTTTAGATATTATAGAAGGACCAAAGGTCACACACTTTCAGAATATTGTGCGATTGTTACACGTAAGGATCAGCTACAATGATCTGCTGATTTGTCTTTTATCAGTAAAATCCATCTTTTTACGTGAATTTGTCGTATTTGTGGCTTGTAAAATAGCTACATTTGCTTATTCCAGATGTTTAGGACATAAAAAAAAAAAAAAAATATTAGTAGGAACATATTATAAAAAAAAAACCGGCAGTTGGGATTACTTGGGATGAATTTATCCCAAAACAAATTTAACTTTAAAGAGCACTAGAGCACTTTAAAGCTTAATATTACGCAAATGGATTCTTGAATCGAAAAAGGGTGATCACAGACCCGCAATATTTTTGAACGGCCTATGCAACGATACCCCACACCAAGGGATAGACGAAAAAAAATATCATCTACACATTACGTACAAGGGAGGTACCCTAAAAAAAAAGGATTATACCACTTGGTCGGCGTGATTAATATGTATGCCTATGCCAAATTACAGCTTTTTAGTACTAAGCGTCTCTGAGCTACAGTGGGGGCAGACAGACAGATGGACATGGTGAAACTATAAGGGTTCCTTGTTTACTACGGAACCGTAAAAACCAAACCTACTCACGGAATTCAAATTGTACAGATTCATTCATTTGATAAAGCATAGGTAGATACTATGAATAATAATTGTATATTAATAATAAATTAATAACATAATCGCCAAAGACGATTTAACGGCATAATTAAAGAATTATAATTAATGTAATCTTAGACATCGATTAATTAGTTAATTGTTGTTTTATAATCCCGTAATGTGCCTATGTATTGTAATTATGTAAGGACACTAAACTGAATACATGATTTTGTGGTATTGAATTAATTAATCAACAAAAAGCATGATAATGATCACGCTTTTTCAGAAAATACCTATTTCTGTATTCATTTTACGTCGTCCAAGCAGTATTTCGTATTTTTACCAAAGATAATTTCAAAGCAACGCCATTTCTTGCTAAAATAATTAAATTAGAAGTAATACCTTTTACTCTATTTAATGATAACAATTAATGCCAATTTTCGGATGTGGATTCACACATGCTATTTAATAATTCGGTACCTAATTTATACAACATGTCCCGGAATTAACGAATACCACCAAACACCCCAATTAGCATATTATATTATAATCATAATACATACTGTGATTTTTTTTATATTATGTATACAACATTGTTGATTAATAAAAAAATACACCCATCGTGCGAAACTGGTGGTCATATTACAAATCTACGCACGAATATCGCAAATATATAAGGGTCTACCGTAGTAGGTACTTCGTGTGTTTTGGTTTGTTTTGTCTGCGGATTGCGGACTGTGTGATTGTAATTTACGTAGTTATAATTATTTTTGGAATAAAAAATTAACCAATATTAAAAAAATACAAAAATCGATTCTAAATAATTCAGTTACACACTCTATAGTCCTACGTAATATATTTTTTCAGTTGCAAATAAATTAAACAGTATAATTATTAATTTAATTAAGCAATTTCACTTTAAGTTTTCATTTTAAATGTAGTTAGAACTTTGATTAAGAATTACTTTAGTAAGTATGACTTTAGTAGTAATGATGCAGTAAATGAATTAATAAAATACATAAACCTATATAAAACTGTAAATAATATAATTATTACAATAAATAACTGTGTAGCATTACTGTTGTTGAAATCAGACTGATAGCGATTTTAAAAATAGTTATTTAGACAATGTATAAATAAACTTATAGTATGTAAACATTAACTGGTCTGTTTCTAGTGAATTTGTGAACTATCTCTTCTCACATAGATAATCAGTGTGTTTTTTATTAATTTTACTGGCATTCGTTATCCTTCTTTAAAAAAAAAAAACAAATGAAAACGATTTAATTTTTGTTGGATCCTGTTATGACTTCCAACCTTCAGTGTGTGTAAATAAAATGTAAGTGGTTTTCTGTTTTATTTAATCTGATAAAAAATGCCAATAAAATTGAACTTGTGTATAATACATAGAAATTAATACGTAAGGTTTGTTAACATAAAAAAAAAACTTAGAAAACAGAAAGACTTTGTAATCTAATAGGAGTTATTGAATAGATACTTACGAAGTTTGTTGTAGATAGAAAAAAATATACATTATAAAATTGACTCTTTTCAAACACAACATTAAACTGGTTTCTCCCAAACACATATTATTTTAATATCAATTTTCTTACAGCCTTTAAGAAAAAACGGTTGCCAGTCCATCGATAACTTACATTTTCCGATTTAATAATAATAATTACTTTCTATGTCCCAAAATTTTGAAATGATTTGTCCAATCTTAAATAATTGTAGTTTTTCAAAAATGTTAAATTTAAAGAAACCATTCAAAATAAAAGTAAAATCACAATCACAATTCATGTAAAAAAATCTTACTTTGAAAAGTAAATATTTCCTTCTTTTACAACCATCCCGATCTATATATATATTTAATAGATAATTGCTATTTTATTTTTGTTAAACTAAAGCTTTGTTAAGATGCTGACAACACCTAAACCGCGGTCACTGTCAGACTGCATAGAAAAGAAAGAGAAGCGCGATGACGCAACGCTTGTAATTTATTGCAAAACATGATGCAATTATTTATTAAATTTACTCAACTATTTACTCAAAATTAAGTTAAGTAATCGAAAATAAAAAACAAGCTAGTTCTGCATTCAAATAACATGTTCTTGTTATTATTTAAATAGGTCACGTACGTTGATATTTAATACAGACTCAGCGCCTTAATCGAAAGTTATTTCTAATGTTGCGTGTCGTTAAATTCAAATAAATCTTGATATTTGGCTAAAAAACCTGTTCCGACTTTGCTTAGTACCCATATTTACTTCATTAACCTACATTCTCCTGTATCGTAATTACGTATGTAGATAGTTTGTAATTTTTTACATTTTATTTTTGTACCCTTAATTGTAAGAATAATTTATATTATTGTCAATTAATGTGTAATTAATTGAAAAAATAGAAGAGAGCCTAGCTACAACACTCTTAATAAAATGATATGCGTGATTTAATGTTTGTTTTTTTTTATTTATTTATTAACCTGCTCAAATTAATCTTAAAATTAAAATTGAGAATTTTTTACGATACGATACGACATCCCACCGTGACACGACGTCGCGACGTGCCAGGATGCGACGTCTTGTCGTGTGTATGTGTTTTGACCCTCACAAGTGCATCGGGTCATTGAAGTACGTCACCATATTCAAACACTATCTCGGAATATTTGTACCGTATACAATAAACATGCCAACACGGTGTTAAATTGATAGCTTTAGGCGTATGTCTCAGACTGAATACAATTCTCCTTTGTTCCACACAAGCTGGAACATTGTCTCTGACCATTATGTACAAACATAATTTTATTTAACCGTCGCTATCGACAGAGTATCTTGGACATATCCTGTGACCCAGATTCTAGAAACTGATACTCGTAGATTTAAAGCCAGTTTATTGCAGTCCACTTCACATACACAACCTCACATAAATATTATAAAACGCTTCGTCTGTCCGCAAGACAGCCTATAATTGGTTACTTTATTACGCAAATTATATAGATTGGCAAGGTTTTAGAAGTTGATCTCATTTATTCTACACATGCTATTTATTTATTTAAACTTCATACACACAATAAAGGTACAAAAACTGACATAATGCCTTAGGCATTCTCTACCAGTCAACCAAGCCTGGTGAAGAGATAAGATGGCAGGTGCTATGTTTGAGAGGAATAAAAAGATTTATTTATTAAAGTGATATCATAATGAATTATAAATAAAATAGATACACAAGTACATAAATAGGTTATAAACTTATAATACACTATCATACATATTTACTATAACATATAACTACATTATGAAATACATATAGGTATACAAATTCGAGGGAGAGGTGTTGAGATGACTACTCTATTTATATAAAAAAAAAAACTGCAATTTCCGCGGCCGTCCTGATATCAAGAGGAAGCGTATTCCAAAGAATAGAAGAATTGACTGGAAAGGAGAATGGACAAAGTCAGAAGTATGAGAAGGACAGAGTAGGAGAAGATTGTAAGAAGAACGCAGATTCTTAGCGTGTAAAGAACAGAGATATTGGAAGTGCTACGAGTATCAAACTATACTACGAATAAATGCTCTCTTAGTCGTCTAAAATTACCATTTATTCGATTATTTTTTTTTTGCTATTCAAACTTATGTACCTGCATACTTCTTTATTGATGAAAGTACATACATGACTGTGCCATTATTATAGTGTGAGCTCACTAATCTCAGACACTTTTTCACGTGGCTTAGTACGGTGAGGTCAACCCTAACGATATAAATAAATCTTTGCAAAAAATACAGTTTCCTTCAACTCTAGCTGCAAATTTTTTTTACAATTTACCATTTTTACCAGCAGTTTTTACAATAAAAATCAACTGCTAAGAATCTACCTATATTTTGTCTTGGCACACTGAAACTCAAGAAATAGTTCGGATTAAGCTTTCATGCGGGCTAGAACTAATTTACTTTACAAACCCTGATAAGCTTTTACTAGTTTCATCAGTTCGTGAATTTCTATTTCTACACATAACATACAAAATTTATTTCATTTTAGGTATACAACTATGTTAGATGAGCTGTGGGCTAAATAAATGATTTTATTTCTGTTAATAGGTTGGTACAACAACTTTTACACGTCAATCATATTTATTAAATCTAGATGAGGTCAGCGTTTCCTATCGGATTACTCTGAGAAGAAGGGCTGAAACAAACTCAGAGGTCTCATTGAGTGGACCTGTCTAGTCAGTGCACGCATTTGTCGGTAGTTTTGCAGGTCAACGATTTAACGAACAATACCAAAGAAAGTACATTTGGTAGGCCGCAAAAAATACGCAAACTGCCAGACCATGTTAAAAACTAATTGAGAAATTACTAGTCGTGGTGACAGATCAGCTGCAGTAACAGACAGTACGAAAAAGGAAGACCCTTTTACTCAGCCGCTTGATTATTCACGTCGGTAAAGTATAGGTATGGCATGATATATATTATAACATCCGTTCCTTTTCTGGTTTATCTAAATTAGCTGCACCCCGCAATTTCACTCGTATAAGTCTCGATCCCGTGGGAATATCGGGATAAAAAGTATTTTACGTCCTAACCCAAGTTATGACCTACCCATGTGCCAAAGGCGAACGGCAGGCTTGTATGGGACTTTCGTACAGCTAATAAAATTTCGTGTTTTGGGATATTTTTTGTTTTAATTGGTAGTTAATACGATAGACAAGCCCTTTTTAAATTCTTGGATTTTTAGAACTTGGGAATTAAAAACTAATTGAGGACGTAAAAGTTATAACTAGTTTTATTTTTTAAGGTTATGTACCAATGTAGATTGTTAATTATAGGCACATAAACATTGTTTCGGTAATAAAGTATATGTTCTAGATTGCTTGTCGCTATTTTTGTAGTGTTTTTACTATCAAGTACGTAAATTGAGATAAGCATCGTACCTATGCAGCGGAGTGCATTAGGAGATACCTATGTCCAGCAGCTGACTGCAACAGTTTGATAATGATGAAGTCCTGATGGGGTTTTGAGTGTAGTTAAATAAAAAAATACAGTTAATAGTTTTTTTTAAGTACATTTATTTTATTTATAATTAATTAATTAATGATTAATCATTATTTCATTTATTTTATTTTATTTTTTGTTGAGGAGCTTGTGGCTAAATAATAACAGCCGCACGGGTCAATCGAAAGAGAAAAGGCAGGCAGATGATGATGATTTTATTTATAATTAATTAATAGTTAATATCACTTCATCTAAGAAGGGGGCAGGTCGGGTAATACCCTCATGGCGTGCATAGCTAAAATACCAACCTAACTGCGTTTAGTTTACGACTAAATTACGTGTAGTTATTAAAATCTTTTTTTTATATTATTAATTATTCCGAACTTCTAAAAAAACGCTTACATGAAAATAAATGGCTTAGTTGCCTTAATATGTGGTACAAATTCTATAACAAAACAACAAAAAAAGTAAGCTGTACGAAATCTGCCGTTCATCCAAATCTGTAAAGCCGTTTTAGTGTGAAAGCGTAACAAACAAATAAACAAACATACTCACTTTCGCATTTATAATATTTCCCATACATTATTCAGATCTATTTCACAGCTCTGAAGGGATAGGGAAGTGAGCTCTGAAAGGACATACGTTACATTCTGGTTAACTTATCTAGCAAATTGTTTTAAACATCATCATCTGCCTAGCCTATTCTCAAATGTTTTGGAGACTGTCCTTCAAAATCTTTACTTAACCTTGATCGATTGACCCGTGTTCTTAGCACAAAGCCCCACCACTCTGATCGTTTCATACAAATTCTGGACTAAATAGCCCTAAGTCTCTGATTATAAAAATCCCGAATTAAGTTCTATTCTTTCAACTTGTAAATGCCTACTTCCATTTGATTGGTCGTTCAATAGTTGACCTACTAAACTCCGTAAGGCTATTCATATTTTGAGGCTATTAAGGCCACTCGTCTTCATAATACGCCATTAATTCTGTTACATAATCTGTTATAGTAAGTGTAATTGATAATTATGAATGTTACTAATTTCTTACATTTGAGTTGGTACCGGTAATAACGGTCTATCCCACAGTGTCCGGATGAGTACTACCTAATCTAACTGAACAAAGTTATCTTTTTGGATAATTTTGTAAAAATTGAAGAGTCAGATTACATAATCAGCCTTTAATGCCCACTGCTAGGACACAGGCCTTCTCTTGGTGAGAAGGAATTGGCTGTAATCCACCACGCCGGCCCAGTGATTCCAGGATAAGCCTGTTTTAAGAGCAGTGGTGATGAAATAATTTACACAATGTAAAGCATCTCTCAGTGTTCAAACCTACGACCAACTTGTAAGTCGCGGCCGTTACAATTTGGCCACCACTGCTCTTGCCATCGGGTCATTCGTGAACCGAAATTTATCAGACGGCGGTGAGACAGACCATAGGTTTTTTTTCTAACTTCCAGCAATATTTTTTAAGTCATTACTCACAATAAACACGTCCAAAATGTTCAAAGGCCAAAAGTTACTATTTAGTGCGTAGAGGATTATTTGCTACGAAAGTGTAGCAAGCGTAGCCTGCACAGCTACGTGTGCTACGACGTAGCTTCGTCATTTCAATTTTAAGCTGAGGTTCCTGAACTTCTTGGGTCTTATTATAAACCAAGGTTTATCTTTAAAACCGGGTTTAAACCATCGAGTCATTTTTTAATTTCGAACTTTATTTCAACAACGTCAAAGTTCTTATTACAAAAACTGTTTTTTAACGCGTGTCTAAGTAAACAATTTCATATAAAGAACTTTACTATGGTCAAAATAAGATTCGAAATATAATAACTGGCTCGAAGGTTTAAGCTTGGACCAAAGTTAGAACTCGTTTTGTAATGAGACGGCATGGGTCTAAATCCTATTGGTAAAGTTTAGCCTGTTGCTTATTCTTTTCTACAATTACAAGCCCTTACACACATCACATGTATTCAATTCACCATAATAACCCCCAGTAAATGTCACACGCAGCCATAAAAGGATATCAAAAAGCCGATAAATAATTATAAGTCACCAACAGGACCGTATAATAAAATTGCCAGCGGAATTCCCATGAATCCCGTCGGCCACACCGATTAAACAGTGATTCAACCGGGAACCGAACGCGTGACTGAACGCAGTTAGGTGCGGTGTGACACATTTTCAGGGGAATATTATTTCTTTGTTCACGGGAAACAGTTTATCGATACAAGTTTATTTATATCGCTGTTAACGCAAAAAGGTTAAATAAATATTATAATGAAGCTTGATCTTATTAGCATTTTGCCCGTAGTTTCGCCCGCGTGGAGGTCGGAAATTACCCCACAGGAATGGACCACCGGGATTAAAAAGTATACTATGTCTAAACCCAGGTCATGGTCTACCTGTGTGCCAAATATATTAATTATAATTCATCAACATCCGTTTAACCGTAAAAGCGCTTAAGGGTCACAGGCCAGAGACAGAGTTTCTTCTGCATGTTTTATATATATGACGGAAGTATGAATTATATTATCTTTCCTAGATTACCACACATCAACAACATTAGCCTACATGTTACATTTTAAGAAACCTCAATTTAAATGCAACATAATATGAAAACCTATTCATAAATACGGTCAGTAATCTTAATCACTGCTAAAACATTTTAGTTCTAGCTAACTTACATAATAAGCCTATAATGTTCCCACTGCTGGGACACAGGCCTCTCTGTGAGAGGGAGTGGGCCGTAATCCACCACGCGGACCCAGTGCGGGTTGGTAGATGTCGCATGTCTTCGATTTTTTGGTTCTAGGACATGCCGGTTTCCTCACGATGTTTTCCTTCACCGTTTTGAGAGCAGTGGTGATGATATAATTTACACAAAGCCTAGCGCCTGTCTGAGTTCGAACTTACGACCTACAACTCGTAAGTCGCGGCTGTTACCTACCACTGGGCCACCACTGCTTTTTAGCTAACTTCATTTCAGCCGAAAGACGTCCACTGCTGGACATAGGCCTCCCGCAATAAAGGGGGGGTTGCCATAATCGCCACGCTTGGCAGGCGGGTTGGCGATCGCAGTATGGTGTCAATATGCGTAGAGAACGCTGCTGCCCATTCTCTAGTAAGTCCCTTAGTCGCCTTTTACGACACCCACGGGAAGAAATAGGATGGTACTATTCCTTACGTCCGACACCACACGGGCAACTAACTTAATAACTATTATTATTTAGGAGGTATACGGTTGCTGGCGATGAAGTGCAGATTAGAAGTGCTAATAACAATAATATCAACCATGAATTTTGTGTACGTACAACCCTCACTCACACTTACTCACACCCACCACTCACATATCCATTCACCTCGACACCATCTCCTACACACATAACACACACCACCAGCGCGTTTATTGCCTTTCATAAAAGTACTGTTTTCCCATTTCATTCTTTATTTTTATTTGTATAAGTTTAAGTAACTTGATAACAATGAGCATCCTAACACAAGCAAACTATACCGCTACCCCACTGAACAGTTATACAAAGAAAATAAAGTCCTGACAGTGCGTCAACTATTTATATTGCACATTCTTCTGAAACAGCATACTCTCTTGGTTTATAATCCAACGCTGTCCAGCGTGGAAAGATGATATGACCCAGTGGAGCGCCATCATCTACGTCACAAAACTATTTTTGCAAAGCGTTTCTTTTGCTATCTAAATGGCTACTTATACAATAAACTTATAAGATGTTACATATCTTTAGTCTTACAAAGAATAAATGCAAAAAGAGGCTAACTGACTGACTACTAAAATTAAACTATAATGATACTGAAAACATCCTTATAAAGACCTAAACACACAATCACACACTCTCACACACCTACACACCCACACATACTACACATCTATTAACATTCGTCTCGCATACTTAACCTAGATATTAATCAAAACAAATAAAACTATAAAATGTTGTATGATTGCTTACTACATTTTGTCAGCGCGCTTAGTACATAATTTATAAAATGAAAATGTAAAGGGGTGGGATCCTGGTGTCCTGAAACTCAGGCCACGAGCCTAGCTTAGGCACCAGTCTCCCACGATGTATACTTACCTGAATTGTGTATCATTTTCGAATCTGACCAATGTAAAGAATCCCATTAAGCATATATGTATATATGCTTAATGGGATTCTGCCCATTGCCTAACTAGAATAATGCAATAAACAAATACTTTATATTTCAATAACAAACCGTTGCAATGAAACATTCTTTATTTATTTAGTAAGAACATGTAACACACAATAACATTAAAGACTCAGATCCAAGTTATTGCACAGCTAAATTTCAATAAAATCAGGTACAATTATTTACAATAAGGAAGGAATAACAATAAGAAAAATACACAAAAATAACTAACAAAACAAGTAAAACTAACAAATAACAATCAAATAATATTATTTTATTGTTATGGAACAAAAAGAAAAAAAAACTCATCTTTCGTTCATCATCTCACAGAATCTCAAACATGAACGACATTACTCAATACTGAAATGAAATGAAATGAAATTGTTTATTCTGTAAATAGGATATGAGAATCACTTTGACACGTCATATTAAAAAATAAGCTAGATGGAGTCGACATTTCCTATCTGACTACCCCTGAGAAGAAATGGCGAAACAAACTCAAGGGTCAAAGTCTCTTTTAAAGTTCAGACATAATCTTGGTCAGATCATGTGAGGACCATGTAGATCTATGTCTGAAATGGTCTTTTGAGGAAAGAACCACACAAATTTGAGTGGACCTGTCCAGTCAGTGCAAGCATTTGTCAGTAATCGTGTAGCTCAACTCAAAACTTAAGGAGCTCAACGACTCGACGAACAATACCAAGGAAAGGACAATTGGGTTGGCCCCATAAAGAACTCAAAATGCCAGACCATCATTAAAACTAAGAGAAAAAAAAAACAACAAGAAATAAATAAAAATGACCCACATAGTGCTCACATTCACAATAATTAAACTCAATTCTTTATTGCATTCCATATGTATTACATAGATGGTATAAAAAGTAAAAGACCAATATGGATCACTCCCTTTCTAGCCATATCATCTTTCACACAGTCCTTCCATCATTTCTTTGGTCTTCCCCTACTCGTAGAACTATCCACATGCATATTCAAAACTTTGCTGGCGACATTTCCCTCATTCCTCTGATTCGCATGCCACACCATGACAACCTTTTCCCATATAACTTAATAATAAATATTCCCCTTAAGTTTAAGGGGAATGTGGGAGTCACAGATTGTTCCCGTGGCCTGCCGCCATTTCATCCATCCAGTGGTAATTATGTGCTTAACAGTCCGATCTACTTCGCCATTGCTTTGCATGAGTGAAACGAGCCGAAAGTTGGAGTAAACCGAGAGAAGCGCGCCATTAAACGCAGTGCTATGACCCCAGAACTGGAGATACCGCCGAAATCGCAGAACATATATTCGATTTTGGTTCTGCTGATTTTCAAGGCAACGGTCTCCAGCTTCTGTTGCCATTTCTCCAATCGGCTCTGGATCTCAAGTCTATCTTCACCGACAAGAACAATGTCATCGACGAACAGCATGCACCAGGGTGCCTCTTCCGGTATGTCCGAGGTCAGAGCGTCCATAATTATCAGAAAGAGGTAAGGACTTAAAGCCGATCCTTGGTCCTGTGGCGAGCCCACAGCCACACTGAACTTGTCGATGTTGCCAGCAGCCGACCGGACGTAGGTACAAGATTGACTATACATAGCACGAATGAACTCTAAATCTTTCTCTTTCAAAGCCCACCACAACATATCCCGAGGTACTCTATCATACGCTTTCTCCTGTTTACGGCAGTACAATAAACAAAAAATAGTTTTTAACTAGTCCCAAAATAAACCTCGTATTTTGCATCTAGAATGTTGACTGTGTACTTAATTATCTCATAATAGTTTCTGCAGGAAAAACTACTTATTATTATATTCATCATGACGCGAACTGTCAGCACTCGGAGCTGACTCGCTTCTGTTTTTTGTTTTTCTATTCTTCTAAATATTAAATAGGCTAAGACAACCAAATAAAATCTCTACAGTACCTAAGTCTAACCTAAGAATACACAACAAACAACAGCACACAACAATATCTTCTTGTTAACACGAGATAACACACACACATTATTTTTTGTTTTTTTCTGTTTTATATTCTGTCCTTGTCGTTCTGTACTTTTGACATAATATTATGCCAAAGAAACATACATTTTCTTTCTTTCATACGCTTCAAACCTCTTTTGTCAAAGACATTTCCAGGAAACCCCTTTCCTTTGAGTCTACTAAATATTGAGTGTCTTCCGCTTTTCTTTATAAAGGGTCAGTTAACCTCACTCTCCGCTAGCACCGTGCCCTCACCCTCAATGTCGCAAGCGTCGTTCGTTAGCCACACGTCACTCAGGAGCAGTGAGACGAGAATTTTGATTGTGGACACGGATAAAATAATAATAAGCCTCTGAATTAGAACAGGCGTGTTTTTTAATAGTCTGGGATAAAGTAGTGCTGGTATTTTGCAGAGTTTTGTAATGGTTGTTTCGATTTAATGCTTATATTTGAAGGTTCATGACTGCTGACCTCGTTGGCTTTGATACCTTTGAAAAGTTTTATTATGGAAAGAACTTTCGGCTTTCGGCTATGTAAAAACACGATCGTAAAATAAACATCTTCAGCTAAAGATAAGTTAAGACAAATCTCGAATCTTTTTAAAAACGTTTTTGTCCATTAAACTACCAAACAAAATAAATTACTTGAATATCTTCTTATTCCTTTATTATAAAGGCATAATTTAGAAGAAGTGGCGTAAGTAACTCCCCAGCAGCACACCTGTCTGTTTAGTTATGAAAAAATAAATCTATACAAATCGTATTCTATCAATTACAAGATCTAAATCCTTGACTGCTTTTGCGATTGTGCGTTTTTTGGGGACTGTCTTAAGTAATTTTGACGTTCGAAAAGTGCTGATTCTCAGCCTAGTTTGAATAAATGACTTTTGATCTTGATTTTTTTTAAAGCCAGCAACATTTCAAGGAACAATTTCCTCCTCGAAAATTAAAAAATATATCTTAACAACTTTGAAGTCAGCTTGCCAAGAAAAATAAAGTTAGAACCTCGCCGACCGGCATATTACTCTATTAATAAATCGCAATCACCGTTCGACCGAGAAAAACTTAACTTTAAGTTGGTTAGATGCAAATCCTCACTATAAATTGGCGAAGCGCGGACGGATTTGAAGCATTAATTTGTGGTAAATCGCGTGGAAAATGGAAATTTTGTGCAGCCTCCGGCTTCCAAGGTTTGACAAACTTACGTTTTCCTTCACCTTAAGACCTAACACCACCATTTAATAATATACCTTATTTCACTACTCCTAAGGTGTTGTTTAGATGTGTGTCGGACTTCGTGATGGCAACTAGGCTAACCAAAATAATGGTCACGTGAGAGGTGACGAGAATATGCGCCGCGTTTATAATGAGAATCGCGGTTTTTTATTTATAAATATGATGTAAATAAGTTTATTTATCCAACCGCAAACGAGTCTAAGATTGTGAAGGCTGCTTCTAAATAGCTAGTTACTTTTACACCGTTACACCTATAGGGAAAGAAAAAATGAAAAAAAAAAAACGTTAAGACAACACATAAACCGCGGTCACTGTCAGATTGCATAGAAAATTTCTTTTCTGGGTTGGATCACTTCAATTACAATACGTGATTAAATATTTGACTACTTGTGACGCTGACAACAACTAAACCGCGGTCACTGAAAGATTGCATAGAAAAGAAGGAGAAGCGCGATGACACAATCTTGTAATTTATTGCAAAATATGAAGCAATTATCTATTTACTCAAAATTGAGTTGAGTAATCGAAAATAAAAAACAGCCAAATTCTGCATTCAAATAAGACGTTCTTCTTATTAATGCAATACGTAACGTAAGTTGATATTTAATGCAGATATTTTGGATTAGAACTCAAGGTAAGAAGTTAGTTTAACGTTAGTTTGTATCGAGATTTTTTTCAAAACGTGTTTTGGTACCAAGTAACCAAGTTCTGCGAAATATGTTCAAAATTAACATACATTTTTTCCGCTACCACAAACTATACAGATTTGGCAATTTTTTTCTTAAGAAAAGCCTATTTTGGTCAATTGTGTCTTGTCAGCGCCTTAATGTAATTTTAAAACTGTTTGTTTTTCTTTTAACTGCTAATTATTTACTGTTTCACCTTGTTTTAAATATTTCCGAGCTGTGTTCGAGCACATTCAAATACCCAATTAGCCTGCTTTAAAAATCGATGGCTTAGTTATGCAAAGCGACAGTACACCCCTAATCTTAGTATAATAACGTTTATATCCAGAACTGGGAAGCGGATAAGTCAGATGAGATTTGCTTTAAGCTTTTAGTATTAACGCAGTTAGATTGTTTACCGGCTGCAGAGCAAGAGCCTGAATTGGGAAGTTACTGGATATGACCACGCTTGCGTGTTGCAAAATAGTTTTACAAAAGCTATAAACGAATTTATGGTAAGGTATTCTTCTACCTCATAATAACAGCTCCCTAAAGCAAGCAATGCAGTCTAATGTTTTTGTGCTAAAAAATGTACAGTTTATTTGGAACAGTGTCTTTTCAGACATTGTGAAACCTATGTCCGGAAATACACCACCTTTGAAAAAAATGGGACCTCATGGGAATAGGATGGGGAAATGGGTCCCTATTACATGGGACTTAAACATAATTGGCGAAATGTGGGTGTACTACAGGTACACCTCTGCCCAACCCTTCGGGGAAACAAAGCGTGATGTGATGTTATGTGTTAAAAAAATGGAACACAATCTTAATTAAATTATCAATCGGTTAATGTATCCGCAGGAGCTGGTGAAACCGGCGATTAGTATAACGAGAGCAAACCCTTTTAAGGTTCGGTATATACAGTCAGCCTCAAAAAGATGTAAACATCGACAAGAATTAATTTAATTGGTCAAGGACAGCTAATGAGACACACAATTGATTTTCTGTTGTTTGACTCCGAATCGGGGTCGCGCAAGGCTCGAGCAAGACTAGCGGAACAATTGCCTTGCCTCATAAAGGATAATCATGATATAGTGCTGTTTGCAGACGACACTTCACTTTTATTTAAACTCAAACGTCAGCAGTTGGTTACTGACAATGTAAATAGTGCCCTCGAAAAAGTAGTTAACTGGTTTAATGTTAACAACCTACTTCTTAACGAGAAAAAAACCAAATGTATTAAGTTTACAATACCTAATGTTAGACAAGTAAAAACTAGTGTTCTCATAAAGGGTGAAGAGTTGAACCCCGAAGATACCACTGTGTTCTTAGGCATAACTTTGGATGCCAAGCTTCAATGGGGCCCCCATATAGATAAATTGTCAAAAAAGCTTAGCTCTGCAGCATACGCCGTTAGAAAAATTCGTGATTTAACGGATTTAGACACAGCCCGTTTAGTATACTTTAGTTATTTTCATAGCGTAATGTCGTACGGTATTCTGTTATGGGGAAATGCCGCCGATATTCAGACAATTTTTGTTTTACAAAAAAGGGCAATCCGTTCAATTTATAAATTAAGTCCCAGATACTCCCTCAGAGAAAAATTTAAAGAGATTAATATAATGACTGTAGCTTCTCAGTATATTTATGAAAATCTTTTGTACGCACATAAAAATATCAATTTGTTTAAAAAGTACAGTGATATCCATAATGTAAATACTAGGAACAAACACAAATTTGTTGTTCCTAGAACCAGGCTCGAAAAAATAGGCAGCTCGTTTAGATGCCAATGTATACGTTTTTATAATAAACTTCCTAGCCACATTCAAGAACTAAGCCTTAATAAATTCAAATGTTTTATAAAACAGAAACTGTGCCTAAAAGCCTTTTATACTGTTAAAGATTATATTGAGGACAAAAAGGCTTGGGATTGAGCTGCTCCAATAAACTTACAGTGAATGTTGTTTTTTTACTCTTTTTATTTTGCTAGCTATTTATATTTTCTTATTCTATATAACATTCTATATAAACAATGACATGAATATTTACTTTGTATAGTATTATATTATATTATTTTAATTATTAGGAATGTGAGGACTATGTGGGTCATTGTTTGTTTTTTTTTTTTTTTTGTCTCTTTCTTTTAATTATGGTCTGGCAGTTTGAGTACTTTATGCGGCCTACCTAAATGTCTTTTCTTTGGTATTGTTCGTCAAATCATTGAGCTCCTTAAGTTTTGAGTTGAGCTGCATGACAACTGACAAATGCGTGCACTGACTGGACAGGTCCACTCAAATCTGTGTGGTCTTTCCTCAAAAGACCATTTCGGACACAAACCTACATGGTCCTCAAATGATCTGACCAAGATTATTTTCGAATATACACATTGACATTGATGAATTTTATTTATGCAATGACATGAATATTTACTCTGTGTAGTATTATATTGTTTTCATTATTGTAAATGTGAAGACTATGTGGATCATTGTTTAATTTTGTTTTATTCTCAGTTAGTTTTTAATATGGTCTGGCAGTTTTGAGTATTTTTTGCGGCCTAGCCAAATGTCCTTTCTTTGGTATTGTTCGTTGAATCGTTGAGCTCCTTTAGTTATGAGTTGAGCTGCACAACAACTGACAAATGCGTGCACTGACTGGACAGGTCCACTCAATCTGTGTGGTTCTTTCATCAAAAGACCATTTCAGACACCAATCGACATGGTCTTCACATGATCTGACCAAGATTATGTCTGGACTTTAAAAGAGACTGTGACCTCTGAGTTTGTTTCGGCCTTTCTTATCAGAGTAGTCAGATAGGAAACGCCGGCCTCATCTAGTTTAAAAAAATATGTTTTGACGTGTAAAAGTGTTTGTAAAAACCTACTTACAGAAATAAAATCATTTATCATTTATCATTTATCATTGCGTAACACACATAAAATGACAATTGATCGCAATGGATTAAATTTTGACAGTTCACCCGCGTCCATTGTGTTATTTACGTGGTTGAGTCGACGAATTTTGTTAACTGTCTACAATTTGCGTTAATATACGACATAAATGTGTAACTACAATTAAGTACCCAATGTGTAATGTGTTTGTTGTTACATATTGAAATTATATTAAAGAACAGAGATTGTAGATAAGTAAATCAATTCTTGTCAATGTATACATCTTTTTGAGGTTGACTGTACAACGATTTAACCTGTAATTATCTTGAAGCACATCTAGTAACTCTAATTCTATTACCCCGTAAGAGGCTTAGTTCCAAGGTGTGAGTTAGAACAAATAATTAGAAGGAAAAGGTGATCGCGTTCGATAGGCAAACTTAGCACATAATGTTTATATACCAGCACGCTATGTACATTTTTCATCGCGATTACTTGTCGGGCGGGTTCACTATGAATAGGATATTGTGTTTCCTTAAATAGACTGATTTCACCGTGAAGTGAAGTGAAGTGAGCTTGAAATGAGCTATCAATGTAGCATCAGGTTTAATGACAGCTCACTTAGAGCTCTCATCAGCTTAGTTTTCACGGTGCTTCATTGAGAAATCTAATCCTAATTCCATAAAATTTGTTAGGTTGCAACATCTTAGGGATTAATATCGAAAGATAGCCGACTTTAGTGACTAACTTGAACAGGTCACGTGCATGTCATGTCACTGGCGAAAACGGTGCCGTTTCTATGTTAGAATATGCAATTGCAAGCAGAAATGGATAGTCATTTCCCGTACAAACTTTTAACAAGGAGGTACTATGTAATTCAGTAAAACATTCCATAAACAACTGGAATCCCGCCAACTTACTAGTCGAGGTACTAGTTTTCCATTTCCAAATGTAAAAATCATTTGAAAATGGAAAAGTTTAAAATAGTTTGCAAGCTGTTTGAAACTTTTCCATTTTCGAATGATTTGAAAAAAATATTTAAAAGCTGAGCTATCAGTAAGTGGCCAGTGTCCAACATGACCATCGACTTTCATTAAATCCAATTGCAAGTGCTCCGAAAGTTTGAGGCTATAGTTGCAAAGAGAAACGAGGGTTTGTAAGACCTAATTACTGATGCAGTGGAATGGCTGTGTATCAAGCATTGAAAAGGCCGTAAAGATTTTTTCGCTTTGCTCTTTTAGTAAGGGGTTCAAGTAAAATCACTCATTATGTAAAGGTTCTTTAAATTTACTACTATAATTAAAGGTTTATTATACCTACTTGTAACGAATTTAGGCGCCGGTTCTAATTAACACCAACTATTCTATTGAGATACATAAATTAAGCAGAACAAAAAATGCAGGACGTACCTATACGTAGTTTAGTGAAAAATAAATTAGTTCTGATCTGTTGATTAAAATAGTATTCATTTTAGTTCGTTCTCACCAAATGGGTGCTAAATTACACGTTCGATACGTTCTCTCTTTTAAAAACTGATTTGAAAGCACTGATATAAATCACTCTACATAATAAATTCCGAAAATTAACGCTGTGTCAAAATGTCTAATCGTACATAATTATCCTTCGTGTGGAGTGTAATTTAAAACCGAAATCCTTCACTAGTCTCATCTCTTCTGAGGAAAATTAAACCTCTCACAGAAACAGGCAGGTAATTTAATTAAAATTCAATTCGATTGAATTGGACCACCTAATCCGGTTCATCTATATTGCCAGAGCTGAATCTAGGTAGGAAATAAGTTAGGGTAAAGGCAGACACGATACTTTTAGTATCGGCGATCGTCGATTTGGCGACTGCGTTGCTGCATCTCGTTTTTGCGTTCGGTCGCCGATCGCAGTTACTTAAAACGAGTTGTTTTAATCGCAGGTTGATGTTGCTAAAATTCACTTTATCAAGTTACTGAAAAGCAACTAAACTTCAACTGGTATATTCTATGAAAATCTCAATGTGAAAACTTCGGTGAAGTGAGCTTGAAGTGAGCTGTCAATTGTGTCAATCCCTAGCATGGGGTGAAATGACTGAGCTCACTTCGTCGATTTTTTACAGAATAGACCGTCTGGTCACTGATGCTTAGGTTGAGATTAATAAACATTACTTAGCACGTGCTTTCGCTAGCATTATTATTTTTATTCAAACTTTATCCACAAGTAAAAAAATACAGTACAAAGGCCTGGCCTGGTACTGTGTTAATGCCTGAGGTATTTTCTATCAGTCAACCTTAGGGTGATGCAGAGACAAAACATGGCAGGTGCAACATAAGGGATAAATAATTTAAAAATCTAAAATATATACTAATATATAGACACATACATACATATAAATGCCACCGATTGGATGCCACCGAGGAGCTTTTAAATAAACTTGAGCGTTTGCAAAATATCAGCATTCGTTTTGTTTTTAACCTTAAAAAGTATGATCATGTTTCTAACTTTCGCAAGATTCTCAAGTGGCTCCCCATTCGTCTTCGCAGGAACTCTCGGATATTGTGTCTGCTATTTAACATCCTTCATAATCCTAGTACGCCATCCTATCTGCGGAAACGTTTTTCCTTCGCCCGTCCTTCTGTTGCACCTTGCAGGTCGCATCTTAGAAATCTCCTTAAATCCCCTCCCCACTCTACCGACTTCTACTCCTACTCCTTCACTGTGCACGCGGTTCGGCTGTGGAATTCACTTCCGCCTGACATTAAGGACTGTCAAACTGTTGCAGTTTTTAAAAGAAGAGTGAAAGAACACTATCTTTCCACTTTGCCATAGTTGCATATTATGTATTTATTATTTTATACTATTAATTATAAGTATATAAGTATTTTAGTGATATTTATTTTAGAAGTATGTATTTATGTAAGTATATTCTCTTATTGTATAATTAAATTAGTGAATAGTTTTATTTTGTTTTTATGTATTTTGTTTTCTCTTTTACCTTACACACGTGGTCTACATCTCTATGCCTACTGACTGTAGGCATAGAGATGTAGACCACGCAATAGCAGGTATGCTGGAAGAGATTTCTTTAGAAATAAGCATCACCTTTGTACGTATTTTTCTGTTCCTTTCTTCTTGTCTGTTTATATGTGTGTACATAAACTGTTAAATAAATAAATAAATAAACAAAATAAAAAGTGTCAGGAGAAATAACGATTGATGGGGAGAAAACGAATTGGCGCTGGAATGATTCTGCCAACTTTTTATGAATATATTTCCGTGCCTTCACATTAAATGAATTTTACTTCACTTTCAAAACAATATTCATGTCACTGTCACTCAACTGTTACACTACAAATGCTGGAAGAGACGGAAACATAGACTAAGCCGAAACAGGTGTTACGTATCGTTTATCTCAGTTTTAAAGTATCGTGTCTGCTACGGCCCTTAGATTTGCTTTACTTTACTTTGCACCTGCTCTTCTTGCAGATTTTGCTGTGCAGTTTGTTTATTTGTTTTTTATAGTTTATCTTGGAATTGAAGAAAAACATTGAGTTACAGATGCTTCTTAGCCTGAGAGGGTTTTTGTGCAAGTTTTCTGTTGCGTACTGTTTTTGAAAAAAGTGCTAAGAAGGTATTGGTTGTATTGGAGTTCACTTTGGAAATAGAATGGTGAAGAAAAGCTATAAAAATATTTAACGAAATGTTTACCGTTGAAGAAGGATAGTCAGTATTTTAGATATAATCTGATTTATTCCAGAACACATACACAAAATACACATGTTCCGTAAAGTATTAGTAACAACGACTTAAAAACTATGTTTGTAAAACATAAAAACTAACCCAACAATAATTAATAGCTATGTGGCTCAACACATGTTGGCACGTGCCTCCGCACCCAGTGCCTAATAAAGGGGCTGTCCAACTTGTCATATTTATTCTTTTAGAAAAAAAGGCGACAAATGTTGAAAGAACGATGATGATGATTTAAATTAATATTACAAAGTCAACTCCTTTAATAACACAATTTCTGTGGTCACCTATTATGACCCACATGGATGGTTTGCCGTAATAAACTATTACGTGGTCCATACTAAACAATGATCGTTTATGAGCTGATGTGATGACAAATAATCAAACCAGTGGTGTTAATTGGACCAATACCGTCCCTAATCCGCCCCTGCGACTAGTGATGCAAAACCGCGGGAGCTCCCAGAAATTAATCGCGGATTCGGGACCCCGGAATTAATTCTTAATCCGGTCTAAATGAGAGCCTCCCCGATTGTCGGCCACTTACAGGCGAACGTGTAGCTAATCAAAACTCGAACAAATGGCCGACTGGAGAATTAAGCGTTATGTGTGATTTAGGGGTTTGTTGGTGAAACGGTCGAAAGGCAGCGATAAATGTTTCTTTAATGAAGTTTAGGCAGGGTATATATTGTTTATGTTTATGTTCCTGCGAAATTTGGGGTGGAAGATTAGAAGACGAAACTTAATTTAAATAGAAGATTTATTATGCTTATACACATCCAGCGTATTAAACAATATATTCTGTGTTTCGATGCTCAAACCTTGTTGGAATCATCCACAGTAAAACTTTTCTTTCGTCAATAAGTATCCAAGGGGCGTACACAAAGTTTTTTTCTCTCTAGTATGTGTTATCAAAGTCAAGTGTGTCAAGTCAAGTGTGTTGGTTTTGATGATTTTGGTAAAAAACGATTACTATAGAAAAAAATTGATGACAAATCAAAACAGAAACTTGTCAGTACACATTTATTTTGGATCATACATTTATTCACAATACAGGTACATCGATACGGAATTGTACGTAAAATTTTCAGAATTGATGTACCTGTATTTTGTACCTGTGTGTTACAAATATAACGAAATAAGACAATCGACCCTCAATGAGAAAAACGTTTGCCCATAACTTGTCCAGATAACTATTAGCAGACGAATTCAACACCAAAAAGTGCAAAGCCACTCTCCAAAAACAATCTGCAATAACAATAACTATTCTTTACCCAACTTAATCCGTCGCAGATATGAAATTTTATCTTCAAACTCTGAAACATTGAGATAATCTTACGACTTGCATTCTCTTAAATGGTAGAATCTACAACTAACTGACACTTTAAGTAAGATTTACTTGATATTTGACTCCTTCTATATGGTGTTCTATGAGAAGTGTGTTGAATTTTGACTAAGCAAGGGTCGTCAATAAGATGAAATAAATATAATAACAAATCCACTTATTTATCTTATACTTATCATTATATACTATTTTCCTTCAATGATGACAGTAATGTCCAAGTCAAGACAGGAAAGTCCATCCATGTCACAATTATGTATATAATTATGAATAGAAAAGTAATTGTTACTTGCGCAGATTTGAACCCACAACCTCGTGCATTGCCTCATTAATCAATACCACCAGTATTCATTAACCTATTGACCGCCACGTAAAAAAAGCAAAAACGTGCTCTCGGCGCCGAGCTACGAATTATTCCTCAAAATCTATTATGACAGATTTTAACTAGTAAATGTAAACATGGTACCATTATTGACACTTCTGTTTTGCAGGCTATCTCCTGTGCCTTGAGTCTTTGGATCGTGGATCTTCGGAAACTTCGCAGGCAGAGGATTGAGATCATCCATTGATGAAACTTTGTGTCTACTTCCGTCAAAGGCCTTTAGAACGATAACACCGTCCTGAGTTCAACATGACCGCATTCCGAAATGGAGACGCGCCTTCTCAAAGATGGAATGCCGGACCCTCGTCAAGAACTCTTTGACTGAGATGGATGTTCCCTTCAAGCGTGGTTTAGCCTTCCAGACTACTGACTTTTCATCGTAGCTGGCCTGTGATGTTCTTTATGGGTAGCACCAAGTCTGTGACAGACCTTTATAGAAGATGCAAAGAAGTTCTTGAGCGCCAGCTTATTGGTGATGAAATCCAGAACGACTGCGGTGCTGTCTTCACTGTCAACTTCGGCAACACCTTGAAAGATCAGTGCTTTCCGCCTCTGTCTTGTCTCCATTCCGTGAACTTGCTTAGCACACTCACTGATCTGAGTCCGGAGCAAGCCAAGCATGCTAAAAACAAGCTCTCTGAAGGTCCGGAACTCCTCATCCACCCTTGCCACGGTATCCTTGGCAGGTCAAGCGCACTGAGTTTGAGCTTTCAGTGCTTCCATTTTCCATGTGAAGGTCTCTTCAAGGCTCTTTTGTGCAGAAAATATCTCAGCAAGTTGTGACATTGTGATCCACTAGTATCAAGATGAAAGTGTAGTGAATATTGCGATGATGAAATATGCCACAATAATCCACTAGTATCAAGATGAAAGTGTAGTGAATATTGCGATGATGAAATATGCCACAATAATGTGCCACAAATGTGAGTGCCGGTGTAATGGATGTTATACACGTGTTCAATTCACCATAATAACTCCCAGTAAATGTCACACGCAGTCATAAAAGAGTATCAAAAAGCCGATAAATAATCATAAGTCACCAACAAAAATGCCAGCGGAATTCCCATTAATCCAGTCGGCCACACCGATTAAACAGTGATTCAACCGGGAACCGAACGCGTGACCGAACGCAGTTAGGTTGTGGTGTGACTCACTTTCAGGGGAATTTTTGTTCACATGGACATGAATTACTTCGACAAGGAAATCAACTTGTGGATGGATACGGCTGAAGATCAAATAAGATTAGGAAGGCTGCTAGCAAGATTTACAAGAAATCAGAAACGGATAGTAGCGAGACCTCAGATGAAGACATTGGAAACAGCAACGTGCAACACAACATAGCATTGACACAGAAAAGAGTCGAGAAAGCAACTGGACCTGAGCCAACCTGGCGGCGACGTTGTTAAAAAATGCCCTCCCATAGGTAGGTAACTTACCCATCTCTCCACTATTCCATTGCTTACTCTAGGATGCATATCCGGTAGGCTCTAATAATCCTTCCTATCCTAAGGGCACGTCTTCCTGACCATTATCGCGCCCCCCGGTCTACTCTTTGATATGCAATGGTCTCTGTAGTCCCATGAAACATGAGGCTCCAGGGACTAGTGCGAATCCTTGGGTTCATTCGAGCAATCGAGTCTGGTTTAACCATGCTGGGGTCGGTGCATTTCATTCATTCATTCATTCACATATAAGTTTATTTATATCCCGTCGTTAAGGTTCACATTTGTGTGCTGTTCTGTTTACGCAATTAAGTTTAAATAAATATTAATAATTATGAAGCTTTATCTTATTGTAGCACTAGCTTTTGCGCGTGGAGGTTGAACATTATCCCACAGGAATGAACTACTGGGATAAAAAGTATACTATGTCCTAATCCAGGTCACCCATGTGCCAAATTTCATCCAAGTCCGTTGTGGACAAGATATTAATTCAGACTTGTTGTAATGGCAAACATGTCATTTGGATTAAATAGGTTTTTATTTTATTAATATTTTACATAGATCCTTGTGTATTTTATGAATGTGAGAGAGTTGTAGTCTATTAAGACTAGATTTGTAGACCATTTGTTTTTTGTTAAGTACTTACCTGGTACTTCTGGACAGGCCTACACTGTCCTCCCATACCTATTAACACTGTGATTTGAACACATTCTAAAAACCAATTATTTTAAAAGAGTAACCATGGAGTTTCTAGCCGGCTCTTCTCCATAGGAAACGACCAATTGGAACCGTGCACCTAGTTTCTGACGTTTCATAAGTGCCCATGTAGGTTTATGTGAAATAAAATATTTTGATTTTGATTTTGTTCGCGCTTTTTAGCGTGAAAGAGTAACAAACAAACAAACTCACATTCGCATTTAAAATATTAAGTTAGGATATTATGTACAGCTAACTTTTTATAGCCTTAACTGAGTTTCCTTCCCTTTTCCTGGGTTTGGAAAAACAACCACTTTGTAAAAGAAAACTATGAACATTTTCCTTAACAAACATTTTGAATTATAGCAATATTCCCAATAGGACGCAGTCAAAATAATTCTGAACCCATGTTTAATGCATTTTTAATAACCTATTTAACTTTCAACAATAACAGGAAATATATCATGCAAAACATGATTCAAGTTTCCAAGAATAAAGATACCGACAATACGTAAAATCATAGGTACTCCAAAAAATCTAAATCTTACTAATGAGCCAAATATACATATACTATCTGGTTTGGTCTGGTACGATACTCATTAACTTTTATCAAGCAGATTACGGGCCAGCGCACCATTAAAGCAAGGAGATTGAAAACCTCAACGAAATTAAAACAGAACCATTTTGCTCGATAGCTCTGAAGTCTATATTAGACAGTAAGAACATACAGAAAACCCACTCTTAACAACGCCAAAGTTAAATTCAAAGTCAAATAATTTATTTCAAATATCGCATATTTTCCATACATTTGATTCGAGCTGACGTAAATGACTCCCAAAACAAGCAGTCGATAATCAAACACTTCAAAAATTATTCTAACACACAGGAACACCAATTGTTATCGGTGGGTTCGGAACAATCAAAAATAAAATCAAAATTTTAGCTTTAGAAACCTAGGATATAAGGCAACGGTATTTTGTTTTTAAATTATGGACCGTCTCTTTAAGACCTCTGCACCAAACATTACAAAAAAAAATCCTTTTAAAGAACACTCATCCAAATGTAGTGTTGGCTAGAGTCATCATTATCATCATCTGCCTAGCCTTTTCCCAACTACATTGAGGTCAGCATCCAGACTAACCGAATGCAGCTGAATACCAGTATTTTACATGGAGCAACTGCCTATCTGACCTCCACAACCCAGTTACTGAGTAATACAAAACCCCTTGGTAATACTGGTTGTCAGACTTTCGGGCTTCTGACACCCCGTAACGACTGTCAAAGATCCACTTGGTGGTTGGCTAGAGTATTCAGGAAATATTGTGATGAAATTGATAATGTGTGGTATATAAACTCGCGAAGATGGTCCTTCTGTCATTCTCTTTTATGTACATATTGTGAGTAAAGCAAAGGTCTATTTAATCTGGACGCATTTACCTGCAGATTGTGGCCAGAGCGCCAATTAGCTGGCCTTCGGAGATTGAGTGAATTTTTTGTGGAGTTCTGGAGGATATTGGAACATTAAGTAACTTACTGGTGATGGTAACAGTAGCATTTTATTTTTATGATCGAAATTCGATGCTGGTTGGTTCGATGGTGGTTACTTCGTACCACATGAGCCAATTACCAACTATACCAAATTAAAATACCAACATTTAATTTAATCCATCTCCATATTACTATCCTAACTAATATTATCTAAACTAAATGCGAAAGTGAGTTTGTTTGTTACGCTTTCACGCTAAAACGGCTGAACGGAAATGGATGAAATTTGGCACAAGGGTAGACTATGATCTACTTTCTATCCCGACATTCCTACGTGATCGAGAAGTATGTGGGTGAAACCGCGGCGCGCAGCTATACAAGGTGTCGTTTTGCATCCTCGTCAAATTTCAGGAGGCTGCTATGAAAGACATATATAATTAAATAAAATTACGATACCTTCTCAATAATTAATACACATTAATTCTGTTGAAGATGATTTCACATTTTTTTTCAGGAGGGACAGGCGTGTAAATAGCCGTGTATCCTTGCGGGTCGAGGCCGACAGAAAAATTATTATCTGGAATGCATAATAATTCAATTTGCCTTTTTTTGAGCAAACTTTCAAAGAGGAATTGGTGACGGTCAGGTGGCGTTTGTAGCCTAACTCCAGCAAATAATGCAAAGCGGTACCTGTGCTTCTCCTGGCGAAAGTCTTGAAGAATCCTTCTGGGCAGGTGGCCACCTTGCTTGCTCGTACACTGGTCACTTGAAAGTCTATATTTTGGATTTAATCGGACGCGGGTTATTATTTTTAATTTTGAAACGTAGTACAGTATATCCCCAAGGATTACGGGATAACGTAATAAAGTTTGCGGAATTTGCGGGCGCGATGAATTGAGATTGAAAAAAACGTGGTTTGCGGTGAGACGAAATGCTCCGTTCGGCGCGGGTGCACTATGACGTCTGACAGCCATCATTCGCTGTCACTAGCCGTAGGATTCTCTAAATGCCGCGACACACACTATCCGCGGCTGCAATATAAGCCTAAGACAGACTAATGACACCTTATAAACCGTCCACAATCAAAAAAATGTAAGGGGCAATAACTTGCCACACCATACTCCCCGCCTTGAAAGGTCCCGAGCTTTCAAAGATGATAATCTATACGCTGAAAAGCTGGTGCGGTTGGGAGGATGAGATGATGTTTATATATCTGGCAGTCTGAAAGCATCAAGAGAATCCCAAGCAGCAGTTCAAAACACCATTACTAGGAAACGGCGTTCGAAATTAATTATCAGATTCCAAAGAATGAAATTGCAGTTTGATTAAATTAAGACAAAGTTGAATTACCAAGCTAAATTATAACTATGTAATGGCGTACCATTGAGAAATATACTATTGTAAATTATAAACTAAATTAAACTACGAAATAATATAGTTCTATTTGGTTGGCAAAGGATATAACTTGGTGACAGGACGTTTATATGTACCTGACGCGGTTTTTACTGAAGCTACTCGAATTACACCATCCGATCCCGGAAAAACTTCCACTATGATGCCCAATGGCCAAGTCAATGGTGGTACGTTATCTTGACCCAAGAAAACGACAGTACCGATCTCTATAGGGCGATCGGGAGTGCACCATTTCTGGCGAACTTGCAACGTGTGCAAGTACTCAACTCGCCATTTGTTCCAGTAGGATAACACAAGCCAAAAGCCTTTTGCGGTTTGTTAAATTTATGTTTTCTTCTGTCAATTCAGAAGAAGGCAAATGCTTAAGTGGACTGGACATTAGAAAATGCGTATTTGAACTATTCGAATAATGAAATTTTCGGCGGTTTGTATATTTTTAACAGAGCTATGACTAAGTAGTCTGTTCGTAAATTTAAGAATGTACATAAATACACGTAACAATTTATTCCATGAACAAACACGGTCAGCTATTGTATCTAAAATACGCGGTTCAGTATTTAATGTTTCTACAAGAAAAACCTTTGATTTAAACTCTGGCAATGTTTCACATTCAGTAGGAGAGAATTTTAAAGGCCACTCGCTAATGGGTCGATGGAGCCAAGTAGGACCGTTCCACCATAACGAGTGTTCAATTAAATCAGATGGCAGCATGCCGCGGGAGAGACAATCGCTAGGATTCTCCTTTCCGGACACGTGATTAAAACTAGCGGCAGGTAGGTTTTCCTGTATTTTAGCAATGCGATTACTGACAAAAATAGACCATCTATGTGGATCCACTCATCTCCCGATGAGTGGATCCACGAAAGAGCTATGGTGGAGTCCGAGAAAGCGTAGACACCTGCAATAGGTACACGAGCGGAAAGTTTATCTTTGACCACGCGAACAAGCTTAGACAGAAGTAAAGCGGCGACAAGTTCTAATCGAGCTAGCGTTGTTATTTTAGCGGGGGAAACTTTGGACTTTGCACATAAAAGCCGAACGCTGATATTGCCTTTAGAGTCAGTTATGTGTAAATAAATACAACAACCATAACCACTAAAGCTGGCGTCGCAAAAGGCTACGATATTCACTACAGCTTCTCTAAAGACGCCAATGTGGCGAGGAACCTTTAGAGAAGAGAGTGAGGGGAAATCGCGCAAAAAAACGGAAAACCGATTGGTGATGGAGTCCGGAGGAACCTCATCCCAACCTATTTTAGCTAACCAAAGTTCCTTAATTAGGATTTTCGCGTACAACACGACGGGTGCTACGAGGCCAAGTACGTCGAACAAGCGGGCAACTAGCGATAGAATCGCACGCTTAGTGCATTTATCATCTACAGCGACTGTTGTCAAAGAAAAATAATCATCAGCGGGTTCCCAGGTTAATCCAAGGATTTCGAAATTATGTTTATCATTATCCATGCCAGAAAAATTAACTGGTAAGCGGTGAGACTCTGGGAGAATCTCCAACAAAGCGGGTGAGTTAGTAGCCCATTTGACCAGGTCAAAGGATCCTAACTTAAATAACTCAATTAAATCACGGGATAATTGTATAGCAGTCTGTTCATCAGGAACAGAATAGACATAATCGTCCATAAAAAACTGAGTTTCTACTAATTTAGAAGCCTCAGGATAGCGGTCGCCATGCTCACACGCTAAATTGCGTATTGTGCGCATCGCTAAATAAGGACTAGGCTTTAATCCAAAGGGAACGCGGTTAAAGTGAAAAGTACGTATAGGTTCATTTTTGTTGAATCGATATAAAATTCGTAAATATTTGCGGTGGTGCTCATTTACACCGATCCGTAGGAACATTTGTTTTATATCCGCTGTCATTGCGACAGGGAAGGTACGAAAATCGAGTAATAATAAAAACAAGTCGGCCTGTAAATTAGGTCCGACATGCAGAATGTCATTGAGTGACAACCCCGAGTGTGTTTTGGCACTAGCGTCCAAAACCACTCGAATGCTGTCTTTGTCCGGTCTAATAACGGCGTGATGCGGTATGTAGTAACCCTCTTCTGTTAATTCAGAGTCGGGTACCTCCGATAAATACCCCTGAGTTATATAATCGGTGATAGTTTTATTGTAATCTTCGCGTAGGGTTGGCACGCACGTGAATTTACGCTCGAGCGCAAGTAGCCGCCGATGAGCGACACCGCGTGAATTGCCTAATTCGGAGGGATTGCGCGCGAAAGGTAAATCGACAAAATATCTACCGTCTTTAAATAAAACTGAAGAATTAAAATTATTTTAACACTCTAATTCATCCGGACTAATAAAACGCTGAGATGGAATTTCCTCTAGCTCAAAAAACTTCTGCAAACTTGACTCGACGTCAATGCTAGCAAGCGCGGTAAACGAAGATGTCATGTGTGTTACGTCACTACTATGACAATCAATATCACCCATCAGTACATATCCGAAACTAGTCAGTATAGCTGGGGGTGCGCGGGTGCCTGAGTCAACCCTATCACCTAAATAAATAAAAGGGAACAGCTGTGCTCCAAGCACAACATCGATTCCACCAGGTACATTCCAGGTTGAGTCAGCAAGCGGTAAATTATTTAAATATGACATATCGTCATTTAATCTGATAAAACTAGCGGGAAGTCTATCTGTAATGCAATCAACAACTAATGCGTGTATATAATACTTATTGTGAGGATTAATCCGAGATTCTATATTGAGATAAATAAAGCCGTGTACAGGTCGTGAGGTCGTACCAACACCTTGTAAAGACGAATTGCGTAATTTAATTATGGGTAAGTTCAAACGTTTACAACAGTCCACCGTAATTAAATTATTTTGCGATCCATTGTCTATTAAACACCTGACAACAAGCTTATCTCGGCCGCTACTATCATATACGTATATCTGCGCGGTAGCTAACAAAATAGTTGTCTCTGTCGGTAAACATGTTTTAGCAGCGGCACTAAGCGAGACAGACGTAGCGGCAGGCTCGCGCGGTGAATCATCTTTTACTTCGGAAAAATGTAACAAGGAATGATGTGTTTTTTTACAAATTTTACAAACGCTCCGTGACTTGCATTTAATCAAAGAGTGGGATATACTTAAACAATTAACACAGCCGCGTTTCTTTTTAATAAATTCGAAACGAGCTTGCGGTGAATTTATATTTTTAAATTGTGAACAATTGAACAGTCGATGATCGACGTCATCGTTATCACATAGCGGGCAACGCTTATTCGGAACTGGTTTGCATAAAGGCTCCTACATACTGGCGCGACTTGTCGCGCGACGCGACGCGACACAAAGACACCGCGTGTAGCGCTACACGCGGTGTCTTTGTGTCGCGTCGCGTCGCGCGACAAGTCGCGCCAGTATGTAGGAGCCTTAACACGAACGACTTGGCGGTACTTTGCGTATTATTTATTCGATTGTGAGCTAAACTAGACTTAGCACGTGGTTCCGTCTGTGGATTATTAACGTGTGAGCGCTGGAGTACCTTAACATGGTCTTGCAAAAATGATATAAACTCCGTATAGGATTAGATTAGAATAGGATTCTTTCCCACTCACACGGCTTTCAAATTGTTGAACAGTTTGTGCGTCAACCTTTCTTATACCACAGTGTAATATTGCGAAATCGAATAAGTCTGGAATGTCTAACTGCTTCAATGCAGCGACAGACGCTGAATATCGTTCTACAAATGCATTCAGACTAGCAGCATTGCCGGCGCATCCTTTAATGTCCAGTATATTATTGAGATAATGAATACCTAAACTACGTTTATCTTGATACCTTTTGACAAGACTGTTCCACATAACACTGTATGTATCTCCTGTGGGAACAATGCCTGCAGTTAGTTTTAAGGCATCATGAGTTAATTTACCTATTAAATACTGCACACGCTGCGAATCCGTCAGATCAGTATTTAAATGAACATTACTGCGGAATATTTCATAAAAAATGGGCCAGTTTTCAGTTCTACCGTCAAATGATGGTAATTCGATTGGTGGTAATTTTATGCCACTACCTCTCTTCTGATCTGATGTTAATGTTTTATTGTTTGAAAGTATGAGATTACGTTTGTATTTAATACTGGAATATAAGTCTTCAATAGAACATAGACTCGTATAATCTGGTGGTGTGTCATCAATTTCAAACCGCAACTCATTAATCTGGTCGATAATTGCTTCAAACTTGCTGTATTGTTCACTAATAGATTCAGACTGCGCTAGAAATAACTCATTTGAGCGTGAATCTAAATTGGAGATATGTTTAGATGCATCATACAAGCGATTAACTCGCTCAAATATCATTTCTTTTTTAGCAATAAGCTGAGCTAATTTAGTTTCTTGTTTTTGAGTTGCCATTATAAGGCACTATCTAATATTAATTGCTGTAAATTATCGTAAGTACTTGCAATGACTTGTACTTATTTAACTGATACCTATCCAGGCTCGAATGGACCATAAATATGGAGGGACAGGCGTGTAAATAGCCGTGTATCCTTGCGGGTCGAGGACGACAGAAAAATTATTATCTGGAATGCATAATAATTCAATTTGCCTTTTTTTGAGCAAACTTTCAAAGAGGAATTGGTGACGGTCAGGTGGCGTTTGTAGCCTAACTCCAGCAAATAATGCAAAGCGGTACCTGTGCTTCTCCTGGCGAAAGTCTTGAAGAATCCTTCTGGGCAGGTGGCCACCTTGCTTGCTCGTACACTGGTCACTTGAAAGTCTATATTTTGGATTTAATCGGACGCGGGTTATTATTTTTAATTTTTAAACGTAGTACAGTATATCCCCAAGGATTACGGGATAACGTAATAAAGTTTGCGGTTTTTGCGGGCGCGATGAATTGAGATTGAAAAAAACGTGGTTTGCGGTGAGACGAAATGCTCCGTTCGGCGCGGGTGCACTATGACGTCTGACAGCCATCATTCGCTGTCACTAGCCGTAGGATTCTCTAAATGCCGCGACACACACTATCCGCGGCTGCAATATAAGCCTAAGACAGACTACTGACACCTTATAAACCGTCCACAGTCAAAAAAATGTAAGGGGCAATAACTTGCCACACCAACAATGTTAAGCATTTTTGGACGTTCATTTCTAATAAGAAAAAATCTGCTTGCATTCCATCCACCATGATGTATAACAACCAGTCAACTAGCAACCCAGAAAACATTTGTAATCTTTTTTCAGAGTTTTTTAATTCGGTTTATGAACTATCCACTTCTCTAATATCCCATCCACGTGTGACGACTGCTCTGAAAACTGTACTCTGTTAAATGGCATTCAGTTTATTATTGATGAGGTGCTTAGTGCGCTCAAGGCATTGGATCCTTCTAAAGGGCCAGGATCGGATGGTCTACCAGTAACCTTCATTAGACAGACAGCCGTTAATCTGTGTATACCCCTGCATTTTATATTTAACCAATATATCTCTCAAGGTTGCTTTCCTCAAGCATGGAAGCTTGCAAATATAACTCCTATTTACAAATCGGGACCAAAGGATGACGTCGTGAATTATATTATCAATCAATCAATCAAAAGTCATTTATTCAAACTATGTTGAGAATCAGCACTTTTCGAACGTCAAAATTACATAAGACAGTCCTTCAAAACGCCCACCCTTCACCACTTCCTAGTGCTTTAGCTGGGAAAAGAAGTGGTCAACAAACTCCCCAGCAGCACAGCTGTCTGTTCAGTGTCGTCCTATATCAATACTGTCAGCTTTGTCAAAAGTTTTTGAGAGACTAGTTCATGATAAACCACAATGAATGATAGTATTGTGCACCTCTGCTGCACAATACTATCATTCAACAACAACACGGATTCGTCAAACGAAGGTCAACTACAACCAATATGGTAACTTTTGTGAACTACTTGTTCAACAACATGGACTCTCGTGTTCAAGTTGATACTATATATACCGATTTCCGGAAAGCTTTTGACAAGGTTGATCATCAGCTTCTCTTGCATAAGATTGCATTCAATGGTATACGTGGTGATCTTTTGAGATGGTTTTCTTCTTACGTTTTTAATAGGACTCAGAGGGTTGTAATAAACGGTTTCATTTCTAACACCCTAGGTGTTACTTCGGGAGTGCCTCAGGGCTCCATTTTAGGACCTCTTTTATTCATCATATTTATTAATGACATCAATACATGTTTTCAAAATTCAAAATTATTGCTATACGCAGACGATCTCAAAAATTTTAAGCCGGTTAAAAATTTTCACGATTGTCTACTCTTACAGGAAGACTTAGACAGGTTCTCTGCATACTGTTCAATTAATAAATTACAACTTAGCTTATCTAAATGGTGCTGTATAAGTTTTACTAAAAACAAAAATATTATCACGCATGCTTATTCTTTAAATAATGTAATTTTAACTGGAGAAACACTAGTACGCGATCTTGGAGTTATTGGGTGATAAATTGCATCTTGACGTTCATATTGGTAAAATTATAAACAATGCCTTCCGTATGTACGGTTTTGTAATGAGATCAGCCACAGAATTTTTCCGCCCATATACATATACAAATCAAACAACAAAAATCGTTAATCAGGTCCCAGTTAGAGTACGCTGTTGCGGAATGGAATCCCTTCTATAGTAAATACTCAGATGCGAATTAAAGAGTTCAAAGTAAGTTTTTGAATTTCCGTTGTTTTCGCACTTATGCATCTTATAGTGATCTTCTGAATAGGTATAAGCTACATAAACTTAAGGCCAGACGTATTATTTTAGAGACAATGTTTCTTTTTATATATGTAATAACGCAAGTGATTGTATGTATATCACTAATAAGATAAGCTACTTAGTACCTAAAACAACCATAAGCTGAGGGGTGCGCGCACGACCTCTATTTGCAGTATCTTCTAGTCGTACAAACGCAAGCTTACGAGCACCCCTACGTCGTCTTACTGGTCAATATAATAATCTCTTCCAAAATATTGACATCTTCGCTTTTCCAGCTGATCCAATGATTAATTTTACAATTAGTCTTTATAATATTTGGAAAATGTCGTGGGTTAAACATTTGCTCACTCTGTGGCTCAAATTTTGTGTAATACTGTAATAACTGTTTATTTTCCCAAATAAATAAAATAAAATAAAATACTGTTTTTTTTGTTTTTTTTTTTCTTGACAGTATTTTAGAATACACCACATTCACAGAGCAGAATCACCCAATTGCGTATGCGGTACTGTGTGTGTAAAAGGGCAGTTACAGTGCGGTGTCACACGGGCCGCGTTTTGACATGCGTGTCCCACACAAAAAGACCTACTTATTTTATTATTGATTCGTGTTGAGAATCATTAGCACAGTTACCTCCTTGAATTTGACGAGGATGCAAAACGACACCTTGTATGTGTGCGAAAGTAACTCT
The DNA here is from genome assembly GCA_905333075.3 of Atethmia centrago. Taxonomy (NCBI): domain Eukaryota; kingdom Metazoa; phylum Arthropoda; class Insecta; order Lepidoptera; family Noctuidae; genus Atethmia; species Atethmia centrago. The sequence goes on from HG995374.1 coordinate 30,140,233, forward strand.
GCCTGTCTGTTGATCTGTCTGGCTGTGTGTAACCTTTTTACACTTAAACGGCTAAACGGATTTGGATGAAATTTGGCGAACGGATAGACCATAACCTAGGTTAGGACCTGATACTTTTTTTATCTATTTTAGATAATTATTATGACTCTTCACTGTATTAGAACAACAATAAAGTTTTAGGATTATTAAATGCAGTCAAAAACCCAATCGAAAATCCGTCCTACTCGTGGAATTATTCAGTAGGGCTAGACAGATAAATCAATTACAAAAAGTAACACACACGTTCCATACCAAGTTTTACAAAAAGTTCGTCACTCAAGCTATAGGAAAAACCAGTTATTAATTTACCCAACCACTGAAGGAAAACAATATCATTCAGAATGTCAGCATCTTGTTTCCTTACTAATCTGGTAGGTATGTGATAACGAGGTGAACAAAAATCCGGCTACACTGTCTCTATGTGCCAAGTATGAGGTGTAATTAAAATGATTCAAGCGGTTAAGAACGGTATTTTGTTTATGGAATAAGCAAAGTAGAAGAATAATTTATTTATGAAGTATATTACTACGGAAAAACATCAGGTTTTGCAATATATTACGTGCCTTTATGTTGGTTTAATTTTATATTTCGCTGTTTTCGTACGGCACAACAGGCGAAGAATACAAATACAATATTTTTAATATAGGTACAATAAAGGTACATATATTAAAATGTAACGTATTATTATTTTACATATAATATGCTTACATTATACGTAAGTTTAACATTAATGGATGCATTCAACTTCCGGAATAAGATCTCTAAATTATGGTGAAAACCCCGCATCAAAATTCGTCGAAAAACAACGCGGTCACACAGGCAGACACAAAATTTATATTAATTTATATTATGTAGGATAGTAATTTTAGGAAATAGAATGAGCTCGTGGCTAAGTAATAAAAGCCGCACGGGTCGATCCATCAGGTGAAGCTACGCTTGCCGAGGAAGGTATAGGCATGTAAAGATGTCACCCATCCCTGTGGAGACTCCTCCGTGCCTCGGAAAGCACGTTAAGCCATTGGTCCCGGCTGTCATTCGTGGATCTTTGACAGTCGTTAGGGGTCGTCCGAAGCCCGAAAGTCTGACAACCAGTCTTCCTAAAGGGGAACTGGGAAATACTATACTTTCCCAGTTACTGGGTTGTGGGGGTCAGATAGGCAGTCGCTCCATGTAAAATACTGGTATTCTACATCCTTTTAAACTGGAACCCGTTCCCAACTTAGTTGGAAAAAGGCTAGGCTGATTGATTGAGTAATTTTAGGAAATATTCTCAAAGCCACATGACAAACAGGAAATTGATTTCTCAGCTCAATTTAATATTCTATCGGTGTATATTTTGATCATAGGCTCAACTCACTGTGATCAAATAAATTAAAAACAGGAAAGCAGGAAAGTGCTAACTTGTGATCCGGAAGACGAATCGGAAAGGTCGAAATCGATTCCAAAAACAATATACGGTGTGGTGCAAAAAAACCTAGCCCCTAGGGAATCAATCCGGCAACGTAAACAGACGTATCTCTCGAATCCCCTGTGTTTGTAACATCTCGTTGAAATAATCAGTGAACTTAGTTATATGGATTGACAGGGCCGCCATCTTTGTTGATACGAGTAGGTAGCGGAATAGTATTGTGTTGTAGTGAAAATGTTTTCAGTAGTATTGGTTTTGGTAGAATGTATGTGTGTGTTCGTGTGAATGGGAGGATGTTGAGTGCATATGTGTGTGTCCCACTGGAAGACATAGGGTTTCATATTGATATAAAACGAGCATTTCACCATCATTGCTCACCACGATTAGTAATTTTGAAGCTATTTAGAATCCAAGTGTTCTCATGATTCTTTCGTTCACCAAGAAACAAAAACTTAAACAAAAAAGTGTGGCTGGTACGGCGTGTACCAGGCGTCCTGGCAGATGTAAAACATGGCGAGGAGGGCGCATGACGGTATAATGCTACGGCTACATTGTCGCGATGACGCGAATTAAACTTCGCGTGCTCTATCGCACACCGCTCAACGACTCGCTGTTCCACCAAGAGCGCGCAAAGTGGTTCACGTTTTCACGACAATGTAACCGTAGCATTAGAGAGCATCATGCCATTTGCCGTCACGGCATACGAGTCGATCTTACCCCAAGGCGCGCCAATAGATGTTTCACTTTTAAAAAATTCATCAAATACAATTTTGACGTCCCTCTTTTTAAAAAAAAGTCGGGTAAAATTAAGCCCACTTTATGGATGATGCTATTCCATAATCAAGATTCAGGTAATGATGTCAAAAATATTTATTCCATACAGCTGTGAAATTAGTGTTCAAATTAAACTCATATATAATCAATTCTCAGTTTAAATGATTACTGAAATTGATGTGGGTAATCCAGAAATCATTATATTTGCTGACTCTATAATTAGGTAGGTACTGTGAGATATTTTTCATTTTTCGATTGTGCTTATTTATATTAAAACTCACGATATTATAATGGATTAATTCGGTGTTAATTAAATGATAAATAATTTTATTTCTATAAGTAGGTTTGTACAAATACTTTTACACGTCAATCATATTTTTCAAACTACATAGAAGAGGTCGGCGTTTCCTATCTGACTACTCTGACCCCTCGGCTACATTGTCGTGATAACGCGAACTCCACTTCGCGCTCTCTGTCGCACACCACTCGACGTCTCGCTGTACCACAGAGAGCGCGCGAAATTTAGTTCGCGTTATAGCGACAGTGTAGCCGTAGGGTGAGAAGAAAGGCCGAAACAAACTCAGAGGTCACAGTCTCTTTTAAAGTCCAGACATAATCTTGGTCAAATGATGAAGACCATGTAGATCGGTGTCTGAAATGGTCTTTTGGTGAAAAAACCACACAGATTGAGTGGACCTGTCCAGTCAGTGCACGCATTTGTCAGTATACATTTATGCTTATTATACATTTGTCATTATACATTTGTCATTATACATTTGTGGTTATTATACATTTGTCATTATACATTTGTGGTTATTCGGGAAGTCAGCAGGTATTTATACAGGAACAAATAAAATTAGCTAGAGACACTCCACAGACGTGATGGATATCGATATCTAAACACGAAAAAAATAAAAATGAAAAAGATTTGATTTTTTTTTGGGGTCAACGACCGCTGTTTGTATTGTTACTGGAAAACGTATTAATTTAGAAAATCAGTGTTTTTGTATTCTATCGTGTCAAGTTACAAAGAAGTTTACATAAAAAAAACTGTTTTTAAAATACCTACTGATATTTCAAGTGACTACGCTATTGGCGGTTGATGACCTCAAAAAAATAAACTCATCCAATTAATTTAAGATAAGATAATTTATTTGTCCAAAACATAAGCAATATTACATAAAATTATATCACAGTCATGTTTTGCCTTAACAGCGTACAAAAAAATATTGTAGGTTATTTTTATTAGTAGGATATAAACATCAAATAATTATAAAGGAGATTATTCATATATACATTTTTCGCCCCAGAACCAACAGCAAAGGCAAATTACTTTGCGTGTTCTAAATAACAAGTATATGCCTAGGAAGACAAAGTTTAATGACAAACAACTTGAAAAAAGCATTTATAAAAAAAAATACAAAGATTATGAGGTTATATTTAGTAAGAATCCTTTAAATAGGTAGAAATAAAAGCCTGTCACTAATGTTATTTCTATTTTCTGTCTGTGGCTAATTAAGCTAAGAGAAACGTTTAAGTAATGATGCACCTATAAAAATATATTATTATGTAGGTACTCGTAGTATTTTACTCATTTCGTAAATCTTCTCGACAGTTGAGTTGATTGACTTGACATGGCAAGGATTAAGGATGCCCGTTGTAGAATTTTTAATTCTACAATTTTTTTTTTTTTTGGGATTTCACCTGCATTCTTTACACTACATATTCCACCTCATTTGCGGAACCCTGCTGGCTCACATGTGTCAAACATTCGAATTTTACTATGAAAAATTCTGGATTTTGTTGACTAGATGTTTATTTTTTTTCTTTTTCTTTTAGAGATCAGGTAGTGCTTCCTCAAAGATTTTCTTTAATCATATGCCTTTTGGAATCTAATAACACCAATTTGTGATTGGATGTTTATATAATCTGTCGTTTCAAATTCAATTTTATCTGGTATGTACCTATTCCCATAGTTTTTTCTTTATTTCGGTTATTATAATATTGGATATTTACCAATTCTCTTATTTATAGCTTTTCATCCTGACTGCCGACACACACTCTTCATGAGTCCTTTAAGTTGAGCCCCACGTACCTAACTGTGGTATGTAAAACCTTTTATTTTTTTAATGTCCCGGCTTTATAATTCCTTACCTTTTTAACCATAACCTTTTTATATAGGGAAAATCACCCAGGTTTTAGTTTTGGGCGAAACCCAAAACGCGACCAGGCTGAACACTATTTCAACACTCGCCACCTCGCAACACCGACTTCATATATCTCATCTATCGGCGGCGGTGCAGCGTCGTGTCACTCGCCGTTACGCAGCTGCCCATCTAGGCGTTGCTCGCCTCTACGCGGCGGCCACCATCTCCGCTTCGCCGCGGAGCATCTCATCGTGGTCTGCGTCTCGGTGACGTGATCCGACTCTGCCGGACAGCCGATCGGCTGGCGCATGGTTACCTGCTGCACATGTTACCTGTCAAAATCCCTGGCTAATTTAGTAACATTTTTCCATTTTAATTTTTTTTTTTATTTTTCCAATAGTTGGGTGTCTTCAACGCACCTAGAGGGGTTGATTGCAATTTTCCGACTAGGTCGTTACTTCACGCCCAACCCATAGGTCACACACCTGACTCAGATTTTTACCTTTTTTGTATTTTAACTAATAGTCGTTACGTTTTTTTTATTTTAAAATATATTACTTTTTATTTGCCTCGTACAGCGCGTTTCATTTTAAAACCACACTACACCATACATTAGATCCGTATCGATATATTTTAAACAAAATCGATACCGTTCAGTATCCAGAGTGTTATTCTTTTTGAAATATTACAATGCAAAATACTTCTGCGTAATAATTGTTTAGAAAAAGATAATTAATTATTTAGGATGGATAGATTGGGACATGAAGATCGATTTTGTTGTTGAATAATTTTCGCACATAAGATGTATGGTACCAGTATACCTAACGTCGCACAAGTCACTACAGAAGCGTCATGGCCTAGAGTCGCCAGTCAACTCTCAAATTTTCTCATAGGATTTTGAACTTAACTGTCTACATTTTAAGACTTATATTAATTTGGAGAAATTTTACAGTTTGTAGTAACTCGATGTGCTGGCGACTGTTTTACGGATGCGTGTGACATCCTTACGGCTGCTAGTCTATTATGTAAAAATCTCACCGTGAAAACGTAAGTGAAGCTGTTATTCTACACGATATAAGGATTGACACTATTGACATCTCATTTCACCTTGGTTGTCGCGGTGAGAGTTTTAAAGAATATATCAGCAGTTGGCCAACGCAAGTAATCTTGCTCTCGATGTGTGTAAAATGTAAAATTGGGCATCACTAATTGTCATGCCGAATCGAATTGTCAAAGATGGCGGCATTTTTATATAATAATAATATCCTTTATTTCAGGCAACTAGACCCATAAAAACACAATACATATATATATAAGTATAAAAACAATAACTATAAAGTAATACATATTTTTTACATACAACAAACTTAAAAACTACTGCGTCGTAGCCGACCGCGGAAACGCCGATACAGCACATCTTTCGGCCAAAACTCTTCCTTGAGGAAGATCACCAAATGATGAGTCGGAACACGCACCACGAACGATTTGAAATTCGTGTTATGACGCGCCTGCAACTTCTCAACCCTCAAGGTCCAGTTGGTCTTCACCCGTATGGACGGACGGAGGACATCGTAGACTACCTACGATGTCCTCCGTCGGGACATGATGTCGCTAAGCTCTTTTGATTGCTTATTATGGAACGCAGAATGTTCGTTTCATACAGATATTCGCAATTAGTTTAATAAAATACATTTATAATTATTACGTACCTACTTCAGATGTTTGTTGGTCCTACGGCGATTTACGACGAAGTACTTTGTTCATTATTCAAAGCAATTTACATATCAAATTAAAACTTATTCAATCAAGTTATAACAAATATACTACAGAATTGTGTCATCAACTCATCACAGAAATGTTTAATAAAATTAGGCAGTTAAAAGTCAAAGTAATTAGGAATAAAATCTACATATTTCACACAAGTCAGAATTATTTGTCGCTCAGAAGTTCGTCAGTGCTGCAATAGGCTTTCTCTAACAGAAGGCTTCTTAACCTTCTTCTTAATTTTTCTGTTGTATATTCCCTCAACGTGAAAACATCGTGAGGAAACTGGCATGTCCTAGAACCAAAAATTCTAAGGCATGTGACATCTACCAACCCGCACTGGGCGCGCGTGGTGGATTACTGCCCACTCCCTCTCACAGAGAGGAGGCCTGTGTCCCAGCAGTGGGAACATTATAGGCTGATTATGTATGTGTGTACTTTCCCTCCAATAATTTGGCAAAGTATTATAAAATATTGTTGATTTATTTTTCCTTTTATCGTGTTTAGATATCAGTTCTATTTTATAATTTAATTTCACCTTGTATATCTAATGGTTACGCTTTCGTTTTAATAACGTTGAAATAATTTTACCATTGGAAACACATTTGACTCTGCCTTTGTAATGTGTAATGAAAGAGATCCTTAGGAATTTCTTATAAATACTGATTTTATTATACGGGATTGTTTTCGTATTTATTTATTTATTTAAAAGTTTATGAACACGCATATACAGACAAGAAGAAAGAATCAGAAAAATACGTACAAAGGTTAAAGGCGAACGGCTAGCTTGTATGGGAATTTCGTACTTCTAATAAAATTTCGTGTTTTGGGATATTTTTTGTTTTAATTGGTAGTTAATATGACAGACAAGTATTTTTTAAATTCTTGGATTTTTATAACATGGGACGTAAAAGTTATAACCAGTTTTATTTTTTAAGGTTATGAAGTAGTGTAACAATGTAGATTGTTACATAAAGGCACATAAACATTGTTTCGGTAGTAAAGTATATGTTCTAGATCGGTTGTCGCTATTTTTGTAGTGTTTTACTTACTATCAAGCAGGTAAATTGAGATGAGGATCGTACCTACTCAGCGGAGTGCATTAGGAGATACCTAAGAGTATGTCCAGCAGCTGACTGCAACAGTTTGATAATGATGAAGTCCTGATGGGGTTTTGAGTGTAGGTAAATAAAACAATACCGTTAATAGATTTTTTTAAAGTACATATATTTTATTTATAATTAATTTATACATAATATTACTTCATCTAAGAAGGGGGCAGGTCGGGTAATACCCTCATGGCGATCATGGCTTAAATACCAACATAACTGCGTTTAGTTATTAAAATCTTTTTATTTTTATTTATTAATTAATCCGAACTTCTAAAAATAGTACACTTACATGAAAATAAATGGTTTAGTTGCCTTAATATGTGGTACAAATTCTATAACAAAACAACAAAAAAAGTAAGCGGTACGAAATCCGCCGTTCACCTTTAAACTGATTATGGTATTAGCCTTCCTGAAATATGATTATATATAAGCATGTTTCTTATATTAAAGTAAAGAGGATTTCAGCCTTCATTATTATTTTATCAAATAAAATACTGTTAGTACATTTTTTTTGACATTATTATTTTTTTCTACCGAAACCAAAACAGTAAGGTCAAGCAAGCAATCCCGACATACATTCTGCTGGAATCGAATTCTTCAATACAAAATAAAAAATAAGAAAAAATATTTAAAAAAGCGTCCAAATTTTTTTTTAAAAAGGCTTTGTATGTAAAACTTTGTCTTCGTGTCTTGCATTATCAACCTTATTTTGTCGCAAAAAGGTACAATACTCTTATCCTGCACTGACAATCATTGAAGAAGAAAGTAATGTAATAATCTAAACAAGGTTCATTGGAATCAAAAGTATTAAGTATGGCATTAGAGACACAAGCAAGAGAAAAAACTGATATACATGAATTTAAATATACTCTATTTTTATGTGTTACGAAACCCTACTCACCGAATACATTTTTGCAATTCGTCGTATCGTCAGTCATTTAAATTACCTATTTTACTTCTTGAATTTCACCAATTGACCAAATTCCTTAAACACCAAGTTATAAAACATGTTTTCTACATGTTCTGTCTATTGTTTGTTTATCGTTTCATTATTATTTCAGCCTTAAGACGTTCACTGCTGGACACAGGCCTCCCCAAGCATCTCCACTTAGACCGGTTCTGTGCTTCTGACATCCAGCCGATTCCTGCGGACTTCACCAGGTCATCGGTGGACCTTGTTGCGAGGCAATGTTTGGCGTTAGTCAAAAATGACGAACATAATAATTAACAATACAAGTCTAAACATGTTTTACCTTATACGCCATGTTTTTGACAAGTTTTTTTACAAGGTTTTTATCGAGAACAATTAGCTATCACAAGTTGTTTATAAATGCGGGATAAGAAAGGAACCAAAGAGGATGTTATTGATTGGGTCCAAATACTGTAACAAATCTGCCACACTGACTGCCTCGTTGGTCGAGAGATCGCGAGCGCTACTGCTGAGCATGAGGTCCTGGGTTCGATTCCCGGATCGAGCAGTGTTGTTGGGTTTTTTTTCATCTGAAACTTCTCAGTAGAAGCCCGTAGTCTGGATTTGTGCCCGGTTGATAGCAATAGGCTCGCCCCCTATTAGGATATATGGCACCTAAACTTAACTGGCAACACTAATGGTAAATGGAAACTAAATGTAAAAACAAACGAAAACATTTATTACAACAATCAACAACAAGCTTTTATTTAAAAAAGAACTAAAACGATAAAAAAAAATGTTTTATTAATATTATTAAAAAATATAAATATAAATTTTATTTAAAAAACCATATAAATTTTGTTTTTTTTTTTAGTATTTATGATGTTAAATAACTATAGTTTAGCCATTTATATCAAATTTACATATATTTTATTAATAGGACTTTATGAATCACCTTACTTTATTTTTCTTATTAGATTACGATCTTCGAAAATTCAAATTATCATCATCATCTGCCTGCCTTTTCCCAAATACGTTGGGGTCGGCTTCCAGTCTAACCGGATGCAGCTGAATACCAGTATTTTACATGGAGCGACTGCCTATCTGACGTCCACAACCCAGTTACTGGGTAACACGATACCCTTGGTAAGACTGGTTCTCTGACTTTCGGGCTTCTGACGACCAGTAACGACTGTCAAAGATCCACGAATGACAGCCGGGACCAACGGCTTAAAGTGCTTTCCGAGGCACGGAGGGGTCTTGGTATGTAAAGATGGTCACCCATCCACGGACCAACTGCGGCAAGCGTAGCTTAACCGGATCGATTGACCCGTGCGGCTGTTATTATTTAGCCACAAGCCCCTCTCGAAAATTCGAATTATATAATACCTTACAGGAGACTAACTCGATGAACATGGCCATGGATGCTTGTTCAATTGCTCGAAGAAATAAAGCGTACACATTTTAGCAAACTATCTAATGTTGGAAATTTGATATGGTTAAAATATGTATTTATTTTATAGTCAACCAACTTAATCATCAGACCGTAGAACCAGAGTACTTTGTCAAGATGAATCAAACGAGCCAAAACTAGATGATGTTGCGTCGGCTCCATCAACAGAGCCTGGATATCATCTAGGACCAGAGTTCTTGTCAAGACGAATCAAACGAGCCCAAACTCGATGGGATTGCGACGTTTTAATACAGAGTTCCCATGGCCACCTTCCGGCTCCATCATCAAATCAGCTCCATCTCACAAAAATATTGCATTGTCATCCGATTTACAGCTGAAGAAAATTTCAGCACAATCGGGAACCGGGAAGTGGGTCAAATTTTACTTGCAAGATCTAATCACAGACAGACACTGGAACAGGTGGAACTTAATAAAAGCTTGTAATATAGGTACCTAAACCTCTGCCTTACCCTTCAGGGAATACAAGCGTGATGTTATATAAGTCAAAAAAACCTGACTTGACAGAAAACAGCTAAAAAAATACGTCTGCAAAGAAGCGATAAATTATGAGTTGATTTCACAGCCGTTTTTCCCACCTTTCCTACGGGCCACTAGAAAAAAAGAAAATTCTTACGTGAGCGATGGAGCGCATAACCCGGTTGAACACGGCTGGACCCGGCTGTAACCGGTCATACCCGGATAATTCCCAGTAGAGTACGACTGACGGCACAATCTTCGTTTATATAATGTTTAGTCTATTTAAAATATCGTTGTTACTTTATACGGTCGGTCAAGGGTGAATGACCGATAGCTTAATCATGACATAATCAGCCTATAATGTTCCCACTGCTGGGACATAGGTCTCCTTTCTGTGAGAGGGTGTGGGCCGTAATCTACCACGCGGGCCCAGTGCGGGTTAATCATTATTAAAACAAAAAGGGATTCTCGGAATGGTTTTAAATTCCGATTTTAACAATTCAAAAGGTTTTGTAAACAAGAATAAACTATTTGTATGTTTTCAATAATCTTATCTCATAAATCCGTGGGATACCTGAAGCTCTAGGTTGAAGTAGCTGATGTTTTTATCTTCTACAATAACAACGAGGCTTGAAATATATGTTTAATGACTTTGCCAGCCCAGAATTCATAAACACGATCACTTTCAGAAAAAGAAGTTAATTAAGCAAATCTAATATTCACTCCAAATAATTAGTTTTCAATAAGAAGTGAATAGCTAATCGAAAGGTATTCAGCCACTCCTATTGGCGTTAAAGCGTGCAAATAAATTTCTATGAGATCACCCCTAACGAGGGCTGGGCAATTTATTGGTAATTCAGTCGGAGCTAATGAATTAAGCACCCAAACATTAGTAGGTACTGTAAAAACAAATGTTTTTTTTTCGCCAGAATTCTAATGAAACATACGGTTTTGTAGAATGATCCGCACCGAATGTAACCGCGGCGTCACGCATGTGTTTAGAATGAGTGCAATGTTTGTACTAGTAATCCTCGTAATTACCTCCAGAACGTTTTAATTTTCAGTTCATCCAATCAATTTTAAATAATAATAATAATAATTTTAAAGTTATAATATTATAAATATATTTTATATTATTATTATTTTTATTTTTTTTAACAATTTTATTTTAGGGTGTCCACTTTTCCACGTTCGATTTAAATTAAATTAAATACAAAGTAATTATTGTTAATATAAATTGTTTCTACGTTAATGAATGTAATTGGTGCGGTACTGTTTTAATTACCTATAAAAAAAAGAAAAAATATCCTACTCACTAAAAGAGGACCACTATATGCAGTTTTATTAAGCCAAACAGCAAAAGAAAGGGTCAAAGGAGAAATAATCCACTACTCTTTCACACTTACAGAGACAGACCCTCCTTTGGCTTTGCCGTAGTGGGATAACAAGATATTTAAGTAGTTACTAGTAGATTTTGCAAAAGTTATGCATCATCGAAAATTAATCTGCCTAGCCTTTTCCCAACTATGTACGAATGACAGCAGGGACCAACGGCTTAACGTGCTTTCCGAGGCACGGAGGAGTCTCGGCATGTAAAGATGGTCACCCATCCACGGACCAACCCCTGGCTGTTATTACTTAGCCACGACCTGCTCTCCAAAAGTAATGTATCATCAGATAAGTCCAAATCATAAAAGTTTTACTTCAGAAAGCAAATTCAAATAAGATTAACAGATCCTTCACAACATTTCGACCCGTATCTCCACTATTTACACAATAAGACCATCACATTCACCCCCCCGGGCATGGAAGAACCCTTGAGCGTTAAAAAGTCGTTCCGTGTTTAATTTCGTTTAAAGGGAATTAAAACGTTTTGATAGCAGAATCTCCTGCTTAAATTATTTCATGAAAAAATATTGATGGGGAATTCAAAACACCGGAATTTGCAAATTCAGTCTGAATTGGGTTTATTTATTTAATTGTTTCCTTAGCTGTATTAACCCGGAAAGTTTTGATTGTTGGTGCTTTGTATAGAAATTCTATCTTAGGAAACTTCTGGGGCTTTACTTAAGAACTGCGTATGTACAGAAATTGGGCTGGCTGGAAATTAGTTTTCATCTGGGCCAGAGGGAGTTAAAACTAATTAGGGAGCAATTAGGTTCTTGTAAAATTGTATGATAATGTTTAAAAAAAGAAGAACATTATCAATAGGCGAATGAAATAAAACCTTCTTTAATTTTTTTGAAAAATTATAGCCTGCCAAACTGATCAAAATATTTGACGAAACTAAGTAATATTAACGAAGCAGTTTGATGAATTCTAAAGTGAATAAGAAACTACTGAGTGACTTTGCCAAACTCTTGAAGATCTACTGCATTTTGTAACTTCATGCATTTTGAATAATACTTGACTGTGATAGTTGGTATTAAAATTGAGGATATCTCAAGTAAATTTAAAGACGCTATTCTGTGAAAAACTTAGGTGAAGTGGGCTGTCAATAGTGTCAATCCCTAGCATCAGATAGAATGACACCTCAATTCAAGCTCACTTCAAGTTGAGTAGACCGGCTGGATACTATCACCGAATAAAACTATTCGCTTTGAGAAAAGTTGTCGACGACAAGGTGATACATTTAAAAGAAAGAAAAACGATGATTGATAAAAAAATTGGTTTTCTGTAAAGCCGGTTTAAGGACGATAATTTGACGTGATAACAAGAGAGAGATGCGTCACAAGCCGAACGCTTAGGCCCATCGTGACTCTCTATCGTTAGTTCCGCGCTCTCATTTGCACGCTCGGCTAAGGCGGAACAATGAGTCATGCTTTTTCGTACATGCAGCCTGCGTTCATCGATTTATAAGACGTTATCACGTCAAAAACTACTTCGAACTATATAAGGACATTTGACTAAACTTCACACACGTGACGGGTAACGATATTTAATGACGATAAACCTCTTTTTTTCTAAACTCATAATATTCTTAAGTAACTAAACTCCCAGGTGCCGTTAACCCCGTTATCAGATGCACTTACTTGAAATTATGACTTTATAAAACCTTTTTTTGTTTTCTCCTCATTTGGTTTTACTCGTCACGTTTGCGAAGTTCCTCTAGTTAATTTAATTTGACGTTGTATTTAAAATTAGCCTCATAAATTATCAAGATTAGCATCTACCTACCACAAAAGTAGTGTTAACGTTTTTAAAAGTTTCCCATTCACCAGCCCTAATCCTATTAAGACGCTGACAAGACCTAAACCGCGGTCACTGTCAGATTGCATAGAAAAGAAAGAGAAGCGCGATGACACAATGCTTGTAATTTATTGCAAAATATAAAGCAATTAACTTTTTACTCAAAATTGAGTTGAGTAATCGAATATAAAAAACAACCAAGTTCTGCATTCAAATAAGACGTTCTTGTTATTAATGAAATACGTAACGTATGTTAATATTTAATACAGATATTTTGGAACTCAAGGTAAGAGGTTAGTTTAGCGTTAGCTTGTATTGAGATGTTTTTTCAGAAGGTTTTTTTGGTAACAACCAAGTTCTGAGAAATATGTTCAAAATTAACATACATATATTTTTTCCACTACCACAAACTATATAGATTTGGCATTTTTTTTTTCTTAAGGCAAGCCTATTTTGGTCATGTGTCTATTGTCAGCGCCTTAAGTGGAATCTAAATTCCATTCCACTTAATAGTTTCGGAAATGATATCGAAAATGGCAGTGCACTCGGTATCTATCTTGCACGGCTACCTCATGCCAAATGCAACAGACCACTTCTTCTTGACCGCATTCTGCTGCGTTCGCAATTTATTATTTTCTTTTAAAACTTTTGGCACAGGAGTCATAAACATGCGGTCTTCCACAAGTTATCTTACTTCGCCTGTTAAAACTTTGCTAGTGGTTTTAGAAATTGATGATTTAGGAAACTTTTATATCGATATAAGTGGTTTTTTGTGCCTAAAATCCGGTTTTAGATTTGGAAATTTGGTTTGGTTTGGAAAGTATAGAACTTTTCAAACTCTAATAGTAATGCTACAGCATTATCTAAAATATTCAATTTCGCGGGCTTTCACCTTAAATAAAGTACAGTTCGACTAATTCTCAACTTAAAATTTGTAAAGGCGTTAGTATGATCATCAAATTTGATGCCCCATAACCCACAGCTATAATTATTATGCTGTTTACCAGAGATGTTGACAGCTGTTAATTCTAAGTCACTGGACACGCTATCAAAATGTTTATTATGCCCATTAAGTGGAACTGACGTAAGACCAAGGAAACTGATAGTCCAAATATGCCAGTACGTCAAACAGGTTGTCAGAAGAGCCAGATACCAGGCATAAGAGCAATGCGGTGCACCTATAACATCAAGGAGATTGCTGGTTTTAAAAATAAGTAAAAAAAATCTCATGTTCCTACAATATTTTCCATATCTTAAACTAACGTGAGGAAAAATATTTAACGAAAAACTTTTATCAGCCTCAGCGCAAACCATGTACGCTCCACCAGCCGCGTATTATCACATCGGTGCGTATTATATTTTTGTTTACCTACCCTCACCTAAGTAAATATTGGGTTTTGAATTAAGGAAATAACCACGTCTCACCCTTTTACGAGGCTCCCAAGACTTAACGATTACTGTTTGCCTTTCATGAAATTGATGTTGAAAATATGTGGCCCTTTTAACTGGTGCTGCGAAGTATGATTTTTTTACTTGGCTAAAAACATGTTAATATCTGCTTATTAACAAAAAAAAAAACCTCGACTTTTTATTTTCGTTTTTAAAGTGAAACTTTTATTCCATCGCCTCAATTTTTTTACGTCCATCTATCGCATGTCGCATTACAGCCGGCTGCTGAGTAGGGGTAAAGTGAAGGCGCTCGGCAGAGCAACCAATGCCAATATGGCGGCACCCATGGCTCGCATCAGCTAACCGTGTAGCATTTATATTCTCACTCACTCGTGCAAGTCCTCTGCGGTATTTGTGTGTTTTGATCAGTGTATTGATGTAAATGTTGTTGTTCACTTGATCGTGATGGACAACGATACAGCTAGTGAGTCAAGTAAGCCGGTCAACGAGGGAAAACCAAGAACAGTGCCAAAATATCCGACGAAACAAAGATTCACTTGCATCGTGGTTTCATGGTTTCATACAATGTTGTTTTTGACTGCAACATAGCTCTCAGTTGTAAGTAGGAAATAAGTTTATATGAACCAATAAATCCAGATCAATAACTAAGCACCTATTCCTAAACAATTTATGACTGAAGTAATGTCACAATTGATTCCAATTTCTAGTTATTCAACTTTGGATGCATCTCAGATACGTAAATATAGAAAGGAGAAAGAATATTCCTTTTAATAAATCATCTTTTAAATCCTCTCCAACAGTCCTCTGATTTCCCATTTCCACTTAAGGCATTCCTAAACAACATATGATTTATTTAAGGTCTTAATAGATTCCAATTTCTAGTTATTCAACTTTGGATGCATCTCAGATAAGTAAACATAGAAAGGAGAAAGGATATTCCTTTTAATAAATCATCTTTTAAATCCTCTCCAACTGGCCTCTGATTTCCCATTTCCACTTAAGGCATTACTAAACAACATATAATTTATGTAACGTCACAATTGATTCCAATTTCTAGTTATTCAACTTTGGATGCATCTCTAATATGTGTTTATAGAAAGGAGAAAGGATATTCCTTTTTAAATCATCTTTTAAATCCTCTCCAACTGTCCTCTGATTTCCCATTACCACTTAAGGCATTCCTAAACAACGTATGATTTATGTAACGTCACAATAGATTCCAATTTCTAGTTATTCAACTTTGGGTGCATCTCAGATACGTAAATATAGAAAGGAGAAAGAATATTCCTTTTAATAAATCATCTTTTAAATCCTCTCCAACTGTCCTCTGATTTCCCATTACCACTTAAGGCATTCCTAAACAACGTATGATTTATGTAACGTCACAATAGATTCGAATTTCTAGTTATTCAACTTTGGGTGCATCTCAGATACGTAAATATAGAAAGGAGAAAGAATATACCTTGTAATAAATCATCTTTTAAATCGTCTCCAACTGTTTTCTGATTTCCCGTTACCACTTAAGGCATTACTAAACAATATATGATTTATGTAACGTCACAATAGATTCCAATTTCTAGTTATTCAACTTTGGGTGCATCTCAGATACGTAAACATAGAAAGGAGAAAAGATATTCCTTTTAATAAATCATCTTTTAAATCCTCTCCAACTGGCCTCTGATTTCCCATTTCCACTTAAGGCATAAACCTGTGAAAAGCTCCATGAATCCACAACCCAATCACATCAGTACTCAGCCGTACAGATAATTGAATAGTGGAAATCAGAGGCGAAATAAAATAAAATTGCCGGCTGCAATTATTTGCTGACCTCTTTGTAGGGCTAAGGTCAGCTTGTCCTACTGTCACACCCAAGTGTTGTGTGACGATGTTCGCCGAAAAAGTATTGTAAAATAATATAAACATTTATTTTTGAGTAACCAGGACCCACGTTAGTAACAATTTACTTACATGTAAAGCAGACAAGCGTTTTTTAATGAAAGTTCAGATCAGAATGCCTTTTCTCCAAAAAAGGGGTATGTCCAGATAATGCGTGGCTCCAAGATATTTATAGATTGCGTTTTATCTGCCGAGAGTTCCAGCAATTTAAAATTTGCTAGATTTAGTTTAGTTGTACATGTTGTGTTTTAATGATTTAAGAATAAAATCGAATTTCTTTAGCGAATTTCTGCAATTTTGTAAGGTTTCTGTTTTAAAATACAATCTTTTTAAATATTTTGAACTTTGTAACATAGGTCTAGGTACCTATGTTACAAAGTTGAAGTATGAATAATAATTGTGTTATTGTTTAAATGCGAAAAGGATGAGGATATGACTAAAATGAATGAAATAAGTGAAAATGAGTTTTTCATAGACTAATAAATGCAATAATTTTACAAAAACAAGAAACTATTTATCTTATTGCACTTTGGGATAAGACTTTTATTCCTTAATAACCCTTACTTTTCCTGAAAATGGTATGAATGAGTCTGACTGTTATTCAAAATTAAAAGCTGTTTTAAACTTTCAACAACCCCTTATATCCAAGCTTCAATCAACAGTTTCATCCATAAACAAAACTATCGCAGAAATATTTCAATATCTGACACCGTTACACCACAGTGTATACTCGTACCTACCCCAGTTTCGCGTTAAATGAGTTCTCTGTTTATGTAATGGAGGCCCCGTCGGCCGTAATTGATTCCGAATTAATCCGGGCCAGTGATAAAATTCACGTTTTGACCGACAGTCGGTTGGGGGACTGCCCGTCATTATGTAGCTAAATCTTCGTGGATGCTTCCAAAAAAAGCCGCTCGCGTAATGAAATTGACGCTTCATTTTGTTCAGTTAATTATCAAGGGAGTTTATCTTGTTTCTTTCTAAGGAATTTTGTTGTTGGAGGTCGTTTTGGAGTTGATTTGTGTCGCTAATAACGTCAAAATCACAATAGCTTTAGTTTTACTCGTATTCATGTACTGAATGAACTTTGTCTACTTATATAATAACATAAACTACTGTTCTGTGTGTTATTCCAACATCGTTTATTGCTCTGACTGGCCACCTGTTCAAAGCAATGTAGACTTGCAGACCTTACCTATCCATTACAACAATTAAGGCATGTACACCTTACCTATCCATTACAACAATTAAGGGAGCCAGTCATATGTGTCTGGACCATAACCATTTGCACTTCACTAGATATAGGTATCGGTTTATCTCACAAAGCCCCGAGACGTCGCACAGCCGGATGAATCTACATACTGCGTGACTTAACCTACTACTGTGACATTAGGTCATAGTATAATATTATTATTGTAGTTCAAAACGTTCGCCTGAACGGTCCGGCGGAAGCGCCAAGGTAGCCTGCGAAATTCAAACTTTCTTTCGTTTTTAGCAATTTACAGGTCAGGGTATCAGGTTGCATGTTGTTCTGAATATGATTCGCAGCCGTATTCATTTATAGAATTATAATCATAAAAATCATCATTACCTACAACTATTTAAGTTCTTATTACCCAATTGAATGACTATTTTATGAAATCATGACATTTGAGGCCAAATCCAGCTTATGGAGTCGTATATGTATAATGATTATGATTCTGTAAAGTCATATTTGTTACGGTCGCGAATCATATTTTGATCAACATACAACCTGAAGGTAGGGGCTTGTGGCTAAGTAATAACAGCGGCACGGATCTATCGATCAGGTTAAGCTACGCTTGCCGCGGTTAGTCCGTGGATGGGTGACCATCTTTACATACGAAGACCCCTCCGTGCCACGGAAAGCACGCTAAGCCGTTGGCCCCAGCTGTCATTTGTAGATCTTTGACAGTCGTTACGTGTCGTCAGAAGCTCAAAAGTCTGACAACCAGTCTTACCAAGGGGTATCGTGTTACCCAGTAACTGGGTTGTGGAGGTCAGATAGGTAGTCGCTCCATGTAAAATACTGGTATGCAGCTGTATCCGGTAAGATTGGAAGCCGACCCCGATATAGTTGGGAATAGGTAATATGATATAATAACTAGGCAGATGATGATACAACCTGACGCTGACCTACAAATTGCAAAGAACGTAAGAAAGTATGAATTTCGCGTGCTATCTTATCGCATCCCCCTTAATATAAACAAACAAACCATCCCATCTCATCACTCACGTGACACATTGCATCACATATCCCTTTTTTGCACTCCAAAAACAACTTTGTCAAACTTCAACGACGAAAGGACGGGGGAAAGTAAAGTTCCCCCATAAAATAACGTTACTGGAATATCGCAGGCGTTAAAAACTGTTTAATAGTATCGCAGAGGCGCGAACAAATCGGGCGAGAGTTGGAACTCGGCCGCGTTCAGACCATTACCGCTAGTTCCGACAACTCGTTACAGACTCAAGCGCACACAGAAAAAGTTAGAGCTACTGCTGAAACCGACCGCGAGCCACAGTGGAGGGGGTTGAGTGAATCAACTCCTCGTTTGCACATGTTAGATGTTTAAATTACAGTCTCGTAGCTGAATGTTGAAGAGTTTCAGATTCTTGATCACATTGGAATATGGTTTATCTGTGTATTTACATCAGTGCGCACGAAACCTAGATGGGTTACCTAGATTTCCTACTTCGCATAAAATCATTATAGGTCATGCCTGCCGGGGTCGCGCGAAGGTACGAAAGGGTTACCTTTGGCAAAACAGGCAACGGAAGGAACACGGGTGGGTTTTAAAGAGTCTGACACACCCTCCTGCTCGGCCTAGAGCGGGAGAAGATATTTGATAATTTCCCATCCAAAAAAATAAAATAAATAAAAAATTAAAAAAGATGGACAGCTGTTATAATTATATCATATATATTTTTATTTTATTTATTTATTCAATTCGGACAACACTTTAGTCCATTTTGTTAGTAAAATAGCTTATCACTAGTGTTAATAGTACACAAACAAGGATAGGAATAGCAAGGAGAAGAATATTAGGTGACTGCGGCAGGATGTGCAAATAAATCATGGATTAAGCTATCTGACCAGTTACCCCACATGGTGCCTCAGAAAAGGGGAGTAAGGGCTCTCCACCACTGTTTTCATGATGCTATTGTCACTGACCCGCGTTCTACGCATCAGTGATGCAACTTTTTGTGCGAATCACTGCATGGAAGCCGTCAGTTCGGTTCTGAGCAAACATCTCCGATGCGCTTCAGGAACGGGGCAGTTTCAACAGCATCCAATGTAGTCCCGATGCTGTGTAAAATTGAGACTTATGAAGATATCCCGGGCCCTATCAGAATACCAGCGCTGCGGTATTTATTTTTTAAATATCGCAGCATTATGCTGAGATAGGAGCCTTTTTGGCATCGCACAAGTCGTTCTTATTGATTTTCTTTGTTGTTTTTTGTTTATTCGAAGTTTAGTTTTAAATGCTTCTTTTTTTTTTTACTTTTGTATTTCTTGTGCGTGTCCCAAATAATATATTTTTCTTTCTTTCTTTCTTATATTTTTACAAATGCACTAAACTTTATAGGTGAAGTAGGAGATTACAGTATATATAACTGCTCGACTCGCCATCTTTTACATGCTTTCTTTCATTCGGCACTAAATCAGAACTTGACTCACTGCACTTCAACTGTGCCTCGCTCACCACTACCGAGACCGACCTTGCACTTTTTATCAGTGATTCACGCCCTGAAGTACAATTTGCAACACAGCATCCGAAGTAAGTTGCAGCCCAGTACAATATGTACGTGAGTTACATTTTACATTTTTCACAGCAATTCCCTTGACAATGCGCCGCGAAATATAAATCCGATGAAAAAAGTTCAACCTTTTTGTTAAGGAAAAAAATATTTTGTAAAACAGACTAATGCACGGGTATTTTTTCAAGCGGAAAAATTCAAAGTTCTTAATAAAGGCCCTGTATCCTTCAGTGACGGATGAATGGACGGTTGTGCTTTCAACACTTCATGTGTCATTGTGCTGATCTGCCATACAATTTCCCAGCTACGTAATAATGTTGTTGTCGGTTTCCAGCATAACCTAATGTGATTGCCGTTTTATATTTACCATAATCAAGTTCGTTTCTAGGGTTCTGTACCTCAAAAGGATAAAACGGAACCCTTATAGGATCACTTCCTTGTCCGTCCGTCGGTCTGTCAAGACCTTTTTTCTCAGGAACGCGTGGAGGTATCAAGTTGAAATTAATATATAATACGTAGGCTTGATTTTTTTTTAGATCCAAAAGGGACCGTACCCTTTTGGATCTAAAAAAAAATCAAGCCTGTTGCTTGATTTTTTTTTTATTTTTTTTTTTTTTATTAAACGCAATAAAAAGAAATTCGGCCATTTACGCGATATATTTTGATATTTGCAAATAACTCAAAAAAAAGGGTATTTCCCGTTGACCTAGAATCATGAAATTTGGCAAGAAGCTAGGTGGTATGAGGTATCCTCCTACAAGATGTGTGTTGTGTCTGGTCGCGCGGTAAACTCCATTTGCGCGATGCAGGATTTGCATGCGATGCAATCAGGGCTTTGATGCGTAGTTTGCATGTGGCGTTGCAGATGCCGCCACAGACTCACCACACAAGTAAAGGAAAAAGCCTGAAAATCGTTCATTTGTAGTTTTATCACATACCTATTTTTTTCTTCTGTGACGGATATCGATGTATGGGAGATTTTTTTTTTAACTACAAAGCTATTTTCATTCATGGGATAAATTCATCCCAACTACGGAACCCTTATTTATTTATGTAATACTTTAAGCAAGTTGTATGAAATGGCTCTAAGCACGGCAAATTGTCGGAGTGTGTCAATTTGCTTAATACTTAATTTCGTAGAATTTTTAACCAGCGTTAACTGCGTCTTCAGCACAGCCACCCTGCTGACTAGCTGGTTTTTTTCCCACATATTTTAGTTCATGCCAACTTGAGAGAAGAAGAAACAATACTTTGTAAAACAACAGTTATCCTTATTTATTGAAGTACGACGCATCAACTGACCACTGAACTAATACATATGTAGTTCAGTTCGTAGAACTAATGTGCTAACTTTTCTTGATGAACTGGTAAACTTGTGCTGGTCTAGGTAATGAAGAGCTAGTACAAAACATATGCTTGGAATTTACAGCAGTGTTTTGTTTTGAAAGCTGTGTATTTCTGTTTGTTTCATAGAACATGTAAAGACTCGCATCTTTTACTTGTTCCATCCCTTAATCAAAGTTCTATCTGGGGTCGGGTCTTCTTGTACAGCGGCGCCAGGATGCTCTGTCCGGAGTTGTCATTGTAGTTAGGTTCTGCACTTTCATCTGGACTGGACAACCATGTAGCGGGGTTCTTGCTCTTCCCAGGCGTTTCGTAGGGATATTCAAGACTGTTTTTACTGAGAAACTGTCATGTCCTCTCATTATGTGGCCGCACGATCTAAGCCTGCTTTCTTTTCGTTTGTCCGATATTAGGCCACTCCGAACATGTAAAGACTTCTTTCTCGTATTTTATGTTTCTCGGAATATGTCAATGCGACTGTCGCGAAACGAACCACCGACCACAGCCACCGGTAGTCCAGCGCACAGCAGTTCACATGCTTCTTCATACGTTATGTATGGATTAGTCGCACCCGTGTGGCCGGTGAAGGCCACAGAAGTACTCAACACCGCAGCAAGGGCTCGTTTGCGCCTTATTATGACTGGTACACGAAGCGCAGATATAGCAATGACTAATTCCATGATTTTAAGCGCAATTGGTCTGTCTCGTTAGTTCCATGGTCAGGCAAAGTGTTGTTGAGTTTTCTCAGAAGCAGGCTCCTGCCTGCTTCTGAGAAAACCCAAAAACTCTATTAACAACCAACCTAACAACCCAACAACTGAATTAGTATTCTGTCTCTCTAAACTAAACAGACAGACGTGCTGCTGGGGATTTTTTTCCACCACTTCTTCTTCCCAGCTTAAGCACTAGGAAGTGGTGACGGGCGGGCATTTTTGGGGGACTGTCTTATGTAACTTTGACGTTCGAAAAGTGCTGATTTTCAGCCTAGTTTGAATAAATGACTTTTGATTTTGATTTTGATTTTGTCAATGGAAATACTTGGCTTGCCCCCAATTACCTACAAATACCCACTTCCTTACCGAATTCCGGCTAATCTCAGGTGAATGGTGGAGACAAGTCATCGACGCATGAGATATTATAGTGCACAAGTGTGTTCGCAACATTATTTAGTCGAGTTATTAAAAAATAAAAAGACTGCGGAGCCAGTGCTGCCAAGGACGGTACCCCTCTAATCTTATCCCAGTGCGTACGAGTGCGAGAACAATCAGTAATGCCACGGCCCACTTTCACACAGGCTAGTTCACGCCAGACCAGCCCGACAGGCCGTTGCAACCGTCGATCCGGTGAGGCCCGTGGTGGGAATGTTTGGCATTGGCCGTGAAAGGGGTCGACAGGCGTCGCCGCGTGTCAGGCCGCGACAAGCTTTACTTGGCTACGACCTAGCCGTGTACTCCTGTATACCTATGGAATTTTATGTATTCACTTAACCTGTTAGTTTCCTTTACCTTTCTACACAACTACCTAATAGTTACGGTCTGCGCAGTCTACCTGCAAAGTTCTAGACGTTACAAAACATCGTAGCTTTCTCTAAATAAAATTTATGATTCAAATGCTAGTGAAGATTACGTCTAGCATTTAAATAAGTTGTTTGACAAGCGTTAGTTTTACCAGCGTGTGCTCCCAGCAGTCCACTGCGCCAAAACATGTAGTTCATTAACATGAACTGAACTAATGTCTTAACTTTTCTTGATGAACTAGCGGAGTTCGGCGTGCTTACATATACGTGAACATCTTACTGCGGTTGAACCTAAGCACGACATTTTCAGTGTAACTATGATAATCTACTGAGGTATGTGCAACTCGCTTTCTTTTTGTGCAATTTAAATTTTGGTGGTCAACCTTAAGTATTTCGCTTTGGAGCAGCTACGCTTTGGAATGGGCAACTAGCTTCATCTTTCTCGCTGATCCACTCCTAGACAACACAAAAGTGCCTGTAATTGGTTTACCTAATTAAAATAAATGTTTTGAGTTTGATTTGAAAAACGTCTAGTTGATGTAACTGGTGACCGAAAAGCTGGTGGCTTTCTCGCGCAACGCATCAGCATTGCAATTCAGCGAGGAAATGCCGCCAGCATCCTCGGTACAATGCCTCGAGAGCCTTTTTTAGGTTTAATTTAATTTTGTTAATGTTAATAATCATCTTGTTATTTGGTTTGAGTTATAATATATTATTAAGTTAGTTATGTGGAGTGCAACTTGATAAATTCCTATATAATGATTGACCTTCTTCACTAACTCTGCCGGAGTTAATTATTATTATTACATTTTCTGTTATTTTTTTATATGATCTTTAAGATAATATCTATCCGGGGTACCTATTGTTATAGAATCCCCTTATGTTAATATATCAACGGGCTAATTTTAAATCAGGCTCTAGAAACATTGACTGTAGTAACACTTTCACGACTGAAATCAAAATTATAAATAAAAACTAATATAAAATTCATTCAATAACCAACCGTCGCAAGCCCCAAAAAAATACGCCGAAATTTGAATTCAAAACACGGATCTAATATTCGCCTTATCCAGATGAACTTCCACGTCTGTACCTAACGACTAGTGTGAGACGAAGGATCCGTCCAATTTAAAGCTTTTATGCAAGTTGGATGTAAGAGACGAAGTTTGTACTGAGTTTTAGTTAAAATCTGGTACGCTTCTGACAGTTCAAGTTTGGTGCAGAAAGGTGTTACTTTAATCCTTTTTAGTTGTGTCTTAACAAGGAATGGTTTCAAATTCAATCTTTATTGTTACTACTATCCACTATGTTTCGATCACTTTCATATCGCTCTCACTTTAGCGTCACCGTGTATTAATTTAGTGTTCAACTGTCAAGTGTCACAATGAGCCACTTTTGTGTTACTATGAGTCACTTTGAGTGTTTTCGTAAAGCCACGTACTCACTGTAAACATTTTTGAAAGTTTCTCAACATCAAAGTTTCTGGCAACAATGTTTACAGCCATACTTCCCATCCACACACCAGTTCACGACTGATGTTTGCGCTCGCAGAGCGGCAACTCTTCGACATGGCGTGATCAACTCCGCAACACAAATGTTGACTGCAACATGTTAACAGCAACTCAGCAACATGTTTATGCAACCATGTTTACAATTAATGGCTTAAGACTAGTTTTTCCCTATGACCACATGATAGTCCTGATTTTTTTAACGATGCGCCTGTGTTTCCACGTCAAAATATTACAGTATACGTATATTTTAATAACAATAACAACTTAGCGAATAATATGACAGAACTGTGAAGACGAATCGAGTTGTGTTGACCGTACCAAGAAGCGTCGGCGCGGTGCTGAGGAGGTAAGCGGGTGGGTGAATTCAAAACTGACCATTCACAACCTTTTTTTTTTTTGGGTGGGAAATCATCAAATAACTTCTCCCGCTCTGGGCGGAGCAGGAGGGTGTGTCAGACTCTTACTGACTAAAACCCACCC
The DNA here is from genome assembly GCA_905333075.3 of Atethmia centrago. NCBI lineage: Eukaryota > Metazoa > Arthropoda > Insecta > Lepidoptera > Noctuidae > Atethmia > Atethmia centrago. The sequence continues at coordinate 30,165,440 of HG995374.1, forward strand.
GTGTTCCTTCCGTTGCCTGTGTTGCGGGGGCCTCGGTAACCCTTTGGTACCTTCCCGCGACCACCATTCACAATCTGAGACTTTGACAGCTCCAAGCGCATAGTTAGAAAAAATAGTTATACGTACTTTCGGTTTAAAACTAATATCTACTTATGACCTTTTGTTTAACCGTTTGGTTCACCCTCAACCTACCCTTTTAATTTCTTCGTTCCTTTTCTCTTCGTTAACAAAATAATTAATTCAGTACACAGCAGTAAACGTAGCAACACTTTTAACAACAACTTTCTGCCGAGATTAATACGAATATGACCTATTAAGTCCTGAAACTACGTGTGCAGAATCTCGTACGTGACCGGGAATCAGAGGAGTATAGAAGATCGTGCTTTCTCTTTCTATAAGAAGTACTTAAAAAGCTTAATAAGTTTCGGATGTTTGTTAGATTGCAACGCAAAATGAATTGAGAAACAGCCTCGAGTTTTGGGTGTTGTTTCGTTTGATTATTCTAGTGGCGTTTAGATAAAGTTTGTTTTATATGTTGTTTCGTGTGAGGATTGAATGATTATCGTTTAGATAAATAGGATAACATTACAGGTAAGTGTGTGTTACGAAAGCTTTTTAACTTTGTCTCTAGATGATGGGTGAATTGTGATAATACTTTGAGCACATCTAAGTCTACGTGATCTATGAAGTATTGCAGTTGATCATAATATCGACGCTTGAAAGGCAAAATTTACTAAGCGACATAGGGCAAATTTGACTTTACATTATTAAAGTCAATTTTTTTGAAAAAATCATATACATTCTGATTCAGATGATTAGATAAATAAGATTTCCAAAACAGTATGAATTGCGCCTGTAGGATGATTACAAGAATATAATTATATGATTTTTTTTCTGAAAAATTGACTTTAATAATGTAAAGTCAAATTTGCCCTATGTCGCTTAGTAAATTTTGCCTTTCAAGCGTCGGTATGAACTGTAAATAAATAAAAAAACTTGATCAAGGTAAAAAGAATATTTCAGTACCAAGACCAGCCCAAATTGCATAACACACTATCAATCACAATGTGAATGGTTTGAAGTATATTGCTAATTCATTGCTTCATATGTTCAAAAAAATGTCTGCTCAACAACGTAAATAATGCAATTAATGTTGTTGAACTGTCAAAATGAAACCCGTTGCTACTGATAGTGTATTACGAATGCCTAACACACTATATGTAGCAATGCAAAGTGCTGTAGAAATACGAAAGTGATTTTCACTTGTCTAGGCCCTCAGTGAGGTAATGACTCCACTGTGACATAATGTAACGGAAAAGGATTACAAGGGGGTATAAATGAGACCACGTAACCTTGTCTACATAAAAAAAATATATATTTACCATAATAATATGAGAAATGGGGGTAGGTAGGTTTATGGTCACAGGATTCCCTTAATTCCCTTGGCACAGTACTCTCCTGACTCAGCCTGGTGCGACGATGACCCCAGCGGGTGTGTCACGCTGCGGACGCTAGAAATGGTGACGGTCCTGCAGACGCCATGGATGGTGACGGTCGGCGGTTGGTCGCGCCTGAACCGTAGACAGCTCGACGTGCTTACGCGGGTAAATATCTACCCTGCACTGAGCACGACGGCATTCTGATACGCTGGCAATAGTGGTCCGTAAAGCTGTGTACGGATGCCACCGATAAAATTGGATGGTTAGCCGGAACTATGGAGATGGTAGCCGGAACTTTGGACCCCAGTAGCCGGAACTTTGGAAACATAACGTCCAGCGTGTCACAAAATGTGCCTCAAAATGCAAAATGGCCCTCAGTGGGGTCATTACCCTACTGAGCCGGAGCCCACGGGCCTAGACAAATGAAAATCACTTTCGTATTTCTACAGCACTTTTCAACGGTATTGAAATAAGCTTTTCGGTAACATAAGTGAGACCCATACATTGTGTCTTTTCTATCATCGTTATAGCTGATAGAATGTGACTTTATCGAAGCCCTCAGGTTATTATGGCCGCTTTATATTATGGCGTTTATGAAGATTGAGAAGAAACAACTTATGAAATGATTTTTTTTTTATTCTATAAATAGAATATCGAAGACACTTTTACACGTCATATTAAAAAAAAAATAAGGGTTCCGTAGTTGGGATGAATTTATCTCAATAACAAACTTAACATTGTAGTTGAAAAACATGTTCTCTCATAGATCGATATACGTCACGATCAATTCTCCAACTACAAATGTATGCGTGATTAAAATGCCAAATCGAGCGTGCAATCGTCTCTGAGCTAAGCCGGGGACAAACAGGCATACAGACAGATAGACGAACATGGTGAAACTATACGGGTTCCTTGTTGACTACGGAACCCTAAAAGATGGATGGAGTCGACATTTCCACCCATAATCATGGTCAGATCATGAGAGGACCATGTAGATTAGTGTATGAAATGGTTTTTCGAGGAAAGGTTTGAATGGACACAGTTTTGAGTGGACCTGACCAGTCAGTGCAAGCATTTGTCAGTAATTGTGTAGGTCAACTCAGAAGTTAAGGAGCACAACGACTCAACAAACAATATCAAAGAAAGGACATTTGAGCAGGCCGCATAAAGTACTCAAACTGCCAGACCATCATTAAAGCTCTGAAAAGAGAGAGAAAAAATACTAACAAAGTCCTCAAATTCACAATAATTAAAGTAAGCTACATTTTCATAATAATTATAATGTATCCTTTAATCAACAGCATGCTTCAAAAGATTAATTCATGTGTGTCTAACTTAATTAAAGTGTAAGTAATCGTTACTTATAAGTCCCAGACAATGTCTGCGTGAGACGAAACAAAGCCTGCTTGTTATAAATGATACTATTATTACACTTGATATGTAGTCAAAGTTTATTATGAGGTTGTGCTTGTGATTAAGATTCGAACCAGATTGCTGTTTATTAAAAGTTTGATTAGCAAGTATTGTATAGTAATTTATGTTTGGTAAAACTGCATTCGTGCTTTAACCAGTCTTACCAGGGAGTATCTTGTTACCTAGTAGCTGAGTTTTGGAAGTCAAATAGGCAGTCATCATAACATCATAATCAGCCTATGATGTTCCCACTGCTGGGACACAGGCCTCCTCTCTTCGAGAGGGAGTGGGCTGTAATCTACCACGCGGGCCCAGTGCGGGTTGGTAGATGTCACAGAAGTAGTTGAGTAGTAGTAGAATAGGCAGTCGCTTCATGTAAGATATTGATATTCACCTGCATCCAGTTTGACTGCAGACTTAGCATGAGGCCCGCAGAGAAGCGTTTTGTCGACGGAAGAGTAAACAAAAATGACGTTTCCGTGTGGACAGTTGACAGTTTTCTACCGAGAAATGTAGACAAGCGATTTCTACTCTACAGTAGAGTAGAAATATAAAGCGTCATGCTAAGCCTGTTGGAAGCCGAACCCATAATAGTTATGAAAAGGATAGGCTTATTTTGGGTGGCGAATTATCAAATAACTTCTCCCGCTCTGGGCGGAGCGGGAGGGTATTTCAGACGTTTACCGACTAAAACCCATTGTGAACATTGCAGTCGAGTATCGGTCAGATAAAAATAAAAAAATGGTTGGGTGGGTATATTTTTGGGTGTTTTGTTATAGTCATTTGAATGTCTTGCTATGGTTTGACCGATATACATGTTAATAAACACTAGTTTTCTCGTTTCACACTAAATGATTACACAAAGATTGATCGTTCATAAGATAGTTTTTCTTTCTCATTACCTAAATATTTTTTAATTCACTACAGTGAAGGTAAAAGAGACATCATGAAGACTACAATAGTGCGATGTCGTTAAGGATTCTGCAGACTGGGGCGAAATCGCGTGCGCGACAGGCATATTGCTGCCTGAAACGTCCGCGATATCGCCCCAGTCTGCAGAAGCCTTTCCACGTAGTAACCAACCGAGGCAACCTTTTTTTTTTTGGGTGGTAAATTATCAAATAACTTCTCCCGCTCTGGGCGGAGCGGGAAGGCGTGTCAGACTCTGACTAAAACCGTGTTCCTTCCATTGCCTGTGTTGCCAAAGGCCACGGTATCCCTTTCGGATTCCCGCGACCCCGGCAGTAACGCCTTTGCCTAAAAGAGGAATGACATGGGCTAACAAAAACTGTCAGGTAAACATAGAATTTATTTTATTTGGTGTAGGTATCCACATAACTCAAAAATATGGGAATTGCCCTCTGATGGGCTACTTGTAAGAGCAGGGGAGGCCCAGTGGTAACGCCCGCGACTTACGAATTGTAGGTCGCGGGTTCGAACCCAGACAGGCGCTTTACTTTGTGTAAATTATTTCATCACCACTGCTCTCAAAACGGTGAAGGAAAACATCGTGAGGAAACCGGCGTGTCCTAGAACCAAAAATTCGAAGACGTGACATCTACCAACCCGCACTGGGCCCGCGTGGTGGATTACGGCCCACTGCCTCTCACAGAGAGGAGGCCTGTGTCCCAGCAGTGGGAACATTATAGGCTGATTATGTATCCACATAATTCACAAACCTCACACTAGCATGAATTACATGGGTAAGTTCAGTGAAAACTGAATTATGCAAACAAAAGATTTACAAACATTTGGTTGCCTGTAAGAAAAGACACGTTATCCGTAACAACACTTTCTTATAACTTTAAAACAAGTACGCAAAAACAACACCATTATAATAATGCACACATGTTCTAGTGATGTGAAAAAGAACACGAAGTGACAATGATTTATGATGGCACAACCCTAGTGATATAAATCATCCTTCGAGTCCCATTAGTTAAATAACATAATTTATCTATGGCTGCATCGGAGAAGTGTAGTATTTCTGCAGAATATATCCGAAATTATGTTACACAATACTACGTGTGTGTAAAATATAGTTTTCGTACTGACTAAGAAAAAATATGGATGTATTCATATTATTTTTCTTTGTTCTTTTCATGCGATTTAACAAAATACTCATAAGCAATGAATTCTATGTTGTAGCTTAAAGGTTATTATTATTTAAATTTATTTAATTTCAAAAATGTTTTTTAAATAGGTAAACTTATTTTTTAATTCTAAAAAATAAGTTTACCTATTTAAAAAACATTTTTGAAAAGTAAAAAAGACAAAGAGAAAACAAAAGAAAGGTCTTCCTTGTCTATGCAGAAAACCATGATTTTGTTCAACAGGATAATTAAACAGGACACAGAAGATAACATAACATACAGACTGACTTAACATAACATCACGAATGACGAATGCTTCGCATAGCCGAACCAACGTCTCAATCCTCGAAGAACTGGATATAAAACAGCGTCTTTCTTCCACCGTTCAAGGTCGTATTCTCACTTACTTTGGACATATTACACGTCGAGAGGACAAGTCTCTGAAGCGACTCGTGGTTCAGGGAAAATTGAGGGCACGAGGGCGCATGGTAGATCACCAATGCGCTGGACCGACCAATTCAAAACTGCACTAAATGGTCCACTTCACGAATGCAGCAATAGCCATATGTAAGCGGACACGCCCTTTATGGCTGGAGGCTTTTATTTAGGTATAATCGAGTAATACATTTATTTACATAACCAAATTACAAGATGATTATTAACATTAACTAAATTAAATTAAAACTAAGTTAAGCTTAAAAAAAGGCCCTCGGGGCATTGTACCGAGGATGCTGGCGGCATTTCCTCGCTGAATTGCAATGCTGATGCGTTGCGCGAGAAAGCCGCCAGCTTTAGGTATTAAGTTCTATTTACGTTTTTTTTATGTTGTAATTTTTATCTGCTTGAGTACAGTTTGTTCATTGTTTTGTTGGTATACTGGCGTGTGCTAGCTAACATATGGCAAGTGTGTAATTTAATCCAATGTTTTGTATTTCGTAATGTTAATTACTTTGCATACAATTTCAGAATCAAGTTTATATAACTAAACAGACAAGTGTGCTGCTGGGGAGTTTGTTCCACCACTTCTAGCACTTTTGGGGCAGGCATTTTTGGGGGACTGTCTTATGTAACTTTGACGTTCGAAAAGTGCTGATTTTCAGCCTAGTTTGAATAAATGACTTTTGATTTGATTTGATTTGAATGCACGAGGCAAGCAATAGTACGAGAGGAATGGCTACGAATTGTGAAGCTTGCCACCACCCCTGTGATGACGACCACGACCACTCTGCCAAGAGTGTGACGACAGAAAAAAAGAACATAACATTACGCCTGTATCTCCTCGAAGAGTTAGGCAGAGGTGTGTGGGGTGGATGAGGTGGGTGTGGGTGTATAGTACACCCACATTTCGCCAGTTATGTTTAAGTCCCATGTAGAAGGGAGTGAGCCTTTTTTTTTTTGGGTGGGAAATCATCAAATAACTTCTCCCGCTCTGGGCGGAGTGGGAAGGTGTGTCAGACTCTTACTGACTAAAACCCACCCGTATTCCTTCCGTTGCCTGTGTTGCCAGGGGCCTCGGTAACCCTTTAGTAACTTCCCGCGACCCCGGCAGGCCGATGCCCTAGTGGACCCCTACACTTGTGCTGACGACATCTCTTTGAGGCGCGCGTGGAAAACAACGCGCCGTCGACCCGGTGGTCCTTACCGGACGGTGAGCTACCCATTGCTCACCGTCCGCAAGCCCGCGCCTACGGTGGCCGGAAATCCGCCCGGGATTCCCGACGCCCAGGGCGTCTCCTGCGGGGGCTAGGGGCGAGAGGCCACGAAATTTGCCTCTCCCTCAACCGTACCCCCTCCTCCTTCGCGAGCATTACTGCTTCCCAGAAGGTGACGGCTGCCCATACCCTCTCGCTCCATACTATGGCCTGAACCAAGGCCGAACGCGAGAGATCTCTGCCGCCAATCGCCTTCACGAGGACACGGCGGTGCACGGCGGTATAGGGAGTGAGCCTATTGCCATCAACTGGGCACAAATCCAGACTCCGGGCTGCCGCTGAGAAATTCCAGCTGGAAAAACCCAATAACACTTTGCCCTACCCGGGAATCGATCCCAGGACCTCAATTATACTGACACAATAACATACCCAACTTACTAAATAAAATTCAACAATAATTACTATCCTGTCTTTTGTTTTACTTTCCAAATTATCCAGAACCAAAATAACTTTTACCAAATCCACACCTCAAAAAAGTTGAGTACGGTCGGAAAGCAGAAAAGTATTTAAATGAGAGTAATTATGCCTAAAGTTTAAGCGAGTTTGGCTGAGTTTTAAATATAGGCAGACCTTTATAATGCTAATTAGGATGGTATATGGATCTCAGCTTTGGGACTAAAGTTGAGCGTAATGAGTTGCTTTCTCTTGTTGAATATTCAATTAAAATAAACGACAAATAATAAGTCTTCCTTTCCTATAAGCTTTGCAAAAATAAGAGTTGGGAAAATAATAAAATGAGCTCACCTTTTTGCTCACTAAACGACATAAGGATGGGTATATGTCCTTATGTCGTTTTGTGAGCAAAAAGGTACATAATAATTGTAATACAAAATAATTTTAATAAAATGACAAGACTAAAACCTCCTTGACTGGGTATTCAAGGAGGTTTTAATCTCTTTTAATCTCGTCACAATCTCATCATTACCAAACAAAATAAAAAAAAACAATTCTCCTGCTTATTGGCGGCTCAATAGTATCAATAATCTTAATATACTAGGTACTTAGTAGATACTCTTTCAACTGCCATATATTTTTACAATAAAGCTTTGGTTTCCCATGTACATGCTAACAGGACACAAGAAAAAGCTCCCATCACCATTGAGTATTTTAAGGCGTATCTTCTCAGCGTTAATAATTGTTTGGTGAACGCTCAAAGTCACCCTCAGCCCCTCCCTCGACAAGCGAAATAGAGCATAAAGATAATAATGAACTCATAATTTTATCACAGCCAAAAACTTTGAACTTCCAAACTACGCTTATAGCCGACAAATTGTCGCAAAACTTGGAAATTATGGATCATCACAATGAATAATTGAATTAATGTCTTTAAATTAAGATAAGTTACTGTTACAGCCAGTCACGCAAAGATTTAAATACCTTACAAATGTTGCTAAAAAGGAACTTTTTTTTCACTTTATTAAACGAAAGAAAGAGATAGGATGACGTGTTGTCTTTTTCCCGCTAGTAATTATGTGAGCAGACGAGAGACAGAAAAAGCTCCGCAAAGTGATATTTTGTGTTTTATAAAACTTTAAAGTAACTTCGCGGAATATTTAGGTATTTATATTAATAATTATTATTTACAGTTTCGTCGAGGCCTCAAAATGTCCATGTATATTTGGAGTGTCACGTCAGCGTAATATACAAATTAATTTAACTTTAAAACATCACTGTAAATTGCTGTACTCGTAGTAGTTACAGAACTACTAGTGATGTTTTAACTTTTTAAATCTATTCCGCGAACCCTTTCTTGAAAAATTCTGGACTTACGTTTCTGTCAACGTAAGTCCAGAATTTTTCAAAATGGTTTCGCGGAATAGATTTGAAAAATTTCAATCGATCTGATGTATACTATTATCTATTAAATATTCACTTTGTAAAGTATTATATTATTTTAATTATTGTAAATGTGAATTGACATTGTTTATTTTTGTTTTTCTTTCTCAGTTAGTTTTTAACATGGTCTGGCAGTTTGAGTATTTTTTCCGGCCTAGCCAAATGTCCTTTCTTTTGTATTGTTCGTTGAATCGTTGAGCTCCTTAAGTTTTGATTTGAGTTGTACATCTACTGACAAATGCATGCACTGACTGGACAGGTCCACTCAATTTGTGTGGTTTTTTCATCAAAAGACTCTACATTGCCTTCACATGATCTGACCAAGTTTATGTCTGGACTTTAAAAGAGACTGTGACCTCTGAGTTTGTTTCGGCCTTTCTTCTCAGAGTAGTCAGATAGAAAACGTCGATCTCATCTAGTTTTTAAAAATATGATTGACGTGTAAGTGTTTGTACAAACCTACTTACAGAAATAAATTCATTTATCATTTAACACTTCAACCGCTAACACAATAAGGCCTCCTCCTTTGACGAAGCTATACTCCCAAAGCACACATTACTGAAAAAAAGTTCAGTAGTAGATAAAACACTGCTGCAGCAATGCGTCCTTGCAATTCCTATCCAAAAACTAAATCGATCCGCTCTCAAGTCGTCTAAACTTCGATCGGGGGACCGAAGTTCCTATAAAACCCCAGGACTTACCTCAGTTCACTCCCATTCACTTTGCATCGACAACAACACCAAACCTTTGCTATTTTTAACTACGATCACAATCCTAGTTTAGACCCGAAATAATTCAAAAGAATATTTCTAACCAGGCGGGTTGCAGTAAGACTTTTCAATTGGTCTTCCGAAGAACTGAACCGCGAGAAAACTTTCTCGTAATCTTGTTCACTTTTGTCATCAAAATGTCGGAACTTTCGCTTTGTGGGAACTTTATGTAGTATCGACATGAGACAAGGTAATGAGATCAAAGAGGTTGCTATAATGTTTGTTCTGGTATTCTGTTTGTCGTGTTTGCAATTTTTGTAGTCCATCTTCGGTTAGTTTTGCAGTATTTTAAGTTCATGAAAGGAATCCTAGTGAACATCTTTGTCAGATTGAGAAGTGTTTTAAAGGAGCAGGAACTGCATAGTAAGATGTATTAATAGAACACCTCGATACGCTTCAAAACGGGCATAATATACGTAGGCTATAAGGCTATGCTCAAATGGAATTCGTCGGGACACATCAGCCGCATCCACTATAACCTTGGGGCGAGAGTATCCACACAACGGATGCCATAAATGACTTAGATGTGTACCTTGAGGCACATCATGATTTTGAAATTAAATTGAATGTTTAATTTTATTTTATTTATCAATTTCAGTTTTTCATTACACAAAGAACCCTCGGTGCCAGGGTTCTTTGTGACGTCATTGTGTGTAACCAATATTGAGATGGCAGTCTTCTTAGGTGATTAATTCCACATCTTTTCATATACCCTTGTAACGTTTTTAATATACATTAAAACACTGATATACAATATTTATTTAAAATAAAAATATTTTTGTAAGTAGTTCTTTTAAGACACTTTGTCACGTCAATTTTCTGGCTAATATTTTAAAGCTACTCCTCAGCAATCAGACCATGACATCTGAGTTGGTTTCAACCAACTCAGAGATCATGGTCTCTATTTAAAGTCCTGGAGCACATCATTATTTCAAAGATTATTTTTAGGTGCTACCCATAACATTTTTTATAAATAACCTTTTAAGACGCGTATTTTAAAGTCCTTAAGCATCTGGCTAAGTATGTGGGCACCACTAAATTATCCTGTCGGAAATTATGCAACGGCATCAGTCAATGACGGTAAATGCCAAAGGGGTTGTTCCCTCAGTTACCTTGTAGTAATGAACTAACTTGTAATGAAGTTGTTATCAACATTAAACGCACCTGGCTTGAAACCTTTGGAATTTAGGAAACAGGAACCGAATGGAAACCCTTTTGTGTATTATTAGAAACCGGATTTTATTTAAGGCGCTGACAAGACCCAATTGACCAAAATAGGCTTCGCTTAAGAAAAAATATTGCCAAATCTGTATAGTCTGTGGTAGCGGAAAAAATATATGTTAATATTGAACATATTTCCCAGAACTTGGTTGTTACCAAAACACGTTTTAAAAACAAAATCTTGATACAAACTAACGTTAAAGTAACCTCTTACTTTGGGTTCTAATCCAAAATATCTGTATCAAATATTAACATACGTTACGTATTTCATTATTAAAAAAAACGTCTTATTTGAATGCAGAACTTGGTTGTTTTTTATTTTCTATTACTCAACTCAATTTTGATTAAATAGATAATTAGTTCATATTTTGCAATAAATTACAAGCGTTGTGTCATCGCGCTTCTCTTTCTTTTCTATGGAATTTGACAGTGACCGCGGTTTAGGTGTTGTCAGTGTCTTAAGGTACCTATTACGTACGTAATTTAAGGCTCCGTGCATGAAACACATCCAATTTTGTCAATTTCTTATCTAATTGTGAGAAAGCTTGAAATTATTGAAACATTAAGTTTAAATGACTATAAAAATACAGTTTTCGTGGTGCTAAACCATTCATGTCAGCAGGTTTATTTCGCTTTTGATTCATTTAATGAAGATATTGTATAAACATTATTTTTTCTGCTATATTTTGAATGGAAGTTGATAAAAGCGGTTCAGCCACATGCAAGTAGACCATATAGTGATGTTGATGATATACTTCAATGTTCAGAATCAAAAGCAGTTTCTTGTTAAAAGATTGTCAAACATCAGTCTTGCGTATATTTTTCGGAAAACTTGTTGCGAATATAAGTGATATTCCACGAATACTTAATTTATTTGAAAAATCTCTTCCAGCACATGCAAAAAAAAGAACTTGACTGTTTAAATCACCAATACTGTTGTTTAAATACGTATTCCCTTTCTCACTAACACTGAACAAAATTGATCAAAATCAATCGACTTCGCACACGGCCTCTTAACAACATACTTAGTCGTTTTCCAAGTAATCTCATATTTTTAAGAAAATGTTTGGTTGATAATAAACTTTCGTTTGAAAATTACATGTTACGAAGTAGGCACAACCAGGTACAACATTCTAAACTTTAAAGTTTAGTTTAAACAGTCATACTTTACAGACATAATTCTTAGAAAGGAGGACTAAAAGCCGTAGGCGTAGTCTTGTAATCGACTTTAATAATGTAAGACTAACAAAACAATTCCCAGGAATCCATTCTCCAATCTTCAATCAACCCTAATTAGTTTACAACTAAATGAGCTGCATGTCAAAAACGATCAAGAAATTGCCCTAATTATAAAATACCCAAAGTCTTCGGAAACCTTTCATAGACACAAAATAAATAGAAATAAAAGGTTAGCTCCATACAACCAGCGAAAACAAGGTGCTCACACAGATAGATGCGATAGTTAGATTGAGATAGTAAACAAATGGAAAGTCACAGGTGCGGTAGCTCTCATTGTGCGTAGACGCATGTCTCTGTGTACATGTCTTATCGCTCGTTGAATGGAGTCACCCTTCATCATCATCTGCCTAGCCCATATCCAACGATGCTGGATCCGGGTTCCAATCTAAACCGATGCAGCTAAATACCAGTATGTTACATTCAGTGACTGCCTATCTGAGCTCCATAACCCTGTTACTGAGTAACACAATACCCCTTGGTAAGACTGCTTGTCCAGACTTTCGGGCTTCTAACTACCTACAAGGTGTCGTTTTGCATCCTCGTCAAATTTCAGGAGGCTGCTATGAAAGACATATATAATCAAATAAAATTACGATACCTGCTCAATAATTAATACATACTTGTTTTTTTAGTTAGTTAAGTTCGACAGTATTTTAGAATACACCACTTTCACAGAACAGAATCAACCCGTTGCGTATGCGGTAGTGTGTGTAAAAGGGCAGTTACAATGCGGTATCACACGGGCCGTGTTTTAACATGTGTCTCCCACACATGCCGATTTCCGAAAATTAGAAAAAAGACAAAATAAAAATACCTACTTATTTTATTATTGATTCGTGTCGAGAATCATTAGCATAGTTACCTCCTTGAATTTGACGAGATTGCAAAACGACACCTTGTATAACAACTGTCAAAGATTTACATGGGGTTTCGTTATGTAAGATGTTTGGAGTTGACCTTCTGTACCGTCCTATTTTGTGTCTCATACCTTCAGGGTTCCGTGTCAAATACACTTTACGAAACTTTCAAACATTTCAATAGCACAACTTTGATTAACCAGTTTCATGATAGCTTGGTCCTAAGTGACCGCTTGGGATTTTGTGATTCAATTTAGCTGTAATTGAGCCGCAGTTCAGGTCCGGATCGCGCAAGACTTTTGGCGGTCGGAACCAGAGAGGCCGGTCATTGGCTACATGCCCATCCTTCTCCATATACCGGTACCTTCCTGGATCCGACCTCGCTTCGTCTGGCGACTGGTCTGCGGCTTGGGGTCACGGTATGCACTCCACACACATGCCCTTGTGGCACGGACGTGGACCGACTGGGTCACCACGGACTTTGTTGTCAAAAAAGTGCAGGCCGCTTTTCAAGACATGCAACACTTAATGACATAATCCGCCGGTCTCTTGCCAGCATCAATGTGCCTGCTCTTCTTGAGCCGACTGGCATTGTCAGAGATGATGGCAAAAGACCTGATGGTGTGTCTTTGGTCCCGTGGAGTTTGGGACGGATGCTTGTGTGGGACGCTACCTGTGTAGACACACTGGCACCGTCCCACCTCCAACGGACTACTTCTAAAGCGGGTGCAGCGGCAGAAAATGCCGAAAATCTGAAAGTTATTAAATATGGAGGCCTTGGCAGAGAGTACAACTTTGTGCCCTTTGGCGTCGAGACCCTCGGTCCGTGGGGTCCCAGTGCGCATAAGTTATTTGCGGAAATCGCGAAACGTCTAGTTGATGTAACTGGTGACCGAAAAGCTGGCGGCTTTCTCGCGCAACGCATCAGCATTGCAATTCAGCGAGGAAATGCCGCCAGCATCCTCGGTACAATGCCCCGAGGGCCTTTTTTAAGCCTAACTTAGTTTTAATTTAATTTAGTTAATGTTAATAATCATCTTGTAATTTGGTTATGTAAATAAATGATATTATTTAGCTGTAGTCTGAATGTAGTGGATTTAATAGACTGATTTAATCGTTCCGATGTAGGTAAAGATTAATTCATTTTACGAGTGTACGATGGAGACACATAAAGTTGCATATAAGTGATTATTTTTTATTCTAGGTACCTATTTTGCAGCGACGTTATTTAATCTCCTAGTTATGTACCCTTCCATTTATTTAAATTGACCCATCCATAGATTAGAAATAGTAGATTGTTTTTATTATTCGATTAATATAATACTTCAGTTATTCCATTTCAAGAATTTTGTAATATAACGTCACGCCTTTTTTCCCCGAAGGGGTTGGCAGAGGTGTACTTATAGTACACCTACATTTCACCAGTTATGTTCAAGTCCCAATGTAATAGGGGGCGAGCCTATTGCCGGAAACCGGGCACTAATCCATCGGGCTGCTACTACGGGCCATTCGGGCTGCTACTGAGCTATTCCTGAAGCCCGAATTTATGAGATTCCATTTTATTAATATATGGGAGAATAATATGAATGGAGATGGCCTGCAACTTCCTTGTATCGGTTCTAAACAACAAATGTTTGGACATTATAGCTGTTGGGGTGTTCTCGTTTTTGACGGATACCCCGGTAGTTTTTGTAGGTAGTTAGTTAAGTTACACGAAACCACTGTTAAGTTTAATATGTAGTTTATTTATGGTAAAAGTTATGTTTGTTTAGTTATCTGAGCCGCACACAACGCGTGACGGAGTTTAGTTACGACTAGATTGAGTGATTATAAAATTACTAACTATATATACAAATTAATACAAAAAACAAAAGGACACTTAGGCGTCAAAGTATTCGTCCGCATCGCTGTCATCCGGAAACGTGCCCAGAAGACTGACAGCATTGCCACGTTGAATGGCAATGTTAATTCTTTGGCCAAAGAACGAGCCAGCCCTCTGGTCACGTGAAGAAAGTGATTATTAGTTTAGTACGCATAAACGTATTTTTGCTGCATGAGAATGATTGGCTGGTACAATAGTAATAGTCTCTGCAGTAGACTTTTTTAAAATAATGACAATTATCTGCATAAAATTTAACATCGATAGTTTTAATCACTAATCAACTGGAAGTGCCTACCAATAAAATAAACGTCAATTTATAAAACAGCCGTAAATATTACATTTAATTACTCTCATTAAAAAGAGTAGCCAATAAAATAAATCCATTCATTATGCCACCCTGTCATTTGTTTTAATCACTCGAACGAACGCCACAAGTTATCCGGAGTATTTCATTTAAATGCAATCGGTTGAAATCGACGCGACATATTAATTAATATGTTTGATTGGAACCAACCGACCGAAATAAAATGTTGAATGATAAACCTCATAGACCTATTTAGTGGGTAGTGATCACTGGTCAGTTAGGTATTCGATCTTTGTATTGAGATTAGTAATAATTAATCATTTAATTTGATGGGTATGGGTGCATGGATGTGGAAGAAGCAGTAGACCTAGTCTTATAATTAAATGTTGTGTTATGAAATGCCTTCTTTATTATTTTGTTAGAAACAACTGTCATTCAGCAGTCTTCTTTTACTATATCAACGACTGTGTGTGTGTGTGTGTATCATTTCTGCTCTAAAGTCGTTACTAAGTCACATTTCTGCTCTAAAGTCGTTACTAAGTCACATTTCTGCTCTAAAGTCGTTACTAAGTCACATTTTTTTGTTACTTACTACATTATAATTACAATAAGTACATATACTAAAGTATAACTATATATGACTAAAGACAACTTTTTTTTTTTTGAGGGTGGGAAATCGTCAAATAACTTCTCCCGCTCTGGGCGGAGCGGGAGGGTGTGTCAGACTCTTACTGACTAAAACCCACCCGTATTCCTTCCTGTTGCCTGTGTTGCCAGGGGCCTCGGTGACCCATAAGTACCTTCCCGCGACCCCAGCAGGCATCGGCCCTAGTGGACCCCTACGATATGTGCTGACGACATCTCTTTGAGGCGCGCGTGGAATACGACGCGCCGTCGACCCGGGCCTGGTCCTTACCGGACGGTGAGCTACCCATTGCTCACCGTCCGCAAGCCCGCACCTACGGTGGTCGGAAATCCGCCCGGGATTCCCGACGCCCTGGGCGTCTCCTGCGGCGGCTAGGGGCGAGAGGGCGCGAAACTTGCCTTTCCCTCAACCGTCCCGCCTCCTCCTTCGCGAGCATTACTGCTTCGCAGAAGGAGGTGACGGCTGCCCATGCCCTCTCGCTCCGTACCATGGCCTGAACCAGGGCCGGACGCGAGAGGTCTCTGCCGCCGATCGCCTCCACGAGGACACGGCGGTGCTCTGCCCAAGCCGGGCAGACCTCCACCGTATGCTCCACCGTGTCCTCCGGGAACTAAAGTCAACTTGAGTTGACGCTTCTAATATGCAATTGTAAAAAAAGTTTTATTTATATAAACATATCTTTTTTTTCATAATTTTTGGTTTCCATTATTATCTATAACAATTACTTTTATTTGAGCTTTCTTCTATACGTTTCTAAAATAAATCCCAGTCAACACTTCCATTCTCCTACCACATGACTCAACAATGAGTCAGAAGGGGTTAAAGAATCGCGTGTGGGTTATGACGCGCAACTTATTAGCACTAAATGTTAGGGTTACGGCGCACGCAACACATTTGCAGTATTAAATTAGTGAGTAGGGTTAACTGACAGACCCGTTACAAACAACAGTGCGTGACTAACTAATTCCACGTACTTTTATAACTATAGATAGTATACGAATAGCAAAACCGATAAAATAAAAAAAGTATGTACGATATTGAGGATCAGATTTTTCAAAAAAAAACTTACGTTTATGTGCTCCAGAGAGAATTTAATATGACAGTACCAAAGGTCCGATTTCTAAGCAAAACATAACACAATTTTCTGAGCGGCCACATATGTACGTATAGACAGGAATGGTGACTTAATTTATAAAGGCTTCTGCAGACTGGGGCGATATCGCGGGCGCGACAGGCATATTGCTGCCTGTCACGCCCGCGATATCGACCCAGTCTGTAGAAGCCTTAATACGGATCTTGGTATAACCAAGATCCAAGCACGTTAATCCGTTGGTCCCAGCTGTTATTTGCAGATCTATTACAGTTTTTACGGGTAGTCAGAAGCCCGAAAGTCTGACAACCAGTCTTACCAAGGGGTATCGTGTTACCCAGTAACTGGGTTGTGGAGGTCCGATAGGCAGTCGCTCCATGTAAAATACTGGTATATAGTCTGGAAGCCGACCCCAACATAGTTGGGAAAGGGCTAGAGAGATGATGACGTTTTACCAAGATAAAGCCCAGAGGGAATCCATTTAGGTTATTTTTAAGGTGAATAATAATATTGTAATGAGATTTTGCGGTTAAGAAGTGGTTAATTTGATGCTGCAGACGGCCTTCCATTGATTGCTACTATGGTCAATCGTGCAGTGAGAAACCATAATAAAACAATCACCAGATTTGGCAAAAATGTTATTGATAGAAAAATGTTTACGAAGTCGTAAATATTTATCTAACATAATATTTTGATATAATAGAGCGGTGGTGGCCCAGAGGTAACGGCCGCGACTTACGAATTGTAGTTCGCGGGTTCGAACCCAGACAGGCGCTTTACTTTGTGTAAATTATTTCATCACCACTGCTCTCAAAACGGTGAAGGAAAACATCGTGAGGAAACCGGCATGTCCTAGAACCAAAAATTCGAAGACATGTGACATCTACCAACCCGCACTGGGCCCGCGTGGTAGATTACGGCCCACTCCCTCTCACAGAGAGGAGGCCTGTGTCCCAGCAGTGGGAACATTATAGGCTGATTATGTAATATTTTGATTAACTTTTAATTCATACAGAACTGACATCTTTTATAACTTAGAAACCAGCTTCAATCCAGATTTTCAAACTTTTCAGTAACAGATATTGAGATATGACACTTCATTTACCTCGCATCAGAGTTGCTTGTATGCGACGAACCGATCCATCCACTTAATTAACTTTCAACAGGTCTTTTGTTTAAAACCGCATGCATGCTTCTCTAATAATTAAGGATTAAATTCGTTTTAGTTTAATTCAAATTAGGGGATAAAAGCATTGTTTTAATACGTAAAATTAAACGGATTATGCCTTACTTTTATAATGTAATGAGATGCAAGTGGTTTGATAGAAAAAATATAATGGTAGTAATATTGAGCTGTAGTTGTTCTAATGAACGATACTTAGGTTGCCTCGGTTCCAATTTCCGGCCACCGTAGCCGTAGCTTGCGGACGGTGAGCAATGGGTAGCTCGCCGTCCGATAATGACCAGGCCCGGGTCGGCGTTGTGTTCCACGCAGGCCTCAAAGAGATGTCGGCACAACTGTAGGGGTCCGCTGGGGCTGATGCCTGCCGGGGTCACGGCATAGGCCGAAAGGGATACCGTGTCCTTTGGCAACACACAGGCAATGGAAGGAACACGGTTTTAGTCAGAGCCTGACACGCCCTCCCGCTCCGCCCAGAGCGCGAGAAGTTATTTGATAATTTCGCACCCAAAAAAAAAGGTTGCCTCGGTTGGTTACTACATGTAAAGGCTTCTGCAGACTGGGGCGATATCGCGGAAGCGACAGGCAGCAATATGCATGTCGAGCACGCGATATCGCCCCAGTCTGCAGAATCCTTAACGACATCGCACTATTGTACTCTTCATGATGTCTCTTTTACCTTCACTGTAGTGAATTCTAAAATATTTAGGTAATGAGAAAGAAAAACTATCTTATGAACGATCAATCTTTGTGTAATCATTTAGTGTGAAACGAGAAAACTAGTGTTTGTTAACAGGTATATACATAATCGGTCAAACCATAGCAACACATTCAAATGACTATAAAAACAAAACACCCAAAAATATACCCACCCAACCATTTTTTATTCCACAATATATCTGATCCATACATTGCTATCCCAAACGCGGCCATCATACAAACAATTACAATAATGAGCTTATCAAATAGACTGCAATGTTCACAATATTGTATGAACCGCTCGTGGCTATCGAGGTAATGTATTGATGATGTTACAAAATATTATTGTGCGGCGTGAAACAAAAATAGGAAAGGCGACTGTTTCAGTTATATTAGGACTGAAAGTAATTTTTTATTTTGAGTTGGCTACCGTTTTGTTAAAGTGAGCAGCTTGGGGGAGGCCTATGTCCAGCAGTGGACTGTTATAGGCTGAGTTGATATCGTTTTGTTAAAGGAAAACGGTTTTTATGCTTGCAATGTTTCACAACTGTTTTTGGTAAGATATATTGTTGGTTGGCAGACAGATTGTCAATCATACTAGAGTTGATTTTTTCGAATAATTCATTTAAAGTTGAATTATTATTTCACTGGGGTAATCCGACATGCGCTATCTGGCATTTTGTGTAATAAAATGGTCATATTTATCGTATGCTAGACTTTTACACTTATACATTTATTTGACGTCATGGGAAGAAAGCGTAAGCTTATTTATGTATTTTACACTTATTTATATTGATTAAACTAAACGATCACCATTACAATAAATATGATCATTTTATTACACATTGTAACTTTGTGTGATCGTTTAGTTTAATATATTTATACAAGTGTAGAATACATACATACCTAAACTCAAGCCTACTTCCCATGGGGGTAGGCAGAAACTATACTGGATTAGGTACCAGTAAATTAATAATTTGACTTTAGTTGGACTTGTCAAAGGTAATCTTCGAGACCTCTTCCTGATTAAATATTGCTACAATGCTTTGCTTAAGGCACTGAAAAGACCCAATTGACCAAAATAGGCTTGACTTAAGAAAAAAAAAATGCCAAATCTGTATAGTTTGTGGTAGCGGTAAAAATATATGTTAATTTTGAACATATTTCCCAGAACTTGGTTGTTACCAAAACGTTTTGAAAAAAAAATCTCGATACAAACTAACGTTAAACTAACTTCTTACCTTGAGTTCTAATCCAAAATATATGTATTAAATATCAACATACGTTACGTATTTGATTAATAACAAGAACGTTTTATTTGAATGCAGAACTTGTTTTTCTTTTATTTTCGATTACTCAACTCAATTTTGAGTAAATAGATAATTGCTTCATATTTTGCAATAAATTACAAGCGTCGTGTCATCGCACTTCTCTTTCTTTTCTATACAACCTGACAGTGACCGCGGTTTAGGTGTTGTCAGCGTCTTAAACAGTTTTCCCGGGACCGATTGGTAAGTTGATGGGCAAATACAAGAAGAACGCTTCTACCTATACTGTGAATAACGAAATTTACTAATGGGTTACAACTAATACACCCAATTCATTGGAATTCACTGTCACTGTCATCAACAACATGCATGAACCAAAGTCCAGAAAATAACTAATAATTTGATTGCAATTAAGATAAAACTAAAATATCACAATGAACAAATAATATGCTTTCCATAATTCGCATAGGCAGCCAGCTGAATATCGCAATAATAAAATAATATCAGATATTATCGAACTCCCCTATGGCACGTAAATTACTTTCGCACGCGCTCCCTATGTATTTAATTTTAAATAATCAGGTCAGTGTGGATAGCGGCACAAAATGAGGAGAATATATTTTGAATAAACTCCCAAATTGTTGTGAAAATAATGTGTGTGATGAGCATGATAAATGAGGTGGGACATTAAAGAATATGAAGGGGGATATAATAGATGTGTTGTTACTAAAGGATTACCTCTGATTAAATTAGTACAATACTAACCATTCAGTGGACTCGTATAATCTGAATGAATTGATGAATACCTATACAAATCTAAATCTAGATTTGGATACAAAGGCCAAAGATGTCTTAAGATTTACCACAATGATGTAGGTTCTACACAGTCCCTCACTACAGTCACTACAAGCTTTAAAGATAAAGAAGAACTAGTTTATGATCGCAGCTTCGCTCGCGCCAAGTTTGATTTTGATTAATAAGTTTTAGCTTTAGCCTTTTAGTTTTAGCGTTTTTTTTTTAATTAATACATTTCTTCATCTGCCTGCCTTTTCCCAACTATGTTGGGGTCAGCTTCCAGTCTAACCGGATGCAGCTGAATACCAGTATTTTACATGGAGCGACTGCCATCTGACCTCCACAACCCAGTTACTGGGTAACACGATACCCCTTGGTAAGACTGGTTGTCAGACTTTCGGGCTTCTGACGACCCGTAACGACTGTAAAGATCTACAAATAACAGCCGGGACCAACGGCTTAACGTGCTTTCCGAGGCACGGAGGGATCTTGGTATGTAAAGATGGTCATCCATCCACGGACCAACCGCGGCAAACGTAGCTTAACCTGATCGATCGACCCGTGCGGCTGTTATTACTTAGCCACAAGCCCCTTTGAATTGATACATTTATGTTACATAAAATCTACATACAAATTTTGAACCATACACCTCTTTAGGGGTGGAATTTTCACAAATCCGTTCTTAGCGCATGCCTACGTTATTAACTATTTGTGTACCAAATTTTGGTTTGAGCTGTGTTGATAGATCGGTCAGTCAGTCAGTCACGATTTCCTTTTATAAAGATAGAAAAGAAGATTAAACTAAATAGTTGATACCATTTTAAATTAATATACTACAATATTAAATAATTAATGCTACTAAATATTTACTACCTAGGTATTAAATTAAATTAAATACAAATGAATACAAAAAACAAAAGGACACTTAGGCGTCAAAGTATTCGTCCTCATCGCTGTCATCCGGAAATGAAGACTGGCAGCATTGCCACGTTGAATGGTAATGCTAATTCTTTGGCCAAAGAACGAGCCAGTCCTCAGGTCACGTGAAGAGTAGATCAAACGGCGAGAAATTTCCTTAAAAAGGAGACGCGCACTTGGGCCCTTGCTCGACTAAGTGCCAGCCCGCGCCGTAGCTGAGCCCGGAGCTTTAAATTCCCCAGATAATAATAATTATCCAGTTTTGATGCCGCCTGTCCCATCTTGCTATCCTCCCCCCAGCGACGTCCTAAGCCGAGGTTCGTGCCCTTAGCGTGCAGTCGCTTATTAACGTAAGAAATTCACCCCTGACTGGAGGCTTTAAGACCGCTTAAGGCAGCCACAGGATAGTCCGGTTAAGTAGTCAGGACCTCTCAAGGTCAACTACGAGATGTCATACATAAAAAGAAAGAAAAAAAGGGCCCATGACCCGAGCGTTTCGACCCCAAACGGCTCAAAACTGTAGTTTCCTATAAGGTTACAGTATTTGCGCCGCTTCAGGGTCTCAGCAACTGCAGCAGCGGCGCCAGCACAGCCAGCCGTGCTTGTACATGAGATGGCGCAAGGGTGTCGATACAGGTTGGTTAAATACAACACAATATTTGGATATCCTATGAACGAAGCTCTCATAATGTCTTATATCGAACACCCAAATCTAATCCTTCGACAGACAATCCTTATTTACATATTAAATACATACCTACGAGTATATACATATTTTACCGATTTTGAGCGTACTAAGCCGAGAGATTTGAGCCAAAGATTCTGGAAACTTCTATTTATATTAAGAAGTTAGATAATTTCGCTATCGCGATTTAGACTCGGGTTCGATGTTATCTCGGTAGTAAAAAGGTTGTTACTGAAATAGTTTGTTGGAGATAATTAAGGGTAAAAGGCTGGAGTTTTGTTGTTAAATGCGTATTTTCTATTGTAAAAGAAAATTAGGGACGTTAAAGCTTTACCTATACCGTTTGCAGTTTGATTTTATACACCATGGTCCAAAAAAACCCATAAGACGCTGACAACAGCTTAACCGCGGTCACTGTCAGACTGGATAGAAAAGAAAGAGAAGCACGATGTCTCAATGCTTTTAATTTATTGCAAAATATGAAGCAATTATCTATTTACTCAAAATTGAATTAAGTAGGTAATCAAAAATAAAAAGAACCAGTCCTGCAGGCTGCATTCAAATAAGACGTTCTTGTTATTAGTTAAATACGTTGATATTTAATACAGATATTTTGGTTTGGAACTCAAGGTAAAAAGGTTAGTTTACCGTTAATTTGTATCGAGTTTTTTTTTTCAAAATAATATTTCGTAACAACCAAGTTCTGAGATATATGTTAAAAATTAACATATATTTTTCCGCTACCACTAACTATACAGATTTGGCCATTTTTTTCTTAAGATAAGCCTGCTTTGGTCGTTTGCCTCTTGTCAGCGCCTTGAGTCCATTCTCTACCTTCTGACCCTACCCTGGTGCTCTGTAACTGACGGCCTTCTTGAACATGCTAGAGTCGTTCTCGTTACTTGATCAAACGAGTAATTCCACAGAGAGCACCGATTTCAACGGCATATGACCGAATAGCACCCAAGTTATTTCACTTACGGCACCGAAAGATTTTTTTTATTTATCCATGCAGTGGAACAGTTTGAAAATATTGTTTTCAAAATTAGTGCTCTAAGCGAAAACAACGTGTCATTCTCCAATAGCACTGGAAGTCAACCCAAAAGTTAATCGGATCTACAGCTCAGACTAATGCAAAAGTGTGAAAATATTAACTAGTCATCAAGTCAAGAAGCTTAACATAACCACGAACTTTGTCTAGGTTATAACTAGAGCAGCTAAGAGGTGTACATGATCTTTGAGATAACATTTTAATACCAATTTGAAGATACACAAGACAGCTCGTGTTAATATTGGAGTTAATATTATGACACAAAATTAATACCAGAACAATGTGTGCGAAATATTAAACATTGAAAAGATGAAAGAAACTGTGATAAATTTAAAAACAATACTGGTAACATCCTTACATATTCTAAAAACAAAGTCCTCCGTCGCGTAATTCTGTCTGTTTGTCTGAACGCGATAAACTCAAAAACTACCAAACGGATTGTCAAACGGTTTTCTCCAATGGACGGAGTGATTCACGAGGAAGGTTTAGGTGTATAATTCCTTAAGGTTTTGTGTAAATTGGCTGGTATATGACAATTATTGTTGAAGACGTCGAAAAATTATGCCAACTGGCGTGCGCCGCGTAATCCGTATGAGAAGCATAAAACTTATGTTCTACCGGATTTTACATCTTCAAAAGCTCAACAAAAAAGCCCGCAATAGCATAATTAAGTCTATCTTCTAAACATGACCCACAGGAACCATTTTTAACTTCCAGAATTTGATAAAAAATATTGTTATTTCCGAAGCTAATTTGACCGGTATTTTATTAATCTTTATCCAATAAAATATATTTTTTTAAATTTGGCATATAATTTAGATTAAAATACGCCTGACATCATATCATTTGCATGAAAACTTTAAAAGATATCACAGATTCAAAATTACGCGTAACCAAATTATGGTTGACGGTGGCGCGGGAGTCAATGACCTTTTCCTCTGCTATTACTACGACAGAAAAAACGGCTGAACGAATTTGCGTGAAATTTGGCATACACATAGCTAATAACCGAGATTAACACACATGGTAAGTTAATCCCGGTTGTACATTTCAATAATGATGAAGAAGAGTGAAAGATCTTTCCACTATCTTTCCACTTCGTCATAGTTACGTATTTACGTATTTATTATTTTAAATTACACTATAATTTTAATATTCCAGTGATATATATTTTAAAAGTAAGTCTGTATGTTTGTATGTATGTATGTATGTTAGTATATTCCCATATTATTTGTTTTGGGAATAGTTTCGGTTTTATGTATTGTATTTTCTCTGCTACTCTTACACACGTTGTCTAAATCTGTTTATCTACTTTCCCGTCGCGAGGTATGCTAGAAGAGATTTATTTAGAAATAAGCATCAGCTTTGTACGTATTTTTCTGTTCTTTTTTTATTTTTTTTATAAATGTGTGTACATAAATGGTTAAATAAATTATATAGTTATCATGATATCGAGCCCGTATTTCCCAAATGGACAGAGGTATTTACGAGTAGTACCCACATTTCGCGAGTTACGTTTAAGTTCCATGTAAATCAGGGCAAACCTGTTGTCATCAAGCGGGTTACTACTGAGAAGTAACGAAAAAAATTACCTACAGCACTTTGCCGGGCTGATAAACGAAATTAGACCTCTCTCTTAGTGGTGTACTTGTGACCACTAGATCAGCGTAGCAGTCAAAAATAAACATAATTTTTGTTTTTGTTTAGCAGTGGGAACTGCTGGGACATAGGCCTCCTCTCTGTGCCCTCTCACAGAGTGGGCTGTAATCTACCACATGGGCCCAGTGCGGGTCGGTAGATGTCAAATGTCTTCGATTTTTTTGGTTCTAGGACATGCCGGTTTCCTCACGATGTTTTCCTTCACCGTTTTGAGAGCAGTGGTCATGAAATTATTTACACAAAGTAAAGCGCCTGCCTGGGTTCAAACCCACAACCTCCAACTCGTAAGTCGGGCCGTTTACACTGGACCACCACTGCTCTTCAAAAACAACACAACCTTAAAAATATTATTATGACCTGAGAAAATCGTTGTAACTGACATTCCACGTAGTAAAACTTATCTAGGATTCCTGGCGCACGATCCAGAAACGATAAAGTCACTTAAAGGTTCTATCGTGGTTTTAAAACTAACACTTACCGCCAAACGGAGCTCCGACCGGTGCCAAAGAAACGTGCATGAGACTTTTATTATTTTTACTGTGCAGCTCTGCTAGAAAAGAATTTACGAGGTTGTAAGATATTGTAATGAGGTACTGCAGGCTTAGCATGACGCGTTTTATTTATTTCTTCACTGTAGAATAGAAATCAATTGTCTACCGAAAATACTCTACTGTTTACACGGAAACGTCATTTTTGTCTACTCTTCCGTCCACAAAATGCTTTTCTACGGAACTCGTGCTAAGCCTGCTGAAGGTATTAAAATTTTACATGAGAAGCCATTAAATACTTTAGTTGAGGAAAAACTGTATAATGATGTCAATTAATGATGTTCTTCAGAAAGGTCAGGTGCGTAGAACTCGCAAACGTCGTGCGTGTACACGGAAAAAAATGATGTCTTAAATTAAGACAATATCCTTTTGGTCAAGACAAATATCGATTCATATATGGGGAAAAAATATATTCTTGAATTAAGTTAAATTTTGTCTTAGTTTTATTGTCTTCTTCGAAGACTTAAATGAAGAATTATTAAGTTTAATTTTAAGAATATTATTTCTCTCTTAGAATATTTTCTTCAATTAAGATTATTATAGTCTTGAATCAAAAATATTTGCTTAAGTCAAGAATAAAAACCAAGTATTTATTATTCTTAATTTGAGTAAACAGGTTTTTATGGACTGAGTACATTTACTTAAGTTAAGAAAATATTTACTTGGATTGAAACAATTTTTCTGAGAATATTCTTCGCTGAAGAGATCCTTTTTTTCCGTGTATGACCAGATATATGAACGTAAACGAAGCAAAAGGATTATGTAAGGGTGGCGTTCTATAGGGTCTGCCTACCCCCATTGGAAGAAGGCGTGAGTTTATGTATGTATGTATGTATGTATGATGTCAATAATAGTATTGTTAAAATTATTATTAAGTACTGCCTCGTTGGTTTAGTGGTCGAAAGCAGTACTGCTGAGCATGAGGTCCTAGGTCTAATTCCCAGGTAGGGTAAAATATTATTGGGTTTTTATATCTGGAATTTCTCAGTAGCAGCCCGGAATCAGGATTTATGCATGGTCGATGGCAATAGGCTCGCCCCCTATTACGTGGGACTTAAACATAACTGGCGAAATATGGGTGTACTAATAGCTGCACATCTGTCCAACCCTTCGGGGAAACAAGGCGTCATGCTATGTTATGTAATGTCATGGCGTGCAGACAGGGTGAAGAAAATGCTTCAATATTCATTTTTTTATAACAAAACTGGAGAAATATTTAACTCCCAAACACCTGATTCGTCAAACAAATGAAACGTCAGCGTAAAAAAAACATAAAAGAAAAAAATCTGACTGTTATCTTAGGGGTCTCCAGAGTGATGGTAAAAAACGCCATTACTCATCTTCGCTAGGGTCGGTATAAAACAGGTATCTGATTGTGGCAGGCCCTTGTTAATCATTTTATTCCTTACCAGGTACGGAACACCTTTTTTTTTTTTTTTTGGGGTGGGAAATCATCAAATAACTTCTCCCGCTCTGGGCGGAGCGGGAGGATGTGTCAGACTCTTACTGACTAAAACCCACCCGTATTCCTTCCTGTTGCCTGTGTTGCGGGGGCCTCGGTGACCCATAAGTACCTTCCCGCGACCCCGGCAGGCATCGGCCCTAGTGGACCCCTACTCTGTGCTGACGACATCTCTTTGAGGCGCGCGTGGAATACGACGCGCCGTCGACCCGGGCCTGGTCCTTACCGGACGGTGAGCTACCCATTGCTCACCGTCCGCAAGCCCGCGCCTACGGTGGCCGGAAATCCGCCCGGGATTCCCGACGCCCCGGGCGTCTCCTGCGGCGGCTAGGGGCGAGAGGGCGCGAAACTTGCCTTTCCCTCAACCGTCCCGCCTCCTCCTTCGCGAGCATTACTGCTTCGCAGAAGGAGGTGACGGCTGCCCATGCCCTCTCGCTCCGTACCATGGCCTGAACCAGGGCCGAACGCGAGAGGTCTCTGCCGCCGATCGCCTCCACGAGGACACGGCGGTGCTCTGCCCGAGCCGGGCAGACCTCCACCGTATGCTCCACCGTGTCCTCCAGGCGATCCACACAGTGGTGACACCCGGACGTTTCCTCCCGCCTTATCCGACACAGGAACCTCCCGAAGCTGCCGTGTCCGGTGAGGACCTGCGTCACG
Source organism: Atethmia centrago (assembly GCA_905333075.3). Taxonomy (NCBI): domain Eukaryota; kingdom Metazoa; phylum Arthropoda; class Insecta; order Lepidoptera; family Noctuidae; genus Atethmia; species Atethmia centrago. The sequence continues at coordinate 30,192,867 of HG995374.1, forward strand.
CGGAAGGTGAGGACGCCGTGGCGCCTCTCCAGCCACTCCTCAAAGAGGGGACTTATCGCCGCAATCGTGGCGTGCCCAGCACTGGGTTGCAACAACCGTACTTTCCATGACGCCATGAGATCCCGCCGGAGCTCCGTCCGCTGTGCCGCGATTTCTCGCGGCAGCGGACTTACGCCCCGGCGTTTCGCCTCCTCGCGCCACTCCCATACGTGCGCGAGGACTTTTGCCTCCAGATCCCATGGCGGCAATCCGGCAAGGAGGCTCGCTGCCTCACAGGAGACCGTGCGGTATCCTCGGACCATCCGGATGGCCATGACCCTTTGGGCCGCGCTCAACCGGCGGGCTGGCCGCGGCGCCAGAGAGCGCGCCCATACAGGTGCCCCGTAGAGGGCCATGGACCGCACGACCCCCGCGTAGAGCCTCCGGCAGGAGGCGTTTGGACCCCCTAGATTGGGCAGGAGCCGCTTTAATGCAGCGCCCGCCCGCTCCAGTTTGGGAGCCAAACGTCGGAAATGCTCCACGAAGTTCCACCGGCTGTCGAGGACGAGTCCCAGGTACTTCATCGTCGACTCGACGCCGATAGAAACCCCTCCTACCGTTATTTGGGACCCCAACGGTGGCGCGTTCCGAGGACCATGAAAACACATGGCCTCGGACTTGTGCAGGGCCACCTCGAGTCCCAATTGCCGGATCCTTTCGACGATTGTCGCAACCCCGCGTGCCGCTAATTCGGCCGCCGCCTGGTGCGACCTCCCCTGCGCCAGGACCAACGTGTCGTCAGCGTAGCACACTACGCTGACGCCGTTAGGGAGGTCGGCGCGCAGCACCCAGTCGTATCCGATGTCCCACAGATGCGGCCCCAGGACCGATCCCTGTGGGACACCGCACGACATCTCTTGCCGGTTCCACACTCCCTGGTGACCGGGGTAGATGACGGCCCTGTCCGTCAAATAGGCTTCGACCACACGACAGAGGTAGGTCGGCATCCGGTGATACCGGAGTGCCTCCCTGATGCAACTCCAGGGCAGGGTATTGAAGGCATTGGCGATGTCTAGAGACACCGCCAAGACGACCCCACCCTGGGCAACAGCATTCCCCGTCGTCAGGGCTCGCACACGCATGATGGCGTCCACCGTAGAGCGCCCTCTGCGGAAACCAAACTGGCTCTCCGCCAAATCCGGCCCCACCCGCACCAGCTGGCCGACGAGGCGGTCTGCAATGACTCTTTCAAAGAGCTTGCCCACCTCGTCGAGCAGCACGATGGGCCGATAAGCGGACGGAGAGTCCGCAGGGCGCCCTGCCTTCTTTATGAGGACCAGTTTCCCCGTCTTCCAGCGAAGCGGGAACTGGCCCCTCTCCATGCATGCGCTTAGGAGCCCCCTAAGTCGATGCCCGAGAGCCTCCAAGGCCAGGACCCAGGCCTTCCCACGTAGGCCGTCGGGTCCTGGGGCGGTATTTTTGGCATTAAGCCTGCGTACCGCCGCTCTCATTTCTCCCTCGGTCACCTCCGGAGCATCGTCGTCGTCGTCGGCGGTGTGGTCCGCATCAGGCACCGCAGTAGGCGGAGCCATAGGTGGGGAGGAGTGTTCCCCTCGCGAAGGGAACAGAGCGCTCACCACGTCCTCCACAAGCTGGGGCCGGAGACTCTGCGTCAGCGGGGGAGCCTATGGGCGGAGTTTATCCCGCACCACTTTGTACGGGCGTCCCCACGGGTCCCTGTCCAGAGTCCCCAGCGACTCCTCGCGGGCCAACCCCCTGGCCCGCAGGATCTCCGCTTGGAGGGCGGTCTTCGCCGCTCTGTACCCCTCGTACAGCTCCGCCTGAATGGCTTCCGTATCCGGAGGTTTGATACGGAGCCTGCGGTGCCTGGTGTACCGGCGTCGCGCAGCCACGCACGCAGTGCGCAGAGCCGTCAGCTCCTGCGACCACCAGTACACCTGGCGCGAAGCACGTCCAGGCTGGACCCGGGGCATTGCCACGTCACATATGTCGGACATGGCCTCCCGGAACCACTCCGCCTCGTCGTTGATGTCGGCAGGCCTGTCCGGTGGTGACACCCAGGCCTGCACGATCGAGGCTTCCAGGAGGAGCTCCCGGTCCAGCTGCTTCAGCGCCCACCGCGGACCACTCGGGGCCCGTCGGACCGGCGCGTCCGAGGTCTGGGCGGAGACGTCGAACCGGATATACCGGTGATCGGAATAGGTCTCCACCCCCTCTATGACACGCCAGTCAACTACACGCGGCGACAGAGCGGGGCTAGCGAACGAGATGTCCACCACTGATTCACCCCGCATCCGCACACACGTGGGGACAGAACCCCGGTTTAGGACGACCAGGCCTGTCTCCAGAGCCCAGTCCTCCACCATCCTGCCCCGTGTGTCCGTTAACCGGGAACCCCAAGCCAAATTCTTGGCATTGAAGTCCCCGAGGACGAACACGGGGAGGGAACCAAACCCGACGACGACGTCTCTCAACTCCGCAAGGGAGTTGTGGAGCTCGGCAAGAGTTCGGTTCGGAGAGAAGTAGACCCCTACCACGACAATCTCCCCGAACCGTGCTGCTACGCAACCCCGTCCTCTCTTGACGGCCTCGAGGGACGGAGTACCGGCGGCGGCCGACGAAATTAGGGTCACTGAGCCGCTCAGGTCCTCCACCCAGTCATCCCTGGGCGGGACAAAGTACGGCTCAGCGACCACGGCGATGTTAATCGACCACTGCGCCATGCTCTGGAGCAACAGATCCTGAGCGGCGGCGCAGTGGTTGATGTTCGCCTGGAGGAGGCGTAATGGGGCCATTAATGGCACTCCATGTCAGCCCCCTCTTGGGCCTCCTTCCCAGCCCCCTGAGAAGGGCCTGCCGCAGCGGCCACGGTGGCGACGGCGACGACGGCGGTGTTGGAGGCGGCAGCGGCGGTGGCAGTGGTGGCGGCTGCGGCGGTGACGGCGTTGGCGGAGGGCTTGCCTCTGGCCCTGGCTTTGGTGGGTGGGGCGCAGGCTTTGCCCCCCATCCGGTGCTCGGCCGGCTTGCCAGCCGCCGCACATACGGCACAGTGCGGCGCGGCATTGCACGAGCCGGCCTTGTGCCCGGGCAGACCGCAGCGGTAGCAAAGACCGCTGCGGTCCACCTCCGAGGTGCAGTTTGCTTGCACGTGGTTGCCCACCTGGAAGCGGAAGCACCTCAGAGGTCTGGGTTCCAGCAGTTTCACCTGCGCGGAAACCCAGCCCACCAATAGCCGTTGGCCCTCCCCGGTAACTTTTTTGGCCGCCGACACGGGGCAGCTCACCATAACGGTTTGCAGCCCCGTGGAGTCAGGACGGATGATGCCTGCCTTCACCTGCTCGGCAGAGCACCCCCCGATCCTAACCACTGCGGCGACCGCCTTTTCTTCCGTCGCGGAGTCGTCCAGGCCCGTGATGCGCATGCTAGCGCATTTGGTGGGCCTGGACACTCGGACCTCGTCCGCATTTAGTGACGCCCTAAGCCTTTCGGCCAGGGCGTCAGCGGCCGGACCACTGGCCCTACCGGGGACCTCCACCATTCGGGCCCCAGTCGCCGTCACCTTCATTCTGAGGCCTTTTGCTGCGCCGAGCTCCTCCAGGCGCACCGCCTCACCCACCTTCGCCATAACCGTCCTGTAGGACACGCCCTTCTTCTCCGCATCCGGCTGTAGTGTGATCACTACAGCTGCGGAGTTCGGGGCGCGGAGCCTAGCCGCGACGGTTCGCTCCTTGCGCCGCTGCCGCCTGTCCCTCTTTTTGGCCGCCCTCTTTGCCTTAGCCGCCTTCCTCTTCTCCCCGGCGACTTGCCATTCGGCATCGGCCGGAAGAGATTTAGGAGGCGGGGGCGGCCGTCTCGTCACCGGAGCCTTCGCCACCAGGGCTGGGGCCCTCGCCGCCGGGGCCGGAGTCCTCGCCTGTGGGGCTGGAGCCTTCGCAGCCCGCGCATTCGCCCCGCCTTTTGGCTGCCCCGTCGACCCCGGTTTGGCCGTGGCAGCTGTGGCGGCAGAATACGACGGGGCTTTGCGCTGGCCCGAGGCCGGCTGGCTCGCCGCCAACGGGGGGCGCAGGACTATGGCCTCTAGAGCGGAGAAACGACTCCTGAAGGAAGCCATCTCCTGCCGCACCAGGGTCAACACCCGGTCTTCAGCAGGCACGGGCCGCCCCTGCCCATGCTGCTGCCCCCCCTTCGGCTCCACTATGGAGTCGGCTCTTCTGAGCCCAGCCAGGTCCGCTCGGAGCTCCTCATTCTCCTTTTTGAGAAGCTCCATGGCGGCTGTCAAGCGGGCAACCTCCGCCCGCATCTCCGACATGCCGTCTGAAGGAGGCCCTAGGTGAAGGGCCTCCGCTGCCGCCACAATCGAGGCCGTGGCCGCGGATATGGCCTGGTCCTTAGAGGACTTGAGCCTCTTCACGGCCACACCCTTGATCAGGGCTAGCACGACCTCTGCGAACCCGGCCACACGCTCCGAATTGGAGCCGCCAGCGGCGTCCGGCCCACCTTGAGAAACCTCAGACGGAGACCCCTCTTCGGCGAGCCTCTCGGGTCGCTGAGCCGACTGGGCCGGGCCAGGTAGCCCGGCCGGGCTGGTCAGCTCGGCAGGGCCAGCCCGGCCCGGCTTGCCTGCCTCCTTAGTGGGGGGCCCTCTGTTCACACCTTTACCACCTCGGGCTCCACCCCGCCGGCTGCAGTGGATCTTCTTCTTCCTCCGCCCGACTCCCTCGTCGGAGGAAGACCCCGAGTTGGGCCTCTTCGAGGTTCGCCTGAACACTCGACTCCTCTCCAACACCTCCTTTTGCTGCGAGCTCCCAGAGCTCTCTCCGCCTGATGCGGCGTCGGACTCCGACCCCGCATAGCTCTCCTCAGTTGTTTTTTTTTTTAGTTTTTTTGTTTCCATGCTGTTCCCACGAGTGTGGGGGATCTAAAAAGTACACCTAGGTTCACCCCCTGTCCCTAGGCAAGTGTACATTTGTAACTCAACCAGGGGGTCCACTGGTACCCTGGCTGGGGGTGCGCTAACGACTGATGCACCACCTACAACTACGAAGTTGCAGATGACACTACTCCTCAGCCATTCATATCCTCGCCGCGCACCAAAACTTGATATTAGAGGAATTTTTATAGAGGTTATCTTCCTCGCGATCCGGGCGATTAAGCCAAGATCCTCGTCCCGTTCCAAGCCACAAAACATGACTGTGGTCTCTTTACGGATTACGATTTCGACGGTTGCAGACAGAAGAATCATTCTCCCGCTGCTTGCTCGCTGGCAGGGTAAGTGCACAGCAAGCACCGCCACTCTTCGCCCACTCGACCTGCCCTCTGTAAGCAGAGAGGGGAGTGGGCGACCGACGATGGAGCATGAAGCTCCCCGCCACGCAGAAATTCGCCACGGTCAATACCCTCTCCGAAACATGGAGAGACTATTGGCCGTGCCCAGGATGCACCGGCCCGACGACTGCTCTTTCCCCCGAACGTATTCGCAGGGAACCAGCAGCAATCAGACACACGAGGAGGTTTTCTGCACGCACCCCGGTACGGAACACCTGAGATGTTTGTCATTTTGGAAAATGTCTGAAATGAAATAGAGCCTGAATAATTTTCATATAATTTTTCGTTGGATTTTTGTTTCCGTCATAAAGCAACTATTCATTGTGTAAAAATCCTTGAAGTAGACTCAGAATTAATTCCTTGCTTTGTGCTCTTTGTGCTGTGAAGTAATTTTCTTTGATATATTTTCTTATTTCCATTTGATGCTACTGTGTAGAGCAGAATGCGCCCGCCCATATGTGTCCTAGTTTAATATTTTCTATTATGAGCAATCTAGCTCTTCCTCGAGTAGTTATAGGAGTTTAAAACCAGATTTTGTACATTATCAGAACCGTCAGTCAACACTCCGATTTATCCGTTTGATACACAAAATCAGAGCCATCAATCCAACACGGAAATAAGGTAGACACACCAATTCATAGCCTTTCAGGAACCAGTGAACCCAGAACTCATTACGGCCCTATCTGCTAATATTTTGGAACATCAATCTTGTATCAAGAATACAGGGCCCATCAAATAACCATTACCTATGAAAATTTAAAAGCGTTTCTCTGCCTGAAGAAGCTTGATGGCTTGACATGTTGGGTTTTATTACTTTCTGTTGATGATTTGATGATTCAGGTGGGCTGAGTTCTACTTGGAAATGAAAATCTGTTGCTGTGATTGTGTAACATTAAATTAAGTAATTGAAAGATTATGCTAATTGAGCCCGTCAAGAAGTATTTTAAAACGCAAAAAAATGTTTTTGGCTTCTGCGCACTTGCTGTATAGAATTGAAGCATCAGACTAAGTGTGGTAGCCTTATGTGATTTTTTTTTCTCTCTGTAAATGCGTAAATTCAATAAAAAGATTTTTGTGTCCTACATTTCAATAACTTACCTTAAACATCTTTAATTTCTAAACTAACCCAAATACTTTTGTAAAACCTAAAACAATGACCACATCTAAAAATGTAGGTATAGAAAATGAGAGCTCTCACCAAGAATTCTTTCATTCCTAACCGAATTATGACAATAGGCTGACAACACACTAGCGGTACATTGTAGGAAGAGAAAGAAATTATCTATTATACGACAGAGCTAGACTCAACCTTGCCACGAGTTACCGCACCCACTGGATTGTATTTTAGTGAATTAAGTCCATTTAAACCCAGGAGAGAAGTTGCAGTGCAAGCGAAGAGCGATTTACAATCTTAGGAATGTGCAAGTAAGCTACGTTTAAAATGCAATAAAAACCGGCTAAGTGCGGGTCGGACCACGAACAATGAAGGGTTCCTTAGTTGGGATGAATTTATGCCAAGAACAAACTTAACATTGTAGTTGAAAAGCATGGTCCCCCATACAATTAAATTGCAAATGTAAGTTTGTACGCACAATATTGAGAGATTTACCAAGTTATTTTAACACCATAGACTTCTTATAGGTTTTTCTGAAATGTATAAGAACTATTGTCTCTATTTTTTTCAAAATTTTAGGGGCAGTAGTTTCGGAGATGTCAATCATCATCTATTTTAATAAATAACTTTTAACCATTTTTTTAATTATATAAGAAAAAAAAAATGATCCCCTCGCAACAAGCCCTTTCATTTGATATGTCACACGGTACAGTTTGCAAAACTTCTTAATTTTCTAATTCGCCCCCCAAAAGTGACTCTCATGTAAAAAATTCATTTATTTCCGATACACGTTCGTGTTTGGGGTCACAGAAATTCATATGCGTACCAAATTTCAACTTAATCGGTCCAGTAGATTCGGAGCGCGGGAAGGTACTTATGGGTCACCGAGGCCCCCGCAACACAGGCAACAGGAAGGAATACGGGTGGGTTTTAGTCAGTAAGAGTCTGACACACCCTCCCGCTCCGCCCAGAGCGGGAGAAGTTATTTGATAATTTCCCACCCTCAAAAAAAATAAATAAAAAAAAAAAGTACATTCCGAGCAAATCGGCTGTGACTGACAGACAGTCAGACATACAGACATACGAGTGATCCTGTAAGGGTTCCGTTTTTCCTTTTGAGATACGGAACCCTAAAAATGAATGATGAGACAGACAGGAACAGATAACGTAAACCATCAACAGGCAACTCTGCTATATTCTGTAAGCTACTCAAAGCAAGAAAAATGTGGTATAACCCCATCAAACTGCCATACATCATAATAAGACTGTTTAGGGAGGAAAAAAATACCTAAATATCCATCACTTATCCAATCACAGTCTGATTTAAACATTTATCCAGCACTTTTTCCTTATCCCTTTAATTCCGCCATCAGTGAACCCCCAGCTTATACATCGCCGGGATCGTTCAGGGATTTACCAAGGAATTTGTTCGCGGTTCAAACGGGAAAATTAAGGTATTTTTTTGTATAATAAACGTGGCGAAAATAAGTTTTTATATAATATTCATGGAAGATATGAGATTCTTTAAAATACGTTATCTTTTCGACGCTCTTTTATGAAATACTGAGCTGGAACAACAAAAGATGGCGCGGTCATGAAAGATTTTGCGTATTTCCATAATTTTATACTTATGTTAGTTGTCAGTTGACACATAGAAGTTAAACAACTTGGTATACAAACGATTTCTTTATGATTGAATCCAAATAATTCCCTACGCGTTTATTTTTTATGTTACCATGTTCATTGTTGTAAACTTCTCTTATGTAACAAGAGTTAGGGTTGGTTTCCACTAACGCGGAGCTAGACGGAGTGGAGAGGAGCGGACCGTGAATTGGCCAATCACAGTGCTCAAAATCTCCACTCCGCAGATTTCGAGCACTGTGATCGGCCAGTGGAAACGCACCCTTAGCTTCATTTAGTTCTACATAGTAGGTAGCCAGGTCACCAAGTTCTGTTTTATTTCGAACTAACCAACTAGTATGTTTAGCGACAATCAGCAGTGTTTACGTAACACAGCTAGTTCCACCGTCGAGGAATACCTACTAATTTTACTATTTACATAAGACTTGCTTTTGTTTTATTTATTGTAGCTACCTTTATTTTGGTCTACCTACCATTTGGTGGCTTCTCTGTCAAGCTATCTAGTAAACGTAGTATCTGCGTATATGTAAGCTTTAGTAGGTACGGTGTCGTCGGTAGCATGTATGTCTCCAATTGCCCCTCGTTTGTTATATTTTCAGGGATGACATTTGCCCATGTTTATTTGATACAAATATCAAGGTGCTCCTTATTTTTCTACATATAAAGCCATGATTCTGAGAAATACGCCTTTAAATCCTTCAATCGTACAGTCAACCAAAAAAAAAATTACAAACAGACAAGGAACCATTTTAATGTCTACAACCATTGCTCTATAACATTGTATCCACCGTCCAGGTACAAAACATTAAATATAATTTATTTAACCGAAACTTAGTAATATTTTTGTCCCAAAACATACTCTCTATGACCAAAACAAGGTAACTTTTTCATTCAATAACGAGGTTAATAATAATCTGAAAGTTCATTTAAATAAAAAGCACAACTTCTAGAGCTGTTAGAAATAAGTATTTAGTTGAAAATGCCCTGTCATAAACAACTTTGTTGCCATTTACTATAACGCGTCAGACTGACATATATCATTATTGTCAGAATAACGATCACATCATGGTAGTCCGGGAGCATTTTCGTGTACTATAACAGATTAAAATATTTCATCAGTGACTGCTTCCAGGCGAGCATTACAATGCGTACCTGTGATGACTGCCTCGATGGTCTAGTGATTGCTAGCGCTACTGCTGAGCATGAGGTCCCGGGTTCGATCAAAGTGTTATTGGGTTTTTCTATTTAGAATTTCTCAATAGCCATTTGTGCCCGGTTGATGGCAATAGGCTCACTCCCTATTACATGGGACTTAGACATAACTGGCGAAATGTGGGTGTACTACAGATACACCTCTGCCCAACCCTTCGGGCAAACAAGGCGTGATGTTATGTTAAAAATGCAATTCTTGTCCAGAAGAACAAAAAACCAAGAAAATAAACGAATACTATAAAAATAAAAAATAAACGAAGTTAGACGTGTCAATCGATATTAAGTCATATGACGTTGTCAGTCTTGTTTACCCTGTTCTGGAACTATCACGGTGAACATTTTTTGTATGTTATTGGGTGTATAGATGTTTTGGGACAAAATGTTTACTTTGTTTTGGTAAAATAAATTGTATAGTATGTTTTCTACTCAAACGGTGGATACAATGTTATGGAAAAAAGGTTGTTGACAATAAAATGATTCCTTGTCCGTGTAAACATCTTTTTGGGGCTGACTGTACAAGCGTAGGAGGGAGACAGATATTAATAAAATGTGACCTTTCTGTGACCTTTAAAACCATGTCAAACTAGACCAGTTTAATGTACTTACATGTACCAGGCGCCCAGACATTCGAAGGTCTACCTACCGTTTAGAAGTAGACAACTACACGGGTTATACAGCAATATTTGTTTTACCCAGTCTACTCGCCTCAGGTTGAGACAAATATTTGAAAGGGGGTGTCTTGCACAACAAATTAGTTGTTACGTATTTGTTTAGGCTATGTTTGTGTAAGTCTTAATTTGGATCGCCGTGATTTTTTTGTTTTTTTTTTATTAGAGTATTGTGAATTTTGGAGAGTAACTATTACATTGCATTAGAGAATTATTTCTTGTTCTGATTTCTGTGACAATTGTTTACATTAGATTATAAATTATTGAACTTTCTATCTTTTTTAAATCAGGGAGTTCAGGAATGATGCGAAGATGGACGAATTCAGTATACACTTACACGAATTCAGTGTACGTTTCCCATGTATGTAATCGGAAACAGCCGTCAACATTCCTAATCGGTGTATGTCGTTCGACGTCTAGTATGTGAGGGTATGGTATTTGAAATTTTGGATGGCATGTCTCGCTTGTCTGCTAGAGTTGACAATTGCTATTTGCAACAAAAACCACAAAGCATAAACACGTACATAACAAATTTATAGGTAGATGCAGGTGTACCAACCTCTGAAAATGAAGTCAGAAGCGTCTTCAAGAAGTTCTCTCCTTTTAAACAGCATTAGTCCGAGTGTAATACGGGTCTGTTTTTATTCAGAGATGCCATTAGTTCGTAGCAGATATTTTGCCACGTAAAAGGTAAATCCAAAAGTCTCACTGCAAACAATGAGGGACAACTCCATAAACGGAGTGAAAGCGTCAAAGTCAACTTCGCAACATGCGATCCATTCGCTGATAGCTGACACACTTTAAAGGCATAGTGAAGTGGGTTAAAAATTGAGTTATACTGACGAACCACAGGACTCAGCTAAATAACAGAGAGAAAGTTGAACGGCTCATGGGGCAGGTATAATTAAATGAAATGAAATAAAATCTTTGATTATATATGGATAATGTCATCATCATCAACTCAGCCTATAACAGTCCACTGCTGGACATAGGCCTCTCTCAGGCTGCGCCACAACACCCTGTCCTCCGACTTCCGCATCCTAGGACTCGTCTGCTCCACCGGCCATCAGTCCTTCGACAAATATGGCCAGCCTACTGCCACTTCAGCTTGATTACTCTACAGGCTATGTCGGTAACTCCAGTTCTCTTCCGGATAACTGCATTTCTGATCTTATCCTTCAAAGAAACTCCAAGCATAGCCCGCTCCATGGCGCGCTGAGCGACCTTGAATTTGTGGACCAGCCCGACTGTCAGTGTCCACGTTTCGGCACCGTATGTCATAACGGGCAGGACGCACTGGTTAAAGACCTTAGTCTTCAAACACTGCGGGATTGGCGACGAGAAGACTTGACGAATTTTTCCAAACGCTGCCCAACCCAATCGGATCCTCCTGTCGGCTTCTTTCTCAAAGTTGTGTCTACCGAGCTGGATAAATTGTCCTAGGTAGACGTACTCCTTCACAACTTCGAGAAGCGACCCTTCGATATGGATTGGACTCGGCAAGACGTGCGAATTGTAAATGACTTTCGTCTTGTCCAAATTCATGCCGAGGCCAACCCGCCGAAAGGCTCCATTTAGGCTGTGCAGCATCTGGTCTAACTGTTCCAGTGTCTCTGTCATTATGATGATGTCGGCAAAACGAAGATGTGAGATGTACTCGCCGTTTACGTTGATACCCTGCCCAGTCCAGTCCAGCGTCTTAAAAACGTCCTCCAACGCATTGGTGAAAAGTTTCGGGGATATCACATCCCCTTGTCTCACCCCCCTAAGCAGTTGGATAGAGTTGGTTTTTTTATCCTGGATCTGGACAGTCATCGTTGCAGCGTCATACAAACACCTCAACACTTCAATATAACGCCAGTCAATTCGACATCGTTGCAGAGAGGCCAGAACTGCCCATATTTCGATGGAGTTGAAGGCTTTCTCGTAGACCACATATGCCATACACAGCGGCTGGTTGTACTCTTCGGTCTTCTGTACAATCTGCCGAACAGTATGGATGTGGTCCACGGTACTGAAGCCTTTTCTAAAACCAGCTTTTTCTGGTGGCTAGAACTCGTCAAGTCTTCTGGTGAGACGGTTCGTGACGAGTCTCGAGAACAGCTTGTAAACGTGGCTCAGAAGTGAGATGGGTCTATAGTTCTTCAGCAAGGTTTTGTCGCCTTTTTTGAAGAACAGAACCACCGCACCTCTGCTCCACGCCTCCGGCGTTTTACCCTCTTGGATGACGGAGTTGAAGAGACTCGCTAGCTCTATCAGGACTGGAGCCCCGCGCGCTTTAAGGAGCTCTGTCGTTATTCCGTCATCACCAGGTGCCTTGTTGTTCTTTAGCTGCTCGAGAGCTGCCCTAATCTCGCACTGGTTGACATTTGGGATGTCTTCCGTGTAGTGCCGCGTTAGTTCGGCTCGATGGTCATCTTCACTATGCCCCGCTGGTTTCACCGTCCGCGTTGAGTACAAGTGCCCGTAGAAATCCTCGACTTCCTCAAGTATCTCGGACTTTGAAGTCACGATCCTACCATCCGCAGTTCTCAGTTTCGTCAGATGGTTCTGCTCAATCATGACCATAATGTCACGAGTGTTAGAGCACCGAAGGTCGCGTCGCGCCAGCTTTTTAATTTTTAGGTTTAAGGCCCTCTTATCTGATGGCGGATGATATCTGCGGCGTGGATGGCAACTCTCGTCTTTCCCTCATAAGTACGAGAGTCTCTGAGGAAAGTTTGGACACCTTACTTTTTCGTTGCGACGGGAAAAGTCTGCGGGACACGACGCGTAGTGCTTTGACCACCTCGTCGGCCTTCTCATCGACAGTGCCTGTGGTTTCCAGGAGGGCGAAGCGATTTTGAAGTTCCAGTTGGAACTTTTCGGATAATAGAGCGCTTGAAGCTGATTCTCTCAGCACGAAAATTGATATTTAGAGTGCCTCGGACAAGCCTGTGATCGCTTCCGGTATTAAACCTGCTGATCACAGAGACATCTCTAAATATGTGCCTCTTATCCGTCATAATGAAGTCTATCTCGTCCCTTGTCACGTTATCGGGGCTCTGCCAGGTCCACTTCCTTTGGGGTTTCTTCTCGAAGAACGAATTCATCAAGAAGAGCCTCTGAGACTCTAAAAAGTTGACCAGCATTTGCCCCCTGTGATTCCTGCGCCCCAAACCGAACGGATCAATTTTCGTTTCGCCGCATTCTTGTATTCCCACTTTGGCATTGAAGTCACCCATAACAACGTTGTAGTGGGCCTTTGTAGTACTGTGCATTGCCTTGGCAATGTCCTCGTACATGGCCTCGGCTGTCTCGTCAGAGTATGTCGAAGTCGGCGCATATACCTGTCTCACTTTCAGGTAGTACCTGTCAGTGAGTTTCAGTACTAGGTATGCTACCCTTGTCGACACGCTACTGATTTCCACAACGCTGCTAGTGAGTTCCTTGTTAACAAGGAAGCCGACACCGCCTTGAGAGAGCAGATCACCTTCGCGAAAGTAGAATAGGTTACCTGACTCCAGGGTTATCGTGTCCTCCCCCTGTCTTCGGACTTCAGATAACCCCAGTATACAGGGTGTCCCGTAAATAATGGATCAAACGTAACGGGTAGGTAGCTTACCTCATTTCCAACAACTAATTTGAACAGTAAAAAAAAAAACCGATAAGGTAACCAAGAATTTTTTTTTTTCGATTTTTACTATTTTCTGTACCTGCATTCAGTGTTTTTAATGCTGTTGCTGCAAATGGTATCATATTTAGGTGTGATTTTTGTCAAACATTTCTGAATAGTTTACTAATGTTATAAGATACCATTTTTTTAAATAACATTTTATTTGCCTTAGAAAAAAAATCTTGAATTGAAAAGTTTTGTTTTTACGATGAAAAGACCAGAATCGGAAAAATTCTCCTGTAAAAAAAATGTATGACACCAAAGTGTACCATTATTTTAAAAACTTGTAAAATTACTAAGGTTTGCAAATTGGTATAAAACTTACGCCTAGTCTTAGTCGTTACAAAGATATTGCTATGAATCTGACAGAGGTGCCAAATTACGAAATAAAATAAAATTTGAAAAAGTGTGCGCAATTAAACTATTTTCTTAAAAATGTTTAGGTATCTCAGCGTATGAAAAAATTAGGAGGTTAAATTAAAAAAAAGTACAAATAAATCGTTTATTTTGTTTTTACAGTAAATGTTCAAACTGACGTCCCCCTACGAGAATGCAAAGTCTGCACCTCCTAATAAAGGAAGCTCTTATCCGACGGACAAAATGGCTGTTGTTTATTTCTGATACAGCAGATTGGATGCGCTGACGTAATTCTTCTTCCGACGTTATTCGTTGTTTGTAAACTTTGTCTTTTAAACATCCCCAATAAAAAAAATCTAAGGGATTTAAATCCGGAGATCGCGGAGGCCACAAAATTGGTCCTAATCGGCCGATCCATCTGTCAGGGTAAGTTTCATTGAGTTGCGCCCTTACTGCCGTCGCATAGTGAGCGGGGCAACCATCATTTTGTAACCACATCGCTTGCCGCACGTCTTCTGGAATATTTTCTAATAACGTTGGCAACTCATTCCTTAAAAAATGCAGATAGTATTCGGCGTTTAGAGTTGCTGGTAGTTCAAAGGGCCCTATTATTTGCCCATTTATTATTCCTGCCCATAAATTTATTTTAAATTGATGTTGGCTCCTGTCCTCTCGCATCAAATGTGGGTTTACCAGCTGCCAACTGTGCAAATTATGCAAATTGAGATATCCATCTCGCCGGCATGAAGACTCGTCACTCCATAAAATTTTATTAAAAAACTGTGGGTCCGCCCGTATCATTCTAAGCATCCTTTGGCAAAATGCTACTCTTTGCGGGTAATCACGTGACGTCAGCGTTTGAACACGTTGCACGTGATATGGGTGCAACCGGTGCCTTTTTAGAACTCGATGTACCGTCGATCTTGGAATACCAGTGCGTTGCGCTATGACGCGAATTGAGACCGACGAATCTTCCTCGATTTCTCGAATAATAATTTCGTCATTGACTTGTGACGGTCGCCCTTCACTGGCACCCCCAACTCCGGTGCCAAGAATTCTTCCCTCAAGATACGCGTTATGCACTCTAATGAATACGCGATAGTCGGGATGTCGATCCCGGTTCGGGTATCTTTCACGATACAACCTTGCGGCCGCCCTGGCATTACCTCTTGCTTCTCCGTAGATAAAATGCATTTCGGCATACTCCCGTGGCGTGTACTCGTAACGAGGCATCGTACTACTGCACACAAATGATTGTTTTCGAAGTCCGTAGGATTGCCAAGTCATTCGTCCAAAACACAAACAGTTCCAAATCGTTAGGCAAAGCAAAGTCCAAATACACAGCACAAGTTTAATTTTAAGGAACACAACAGTTAGGCACAGCGGGAGCGAAAGTAGTCTGACGTACGTATCAACTCGAAGAGAGATTCGTGTCAACTAAACAAATAAAATCATGCAACAATGAAGCCCTGTATGAGTGAAGGGTGAAGGAAAAAAAATACCTGCACAAAGACACCGATTTACCAAAAATACAAAAGCGGCGCTATCTATCCCTTTCACACTGAGTGAGGTGCAACTCCGCAGGTAGCAGTCCCAAATTCCGAACAGATGACGTCATCGGCTCGGAATTACGCTACACGCTTAACCACATGCTTTTATTACAAGCATAAGCCATTGCGAGAAAGAAAAGTTAGATTGTACCATTTTAATTTCTGTTCTGTCTTCTTCATCACATTCATAGCAATATCTTTGTAACCGTAAGGACTAGACGTAAGTTTTATACCAATTTGCAAACCTTAGTAATTTTACAAGTTTTTAAAATAATGGTACACTTTGGTGTCATACATTTTTTTTACAGGAGAATTTCTCCAATTCTGGTATTTTCATCGTAAAAACAAAACTTTTCAATTCAAGATTGTTTTTCTAAGGCAAATAAAATGTTATTTAAAAAAATGGTATCATATAACATTAGTAAACTATTCAGAAATGTTTGACAAAAATCACACCTAAATATCATACCATTTGCAGCAACAGCATTAAAAACACTGAATGCTGGTACAGAAAATAGTAAAAATCGAAAAAAAAAAAATTCTTGGTTACCTTATCGGTTTTTTTTTTACTGTTCAAATTAGTTGTTGGAAATAAGGTAAGCTACCTACCCGTTACGTTTGATCCATTATTTACGGGACATCCTGTATGCCAGTTAATGCAACCTAACTCTACCTCGAGTTCGGCAAGGTGATGGTCCAGCCTCATCGAACGTCCATTGTACGTGGCCAGATGTAGTCGTCGTTGGTAGCCTGCCGTAGCCCGGGAATTCTTTGCACCCTCGTCCCGCCGTAACCGTGACCGCTACTTTGACCAGGGATAGCAGGACCACCGGGAACTAGGGGCCGTTGTTTTGGCACTTTTTTCATAGGGAGGTTTTAATGCCCGTAGTCACCACGCTGGGCAAGTGGGTTGGTGACCGCAGTGCCAATCCTTTCGAAGCGATGATGCTGCTGCCCGTCATCGCTCTGAAGAATTTAAATTGGCTTGTTGGATGGTTATACCGCCATCGGTCGGTCGCCAGCGCCTCGTCCGTCAGTGGCAGGGTGTACCGCGCGCAGGTGAGGTTGACATTTGGGGAGCCCGGTTGTTGTGTGCTCCCCCTTACACCAATGTAATAAATAAATATACAATATAACATTCACATTAGACAAACAACGTCAAATACCCAATTCGCTGCCAATGGAGCAGCGATTTAGGTAATCGGCGTGTGGTAGGACTGCCACCTTATATGTAGGGGGCTGTGGTTCCATACTCGTACCGCGGCCACCAAACAATTGGCCGATCGATGTATGGCGGTACGTGCGGCGGCCGACCGGCTCCTCAGCAGCGCCTGCCAGCAGGGCGCGCGGCCCGCGGCGAACATGGCGCTCGCGCGGCACCATCGTGACATTATTAATGACATTATTTCCTTGGAGGACTTTCATTTAATAATGACCCTTCTGTTCTTATCTTTTATTATATATTTACTAAGAACATTGTATCTATTTTGTTCTGTTCCCTTTTATTTTAGTGAAATCTCACGGGTTTTGATGATTTTTCCTTATACAATCTTTTGTTTGTTAGAAGCAAGTTTCTTGCCATTGTTTTTATGTTCGCTTTATTTTGCCTCGTTTTGTTCGGATTGGGCTTAATGAGAGTTAAGTGACCTCATCTAAGAATCATTAGAGTGAGGAAGCTAGAAGCTTTCATTTTAAATGATAAAGGCCGTAGGTGGTTACTGCTGTATGGTTCGTGAGTAATTTCAGAAACCCGCTTTAGTGATCTTCAGGGATACCTAGTTACTTTGAAATTCGCGATTCGGGATTGCGGTAATATTTTATCAAGAATGTTCAATTTATAAATATGCCAAGTTAAAACTTCTTCTTTATTAACAAACTAACTATACAATTTAAATAAAAAACAATAAGATATCCTAACAACAAACTATATTTCGCCAAAACATTTCATTTTTAACCCCCGACGCAAAAACGACGGGGTGTTATAAGTTTGACCTGTCTCGCTGTGTGTGTGTGTGTGTCTGTCTGTGGCGTCGTAGCTCCCGAATGCATGGACCGATTTTGATTTTGTTTTTTTTTGTTTTAAAGGTGACTTATTCATGAAAATCTGTTCAGTAGTTTGAAGATTATCAGCTCTTTTCTAGTTGATATTTAACTCGCTCACCAACTTATAGCGCAGGTATCGTGTTTGGGCTCATTGTACTGGTCTCAATAAATAGGTTATAGCTAGATTGTGATCAGGGTCTGATGATGGAGGAGGAAAGAGAAATGAGATTAAATAAGTAAGAACTTTCACTTTAGGAAAAATACCTACAGGTGCGCAGATTTCGGCGAGGTACTCATCGATGGCAGAGTGTCTGACCTACTAGTAATATATAAAGTTTAAAAAGTAGGTAATAAAAGTTAAATTTAAAATTTGAAAAAACCCCCGACACTAACAAAATTATCTAAAAAATAACAAAATAATACGTACGGGCCCTTTCAGTTTAATATAAAAAGCCAAGCGTCGTCTAGTCGGGGGATGGCTAAAGAAAACGTCAAACAGACGAGGCTATTACCTAGCAATGATTAATGTATGCTATTGTACAAAGAATAGCCGCTGTTAACTTTCTATTTCCATTAGCCGTCCCCCGACTCGACGACGCTTGGCTCAAAATATTACCTAAATTTATATTAAACTGAAAGGGCCCAATACGTATTATTTTGTTACTTTTTAGATAATTTTGTTAGTGTCGGCGGTTTTTTAAATTTTAAATTTTATCAAGTAGGTTTGAATACTCTGTAATGCTACCTCTTTTCTAATAAAATAATTCATGATAAATATATGTAGTACCTATTTTAAGTACCTGGACAAGTATCTACAACTGTGGTCACACTGCCAGACAAATATACACTGCTTTATGGTGGGTATCTCAACAGGCGCCCGATTGGTTGCGCAACCAAACATAGTATTTTCGGCAGTGCAACCATGGTTGTGCCACCACTGGTGTCCTAGTGATATAGAGCAGGCAGTTTTGTTGAACTTATGTTTATAATTTTCACCAGTGTCATATGCATATAGAACATAAAATGCACCCAAATGCAGTTTATTTATTTGGGTTCTCCAACAAAGGATATACAATATAAATCACAGTAAGAAAAAACCGGCCAAGTGTGTGTCGGACCACGCACAATAAAGGGTCCCGTAGTTGAAAAAAAATATCATCCCCACGTTACGTCCAAGGGAGGTACACTAAAACATTTTTTTTTTTCAAGATTTTATTTAAACTGTTTGTCGGCGTGATTAACATACTCGTATACCTATGCCAAATTACAACTTTCTAGTACTAAGCGTCTCTGAGATACAGCGGGGACAGACAGACAGATAGACAGACGGACATGGTGAAAATACAAGGGTTCCTTGTTTACTACGGATCCCTAAAAATGTTATTTTACGTGTGCTCCTTCCTGACCACAGCATGCACATATTATATAACTAGGTGTAAACAGGATACAAATAAAAATAGAGAAAAACTGATAAAACAAAAAAAAAATACATTAACATTTCAAGATTGAGCATTCTATATTACAAGTGTTTAGTAGTGTGTAGATTTCACATTTGTTGACTATTGGAGGGAAGAAACATAGTAATAACATACTTAGTTATTTTGTGGTGATAAAATTATTACTATATTTTGAAATAGGAGTTATGGACATTTTCCAGGTTTGATGTACCTATATGTCGTGTACCAGTGTGTTAAATAATTTTATTTTAAATTCTTTGCTGTTACGTAAGATAAATCCAAGGATTTTGAACCCCTAAGATGACATGTTTAGGATATGTTTGTCAAAGGAGATAGTTTTGTTTGTTCGGGGATGAGTCCCTTATAATCAAATTGAATTGAGTTATCGAATTACACAATGGAGACAACCGTGTGCCTGATTATGTGTCTGAGTAAAATCACTAGTCAAACTGATAAGGAACCAAAACTACAACCCGTTTCACGTAAATTTTTAAAACACTTTACGCGAGAATAAGCAAATTTAAAAATAAGATTAAACATAGCTGTGAACCTACTGTATTGTCAATGCTATATTTTTTTACTTAATAAAAACAGATTTGGTTACCACCTTGAACTTGAATAATATACAGGCTGTGGCGTAAATAGTGGTCCAACGTTAAGGGGTCGATACACCATATATTCAGCTATCAAGTACCACCATTTGAACCATTTTTTCCATAGGTATCAGGATAATGAACTAAATCAGAATGCTTAAAGGAGAATGCCTAAAGCAGTGCGTGATGTCGTATATGAAAATGAATAAGAGAAGAGAATTGGGTCTAAATGTGTACCTTGTGGAACAGCGGATGTAGATTTAAAAGACTTTGAAACATGGCCACTCATAAAAACTTTTGAAAACCGGTCACTGAGGTAAGACTCAAACCACTTTAGTATTGATCCTCTTCTACCTAAGTGCTGGAATTTAGCTTTAAAGAGAGAATAATCTACCTTATCGAACGCCTTCCTAAAGTCAGTGTATATTGACAGGAATACGTTTATCTAATGATTCTGACAAAGGCGACACGATCTGTATTTGATAAAGCCGTTGCTGGTGGCTGATGAGAAGGTGTTTAAACTGCAATAGAAGACGTTCGGTTATGAGCTTCTCAAATACTTTGCCAAAATTGACACAGAAATGGGTCTGTACAGAAATTGGATACCAAATTCCTTTCTCCTACTTTGGAAATAGGTACCACCAGTGCTTTTTTCCATTGCTCAGGGAAAATACTGCCTTTAAGAAACTTGTTATAAATAAGACTGTTGGAGAAAGCGAGTGCTATCGCACATATTTTATTTAACACGGGTGGCATACCGTCGTCTTCTACGCTTTTCTTTTCATCTAAATACGTTAAGACTCTGTTTTTTTTTTTACCAGCGTTGAGATCTAGTTTTACGAGGACATTTTAGTGTTATAGACACCTGCGAAATTATCAGCTAATAAGTTACATACATCGTGACCAGTTGATTATTTTATTATTGCGGTTTTATTATTGTAACACATAACTGCGGGGTAAACAAGCGCTGGATTTACTTTTATTTTTAATAAAAGAAAGAAGGTAAACTAAACCGCAAATTAGATATCTATCCCGTTTTTATACGATTGTAAAAAAATAATAACTGATTGACTGAGATCCCTAACATATTATGAAGAAACAGAAAATATGTTGACAAGAATAGCCTAAAAATTAAGAAAAAAAGTTACTCCCACACACAATTAATTAATTATTTTGATTTATTTATTGTAGTCTGATCCGTAACAACCTATTAAATTCGACTATGGCTAATGATAAACGTAATAGCTGTATTTTTATTACTACTGATTCAAACCTAATATTTTGCATGCCGTAAGGTAAAATGTATCGGGAAACTTAATAAATATTACAACTTCTTTCAAACATACACACTTACATACATACTCCAACACAAGTACTATTGTAACTTATTGTGGCTGCCTCGATTTATGTATGACACAATATTTAAGTTGAAATAAATATTTTAGTATTTTGTAGAAGGTTTTAGGGTTTTTTAAAACCACCGTTTCTAATTTGTCGATATATTTTTTTGTAACAAATTGTTTTTATCTTGCTACAGTCGGCACGAAGTGTTTCGAAGGATATAACGTCAAGGGGATTATTGTATATTTTTATTCTAACACGTTTGTTTTTTTTTTTCTTTATAAAGTCTCTTAGGCTTGGCTTGACTTAGGTCGGTATCATGCTGGGTACTCTTTCCTAAATATCGTTTTCAGTGGTACGTGTAGCTTGATAACGTCATGCAAAATATCATATAAAATATTTACCATCTCGCCAACCGAGGAACAACCTCCCATCTAATTTCCCAGTCTATAGATATAAGGGAAGTTAGGATTTTGTCGTAGTCTGCATTAAAGAAATTAGGATAAGTGTTCGGTTTAGTTAGTAGGCAATTTGTGTTGTTGACCGTGGGTTTGGCGAACTCGAGCGACGGATGTAATGGATCTTCTTGTGTCAGATGTTTGCAACGTGTCAGGTTTTGTACTAACTGTAGTATTCAAAAGAACTAGATCTAATGTCTAGATTTATTGTTTGTAAGGTAATTATACTGGCCTAGGTCATTCATAGAAATATAATCTAAAAAGCGATTGGTAATATCATTGTTATGGATAGATGTTCCACAACGTAGATTGGCTTATCAGTTGCGATACCGAGGTGGCTTGTGTTCAACGATGTTGTTGGTATATTTTTTTGTTGAAGTTTATTGCCGCACCGAAGAAGGAGTCCCTTATGCGTGGCTTGTTGAATTTTACGATAATGTCTTTTTTAGCAGTCCCAGGGTAGTCAGCTTTCTTAATTTGGCATTTAATAATGTTACTGAGTTGCAATATGGTAGTGACTATGTTTTCCGAGCGATTTACAGGCAAGTTTTGTAGTTCGATGTTGGTGGATCTGTTGCGTTGTTCCATTAGATTTACGCGCTTATTGTGGTCTTAAATGGATGATTGCAGCTTGCTTTTTCTCTTTCCAGCACTTGCAGTTTAGAGGTGTTTTGCTCAAGAGTAACTTTCATTTCCTTATATTTCTTGTTGTAGAAGTCTAGCGAGGTACTAAAACCCAATATCAAGTCGCTGATTTGTTTGAACTGTACCGCCACTGCTTCTTTGAGTACGTTCGCGATTTCTTGTCTTATTTCTCTGAAAAAGCTCTTTGTTAAATCAAAGACTGTCTTCATCAGTTGGAAAACAAATCTTCCATCATTGTATCCATTTAATATAAAAAAGAAACAGCAGCAAAATTATCACTGTCGAGCATAATCAAATAAGTGACGAAATGAAAAATAAGTGTATCTTTGTGACGAAACCGAAATATTCATCCGTTATCCGTTGACAGAGGACTGAGTAACGCGGACAATTAAATTACCTCCGTGTAGTTTAACGTTGCTTGAAATAATGTTTGATGTATGGAGTGCATGAGTTTTAAATTAGTCTCGTAATATCAGATAGCTAGGAAAATATGAAATCGTACAAACTGGGCTCGGTGACCCGACGCTTCAATCTCTATACCTAGATTCTACTAACTGGATAAAGTGGTTTCCAAGCCGGGTCAGGAATTTCGGTATACCGGTCACAAACGCATAATGTAACTACTTAATATACGTCTTGAATTTATTCATTCACTGACAGATAACGCCCAGTCTAAGACAGCTCAGCCTAGAAGCATGAGAAGAATTTTTTTTATCCATCTGTCAGAGAACGCCTCTCTGACAGATGGATAAAAAAATGCTATATAACAAAGATGAACACTAGGGGGCATGAAAGTTTTTATGGAAGTTAGTAATTTTTTTCCGATGGAAAATCCCATCGAAAACAAAACTTGAGTAAAGAAAGAAAATAACATTAATTGGTTCATTTTGATATTTTGCCCTCCCTTTTTATATAATTGTACATATAATTATTATTATTTTAAGTTTGTTAGTTTTTAAATGGTGTAGATATTACCAATAAAAGTAATTGATTGGTACAATAAAATTCTTGGCACAATAAGGTTCTGAAGGTAGGTATTAAAATTTTACATGGGAAGTGATACTATAGTTGAGATTTTTTTTTTATGATGGTGGTGTTAAAATGCTAAGTAAGT
Source organism: Atethmia centrago (assembly GCA_905333075.3). Lineage (NCBI taxonomy): Eukaryota > Metazoa > Arthropoda > Insecta > Lepidoptera > Noctuidae > Atethmia > Atethmia centrago. The sequence goes on from HG995374.1 coordinate 30,216,040, forward strand.
ACTGCTTCGTTGGTCTAGTGTTCGCAAGCGCTAATGCTGAACATGAGGTCTTGGATTCGATTCCTAGGTCGGGAAAAATGATATTGGGTTTTTCCATCAGGAATTTCTCAGTAACAGCCTGGAGTCTGGATTCTTGCCCGGTTGATGGCAATAGGCTCGCCCCTTATTACACGAGACTTCAACTTAACGAATCCTTCGGGGAAAACAGACGTAATGTTCAGTTAAAAGAATTTTATTCACATAAAATTATAAATTATAAAAATTGTTTTGGTTGCGTTATGTTATGTAAAAACTGATAACACTTTACATTTACAAAAAAAAAAAAGAGAAATGACTGTGCCAAAAGGTTTCAGCTCAGCGTTGTGCCAGATGGCAACAATACAGTACTTAAGTACTTAATATTATTATTATCTATCTTGTACGTCTTGAAGTAATATGAATGGGGTCCTCATTTAACATCTCTTGCAGGATGGCTAACTTTAGCGACATATGCTATCAGAAAAATCCGTCAATTTACTGTAGATACCGCGAGGCTAGTCTTTTTTTAGTTCCTTTCATAGTATCATTTCTTTTGGTATTTTACTTTGGGGACGGGCTGCAGACATCGAGTCAATTTTTATTTGCAGGTGCGATTCGCTAAGTGACCGGTTTAAGGACATTAACATCATGACGGAATCTTGTCAATAAATCTATGAAAACAAAATGTACGTAAGAAAAAAATTACATCTTTTTAGTAAAAGAGGTGAAAGGAAAGACATAATTATAGTACTAGAAATAGGGACCTATTAGCTCAACCAGGTTTCAGACTGGCTACAGTAGACTCATCTTTCATGGGGTAATGTTTAAAATGTTACAATAAAATTCCACCCCACATACTCGTACTTCAACTGAATGAGATGAAATTCAAATCTTGTATAAAACGCACGCTATGCAGGCAGACATATTATAAGTTGGGGGATTACGTCGCTGATAAAAATGCTTGGCTCAATGCTGGTCCTGCTCCACAACCACAACCAATTGAATAATTAACATTTTAAAATACTGTTGGAGCAGCTGAATATTGTAAGACTATCTTTGCATTGTATAAATTCAATCTACATTGTATTATATAATTGTATTGCAGAGGTGTGAGTACTATGTATAATAGAGCTACCATTTATCGGTTAATATGTCCATTGACTTGAATGGGCCCTGGCGGCTGAGAGTATGTCATGCTCACTCAGATATCTCGCTGATGGTGGCGCGTGTGTTGGATCATTTAGCTCCCTTCAAAATGGTTGAGCTGAATGGTGCTGATCCATGCGTCATGCTCGTGAACAGGCGCCGTCAGTTGGGACTGGTCACCTCTTAGCCTCCTCGGCTTATTTGTAATTATTTTATTTCGATTTTTTTTTTTTTTTGTTTATTTTGTGTCCTCACATTTAGTTTTAAATTCAATATTATTTATACTAATCTTGATGTAAATATAATATATTTGATTGTATTCCATTATATTTATGTTAATTTCTGTCTCGGATGAAGGGAGGATGTAAGTAGCAGTCACTCAGGACTGTTTCATTATAATTTGATACGTAATGGTACGTCATCTGTTTATTTTCATCTCCGTTATAGGGTGACTAGAAATATAGGTTGTATTCTAATAATAATGCAGGGAACATTTTCATGTGTAATTTTAAATTAAAAAAGTATATATATATCCTGTATATCCTATATTTATGTACTTCAACCAGAAAATATATTATTATGAAATGTTATTATTCAATGTATGTGAGGACTATGTAGATCATATAAGTTAGAGAACGTAAATTCCTGCGAGCACCAGTAAAAAATTACTATGGCAAAAGAACCAATAAGTATTTAAACCCTACACTGTACAATAGTATCGACTGGTTAAGAGGAGATATTGGTGTAATTAGCAGGCGAACACTGGGGAGTAAGTTAAAGGCTGAATTGCTAATTCAAATTCAAATGGTCACAATATGTGACAATAATTAATCGATTGAGGGACATTGAACCAAAATATTCTCACCATCCATTAAAAGCTATCTATAATATTTAAAAGTATCTGTATCTTCTTTCTTAGATGTTTAATTAAATTGTTTAAACCAAATGTTTTAAGACGAGCGCTAATCCTGCCGACAAACTGTCACGCAGTTTGGTAGGTTTATAAAATATTTACAAATGTTTGGTCTAAAAGAAATTATTATTATTATAATATATTTTTAAATTTTACTTTTTCTCAGTTAGTTTTAATGATAATCTGGCAGTTTGAGTGCTTTATGTCGCCTACCCAAATGTCCTTTCTTTGGTTTTGTTCGTCAAGTCGTTGAGCTCCTTAAGTTCTGAGTTGAACTTCACGGTTACTGACAAATGCATGAACTGACTGGACAGGTCCACTCAAATCTATATGGTTCTTTCCTCAAAATACCGTCTCAGACACCAATTTACATGGTCCTCAAATGATCTGACCAAGATTATTTACTCATTGACATTGATGAATTTTTTATACGAGTATATACAATGACATGAATATTTATTTTTTGAAGTATTTTATTTTTAATTATTGTGAATGTGAAGACTATGTGGATTATTGTTTTTATTGTTTCTCTCAGATAGTTTTAATCTTGGTCTGACAGTTTGAGTCATTTAAGCGGCCTATCCAAATGTTCTTACTTTGGTGTTGTGCGTCAAATCGTTGAGCTCCTTAAGTTCTGAGTTGAGCTGCACGATTACTGACAAATGCGTGCACTGACTGGATAGGTCCACTCAATCTGTGTGGTTCTTTTTCGCGTAAGTGCATGGTCATGGTCTTCACATGATCTGACCAAGATTATGTCTGGACTTTAAAAGAGACTGTGACCTCTGAGTTTGTTTCAGCCTTTCTTATCAGAGTGGTCAAATGGGAAACGCCGAGCTCATCTAGTTTTTTTTCTAAATATGATTGATGTGTAAAAGGGTTTGTACAAACCTACTTACAGAAAAATAAAATCATTTAATTTCATTTCATTTCATTTCATTTAATTTCATTAACATTTCTTAATATTATATTTTTTGGTTGCTAACCTTTATAATAAAATAAAACACCATTTCATTACCTATCAGTTTACAGTTTTACGATTTAAAATAAATAAGTTTAATGAAAAAAAAAGTAAATAAAAATAATTTCGTTTTACATTTTTTTTGAGGGTGAAGGTGAAGGCCTCTTTCAAAGATTGGCATTTTTTCCTATAAGATGCCATTTTTGTCTAGCAATTTCTTTTATGTCATCATCCCATCGCGCGTAAGTTCTTCCTTTGTAGTGATTGCCCTGTGGGCCTTTCCATGTTGTACAAGTTCTGGTTGATCTGTGATCTTGTTAACCTTTAAATATTAGCAAGTGTCAGCTACAAGGGCAGGCGGTCTGGCAACATAGGCCTCCCCCATCTCCCTCCACTTATTACTGTCCAAAGTTTTTCTTCACCAACCCTTTGGCAGATCATCCTCCCTCTTTTTCATCTGTCTTCCTCTAGGTCTTTGTATGTTCCTCAGTAAGGGTTTGTTGGTCTTACTTGCCCTAAGACGAACAAACATCTGACGTACATCATCATCATTCTCCTGCCCTGATCCCAATTTATTTCAGATCGGCGCAACATGTCCCTTTCCTCCATACTTCTCTATTAGTTGTCATCTCGGTAGTCACCCCAATTTCTAGACATATTATCTTTCACACAGTCCATCCATCGTTTCTTTAGTCTTTCCCTACTCTTATAGCCATCGACATTCATAATTCATAACGACAGACACGCTGGGTACTAACGGTATCGATTTAATGTAAAATATATCGATACGGATCTAATGTATGGGCATCTCTAATCCTTGTGATATCTCAATCAACTCAACTGTCAAGAATATTTACCAAATGAATAAAATGCTACTTAAGGGGATTACATCGCTGAAATCCCAAAAATACCGTATGTTTAACGAAGTTTGTAGATGAATCCTGTTGTTCGTTTTCGATATAAAAAATATATGTTATACTTAAGGTCATTACAAATACATTGTATTGTTTAAAATTTCAATAAACTTTCCCAAATTTTGGAAAAAAGTTATAGTAAATAGGTCCTTTTTCAACCTAAATTGTAAATGTTCTCTGTAATGGCTGAATAGTACGGCATGAATTTTGTACCAAAAAATACGTAATGACGTATTTAACTATTTGTATTGTTTATTTTTTCGTATTTCTTTAAACATTTTTTTAAAATAAATAAAAACCTGAAACTTCGCGAGAAAGGCCTGTGATGCACGCTCGGGACGCGACACTTCAGTGTCTCTATGACTCTGGTGACGGGTGGGCTATACGCGCGTTTTTTTTTTTCAAATAAAATAGTTAAATTCACGTTTTGAATGATTTCTGAATGAAATCATATTGTAAATAGTACAAATATAAATATTTCGTAAAATAAGAATATAAATTAAGTTTGTAAATGTATATAAAGTAGTTTGTAGTTTTGTTTTGTTTTTTTAACTCATCATAGAGTAAGCTTGAATATGGCCTAAATATAAAAATAAATGTAAAGTGAAGCGTGGACGAACTCTCCAAAACTATTGGTAAGTACCTACTCTTTTAGTGTATATACATATTATTATTTCTATGGTGTTTATTTTTTTATCGTTTAGCTATCTCGAGAATTTCGTTTTAATGGAGGATGGAGACCTAGGTGACCTAGGTGGGTATAGGATCTCATTGATGGCACTACGTAGAACCGTCGTGTTTGGACTCATTTGAAAGAGCTCGTGGAGAGCTAGGCGACTGGTGATGTCACCTACGTGATAGTGGACTCCGAAGGTGGTAAAGGACCTCATTGACGGCACTACGTAGAGCCGTCGTGTTTGGACTCATTTAAAAGAGCTCATGAAGATCTAGGTGACTATTGATGTCACCTACATGATGGTGGACTCCGAAGGTGGGTTAAGGACCTCATTGACGGCACTACGTAGAGCCGTCGTGTTTGGACTCATTTGAAAGAGCTCATGGAGACCTAGGTGACTAATGATGTCACCTACATGATGGTGGACTACGAATGTGGGTAAAGAACCTTATTGATGGCACTACGTAGAGCCGTCGTGTTTGGACTCATTTGAAAGAGCTCATGGAGACCTAGGTGACTGATGATGTTACCTACCTGATGGTGGACTAGGAAGGTGGGTATAGGATCTCATTAACGGCACTACGTAGAACCGTCGTGTTTGAACTCATTTGAAAGAGCTCATGGAGACCAATGCGACTGGGAAAATTTCAGACTTGGTTTTAAGAATAAAATACCTAGTTAAAATACATTTTAGTTTTTCTGTGGTGAGTGGCTTATTACCAGACTGTAATAGTAAAAACAGTACCTTATTTCCGACACTCACACGGGCGAAGCCGCGGGCAGCAGCTAGTCTATTATGAAAAAGTACGTTCATATTTAGGCGTCAGTAAACATTTAGGTATTATCAGTATTTTTGTTCATTTTATCATTTAACAAAAGGCTCCGAATTTGTCTTCGTGGTGCCAAAATTTCTAAGAAAGACACCTGAGGTCGTAAACAGCCGCCTTGCTTTTGTTATGGTTAATTGCCTAGAACACGTGTGCCATTGCCCTTAGATAATGTAATTAGGAGCCTATTGATTCAAATATAAAAAAATATTATGTGATATCCAGGTATTTTTCTTTCTTCACTCTACATAACGAAAAAAATGCTCGGGCCTTGAGTTTCGTTATAAAGAATTTACACTGTACATATAATATACCGGCTGACTATTTTTACCGTCTTGAATAAAATTGGGTATTATACCTTTGGTGAACGGAGCAGAAAGCCTATGGCATATTTTTTTTTAGTTTTCACTAGCATAGAGAAAAATTAACCTATCACTAAATAGAAAACGTTTGAAGTATTTTTTTCATACTAAAACAATAAAAACAGAAACCTGTGATTTGAACTTGGATATTCATTTATCGATACTCGCCACACTTGCCGTCGGCCTCGTTGATATCCTTTCGCAGGTGCACGAGCCGCTCATGCATACCCGCTCGCCCGAGTCTCGCGCTCTCTCTCTCTCTCTCTCTAGTACTTACATCATTCATTCATGCGTGGTCGCAGCCAACGCCGCCATGTCCTATCTTCTCCTGTATTGGCTATTATTCGTTTTACGCACGGGTAGTAGCATTAATAGTTTTAATGTTTTTTTTTTGAGATACCTCATCGAAACTTTTACAAATTCAATGGTAATAACCAGATATAATCAAAACAATTTCCAGACCGTAAACATGTCATTCGGTATATATTCTTTTTGACCCTATATCGGCTTTAAAAACATATGACTAAGTATTTTCTTAGCCTTATTAGAAATCCGCCATATATATTATAAGCAATAAAGAACAAGGAAGACCGGAAAAGGTGCATAACGTACAAAAACCAGAAGACAAAGATATGTGCGCACTTCAAGAAAGCCTACATGCACCTTCAACACCAACACCAATCCCAATAAATGACCAATCAACCTGTTCACGCTATTTGGATTTCAATGACTTTTAACGGGAATTAAAAGTTTTAAATTTTATAAACGAAACATAAGAAAAAATTAAACTATTTTTTTTATTTTACTAGTCAGAAACCCAACTTTATTACCTACACACATAGGAAAATACATGGTCAAATCAAATCGATCTGATGACTTTATTTATGATTGTGGTTACTAAGAACCGATAAACACTGATATGGTCATCATCAGACCTTCAGAATGTATCATGTAGTAGCACCCGTGCTCAATTAGATAAATATTAAAAGCTAGGACATCCTAACTATTTCCGTTACTGAGCACCGATAAGCACTTACCTGGTCATCATCAGACCTTCAGAATGTATCATGTAGTAGCACCCGTGCTCAATTAGATAAAAGTGAAAAGATAGGTCATCCTAACTATTTCCGTTACTGAGCACCGATAAGCACTTACCTGGTCATCATCAGACCTTCAGAATGTATCATGTAGTAGCACCCGTGCTCAATTAGATAAAAGTTAAAAGATAGGTCATCCTAACTATTTCCGTTACTGAGCACCGATAAGCACTTACCTGGTCATCATCAGACCTTCAGAATGTATCAAGTAGTAGCACCCGTGCTCAATTAGACAAATGCTGAAAGCTACGTCGTTCTAACTATTTCCGTTACTGAGAACCGATAAACGCTTACCTGGTCATAATCAGACCTTCAGATTGTATCATGTAGTTAGCACCTATGCTCAATGAAATAACTGATGAAAACTAGTTCATTAAGCAAAGTGCATCTACAATTACAAAATAATACAAAATTATGATGTAGGTACAAGACTCATAAGGGACAAAATGTATTAAATCTCTCAGAGAGCGAATAAAATAGGCAAAAACGATGACAACTCTGCGACACATTTGTGTTCTTGCTTTATCTTCAGTTCGTTTTAGTGAAGTATGTCCATTTGTCGGTAGGTGGCGCCAAAGTAACAAATACCAGAACGGAGATCAAATCATCAAGGTCATCGAGCAATGTAATACCCTTAATAAGATTATTTAACACAAAACAAGATTGGTACATAAGTAGTTAAATGTGTTACTGAATCTCTTAGCTTAACTACTCGCATACAGGCAATAGAAAAAACATAAGTGACAGACATTTATTAGCATGTATTCTTTCAATACTTATTGTATTGAAAGAATTATTTCTTACATACATACATATATAACATAACATAATCAGCCTATAATGTTCCCACTGCAGGAACATAGGCCTCCTCTCTGTGAGAGGGAGTGGGCCGTAATACACCACGCGGGCCCAGTGCGGGTTGGTACATATCTTCGATTTTTTGGTTCTAGGGCATGCCAGTTTCCTCACGATGTTTTCCTTCACCATTTTGAGAGCAGTGGTGATGAAATAATTTACACAAAGTAAAGCGCCTGTCTGGGTTCGAACGTAAGATCTACAACTCGTATGTCGCGGCCATTACCACTGGGCCACCATTGCTCCAGTGATTCTCACTAAATATGACCTCGAAATTTTTGTCTCTTTTATTATAAGTGCTTTCTGCAATTTGTCCGTTATTAAACTTTGACTTCATAGGCACATACTTTACGGTTATTGCAACCCAGTGCTGGGCAAGCCACAATTGGGACGCTGAGTCCCCTCTTTGAGGAGTGGCTAGAGAGGCGCCACGGCGTCCTCACCTTCCGCCTGACGCAGGTCCTCACCGGCCACGGCAGCTTCGAGAGGTTCCTGTGTCGGATAAAGCGAAGAGGAAACTCCCGGGTGTCACCACTGTGTGGATCGCCCGGAGGACACGGTGGATCATACGGTGGAGGTCTGCCCGGCTTGGGCAGAGCACCGCCGTGTCCTCGTGGAGGTAATTGGCGGCAGAGACCTCTCGCGTCCGGCCCTGGGTCAGGCCATGGTACGGAGCGAGAGGGCATGGGCAGCCGTCATCTGCTTCTGCGAAGCAGTAATGCTCGCGAAGGACGAGGCGGGACGGTTGAGCGAAAGACAAATTTCGCGCCCTCTCACCCCTAGCCGCCGCAGGAGACGCCCTGGGCGTCGGGAATCTCGGGCGGATTTCCGGCCACCGTAAGCGTGGGCTTGCGGACGGTGAGCAACGGGTAGCTCACCGTCCGGTAAGGCCCAGGCTCGGGTCGACGGCGCGCTGTATTCCACGCGCGCCTCAAAGAGATGTCGTCAGCACAAGTGTAGGGGTCCACTAGGGCCGATGCCTGCCGGGGTCGCGGGAAGGTACTACAGGGTTACCGAGGCCCCTGGGAACACGAGTGGGTTTTAGTCAGTAAGAGTCTGACACACCCTCCCGCTCCGCCCAGAGCGGGAGAAGGTATTTGATGAATTACAACAAAAAAAAATGGGCACATACTTGTAATTTAGAACACGCAAAGTAATTTTCCTTCTGTTGGTTCTGGGGCGAAAGATGTATGGATGCAGAACAATCTCCCCATTTTTCCGTTTTAGCTCTCATCATTTGACCTGCCCATTTTTATTTTAGTCTTCTTGTTTTTGCTTGACATATCTATGTTTACCATACTCAAATTCAAATGAGTAGTCTAACTGATTGAAGTTTCTAAGTTTATATTTATTTATTACTTTTCCCGGTTCAAATCAAATCAAAGCCATAACAGCAAAACCTGCCAAATTGCCTTTGAGATTGCGCAAGAGATGCTTCTCAATTTTTAAAGAGAATTTTTGTTAGGTTTTAATAGAGAAACGCTCAGATGCTATTATAATATATCTTTATATACCGATTAACATTTTTATCAAATTACATATTTCAAAATAAGTGATTTAAATTTTTGTACTATCTAATATGTAAATCTGCATAAGAAAGAATTCCGTCAGCAACATAATATAGTATACTGCAAAGTAATAATTAATACATAATATTTCCACATAATCAACCTTTAGCATTCTTACTGCTGAAATGCAGATCTCTTCTGTGTGCGAGGGAGTGGGCCATAGTCGATTCTGCTAACTCAAAATCTGACAAAACAGTTCAGTAGTTAGTTGAACGTGAACATAAAGTCACCTTCACTAATAACTCTCCCCACTATTTCCTGCAGCCCATTCATCTTAAAACCTCTAAGATATTACGACACTTTCACAATATTATTTCAAAAGGCCAATGGCTCCTTAGACAAAGCCGCTTGCAACCTCCGTATCCTTTAGCATCGTCTGTCTTTAAACCTTCCTTAACTACCACCTTACCAATACTATCTTATCCACCCTTATCACCTACAAAATAAATTTCAATTTCGTACAACTCAGTAACAGCTCCATCTTGTACTGTTAATGACCTTGATACACATAGGAACGTCTCTGTTTCTCAAGAAATAGAGTTGAATTTTGCTTGTTAGAATTGTTTAGCTAGGGTTGTCTCGTGTAATGAGCAGTATTGACCAGTGTCTCCATAGGGGCGACGAGCGACATGAACAAATTGGAGAACAATAGACAATTTGGGAGGGTAGTTCTGATTGTAGGTGTTTCAGTGAATTGTGGTGACATTCGCTTAGAGGTTGAGTTATTGAGTAATTTCTCTTTCGACACAGCTGTACTTTTTGATATACTGTACCATAATGAAAATTGAATTACACCTGTTTGCTCAGAAGGGGCAGGTAGAGGTGTGTTAGTACACAGTAGCAGTAGCAGTGGTGTGTGTGTGGTGTGCTGAATCGTGCATAACTACGTTAGTTATGTACGACTCGGTTTTATGTAACAATTAAGGGAACGAATTTTGAGTTGTGTAGAACTCAAAATTTGTTACTATGAAACTCATTACAGTTACAACCAGTCTATGGACTACTACTATGGCCACTACCTATCACTCAACATCGATAAACAGAGATGTTTGGCGGGCCCTATCAGAATACCAGCGCTGTGGTATTTAATTTTTAAACATCTCAGCAGTATGCTGAGATAGGAGCCTTTTTGGCCTCGCATATGTCTTTTTTCTTGTTTTTAGGGTTCCGTACCTCAAAAGGAAAAAATAGAAACCTTATAGGATCACTCGTGTGTCTGTTTGGCAGTCTGTCCATCTCTCACAGCCGTTTTGCTCCGAATCTGCAGGACCGATTAAGTTGAGATTTAGTACACATATGAATTTCTGTGACCCAAACACTGACGTGAGTTTTGATAGTGCAAAGTATACCGTATGTTATATCAAATGAAAGGGCTTGTTCTGAAGGTCTTAATTTTTTTTATTATTTTAAAATAAATATTTTAAAATTTATTTAAGAAAATAGATGAAAATTGACCATTATCTCCGAAACTACTTTTTTTGGTGGGAAATCATCAAATAACTTTTCCCGCTCTGGGCGGAGCGGGAGGGTGTGTCAGACTCTTACTAACTAAAACCCACACGTATTCCTTCTGTTGCCTGTGTTGCCAGTTGGAATGTATGGGAGAACATGTTTTTCAACTATAATGTTTACTGTTTATATTTCCTGTGCGTGTCCTAAATAAATTATTTTTCTTTCTTTTTGTTCTTTCTTTGCTACATACATAGGACACGTAGCATTTTACAGCCAACATAATAAATGGCTAAACCGGTAGAGACAAATCGTATTTGTCTTTGCACAGACTCCGTCGATTCGAAAAGTTTTGGGCAACAGTGTATCTACTACAGTGTATCTATTGAAATACTTAAAATTGAAGTATCTGTTTGTAATGTCAGAATAACAGCTTTTTAATAAATGCTAATGAAAGTATATACGTTAGTTACAACTAAAAAAAAATTAAAAGAATTGTCTCTCTGTCTTGTTCCGGCTAATCTCCGAAACGGCTGGACCGATTTTGTCGGGACTTTCACTGGCAGATGATGATGATGATGTTGTAAGCCCATGTTACATGGGCTACTCTTATTTTAGAATAAGATACGCGGGCAAAGCCGCGGGCAGCAATTAGTTTGGTATTCAACTATACAAGTGAAATGAATGGGTTGGAAAGCAGAAAGCTTGATCTGTGTGGAGTTAACCTTAAGGCGCTGACAAGACCCAATTGACCAAAATAGGCTTCTCTTAAGAAAGAAAATTGCCAAATCTGCATAGTTTGTGGTAGCGAACAAAATATATGTTAATTTTGAACATATTTCCCAGAACTTGGTTGTCACCAAAACACGTTTTGAAAAAAAAATCTCAATACAAACTAACGTTAAACTAACCTCTTACTTTGAGTTCTAATCCAAAATATCTGTATTAAATATCAACATAAATTACGTATTTAATTAATAACAAGTACGTCTTATTCTAATGCAGAACTTGGTTGTTTTTTATTTTCGATTACTCAACTCAATTCTGAGTAAATAGATAATTACTTCATATTTTGCAATAAATTACAAGCGTTTTGTCGTCGCGCTTCTCTTTCTTTTCTATGCAATCTGACAGTGACCGCAGTTTAGGTGTTGTCAGCGTCTTAAGTATGAATGTTCTATAATGTAGTGAATAGATCACACATCTTTTACCGATGGGTGTGTTTTGGTGATAACTTCAGGGGGATAGACATAGACGTGAGCGGAATAATCTGTACTACTTACAGTACCTACCTAGACTTATGTAAGGTAACATCTTACATAAGTCTAGGTAGATACTGTAAGTGTTTAATGTACTGATTTTTAGGGCATCCTTTTTATCAGGCAATCACTTTTCCCTGTGTGACACCACAAAAAAACTGCCATCAACAAATCAAATCTGCTTAGCCTTTTTTTTCCCAACTAAGTTGGGTTCGGCTTCCAGCCTAATCGGATGCAGCTGAATACCAGTATTTTACATGGAGCGACTACCTATCTGACCTCCACAATCCAGTTACTGGGTAATACGATACCCCTTGGTAAGACTGGTTGTCAGACTTTTGGGCTTCTAACTACCCGTGACGACTGTCTAAGATCTACGAATGACAGCCGGGACCAACGGCTTTGTGGCACCCCGGTCTTGATATGTTACGGATGGTCCACAAACCAACCGCAGCAAGCGTAGGCTAACCTTCCATCGACCCGTGGGGCTTTTATTATTTAGCTACGACTCTCTAATGCTGCCATCAACAATCGGATAGTCAAGAATTTCGATGGAATCCTCATCACATGCACATAAATAGATTACCTCCCACTTCTCACTAAACCGTTTTCACAGCAAGTTACAGGTACTTACAATACAGGACACGTGTCGAGCTGTATCCGCAATCAGCATAATAGATGCAGCTAAATTGTACTTCATCAGTTGTGTACTCCCACGGGAAAGCATGTGTTCCTACTTTTAGTTGTGAAGATACATGTGTGTCTTTAGATACCTTAACATTAAGCAGGGTTGAATATGTACAAATAAACGTGCTTCATAGCCTATTAAATCATACCGGATTCTGATGATTACTCACGATGAAGATGACGTTAAAACATTATGAATATCAGCCTCTCAGTGACCGATATAAAAAAAAAACTAAGGATTTTTCTTCTATCATTACCCCAGAGTTGACGGAATTTCTCTGTCACTGCAGTTTATATCAGCAGCCATTGCAGACAGATAGACCCTTGCTTCTGAATGCAGAAGTAATTATTAAGGCTGGTCGTTATAAAATGAGCGCCCAGATAATCACCTATATTCTACCCAGAATAATTGAAATCACTTTACCAAAACTGTTCTTCCACAAATACATGTCATTGAATATCCTTACAGCGGTGCGTGTCCGACCACACACAATGAAGGGTTCCTTAGTTGGGAAGTTGGGAAGTAATTTATCCCAAAAACAAACATAACATTGTAGTTGCAAAACATGTTCTCCCATACATCGATATATGCTACAATCAGTTCCTCAACTGCAAATTTAAGTTGGTCGACTATTACTCGTTAACTTGTGAAGCCCACTTAGCTGTGATAGTTTTCCTTTTAATTTAATTATATATACTACTACCATGAATTTTTCACATCTCCATAAACAACCATTTAGCTCACGTGGCTCTAAGAAAAATTAGCATTTTATTTTAGCACTATGTCGTCGTGATTAATATGTATACCTATGCCCAATTACAGCTTTCTAGTACTAAGCGTCTCTTAGTTACAGCGGGGACAGATAGACAGACAGACAAACGGACATGACGAAACTATAAGGGTTCCTTGTTTACTACGGAACCCTAAAAATTGGTTATCATCATAATTCTCTTGCCCTTATCCCAATTTATTTTGCGGTCGGTGCAGCATGCCTTATTTTTCCATACACACACATTCATAAACTCATACCTTCTTCCCATGGGGGTAGGCAGAAACTATTGAACGCCACCTGCTACGCTCCTTACATACTCCTTTTGCTTCGTTTACGTTCATACATCTGGTCATACACGCACGCCGGTTGCGAGTACTACGCACCTGACCTTTTTGAAGAACATCACTAATGAGGTCACTATGTCTTTCTGGGGCCTCCCCTCCTGGCATTTCCACTCACATCTGCCTTGTAAATACCTTTTGTTAGTCGCCTTTCATTCATCCTCTCAACATGACTAAACCATCTAAGCATACTCTTTTTAATTTTTGTCACTACATCTTCCTTTAAACCGCACTGTGCCTTATCACATTATTTTTCAGCCTATCATTTGTAGTCACACCACACATGCGTGTGAGATGACGCATGTGTGGTGTGACTACCTAGTCACCCCCTTTCTAGCCATATCTGTTACTTAGCGAATTTCTATATCTTTCTACATGCAAAAATCCTCATGATATTAACCCCACAGACCACGAAGTAAGTCACAGCTTCTGTTTATAGCAGCCTTTAACAGAAATACATCCACACACTAACGTGGCACTCTGTCCACAATCAACATAATAGGTGCAGCTAATTGTCCTTCATTTGTACTGTGACCTCTCCGGAGTCCGGGCTGTCGGAATTACATTGTCGTTGTCTGTGGGGAGCAATGTACATGTAACTGATGCAGGATCCTTTAGAAGGAATATACGAGGATAGATTAGTGATTCTTTTCCCCTTTTTACTTCGAGATTGATGGAGTTACTTTCATTACAATCTGCGGACAACACTTACAATGGTAATGCCTTTCATTTGCTCAGTTTAACAACATTAATTGCGTTATTTATTTTGTTGAGCCGAGGACTTTTTGAAGCAATAGTTTAGAAATTTTCTTTAAAATCCTTCGAATCGTGATTGTCTGTAACGCAATTAGGCTGCCGGAATACAGTCAAATTGCAATGCAAGATATATTTAATTGATCCTATCTTAGACAAATATAGGTCACATATGAATAATCGCCTCAATCTGTGTCATACACGGAACATTATGTTCCGAGGCAATCGCCCGTGAACGTTATGGGGTTTCCCCGATTCGGTCACATTATTCACATGAATCTTATAAATGGTGTGTCATGAATTCCAAATATTAATAAGATTTGTAGTGATTTTAAATACTAAATATAAAATTGAAAGTATGTGATTTGCTTCAAATGGTTTTTGTATCAGGGTAGTCATGAAGTTTAAAAGTATCTAATTTGACAGTTACCGTAAAAGTAGGTAGGTACTGTTTTTTTTAACAAAACCGAATGGAAAACATGATATATTTGGTGTGCCGCGTAGATGCTAAATTAGTTCTCTTCGAGACTCGGAATCTAAAGGTTGTTTTCAAGAAGTCTAAAGTATATAATGATATTATATTGAGTACATAAAAAATAAATAGTTTGCTAAATATTACTATTTATCAAGTTTGTATGTCTGCAAGAATATAAATACAGAAATATTCGTATTTACAAGGCGATTTCGTTTCAGGTGGGTGAGGTCGACTGTGTAATTTATAATCAGTTTTGGGGAGGCCTTTAAAATTATCGCCCTGCAAAGAAAAACAGTATTCAATTCAGTATTAGACAACTATAAAAATAAAAAAGTTAATTTGAACTGTTATGACGCTAAACAGGGTCGGAAGTGACTATTGAGTATGAGGTCCTGGGTTCAATTCCCAGGCCTAGTAAAGTGTTATTGGGTTTTCCATCTGGAATTTCTCTGTTGCAGCCCGGAGTTAGGATTCGTGTCCGGTTGATGGCAATAGGCTTAAAAACATAACTGGTGAAATATGAGTGTATTATTGATACACCTGTGTCTGCCTAACCCTTATATTAACTAAACGTTATTAAAAAAAAAACAGTACATATTTTTTTACATCTAATGTTATTATATGTCGCAGCAGCTTCATAACTTATCAAGAAAAGATATGAAGCTGCTGCGCGCCACTGAAGGGCTTCAGCGGAAGGCCCTACCTCTCTCTCTCGAAGAAGCTGGGAAATCCGACATACTAAAGAGAAACTAGGCTAAGAAATCACAGATCCCCAAAATAAACGTTTTGTATGCCTTCCACCTTAGCTAGAGAAACTGACGCCTGAGAATATATACTACAACATGCGTTACAATGAAATTATTATTTATTGATGTCTGAATTCAAATGAATACAGACATCAAATACCATTTATGTTATGTGTTATGTGTTAGCGTCACTGCTGGGTTGGATCACTTCAATTACTTATAAATATTTGACTTCTTAAGACGCTGGCAACACCTAAACCGCGGTCACTGAAAAATTGCATAGAAAAGAAGGAGAAGCGCGATGACACAATGCTTGTAATTGATTGCAAAGTATGAAGCAATTATCTATTTACTCAAAATTGAGTAGAGTAATCGAAAATGAAAAACAACCAAGTTCTGCATTCAAATAAGACGTTCTTGTTATTAATTAAATACGTAACGTATGTTGATATTCAATACAGATATTTTGGATTAGAACTCAAGGTAGGAGTTTCACGGTGGAGCATACGGTGGAGGTCTGCCCGGCTTGGGCAGAGCACCGCCGTGTCCTCGTGGAGGCGATCGGCGGCAGAGACCTCTCGCGTCCGGCCCTGGTTCAGGCCATGGTACGGAGCGAGAGCGCATGGGCAGCCGTCACCTCCTTCTGCGAAGCAGTAATGCTCGCGAAGGAGGAGGCGGGACGGTTCAGGGAAAGGCAAGTTTCGCGCCCGCACGCCCCTAGCCACCGCAGGAGACGCCCAGGGCGTCGGGAATCCCGGGCGGATTTTGAGGTCAGCACATATAGTAGGGGTCCACTAGGACCACTAGGGCTATTTTAATAATAAATAAAAAACTGGCCAAGTGCGTATCGAACCACGCACAATGAAGGATTCCTTAGTGAGGATTAATTTATCCTAAGAACAAACTTAACATTGTAGTTGAAAAACATGTTCCCTAGACCATAGACTTCTTATAGGTTTTCCTGTAATCTATAAGTAAAAACTATTTTCTGTATTTTTTTTTTGACTGTCGGCCAGACAGACAGACGGATAGACACACAATGGAGTAATCCTATAAGGGTTCCGTTTTTTTACCTTTTACCCCAAAAGGTAAAAAAAAACGGAACCCTTATAGGATTGATGGAACCCTAAAAAGGATAAAAGATTAAAATATTTTGTCTCGTATCGTTAATTTCCTTGATATTGTAAGCTCATGGGTCATTTCCACTTAGTCCCTGAGATTGAGAATCCCGAAGTTTTGAGACCAATATTAATCTGTTTTACCCGAAATATTAAATACTACTGATGTGGGTGTATTAAAGACGCACATCTGCCTAACCCTCCGGCAAATACAGCTGTGATGTTACGTTATGTGTTATTATAAACTACTGTGTTCATGTGTGGAAAAAAAACTAAAGAAAAAAACTAAAAAAGTTGTTTCACCTGAAACAAAGCCATCGGCCATCTTGCCACAAACATTCTGGAAATTACATTTTAATAATACAAAATACTAAACCTATATCTACCAACAGGTGGCAGCTAACCATAACATTACCCACAATAATTAATTTATAAAATAACGCAGTAGTCCAATTATAAATGCTAATCCAATTTAGTGATTGTTGATAATGATGTTCAATAACATTATTTCAAATAATACCAAAAATGTGTCGTTTAATCACACCACAAATTGATTTCTATATTAGTTCTATAAACGTGAATACTGGGTGGGTGTGTATTAAACCAGTGTTGCGCAACTCCGTGCTGGGCACGCCACAATTGCGGCTCTTTGAGGAGTGGCTAGAGAGGCGCCACGGCGTTTTCACCTTCCGCCTGACGCAGGTCCTCACCGGACTGTGTCGGATAAGGCGGGAGGAAACGCCCGGGTATAACCACTGTGTGGATCGCCCGGAGGACACGGTGGAGCATAAGGTGGAGGTCTGCCCGGCTTGGGCAGAGCACCGCCGTGACATTGTGGAGGCGATCGGCGGCGGAGATCTCTCGCGTCCACCACTGGTCCAGGCCATGGTAAGGACCGAGAGGCATGGGCAGCCATTACCTCCTTCTGCGAAGCAGTAATGCTCGCGAAGAAGGAGCCGGGACGGTTGAGGGAAAGGCAAATTTCGCACCCTCTCGCCCCTAGCCGCCGCAGGAGACGCCCTGGGCGTCGGGAAACCCAGGTGGATTTCCGGCCACCGTGAGCGCGGACGGTGAGCAATGGGTAGCTCGACGTTCGATAAGGACCAGGCCCGGGTCGACGGCGCGTTATGTTCCACGCGCGCCTAAAAGAGATGTCGGTGAGTCCACTAGGGCCGATGCCTGCCGGGGTCGTGGGAAAGTCCGAAAGGGATACCGAGGCCCCTGGCAACACAGGCGACAGAAGGAACACGGGTGGGTTTTAGTCAGTAAGAGTATGACACACCCTCGCGCTCCGCCCAGAGCGGGAGAAATTATTTGATAATTTCCCACCCAAGAGAAAAAAAAGTGTGTGTCTTTCGGTTTGTATTTACCTAATAAATGTGAATAAAAATCTGTAATGAAGTCATATTTCTGATTAAAGGCGATGCTTCATAGTAGGTATCCGGATAGGTACAAGTTACTAGACAAATAAAAAATGTATGTAACAGAATGTGTATGAAATTATCCAGATCAATTAACCCGAACTTATCCGGAGGAGAAATAGCATTTTAGAATCTTAGTTTTCGTTAAGGAGGTCGATCTCCCACTTGTTCAAACGGTATGTTTTCAGAACAACAACGCACAAACAATAGAATATAGATCTTATATACGAGTAAGCTATACACAAGCCCAGGTCCGTTCTTAAAGACAATCGATTAATATTCTATTAAGTTTATTTTTTATTTTTATATCTTAACATAATACTCATAACAAAACATGACGCCTGTAATCCCTGAAGGGGTAGGCAAAGATGCACTTATAGCACACCCACATTTCACCAGTAATGTTTAAGTCCCACGTAATAAGGGGCGAGCCTATTGCCAACTACCAGGCACAAATCCAGACTCCGGGAAACTACTGAGAAAGTCCTGATGAAAAACCCAATAACACTTTGTCCGACGTGGGAATCGAACCTAGGACCTCATGCTCAGCAGTAGCGCTTGCGACCACTGTTGGTCTAGTGGTCGAGAGCAGAGCCGGGGCAGTTTTGAATAAATCGGTTCTTAAATATGGGATACAAATCAACACTCTGTATAAACCCACGCTATTACTCAGTACGCAGGTATAGTAACGAGCAAATACCTAAAATTAAACATCAAACTATTATCATGGTATTAAGTACCAAAAACAATTGTTGTTTGTGAAACAATTGCCGTTTCTTCTAATATTTATTTTATATTATACAACCAATTATTCTACAATAGTTACCGACTGAGATGATTATGCCCCAACTATTAAGGAGAAATCTCTCGATATTTTACGAAACCGAAATATCTTGATATTTTACGAGAAAACAATGCGGTATTCACAGAATTTGAAGAGGTAGCCTAATTAATTTGCTCTCCCACTCAAATACACCCACTGATAGTATTGTTGAAAATTTTAGGTTACCGTTTGTTATTACTTAGCCACAAGCCAAAAAGTCGCAAATAATATATTATAATATCATACTATAACAGCCGCATGGGTCAATAGATTAGGTTAAGCTTCGCTTGCCACGGTTGGTCCGTGGATGGGTGACCATCCTTACCATGTCAAGTCCTCTCTATGCCTCGGTAAGTACGTTACGCCTTCGGTTCCGGTTGCCATTCGGTGATCTTTGACAGTCGTTACGGGTCGTCAGAAGCCCGAAAGTCCGACAACTAGTCTTACCAAAGGGTATCGTATTATTAGCTGGGTTGTGGTTTGATAGGCAGTCGCTCCATGTAAAAAACTGTTATTCAGCTGCATCCTATACCGTAGGTGCAGGCTTGCGGACGGTGAGCAATGGGTAGCTCACCGTCCGGTAAGGACCAGGCCCGGGTCAACGCGTTGTATTCCACGCGCGCCTCAAAGAGATGTCGTCAGCACAAGCGTAGGGGTCCACTAGGGCCGATGCCTGCCGGGGTCGCGGGAAGGTACCAAAGACTTACCGAGGCCCCTGGCAACACAGGCAACGGAAGGAATACGGGTGGGTTTTAGTCAGTAAGAGTCTGACACACTCTCCCGCTCCGCCCAGAGCGGGAGAAGTTATTTGATGATTTTCAACCAAAAATAAAAAAAAGCTGCGTCCTATGCGAGCTGAGTTAGACTGGAAGCTAACCCCTAAATAGTTGGGGAAAAGCTAGGCAGATGATGATAATTTGCGACCTTTATCGAAAAATATGGCGACAATGCCTCGGCCTGTTGTAAGCGCACACCACAGATTCCTAGGGTTCAATCGGCTAAAGTGTTAAATTGAGTTTTCTTAATTATGAATTCTCAGTGGCAGCTGGAGTCTAGATATCTGTCCGGTTAATGCCAGCAAGACCATCTTTAACGTGGGACTTCTACAAAACAAAATAATGCGGGTGTTCTATTCACCTCTGCCTACTCGAATTGCGAAATAAAGGGCACAATATTTACTAAATTTAACATTAACAATAAAAAAGGATGAAATGAGAGAAGAAAACACTTAAGTGTTAGCTTACTAACATTAAAAAATAATAATAATGTGTTACAATAAGAAGCTGGTCAGTAAAAACTTCACGTAGCTGAAAATCCCTAATCCTTTTAAGAAAAATTATACCAAATGCGCAATTTTTTTTGTGGTTTAGTAACAATAATAGAACACATTTCAATTATTAGCTCAATACTTTTTTTCTCTTGAAATCCTAATAAAACACCTAAAAACTGGCAATCGAGTGAGCTGCGTAAGCTTCAAGCGTTCCGCTCGCGCTACACTTCGCACCCGCGCTGGCCGGCGAAAGTTACCATAAAAATTAAAAATTTTCATAAACATCTTTTGTTAACGATTACTTTATTTTTTTGTACTAAGACATATCAAAATAAAAAACACAAATTTAATAAAACTCACTTAATTTTAATTTGTTAAAATTTGCGCACTGGTTATTTTTTCTTTCCTGTATGTCTTAGAAAGTTACCCGGTTATTAGCGATCAATTTTTATTTGTTTTTTTATTAGCTTGTGTAGGCGCTAATGCCTGAAGAAACGAATAAGAAAACTCCACCACCACAAATGTCGAGACACACGTCTTATGTACTAAAGTCAATTGTATGTAACGTGAAGATAGATCGCTTCGCTTGTCATGTCGGCCATATATCACATACGAACGTGGACGCTTGTAGTGCCAAGTATTTACTACTATGAGTTATGTTTCATAAGCTATTTTTGTGTGTTGTCTGTTTTCTGTAGGTATACAATAAATTACGAATAGGTAAAGTAAGCCTCGATATTACGGCTGAGGTCATAGCTTTTCCTCAGTCAGTAATTAAGTTGGGATCATCTCATTTTTTCTGACCCGAAATTTCTTATCAAAATCTTGCTTTCATAGCTTAAGTTCTTAGCCTTAAGAGAAACGCATAATGGTCTATTTATTATAATATCTAACGTTTAATGCATTTTAAATATACTAGTAAAATATAATCACAAAAATCAGTATGTTTAGGTACTCCGTGCACGCCAAGAAAAAGAGGAGGTATGGGCATTCTTATCCGAATAATTAAAAGTTTCGAGTTTCTAAAATACCAGCAAACTGTTAACATAAAAACAATTTTCTCAAAACCTTTCTCCCAACATTCAAAAGAAACAAATTAACTCCACAATACAGGAACTAACTCGTATAACAGTAACAATATCTACAAAAAACGCCCACTTGAACAGACCTACAAAGAAAACTAGGAAAGCGCCATAGTCTACCAGAGTCTAAGTAAAAGCTTTCGCGGCATAATAACCGGTTCTAGTGGTGAGGCTGTGCATTTTTCACTCCGTGCCATTATGCGCGCACACGACGTTCGTAATGAAGTGGTGTGCCGTGACGTCACCACAGTTACTCTACGTGACCAAATGGCGGAGTGACGAATTAGATGCAGACCGAATAGCGGGACGTTCATTTTTAAAGGTTGGTATGTAAAGAAAGGGTTGTATAGAGGGAGTGTAGTGCTAGAAAGGTGATCCTACTAAACCCCACGATACCGAGAGTTGATAAAAATAATGATACTGATCACACCTAATGACCAACTCCAACTGCAAATGTAAGTTGGTCGACTATCACTCGGTATCTTGTAAAGCATACTTAGCTGTGATACTTTTACTTTTAACTTCGTTATATAGACTACTGCCATGAATTATTCACATATGCAAAAACCAAAATTTTGCCGGCAGGGTGGGATTTCGTACTTTCCTCTAAAAAAAACATCATAATTTACTTAGTTATGTATTTGTGCCAAGTTCTGTGAAATGAGATTTTTCATACAAACAAAATCCCTCTTTTCTCCCCCTTTAAAGGTCGAATTCCTACCCCCTACAATATAAAAGGAACACCACGTTCCTAGTCCTAGTAGATTCGGCTCTGCGTTGGTGTATTAATCAGAAGTTAAATATATCAATTACGTATACATTTATAGATAGAGATATAGACAGATTTTGGGCAACAAACCATTTTAATTATGCTGTCATACCCTTTGGCTAACATGGTGTCGTTTTCAGGACACATAATATCTTCATTAATTACATATTATATACATTTTTTTAATAAATTATGTGCTAGACATAATTTTAATACTATAAATAGATCAACCATTTTTCAGATTATCTAAAGTACCTACATACATCTTTTATGGGATACTGTGTTAAATGTTACAACAAAATACCTTGTGATATATTGCAATTATTTTAAAGAAAATTTAAAACTCATAGGTATTAAAAGTACACTTTGTAAACAAGCTTAATATAAATTAGAGGATTATATCCAAGATAAGAATGCTTGGAAACATGTTGTTTCAGCTCCATAGAACAATCTAGTCTGGACAAAATCAAACTGTTTGCCTTTTTTAATTGTATAATTCATGATTTTTATGACATTGATTTTACATTCCGTGATTACCTTAACTCACACACTGACCTATGTTTTCATTTAATAATTTTAGGAAATCGTATACTTTTACAATATTTGTAAATATATGAGGTCATTGCTTCATTTTTAACAATTGTGATATAATAATTTTATTCTTGGTGCAACGTCTTCACATATAAGTATATAATTAATGTACACACCCTACATATCAAGCTATACATTTCCAGTATAAGCTGACCTCTCATTTTACAAAAATCATATACAATGCGAGATCAGCTTATACTGGAAATGTATAGCTTGATATGTAGCTGTGTGTTCCTACTCAAAATATTGCACAGCATTTTAAAAGAGTAACATTCTTCTCCATACGACACTACCTTTTGGAAGACTAGAATCAATTACTTTTTTTTGTAAATTGTGACGTTCAAAGGTGTCTTTTATGTGTCTATCTCTCGTATACATCTATACAGATAAATAAAATTGGAGTGTCTGTTTGTAATATTAATATAACCGCCTTTTACTCAATGCATATACCAAAATAACATTTTTTACAATGTTGTCTGTCTGTCTGTTTGTTCCGGCTAATCTCTGAAACGGCTGGACCGATTTTGACGGGACTTTCACTGGCAGATAGCTGATGTAATAATGAGTAACTTGAGCTATTTATTTTATCACGCGGGCGAAGGTAGCAGCTAGTTTGAAATAAATATTTTGACATTTGAACATCCCATATAATTAAGACGGCGCAGTAACTGGAGCAAAGATTCGCCCTGCACGTGTTTGCTGTAACCAAGAACTGAATAGTTTTAACGTTGCAATTTGAAGTAAGTAATAAACCAAAATATAAAACTATGCTGAAATCGATTAAATTGATGGAACATTTTAATTTCGTTGAAACAAAGACTTACCCATGCAGGTTATATAATTGTTTCGTTTCGGGCTAAAATATAGCTTTTTTTGTTTTGCTTTACCGTCCCACTGCTGGGCAAAGGCCTCTACCAAGTCCTTACTAAACATAGAATTACCAACGGCGAAATACGTCCATAGGCTACATAGCTGACATTTTTAGCAATATGTAGCAATGGACATGTTTCGGCTGAATAATGAGTCAATATAAAAATAAAACATAAAAATAAATTTAAATCGAATATTATAAAAAAATATCTTAATTAATCCTTATTGTTATAATTTATTTATTGCATAATTTAAATAAATGACCTTGATAGTAACTTATTTATTTATTTCAATATATTTGTTAATTTTGGTAATGCAACCATTCACCGTCTAGTGGCAACCATTGATCCATAAATAATAATAATAATATGTGTTATTTGCGGATAATGCAGTGGACTGCAACATTGCTACTTAAAGTTTGGTTAACCTTAGGTATTATATATTATGTACATGTTTATTATCCCTTATTAAATTAAATAAAAATAAAACATACAGTATTCTCCTTAAATCGATGCTTTAACCATCCTCATGATACTACCCCTATGGAAAAACCGATGAGAAGACACAATTGGCGTCTTCCAGCCGTAGAAAATTGCATTTCCTTTCCTAAGAACACCTGGCAACCCAATCAAGACTTGTAAATTACCAAGACTTCTCCGACTCCCAGTCCATTTCCTGGTCGTAAACAAATCTAGTTATAATGAATTATGATTACGTAGTTGCGGTGTTGTCGCCGACTATACGCGAATTAATCTCTGGCAGCCCTCGGCCATTCCTCTCACGTCCCCCCGCACAAATAAGCAGACCTCTACGTGACTCTTTCCAAACACTAAATGAATTAATGTGGTCATTATTTTTTTGTAACTGTGATTCGTAAAATGAGTTCGAAGAAGTTTTTTTTTTTTTTGTAGTAATCAAATATTGGCTTACTAATTCCGCGTTTAAAGATTGTTCCTTTCGTTTTAGGGTTCCGTACCTCAAAAGGAAAAAAGTGATCTCTCGGAACTCGTGTGTCTGTCTGTCCATCACAGCCAAAGAGATTAAATATCCATCCAAAGGTTGTCTGTAAAAGATCGCTTTTAGCGATAAGACCGCCCATTGTGTCACCCCTTGTAAAATTTCAACGTTTGTATCTGTAATTTTTATGGTGTACATAATAAAGAGTATTCTATCTATCTATCTATCTATATATACCTATATAATTTAATGTCTTTGATCACAGCCGATTTGCTTCGAACAAAAATTAGAAAAATAAAAAAGTAAAGTTTTGCAAACTCGGGACTTGTTATGGGGATTTCAAATATATTTTTTGGAATTTTATAATGATCTGTTTTAAAGCTATTAAAGAAAATAGATAATATGAACATCACGTTGAACCTAAAATTTTGAAAAAATGCTGAGTATAGTCTAATAATTATAAATCAAAATCTAAAGTCATTTATTCAAACTAGGCTGAGAATTAGCACTTTTCGAAAGTCAAAACTACATAAGACAGTCCCCCAAAACGACTACTTAGTGCTTTAGCGCAAAAAACCTCCCCAGCACCACAGCTGTCTGTTCAGTTATAAAAAATAAAATATAAAATAGTATACAACATAATTAATACGCACACTGATAAAAATAAAATAAAAATGAAATAATTTACAAACATAAGACATTAAATTGAATTATCACTGGTTTGCAAATTTTAACTCTTATTTTCCTGTTTTGGACTTAAATGCTGATCTTGGGGTATTTTGGTGCGCTGATTACGAATATGTACCTACTTGGATTTTTCCTATCACCCTCAGTTTTTTTTTTAAAACCCTTTGTGTGAATTCGCTAAAAGAAAGCCAACTTTACTAAGTTTTTTTTTATTACAATTATGAAACAATTACATGACTTTAAAACATTAAAAATACATTTAAGGGAGGGTAATAAATAAATTAAAAATATTAAATACTTTTGTGGTATCTTGCTTTTTTTATCACCGAAGCCCCGATTGTGAGATTTTCGCTTGAAATTCCAACTTGGATCATCTCACTTTAACAGCCAACACTAGTCTTTTTTTTTTTTTTGAGGGTGGGAAATCATCATATAACTTCTCTCTCTCTGGGCGGAGCGGGAGGGACTTACTTACTCTCTCTTACTTACTCTCACTTACTTACTCTTACTGACTAAAACCCACCCGTATTCCTTCCTGTTGCCTGTGTTGCCAGGGGCCTCGGTGACCCATAAGTAACTTCCCGCGACCCCGGCAGGCATCGGCCCTAGTGGACCCCTACTTTTATGCTGACGACATCTCTTTGAGGCGCGCGTGGAATACGACGCGCCGTCGACCCGGGCCTGGTCCTTACCGGACGGTGAGCTACCCATTGCTCACCGTCCGCAAGCCCGCGCCTACGGTGGCTGGAAATCCGCCCGAGATTCCCGACGCCCTGGGCGTCTCCTGCGGCGGCTAGGGGCGAGAGGGCGCGAAACGTGCCTTTCCCTCAACCGTCCCGCCTCACTAGTCTGCCATCATTATTTTATTCCACTTTCCCTGATCATTCCATCTCTTTAAAATCCTGGTGAAATCTTTTGCCTTGCTCTTCACTTACTGCTCCCAAGTTATCAGGAAAGTAGGCCAAATGCGAATTAAGGAAGTGAAGTTTGCTCATCGAACATCCCATTTTTCCGAAATTTTCTATAATTTTCTTCGCAATTTCCTCATAATTTGGGCTTTTTATGTTTTTTTTTATGAGATCAAAGGTATTGTTCTTTCCTTTTGACCGCTGTCGAAGTTCACGAACGCATGTCGTACAAACTTTATATGGGATCCCCTGTTTATCTTGATTGGCGATTGTTAGGCCGAAATAAAACGTTACTTATGAATTCGGTAATGTTATGCTGCTATTTTGTCAGCATAAACTGCCCAAAAATGTAGCTAAAATTGTTCAGAGAGTTTAAACACTTTCACTATGACATTATTCAAGTGAACCTTACGAATTGCACAGAAGTACTGGTTTTGTATAAACAATGATGATGCTATTTATACAAAAAAATATGAATCTACCTTCATATAATCCTCTTCTAACGATTTAAGTTAATTTCTATTAAAAAAAAAAAACATTAAGTCAACAAGAAATGAGGTCTTTTAGGAAATGTCATGTGTTATCCACCATTTCTTTGATAATAAAGGTATGTCACTTAGTTAATTCAGTTATATTTAACTAATTTAATGTATGAGAACTTATTCATTATTGTCTACTGCAACCATTCAGTGTGTTTTTGTTCAATAAGAATCGATTAAAATAAAATGTGAATTAATAAATAGGAAGGCCTAGATAATTTTGGCAAAAAAAAACGATGCTAAATAATTAAAAATCCTGACGTGATGGAATTTTCAGCGCCCCAGAACCATCCAAATCAGTCATCAAAACTAAAAGAAGAAAACCTTGACAGACCTGTTTTATTTACCATATGACAGCACACGCCACTATACCAACAGAAAAAACATCGAAAACTATACATAAGTAGAAATAAAAAAGAAGAAAAGATTACAGGAAAACCTATAAGAAATCTAAGGTCGTAAAATAACATGATAAGTCACTCAATATTGTGCGTATGAACTTACATTTTTGCAGTTGGTTTAAAAACCAACTGTGCACAGGTGGTCATAAAACAGCCTTATTAAAAAATAGCATCCTTTCCATCGGATCCCTTATATATAATAAATGACCTGAAAATTTAAAAGACCTACCCATAAAAATGTTAAAAAAACAATTAACAAAACTATTGCTGGAGAATGTTATTACACAATTAAAGACTTTCTAAGTGACAAAACTATATAGGAAAATGTTATTGATAAATGTACGTTGTCTTTGCAATTTCGAATGTTTTAGATTATAATAATGACATTGTTATTTATTTATTAGCGATTTTTTGTTTATCGTTGTTGTATTAATGTAATTTGACATAACAGAGTTTGACATTACCAGACTATCTAAGTTCTTTAACTAATAATAATTATGAATATTGTTAAAGTTTTTGAATATCTTAAAATTAAGCTTTTTGACATTACACATTACGACATATACATATATTCTTCATTGTCGTTGTTGTTGCGAGAGATTTATATTTGATTAATTAATTTAAACAAGACTTTTAATCGATTCGTCAATTAAAATCGGATCATCAAAGCATCTTATTTCGTGCCTTGTAATCGAATTAAATCCCTTTCTGTTGTGATCCGCGGTTTCGTATAAATTAGGAACTTTAAAGTCTGGCATTGTAAACAAGTACGTAATGTATAATTTATTTTAATACGTAACGTACGTAATGTATAAAATAAATTATATATATTTAACATATAGTTACGTCACATTCGGTTTTTGATCCTTGATGAGCTAAATCAAGGTGAGGTTAAAAAGTAAAAAAAAAATCACGATAGCATTATTATGTCTATCTTCTAAGGATGACCCACAGTAAGCCTTTTTATCATTCAGAATTTGATAAAAAATTCATTGTTATTGCCGGAGCTATTTTGATCGGTATTGTATTAATCCTAATCCAATAAAATATATTCTTTTAATGTATATTAAAGTGGGCGGGGGAAGTGGTGTTCACAAATCCGCAATATTTTTGAACGGCCTATCCAACGATGCCCCACACCATGGGGTAGGCAAGAACAAAAATATCATCCCCACATTACGTGCGGGAGGTTACGCTAAAAAAATTTTTTTTCAAGATTGTATTTTAGTACATTATCGGCGTGATTAATATGTATACCTACGCCAAATTACAGCTTTCTAGTACTAAGCGTCTCTGAGCTACAGCGGGGACAGACAGACAGACAGACGGACATGGCGAAACTATAAGGGTTCCTTGTTTACTACGGAACCCTAAAAACCGGCTGAAAGGATTTGGTAACATTTACACAGTTAGTTATCAACCTGGATTAACACAGGATAAATTAATCCCGGTAGAACATTTCCGGTGGATAATTTGCGACCTACGTGGCGAAACCACGTGCAAGCTAATATTATAATTATAATATCTGAATTTCTCATCTGCCCTCAGCCTTAGCCCTCACCAGGTTCAATTCAAATCCCAGGCGGGTTAATAACACTCAAATCCGAACATTCCAAGAAGTATTATAGTTACTTATGTAACTACTGCTACGTTACTATTTGTAATTTAAATTTTCCTAGAATTGAAATATCTTTCTTGCTCTGTTACACATGTTTGGGAATAACTAGAATAAACTTTAGTACATTATCGGCGTGCTAATATCACAATTTACAATTTTAGCTAATAAATATCACAATTTATATCACAATTTATATCACAATTATATCACACAATTTATATCACAATTATATCACAATTTATATCACACAATTTATATCACAATAAAAAATATCACAATTTTAGCTAATATCACAATTTCGATAGTTCAGATATTAAGGGTTTCCTTGACTACCTAGAATTTACCTGGAATTTGCGACAGAAATGAAATCCTTGAATATGTTGTATTAAAATTATGTTTTGATTTCTGCGAATTCACTTGTTTTTTAGGTTGATAGACAGGCGTTGTTATTAAAATTGCCTCCTTAGAATAGCTAGAGGAAAGAGCAAACATATATTTAATTAATATTTATATCCTTTAAGGGCCTTCAACGAAGAAAGGGTTCAATACATTTGGTCGGAAACGTTGACGACCTCTGTTGAGAAATGCCAGCTTGGTGCTTGTTTTCGCTACGGACTAGGTTACTATATAACCTCATTTCGTCGTTGTACTCGTAATTATGAACAACTTGTACTATGAAACCAAACTTGATATAAAAATGATGGGTTCCGTAGTTGCGATGAATTTATCCCAAACACAAACTTAATTTTGGGGGGAAAATTATCGAATAACTTCTCTCACTCCTTGTGTCAGACTCTTACTGACTAAAACTCACCCGTGTTCCTTCCTTTGCCTATGTTGCCAGGGGCCTCGGTATCCCTTCCAGACTTTCCCACGATCCCTGCAGGCATCGGCACTACACTACAACACACCACTTGAACACTACACTTGTACTGACGACATCTCTTTGAGGCGCGCGTGGAACGCAACGCGCCGTCGACCTGGGCCTGGTCCTTACCGGACGGTGAGCTACCCATTGCTCACCGTCCGCAAGCCCGCACCTACGGTGGCCGGAAATCCGATCGGGATTCTTTTTTCCGAATCCAACAAAGGTACGAGTAGGTCGGCATCCGGTGGTACCAGAGTGCCTCCCTGTTGCAACTCCAGGGCTGGGCGTTGAAGGCATTGGCAATGTCTAGAGACACCGCCAAGACAACCCCACCATGGGCAATAGCATTCCCCGTCGTGAGGGCCTGCACGCGCATGATGGCGTCCACTATAGAGCGCCGCCTGCGGAAACCAAGCTGGCTCTCCGCCAAATCCACACTCGCACTAGCCGCCCAACGAGGTGGTCTGCAATGACTTTTTCAAAGAGCTTGCCCACCTCGTCGAGCAGCACGATGGGCCGATAAGTGAACGGAGAATCCGCAGGGTGCCCCGGCTTTTTTATGAGGACCAGTTTCCCCGTCTTCCAACGAAGCGGGAATTGGCCTCTCTCCAAACATGCGCTTAGGAGTCCCTTAGTGGAGGCCCGAGAGCCAGGACCCAGGTAAGCCGTCGGGTCCTGGGGCGATATTTTTGTCATTCAGCCTGCGTACCGCCACTCTCATTTCTACCTCGGTCCCCAAATACTTAACAGTGTAGTTGAAAAACATGTTCTCCCATACATCGATATACGTCACGGTCAATTCTCCAAATGCAAATGTAAATTGGTCGACTACTCGTTAACTTGTAAAGCCTTCGTAGCTCTGATAGTTTTCCTTTTAATTTCATTATATATACTACTGCCATGAAATGTTTCACATATCAAAAGATAATCATTTAGCTGAAAGGGGGGATCACTTCTAATACTCAGGCCCGGGTCCCATATCATGGGATAGACGAGCAAATAAATATCATCCCCACTTGACGAACCTACCCTAATAAATATTTTTATTCAAGAGCTTATCTTTACTTTATCTACGAGTATACGTCTATACATATAATAAAATCGTAGCGACGCGGCGTCGTCAAAATTGTACATGATGAACATGACTTTGAAAAAAAGTTATTGCTACGAGGCCTGGGACTGATTCTAATGCCGAAAATATAGTTTTTAGTTTTTTTGTCTGTTCGTCTGTTCGTCTGAACGTATGTCCCAACATCACGCAAATCCTATCGGATAGATGCCGTTTAAATTTTGCATAGATATAAGTCTGGTCAGTCGGTAGGCTATAATATAATCACGCTATTTGCCTTGGGGGATGAGCAATATTGCATTATGTTTGTATTCGTAAACAGTTTATAGCAAATTGTAAAAAGACGAGCCATACGGTGGC
Organism: Atethmia centrago; assembly: GCA_905333075.3. Classification (NCBI taxonomy): domain Eukaryota; kingdom Metazoa; phylum Arthropoda; class Insecta; order Lepidoptera; family Noctuidae; genus Atethmia; species Atethmia centrago. The sequence continues at coordinate 30,247,211 of HG995374.1, forward strand.
CAACATTGCAGATAGTTACAGATACAGAGATTTCTTCATGAACATCAAGCCTGTATTATTTCTAAGGAGCAGGGGTGTGGAATAGGGTATTTTACTATATATACGAGAAAAAATCTATAAATAGATTATTGAGATAATTTAGGCAAAAAGGCGTCGGAAAATGTTACTTTTAGTTCATAAAATAACAAAATAAATTTTAAAATTCAATTCAACGTTTTCAGTTTTTTCTAATCTGTTAAAAAACGCCATGAAATAGTAGCCGCCATGTCATTACGTCATACCGCTGTGTAAACTAAAACGTGTCAACTGTCAACTGATAGTTAGATAATAGATATTAGCGCATTTGTTGACATAGCCAAGTGACGTCATGACCACAGAGCAACATGGCGTCCACTGCGTCCAGCGTTTTCGTCAAACTACGCGCGAAATTTGAAAATGTAAAATTTAAATGCATTTTTATAGCACTTATCGATTGAATAAAATTTTTGTGATTTTTTGGGGCATATTAGCACTATAGAATTTAATATATAAACTTTTAAAAAATGGGTGTTCGACCCTATTGTACACGTAGGTACAATTCGCCCGTTAAGTTCCAATAGTTTTGTCCTAGTTTTTTTATTGTACCTTACAATTTTTGTTTTTAGTTTCTTTTTATTTAGTTTCAACATGGGTGTCATGTTCATGGTTTTAGAGGTCGTTGATAACAAAAGTCAAAATTCAAGATGGCTCCACCGTAAACTTTTTCATGGGTGTCGTTTTTACGGTTTTGAAGGTTGCTGATTACAAAAATGGGATTAAAATTAAAATTCAAGATGGCGACAATGAAAATTTGCTAAATTTTCATTGTGGTTGTCATTTTTATGGTTTTCGAGGGCGGTGAAAACGATAAATTAGGGTCAAAATCTAAATTCAAAATGGTGCCACCGAAAATTTGCAACAACTAAAAACTATTAAAAACCTTTTACCAAAACTTTGAAAGAAACCAGGCCCACTATCGTTATCACCGCCCTCGATAACCATGAATGTACCTACATTACTCTTAACTTAACATAACATATCGCCTGTATTCCCCGAAGGCTTAGGCAGATGTGTACATATAATTAGTACACCCACATTTGGTCAGTTCATCGTACGCCGTTTTTTTTCACATTATATCGCATGCGGATTCCTATCAATACTCATATGAAATATTCCAACAAGGGTCGTAGCTAACCGTTTGAAATTGCTTCAGAAGACTGCGGAGTCGACATCAGGACTAACTGCTTCTCACACGGACAACTGTACCTCGCTTGCATCCGCTGTGTATTTGTATTTTGGCCAAAACTACAAACGTAGTATACATGGAAGAAACCACGCTTGAAGGCAGAGGCAGAGGTGTACACCCACATTTCGCCAGTCATATTAAGATAAGATAAGATAATCATTTATTTGCTCAAACATGAGTACAATACATACAACACAAATTGTCAGCATGCAAGAGATGTTCAAAGTACAGATAAAAACACACCAAGTTTGCCTTAAACAATGGCATGCAAATATTAATACAATAAACAACAATGTCACTCCGAGTCTAATTATTTAAAAAAAATGTCATGATAATAAAGATGTCAGATTAAAAAATAGTAAATTAGTAAGAATTATCAAAATCTCTCATCTAGAAACTCAGTTAAATTATAATACGCTTTATCTGCTAGAAACTTATTTTATTTGGTCAATATTCTACACTACATTCTTATTACATTGTTAAAGCCATTAGCGAAATAATTCTGCTAAGACACGACTTATCAAGCTATAAATAAGATATTTCAGAAAACCCAACTATTTTCACTAAGTTTACAGAAATAAACAACTAAATAACACATCAAACGCAGTATCATACAGCAGAAATCAGAGCTCAAGTGACCAAGAGCACATAAATCAGTAGGAATTTAAACTGCGTCCGTGCCTCCCCAGGGAGTCCACTCGCAAGATGAGGGTAAAATACTGAGTTAAGAGGTAGAAATATGTTCCCAGGTAGAAAAGTTTGCGAGTATCTGAACACTAGCTCCGTGTGGTGTGTGTTGAATGTTGAATGAGTCAAATATTATTATGTATTTTTTTAAGATCACCTAAATTGCGTAGCACTTTCATAATCACAGACTCTTTCCTTATGATAACACAAATAACTATTTCACAGCCCGACAGCTATTATTGGGAAGGCTAATAAAAATAAAATGAATAAAACGAAAGTCAATGTATATAAAACTATATGCATATATAACGCCATCTGGCTGCGGGTAAAATACCTAAAAAATATTTTATTAATAAATAATAATATATGATGCTAGGTAGGTATCATCTAGTATTTATTTATTTGTCAAACATTAATCAAATCAAATCAAATATTTTTACCTTGTCAAATTTATTGTACCTAGATTATATGTGAATGATGTGGTCTCCTATAATTGGAAGCGCACACTTGTACTTGTCCCTATTCTATGTACACTTGCATGTAATTGTGTAGCTCTGTTGGAGATCTAATAAATAAATAAATAAATCAAAATCATTTATTTTCGTACATAAGGTACCTACAGAAAGTTGAAAGAAAGAAAGAAAGAAAGAAAGATCATTTATTTGTCAAACATGCGTATACATAAACTGACAAGGCAGACATGCAAGGTATTGCCGTCGGTTGAGTTAATATTTTGTAGTGAGCGTCCATGTTTTGCCAATAGCGGCGTACAAATTGTATAAGTTGTAAGTTATTAGTTAACAATTTCATTTAATTGGATTAACATTCATAATCATTTCACCAATAATTTATGTCAAGATTTAAAGTATATTATGGTAAAAAATAAATTAAATTATGTCCAGTATATGTACATAATTATCAAATAGTATCATTATAATCATTTCATGTCACGTCATTTTAAATTCATTAGAAAAATACGTAAGAAATAGACAATAAAAATTGATGTCACGATTTTAAAGTCCAAGATAAATTAAATTAACTATGTCCACTATAATTAACTGTGTTCACATTATAAAATTGTATTTTTAACCATCTACATTAGAGGTCGGAATAGAAAAGTCCTTTTCATCCATAAAATGTAAAATAGTGTAATATGCTTTATTAATTAAAAAAATTCTCAGCTTATTTTTGAAAAGTGACAAGGGCAGTTCTCTCCAACTTTTAGGCAATTTATTAAATATCATCGGAGCCATACAGAAAATACTTTTGCGCATGAGTGATGTTCTCGCAGCATGGGAGCATATCCTGCTGTTGTCACGCCTGTTACGTGGTACAACTTCATTTAGTTGTTTGAATCGGTGTGGATTCGATTTTACAAATACAGCTACCTCTAAAATGTAAAGACATGGCAACGTAAGTATCTTATATTTTTTAAAGTACGGCACGCAACTATCGGTAGGTTTAATTTTAAACATTGAACGGACGCATCTCTTTTGAGCCTTGAACACCGTTTCTCTTTCTGTTGAATTGCCCCAAAAGACGACACCATAGCGTAGATGTGATTCCGTTATGCCATAGTAGGCTGTAAGTAATGCCTCCACACCTATTATAGACGATAATGTGTGCAGTGCATAAGCAGATTTGCTGATTTTCTTGCATAAGATTTCGATATGGGTTTTCCAATTCAGTTTTTTATCAATATGGAGTCCTAAAAACTTTGTTGTTTCTACCTCTTCTATCGGCTGCTCATCGTATTGTATATTTAAATTACTGTTACTGTCAATACGTTGACTAAAATGTATAACTTTAGTTTTAGTTAGGTTAATTTTTAAGTTATTATCATCTAGCCAATTTATCATTAAATTTATTGAATCATTTATGTCACTTTCATAAGTATCTACACTTTTACAAGGTATCGTTATGGTGCTGTCATCGGCAAATAGTGTCAGAGGTTGATGGATGCCTTTTGGAAGATCATTAATATATATTATGAATAAAGGAGGCCCCAAAACACTCCCCTGTGGCACACCAAACGAAACTGTACGTTCTGAAGACTCAAATACAATGTCATGCTTACTTTTCATGTCAATTTGGTTAATATGTGTTTTTTGAGTTCTGTTATGTAAGTATGATTTAATTAGATTGTTGACATTTCCTCTAATTCCATATGCATCAAGTTTATTTAATAATGTATCAAAGTGCACATAGTCAAACGCCTGAGTCATGTCACAAAATACGCCACAGACTGGGTTCCTCTTGTCGACGTTATATGTAACATTATATAAAAAGTCGTAAATGGCCATATTAACAGTTTTACCCTTTCTAAATCCTTTCTGTTCCTCGCATATAACTTTGTGTTTTTCTATAAATGAATTTATTTCCTTGCAAATGTATTTTTCAAATATTTTAGAAATTATGGGGATTATGGGAGTTCTTAAGATAATATATCGATCTCTTATTATACCCTAAATGTCGGCGTTGAAATTTTACATATTTAATTATTAGAATAGAATAGAATTTTATTTTGCAAATATGGGTAATACATAATAGTTCTTAAGATTACATTTATCCCAGCCACATTTTACCAATCGGCATGCAAACATTTAAAATTATTTATATCACTATCATAATTTTCTTAAAATTCTTACATATTATATTATTTTAAGAAATTTTAGTGCATGCGATTAGTAAATTATATTAAATTCACTCAAATCTGGTAACAATTATTTCATAAATGACATTATACTTATACTACAATGTACAACTTAATCTAGGAACTCAAATACACTATAAAAGCATTTATCAATGAGTAGTTTTGATAAATTACGACATTGTTGAGTACGAAAATGAAATTAACATGAGATATAATTAGTACATGGTTTGAACACAATAATCTTTATATTAACTAAACAAAAACAGTACACGTCCACGGCTTAAAATACATTATGGAAATGAGACAATAGAAGAGGTCGATTACGCAAAATTCTTGGGGATAATAATTGACAAAAACTGTAACTGGAAATCTCACATTGATGATCTCTGTAAGAAGATAGATAGATAGATTTGTATTCATTTTATATAGACTAACACGTGTGGCTAGTGTTAATGCGGCACTATGTGCATACCATGGCTATGTCTAATCGATTTTGAGCTATGGCATTATAATATGGGGTAATTCGGTTGAAGTTAAAAGAGTGTTTCGAGCTCAGAAGAAACCGCTCAATTTGTGGAGCGCATCCACTGGACAGTTGTGTTCCAATATTTAAAAAACTTAAATTACTGCCACCTCCAGCACTATACATTTTTGAAATTTGTATCATTGTACACCAAAACAGACATGAATTTGACTTGTATAATGATGTTGTATCCAGACCCAGCCGCAAAGTGCATATGCTTAATGTTCCTAGGAGTAGATTTTTTTTTTCAAATAATTTAGATATACTGCATGTCCATTACTATTTATAACAAATTACCTGATGACTTCAAAACTCAGTACATTTAACCTTAAGCCGCGCGTGACACCAATTCGAAGTCAAACAATAGAAAATGAATTGTCTCGTCAGCCGTCCTTGACCAATTAAATTTAAATGAATTAACTTTCTTTTAAGCAAATGTTAATATTCGACAGAAGATTAAAAGAAAATGTTTCCTAAATATTTGACATTATTGTCCATTACATTAAAATTAAATTATTAATCTAACTACAGATAATTTAAATAAATTGAACAATAGTTTTTTTACTCAAATAAAAAAAAATGTTATTTTATTATACAATTTGATGCACATGATAAAGCTGTTGTTGGATGTGAGTGTAAGATTCGTCTTGGGTTGATATAACTTGATAGTAATAAGAGACATAGTAGCTTGTCGCTTGTTGAAAAAGAATCTTGTGCTTGAAACAAATTCATTTAGTTGATTCCAATATATAATTATAGATGCACGGTAAAGCAGCTTATATTTTATAAAGCAAGGGTGAAAAGACTATTTGTTTCAGCCCAAATTCTTGTACACTTAAACACTTTATTGGCATCACGAATGCTTGATCAATTTCCCCACAGCGACCCCAATGAATGACACCATACCGCAAAATGGAGGATAAATATAGCCGTGGTAATCAGTAATTGCGGCGTTTCGACATATCTCGCAGCTAATACGCCTCAGAGGGTAGGCAAAACTATTCATTTTACTGCAAGCGTCATTTACATGTTTTTTCCAAGAGCGAAATTTATCTAAAGATATCCCAAGAAATTTAATTGAGTCAGTTTCTATCAGGGCGTACCTTTATATGCTAAATTTAGGTTCGATGGTTTTTATCGTTGCCTTTTAATATAATAGTAGTATCGTCCGCAAACCGTACACATTTATGATTCAAAATATTTGGAAAGTCGTTTATGTAGAGCAATAACAACGTTGGACCTAAAATACCGCCTTGTGGCACACCATACTTATTTAATAAAAATGAAGACTAAAATAACTCTCTCGCTTTGGATTGATCATTATAACTTGATATTTCCACCGCCTGTACTCGATCAGATAATTATGACTCCAGCCAGTCGTACGCTTTACCTCTGACTCCGTATTTAAAAACTCTTTCTAATAAGTGGTCATTATTTCAATCTAGAGTATGTACAACGGGTGGTCGTATTACACAAAGCGATATCTTACAGGCAACCTTTGGATGTACTGAAAGAATAAGACATTCGGTTCGAACGCAGTCAGGCGCTTTACTTTGTGTAAATAATTTCATCAGTACTACTCTCAAAATGGTTACAAAAAACATCGTGAGGATACCAGCATGTCCTAGAACCAAAAATCCAAGACATGTGACATCTACCAACCCGCACTGGGCCCGCGTGGTGGATTATAGCCCACTTCATCTCGAAGAGAGGAGGCCTGTGTTCCATCACTGGGAACATAATAGGCTGAATATGTTTTATGGTATTTGTCGTTTTTCCGTTAGTCAATTATTTTCATGTACTTAATTGTAAATGGAAATAGTATCATCTCAAAATGTTCGAAATTCTGAAGACTATATTGCGATTTTCCAATAAAAGCGATCTGGTTTATTTTCTTCATAAAGTAAGAGACCCATAGCCAGCACGAAGGTCAAGAAAATTGATGCCTGTTTATTTGAATAGTAGATCACTATTTACAAATAAGGAATCGTATTGAATGTAGGTCAACAGTCAATCGAGGGCCAGTGAATTGGTGACGTCAGTAATTAGACCGACTAATCGAAGCCAATTACAGACACTACAGTGACCAATTAAGCTTTTAGAATTCGTCCTTATCTGGTCTTGACTTTCGTGACCCACTGAAGTATTAACGATACTTTTGTAATTTGTTTGGCAAACACCTTATAATCCTGATAAGAGTATAAGCAAAATCCAAAAGGAATTACGTATGAGGATGTATGTATATTTTTAATTTTGAAAAAAGTGCAATATAATAAAGTATGAAGGTTGCAGGTAAGGCCGCCCATTGTATGTTTTGTAGTGTTATTTTTTTTTATTTTTTTATTTTTGGTGTCAGGTTTTACGAAACTCAAATTTCTCCAAATGATTTTAAACCTTAAAATGTTGATAGTTAAGTTCAAAACCGAATGAGAAAATTTGACAGTTTGTGGTAACTTGATATGCTGGTGACAGTACAAACATTCACATATTTACCCTGCTTGTATACTGTCTACTAATTTTGTTATCAATAAATTATTCCATAAAATCGTATCGTATCGTTTCGTGCTTAATCGTAGAAGACACTTTGTTGGACACCACGTGTACTAAGTATGTATTGGCTCAGCTCAAATTAATCGGGTGTCACGCATTCAACCGGCGCCTGACACTAGATTAGGTAATACCAACATGTCAACACACTACACGTCATGTCGTGTTCCTATACCATGGACTATTGGACATAATGGACAACTACGAGTAACAGACTACAATACCCGTGTAAAAAAGTTGTACGTCCGTAAGTCGAACGAGAAAAGTTTTATTTTGATTTTGTTTTTTAGGGTTCCGTTGTAAACAAGGAACCCTTATAGTTTAGCCATGTCCGTCTGTCTGTCCCCACTGTAGCTCGGACACGCTTAGTACTAGAAAGCTGTAATTTGGCATAGCTATATATTATATTAATCACGCTGACAAAATGCTAAAATAAAACCTTAAATAAACTATCCCTTGCACGTAACGTGGGGATGATATTTTTTTCTCGTCTACCCTATGGTTTGGGGTATCGTTGGATAGGCCGTTTAAAAATATTATGGGTCTGTGAACACCACTTTTCGATTCAAGGATCCGCTTGCGTAATATTAAGTATAAAAGTGCTAACTTTTGTTAGAGTCAAGTGTCCTACCCCCCTGCCACCTAAATGGTTGTTTATGGAGATGTAAAAAAAAATCATGGCAGTAGTACATACGTATAATGAAATTAAAAGAAAAACTATCCCAGCTAAGTGGGCTTTACAAGTTATCGAGTAATAGTCATTTCATTTCATTTTCATTTATTTTATTCAATAACAATTTCCATTGTGTCTGAATATTTTACAAAGGTTCATTTAAGCGAATAATTAAATAGTAACAATTAAAAACACAATTACATTTCTGCAACACAATCTTATTTCCTACCTACGTTAATATTATTTACATTCATACGAGTTCAAAATTTAAAACAATGTCCACGATAAAAATAAATTAATTAATATATGTCACTAATAACTACCTAATAATTTAATTTAATTACCAATTTCATTTAATTGTCAATAACATTAAAATCCACACATGTCTTTATTATCACCAGTATTCAATGTCACAATTAAATTCGTTGATGTCGGCATTTCTAAAATGTTACTCGTATGTTCTGTTATGTAGTAATGGTCTAGCTGAGACACATCAGTGAGATACTCATCAACAGCATAATAGCATTTTTCTACCAAAAAAGATTTTACTTGCTGCTTAAACTGGTTTATGTTATATAAGGACTTTAATTCTATAGGTAGTTTATTATACAATTTGATTGATTTAAAACTTGCCGCATGACTGACCACTTTCATAAGTGGATGTATGTCATACTGCAAGTCCTTACGCCTTGTAGCTTCTCGCTTATTTCTTTCTTCTGCTGTTTCGGACCTGTTCAGTTTTTTCATAAGCTCAGTAAGTACTACTAGAATGTACAGGCACGGCACTGTTAATACCTGTAGATTTTTAAAATACTCCTCGACCAACTTAAATTTGCAGTTGGAGAATTGATTGTGGAAATTGGAATTGGTTGGGAATTGAGTGCATATATCGATGTATGGGAGAATATGTTTTTCAACTACAATGTTAAGTTTGTTTTTGGGATAAATTCATCCCAACTTCCCAACTACAGAACCCTTCATTTTGCGTGGTCCAACACGCACTCCACATAAACAATGGCCACTTATGAAACGTCAGAAAAATAAGGTATCTTTGAATATTGTTGTGGTGCATATTTTTATTGTTCCAGTTTTTAAAAACATTTTAACTGGCGTAATTTACTACGCACGCCGCTTAGGCAGATGTTTGAAAAAGGTAAACCAACGCGTTATCAACACTAGAGCCCATGCAAAGGTCACAATAACAAAAACCTATAATTTCACCACCACGCCTTCCTACGGATAAAACTTAAAAGAGTGTCCATGCAGTTTCTTGCCCATTTTTCATAGGAACCTCTTTCTGACTGACCGTCTCCATTGACAACTCAAATGCTTTGAGTTTGAGTTTATAGGAACAAACAGTGTTCCTTGGTAGCAGACAATGTTATTGTTACTTTTCCGTACGAGTCGTTCTTTTTAAGTTCTACTGCTACTTATACCACTTACACTTTACCACTTTCAAGAATCTCTGGATCTGATCTACTTTTAGCTAGATGCAATCAAAGAGCAGTATCTCCACCATCCTATGAATATTTTCTATCACTCTCAACTAGGAATGGGTCCGGAGTGGAATCGTAACAGTTACGGGAGCATCACTGCGAGCTGCGCCCAACGATAAGTGATATAACCGACGTTTTAACGAGTAGGGCCACTAAGGTAGAGGGAAAGCGAGTTTTCTTAGAAGGAATGGTATTTAAAAGTGGTTTGAAAAGTCTTGTGTGTTGGTTATATTTCTGGATGCGCGTGTCTAAAAAGACACAGAAAATAAAGATTGTTAACAGTAATTTGGGAATAATAAATCAGCATGTTCGGAACGGATATGGAACTACATACTGCGTTCTAATACACAAATCGCCAACGTCGCTCAAAAAGCAGACAAGCTCTAATGGGACTTTTCCGCATGTCGGATGCATTGTAGGCTCACCAGAACAAGGGTTCCTGAAATCGTCCAACGGCATCGCGTCAGACACTAACGTAGATGGCCTGACGAACTTGACGCTAATAAGACGGATTGGTTGGATTGACTCAGGATCGAGTTAAGTGGAAAGATGAAATGGAGGCCCCTCCAGTTGTGACAGAACCGGCTGATTATTATTTTCAAACAATAAACATGCTTATTTATTTTTTGCTTCTGTTTTCACAACCTTTCGATTCACCGTCAGTGCTGTTTGTATTGCACGTCTACTTTGTTTAACATTTATTTAAAACATTTTAACGTAAAGCACAAATCCACCAAAATTAAGCCCTGACACAAACACAAACACCAAATTTTAAATCTCATTTTAAACCGATTAACGAATATATGTAATGTTTGACTCGCGCTACTAAATTACGTATTTAAATATTGAACGTTAGCTGCAACCCGTTTCGAATGCGAAATCACTTTGGCAAATTAACCGTAAACGATTTTATTTAAATCGTATGTGTACTTCGGCCGCCATGTTGTTTCGGCACCTAAAGCCGCATGAAGCTTTTAAAAATAATTATATGGTTTGAAGGCAAAGCTTGGTGTGAATTACCTACATTTGATTTTTATAAAGATTTTTGTTTTATATAACCACTTGTAAAATAAAGAGAAGCCAGGGGGTCTTACAACTATTGAACTCAGAAAATAGTGAAAGAGCCATTTTCCATCCATGGTTGTCTAAAAAAGCTGATAACTTCATTGTCTGCTGTTGCTTATTCTTTACTTAATTCAAATTTTCAACGTTTTATTTCTGGTTTTTATAGAGAACACAACACAACACAATACAATGTAAACAATAGGTATCACGTAGTACAAAAGATCACCATACGCTGGAATTTGTGCGGAGTGAAGAATTTTGGCCAGTCTTGAGTGTTTAAAAATACCTATCACTCAATCACTTCATACGTTCATGACAATTTTGACAATCATCCACCACAATGTGGACTGCGCTAACGAGTCGATTGAGTGATGCGGTTATGGGTTAGTGACTGTAATGATAAATGATAATGATGGATTGCGCACGTTGTAAATCTCCGCCCAAAAAAACATTGGTATAGAGATAATTATACAATAACATGCGTTAGGTAATTTTTAGGGTTTTGTACCACAAAAGGAAAAGACGGAACCCTTATAGGACCACTCGTGTCTCTGTCTGTTCGTCTGTCACAGCCGTTTGGCTCCGAATCCACGGGGCCAATTAATTTGAAATTTGGTACACGATACATAATTATGAATTCCTGTGACCCAAACACGGACGTGTAACGAAACGTTTAAATGAAATTTGAATATGAGGGTAGGTCACTTTTGGGCTGCAAATAAGAAAAAAAAAGTGTGACATATAAAATGAAAGGGCTTGTGTGAGGGTCTCAAATATGTTTTTATAATTTAAAAATAAATATTTTTTAAATTTCAATGAACAGTATTCATAAATATTATTTTATCTATACATCATTGATCTACGAAGCCACAATCTTACATGCAAATACCCAGATCCGTAAAATGTGGGCCGTGATGATATTTTTGTTCAGTACCGTACAAAAATTTAAACTCACGTGAGCCCGACAAAATAATCATCTATTGAGTATTTAGTTTTCTTATACTCGTTTCGAAATTGTTTTTATATCTGAACCAGTCAAAACGGCTTGTCTATGTGAGAAAAATTAACTTATTTTTGTTAAAAATATAAGCATCTCAGTTAAACGGCACTAAACCAAATCTCTCGATTTCCATGGCCCAACACTGCCACAATCTCTTTATTAGACTCCTGTTAAATTTGCAAATGGTACAAGCTATATAGCATTAAGGACGTAATGACACCGATATGCATAATTAAAACGTCTTAAAGTGTTTGACGGAATCTGCTTAACTGATATAAATGGATACATTTGTTCCATTTTGGGTAAATTCAAACGTTTCGCTGTGAATAGAGTTGCAAGTAATTTGAATGAAATGGTTTGCAGTTATTGGATTTAGGGTAAGTTCTCTGGGTATATTTCTTTTGGTTGACTGTGCAAGTATTTTTCATAAGTTTACTTGTAAACGAATACATTGCTTGTGTTCTGTTTATCTGTAAATGACCTCCACTACATTAGGACAAAGTGCCTTCTAATAAGAAAATCAACTTTCAGATTTCTTCACGATGTTTTCAGCGACTTTAAGTTTACCTACTTGTATCAAATGATAATACATGACGGCGTCAGCGATAGTTGAGCGATAGTGCCGTCATCATCTCGATTCGGTGGTACGGAACCCATAGTGCAGGTTTACAATTAAACACGATGATACAACAAATCAGTTAGTAATTTTACTCTCACAATAAGTAACACAGTACAATACTAATATTGTTCACGCACTATTTTCTAAGTTCAGGCAAACCAGCAGTTTCGCATAGGAGAAGTGGAGGTCTGCATCCGTTAGTTGTCCTCACAAGACTGACTCGTCTTTCAGTCACTTTACTTACCACGACTCTGCCCACGTACCGCTCCCCTCTAACGGGCGCTTCATGGCGTTTACCCTCACAACTCACAGTACTACAATAATCAATTGAGAGACTAATTATATTATCGCTCAACTTTTATAATCTGTGACATACATTTAATATCAAACTGTCTCCCTATATTGGGTAGACAAACTGCACAAGTAAAATATTAGGAACACAGGAGGCTTTAAGGCAAATTTCGCGCCCTCTCACCCCTAGCCGCCGCAGGAGGCGCCCTGGGCGTCGGGAATCCCGGGCGGATTTCCGGTCACCGTAAGCGCGGGCTTGCGGATGGTGAGCAATGGGTAGCTCACCGCCCGGTAAGGACCAGGCCCGGGTCGACGGCGCATTGTATTCCACGCGCGCCTCAAAGAGATGGCGTCAGCACAAGTGTAGGGGTCTGATGCCTGCCGGTTATTTTACATTAATAACATATTTAAAAGCATTTATTGTTATTATACTTGGTTATTTACGGAGAAAACAAGTTGCTATTTTTTTTAAATATCGTTCGTTATAAATGATTAAATTCAGCATGAAGTTAACCGCATCGTTAAATTTAAAGTCTGATATTTCCATAAATATTACGTTCGCGGTTGTATTGCTCTTAAATAAAACAAAAATTATTTATTCCAACAACAGTTTTTGTCCACGTAATACAGCGGTTTTTTTTTGTAATATATTTGTTGCAAATTGCTTGTAAACATAAACATAATATAACATCACGCCTGAATTCCCCGAAGGGTAAGGCAGAGGAGTACCTATAGTACACCCACATTTCGCCAGTTATGTTTAAGTCCCATGTAAAAGGGGCGAGCCTACTGTCATCAACCGGGAACAAATCAAACTCCGGACTACTATTGGCAAATTCCAGATAGAAAACAGGCCAAGTACGTGTCGGACACAATGAGGTTCCTTTACTTGGGATGAATTTATACCAAGTACAAACTTAACATTGTAGTTCAAAAACATGTTCTCCCATACATTTCAACTGCCAATGCAAGTTGGTCGACTATTACTCGATAACTTATAAAGTATAATTAGCTGTGATTGCTTTCTTTTTTTTATAATTAGCCACCAGCCAGGCCCTTACTTATTTATCTCGCGGACTTTCCTGTGGGTGCCTCAATAAATTAAGGCCTCTAACCAGGGCATATACTTAGAAACTAAGAGCCTACGCGGTAAGGGCACCCCCTGTAGGGTACGGACTTCGGCTTAAGGTGTCACTGGAGGAGGACAGCAAGGGACTGGCTGGATTGGATTTTAGGAGACAAATTTAAAGCTACAGGCTCAGCGGCGCAGGCTGGCTCGTGTAAGGGTCGGGGCGGGGATGGACGGAGACGTCGCGGCGGGCCTCGGCAGCGACGATGGAAGGACGGTTGTCTGATTTTGTTTTTATGTGCTATAGTGCTAGTGGTGGGACTACTATCCTGGAGGAGGGTAAGTATAGCGTCATCGGGAATGGTGAGTCTATGCCTTGGTTAGCGAATCCTACTAATGCGGGAGGGAGTGTATCGGGCGGCCGTTGCAATCAGGGTACTGGGGTGCTTAATAGCAGAATCGAAGCAACACTTTGAGAGCCATTTCATGAACTGTTGCATGGTGGGCATTTTGAACTGTTGCATGGTGCCAAATTGCGATCATAGGGGGCTCCAGCGACCTTTCTAAGGAAACGGTTCTGGAGGGTCTGCATCCTATCCAGATGGTGTGGCTTAGCGTGTGCAAAGACGATGCAAGCATAGGTAATGATGGGACGGAAGATCGCGGTGTAAATGAGTAATTTGCACTTGAGTGTAATATAAATTGGAGCCTATCGAGAGCGAAAGAGTCTTTAGGTGCTCACTGAAAGTAAGGTGGTGGTAAAAAAAACCAATAACAAATACACCTTTTGTTAAGTACCTGGTACTTGTTGACAGGCCTGTTTTAGTTTTGCTCATAAATTGTGTATTGCCTTTCAATAGGAAATTGTTAGACATGACTTTAATCCTTTGTAACAAGGTGCTAACCGGCAGAAGACAAACTGGAAACATGAGTTTGCAAAGAAAAAAGTAAATAAACACAAAAATTTCGTAAGGCAGAATACATTTCCTCCCATATCTATTAACACTGTAGTTTGAAAATATTGTAAAATCCAATTCTTTTTAAAAGACTGACCGCGGAGCTTCATGCCGGCTCTTCTCCATAGAAAACGAGCAATTGGAACCGTGCATCTAGCTTCTGACGTTTCACAAGTGCCCATTTTCATAAGCTTGGTTAATGTAAAACAACATTTTTTAATTTGAGACATCAAATTATGAATTCTTTTGTAACTACCACTAAATCCATTTCTCATACACTATTAGCCCACAATCTCAACTCCGGTACTCCACATTCGAATATTTCACAGAGAACTCGGTTGACACCGCCCTGTGCACTCAAAGCCAATGAATACATGATTACCACATCACTACAGTATACCCTCACTGAAGGTAGACCGTGTCACAGGGTAAGTACGGAACCTTGTGTATTCGAAGCTAGATTCGTTAGTGATGTTGGAATTCTTTATGATGTTTCACAGTGGGTACTGTGTGGTTGGCTTCTTGTGTTGGAATGTTAGCCAATCGGTAGGTTGGTATCTACCAGTGCTCGACAGACCAGAATCTCGTCATTGCAGTGGTGTTTTAAAAACGGGATAGTGAGCGGGGGACTTCTGGAGGCTAATATGATGAAAATAATTATGGTAGTGGCTTTTTAATTTGATTGATGCTGTTGGCCATCCTTTTAGCGTAGTTATATTTTATTTCATCCACAAAGGATAAAATCTCACTTTCTGGAAATTGTAATTAACTAGCTGCGCCCCACGGTTTCACCCGCATAAGTCTTGGTCCCTTGTGAGTATCGGGATAAAAAGGATCCTCAATCCTATGTCCAGGTCATGGTCTACCCATGTGCCAAATTTCATCCAAATCCGTCTAGCCGTTTTAGCGTGTAAGCGAATCAAACAAACTCACTGTCGCATTTATAATATTAGTTAGGATGAATAAATAGTGATTATAGCCAATTATTATCATAATGATTGGCTCAATTGTTATTAGTTTTAATTATTTCTCATTTAACGTTAATTACTGTTATTATTAAGCGCTTTGACGGAATACTGTGATAATGCTATAATCGGTACATTGGATATTACGGGTACAACTCTGCCGCCATAAGGAAAAAAGACGCATCTAACATTTTTTTTTAAATTGAGTTACATACATATTCTAAATCAGTAAACAAAATGGCATCTACCAGTATTTTTATATTTCGCATACATTAAACGGAACCCCATAAACCTTACTGTTAAATAAGACGTATCTGCAATATGAATCAAATATTACTAAACAGAAAAGACTTTTCTGACGTACACTAAGTTGAAAAAACGCATTTTAGTAGAAGCGTCTTATTTATTTACAAAATATTTAATTCATCATAAAATGAAAAGGCACTTCTGCATGGTCATAAGATGAAAAGACTGTTCTGCGTAGATGTGTCTTTTTAGCTTAGTATTACAAAAAAAAGGCAGGCGCAAGTGGCAGTTGTGCCGTTTTTACTTAGTATTGCTAGTTGTGCGGGGTGAAGTGGGGCTCGCGGTTGGAATACTGCGCTTCAGTTGCGTCCAGGAAGCCAGAGCGAACACGCGCGCGCGCGGCTCTCCGAGTTATAACTACGGAAAAATCGTAAGTCAAACTTCCTCTAATTATAATTGATGTTTAAGCACCCATGAGTAATTTAAGATTAAATAAACTGCAAACTTATCAGGTGACACTTACCAAATAAAGACATGCCTACTTTTATGTTAAAATATTAGAAAATTAAATATATCAAACAAACAACATCGTAATCTAGGAAAACGTTTTTTTCTCGAATTTGTATACACCGTTGAGTACCAACTATCACAATGAAAAAGTTTGCAGTTTATACATTCAAACCTTGTTTTATTATTACCTTAATGAGTTTTGTAGGAAATAAACATCTTTTTTGTGTGCTTGCCTGGCTGATGTATATTTTTGCCACTGTTAGGTTATACGGAAGATATTTTCTATTTGGAGCATAACCCCGTGTGTAGGGGGTAAGGAAGTTTGTATTTAGATAATATCTTTCAGTTTTTTGTATTTCTTTCCTTTGCGCTGGTGATTTTTTAACAATTTTGTTTATTTTGTTTGTTTCAGTGTGACAAAATGCGACATAATCGAAGCTCAAAAATAATTTCGTTGGTGCCACCAACCAGTTCTTCCCAGGAGTCAAACCTAAATACTGATAATTATGAGCTGCCTTTATCTACTACGAACGAAAATAACTCTTTGAATGATGCGGATCTTCATAACAGCTCCGACAGCATCCTGGATTTTGATTCAGATGATTCAGTTTTTGATAAAAATTATTTACCCTCAAGTTTAGATCCGTCAAAATGTTCGGAAGATTCAGATTCTTCTACAAATACCATCCCCCCATCACAGTCAATTAACGTTGTTGTCCCTGAGTCACCTGAAGTCACAAGCGACGAAGACACACCACAAACCCTCACAAAAAAGGGGACAATCAGAAAACGTAAGAAGTATGATGAATCACCGGCGCAGAGAAAAGAAATTAAAAAACTGAAAGATATGGAATCTAAATACCAACTTAAGCCAGGGTGTAACGATCGATGTAAAAAAAAATGTCATGCCCAGTTTACAGAAGAAGCACGACAAAATCTAATCCATTCCTTTAGAAACATGTCTTGGAAAGAGCAACAATGTTTCATAATAAATAACACGTCCAAAGAAGAGCCTAAGAGGAAAACCGTTAAAGAAAACAGAAAACTGCCAAGAAACGTAAGCGTATTATATTTTTTGTCAAATAAAACAGGGGCAAAAGTGAATGTTTGCAAAGTATTTTTTCTAGAAACGCTGGGTTACAGTCGAAAAAATGATAAATCTGTAAGGAACGCCATATGCAACATAACAAACAACATTCCAGTTGATAAGCGAGGAACCAATCCTAATCCAAAAAAAATGGACGACACTAAAATTGTAGAACATATAAATTCTTTTAATCCTTCCATATCCCACTATAGACGAGAACACGCTCCAAATAGAAAATATCTTCCGTCTGACCTAACAGTGACCACAATGTATCGAGACTTTTACGAACAACAAAATATGAAGGACCTTCCTGTTCACGAACAGATTTCTTATGACTACTACAGAAAAGTTGTAAAGAAGTTAAACATTGGTTTTACAAAACTAGGACATGAAGAGTGTGACGTGTGTGAAAGGTTTTTTATCCATAATCCGGAGTACAAGGAGAAAAGACACAGAAATTGTCGAGAATGCCGAGATTACGAACGACACCGGGAAAAATATACATCGGCCAGGGAAGCATACAAAAAAGATGTAGAAAAACAAAATAACGCAAACATCACCTCAGATACTGCCTATTTTGCAGCTGATTTGGAGAAAGTAATTATGCTCCCACGTATTGAACAGTTTAAAATTGTAATGTTTTGCCCAAGAGTAATCGTATTCAATGAAAGTTTTGTGCCAATAGGTGACAAAAAAAACAATGCTACTTTGCAAACTTATGCTGCGATATGGCATGAAGCAATTGCTGGTCGCAAAATGAGTGACATAATAAGCTGTTTCAGAGCTTTTTTGCAGGCAAATAGAGACCTGAAAAATGTAGTCATCTGGTTAGATAACTGTGCAGCCCAGAATAAAAATTGGACTTTGTATTCTTATTTGCTCCATCTTGTCAATTCAGTCGAAGTCAATTATGAAACGATTACATTAAAATATTTAGAAGTAGGCCACACGCACATGGCAGCAGACGAATTCCATCATCAAGTGGAGCAATCCATGAAGAGGAAGAAACACATCTATGATTTCGAAGACTTTCACCACGCAGTATCGAACACCAGAACAAATATTATAGTTAAAGTAATGAACATGGATGATTTTTGTCAGTTTGAAAACTGTTCTTCAACTTTCAAACTACAAAATTCTTCCCCTCGAGCTTATTTATGTGATATGTGTGAAGTAAAATTCCTTAGAGGCACCCACGTCATTCGTTATAAGACTGCTTTCTATAATGAAGAAGAATTCTCACTTGACTTTCTGAGATTAAAAAATATAAAATCTGGGATACCACCTCCAAAACCAAAGAATCAATGTAGAGGCATTACTCAAGAGCGCAAGTCAGCAATCCTACAAAAACTGACACCCTTAATGCCGGACAACAGAAAATCGTTTTGGTATAATCTACCTACTGATGAAAATAGTATTGATCTCACTCAAGCTGATGAAGCCTAAATTTACAAGAGATACAAAGCTGTGATCATTGTTAATATTAAGTATAATTCGTTCAAACTTGACAGTTTTTATAATTTTTGTTTTTAGAAGAGTTTTAAGCTTTATGTTGAGAGAAGTTTGTTATTGCTAATTTTGTTTTTGTTTTTTGTCTTTTTTTATGAAAAAAATATAGGTAAGTCGTAGTGTTAGTTTGATCTCACTCAAGTTTATGATGAATACTTTATTATAAGGGATTTCTTACAAAGCTGTGATTACTGTACTATTAATAATAAGTATAAGTACAAACTTAGATAGTTTTTATTCTTAATTTTTTTTTCTAGAAGAGTTTAAAACTTTATGTTGAGACAGGTTTGTAATTGCTATTTTTGATAATCTTAAGAAATAAAAAAGTCTGATTCTCACACGGAGTGTTTTATTTAATACAAGATAATTATCAAAGCTAAAACGTACTTCAGTTTAAATATGGTTTAGGGTTGTTAGGGATCTAACAAATGTGCAAGTATTTTTGACGTGATAACGTCTTATAAATTGATGAACGCAGATAATTGAATATTAGTATTACTAAGTTGAAAAGCAGCAAATGGCTATTAACGTCTTTTTTATTTGGTTAACTAGAACCTGGTAACACATTATCACTAAGTAGGAAAGACGTTTAAAAAAATACTAAGTTGAAAGGACGTTTCTAGCCAGAAGCGTCTTTTCATTGCAGTATCACGTATTTTCTTATATTTTTTTTACTAAAAAGAAAAAGAAAAAGTTGTTTAATTAATACTTAGCATTTATTTTATTAAAATTTACAAATAATTTCTGATAGATCAAACTCTAATACACACTTTTGCACCACAAAATGATTATTTGGTTTATTTCCTTTCGCACAGCGCATTTTTTTGTTTTTTACATTCTTTATAATTTTTTTCTCCGTTTCGTACTTCATGTAGAAACGTCCTTTTTCCTTATGGCGGCAGAACTGTTTAAACTATGTATATGAATTAAATAGATTAGTTTCACACATCTAATGTAATTAATCCATTTCATCTTCAAAGAAAGAAATGATAAATATTCACCCATTTTCGCTTAAACCGTCAAATGCAATAAATATTTCGCTCACATAGCAAAGAATTTCTGGCGGTTCTCGAATTTTCTTGAACACCGAGGGCGATTGCACCGGAGCGGAACCAATGAATACCTAATCATCCCATATAGTGTGACCTGAAGGAATTGAATGCACGACTCAGCTGTGTTTCAAATTATTTTATTCTGTACTCTATATGGTAACTTTTGAGTTGTGTGTAAGCATTCCGTTATTTAACAGACTTCTTAAAAAAGGAAGTAAAATAGGTAAAACAAGTACCTACCGTCTGTCCCATACAAAACGTCAATACCTTATTGATCCAAATGTTAGGACAGCTGATAATTTTTTGGCGATTACGATATTGGTCCCATGGAGAAAAGTAGTCCAGTTTGGTGGTCTATACCATACCCTTAAATATGACATCTATTTGATATACGCTGTATAGTGACTAGTAGAGAATAATAATATTAACGCGTATTAACTTCAGTTTAATGTCGCCAGAGCGCAAAAGTGTCTTTGTGATATTAGTGCATTTTTTACCACCGCTCAAAGTAGTGGTACACTGGAGCGACAGAGCCATCAAGGTTAATATAAAGGCTCTTTTTCGTTTGAGGTTTCTAGAAGGACAAAGTCATATTTGGTACACTTATGTCTGTTTTATGAGCACATACATGGAGGAACAAAGCCGTTCAAAAAAAATCCTTATGAATATTGTTTTCTTTTTTTTATTTCTGTTTAATTTTAGTGTTATGTGATTATCTTTAACGATAAATGATTAATGATTTTATTTCATAAGTAGGTTTGTATAAACACTTTTACACGTCAATCATTTTTTTAAAACTAGATGAGGTCGGTGTTTCATATCTGACAACTCTGAGAAGAAAGGCCGAAATAAACCCAGAAGTCACAGTCTCTTTTAAAGTCCAGACATAATCTTGGTCACATCATGTGTAGACCATGTCGATTGGTGTCTGAAATGGTCTTTTGATGAGAAAACCACTGATTCAGTGGACCTGTCCAGTCAGTGCATTCGTCAGTAGTTGTGCAGCTCGCACCAACCCGCACTGGGCACGCGTGGTGGATTACGGCCCACTCCCTCTGGAAGAGAGGAGGCCTATGTCCCAGCAGTGGGAACATTATAGGCTGATTATGTGTGTAGCTCAACTCATAACTTAAGGAGCTCATCGATTCAAATAACAATACCAAAAAAAGGACGTTTGGCTAGGCTGTAAAAAATACTCAAACTGCCAGACCATGTTAAAAACTAACTGAGACTAAAAAAAAATTAAACAATGACCCATATAGTCTTCACATATACAATGATTAAAATAATATAATACTTCACAGAAAAATATTCATGTCATTGCATAAATAAAATTCACCAATGTCAATGTGTATAATACAACAATCCGGACTTTAAAAAAAAAACATAGTCAAAGATTTATTTAACGTTGCTTTTATCTCTAGTTTAAGATATTTTTAAAGTAACTTTTGCTAGTAATTTTTAGCTCTGATGATTTTTAACGAGATCTGTGCAGTTAGTGAGAATTATGGCGGTTCAACTGCCAGGTTTGTCCGCGCCCTAATAATATTACCAAAAGATGCTTGGTGTACCGTTTTCTCAAATAATACTGAATATTGTATTTACTTGATACCTTCCGGTGAGATAACAGAAGATTTTTCGTATAAACGTGTGTATTGTCTTACTTTTCTATATAGTGAGATGGGAAAACGACTTTTGTATTATATTTACCAACTATTTGCGACCAATAAAATTGTAAAATGTACAACATTTCCTTAAAGTACATTGCAAGTAAGGCAACAGGAAGGAATACGGGAGGGTTTTAGTCAGTAAGAGTCTGACACACCCTCCCGCTCCGCCCAGAACGGGAGAAGTTATTTGATGATTTCCCACCCAAAAAAAAAGGGTCACATTTTTTAAATGATTTAAATTTTCGTGCAACAAAGGCATAAACTAATGTACTCCGTTCTTTACAAAAACAATATTTACAGGTGGGCTGGAAATTTCTGACTTATATTAAATAAGTCCAGCTTTCCTCACGATATATTTCCTTTACCGATGTCAGTAATGTCCGAGATAAACTCTGAAACTACTTAAGAATAGAAATTGTCGTTTCAAAGAAAGAGTTTACATTGGACATTAAAATATAAAAATAAAATCTAAGAAACATTCAATTTCATTTATTAATTTATTCGTGAACAATTTACATGAATACACATGCAATTTACATAATAATAAGAACTATGAATTATTAATTAGCATTCCAAGAAATTCAAAAAATAGTAGGTACTTCACAGTTTCAAATATTGTGTGGAAACAGTTTTAAAATAGAATGTCAAACAGTTTCAAAATAAAATGTCAAAACAGTTTTATATATGTTTTCAAGAGATTTTAGATTTTAAATGACGTTATAAATTTCATTTATCGGCATCAGAGTGGATGATCAGTTCCGATGTCATCTAATTCTAAAAATAATATATCAGAGAACACGTGGCACGTGGGCACGTTTCCGGATGACAGCGATGCGGACGAATACTTTGACGCCTAAGTGTCCTTTTGTTTTTTGTATTAATTTGTATATATAGTTAGTAATTTAATTTAGTGTCTACCTAGTGTAAATAGTTAGTAGTGTGGCGGCATCTACAGCGCCACATACGAACTACGCATCACACTGACGTCACGCAAAATCCTGCATCGCGCAAGCAGAGTTTACCGCGCAACTAGCATATATACAACACCCCGACATCAACCGTCGGGCAGTAGCCCACCAGACACGACACCCGTCTGGTCGGAGGATCCTCCCTTTTCTATGGAGGATGAGTGAACTTTACACCCTGTTCCTCATGCCTCTATAGTAGCGTCAATATTGTATAGTTACTTTTTTTTCTTAAAATTAAATTACTTCTAAAATAAATATCATATATCAGAGATAAAATTTATAGTTATACTACTAATATAATAATAACAATCAACATATCATTTAACATTAATTCCAATATAAAACAATAATATTTCGGTTGTCGCTTATCATCTAGGTACTCATCGACGCTGTAATAGCCCTTCCTCAATAAATATGATTTCAATATGTTTTTAAATAAGTTTGTGCTATTTATGCTTTTAAATTTTAAATTTAACATTAATTAAGTTTATGATATTTATGCTTTTAAATTTAACATTAATTCCAATATAAAACAATAATATTTCGGTTGTCGCTTATCATCTAGGTACTTATCGACGCTGTAATAGCCCTTCCTCAATAAATATGATTTCAATATGTTTTTAAATAAGTTTGTGCTATTTATGCTTTTAAATTTTAAATTTAACATTAATTAAGTTTATGATATTTATGCTTTTAAATTGAACATTAATTCCAATATAAAACAATAATATTTCGGTTGTCGCTTATCATCTAGGTACTCATCGACGCTGTAATAGCCCTTCCTCAATAAATATGATTTCAATATGTTTTTAAATAAGTTTGTGCTATTTATGCTTTTAAATTCTAAGGCAAGCTTGTTGTATAGAAATACTGATTGGTACCTAGGACTGTGATGAACCACGTTTATTTTCGGCTGTATTGTGTTTGGCAAGTCTTTCCTACGTGTATTTACTCTAACTTGTCGTTGGTCATCAGTTTCAGATTTGTGCAAGTTCTTAACAAAACTGGTTAGCAGCACTGGATAGCATGCTGAGCTAACAGACTTCGTTACAGACGATGTCTCAACCTTCCAGTTTAAAAGTAAAAGTATCCTTCCATTAAAAGTAAAGAGTGAACAATCAACCATCCCCTGTTTTCCTACCCTTAGGGTTGGATTTTTTTTTTAATTCAAGTTTAAATGGGACTAACTTCAGGCTATATCTTTACCAATAAAAAAATAATTATCAAAATCAGACTACTCTGTAACATGTTATGCGTGGTCATACATAAAATAAAATAAAATATACGCGTCGACATGAGAACCTCCTCCGTTTTATCGTCGGTTAAAAATCAATCCGAGAAACATTAAAGTAGGTTCAAATATACACACTCATCAAACAACCAAATAAAACATTAAACTAATTTTGTACCAAATTTAAAATAAACCACGTTAGACAAGGTAAAAAAACAAAACGAAAAAATTAAAAATATTTTTTTTTACAATTCCGGTACGTGCAGCCTAATTAAAACATAACACAGTCAACACTTTATATAAATCATGTATACCGTGTGTGAATGTGTTTATGTGATTCATCAACGAAATAACATGAAATGACAACAATAAGATGTCGCCCAATATAAATATTAAAGTGGCGATGTACAAGCGACGCCATCTGTTGGTAGCTGTAAGTACACCCGCGTTAGAACTACGACACAGTGAATATACAATTATAATTTAAAGTACCTAAACAATTTACTGTCAGAGTTAAAATAAAAATAATAAATCCTACATCGCTTGGATTTATATCAGATTTAAAAAAATAACCAGATGTAGCCAAAAAAATATAAATTTTGCAATTAAAGACAAACCCCAACTAAAGAGGCTACTTTTTGAATATTTTCATCGGATATGCACATTGAAAACTTTTACGATGGTGCCGATTCCCTTGTTCACAAACTAAGCTAAATTTAAGTTCAGCGCATCTATTTCTTTATATTTCATTAAGAAAAGGACAGAAGATAAATTTTAGTTTAGTCCTGTCAAATTAATCAGCGCCTGTCACTACTCCATACAAGTTTAGACGTGATTAAAAACTTGCCTACTAAAATTACGTCAATTTACGTCAAGCGCTGATTAATTTGACAGGACTAAACTAAAATTTATCTTCTGTCCTTTTCTTAATAAAATAGAAAGAAAAAGATGCACTGAACTTAAATTTAGTTTAGTTTGTGAACAAGGGAATCGGCACCAATGTTTACGTAAAACATATGGCATATAACAATCAACCTGAGTTGCTTGACTGTTGCTAAGTGCATTAATAAATATATGGTGATAATGGCGAACCAACATTCTTGATTTAAATTACAGAACTTCTTAATGCTGCACCATGACGTCACTCTGTATACCAACGTGATTAGAGTCAGCGCAAATATAGTGCAGTATGTAGAAAACTCTAGAGTTTCGTACGATTCCCGAGCGTAAGACATTGGAAACATGCTGGTCCAGCTCCATAGGACAATCTGGACTTTAGACAAAATCACACTGGTTGCATTGTATTTGTATGATTTATTATTTTTATGACATTGATTTTACATTCTGTGATTACCTTAACTGACACACTGATCTATTACTTTATTTTTTTTTTTAGGAATACGTATAAGTACTTTTACAAAGTTTGTAAATATGTGAACACCATGTATCTATCACAGAATTTATTTATATGTCATTGCTTCATTTTACTTATTTTTAATTAAAGTAATTTCATTCTAGATGCATCGGTTTCACATAATCAATATACCTATACAAACTATAGTAAAACGTTTTTAAAAGAGTAACGGTGGAGTTTCTTGCCCATTCTTCTCCTCTCCTCCATTCTTCTTCATATGAGTTTCGTATTATACCTTTTGGAAGGGGTGACTAGAATCAATTCTATTTTTTTTTGTAAACTTTAACGTTCAGAAGTGTCCTCTATGTACCTATTTGAAATAAATAATTTGACTTTGATTCACTTTTGACACACATAAAAGTATTTTGTTTTGACGGTAAAACATAGAACGATGTCATTTTTAGTTTGGGTGTTACTTCCGAAACTGACGATGGAACAAGCGTTAAAACCAAACGCTGCTAAAAAAATGAGAGACAATTAGTTCTTACACTGTTTTTAGAAGGAACTTATAATAATATTTTTTTTGTTATTATCTTATCTTAGTCAACTGCATGTTCACGGCAACAATAGGGAAGATGTTTTCCTAGAAGGTAAATAATATTGAAACACGCTGTAATTTTTCCAAGACTGACATTTATTATAAACAACGGACACAAGTAAATACGTACACGGGATGGCGCCAGTAAGTACCTACATCATAAAGTATTTTGATTCATTTTACACCTCCACTTATCGAAATATCTATAAATCTAAGGACTTGAAAAAATATAGGTAGGATTTTAGATAAGTACATACAAAACCGGAATCAAATCGACCCTCATTCACATCATTCTCCTGCCCTTATCCCAATTTATTTTGGGTCGGCACATCATCTTTTTCTTCCATACTTCTCTATTAGTCGTCATCGCGGTAGTCACCCCTACCCCCTTTCTAGCCACATTCCATCCATCTTTTCTTTAGTCTTCTCCTACTCTTATAGCCATCCACATTCATACTCAAAACTTTCCTCGCAACATTTTCCTCCTTCCTCTGCATTAAATTCCCATACCATGACAACCGATCCCCACACAACTTTCCAGTCACCGGTGTCACTTTCAGACTTCCTCATATGTACTCACTCCTTATTCTATCCATTCGCGTAACACCACACATCCTTCTTAGCATTCTCATCTCAAGTGCATGCAATTGCCTTTCATTCATCCTTTTTTCAGCCCAACATTCTGATTCACACAAGAAAGCAGGTCTAACCATTATTTTATAAATCTTTCCCTCAAGTTAACGGGGAATGTGGCAGTCGCAGTTTGTCCCCGTGACCATCCACCCAGTGTTAATTATGTGCTTAACAGTCCTATGTGCGAGTCCATCTACTTCGGCATCGCTTTGCACAAGTATATCGAGGTACATTCGTGCATTACTGAAAGTCGAAGCAGGCCGAGAGAAGCGTGCCATCAAGGGCTATGACTCCAGAACTGGAGAGACCGCCGAAATTGTATAACATATATTCAGTTTTGGTTCTGCTGATTTTCAAGCCAACATCCTCCAGCTTCCGTTGCAGCTTGTTGTTGCCTTTTATCCAATCTGCTCTGGATCAACTTCAACCTAAACATTAGTAAATGTGTAGTCACGCTATGAACAATGAGCCCCGGATACGCGTTTTAACCGTACGCGATCTAGGTGCTCATTTTGATCCACACCTTATCTTTAGCCAGCACATAATACAGACCTGCAAAAAATCCCGCAAATACTTTGGTTTTGTCTAGCGCCAGGCCAAAATTTTCAGTAATCGACAAGGTCATCGAAAAGGATCAGGTCTTTTGTCCACTTAAAGGCTCCTACATACTGACGCGACTTGTCGCGCGACGCGACGCGTCACAAAGACACCGCGTGTAGCGCTACAAGCGGTGCCTTTGTGTCGCGACGCGTCGCGCGACAAGTCGCGCCAGTATGTAGGAGCCTTAAAACTGTATGGATATTATCCGAACATATAACAACACCATTTGTGCTAGGTATGGTGACTTACCAAAGTTACATTTCAATTCCTGGTTACTGCAGTACATCCTTAACATCCCACTACCTTTATTAGACACACTTCGCCCTCGCCAACGTACCAATACCTAAAACCAGTACCATAACCCATAAAAGCAGTCCATTGTACCTAGACCTCACCCATAGTGTTGGGTAACTCAGCAGATGTGCTAGCACAATTGTAGCTACTCACTTGGATAAAAAGAGTCACTCATTCTTTTTATTTTGATGTGCTAGCACACACCGCAGGGCACAGATCAGCTACATAGAACATTTGTAACCATTCTCATTTCTCTTTCCGTCATCATCACTCGTACGAGTGATCTTTTGATCTGTCAATTGATTTGCCGCTATTGCTTTGTTTACGTTTAGTCATGCCGATTTCTTAGTATTGTAGGTATAGTAACTAAGTACCTACTTACAGTTATAAAATCGTAATTAAAAATAAGTAATTGACTAATTGTGAATCAGATAAATAGAGCAAAGTTCGAATCATAACAACACAACAAAAATTTGATTATAGTCTAAGAGGCAGGCGTTAGTTTTTTTATGTTGTTTTACGATGATTTTTTTTCATCATCGTTTAGGTAAAACCGACCACAATACAAGAAAAAAATACAACTTCCCGACCCTTGCCAATTTATAGGCACTGAATTAAAATTTAGCTAAAAGTGACAACCCTGAGACAATAGGCAATTATATCGTGGATTGGGCCGGAGATAGCCTACTTCCCCTCTTTATACTATGGTGACGCGCTTAACCGATTAGATTATAAGAGTGTGCTACCCATCTCTACTGAACCATATCAACATTTTGCTATATATATGACGAATCCTTACATGTCTTCGCGAGTACTGAACTGAGATTCCTGAAACCCATCTCCATTGCCACTCCCAGCACAATATCCTTGTATTAAAAAAAAAAAAATGTTATTATGTTATTAATAATTTTATTCTAATTCTATCTAATTGTATTTTATTTTATCTAAATGTCCGATAAATTTGTTTTATCCGATAAATTTGCTTTGTCTAATTTTATCTAGAGCAGTGGTAGCCCAGTGGTAACGGCCTCGACTTACGAGTCGGTCGTAGGTTCGAACCCAGACAGGCTCTTTACTTTGTGTAAATTATTTCATCACCACTGCTCTCAAAACGGTGAAGGAAAACATCGTGAGGAAAACGGCATGTCCTAGAACCAAAAATTCGAAGACATGTGACATCTGCCAACCCGCACTGGGCCCGCGTGGTGGATTACGGCCCACTCCCTCTCACAGAGAGGAGGCCTGTGTCCCAGCAGTGGGAACATAATAGACTGATTATGTGTCTAATTTTATCGGATTTTATCTAATTTCATGTCATTTTGTCTAATTTTGTTTAAGTTCATCTAAGTTTAGTTTTTTCGAGTTTTATGATTGTAAATGTACTAGTATTGACATTAAATGTTGCTTATTAATAAATAAAAATAAATATACTATAGAGGTACTATTATATGAAGTATTAAAGGGTGTGTGGCTTTCCTAAATAAAAAAATTAAAATACTTCTCATATTTCTTTCCCTTGCAGTAGTGGAGCAATAACGTTAATAATAAGAACACATATCAAACTTTAATAACCAGGAAAATATAATGATTATTGTTTATGGTATGACAAAGACCAGTAGGGTCTTTTTTTTTTTTGAGGGTGGGAAATCATCAAATAACTTCTCCCGCTCTGGGCGGAGCGAGAGGGTGTGTCAGACTCTTACTGACTAAAACCCACCCGTATTCCTTCCTGTTGCCTGTGTTGCCAGGGGACTCGGTGACCCATAAGTACCTCCCCACGACCCCGGCAGGCATCGGCCCTAGTGGACCCCTACATTTGTGCTGACATCTCTTTGAGGCGCGCGTGGAATACGACGCGCCGTCGACCCGGGCCTGGTCCTTACCGGACGGTGAGCTACCCATTGCTCACCGTCCGCAAGCCCGCGCCTACGGTGGCTGGAAATCCGCCCGAGATTCCCGACGCCCAGGGCGTCTCCTGCGGCGGCTAGGGGCGAGAGGGCGCGAAACGTGCCTTTCCCTCAACCGTCCCGCCTCCTCCTTCGCGAGCATTACTGCTTCGCAGAAGGAGGTGATGGCTGCCCATGCCCTCTCGCTCCGTACCATGGCCTGAACCAGGGCCGGACGCGAGAGGTCTCTGCCGCCGATCGCCTCCACGAGGACACGGCGGTGCTCTGCCCAAGCCGGGCAGACCTCCACCGTATGCTCCACCGTGTCCTCCGGGCGATCCACACAGTGGTGACACCCGGACGTTTCCTCCCGCCTTATCCGACACAGGAACCTCCCGAAGCTGCCGTGTCCGGTGAGGACCTGCGTCAGGCGGAAGGTGAGGACGCCGTGGCGTCTCTCCACCAGTAGGGTCTATAATGATCTCATTTTATTTTTAGTTACCACCTAAGTAGGTACACCTACACATTGTGCAATAAGTCGTTACCCATTGAGTATTGAATCACAAGAAGTGCTGCTAAGCTCATAAATCGAACCGTTCGCTTATTTATCCAGCTATGAAGGACTAGACACCATCAAAGACCATCTAGGTATACACCATCAAAGATCGCCCCATAGTGATTAAAACTGATTTCTGAGATCTATTCGTCGAACTGGCACTAAGTACGATTCAAGACGCTGGATGCGAACAAAAGGACTCAAATGCAATTGATATGGATGTACTGCTAGACGAGATATTGAGGAATCAATGAATGAGGGATTTCCAGGCACCGTCATATTATAATATGTGTAAATTAATAAACAATTCGTATGTATCGAAATACAATAAAATTCATAGGTGTAAATGGTATTTAAATCGTGAGTAATTGAGTATGATTAAGCCAATATAGCCTGTTAATAATATAGCTTGTTTTATCAGCACCGAACTGGAACGTAGCGGGAAGACAGCATAAATTAAATACTCAATTAAAACTCATTATTCAATTATAAAAAATACTTTACTATGATTCGATCACGTAGGGAAACTCCAAGCATAGCCTTCTCCAATGCCCTTTAAGTGACTTTTAGATCAGAAATGAAGAGATCCGCAGGCGAACCAAGGTTACCGACATAGCCCGAAGAATTGCCAAACTTAAGTGGCAGTGGGCAGGGCACATTGCTCGCAGAACAGATGGCCGATGGGGCCGATAGGTTCTGGAGTGGCGACCCCGTACCGGAAGACGTAGCGTTGGAAGGCTTCCTACAAGGTGGACCGATGACCTTATGAAGGCCGCAGGAATCCGCTGGATGTGGGAAGCTCAAAACCGGCGAAGTGGAGGTGCTTGGGGGTAGCCTATGTCCAGCAGTGGACGTTTTTCGGCTGAAATGATCATGAATGATGACTTTACTATGAGTCATATTATTCAGAAAAATAATGTAAAAGAAAAATGCAAGTAGGTACCTAACTAATAGTTTTTTTATGGTGTTGTGTCAAATAACCACAGCTATTTGCGAAACCATTTACTTTGACATAATTGTTAAAAAAAATATCTCTTTCTTAGACCCAAGAAAACCTAGGTAAGTCACTGAAATATTTACATCAAGGTACTTCGCAATAAGCACAAAAGTCCCAAAAACAAGCAACAATTTCAATTCCCAACCTAAAACGGAAAGATAACATAAAAAGTTTCCACTTTTATATCACACAGCAGATAGTCCGCAGGCTTGCGACATAACTCACAAACTGCTGAAGTGTCAGTGCATGTAATATGTTCCATTTTGCTTCGACTGTGGCATGTGTCTACGTTGTCTTGTCTTGTTCTTGTCGAGACTGTTTTTGGTAGGAGAATAATTTGTGTTGGTAGTAAAGTTTTTTGGTGGCAGAGGATTTGCTGTTTCTTATAAGTCTAGTCTGCCAAAAGCTTTCTCGAGATATGTTTTTATTATGCAATCCCTCTTGTACTTGTAGGTGGTGAACACTTTGTATGCGATTCACGCCTTTCACCTTGCTGTATTGCGTTCATGAAGATTTTATACCATAGATATTTCTTATATCTATGTTTGATACAATAGAAATCGCAAGAACCTCCATCAACTCTTGACCAAACAATGAATAGTTTGATGAAGAAGAAACTAAAATTTCTATGACAACCGTACAAAGAAACTCAAGTCAAACCCCACCTCAATAACTACTACTAATCTAAGAGGATTATTTCGTATTTTATTTCGTTTACGTATAAAGACAAAAGGTAAGTCTTCTCCAGTATAAAAGATAAGCCTAAGCCTCGGCTGGTATAAGTAACTGGATAGAGATTCAGTAGTAAATAATGAGCGTTTGAATGCTGCCAGTAGAGCTCCCTCGAAGGTTGATATCGCCTCGCTCAGCCGGCGAAAGACGACAGTATTGTTAGTGGGGGGATTGAGAGGAACGATATTCTAACAGTTGTGAATTCCTTTAGACAGCCTCATTTTATCAGTTAATTCAGCAGAAAAACTGTCACTGAATTAACCGATTCGGAGAAAAACGGTTATCATTAAGGTGACTAAGAATCAAACGAATAGACGCTGGCTTATTTTGGTACTTTTAATAATTTCATCGACTACCAACACAACATAATCTATTTTGCTCCACCGTGCTTGAAACACTCATTTCAAAAGGTGACGTAACAATTTATAAAAAATAAATTGATGACATAAAATAATTACGTTTTCAATTATAATGTTTCTGAAATGAATGAATGTTGTATTTTGTTTTTTTTTTTATGTCCTTCAAACATGTATTAAATGTTTCCTAATTTTACTATCATTAAAATTTTAACTTTATTAGCTTAGTTGTTAACCGTATTGTGCATGCTGTGGTCTTCTATAAGTGAAGGAGTACACCTACTAAATACCTGATGTTGCCCTTTATTTATATGTCATGTACTGTGTACATCTTTTGTTGGAGATCCGGAGATAAATAAATATAGCAACACTAAATCAAAACCTATCAAAATTTCTTAACAACCTAAACATCTATAGCAGATTCAATCTTCGACCAAGAACACTCTCTCGAAGGGTTCAATGATTCACATAGGTTCAAGTTAACAACAATATGCAATTTTAAATCGATAAATAAAATCTGTCCTCTACATAAGAACATTGTTTTCAGCGCATCGATGTCAAAGATTTAATATTGAAGCATCGCTCGCTCTTGCCGCTGCATCGCCTGAATTATTCATCACACCTGGATACTGATTTTAAAACCATATTTACATTCGCAGTTTGTATGTTGACTCTTTGAATAGCGAAGTTTATTGGAACTGCATGTCTTTGTGATGTGGTTTTCAAAGGAGCAAGACTTTTGAATCATTCAAATGATAATTCTCATGTGACTGCGTTGTCCATAGTTTTCTGTAAGTATATCTGAATTATTTGAGCAGGTTTTATTCAACGTTCGGCGTTTGTTTTTTCAAAACGAATTCCGATATTGGAAAAGATATTGTGTCATGTTTTATAGAAAGTGCCATTAGCACTACAAGGTTATTTTGGTACGTGTCAAAACTCGGAACTAATGCCACCATTTTGGGTTCCGTAGTCAACAAGGAACCCTTATTGTTTCGTCATGTCCGTCTGTCTCTGTCTATCTGTCTCTCCGCGGCTTAGCTCAGATACTCTTAGTACTAGAAAGCTGTAATTTGGCATGGGTACACATATTAATCATGCCGACAAATTAGTAAAATTAAATCTTGTAAAAATCTTGTTTGTAGGGTAAGTGGGGATGATATTTTTTTTCTCGTCTATCCCACAGTGTAGGATAGTGTTGGATAGGCCGTTTAAAATATTGCGGGTCTGTTAAAACCATTTTTAGATTTAGGGATCAGTTGGAGTAATACTAATCTTTAAAGTGCTAAATTTTGTTAGAGTCTAGTGTCCCCCACCAGTGCCAGCTAAATGGTTGTATTTGGATATGTGAATAAAGTCATGGTAGTATAAGTACATAACGAAATTAAAAGGAACATTTTCACAGCTAAATAGGCTTTACAAGTTAAGGAGTAAAGTCGACCAAGTTACATTTGCAGTTGGAGAATTGACCGTGACGTATATACATAATATCATTTATTTACATAACCAAATTACAAGATCATTATTAACATTAACTAAATTAAATTAAAACTAAGTTAGGCTTAAAAAAGGCCCTCGGGGCATTGTACCGAGGATGCTGGCGGCATTTCCTCGCTGAATTGCAATGCTGATGCGTTGCGCGAGAAAGCCGCCAGCTTTTCGGTCACCAGTTACATCAACTAGACGTTTCGCGATTTCCGCAAATAACTTATGCGCACTGGGACCCCACGGACCGAGGGTCTCGACGCCAAAGGGCACAAAGTTGTACTCTCTGCCAAGGCCTCCATATTTAATAACTTTCAGATTTTCGGCATTTTCTGCCGCTGCACCCGCTTTAGAAGTAGTCCGTTGGAGGTGGGACGGTGCCAGTGTGTCTACACAGGTAGCGTCCCACACAAGCATCCGTCCCAAACTCCACGGGACCAAAGACACACCATCAGGTCTTTTGCCATCATCTCTGACAATGCCAGTCGGCTCAAGAAGAGCAGGCACATTGATGCTGGCAAGAGACCGGCGGATTATGTCATTAAGTGTTGCATGTCTTGAAAAGCGGCCTGCACTTTTTTGACAACAAAGTCCGTGGTGACCCAGTCGGTCCACGTCCGTGCCACAAGGGCATGTGTGTGGAGTGCATACCGTGACCCCAAGCCGCAGACCAGTCGCCAGACGAAGCGAGGTCGGATCCAGGAAGGTACCGGTATATGGAGAAGGATGGGCATGTAGCCAATGACCGGCCTCTCTGGTTCCGACCGCCAAAAGTCTTGCGCGATCCGGACCTGAACTGCGGCTCAGAATCGATTTGTATGTTAAATCGCAATAAATATCGTCCCAGCTCCTCTGAGATTTTAGGTTGTCTGGAAATTCTTTACCCGGGCAAGCAATTTGAAAAGCATTCTTGGCATCCTCCAAGCCCGCAGTCTCATAGTTTGTGGGCAAAGCCCTTAGGACATTACCTATGAGACGTGACGTGCTATGGGTGGACGACAAAAAGGCTGGGGAAGCAACACTCGAAATTTGGCGGATTCCTAAACCGCCAAACCGAATAGGGAGGGATGCTTGTAACCAAGATGGTTCATTGAGCTGAATATTTAAAATCGTTTCTAAACTAGTTTTGACTAAATCGTCTATTGGTGAAAGCAAATTTGGATGTTTCCAAAAAGGGCTACAGCGAAGCACATAAGTAAATTTAGGGACAAAAAGGCAAAACTTTAGAATTATAAGAGCATAATGAGGACTGATTTCGAGTAAACAATTTGCGTGACTTTGGAATTTAGAAATAGTGTTAGTAATGTAATCAGGAAAAGATTCTTCAAAGATGGGAGAACCCAGGAGGCAAAGTGACTTTCTGTCTACTATTTTGATATTCGGTGCCAGAAAATTTAATTTGGATTTTAAATTATCCAAACCGTAAGAATTTTTTTGAATGAAGAGTTCACATTTGCTAAAATTTAATTCTAAACCAATATTTTCGAAATTTGTTTTAATATCTGATAAGTCAGATAGCACAGTGTCCACATCGCCTCCCAGGGTTCCGTCATCCAAATACCAAACGTTAAATTTTGATTTTAAATTTTGAATAATCGGATTTATAGCCAAGCTAAAAATTGCTGGCCCGAGGGGATCGCCCTGCTGACAGCCGACCTCCGAAGAAAGTTCATGGGAACGGTAAATTAATTTTGAAGGTTCTGCGTAGCAGGTAAGCAGGTATTGATAGAGTTCCGGAATTTTGTTCTTAACTTCTGTCAGCATGGCATCCCTGTTTACTGAATTGAAAGCATTTTTGACGTCAATTTTGACTACAATTTCGCAATCATCATACGAAAGGTAGGTTCTTAAGGCATGGACGGCTGCCTCACACCCACCTTTCGTGCCAAATCCTAATTGTATAGGTTCGAAAACAGACTGTAATTTAGATTTGATATGTCTCACCGCAATTTTGGATGCCAAACGTCTTAAAGTTGACCCCACAGCAATGGGTCTCACCCCTCCGTCCTTTTTAGTTAGGGCGATCAAATTAGCACCAAATAAAAGTGAGGCAATATCAGCGTTGATTTTGCCTGAAAACATAAAATTTATTAATTTTGTAATAGAGCAAATAAGCTGCACACCTGCATCACCCACAGAATAAGAAGTTAAATCTTTTAAATGTTGGGGTGAGATTCCGTCCAGGCCGGCCGCTGAACCGGTTTTAAAAGAAATTATTGCGTCAATAACGTCTTTGCCTTCGATTTCGAGGCAGGCCTGGTCTGCTGTAGGAGAGTCGAAAAAATACGGGATCACGGGAGCCGGGGGATGTTTCGAATGCAAAGCCGAAAGGGTATCAGGAGTATCAGGCGACAACACGTCGTTAGTAAAAAGAAGACGTGCGGCGCCTTTGAGATCCCCGTCGGCAATTTTGCCTTCAATTAATTTAATTCTAGATAATGTTCCCCTCTTGGGAGAATCAAAAGGTGAAGATGTTTTTGTTAAACAGTTATTTTTGATTTTTTGGGTTAGAGAAATAGTAGCCTCATCTTTTTTGACATGTAAAGTGGTATACGAAAAAAGGAAGAGATTATGCCAGTCTACAATTTGGTTGCTCTCCACACATTTTTTAATCAAGCCTGAAAGGTGGTTTGCGACGGAGATCCTGGCGCCGCGCGGGACTCGTTTGATAACAGGCACATTATTTTTTAGGTAACTAAGGTACAAATGGAATGGGGTAGAATTTGGACTGTCGGAAACAGGTGCCGGTAAAGAAACTGGGTCTAAATTTAGAGCAGGGCCGTTCTGGCTAATACAAAGACGATGTTTTTTTGAAATATGAATGTTAAGACCCCTTTTTGATTGAAAAGATCTATCGCAATGTAAACAAATGTAATTTTGATTTAACGTGCCATCACCGGATTGGGTTGCGGTATGCATCCACTTACCAGAAAACAACACTTGAATAGAGAAAAACACTCAACTAAACACAAAATAGAAATTATCACTAAAATATAACTATTTTAAAGTCTTTCAGAAGCGTTGACGTCGGACGTCAGGACGACACGCCATAACGTTGCCAAGGAGGACCGCAACGTCTGAAACAAAAATATATTTTATTATTTGTTCAAAATTGGGAGCTGCCTACACTTTGGCACAGCAGTTAAGCCTTGATTAACAAGAAAAAGATCAAATTTGGACATCTAGGGCCACGTAAAATATGTAAATTTAAATAAATATGAGCTGTGAAAAAGTGACAGACAGTGACGTGACAGATCACATTCATCAATGACGTATATTGATGTAGAGGAGAATGTTTTCACATACATGGATAAAAAAAAATCTTAAAAAAATCTTTTTAAATAAATGTCAAGTGACATTTCACAAAATAATTGTTACAGCGCCCCCCTGTCAAGGTCCTTGTAGCAGTGTATAGCCAATATAACGTAAATTCTGTAAAGGTAACATGCAAAAGGCGACTTTATGTCAATCATGCTCTTAGGAAAATAAGAAACGAATTTAGAATTACTTTTAAATGAAAAGTTGTTTCGGAACAAAAAAACGACAGTGAAAAAATAGATGCTTGCACGTTTTTCTGAGTTAAAATAATAAACATAATTCAAGTTTATCATTCAACGCTCCCTAAATTCATAATTCGAATTAATGAAATATTGATAAATAACAATACATAACAGTTTCGAGTCTCACATGATGTCTGCTTTCACTGGAACATTACATTTCCTCACAGCCATCTAAATTATTAACGGTACATAAAGCACTGGCTATTTACGCGAATATTGAAAATGATTACCCATACTAAACCGCGTCAATATCAACACATCATAATCAAATAATTGTAGTATCAGCTAAAAGCATATTAACGAGATAATAGCCTCTAAAACAATTACATTATTGGAACGAACAGTAAATACATATTACAGTGGCGCACTTCGAACCGTCCTCGCCAATATTTATGTACGTGAGTCGTAACGCAAACGCTCGTTAAGCTGAAGGTGCACTAATAGCAATACCTTTTATTATGGGTATGACGTTTTTCCATCTACAACCTTATGGCACGTCCACAAGGTGCAACTAAAGTCGATACTAATTCGCCGGAGTCATCTGACATGTGCTAACTGTCACTTTGTGTAATGAAATGGTCATGTTTATTATACAAGGTGTCGTTTTGCATCCTCGTCAAATTTGAATAAGACACATATAATCAAATGAAATTACGATACTTGCTCAATAATTAATACATACTCGTTTTTTTAGTTATTTAAGTTTGACAGTATTTTAGAATACACCACTTTCACATAACAGATGAACACAGTTGCGTATGCGGTAGTGTGTGTGTAAAAGGGCAGTCACACACGCGTTTAACATGCGTGTCCCACACATGCCGATTTCCGAAAATTAGAAAAACAAAAAAAAATGACCTACTCATTTTATTATTGATTCGTGTCGAGAATTATTAGCATAGTAACCTCCTGGAATTTAACGAGGATGCAAAACGACACCTTGAATCTAATGTATTCTAGACTTTTACACTTATTATTATATATTTATTACACACTTATATAAATTGATTAAACTAAACGATCACCTTTACAATAAATATGACCATTTTTCACAAATTGACAGCTACGAGTAGCACATAGGTACTCGTAAATGCGGTACGCGTGCTGATGACTCTCATGTAGTGTGGTATTTCATTGAGGATTTTGATGTTTGTGACGAGATAGTTAGAAATTCATAATACCCTTTATCTGACAAAGTAGGCTGAAATTTAATGTGATGTGATGAATAAAAACTAGGTTTTTTGAGAAAATTCCCGTTTTCGACTACGTTTGTGGGGTAGACAACAAATCAAGATGATAGAATGTTCCATGACGTTTTCTTACATTTTTTATGAGTAACATGTAATATTTAATTTATATTAGTAAATTCCAATAAACCATTCAATTGTATTTTGTCTATACCTAGATCATACGATTAACAACAAAAGCATAGTAAATCTAGCTAGCACTACTAATTCTAGTGAACCGAAGTGGTGTCGGTTCCTACAATATATGAGACGGAAAGCATCGTGGTTCCTGCAGCGTATTTATAGGGTCAGTTCCAAATAGATCATGCGGGGTAATTGCGTACCTACCTCACTTACCAGAGATGTTTGTACATCTCTGGTAAGTGAGGTAGGTGGTAAATGGTTTGTTAAAAGTATTTAAATACAAATACTTTTTGTGTTTTCCATTTGAAATGCAAATACAAAATAATTTCTTCGTTTTATGTCTAAATACTAAATGCAAAATAGGTATTTTGAAAATACCTTTTTCAAGTAAAATTTATTTATTTATCACAAACACTGCTACCATTACAGCTTGCAGCTTTAAAATGCTATTATAAAGATAAATTATCAGTTTTCTTTATTGTTAGGTATCATTTTTGTCTATAAAAATCATGAGGCCTCTTAGACAAATTTAAAAGAGTACTTATATAGGTATATTATAATACTATAATCCAGACTTTAACACAACAATTAGATCAAATAAATTATGAGGCCTTCTATGAGGCCTTATGATCATGCCACTAAAGGGAAATAAACGCTCTACTGGTGCAGAACTTGGCAAGCACGTATTAAATTTTAGGAACACTTTATTGTTATTTGGGTATTTGTTTAGTGAAGCTCGTATCATCTCACAATAATCTTTAAAAAAAAACATGGTCCACAGACCACATGCAAAGCCCGTAACAACTTTCGATCGATATTGTTAGTAATACTTGAGAAATGTAAAAAAAGTATTTTGCATTTAGTAAATAGAAAATACGTTCAAAAAAATATTTAAAGTAAAATACTAAATGCTTTTTTCGAAAAGTATTTGGATGCAAAATTGAAACAGGTATTTAGCATTTTGTATTTGTATTTTAAACGGAACTATTTCAATTATGTCACATCTCTGTCACTTAAAACAACTTTCATTTTGACAACACAACAACATTCATTGCGTTATTTACGTTGTCGAGCAGACGATATTTTCAAACATGATAATCTTTGAACATATCGTCATCGATCAAACATGATAATGTTTGAAAATATCATCATCGATCAAACATGATAATGTTTGAAAATATCGTCATCGAAAATATAAGCAATGGATAACGAACTTTCTTTAAAATTCTTCGCGTTAAGAAAGAAAGTGTGTAACACAATTGGGGTGAATTATGAATAGGTAAACATAACATACATAACATAATCAGTCTATAATGTTCCCACTGCTGAGACACAGGAGTCGGGACACAGGAGACATCTACCACGCGGGCCCAGTCCGTGTTGGTAGATGTCACATGTCTTCGATTTTTTGGTTCTAGGACATGCCGGTTTTCCCACGATGTTTTCCTTCACCGTTTAGAGAGCAGTGGTGATGAAATAATTTACACAAAGTAATGCGCCTGGCTGGTTCGAACCTACGACCTACAACTCGTAAGTCACGGCCGTTACCACTGGGCCACCTCTGCTCTAATAGGTAAACGTTTCACATAATTTCGTAGAATTCTGTAGAGCACCTGGCGTAAAAACCTGATAACAACGATTCATATTGCGCTTTTTTTATACTATCGCCCAGTACTGTTTTTTCCTTTATTTGATTATTGTGTTAAATCACATTTCTTTCTGCCATTTTATGTTACTACTGTACAAATTAATTCTGAAACAGAATTCTTTCCTGACTGTAGTCAGAAAAACGATAATTATTACCTATTTCAGAATTAACATGTACGAGTTTCACATAATTTGCGCTAAATTTAATTTGTTCCTTACAAAACTTGATTACGGCTAATTGTTTTTCCATAGTTATAATCGACCTCGCATTTGATTAAAGGTTGAAAGTCACTTGCATAGATTAATATACTGGTCACTTGCACTTCACACAACGACAAGCATGTCGATTCTATAAAAATCTCACCGTGAAAACTCGCGTGGAGTGAGCTGTCAGTGTCATCCCACTGATGCTAGGGAGTGACCAAGCATTACATTTATAATCATAATCGAGATTTTAATAATATTTTTATGCTAATTCTATTGATCATTTTATATTATTTCAAAACTAGTATTTAAGTGTTGAAACGTTACTATTTATGTTTTTTTTTTAAATAAAATAGAAAAACAGAAATTCAGTCAGAAACTCAATTTGTTTTTTTTTTTTTATTCTAAAAGGTTTGGTTATTTTCGCAGCCGCCATCTTGCTTTTTAGATTTGACCTCACTATCGGCTTTAACACCCCCGAAAACCATGAAAACGACACCCATGATGAAAAATCCGAACATTTCCGCAGCCGCCATCTTGCTTTTTACATTTGACCTCAGTATCGGCTGTAACACCCCCGAAAACCATGAAAACGACACCTATGATGAAAAATGTTTGTAGCCGCCATTTTGGATTTTGGTGGTAAAACCAAATTTTTGTTTGTCGCGCATTTAAAAATAAAAAACGGCAAATTAAAAAAAAAACATCAACTTGATATTAATAACAGCGCCTCACGCGCAAGCGCGGCGTGATCTTATCACTTCACCCGATTCTCGTAACCATAGTAACCACCCGCGCCGAAGTGAATCGGCTAGGTGAAGTGAGTCGGTAAGCGCGACGCGCGAGTATCGTGATCTTATCACTTCACTCAATTTTCGTTGCCACAGCAACATCACTTCACTTGGGCTGGAAGAAGTGAGCCTAGCCGCCCGCCGGCCGGTGCGCGCGCTGCGCGAGTGTCAGTTGAACTGTTGAATTTTGTTATAGTATTGATGTCGGTGATTTTATGAATATTATTTTATTATTGGCAACGCGTAGGTCGGTATAAATTTACCTACCTAAAATAAAATATTAGAAAGGTACTTATTAAATAATATGCGGTTTTTTTATTCAAACGGCTTATGTACACAGACACACACATCGTTTAGTTAGGTTTCCACATAGTATGTGAGGGGATAAAGTCTATGGTCCGTCAGCCAGGCACACTTTTAGCACTCGATCACTTGACACACTCGGTTATAAAAAAAGAAAGAAAGAAAAATGTTTTATTTGGGACACGCACAAGAAATACAAAAGTAAAAAAAGGAGCATTTAAAACTAAACTTCGAATAAACAAAAAACAGAGAAAATCAATAAAAACTAATTGTGCGACGCCAAAAAGGCTCCTATCTCAGCATAACTATCATCTAACTATTATCTCTTGTTCATCATCTGCCTAGCCTTTTCCCAACTATGTTGGAGTCGACTTCCAGTCTTACCAGATACCTGTATTGCTGTAATTTTACATGGTACATATTTTACATGGAGCGACTGCCTATCTGACCTCCACAACCCAGTTACTGGGTAACACGATACCCCTTGATAAGACTGGTTGTCACACTTTCGAGCTTCTGACAACCCATAACGACTGTCAAAGATCTACAAATGACAGCCGGGACCAACGGCTTAACGTGCTTTCCGAGGCACGGACGGGTCTTGGTATGTAAAGATGGTCACCCATCCACGGACCAACCACGGCAAGCGTAGCTTAACCTGATCGATCGACTCGTGTGGCTGTTATTACTTAGCCACAAGCCACTGTTATCTCTTCTTATTAAATAGATTTGGGTTAATAACAACGCTGAATAACATCGCAGTCTTTAGTCGACTCAATCCACTATCGCTTCTTCAAAACACATCGCGGTTGGGTCACGGGATTGCGTTTATTTAATCAGTTAAAACACAGCGCGATTGGGTCATGGGATTGCGTTTATTTAATCAGTTACAGATATGATCAATAGAATTAGCATAAAAATATTATTAAAATCTCGATTATGATTGTAAATGTAATCCTTTGTCCAGGTCCATCAGGTGGGATGACACTGACAGTTCACTCCACGTTCACTTCACTTAAGTTTTCACGATGAGAAGGTTACAGAATAGCACTGAAGGTCTGTTTGTCTATGTGACAATTAAATATTTTCAACTTAATGAATTTTCAAAAACATATATACGAGTATATTGTTGTCAAAAAGAGTAAAATGATTACGAGGCTGATCATTTCTGCCGTTCCAGTATGCCCCAAACCTAACCCATATACCAATAACGGTAGTTCATTATACTGGGTATCACAACAGTCATGTTTGCTGGTCTCTGCTGCCTACGAAAACTTATTGAAACTCGGTATTTAAACAGCACTTCATGTTCATGGTACATGTTCGTCAAATGCCAAAGGTATTTATTTATAGAAGTTATGGAACAATGTTTGTGAGAGAAACTTGTATGGCGCCGTTCATGACAATGTTGGGGAACTGAATTCTTGAAACGGTTTGTTTATTAATTCTGTTTCGGCGTTGAAATTTGTATTATCCCGACGAAAACTCACGCAAATTAAGATTTAGGAAATGTAATGTATGAATGTAGGTAAGTTACAAAACACCTGTATGATCAAAAGCGAAGTAAGATCCCAATAATGAAGGCAACTTTTTTCCTCCAGAAGCTGACAGAACCAGACTTGGACAGGCTGAATTGCAGTCTTCATGATTAATATATCCCAATAAGCAGAATTAGGAGAGGATCGACCCCATAAAAAATGCATTGAATCAAGAAAACCAAATTCTGTCTCTTTTTAACTTTTTGCTGCGGTTTCTCACATTTGGTCACAGATATTAAGCTAGGGTACTCCAACTAAACGGGTTAGGTTAGGCTAGAACTGTGTTAGACACAGCGCGGCATGCTCTGGCAGAGCGTGCCACTCGGAAGGACCCGCGCCATGCCCTCATCTCAGGAGTAGGCAGCGACCTGTCGCTGCCAGCCGTGGTCGACTCGATGGTCGGCAGCGAGGAGTCCTGGGATGCTGTAGTATCGTTCTGCGAAACAGTCATGTCGCAGAAGGAGGCGGGAGACTTCTCCCACGCACTCTGCCCGCAACAGGCGCACCAGGCGTCGGCGGAGGGCGGAAAACGACCTTTTCCAGCACCCTTAAAGGACCAGCGCGGCGGGCTCGGGGACATGCAACGCCCCCCGACACGAGGTGGCGCCGCGTAGTGTTCCACGCCCCTATTGGACGTCGCGGGGGGAGACTTACTACTGACTCCCCCCGCCGGCGGGGATAGCGGAAGTCGCACAAGATCCCATCATCCCCGGTGCAAGTGTGGAAATGGAACACCAGGATGGTTTTTAGTCAGCAAGAGTCTGACAAGCCTTGTCGGAGAGGCGGAGGACGTCCATGAAGATATGACACCCCGAAACAAAAAAAAAAGGTTAGAACTGTGTTCGTCACAGTTACGTGGCTGTTTAGAATTTTAAGGACCCCAAAATGTTTATTATTTAAGGTTTACCATCTTTTGTCACAATCATTATATTTTTTTTCAATTATATTTTTAGGAGCGCATAATAGGA
The DNA here is from genome assembly GCA_905333075.3 of Atethmia centrago. Taxonomy (NCBI): domain Eukaryota; kingdom Metazoa; phylum Arthropoda; class Insecta; order Lepidoptera; family Noctuidae; genus Atethmia; species Atethmia centrago. Next base: position 30,291,164 of record HG995374.1, read on the forward strand.
ATTATTTGGGGTTCAAATAAATACATGCTTTATACAAATACAGTATCCTTTACATGTCATCAAACATCATTTCCTAATCCCATCAGATACATCTAAAGCATCCTAACGACAGTTCACACAGATTTGATATCGTGCCGCCACCATGCATATTTCAGCAGCATTTCATCAAGTGGTATTCCAGCCCTTAAAACTTTGCCGTTGGATATTCCCATGCCCGAAGTGGGGAATTTCGTACCGTCCGTCGTCCACACCGATCAATATTTTATTAGCAGACCAGTTTTGATTTAAATATTTTAGAGTTTACCCAAAAACGGTCTAGGTTTAGATGAATTATAAGAAATTTAAGAGACTTACTACAGAATGGGCAGCAGCGTACTCTATTTAATACCATACTGCGATCGCCAACCCGCCTGCCAAGCATGGCGATTATGGAAACCCCCCCCTCCCTATTGGGGGAGGCCTATGTCTAGCAGTGGACGTGGCGTGACTTTCGGCTGGAATGATGATGATGAGAAATTTTTCAATACCAAAAAAATTTTCTTTGGACAAGATAAGCCTGTATTTTGATTTAGGGCAAATTTTTCGGTACTCAGAAAACTTTTATCTAATCATTATGAATTTTGGACAGTTTATTCATACAAAAAACTGTCAAACGTCAATTTTATTCCACGGCAAAAACTTGGCCCTCAACTCTACCAGGTTATTTCGGCGCGTGGCTAAAATTTGAACTATCGCCATCTTCTTTTGTCAATACTTTTTCTGTGACACAATTTCGCAAATGTTTACCAACAACGCCCCCTGCACTAGCACTCTAAATAAAGATACACGAGACACGCTTAGTACTAGAAAGCTGTAATTTGGCATAGGTATACATATTAATCACGCCGGCAAAGTGCTAAAATAAAATCTTGAAAAATATTTGTTAGGGTTCCTCCCTGGCACGTGGCAATGTGGTGATGATATTTTTGTTTCTCGTCTACCCCATGGTGTGGGGTATCGTTGGATAGGCCGTTCAAAGATATTGCGGATTTGTGAACACCACTCCCCTCCCTGCCAGTTAAATGGTTGTTTAAGGAGATGTGTAATCATTCATGGCAGTAGTACACATAATGAAATTAAAAGGAAAACTATCACAGCTAAGTGGGCTTTACATCGCGGGAATGTACTAATGGGTCACCGAGGCCCCCGTAACACAGGCAACGGAAGGAATACGGGTGCGTTTTAGTCAGTAAGAGTCTGACACAGGGTGTGTCAGACTCTTACTCTTCACACTTCTCCCGCTCCACCCAGAGCGGGAGAAGTTATTTGATGACTTCCCATCCAAAAAAAAAAAAAAGTGGGCTTTACAAGTTAACGAGTAATAGTCGACCAACTTAAATTTAAAGTTGGATGATTGATCGTGACGTATATCGATGTATCAGAGAACATGTTTTTCAACTGCAATGTTAAGTTTATTTTTCTTTTTTTGCGCAGCCGTGAGGCACAGAATACTGTTCTAACTACTTTCTGTTTTCTGTTTTTGTATGAATATTGTGTGCCTTAACCTGGGTCAAATAAATTTATTTTCTTTCTTTCTTTTCTTTGGAATAAATTTATTTCAGATAGTCCCACGGAACCCTTCATTGTGCGTGGTCCGACACGCACTTCCGGTTTTTTAAGTATATAACTGTTATCAACAGCAATATTTTATTCTTCACTTCGCTCTTGACGCTTGAGCGGTCATGATGAAGTGTGTCCAATCGCAGGTTTAGTCATTGCTCGCCTCACGATCTCTCTTCATCTGATTCTGTTGGTTGACAGTCTGCATTCATTAACAGGGCCTCCAACCGCGGATTTAATTTGGTCTGTCCACCTCATCAGTGACTTCCGTGGCTCCCTCTAATCTGTCCTGCACCACTAGATGTTCTATGGAGTCATTATTCCGTCTCGAAACATCACCAAAGAACTTCAGTATTCGGAACTGTACTAATGCTGATAGACGCTGTTTGATGTCGAGTTCTTGAGAGCATTACGTTTAATTGAAAAAGACAATTAAAGTAAAATTATTATGTGCTGAATATCGTTTGAGATGTGATTCTTAATGTATTTTGTTAACATTTATGTGCTACATTAAATGAATATTATACTATTATTTGCTTGTTCCTACAGATTGTTAAAAACAAATGCAGTTTGTCTCACTCTCAGCAAAAGCAAACAATACTGCTTGCCGTCAGAAATAATTACGATGGAACTACCTACTTCCCCGGACAGGACTTTTCACAAAGAGCTTAACATTGCTAAAGCTATTACGTGTACAATGCGCTTTTACCCTAATAAAATTAACTAATGGGGTCAAATTAGGGGAACGGCACCAGACCCGTTTTCCCAAAACCAACGAGACTCTGACGACTATCACATAGACAGGTAGATAACGACTCTAACGAACAGAGGGCAATATTTTTGAATAAAACTCCAAAATACTACCATAATCTGAAAACTAAAAATCGTGTTTGTCAGGGGTTTATATAATAAACTAGCTTTTGCCCGCGACTTCGTTCGCGTGGAATAGTGACTTCCGGCAGATTTTTGGTTTTACCCACATAGTTCCCGATCTCGCGGGATCTCTTCAAAAATGAAATGTGGAAGATATTCTAGGGAACTCTTCAAAAATCAACATGATGAGCTCTGCGTTTGAATTGAAGATATGTATACTCACTTAGGGCATTAAAGCTGTTATTGCCGATCGAAAAAGGCGAAAATGTTATTTTTCCCTTATTTTCAAAATATTATTTTGATTTGCCATTTCAGAAAAAAATACTGTTTCTCCCTTGACAAATTTTCTATTATTTTAGGCTTTAAAGATTATTAAAGTTTCTTACACCAAGACATTTCTGTATACCACGTTTTTAGTTTTGCCATCCTTTGCAAAAATATATAGGTCTTGTGGTTTTGACACTCTTGAGCACGCAACGTAGAGTTGTCCATGGGAGAAACAGTCTTTTTCAAGATGTACCCCCGCAACTTTAAGCGTTTGCCCTTGGGCTTTATTTATGGTCATTGCAAACGCAGTTTTCAGCGGAAACTGAACTCTTTTGAATTGGAATGGCAAATCAGTTGGAATGATGGGAATGCGGGGAATAATTACAGTTTCGCCTTTTGCCATTCAAGTCATAATAACGGCTTTAATGACATTCCGTCCTAAATAGGTTACTTGTAACCGTGTGCCGTTACATAGCCTTGGTGGATCTAGGTTTCTCATAAGCATCACAGGAACTCCAACTTTCAGCCTCAACTTGTGAGAAGGCACTCCTGATAACTCTAAGGAGTTGAGAAACTCTGTTGGGTAAGATGTCACTTGCTCGGTATCCACGACGTTATCTACTGATAGATACTCGATGACATCTCCCTCTACGTCAGACATAATTTGGTCATTTATCCGGCCTACTATTTCATTTGTTGGCGCCAATATCGCCCTTTCGCATAACCATTCCCGATTTTCGATATTAGCGCGTAAACCCGGATAGACACTATTTTTTAAATTGTATGTGCTATCCACAATTTGGCATAATTCGCTGCTCAGCGTGATCATACTCTCGGAGTCGGTAGGCATACGATTCTCGCCGATCTTCAGAAGAGCAGCAGCATACTGCCCGGCTTGACAATCATTATGGAGTAATACTCGCATATTCGTCGACAGTGAAACCTTTTTCACATGTGTCCATAGCACAGATGCTTTTAAACAGGCATTGATTTCATCTGCCGGTGTGCCCCTTGCTATAACCGGCAGGGTCTGCCGGAAGTCACCGGCCAATAGAACCACCATTCCTCCCATAATACCTTGATTGTTTTTAATGTCTTTCATCGTGCGATGAAGTGCTTCGATTGCTCTTTTATGGGACATCGTACATTCATCCCAAACCAGCAGTTTACGTTGTTGCAACATTCTTCCACGCTCACTACTTTTACTTATGTTACAAACTGGCATTTCCTCATGAGCTAAATTTAGTGGCAATTTCAGAACTGAGTGGGCCGTTCGTCCTCCACTAAGCAGCGTAGCAGCTATTCCGGATGAAGCTACTGCCACAGCGACTCCTTTATCTTTCCGGATTTCAGCTAATAATAAGTTTAGAAGAAAGGTTTTGCCGGTACCTCCTGGAGCATCCAAAAAGAACAAACCACCTTCACCACTGGCAACTTTGTTGATGATTGTCTCAAAGACTAATCTTTGTTCTGGATTTAAAAGTGGAAGGGCCTCTGTTATTTGTTGCTGTAACAAAACTGGATCATAATTTAGCTCTCGCATTAAATCATTACTGACTTCCCCAATTCTTTGTGGTCTGCTCATACCAAAATCGGACAAATATTTACCAGTGATAGTTATCACTTGGTCCTCAACCTTGGTCAGAGCGTCATTGTAAATTACATCATTATACGAAATATTTGGGTCCTCTTCTTGAAATCTGCGTAAAATGTCGTCCGCCATATCATTTTTATATTTTCCCCACAGATATTCAGGGTTTGAGAGTCCACACGTTGCTATTAATATAGCAAAAAGCTCTCTCACCTGTGGCGCAGATTTGCATTGTGCGGCCTCTTCTAGAGTTAGATCCCAATGATTATCGTTCTCTTGCCTCACATGCCTCTCTAAATGTCGAGAATTCTTGATCATTTAGCTTTTTGAGATCTGCAAATGAAGTTGGCCCCCGCACGTGGTGTAACAGTATTCTCAGACAAAAACACTCCATATTAGTAACGTGGACCGTGTAAACTCGGCCTAAGGCATCTCCAGATTTGACACCAGGCCAATTCTGAACCGGTACTCCTTGGATTCGTCGTTTCCATTCCCTCCTTGTTGCGTTCCAAGTGTAATATCTTGGTAAATCAACATAGAGGAGCGTCCTTGCAAATTCATCTCTTGTGCAGAGCTCAAAAAAAGCGGTGAGTGTTGTTTTTGGAGCAGAGGTTAATCTCTCTTGGAAATTGTTTGCAGTAAAATAGACACGTTCACCATTTTCCAAGTGTACAGTCAGGTGTGTGACTGTCGGGTGCCTTTCGTGTAACGGGAAGGCTAAAAGCCGCCACACGGCTTCGTTGCTGCTAACATAACGACCAGACTGATACGTTTGGACTTCATTTATGGGATTAGCAGCATCGGTGTTTTTAAAATTAAAAATAGCTTGGTCGCTACCTTTGTTTATGTATTTACATATATATTTGATAGCGCGCACTGAGCTGCAAGCCTCTACGTTAATATGGGCGTTAAACATTTTTGACAATACGGGCGAAAAAGGAACTACCCAACTATTATCAATAGTAACATAAACATTTCGAACTTTTACAGACGCCGTTTGTCCCCCATCTCCTGGTGCTCTTCTATGATGCAGCGGATATCCATTGTCATTATGGACGGTTTCTTTAATAAGCGCGCGAGGATATTTTTTAGAGCATTTTCCATTTTTCATGCAGGGGCTTTGAGGATTGTCAGAACCGCAAGGACCATGAACAATATTTTTAATAATAATTTCATGAAGTGCCTGGTCACTACTTGGATCCGGTATTTCCGCTCTAATAACATTATCTATTCGATCGGGTCTCAGCTTGTCCTTCAGCCAGATTAAAATATGCACGTGAGGAAGCCCGCGTTTTTGCCACTCTATTGAGTACATAAAGCATAGTACTTCACCGAACACATTTCCTTTATTGACAACTTCCATAAGCTTTTTAACTTTTAATCGAAAAACCCTTGCAACAATATCATGTCTAGCGATTGCCCTCTGTCCCGGCAGCAACTCTTCAACTATTTCAGGCCAGCTTGGGTTGCATGTAAAAGTCACGAACAAATCGGGGCGACCATATGTACGTACGTAAACGAATGCGTCCTGTGTATAAGCGTGTAAATATCGGGGGCTATTTACAAAAGATGATGGCAAAATTACCAATTTACCTAAATCGTTAGGGTTAACATTACCATCATTTGCCACAGCATCTTGAAGATGGACATAGTTCTCCGCTCTCAATTTGTTTTGGTTTAATGATATGTATCGTAATCGTTCGCTTTCAACTTTTACATACATATCAACATAAAACTGATTGGCCAGTTGTCTACATCGTGATATTATATTAAAATAATTTTCTCGAACCATGATATGGTAGGCATAAAAATCCATGCATGAGACTTTTTTGTTGTTTACAGGCAAACCTGTTACAGGACTGACTTGGGGTATTTGAAAGTGGTACCCCTCTTGCCCCTTGCTGAATATCAACGGATATTGCAATGCGTCGTAAAATTTGTGTGTATCTGGTACCCTACTTAAAATGTCATTACGGGCATGCAAAATAATGTCACGGGAAGCAAACTGTTCGCCTGTGACTACAGCTGCTACTTCATTAATAAGCGGTGCATTGTACCGTCTTTCATGTTCCCCAGTTGGTGTACGGTCAGGGTGCATAATCAACTTGTATTCTTCTCCCGGCATTCTTTCTAATGCTGTTTTGAAAGTATTAATGAGGTTGTTATGCTCGTGCAACATTCTCTGGATTTTTAAGACAGTATCCCTTACAACTCCATTAATATTCTGGCATCTACGGTTAACTTCACTATTTTCGTCTCCCATAAAATAAATTTGCAAAAATTTAGGCTGATCGTTTGTAGGCAGTAAAGACCCAACCCTATGGTAAACTTGACCTTGTATTTTAAATGTACTGGAAAATCCAGGCATAACAACCTCATGATCTACCCCAAATGACGTCATTTGGAAACAGCTATTATATTTCCTTATACTGTTCAAAAAGAGTCGTGACTCATTACTATCGCATATTACGTGTAAATATATTTCGTCTTTGTGCTTGCCGTGCAGCTAATAGAACACGTCGTCTATGAGATTCTTCATGTGACTCTGCAGAAATCAGAGACGCATGACGTTCAGCATCCAAAAGCCGACGTACTCGAGTTTGATCTACAGTTTCGGAAGCTCTTTGAGTTGCATGACGCCTGGCGTCTAAGAGCCGTCGCTCCTGCCTCACCTCCTCAGTCTCAGCAGCTCTTTGAGCAGCGTGACGTTCGGTGTCTAAGAGCCGGCGCTCCCGAGGCATCTCTTCTGTCTCAGCAGCTCTTTGAGTTGCATGACGCCCAGCATCTAAGAGCCAGCGCTCCCGAGCCATCTCTTCTGTCTCAGCAGCTCTTTGAGTTGCATGACGCCCAGCATCTAAGAGCCGGCGCTCCCGAGCCATCTCTTCTGTCTCAGCAGCTCTTTGAGTTGCATGACGCCCAGCATCTAAGAGCCGTCGCTCCTGCCTCACCTCCTCAGTCTCAGCAGCTCTTTGAGCAGCATGACGTTCGGTGTCTAACAGCCGGCGCTCCCAAGTCATGTCAGCGGTCTCAGCAGCTCTTTGAGTTGCATGACGCTCAGCGTCTAAGAGCCGTCGCTCCTGCCTCACCTCTTCAGTCTCAGCAGCTCTTTGAGCAGCGTGACGCTCGGCGTCTAAAGTTAAACGGGCTTGAGTCAGTTCTTGAGACTCTTGACTTCTTGCAACTCTTTTAGCTCGAGCTCCGCTGGAACTACGTGCTAAATTGGACTTGCGTTTTCTCGTCATTGTAAAAAGTAGTTTAAAAAAGAACTTAAACTAAAGAAATATTACAATCTTTCCGAACTTAAATTGAAAACTAACTGAAAACAAAAGAATTTAAAAAAAATACGAATTACGAACTTGATAACAATTTAAAAGAAATTATATTACAACCTATTCTCTTAATAACCAAGCTTAAAACTAAATAATTTAAAAGGAACGATCTAATTAATTTAAAAATTAAAACGAATTTAGACATACAATTTTAGTATCTACTAATACATCTACTAATAATCGAGATCAAACTAAACTTACATTATACAACAACCAGACAACCCAAAATTTTAAATTTACGAAACGATCAATCCACAATTCCACGACAGTACCGAAGCGCTCGGCTGATACCCAACCAAATGCGTGTAACGAAACCATAGCGCGATCTATTTCGATCCCAACGCCATCTATCGAGCATAGTGACAACTCGGATTATTTATCTATACTCCGTTCGGGCATTTTCTTTGAACTAAAAGTTTTATTATATTGATATTATTTTTTTCATACCTTTTTACTATTTATTTACTTTTTTCCGATGAATTAAAACAATAACATGAACCGAACTCGTGTAACGATCGACACCATTGCGCGATCACCAACTCGACATAGTACTAATAGAATTATCTATACTCCGTTAGAGCATTTTCTTTGTACTAAAAGTTGTATTATATTATATTTTCATACCTTTTTACTATTTATTTACATTTTTCCGATGAATTTTCAGTACTGAATTGATGCCGACTCTTGACCAATAGGTGGCGCTGTATGTCCGGAATAAATTTTATTTTTTATTTTATTTTTTGTAATAAAAACTATCCTATGTCCTTTCTCAAGTTCCAAACTATGTCTGTACCAAATTTCACACAAATCGGTTCAGTAGTTTAGGCGTGAAGCAAAGACAGACAGACAGACAGACAGACAGAAAGACAGACAGACAGACAGACAGAGTTACTTTCGCATTTATAATATTAGTTTGGAAGTTGCTTAAAGTAAAATTATTAGCGCCTGTTTAACCATACATTTTGAATGTCACTTAACTTTAATCAACGACAATCTTGCATATTTCTCCAAGAATAACAAGTTTAAGATTCAGAGAAGCCACAGTAACGGGTAGAATGGCTCGCGGCAGATAAATTAATAAAATGCTTTAGCAACGGAGCCGTCGACGTGATGAATGGAATCATGTCGGTTGTTCCGCTCGCAGGTTCGTGGGGCCATGAAAACAAAGATGAGTGAGCAGCTATGCTTTTTCAAGGTACCCACATTATTTGTAACATTTTGCCTAGCCTTGAACTAAAAGTCGCGATGCCCTCCGAATTTTGATCACCTTCTTCTGGCTTTTGTTTTAATTATATTAATTTTCTGGCCGTCTTTTTCGTAGTGATCATGTCGAAAGTGATGTCAAAATTACGATCGATGGTGGTGGACGCCAAAATTGCTTTGCGTCAAGGGAGCAATAAGAAACAGAAGCTCAACAATCATGCTAAAATTTTATGTCACATTTGAAGCGATCGTAAAGAAAAGATCCGAGCTTGCATCGTTGGATCGGTTAGAAGTAGCACAAGGTACTATTACGTCCAAGTTGATAGATGTTTCATTTTTATATTGATTTCCATAATCATTCTCTTCAGAGGATTTATCTCAACAAAATTTCAAGTTTTTCGATCCCTGCATTTACCACTACCATTTTGTGAAAAGGTGTAAGAATTTTCTATCTTTTCAAGTTATATTACTTTAGCTCTATCAACGTTTCCAACACAATCCTCACATTCCCCGCAGTTTCCCTGGCCTGATCTGCCAGCGTGTGAGGTGAGTTAGTTGGATATCTCGCCGAGACTTCCGCGCGCATTGTGTGCAGTCGTATTTCATGCCGCTGTTGCTTCGGCATTATGCGCATAGATGCTCGATTGTTTTGCACCAAGATAACGCTGTCACTTATTATGAAGTTTGGGGTTGTTTCGGGTTAAGATTATTGAGAGGGTTTTTTTTGTAGGTGTATACTAAAATCATTTTTGATGAATAGTAAGTAATGTATAGTCCCTCCTGACCAAATCTTGGCAATGGCAGTCAATCTCTGGAGAGACTAGCAATAGACACAAACTCTCTCTCTCTGTGTGAATGGACTTCCTTGACCAAGTGCAAAAATCAAGTAGGTATGTATTGATTAACAGCAGGGATTAGCTTATCCAAATTGATTGATTGAGGTGTTCTAGATTACGGACTGAGGGTAAGTAGCAGCAAGAGTATTTCAAATGTCGCTTTAATGGAAATGTAACACCTGAAACCATCTATCTATATTGAGCAAACGCCTGTTCCCAAAGTGGAGAAGTTCTAATATTTAGGCTCCATGTTCACAACAGATGCCGATGTTGATGCTGACGGGATTCATAGGATCAGCGTCGCGTGGCTGAAATGGCGATCACTTAAGGGAAGGAATACTGTGTGATCCACGTTTTCCCATTAAAACAAAGGGTGAAGTCTTAAAAACAGCAGTTCGTCTGGCGATAAACTCATTAAGCCCGGCGCGTACCCTATGTGGTCCCAAACAATGGAAAAATTGTGTCTCATTAGCTGTCCTTGACCAATTAAAAGACGCAATGAAGATCATGCGGTACAAATCGCACTAAATTTGGAGGAACAAAAGAGAGGCAGAATCCGCCCGCCATTGACCTGGTGGTCAAATATAAAAAGAAAGCCCAATTGCCAGAACCGACAGGCGGTAACCCAAGACAGAATAACTTGGCACAGAAAAGTGAGGAGACCCGACCCCAAATAATGGGAACAGAGACGGAAGAAGAAGAAGAGAGAAAAGATCGATTGATTGAGTGATTCTATTCTATTCTATTATTGGGGCATTGTATGCTTAGATATGTTGCGCTGACCCTGAATAAATTGAGATAATGGCAAGAGAATGATGATGATTAGGGCATTATATCTCAAGTCTTAGCAAGACTTAATAAGTTTTCTTCATTATAACATTATTTTAAACACCGTTAGTAAGTCGATAGTACCGTATATAAGTCAATATCTATAAAAAAGCATTTCACGTATGTGCAATGAACCCTGGTGGATACAACACTTTCCAATTCACTATTTCTTCAGACTGCAATTGTGTAGCTATCCATATATCTGTGTTTCAATTCACGTTCAAATTTCAACCTAATTAATCCTCTCCGATCCACATACATACACACCTCACTATCTCAGTGTAAATGGACAGAGGCACTTAATAGAAGACCCTCAACTCGAGACAAGCCAGAACAAGTCCCTCGACACGTTGACATATAAACAGGCTAATTTTAGAAGCGGACGTGTGGCTAACTATGTTGCCAACCATTATGTAGGTATATACATAAATATAACGGGATAGGTAGGGGAATATTGTTCTGGATGGGGTAAATATTGTCATACTATTCTACTGCAATTACTACTGTTTTTTTGGCGGGAGTTAAATTAGGATCGAGGTTATCGTGGTGAAAAAAATACTTATCCCCTTATTCAGAAAAATTAACATGCCTATTTTAGTTAAAATAGGCTATGTCACTTTCTAACAAACACAAATGTCAAAGTGACAGATAAGGATAAACGAACTTTAGCAGTATTTTAACTAAAATAGATTTGATGGACGTTTATGATAAGAGGCTCTACACCCCTACTTTAGTTAAAATAGTGTTTTGTCAACTTCTTTTGAATTTGAAAGAAGAAGACAGAACACAATTTAACTAAAATAGGTTTGTAGAGCGTTCTAGTTTTTTATGAATCAGGTATTTAGCACATTTGGCTATTTGCGATTCATACAATGCTGTAAGCGTCATTAAATATGCTTTGTACGGTAAAATTAACATAAACATAGACTCACGCCTTCTTCCCATTGCAGCAGGTAGAAACTACAAAACGACACCTGCTACTCTCCGTGCACATTTTTTTTTGCTTAGTTTACGTTCATACATTTGGTCATACATGCAAGTACAACGCACATAACCTTTTGTGAAGAACATCACCAACGACACCAACGAGGTCACTATATGTCTTTCTGGGGCGTCCCCTCCCGGCATTTCCCCTCACATCTGCCTTGTTAATATCTTTTGTTAGTCGCCTTGCATTCATCCTCTCAAAATGGCCAAACCATCTAAGCACAATCATTTCAATTTTATTGAATTAACAAAAAATTAAATATATATTTAAAAAGGCTGTGTTGAGATGGACAGCAATGTTATTAAGAACATAAAAGGAAGTCCTTTTGTATAAAAATTGGGAAATCTTCTATAATGTTTATTCCAAATTGCTTGTTTCGTTGCATTTATTTTACCTGTTGCATAAGCTTTTAATAGGTGTCTTATTTTTGTCACAGTCACGGCGTGCAGTTGCTGACTATTTGTATATGTTCTGTGTCTCTCTGTGTAAGTCTGTTTAGTTTTATTATATATAAGAATTACCCTTTTATGTGCACGTGTATCTGTGACAAATAAATCTATTTTTCTTTCTTTCTTTCTTTCTTTCTTTCTTTCTTTTCTTCTGACTAATTCCTAAAGTCTGCTGTTCTCCAACCGTAAACTTTGATCCCTTCGTTTAGTTATTATAATAACTAAATGAAGGGATCAAAGTTTTCGGTTTTACGTTTTACTATCCAAACTAAAACCTTGGAGCAACGAACTCAACATAATAAACAATAACATCTAAACAGTTTCTACGACCAACAAGATAACAGAACAAAACGATATTTAGTATACTGAAGTCTTCACTTAGCTAAATTGAAAAGCGATTGTCTCGCAGAGTCGAATCAAATTTTGAAATAATGATACGATTCATACGTATTAGAAATATTAACTTTGTAATAAAATGATATTAATTTTTATATGTAAGGTCTATCTATTTTTTTAACTAGATGGCGCTTGTACTGTAGGTATGAGCATTATGTACTTACACAACATCTCGTAACAAAATTGTAATTCATACTTTTTTTTTACTTATTTTTTATTCCTAGGTATCATTTTTCTTTTATTTTCTTTACAGATTTACTCGCCTTTTCGTTTGATGGCGAGAAGCACTTGGTTTTATACAAATTTAATATTCTTATAAAAACTAACCATAAAACTACTAACTACTTACTATTTCACTAAGGTCGAAACGTCTTTATGAACGTAACTGTACAACCCAGTCACGTTTCAATTTTATATAAATTTTGTTGGTGCGTCCCAGAGGTGACAATTTAACTAATTCTCTTGAGCCCAATTAACTCATTGCGTGAACTGAATTGTTTGAAGATAAGGAGCGACTGGTTAATTTAATTTTGTTTTAAACTCTTGGTTAGAATGTAATTGCTTGAAAGAGTGGGAATTAAAATAATTAATGAGAATGGTGTGAAATTATTTTTTAAGTTTACTCAATTGGAACAACCTATTCCTACGTAGGTACTTCCTACCACACAGCACAACTGGTGAGCACCACTCGATGAAAATGGGTGTGAAAAGAAGTAGGATTATAGACCGTCATTCCAGAAAGAACCTAAAGTTATAACTTGAAGACTGGATAGGTACTACTTCTTGCCTGAACAAAACACGTAATATGGTTGTAAACTTATAACTCCTATCGAAAAAATATTTTCAACACACTTGCTTGTAAAGTGGCTTTTATAGCAACGGATTAAGGTTAATAATTCGGCTTTTTATACACTCGTGGTTTTTACTTTATATTACCATACTAGTGTTTTTTCAATCTCCGCAAAGAGTTTTTATCTCTAAAAACAATGAATATTTTTGTTAATCAATAAACTATTTTAGGTTACCTACATAGGATAAATCAATCATCAAAATGATCATCGTTTCATCAAATTATATATTTTCCTCTACATATTAACCTTAGAGGCTGACTTATCGACCATATCATGCTCGCCTACGGCTCGCGCGAATAATACCGCCTCGAGTGTAATTACCAACATAGCACACTTGTATCTTAATGTACTACTACAATGAACTGTTTCTCTTTGGTAGTTTTACTAACAAGAGAGAAAGAGAGCAGCTGGCTCGGTTTCCCTCTTATTATTAAAACTACCATTATTATTCAACTAGTCACATTTTACGAAAACTCAATCTCATAGCATTTATTTCAAATAAACCAAATACAGGCACTTTTGAATTGTCAAGGGGTTAGTTAGTCAGAAAGATGAAGCCAGTTGCCCATTCCAAGTTTCCTATGGAGAAGAACGGACAAGAAACTCCACGGACACTCTTTTAAGTTAAAATATTGTTACAAAAATATTGGTTTCATCATTCATGTTGAAATTACACATGTGAGAACAATGTAGAAAGAATAACAATGTTTTTACTTAAGGCGCTGACAAGACCCAACTGACCAAAATAGGCTTGTCTTAAGAAAAAAAATTGCCAAATCTGTATAATTTGTGGTAGCCAAAAAAATATATGTTAATTTTGAACATATTTCCCAGAACTTGGTTGTTTCCAAAACACGTTTTGATAAAAAAATCTCGATACAAACTAACGTTAAACTAACCTCTTACCTTGAGTTCTAAACCAAAATATCTGCGTTAAAATATAAACGTACGTTACGTATTTAATTAATAACAAGAACGTCTTATTTGAATGCAGAACTTGGTTGTTTTTTATTTTCGATTACTCAACTCAATTTTGAGTAAATAGATAATTGCTACATATTTTGCAATAAATTAGAAGCGTTTTGTCATCGAGCTTCTCTTTCGTTTCTATGCAATCTGACAGTGACCGCGGCTTAGGTGTTGTCAGCGTCTTAAGCAAGTTTTGCTAAACACACGTTTAGGAGAAACTATATGGATAAACTCGCCACAACAGAGTTTCCTAGAGACAATAAAACCCTGCAGGCGAGTATAGGTAACCGCTGGGAAATCACTAATAAACGCTCTTGTGCGTTCCAGACAATAAGGCCGCACAGAGATTGGCGGCCGCAACGCGGGGCTTCCACCTGCTGCGTTGAAAAGGTTGGTGACTGTTGCAGTTAAATGAGCCCTAAGTGGCTCATTTTTCAATCATCAGATAAAAACTTAAGAATGTATAATGTATAAGGCGGTTTGGGAGCTTTTGTATAAAAAATATGCCAAACCACCCTAATTATTCTTCAGATACAAACCTGACGGTATAAAAAATGGCCTTTATTAGAATAAAACGTATTACCTATGTAAATGTCAATTGTTTAGTGGCTGCAATAAACAACCGTAGGTCAAAAACACTATTTGGCAGATAGGTAAGTAATTGCCGGGGTCGTGGGAACCTCTGAAAGGGATACCGTGGGACACAGGCCACGGAAGGAACACGGGTGGGTTTTAGTCAGTAAGTCTGATCCCCGCTGCTCCCAGAGCGGGAGAAGTTATTTGATAATAACCCACCAAAAACAAAAGAGTTAGTATGTCCTACTGAACTTTAAGTAAAGCTTCATATTACAAGGAAAACCCTCAAATTGATTAGTGAAAAAATATTCAAAAAGCCCTATATAAAGATATGTGGGCACTCCACATAACTATATATAGGACTTTTTGAATATTGTTTTCGCTAATCAATTTGAGGGTTTTTATTATATTCAAAGAGATTTGACTAGAGCATTAAAAGAAAATCAAGTGAGTATACATATTTATACGGCCGGCACATTCTGGTATGGGTAGACTTATCTTTTTATCACGTTTATAGCTCATGCCTTTAAGAGCGAATGAAAAAAAAAACGAGATCTGTGCAGTTAGTGGGAATTACGGCGGTTCAACTGCCAGGTTTGTTCGCGCCCTAATAATATTACCAAAAGATGCTTGGTGTACCGTTTTCTCAAATAATACTGAATATTGTATTTACTTGCTACCTTCCGGTGAGATAACTGAGGATTTTTCGTATAAACGTGTGTATTGTCTTACTTTTCTATATAGTGAGATGGAAAACAATAAGGTCGACTTTTGTAGTATATTTACCAACTATTTGCGACCAAAAAAATTGTAAAATGTACAACATTTCCTTAAAGTACATTGCAAGTAAGGCAACAGAAAGGAATACGGGTGGGTTTTAATCAGTAAGAGTCTAACACACCCTCCCTCACCGCCCAGAGCGGGAGAAGTTATTTGAAGATGTCCCGCCCCAAAAAAAAAAAAGTGCTGTATGGTGCAAAAACGATATCATCAATAAATACAACTCAATATGATAATGTGTAGCTCAAACATAAAGTTAACGTAGCATTTTAACTAAGTCGACACTCCTATTCATCATGTCAAATTAAACTTTCTTTTCACTGTTTAATGTCAACAAAATTTGCGTTTGACAAAATGTTCATGTCTGCAGTTTAAGTTACTGTACTGTCAGTACATTAAGTACAGTTACTTACTCCAATTAACATCAACAGCCACACGATGGAGGCCAAAATAGTAATTAAGTTCATGTATTCTAACTATTGCTAACTTTAAGAAGGACCAGTTCCCTAATTGCGTACCACACTATCCATCACAATCTGAATGATATTGAAGTGTATTGCTAATTCATTGCTTCATATCTTCGAAAAATTTGTCTGCTTAGCAACGTAAATAAAGCAATGATTATTGTTGAACTGTCAAAATAAAATCCATTGCTAGTTATGAAAGATAATATTTATTTGCTTAAACATGTGTCAAAACAAGAAAGACATGCATGCAAGATGGTAACAACATTATTGTTGTGTGCTAGTTTATCATTTCTCACTTCGAGTTACAGCTATAGCTTTATGTAAGCGGGCACGCTCTTTATGCCTTGAGGCTTTTATTTAGGTATTAAGTTCTGTTTACGTATTAATGTTGTAATTTTTATCTGCTTGAGTACAGTTTTCATTGTTTTGTTGGTATATTGGCGTGTGCTAGCTAACATATGGCAAGTAATTTAATTTAATGTTTTGTATTTCGTAATGTTAATTACTTTGCATACGATTTGTATAAAATCAAGTTTAGATAATTAAACAGACAGGAGTGCTGCTGGGGAGTTTGTTCCGCCACTTCTTGATCCCAGCTAAAGCACTAAGAAGTAGTGAAGGGCGGGCGTTTTTGGGGGACTGTATTATTTACCTTTGACGTTCGAAAAGTGCTGATTCTCAGCCTAGTTTGAATAAATGACTTTTTATTTTGATTGGGTACAGACATGTTGGCCACATGATGTGACGTGCAAATGTCAAGAGATATTATTAATTAATTATTTTTTATATTATTAATTTGTGGTAATATGTTACGCAATTAACCCGTTGTTCCTTTTAAATGACACCAAACCTGTCAATTAACAAAACAAACCACCATGACAAAGAATTCAAAGAAAATTTGCATTTCCTCACTTTTTAAAACTAAATGACTCAATTCAAACATTAGCAGTTAACATCGTCGATCGTAGGTGCAGTCGACTTTAAACTAACATCCGCACACCGCAAACAGGCAATGAAGACCGCAAAAAACATTAATGAACAGCTAAAAGGTAAAGAAACACTAGCTAGTCTTTTAAATGAAATAAGATATTGATGCGAACATAATGACGTAGTCTGTTACAAAACTGATTTAAATGACTATAATAACATTACATTCATGTCAAAAATCGTATTATGTAGGGGCTGCGGGCTAATTGCGTAATACACAAATGACAATTGATCGCAATTTGTTTCATTCTGACAGTTCACCCACGTCCATTGCATTTTTTACGTTGTTGAGCAGACGAATTCTTCAAACCTATTAAGCATTGGATTAGTAATATCCTTCAAACCTCTCGGATTGTGATTGAAACTGTGTTTAAGGCTCGTGCAGACTGGGGCGATATCCCGGGCGCGACAGGCAAAGTGCTGCCTGTAGCGTCCGCAATATCGCCCCAGTCTTTATGTAATTAGGGAACTTTAAATAAAATTCTGAAAAAATATAGTAGTTATAATATTTTTCAGAGAAAATTGCAACATGCCTGTATTGCAATATACATTACAGAAGTACATGAAATATATGCTTTTGTCTGCTTATTTTGGAGGTGTTTCTACAGTTAAAGTTACCAGCGTCAGCGAACGGTATTGCTGAATTATGAGCGGATTGAATCGCCGATATTTTTGCCATCGACACGCTAAGAAGAAGTAAAAGTTGCTTGCCTGAAAAATAACCAATAAATTCAGTACAAATCTTTCATTTTGAAAGCTTTCCTTGCCTTTTTATACAACAGCCAGCTTTAATACTCACTCCTAACAAAACCGCCGTTAAAGTACGTAAAACTTTCGTCCCTCACCCAAGTTCCTCGACGTGCGTGTCAAACACGTCATGTTCGTGTAAACAAGACGCTGACGAGACCGTGACGACCGCGACGACGCCGTGACGAGCCCGTGACAAGTTTCCGCTAGTCTGAGCTCGTCTAAGGACGTACTTTAAAAGCTACTTACGGTCACAAGGGTCCTATCAGTTGAAATCGGGAGTTTTGTGCAAGGCATGAGTGAATAGCGGAGCTATGAAAATTAAGGAAGTTATTTTGTAATAGCAATTTGTAGGAATTTGTGGCGACAGCAAATTCAATAGGGTACCTTATTATCTCAGACAAGGCTACATACAAAGAAGGAACTAGCTTTGATCTTCACATTTTCAAATTTGCAATTTAAAATCTTTATGTTTCGGTTACCGCACGAAGTTTTCCATTACTAGTCAAGTTACTGCCAGATCCTGAAGCCGTAACCATGTGCTTACGCTGCTCCGAAAACCACCACAAACTACAAGAACCCACCAAGACTTTTGAATGATTCTACAATATAAAATAGCTTTCATATGCTTTCATCTTTAATCCCAGACACGAATAAGTGAGCCAATCTTACAATAACTATCATGAAATAACTAATACATCACACTGAGAAAGTTTAATTTCCCTAAGGGACGAGGCAAAAAGACTTGTTATCATGAACAGAGAAAACGTTGACTGTTTACTAAATAGAGGCTATAAGGTATGCATGGCGATTAAATAGGAGTGAAACCCACTTTTCATGTTTTTCTTCTACTTTGCTGATGTCATTATCAGATTTAGGAGAACAGCTCGCTCGTTTCGCTCATGTCGTTATACAGGGTTAGGAGAACATCTCGCTCGTTTCACTCGTGTTGTTATACAGGGTTAGGAGAATAACTCGCTCGTTCAGCTCATGTCGTTATACAGGGTTAGGAGAACAGCTTGCTCGTTTCGCTTGTGTCGTTATACAAGGTTAGGAGAACAGCTCGCTCGTTTCGCTCATGTCGTTATACAGGGTTAGGAGAACAGCTTGCTCGTTTCGCTTGTGTCGTTATACTGAGTTAGGAGAACAGCTCGCTCGTTTTGCTCATGTTGTTATACAGGGTTAGGAGAACAGCTTGCTTGTTTCGCTCATGTCGTTATACAGAAGATCCCTTATGAGACACAACATCAAATCACGCCTTTATTCCCTGAAGGGTTAGCCAGAGGTGTACCCCACATACGCACCCTGACTTACTAATTGTAGCGCTTTACTTTATGTAAATCATTTCATCACCACTGCTCTCAAAACGGTGAAGGAAAACATCGTGAGGAAACCAGCATGTCCTAGAACAAATATTCGAAGACATGTGACATCTACCAAACAGCACTGGACCCGCATGGTAGATTCAGCGAGGAGGCCTGTGTCCCAGCAATGGGAACATTATAGGCTGATTATGCTATGCCATATGCTATGTACTCCACATTATTATTTCTCTAGTATACCCACATTTCGCACCATAAGGGGTCTTTAGTCATATATTTTTTTTGTTCTTCCGTAATCACCAGAAATATACTTTTCTATTTGGCTTCGTTATCCAACCCAACTTAAAATATTTTTTATTATATTTATTTTGCTGTAGTCTCTCTCCTGCCTTGCACCTTATTTCCCTTTACCTGCAAGTTCACCAATACCCAACAGCTGAGTTAAACTTGCGGCGCTCCCCGGTGATTACACCGAACACTATGCACATTACCACTTACGTTGTTTATGAACTGAAGTTGTCCGAGTTTCAGCGAGTTTCAGTGAGTTGCAGAACTAAATTGTGGCAATTATCATTTGTGTTGAATCTGCAAAATATAGTTGAGTCACAAATCTGTGTAGTCGTACAGCTCTTTGAACTGTTTGTCTGGGAAAGTTCAACTGTTTATGACGCCCAAAAATGCTTCGGCTATTTCTTTTGACGAACAATATCGACGGCGCGGCAATAATATCTGATTTCATGATTTAACCATTGTCAAATTTATCTATGTCAGATATTTTCTATAACAATGAGCTATCACATTCTTCTGAATTTAACTGAGTAGGCAAATATTTATGACGCATGACATGTCCTTTAATATTGCATTGACACATATTTTTGAAGCCGATGCAACATCCTTGTCTCGCCAGATAGTTTTGGTGTCTCTTTGATGTCACTTATTTGTGCTGCCACTTGTATAATATGCCTTCCACAAATGATTACATATTTTCGCCGTCATATATTAATGGGTGAATCATGAAATCAGATATTATTGCCGACCTGTCCATAATAAATATTTATGCTC
Organism: Atethmia centrago; assembly: GCA_905333075.3. Taxonomy (NCBI): domain Eukaryota; kingdom Metazoa; phylum Arthropoda; class Insecta; order Lepidoptera; family Noctuidae; genus Atethmia; species Atethmia centrago. The sequence continues at coordinate 30,311,284 of HG995374.1, forward strand.
ATAACTGGACATAAAGGTATATATGAGATGTTTCCAGTTCAACAGTCAGCAATCTTTTGACTGTGTCTGATCAGTGATCATTGGAAGTGCAGATAACTACTTTGTAAGTAATCGATGGATTTTCGGAGATCGATTCACTAACTTTATTCGAAATCAGCAACAATAATAATCAAATCATCTAGTAGTGATGATTTGATTATTATTGTTGCTGATTGCCGAGTACCAATCATTCAGCTATCCTCCATGGTATTCTTCAAAACCACTCTTGCGTCTGTCTCTAACAAATCCTTACAAAACGAAGACAAAGGAATTCTCCTTACGTTTCTGTAATAGGTCCCCAAAACAGGGTAATCCCCGATTGTTTATAGTTATCCCGTAAGTAATCGCGTCGCGGGTATCTGTGGTAGATACGGTGTTATAGACTTTAGTGTTATACACCTACAGTGTTTTGTTTGCTTTACCTCGTAAATTAATTGGACTTATCTTATATTAGGTACCTTGTGTTCAAGTTTCAAATCCATATTTACATAGTAGGTAATTATAAATGCATAACTAACTCTGTCTGTTACCGTCAGACGCCTAAACCACTGAATCGATCGTTATGACATTTGACAGAGAGGTATCTGAAGAAGGACTTAGGGTACTTTTCATTCGTAGGATACCGTGGCTTCAGGCAACACAGCAACAGTTCACAGGGAACAGAAGGAACACGGGTGGTTTTTATTCAGTGAGAGTGACACCCTCCCGGAATTATCCTCCGAAGTTATCTGATAATTCCCCACCCAAAAAAAAGGTACTTTTCATCCAACAAAAAAAACTTCCTCGTTGATCTAAGTAATGTTGTGTGTAAGTAGTGGTTGCAAGTGTTACTGCTTCTGCCGGGGTCGTGGGAAAGTTCGAAAGGGATACCGAGGCCCCTGGCAACACAGGCAATGGAAGAAGCGCGTGTGGGTTTTAGTCAGTAAGAGTCTGACACACCCTCCCGCTCCGCCCAGAGCGGGAGAAGTTATTTAACACCAAAAAAAACAGGGTCTGCTTAGCCTGAGGTCCAGTGTTCGATTCCTAGGTCAGACAAAGTGTTATTGGATTTATCCATCAGGAATTTCTATGTAGCAGCCCGGAGTCTGGATTTGTGCCCGGTTGATGGCAATAGGCTCGCCCCCTATTACATGGCAATTAAACATGAGTGGCGAAATATGGGTGTACTATAGGTACACCTCTGCCTAACCGTTTGGGTATTTCATGCGTTTGGGTATTTCAGGCGTGATGTTATGCGTTATTTTGGACTTTGGGTTTCAAATTTGATATTTTTATATTTTTACAGAATACTCTAGAATTCTTCCTAAAATATACTTTATCATTAAAACAAAAAACTGCCAGTGGCCCAGTGGTAACGGCCCCGACTTACGAGTTGTAGTTCGTGGGTTCGAACCAGGCAGGTTCTTTGTGAAAATAATTTCATCACCACTGCTCTCAAAACGGTGATAGAAAACATCGTTAGGAAACCGGCCGGCATGTCCTAGAACCAAAAAATCGAAGACATGTGACATCTACCAACCCGCATACGGAAAAAAAGGATCTCTTCAGCAAAGAATAACAATATTCTCAGAAAAATTGTTTCAATCCAAGTAAATATTTTCTTAACGTAAGTAAATGTACACAGTCTAAGAAAACCGGTTTACTCAAATTAAGTATAATAAATGCTTGGTTTTTATTCTTGACTTAAGGGGACTACAGGACCTAAACACAAATTTTGTAAGTTTTATAATGCCTAAAAGTATATGATCTACTGCAGTAAACAAAATCAGAAAAATATATTATATTCTTCAGGATATATGCTGCGTAGATAGTGTGTTGAAAACATAATACAACTAATTTGATACGATAGTAGATACGAAAATACCTCTAAAAATTTATTTTAACGATTTAAAACCATACTAATACACATGCAATCATTCTGATTTTTTGTCAGATTATTCTACAAGCAACAAGCATAATAGTGTTTTACTTTTTTATACAATCTATAGCTTTTTTGTAAATCGACAATTGCTTCATATTTTGCAATAAATTACTAGCGTTGTGTCATCGCGCTTCTCTTTCTTTTCTATGCAGTCTGACAGTGACCGCGCTTTAGGTGTTGTCGGCCTCTTAAGCAAATATTTTTGATTCAAGACTATAATAATGTTATTTGAAGAAAATATTCTAAGAGAGAATTAATATTCTTAAAATTAAACTTAACAATTCTTCATTTAAGTATAATGTATTCGAAGAAGACAATCAAACTAAGACAAAATGTTACTTCATTTAAGAATATATTGTTTTCCCCATATATGAATCAATATTAGTCTTGACCAAAAGGTCATTTAAAACATCCTTTTTTTCCGTGCACTGGGCCCGACTGGTAGATTCCAGCCCACTCCCTCTCGAAGAGAGAAGATCTGTGTGCCAGTGGGAACATTGTAGGCTGATTATGCTGTTTAAACAAATAAAGATGAAGTGGACTGTTCACATTGTCGTTCCTCCGTGACTCGAGCGCATGCAAAATATTATCTACAACAGCCGAACTGTTAAAATCTCACCATGAAATCTCAGGTGGAAAGACAACTCACTTTATGTAGGTTTTTACGGTGAGATGTTTACAGAATAGACTAGCAGTTATCTACATATATTCTAGTTCGTTATAAGAGTTTTTCCTCAACTCTTTAAATTGATATCTTTACTATCTGATACTGAATCTATTCCCAGCGAAGCGATTTTTAAGTAGCTCAGCAATTTCCTTAGCTACCTCAAACGAAACATAACTCCCCTCTAGCAACGTCTTCGTCGTTCTTTCATGAAAACAAAAAGCACATTCTCCTTTGAACTGCACAAAGTAAAATAAATACGATTACAGAAAGAATTCAACCTAGAAATGTGCATTGAATACAGCACGGCACCCGCTTTTGTCTCTTAAAGTTATTAAATGTTCTTTCACTGTGCAGCTACAGACTTCATTACTTTACGGCATCTGTTCCTACTGAGACTTACTACTAAGTCCGCATTACACGTCTCTCTCCTGCGAGACCGAACCAAATGTAAACTAACTAACAAAGGAAAACAGATAGTAAAATCAGACGACCAACAGAACACATCCACAAAGACACTTGTTTGTAACGGTCCCTAAAGATCCGTGATTGCTGCGCTGAGATCACCAAATACTACCTTCACTCCAATCATACAAAACTAAACTTTATTGCATTGGGATATGGGTTTTTGATATGCAAATGTAAAGGTGTGTTTCAATAAGCATCAGTTCACTATTCCAGGCACGCGTTCGCTCGCGACACGGGAAATAATGGGGGGTGGTGGGGGTGGTAATGACCATCGGTCTTTAAGAGCCGGTGTAAATTCCCTAGGGAAATGCGCAGTTATTTAGGATACAGCCCTAAGTGACGCCGGCCAAGAATGCCCGAATTACCTCATACTTTTTGAGGTGAAAACCCTGTAAAAGGTTATTTGGTGGTAAAACGGGCTTATGTTCCGACGGCGAATGGTCGGAGAAATTTTAAATATTTTTCTTAATGTAAAACACGAGTGACGAGTTGTAGGTAATTTGTTTTTTTTTTTTACTTGTGCATTTTTGTAACTAGGGCTTCAGGTATTTTGAGGCGAAATTTTGGAAGCTGACACGTAACAAGGGCGCGTTACCTGTCAGCTTGCTGCAAAAATTCTTCTTGAATTATTCATCCAGATAGAAAGACGCAAGCTGAAAGGAAAACAGTTTGTTTTTGGGAAAGCTATTTTATGTAGGTAATAAGTCGTGTCAAAAGATGTTCACAACATCTTGCTTTATCTCGTGGTTTTCATCAAAATTAATTAGCGGTTAAAACTCATATTTTTTTTATTTACATAACCAAATTACAAGATGATTATTAACATTAACTAATTTAAATTAAAACTAAGTTAAGTCTAAAAAGGCCCTCGGGGCATTGTACCGAGGATGCTGGCGGCATTTCCTCGCTGAATTGCAATGCTGATGTGTTGCGCGAGAAAGCCGCCAGCTTTTCGGTCACCAGTTACATCAACTAGACGTTTCGCGATTTCCGCAAATAACTTATGCGCACTGGGACCCCACGGATCGAGGGTCTCGACGTCAAAGGGCACAAAGTTGTACCCTCTGCCAAGGCCTCCATATTTAATAACTTTCAGATTTTCATTTTTTTTTCTTTTTCAAACTCATATTAGGTAAGGTCAAGGAGCGATTGGGCTCGCGTGATGGATTACGGCCCACTCCTTCTCATAGAGAGGAGGCCTGTGTCCCAGCAGTGGGAACACAATAGGCTGATTATGTAAGGAGCGATAATAATAAGCAAATTATTTTGCCACATAGCAGACGCATGTCACCATTTCGTATTGTCATTTTCATTCAAAACGTCGGCAATGACGTAGCCGAAAATGTAATAAGCTACAAGTAAAAATTAACATTAAACTTGAATAACATGTTTATTCCTTGACTGCACTTACAGATTAAGGTGTATCTTCTCTACTTTAATGTCTTATATATTATATATTTATAGGTTATATATTCTCTGAATTTTAAGCTCACCGACTACACGAAAAGCCAATAAATTTCTCTGAAGAAGAAAGCCAAGGGCTAACCTAACCTAGAATCTCTCTCTTGGGGCTAATAGGGAATTCATTATCCTTTGTTCCCGGCTACCGGCCTTTCAGCCTTCCTACCACGGCCGATAAGGGCACTTTGATAGGAGTACCTCAAATTTTCTTACGGGGGTCGGCAATGTTAACGCATTAAAAATAAATGTGGATGCTATATTAAGGGGCCGTGCACGATACCGACTGAGTTTGATCAAGATTGTTCATTGTTTTTAAGAAAGGGAAAAATAATTAAAACAAAATGAAACTGAAAAGTCGAGTTCTTTGTTTAGCATGTAATTGAAAGGGATTTTTCAAATAAATTAAGTATCCATAGAAAATCACTATTTGCTACATGTTTTCCAAAAACTGACGCAAGACTGACGTTTGATCATTTTTTTTTTACAAGAAACTACTTTTGATTTTGAATATTTAAAAATATCGTCAACATTATCACATGGTCTACTTGCACGTGGCTGGACCACTTTATTCAACTTCTGTACAAAATATAGCCGAAAAATAATGTTGAAAAATCCTATTCTGCGAAAAAAAACAATCACACATTAGTCTTCAGCTATCCATGAAATTTTATTTTATCTATATTTTCGAGAGCCCAAAAGTGATGAATCTAGTGCTGTGACTGACACTAATGGTTTAGCGCCACAAAAACTGTACTTTTATAGTCACACAGACTTAATGTTTCAATTTTTTCAAGCTTCCTCACAATTAATTGAAAAAAATGGGTTTTTTTCGTGCACGGAACCTTAAGAGCTGGGACTTAAATTGGGAAATGTTAGTCATATGATGCGTTTATGGTAATGTTAATGAAAGTGTCGTAGTAAAGGGCAAACAGTTTGCAAAATCATTAACTTATACCACTTAAGAGCGACCTACGGATACTATGTTTATAATAACAAGCTGACTAATGACTAATGAGACATTATTATTTATCTACTGTTGCGTTACCCTTGGAACGCACAACGCACATCAGCCAGTTCCATCACTTATCTAAAAATAAATAAAGAAATAAAGATCCTATTAATATAATTTACACTTAAAATAAAATCGTAGCATAATCAGCCTATACGTTCCCACTGCTGGGACTCAGGCCTCTCTGTGAGAGGGAGTGGGCTGTAATCCACCACACGGGCCCGGTGTGGATTGGTAGATGTCACGTGTCTTCGAATTTATGGTTCTAGGACATGTCGGTTTCCTCACAATGTTTTTCTTCACCTTTTTGAGAGCAGCGGTGATGAAATAAATTACACACAGTAAAGGCCCTGCCTGGGTTCGAATTTACGACCAACAACTCATAATTTAGGGCCACCACTGCTCTCGAAACCCAAACCGAAATCGTAACGAGAAGTCAAAACAGTACATTGAATTTTTTTGAAAAAAAAATTGCTACGAGGTCTGGAAACGATTCTAAACTGAGGTTTGACTACTAGAAGAGACAGAAATTGCAAAAAAAAATACCTTTGTTAGTAACTTAGTAAAATTGATTTGAAATGTATGATTTCGAGGGAATTGAGACTCCAACTTACTTCTTAGGAACCCGTACCTCAAAAGGAAAAACGTACCCATTTTATGCAGACCGCGAGAACACAGCAACTTGCACTACAGAGTACGTAATTTAAAATATAAATAATCAGCAGTGACAACGAGATAGACGTCAGACGACAAGACGTTCATTACGGATCTTAAATCGGAATTTAAATAAAGTTGCGCAGATTTTAAGAAAATTGAGAATGTTGTAGAAAACTTCAGCAGCATTTACTCTCTGCATCCTGATGGTGAATGAAGCAACGAAGCTGCAATTGTTTTCGGGAGCGATAAAGCTACTCTGCAGATGGAAATGATCGTTTTCCAGGAAAACACAGTTTTAAAACACAAACATGCGGAAGTTTGGAGTGAAGAGTTCTGGATATTTGTGTTGTAATAAATATCCAGAACTATAAATAATAGCTTTGAAACTTCTTACTTTGTTTGGGTCAACATATTATATTTGTGAAGCAGCATTTTCGTAGATGAACTTCAATTAAGAATAATGTCAATAGCTTGCACCAATTTTACTCCAAACTTCAAACAGATAGTCCGCAACAAAAAATGACATTTTTCTCATTGATATGTAAAAAAAAACCTTTGTTATTTCCGTACTTACATTTGTTTGATAAATATTTTTTTGTATAAAATGTTGTGCGGACCGCGATGGTCCTTTCATTTCTTAAAACGGACCCCGAACGAAGCTAATTGGTGACCCCTGCCCTAGAGTGTAATTTAGAATCGCGAAGGGCCTGCGAGTTGAGGAGCTGGTGGGGCTAGGCAAGACGAAGCTGCGGTGGTGAGCGTTAAACCATCTGCGACGATAAGCTCGCGTGGGACCGCCGGAGCCCCGCAGCGCCGGAGCCGTGACAGAAACCATGCTTGCTGCATGTTGCATGCTCGCTTGCATGCTGCATGCTGGCTTGAATGCTCGCTTGCAATATTGAAAACGGTTTTATGTCTTTTGTATACTATTGATTGTAATATTTATGACAATGTATCTAGGGATTTCAATTTTATGGGATGTGATATTATGTGAGGGTCGGAGCGAGACAAAACATTGGATATTCTCGCGTAATTAAATGATTTTAAGTGGGTACATATATATGCACTCAAGGTGATGCCTTTTTTTTTTTGGTTGGGTAATCATCAAATAACTTCTCCCGCTCTGGTCCGCCCAGAGCGGGAGAAGTTATTAGAGCGGCTAGGGGCGAGAGGGCGCGAAAGTTGCCTCTCCCTCAACCGTCCCGCCTCCTCCTTCGCGAGCATTACTGCTTCGCAGAAGGAGGTGACGGCTGCCCATGCCCTCTCACTCCGTACCATGGCCTGAACCAGGGCCGGACGCGAGAGATCTCTGCAACCGATTGCCTCCACGAGGACACGGCGATGCTCTGCCCAAGCCGGGCAGACCTCCACCGTATGCTCCACCGTGTCCTCCGGGCGATCCACACAGTAGTGACACCCGGGCGTTTCCTCCCGCCTTATCCGACACAGGAACCTCCCGAAGCTGCCGTGTCCGGTGAGGACCTGCAAGGTGATGCCTGCGGATATTTTTTTATTTTATTTAATAATATTTACTCTTATAATTGGTTGTATAGTTGCATTATATTCTAAGTACCTACTACGAGTATTTGTTCTATTTTATTTTGTTTCCTACATATGTACAATTTATTAAACCTGACTTGAATTCCGTACGTCTGTTTCGGGTGACCACTGAAAATCAGCACTGTGCTGTGGGTCCCCCATAGCACAGCATCATGCTGAGTGGAAGCCTTCTTGTCACAGTCTCATGACTTGAATATATGTTGATCTATTTTGTTTTATTTTTTGGTTTACCTATTCTAGATTTCTTGTATGCAATTGTTTCTGTGACAATTAAACTTATTTCTCTTTCTTCTTTCTTTCTTTAATGTGACATTAAGTTCCGACAAGTTGTCATTTGGACAAATGACTATTAGCAGAAAAAAAAATATGCCACTTTAGATTATGGATAAAAAAGTTAGGGAACACAATAGAGAACCCTAAGAACACAACCTTTATAAAAGATCGATTTTTGAAAATTATTGACCGAAAGGCCGAAGCTACACAAATTTCAAAACGAACAATAACGAGAATTCTTAAAGAGAAGGATCAACATACGACTGAAAACACTGCGAGGGTTTCTTTTAGAATGCCGAAAAAACACCTTAAAAAACATTAACTGAAAATGTTGACGAGTTAAATTCGTTGTAATAGTGACACACAATTTTCTAAAGTACGCCACAATGAACAAAACAAATGAGAGTCTCGCAAATTAAAACATAACATGTTCCCAGAGAGTTCCATTTTTGAATTCCGTAATTGTTTTTATTGTTTGTTGTAAGTGGCCAGGTCCAGAACCTTTCAATATGCCTCACGTATGTATTATGTATTTTAGTGATGGCACTTCGTCAGGAATAATCTGTAAGAATACATCAGTCAGTGTGTCAGTGTTCTACCATTAGGTAGTATATGCAGGAACGCAGGCGTTGATTAATTCACTAAAAACAAAAAACTTCGTAAGCAAATTGCTATTGAAGACTGCGGAGTCGACCTCATATGAATAGCTACACATTTAATTTTGCAGTCTGAAGAAATAGTGAATTGGAAAGTGTTGTATTCAACAGGGTTTATTGCACATACGTGAAATGTTTTTTATAGACATTCATTTACTTAATTTAGGCAACGGTGCGTTTTAAAAGAAGATGTAGTGACTAAAATTGAAAAGAGTATGCTTAGATGGTTTGGTCATGTTGAGAGGATGAATAAAAGGCGACTAACAAAAGGTATTTACAAGGCAGATGTGAGTGGAAACGCCGCGCCCCAGGAAGACATGTGACCTCATTGGTGATGTTCTTCAAAAAGTCAGGTGCGTAGTACTCGCAACCGGCGTGCGTGTATGACCAGATGTATGAACGTAAACGAAGCAAAAGAAGTAAGATGTAAGAAGCGTAGCAGGTGGCGTTCTATAGTTTCTGCCTACCCGCATGGGAAGAAGACGTGAGTTTTTATGTGTTTACCCAAACAATAAAACGGTACCAATATTCGAATTTCTATGAAATAAATTTTTATCAAAGCTCTATTTTTAACCCCCAACGCAAAAACAACGGGGAGTTATAAGTTTGACGTGTCTGTCTGTGTGTGTGTGTGTGTGTGTGTGTGTGTGTGTGTGTGTGTGTGTGTGTGTGTGGCTTCGTAGCTCCGGATACCTCAGGATAGGTATACCTACTTCAAGATAAATGTGACCCACTATTCATGATCCATTAATTGCAAAGCTTAATGATTATTATGACAAAGTATGCCCAACAGGAAATAACATCGTAACTTGAACTACATAACTAATGATGTTTTGACCTCTGTCGTAAATGTTTCTTTATTTCCTTTATGTTTTTGTATTATTTGCAGAATACTTCCATCTTAGTAAATTATTTATTTGTTTATTTTTATGGCACCTTAACGACATACTCGCTAAGACATACACAAACAAAAATCACATAGTTTTAGGAATTATTGTGAATTCGTCACTTACAGAAGTGCACAGCACTAGCACAGAATTATAGTACCTACGTACAAGTAGTTGTTACATGTAGTTGAATTACATTTAAGAAAATAAAATAGAATTAAAATGAGCTATGTTCACAAAAAAAAGATTTAAAAAAAATTTATAACATCAAGTATTTGCATTATTACGCTAACACTAGTTTTATTGACGTGTAAAAGTGTTTGTATAAACCTACTTACAGAAAATAAAATCATTTCATTTCATCATCATTTCATTTCATTTCAGTTCGAAACCCCAATTGCGTATCACACTATCAGTCACAACCTAAATGATTTTGAAGTATATTGCTTATGCATTGCAGTCAACAAAAAAGCGTTTGACAAAATGTTCAAGTTTGCAGTTTAAGTTACTGTACTGTCAGTACAGTTCTGTTACTTACTCCAATTAACTTCAACAGCCACACGATGGAGGCCAAAATAGTAATTAAGTTCATGTATTCTAACTATTGCTAACTTTAAGAAGGACCAGTTCCCTAATTGCGTACCACACTATCCATCACAATCTGAATGATATTGAAGTGTATTGCTAATCCATTGCTTCATATGTTCGAAAAATTTGTCTGCTCAACAACGTGAATAATGCAATGAATGTTGTTGAACTGTCAAAATGAAACTCATTGCTACTTATAATGTGTTACGCTGTACGTAATTTAAATAAATTTAATTTTAAAAAAGTAATTTAATTTTAAAACAAGAACGCGGGCCTCGTCCGCGTTCTAGTTTTAAAATAAAACATAATATCCTATGGCACTTGGCAATACTGCATTTTATAACTGTGAATATATATAGTTTTATAATCAGGTCAGCACTTCCAGAGATTCTTTCCTCTTACAAAAATACAAAACAAACGATTTTACCTCTTTATAATAATATTAGTTTAAATAATTATGCATTTTCGTAGTGATAATGCAGTTAAAAATGGTTTAGCCAATGATTAAGCCAGTTCGACGGATTCAAAATCTGTTTTTTACATTTTTTACCCGAAATGAATGCCTCTGGTTATCCTGAAAGCAGTAACCTTAAGAATACCTAACGTCCTGCCGGGGTCGCGGGAAGTTACTAAAGGGTCACCGAGGCCCCTGGCAACACAGGCAACACGAAGGAATACGGGTGGGTTTTAGTCAGTAAGAGTCTGACACACCCTCCCGCTCCGCCCAGAGCGGGAGAAGTTAATTGATGAATTCCCATCCAAAAAAAATTAAAAAAAGAATACCTAACGTTCATAGTAGCCATTCCAAGGAACTGCACAAGATTCACGAAACTGACATCTATTAAACCATATTGGAACAACGAACGGACCAAGCTTCTCACAGAAGTGAATGTGGTTTCCAAGTTTTTATGTAGTCGTGTCTGATTACCACAGATGGCGCCTCTTGGCGAGGCTTTCTTAGGTTGCGTTGTACCTTGTAGAGCTACTACTATGACGTAAGTGCAATATGCAACAGCAATAGAATGATGGAGGCCATCTTGAACATGGCTGTGGCAGCCAATTTTGGAGATAAATCATTATTTTAATTCCGTGTCTGTCGGCAGGCCGTTATTTAAACTTGCCTATGGTTATGGTAGATATAATATTAATTAAAGTTAAAGTTATACTCATACTTTAATAATAATCTAATAAAAAAATCACTGAGACCTTTGAAGAGGTTTTTTTTGTTGACAATCTATCAATTTTTAGCGACTATATTTGAGGTCAATAGTAAAATCAAGTCTGAAATATGTTTTGCATTGAGTGAAGTATGCTATTTGTAGGTATTTCACAAAACTGAGAATTTAAAACACCTTTTTATAGATGTATGTTGAGCCAAATCTGCTTAAATGCAATGCAAGATCACACATTGCAGGACAGTCTTCTTTTGGTACTAATTTCCAAAATATGAGAATTTCTGTAATTTCTAGCTGAATATTCTATTACTTTGCCAAGAGTAGGTATGTTATTGAGAATGAGTTCATAAAAGACAACTGTTAGCGGGCAAATACAATGATAATTCATTTTTACGTTCTGAAATAAAAGGGCAATAGAAAACCACACAAAAAGGATAATTATCTTTGCGTAATCAAGACTAAACTACCTTTAACCACGGAATAAATCATTGTATATTAACATAGCCCGACAATGGTCGCTATGAACGTGGCGAAATATAGAACTATCATGAAGTTAACTGGATTTGACGTCTTCCAACACAATTTCATCAAAGAATTTGGATTCATAAAATATGTGAGTGACATTGTAATATATTTGTAAACTTACAACTGAAAACTTGTAAGATTGCAGTTAAATAGCGGATTGTAGACTTGCATTTCTACAAATCGTACAATTGTGTAGGGCGTCGCGATATAACCCCACATGTTTTGTGTTACGCTTTGATTGTAAGATTGTAAATTGTAACTCATATGTATTTGTCATTGCTGTGTTACGCATTATTTTCTACAATTAAATTTTTTTGTATAATTGTACACTTATAAAGTTTTGAGGTATGGGGCCCTGGGGTTGGGCGTCATTGACCTAGTTCCTTAAACGCCATCGCCATTACATTAAACAGAAGTAGAAAATTCTTCACGACTGCAAATTTGAAGGTAAATAAAAAGTACTACTGTTTCTATAATAATGCACTAATAACCACTACTGTTGGAACTCTTACATGACCAACAGCGAGTTCGGCAATAGCCAGTGCTGAACTCGCTGGTGGTCATGTACTTCCACGAGTTTTCTAAAAATAAGTAGGTACATTAGACCCGCCATGTTTGAGTTTTTGTATTACCTTGAACTGTGTTTGGAAACAAAATAAGCTTTTCACAATTGTTCATATACATCATATTAGACACAAAAATAATCCTATAATATCATACATAAATTCTACATCAAAATTAACATAACTGACAAATTTTTAACATTGTTTGCAATTTCAACAGCAAATGCATTCATCAGTCATTTTATCAGATACCACAAATAAGTAAAAAATAAGGGGCTTGTGGCTAAGTAATAACAGCCGCACGGGTCGATCGATCAGGTTAAGCTACGCTTGCCGCGGTTGGTTCGTGGATGGGTGACCATCTTTACATACCAAGACCCCTTCGTGCCTCGGAAGCCGTTGGTTCCGGCTGTCATTTGTAGATCCTTGACAGTCGTTACGGGTCGTCAGAAGCCCGAAAGTCTGACAACCAGTCTTACCAAGGGGTATCGCGTTGCCCAGTAGCTGGGTTGTGGAGATCAGATAGGCAGTCGCTCCATGTAAAATACTGGTATTCAGCTGCATCCGGTTAGACTGGAAGCCGACCCCAACATAGTTGGGAAAAGGCAGGCAGATGATAAAAAAAATAAAATATAACATAATAAATATAAATATATATAAATAAGTAAAAAATCAAAATCAGATCTAAAATATTTTCAATCTATGGATGAAGTGTCCAGCGTTAAACAACATTCATATAAAACTAATTCAATCAAGACAGTTTAAGACATCATTGATGAGATACAAATGACCCTTTGATGTACTTACAGCAACAGATTCTTTCATTATTTTTAAGAATATATTATATATTACTTTTTTTTTAACTTGTGCAAGCGTTTTTTTCTAAATCTTTATAATTATCTATATATAACTATTGGCATTGAATTCCAAATTGAGCTAGCCAACTTCATTATGAACGTTAATTTAATACCATATAGTCACATTTCGTTTCCGCATATTTTATTTCCTACAACCGGATTTTTTTTTCGCTTGCCTAGAACTAGCCATGTGTAACGAGAATTTTGTCGGCTTTTAATATTATATTATTGTCAGTAGTGTTTTGTTTTTATCCGAAACACAACACGTTTGAATTTTTTATTTATTTATATTTTATAAAATCGTGTATGCCCGCTTGAAAAACTTTCATTATCCTTTTTGTTTGCCAGTGTTTTTAAAACTTATTTTATTTAAATTTTAAAAATGATTTGGCAGTTATTTGTGGGTGTGATAATTATATATTGTTTGGTATTGCGATGGAAAGCGAGGCATAGGATCAAGTTCTCGAGGTTATTCAAAAATAGTATCAAGTCTTTGCCGGTACTCGGACACTCGTTTTGGTTCATCAAATGTAAAACTGATACTGGTAAGTACTTTAAAAATATTTATCTGCCCTATTCCGTTGGAATTTCAAAATATCCGGCCTTACACCTTGTCTACATCAAAGACTACTATAGTATACTGGCAAGTCTACATTATAAAGAGAACTATGTGCGAAATTCCAGCTTTCTGGATTCAAGGGTTTGGACTGGACGTAGATGAGTCAAAAAGTGAGTGAGACAGGACTTTTCTTATTATGTGTATTGATATCGACCTGAAACATGATCATGATTTTCAAGTTATTAAGGTAATCTAATAACGAATATACCTACTTTCGTTATGTAAGTAGCTATGTACTATACATATTGTGCATAGCCTAGGTGCAATAAGTAGAAAGTTAAGGGCAATAGGAACGTTAGATTTGGCAAAACGCACACAACGTTTTTCGTGATTGAATCTATGTTTTTAATAGTTTTGTCTTTGCAAATATCCATAGGCTCTCGATGATTCGAGGCCCCAAAAAAGTGGCTGGGACAGACTGGATGCAGAAAATGGAGAATGAGGTGTTGTAGTGCAACATAGGAGAGGCCTGTGATAGGTTTAATTGATTGATTGATCCATATTGAGTCTTTGTGACTTCTAAGTCACAAAGTTATACACGGTGTAAATATTGATAAGCAAACTGTTACCATGAGTTTAGCACATATCGTGAAATGATTCTAGAAACGTGAAAACTTTCGTTGGTTATTTAAAAAAAAAGCTATTTCACACAAAAGTCCAACCTACACGGTCAAAATGTATGGAAGAGCAGATTTTTGTTCAATAATCGACGAAAATGTTCAACGAGCCTGTGGGTCTAGAAGCATGTACTGAATTCATGGTAACAGTTTGGAAGAAAGAAAATATGTTTGCAGTAAACATAATGCAAAGAAAAACATAAACACAAAAAAGAACAAGTTGGGGGAAAATATGCTATGACGCCATGCGAGACAGAACCACAGCGCAATTTGCGCTTCGATAGAGCTTTCACCCTATAAGGCGTGTACGCACGCACGAACAAAACACGGTGAACACGGGCATCGAACACGGAACATTTGGTCCGTACGTGTCGAAATGAGCAAAGCGAACACGAACACCGTACGATCACAGTTCGATTGTATTCGCGCTCAACCGCCCCACTCTCTTTAGTAGCCATGGATTCGCCGTTGGTCGACATTCACTGTCCATTTCGAACTGCCAATCCATGCCTTGGCCGGGCAGCCAAAAATGTTTTGCTATTCGTAGGGATTCACGAAATATTAATTTCCGTAGTGATTTCCAAAAAGCGAAAACAAAACACCTAGGTACATTAATTTTAAACTAAACAAGAAATTAGTGAACGAACAATCTTGCATCAAATGACTCCGAACACCGCCCAAAAATGAAATTGGATCGCTATGAATATTTTAGACGAACATAGAGGTTGATGCTCGTTCGTGGTACGCACATGCGAACATAGTGTTCGATGTTCGTGTTCACCATGTTCTTTTTTTGTTCGTGCGTACACGCCTTTATAGGCCTTGCTTACCATGTATTGTAGAGTGTTGTGAAAACTATTGCTCTTGGTTTTCCAGATCGATGGAGGTTAATGGAGATGTTTAGTCGGGAGGCGCTGAAGCAGGGTGGCCTGATGACTTCATGGAACCTAAACAGACTTTACTTCTGTAAGTACTCACTTATTCTGACTCAAAATACATTACAGTGGACAGGATATTAATTCAGATTTGTTGCGATTGTAATGGCAATCTTGTCTTTTGGCTTAAGTAGTTTTTATTTATTTTATTTATCTTTTATACAGATTCTTTTATATTTTGTGAATGTGAGAAGCTGCTTGTAGGCTTAAAGACTGTAGATTTGTGAACCATTTTCTATTTTGGTAAGTACCTGGTTCTTGTTATACAGGCCTTTTTTTTTTTTGAGGGTGGGAAATCATCAAATAACTTCTCCCGCTCTGGGCGGTGTTATACAGGCCTACACTTTCCTTTCCACACCTATTACGAGTAGCACTAAAATTTGAAAACATTGTAAAAGCCAATTATTTTTAAAAGGGTGACCTTGGAGTTTCTTGCCGCCTCTTCTCCATAGGGAACGACCAATTGAAACCGTGCACCTAGCTTCTGACGTTTCATAAGTGCCTATGTAGGTTTATGTAAAACAAATATTTTGATTTTGATTATAAATACACATTTAAAGTAGATATATATAGTAAAGAGTTAGTATTTTTTTAAATACGAAACTTTCATTTTTATTTTATTATTGTACTGTAGACCGCTAGTCGGTGGTAACACCTCGACCCTGAGCTGGCGTGAGCATGCAAGGCCAGCTTATACTGGTTTTGTTGCCACTATTGTACGGCCTGCTGCACCTACCTACTCAAAAACGAAGGATCAGCAGTTTGAAAACCCGCAGTGACCTGACTGATTTTTAAGCATGAATCCGCTTAAGAAGCAGTCAGGTCACTTCCCCTTCAAATCAAAGAAAAGCTGGAAAATTTGTCGGTAGAAAAATAAAAAGTTAATTGCTTTTGTAAACAGTAACATAAAAAATATGGTGATTTTTTCTCAATGTTCCAGTCGTGGCAGATCCAGTGGTAGCAGAGTGTGTGATGAAGCATTGCCTTGAGAAGGACGATTCAATGAAACTGACGCTGTCTCTCGTCGGTAACGGCAGTGCTGTTGCTGACGGTATGGACACCATTAAATTATTCAACCTTCACAGGGTTGTTGGTCCACCTTAAAATTGAATGACCTTAAAGAGGCGAATCCCACGCGGGATGCGGAACGCGAATAAGTCTCGGAACTATTCGCATCAGTTTGAACACCCTCATACAAGTTGACACAATAGACGTGAGTGAATTTGGTCCCGCGTCTCGCGGGATTCATCTCAGAAAGGCCACAGCTTTATGGGACCTGTCCACGGTTCGTCTTGCAGTAACTAAGTAGAAGTAAACAGAACAGGCACGCTGGATGTAGCAATTTCGACATCATGTCCGCGTTAGGGCGGATTGGCCCGGTTTGCGGACGGTGAGCAATGGGTAGCTCACCGTCCGGTAAGGACCAGGCCCGGGTCAACGGCGCGTTGTATTCTACGCGCGCCTCAAAGAGATGTCGTCAGCACAAGTGTAGGGGTCCACTAGGGCCGATGCCTGCCGGGGTCGCGGGAAGGTACTAAAGGGTTACCGAGGCCCCTGGCAACACAGGCAACGGAAGGAATGCGGGTGGGTTTTAGTCAGTAAGAGTCTGACACACCCTCCCGCTCCGCCCAGAGCGGGAGACATTATTTGATGATTTACCACCCAAAAAAAAAAAGCGGATTGGCGATGCTTCGGTGAAGTTTTAATACCTAATGCTGGACATAAGCCTTCCCCGAAGCAGCACGATGTCTTTCCGGTAATGACGATGAAAGTTACTGGGGAAAATATCTTCATGATTAGTTTTTACTGAATTAGCTATATGTACCTATATCCATTGGAAGGCCATTTTGGATAGTACCTATTCATCGGAAGGTTATTCTTTGACGTGGTTCATTAACTATTAATGAAAAAAAAAGCATTATTCAAGATTCTGTAAATGACTTGAAATAAGATATTGCCTCAGTTAATATTGTTCATATAATAATCATAGTTATTTATTTGCAATAGGTGTTGGTCTGAAAAACATAAAAACTTCAAGCAAATAAAGATACTTATTATAATTCATTCTGCAAATCTTTTTGTTCTCTGTCTGGCACTGTCTATTTCTGTTTTTATTAAAGGAACATCATGTATTTTTTTTAATAAGTATTAATTTCGAAAACATTTTTCTTTATTTAATTAAATGTGTACATCACAATGTTTTCTCAATGTTGGCTTTTAACCTAAAAGGAAATCTGGTAGAGAGTGCCTTGTGGCATTAAGTTCGCCTATGTACCGATACTGTACATGAAGTGCAAATAAATAAAGTTTAAATATTCTGTTAAAAACCTCACTCGTTATTACTTTGTTGGATGCATGTAGTTGAAATCAGTCAATCAATGTTAACCTTTTTCTATGTGTTATCCACAGTACCAATATGGCGTCCTCGCCGCAAGGTGTTGGTACCAACCTTCAGTCCCAAGAATCTGCAAAAGTTCTCTGAGATATTCTCGAAGCAGAGTGTGATCATGGTGGATCAGCTGCAGAAAGTGGCAGGAACAGGAAACTTCTCCTTGTCTAAATATATTATGGCGTATGCCATGGATTCTGTTTCTGGTAAGTGTACTTTAGAGCTTGTTATTTATTTATTTATTTTTTTGGTACATCAACAGCAGCCTATATACAAAACCATGAGCCTGTTACACCTCTTCTGGATAATTTTCTATTCAGATAAGTTTATCTGGCAGATAATTTCGTTAAAAAATCTGTTATATTTAATTCATGAGGTTTATAATACCTATACCTAGTTGACGTCAAAAGTTGCTAAACCATCATAGCGGCGGTTCTGTGAGAAGACAAGATTACATTAATTTACATAGTATTAATGGCTAGTTTAGAATATATAATAATAAATAAGTGAATAGTTTCATAAGGCTTTTATTAGATAATGACACCATATTAACAACGTACCTGTTGTTTTTTGTAATAAATTAAAGAAAAGCAGTACACACAAAACACCTTACACTAACAAAATTGAAACTTTCAGAAACAACCCTTGGTATCACAGCCAACGCCCAAAAGAATCCTAACAAGAAGGTTTTAGGAGCATTCACTGGGTCCTGCCAACTGATCTCAGACCGCATTATAAAGCCATGGCTACATTTAGACTCAGTCTACAAGCTGACGGCAGAGTATACGCAGTTCATGGCATATAATGATGTTATCGCCGAGTTTATTAATGAGGTAAGTTAAAATATATTGATTGAAAACTCCTAAGATGATTGATTTTCCAGATACAATGTGTGGAAGCAAAACTGTGATCCTAAAATACAATAGGCGACGTATCTCGTTCAAAGTGACGTACGTTGTTAAGATAATTCAATAAACAAATGAATTAAAGTTCAAAATCGTTCTACCTAGAAAATCAAACAATAATGGAAAAGTCACAGAACAGAAAAAAACAGTAGAAATCACATAGCGCTTTATTTGTATCGGAACCAGCGTACACAAACTCACATTGTGTGATGACGTATCTGGGAGGCACTCACAGATATAACAAGTGGCAAAATTAACTACTTTTGTAACAAACAACAACAATACTAAGAACAACTAAACTAGTTATCTAGTTACTATTTCTATTTAGGTATATTGAAACCTAGGCATCGAGCACGAGAAGCTGGACCCTGAATGAAACATCTTATTTCTATAACAAAACGTTTTCATTAAGAAAACGCGAATTAATGGGTCTGTCTGTAAACTGGCTGACACTGGCTTGTGGCTAAGTAATAACAGCCGCTCTGGTCGATCAATCAGGTTAAGCTATGCTTGCTTGGTTTTACTTTTAGTAATTTACTTCGGCCTACGCTTGTCGCGGTTGGGCCGTGGATGGGTGGCTATCTTTACATACCACCCCTCCGTGCCTCGGAAAGCACGTTAAGCAGTTGGTCTCGTCTGTCATTCGTGGATCTTTGACAGTCGTTACGGGTCGTCAGAAGCCCGAAAGTCTGGCACCCAGTCTTACAAAGGGGTATCGTATTACCCAGTACCTAACTGGGTTGTGGAGGTCAGATAGGCAGTCGCTCCATGTAAATTTTCGGTTAGACTGGAAGCTAACCCCAACATAGTTGGGAAAAGGCTGGGCAGATGATGATGGAAACTTATACTGGGCTTAAAAAGTGTGATAGACATTACATTACTTCACGCCTGTTTTTATACCTAACTACAATTATATCCTGAAGCTAAGTAGATATCATTTATACTCGTATGAGGGTAAAAATAAATAAATTTTTAACTAGCTGCCTATTCTGCCCGTGACTTCGTTCGCGAGGAAGTCTTAAGCCACCACAACACTACCGATATACCGTTAGAATAACGATTTTTTGTTCAATGGGAAGCTTGCGCGGTGGTTCTATATACGGGTGATTTTTGAGTTAGCTTCAATAATACGTATTTTTTGTGCTTTGTTCGACTTGCTCGCTGGGGTAAATAAAATACTAGTGGACTGTATAAAAAGGCTCGGTATATTGCCGATTAAATGTACAATTATAACTGCCCGGACAAAACATATATATGAGTTTAACAATCGTTTTGTGAGTATCGTCCGTCGCGGTGGGCTCCGAGGAAGCGAGTGTCGCCGGCCGGGCAGGCTCCCCGCGCCACACCTCCGCTCGTTCGCTGCGCAGGTCGGTCACGTCGCCTACGCGTGCCGTCTGCGTGTCTGTTGGGTGCGATTCCCAACATGCTGCCCGGGTTGAAGGGAAGACTTCAAAAATCTGGAAGGGGACAAATATTATTGAAGGCCCTCCTTATGGTGCCCCTCTTTGTCTTCACCTCTGCGACTCTGGCTACGCCATCGCTGCCAGGATAAATCTTTGTGACCCTTCCTAAGGACCAAAGAAGAGGAGGAAGAGCTCTATCCTTTATGAGGACAAGAGAGCCTAACTTCAGTTCTGTCTTCGAAAAGCGCCACTTGACCTTCTGCTGCAGTAGAGCAACGTATTCAAGGGAAAAACGCTGCCAGAAGTGCTGTTTGATGTGCTCTATTCTCTTGAAGCGCTCCAGGTGATTAATATTGCGATCAGAGACCTGTGGATGAGGTATAGCATTAGGTGGCCGTCCAATTAGGAAGTGAGAAGGTGTCAGAGCGGAAAAGTCATGGGGATCTGAGGAGAGAGGAGTTAAAGGACGGGAGTTTAGAACAGCTTCTATTTGAGTGAGGCACGTAGCCATTTCCTCGTAGGTGAGATGAGGGGATTGCAATAACCTTTTAAGATGGTGTTTTGTGGAACGAACAGCTGCCTCGGCTAAGCCGTTGAAATGGGGACTATATGCGGGTACGAATTTAAATTCTATACCTTCTTGAGATATGTGACCTTCAAGGTCTGATTGTGCAAGAAACTTTGATAGCTCATTGTAAGTGCCGACAAAGTTGGTGCCGTTATCGGACGTTATACTTTGCGGTTTCCCCCGACGTGACACAAAACGATTGAGAGCTGCTAAATAAGCTTCACTAGATAGTGCCGTAACGAGCTCGATGTGACAGGCCTTTGTCGAGTTACAGATGAAGATTGCCATAAACGATTTAATAAGTCTGCAACCTCTGCCTTTTCTGTCCGCTATCATCAGTGGCCCTGCGTAATCAACACTACAATGTAAGAAAGGGTACTCTAGCTCAGTTCGAGTTGTCGGTAACTGTCCCATAATGGGTTGCACTGATTCCGCTTTGTATCGACAACATCGGACACACTTATTTACGATGGCTTTGGCTAGGCTTCTGCCACCCAAGGGCCAATAAGTTTGCCTAGCGTTCGCTAGTAAGAGCTGTGGACCAGCATGTAAATATACTAAGTGTAGATGCTCAAAAAGTATCTTAGTAAAATGATGCTTGCTGCACAACAGAATAGGATGCTTTGTATCGTACGTGTATGGGGAATTGTCTAGTCTACCACCGACACGTAATATGTTATTGGAGTCTAGAAATGGGGACAAGGAGCTAAGTCTATTCTTTTTATGTAATGCTTTTACCGTTTTAAGAATAGCATATTCCTCAGGAAACATTTCCAACTGAACCTTGTGTAATATTAAATTTAAGGAATTTTTAAGTTCGACAACTGAAAATGGACCAGTACGTTTGTTGGTTTTATTTCTACAGTTATGTACAAATCTTTGTAAATATGCTATTGATCTTTGTACATGATTCAAATTAGATCTACTGTTAATCAAACTACTTATAGGATCTACATTAGAAGTACTATTAGCTACTACAACAGAACAAGAAACCAATTCTGGTAGATCTTGTCTCTCGTTATGATTGGGCATTTTTGGCCATTCTTGTTCATCTTTCTTTAAGAAAGTGGGACCAGACCACCACAAGGATGAACCACTGATGGAATCAGCCTTCAGCCCACGAGAAACAAGGTCCGCCGGATTGTCTTTCGACCGTACGTAGCCCCACACGTGACCCTCTGTGCTCTCTTGGATTTCGTGGATTCGGTTACGAACGAAATTTTTTAGTTGCAGTGGGGGTGTAGATAACCACCCTAGAACTATAGTCGAATCACACCAAAACCTACATTTGCTTATCTTTAGAGTAAGAGAGGATAATACTTTTGTACACA
Source organism: Atethmia centrago (assembly GCA_905333075.3). Taxonomy (NCBI): domain Eukaryota; kingdom Metazoa; phylum Arthropoda; class Insecta; order Lepidoptera; family Noctuidae; genus Atethmia; species Atethmia centrago. The sequence continues at coordinate 30,333,354 of HG995374.1, forward strand.
ACCTTGCAGCTAACAAGGCTCCGCAAAGCTCTAGACGAGGAATCGTCGTAGGCTTTATCGGCGCTACCCTACTTTTAGAGGTCAAGAGGTGTATCTTTACTAATCCTGATTGATCCACAGAACGAATGTACAAACAAGTGCCGTACGCTCGCTCTGAAGCATCTGAAAAAACATGAATTTCATGAATTCCAGAGCTATCACTAAGAACCCATCGAGGAATTCTTAAGTGATTCAGAAGAGGTAAAGTGTCAGCAAATGCTAGCCATGAATGTTTGGTGTCTTGTGAGACCTCATTATCCCATGAATACTGATCGATCCACAATCTCTGCATGATGAATTTGGCTTCGACAATACATGGGCCGACGAGCCCCAATGGGTCAAAGATCTGACTTATGACAGAAAGTATGTGACGTTTTGTTACTTTTTTATTTAACTTTATATTAATTGAAAATGACAAAGTGTCTGAATCACAATTCCAGTACAAACCAAGAGTTTTAGATGAGACATCCATGTTAGTTTGTGAAAAGTCTAAAATATTGTCATCTGTATTATTATGAGAGGGTGCAATTTGATTTAAAATGAATGTATTATTTGATTTAAATTTTCTTAATTTTAATTGGGCTGATTTTAATGTAGATATGACTCCCTGAGCAATATCGATTGTTTTATGTATTGAATCAGAGCCACCCAGATAATCGTCAACATAAAAGTCTCTTTGAATTGATTGTTTGACGTTATCATCAGGGGCGCTGGAGGCTAAACTCACCAAACATTTGGTGGCTAAGTAAGGCGCACTTGCCGTGCCATAAGTCACCGTGTTGAGTGTGTATGTTTTTAAGGGCTCTTTTGAATCAGAGCGGAAGATAATTTTTTGTAGAGAGCGTTGTGACGGATGAAGTTCAATCGCTCTGTACATTTTCTCTACGTCACCAGTTACAACATATTTATGCTGGCGAAAGCGTAGCAGTATCGAAATGATGTCTTCTTGTACAGTCGGACCAACCATTTGGATGTCATTTAATGACACACCAGTACTAGTGGTGGCCGATGCATCGAAAACTGTACGAAGCTTGGTAGTTGTACTTGATTCACGGATGACGCCGTGGTGGGGTAAGAAATAGGTATTACCCTGAAGACAGCTCGGTGAAGACTCCTTATCTTCAGTCATGTGACCTAGGCGTTCATACTCTTGCATGAACTCAACGTACCTGCTTTTGAAGGCAGGGTCCCTAAGAAACCTACGCTCTAGTGACATGAACCGACACTTTGCCTTTGAAAAAGAATCGCCTAAGACTGAAGGATCTTTCTTCAGTGGCATGGTTACGACAAAGCGTCCGTCGTCTTTACGATAGGTATGTTCGTTAAAGTTCTGCTCACAGGCACGCTCCTCAGGAGACAAGGAGTGCTTGGCTGCAATGGTATCTAATTCCCAAAAACGAGATAAGTCTGGGTCGGCGTCCTCACTTAAAAAATGACAAACGGGAGAAGAAGAGTGTGTCTTATGACGGGCAACGTACCCTGACACTAACCAACCCAATTTCGTTTCATATAACTTAGGCTGATTTTTGCCTAAATCTATAGAATTATTGCATAAGACGGACCAAAATACTTCGGCCCCAAGTAAGATGTCTATAGCTGCCGGTATATTAAATGTTGGGTCAGCCAGACTTATTCCCAATGGAAGAGGAATGTTAACGCTGTTTATGAATGATGACGGCAAAGCTGTAGTGATCTGAGGTAAAATATGACAGTCTACAGTAAGTTTACAGTTGTCATCATAGTGGGACATAATCGTAAGGTTGCAAGACTGTGTACAATAAGAAGTATTATTATTTATACCTGTCACGGTGGCGCTCGCACTACGTCGCGACAAACCCAGCTTACCGCACAGTGACTCATCTACGAAGTTGCCCGTACTACCGTTGTCGAGGAGTACTCGGGCATTGTGCACGTTGCCCTTGCTGTCAACCACTCTCACGATCGCTGTGGAAAGCAAAACATTCGGAGGAGTAGTGAACTGCTGAACATTAGTTGAACCGGCAAAGTTATTGACGGGAATAACTGGCTCAGGAGACGTAGCTGCTTCTGCCTCATGTAGATGAAGCAGAGTACTGTGCCTTTTCTTGCAGTATTTGCAAGATACAAGATTGCACCTTGATTCTGTGTGCCCTAGTCGCAGACAATTAAGGCAGACCTTTGCCTCTTTGGCCTTTTGTATACGAGCTTCAACAGACAGAGCTCTAAAGGCATCACAATTGAATAAGAAATGAGTCTGACTGCACATAGGACATGTTAATTTTCTTTTATTATTATTATTATTGTTGTATTTTTTATCTTTATTATTGCTCTCATTTGTTTTTTGATTAGATTTTGTAGCTGTAAGTAAATTAGAATTATGTTTGGAAGTGTATACCTGTTCTACTTTATTGATGTTTCTTTTATGTTCTTGCAAAGTTTCTAATAAGTCAGCTCTGTTGCTAAGGAACTTTAAAAAAAAATCTAACGAAGGTGGATTATCTAACGTGTTTCGATGTTCTTCCCATTCCCTACGTGTGACACCGTCAAGTTTTTCGGACATCATGTGAATTATGAGGGTATCCCGTAAGTTAAATTCAGTGTCCTGACCTAACGTTGTCAAAGCACGAAGATTTTTATTCGTGACATCAATAAGGTTACGAATAGAAGAACATGATTCACTCTGCATACACTCAACGCTAAATAACGCCCGAACATGATTATTAACGAGCAATCTTTTGTTGTCGTATCTATTACACAATAAATTCCAAGCAGATTCGTAATTCTGAGCTTTAAAGTCTAAATTATCAATAACTAGCAGCGCACTACCTTTAAGAGAAGCACGCAGATAGTGCAATTTATTAACGTTGTCCATGTCCTTTCGTGAATGAATGAGTGAAATGTAAGTGTCTCTAAACTCAAGCCAGTGTTGATAGTGTCCGTGAAAAACAGGTAAATTAATTTTTGGCAACCTAACACAATTGTATTTAAAGCCACCTGCCTGCACATCCTCGTCACCCGTTACGTAACCATCTTGTTGACTGCCAGACTGGGGGGGACGAGCGCCGAGTAGACTCCGCGCCGTCGCCACCAGCTTATAATACTGGTTCTCAAACTGCTCGCGCTCCTTGCTTTCGTCATCGGGGTTCTCCACCAACATCTCAATGTCACTCTGTAACTTGTCATAATCCACATATAAGCCATCAAATTTATTAAGCCTAGTTTCCAGATCTAAAAGTTGTAAGCTGCTAAGTTCGTTGCAACTTTCAAGCATGTGAAGGTAATTGCCAAAAATAGTGAGTTTAGACTTCATACAGCTGCGTTTTTTAACGAGTTTCTCAACTTTTTCGTCAGCCATAGCTTTAAATTCACAAGCGCTAACTCACAAATAAAGTAATTATGAATAAGAAACCAGTTTGTTATATGCGAAGATAAAAAACGTAGCTAGTTAGTGCGAACAAAAGAACACCTGACGCGCAGGTGTGCCGTCGATCAGCTGTTATAGATAAGAAGCGAAGTAAACGTAAACAGATAATATAAAAAAGGTTATGCAGTAGCTTTGTAATCAGAATAATTGAGTTTTGACAGATGTAAGGCTATGAATTAGAATGATTTATCACTAAAAGACTTAAAGAGAAAGTAATTGAAAGCACTCACTTAAATTATTGCTATTTAAACATGAAATATGAGATAGAATAGGAAAAGATATATGGGACAAATTGGAACGAACTCACTCAATGTTTTAACCATCCATAGGATCACCGATGATGTTGCAAGTTCTTCTTTGTCCTTGACGATGACTCGAACTTTCGACGGGTCCCAAGTCCGTTGTACGGCCGATTTCTAGTTACTTCTTCTCTGGGCGTGTGCGGGAGCTATGCGTAGTCTCTTCGACAGGAACTTGAAGACTCCTGCAGGAACTGTCGCCGCTGAAGACCGCAACTGAAGAGCTTCGAGTTTGAAGTTTTCTTTCAAGACCGTTACTTTTTGAACAATAACCGGCGAGATCCTAGAAGGACCAATGTTCGACTTGCTCGCTGGGGTAAATAAAATACTAGTGGACTGTATAAAAAGGCTCGGTATATTGCCGATTAAATGTACAATTATAACTGCCCGGACAAAACATATATATGAGTTTAACAATCGTTTTGTGAGTATCGTCCGTCGCGGTGGGCTCCGAGGAAGCGAGTGTCGCCGGCCGGGCAGGCTCCCCGCGCCACACCTCCGCTCGTTCGCTGCGCAGGTCGGTCACGTCGCCTACGCGTGCCGTCTGCGTGTCTGTTGGGTGCGATTCCCAACAGCTTAGTGTATGTTGATAACGTTCTATTAACTTCCTGTCACTGCTGCACTGTTATTTACGTAGCAGGTAATGGTATACAAGTTTGGGTTTGGGTGGGGCAGGTACCACAACTAAAAGTAAAAAAAAACAATAAAAAAAATATTTAAAAAACAAAAAACCCGACTGCAGAAACACAAAACTGAAAAGAGAAAAACAAGCATTATAATCTATAGAATGTTGGTATCGCAGGCGGTGACAAACCATTAACCTGAAATATGGTGTAACTTTTGTTTGTATATATATATATATATATATAAATATTTATAATATATATGGAATTGACTCAGTACTAGCTTTTATTTGATATCAATATTGTTGTAATTTATTTTAAAAAAACTTTCCCCTCCCAAAGCCTCAAGCCGTTTAGGCTACAGAGCGTGCCAAAGAAATAGACATACATAGATACATATATAATCTCGAAAAACATTACCCACCTTCTGGGGCAGTCGGGTAAAAGCGACCGAGTTCTTTATAAAACTATTTGCTTTGTTGAAGGTTGACTAAAATTGCCGTTCTTACATTATGACTATCATATTAATTAATTATATCATATTTATATCATATCAATCATATTTATTAATTGACTGCTTAGCTCTTTAATGGTATAGCGGGATGATTATCGTTTAAAAGGTTAAATCTGTAATTATCTGCTATATTCATTTCCTATGCAGCCCAGCGAAGTAAAGGAATAAATCGACCGTTGCCATATACTGATATATTGTGTTCTCTCTCATCTCAGTCTTATTTCCTACGAAATGTATGGGAAGTTTTTGTGATTTCTGACTTTTTTAGTACTCAAACCTCAGTTAGTCCACTACAGTTTTTGATTTTTATAAGAAAAAGGGTCGATTAGCACCAAAAATGGATTTTGTGAAAATTGCCCATTTTCTTGAGAACTGTATTTTTTTTTCAATATCTATGAATGTAGATCAAACTGTTACAAAAAGTTAAGAACAGTCTCTTATGACCGTTTTCTTGTAGCGACAACGGTTAAGGTACCTGCCCTTATTGCCCCATCTCAAAAATCCACCCTGTATAATGTATATGTCATGATTGACTGCTTAGCTCTTTAGAGGTGAAGATAATCATTCAAAAGGTTAAATCTGTACCTATCTGCAATATTGTAACCTTTTGGTTCGTTATTTTTTTATAATAATTTGTAAACTGTAGCGCCTACAGCTATTTTTATGGCAAACTACAGTGGACAGACTAAAGATTTTTTTTGTAACTGTACCTACTTTTTCTTGTGTTTATAGTGTATCCGAGATAAACGGAGAGAAATAGCTGAAAACAATTATCCCAAAAATGTTGATGAAGGTGAGAAAATTGTTAATTAATTATTTGAGTTTTATTATTTTTTTTAAATCTTCTTCTTTGAAAAAACATTTTTTTTTTACGATATGCCTAAGTTACATAACATTGTACTCAATCATTTGTTTTATTTGCAACTGAATATTGTTCTCCTGAACACTACCTATAGCTGCTGAAACATAAAGCCTGATTTACACAGTACGATTTATTTGCCCGTGGCATGCATGCCTACCATAATTTGCTGGAAAGATAAAAGTTGAATCGTCTAAACGGTGTTTAGACGATGCTAGTCATTTGTTATTTCAATTTGATTGTATGCCACAGGCACGAATCTTGCATCCTGTAAATGGGGATTTATTAAAAAAGTGTTTTTTTAAGCAAAATTCCTCTTCCTTTCAGACGATGACCGCTTTAAAACCTTCCTAGAACTCATGATCGAGTCCTCAGGAGGAGACAAGGGGTACAGTGACACAGAACTTCGAGAAGAAATAGTGGTACTCTTCACAGCAGGTAGTGATACTTCCACGCTTGGGTCTTCATTCACCAGTGTGCTGTTAGCAAGACATCCAGAAGTACAGGAGAAAGTTTATCAAGAGTAAGTATCTGATGATAACATTGAAAACAACACTTTTTTGTATCCCACACAGGTTAGGTATAGCAATCCCGTTAAATGTATCCCGTTAATATTGTAAAACCAGACAAGTGCTTTGACTCTGGGAAGGCAAGATGCAATGCCTCTGGTGACGACTTACCTTAAATTCCGTCTAGCGAGCATTCTACGCACACGCAAGGAATTGATTTCAAACGGTCGCCTTTATAGAAGTCGACAAGGAGGACTTACCACTCACCCCGTCGAGTGGCCCGTCACCGTCGGCTTGTTTACCAACATTCATAGATCCATACGTTTCTATATAAACGTGTGTAGTGTTTTTTGTGAATGCGAAAACGTTTTAGGCCTTATATATCCACATACGACTCGATTTGTTGACCATTTTCTAGTTTTCTAAGTACCTGGTACTTGTTGACAGGCCTACACCGTCCTCTCATACTTATTAACACTGTTATTAAGAAATAATGTAAAAACCAATTATTTTTAAAAGAGTAACCGTGGTGTTTCTTTCCTGCTCGTCTTCATAGGAAACGACCAATTGGAGCCTTGCCCCTAGCTTGTAATCTTTCGTAAGTGCAAATCAAATATTTTGATTTTCAAATGCGAAAATAACTCTTTCTATCTGTTAGCTTTACGCCTTAACTGCTGAACGGATTTGGGTGACATTTGGCACACGGATAGACCATATCCCGGGTTAAGACATAAGATTTGTATACTGTTATGATCCCGTGGGTTATCAGTCAGAAACGCGGACGAAGCCAGCAAAAACTAGTATGACATAAAAAGAAACTTGTTTAAGATCGTAATCAGTACGCAGCTATAGGAATTGAAGCATGAAATGCCTCAAACTAGATACATACGTTTAACAATAACTTTATCTACAGGTTAAAAGATGTCTTCGGCGACTCGAAGCGACCCGTCACATCTGAAGATCTAACGCGTCTCAAGTATATGGACGCTGTCATCAAGGAAAGTCTACGATTATACCCACCAGCACCAACGCTGTTAAGGAAATGTGACGAGGATCTTGTGCTTCGTAAGTATAAGCTTTACAAAGGATTTTATATTTATGACAAATCGTTTCTAATTAACCTCGAAGCAATAGAAAACAAGTTAAATTATACTTAAATTTACGCATAGGTAGTAGAAATTATAAGATCGTTGAAAAAATCAGCAGGTCTGCAGAAACAGAGCAGTGGTGACCCAGTGATAACGGCCCCAACTGAAGAGTAGTAAATAGGTCATGGGTACGAACCATAGATATCCTGTTCGAACCCAGGCAGGCGCTTTACTTTGTGTAAATAATTTCATCGCCACTGCTCTCAAAATGCTGAAGAAAAACATCGTGAGGAAACCGTCATGTCATTGAACCAAAAAATTCAAAGATTTACCTGTGTCCCAACAGTGGGAACATTATAGGCTGATTATGCTATTATGCTTATGATAAATCATAAATGTTTTTTACTTATACAAACATTTTTACAAGTCAATCATATTTTTTAAACAAAGCTAGATAAGATCGGCGTTTCCTATCTGACTACTCTGAGAAGAAAGGCCGAAACAAACTCAGAGGTCACAGTCTCTTTTAAAGTCCAGACATAATCTTGGTCAGATCATGTGAAGGCCATGCAGATTGGTGTCCGAAATGGTCCTTTTGAGGAAAGAACCATACAGATTGGGTGGACCTGTCCAGTCAGTGCACGCATTTGTCAGTAATCGTGCAGCTCAACTTAAGGAACTCAGCGATGTAACGAACAATACCAAAGAGAGAACATTTGGGTAGGCCGCATAAATTACTCAACTGCCAGACCACGATTAATACGAAATGAACAAAAACAAAAAAAAAAAAAACGACAAACAAAAACAAACAAAAAACAATTTGCTGCAGACGCCTATCAAACGAGCTAAAATATCCAAAACACAGCAGCAGCTACACTGCTACAATGAACTGTTGGCGCTCGTATGACGTATTGTTAGAGAAATGTATTAAAAAAAAACCGGCCAAGTGCGAGTCGGACTCGCGCACGAAGATTTCCGTATCATTATCTATAAAAACGGCAAAAAAATAATGTTTGCTGTGTGGGGCTCCCACACAGCAAACATTATTTTTTTGCCCTTAAATATTTATTTTATTCTGTTTTTTTAATATGTGTTGTTATAGCGGCAACAGAAATACATCATCTGTGAAAATTTCAACTGTCTAACTGTCACGATTCATGAGATACAGCCTGGTGACAAACGGACAGCGGAGTCTTAGTAATAGGGTACCATTTTACTTTTTGGGTACGGAACCCTGAAATGATGGCGATTTTAGTTCCAATTTACGCCACGCGCTAAAAGAAAGGATATGTTTAGTTGCTTTCTTGTAGCTTGTTTAGCTATAATCTTCGTTTCCACAGAAGACATAAATTTTGTAAGCCTCTTTTAGCCAGGAGCCAACAATGGTTTTTCGAATAGTGTTTCTCAAATTAGCCCAAACTTACATGTCGTATGCCGTGGGTTTGAACCCAGGCAGACATTTAAAATTTTTGTGTAATTGATTTCATCACTAATGTTCTCAAAACGGTGCAGAAAAATATCGTGAGGAAACCGACATGTCTTACAACCAAAAATCAAAGATATCGTGATATACACCAACCCGCAATGGGCCCGCGTGGTGGAAGTGGAATACAGCTTACCTTATCACCTAGAAGAACCCTAAGTCCCAGCAGTGGGAACATTATAGGCTGATTGTGTTATGACGAAATCAAGGCTAACAATATGTGATGTTTTTTTTTTTTCTTCCAATTTTTCCATGTTCTTCTTTCCAGCCTCTGGAATCACCTTACCAGGAGGCACAGGCATCGTGTTGAGCTTGTTCGCAACCCACCGCAACACTCGGTACTGGGGAGATGATGCGGAGCTATTCCGACCTGAACGGTTCATCGACTCGCAGCTCAAACATCCTGCTGCATTCTTATCTTTTAGCTATGGACCTAGGAATTGTATTGGTGAGTTTAAAAAGCCCCATTTACACGATGCAACTTTTACTGTTGCTTCAACTTATGGCATATGCCACAGAAATTAAATCGTACCGTGTAAATCAGGCTGAACGTGTATGTGTAGAATTGTTTTAAAAAAGAACGGTTTTTGGGTGCTGGAATGTAACCGAGAATTATAATTACTGACCAACATTTATTTTTGAAATTATAAAATCAAATACAGGTATTTGATTTTCTTATTTTTGTAAATTGTAGCTTGGTTAAGTGGAGTTTTGAATTTCCAGATCTTTAAAACCCTTTTTACCATGAGATAGGAAAAACAGTTGAATTATTACATTCACTGATGTTTCACAAAAAAAAAATACTTATTAAAAAATAATAATAATAACAATCTTTTTATTTCAGACATATTTGGTCCTTTATTGTTAGTATAACGACTTAAAACTATGATACATTAATTAAAATTAAAAATCAATTCAAGAAATTGCTATATTAAGTAAAATGATTGAATGATAGACTTTGTAACAAATGAACATGTTAGTAAGTGCTCATAGACGTGACGATTATCATTTTTTCTTTTTCCCCCAGGCTACCGCTACGCAATGATGTCAATGAAGACGGTCCTAGCAACTCTTCTTCGACAATACAAAGTGTTACCCGTCTCCAAACTGGATTTAGGAAAACCTTTGGACTTGAAGTATGATATCATGTTAAGAGCTGCAGACGATTTCCAGGTCATATTGGAATCTAGGGTTTGAATAATGTAAATTCAAAGGAATGTGTTAATTTTGTATTGATTTTATAAAATTGTAAGGTCTGGGAAATTATGATTTATTCCTTTCTAATACCAACAACTAATTAATACCACTGTTATTGGTTTCAACTCATATTTTTTTTCTATTCTGAACGGATACCACTCCTTAAATAATTACATTTTATGTGCGAACGAATACTAACAACTTGAATTTGGTACAGTCAGCTCAGTCAAACCTAATCAAATTAAATTTGTTTTCTAATATTTTTATGTGATCGTAATATAATTCATTTCATTCCAATATTTTTGCAAATGGGTAGGTAAGAGTAGTTTAAGTGAATCATCGTTTTTTTTTTTTGGATGGGAAGTCATCAAATAACTTCTCCCGCTCTGGGCGGAACAGAAGGGTGCGTCAGACTCTTACTGACTAAAACCCACCCGTATTCCTTCCCTGCGTTGCCTGTGTTGCCAGGGGCCTCGGTGACCCTTTAGTACCTTCCCGCGACCCCGGCAGGCATCGGCCCTAGTGGACCCCTACACTTGTGCTGACGACATCTCTGAGGCGCGCGTTGCGCCGTCGACCCGGGCCTGGTCCTTACCGGACGATGAGCTACCCATTGTTCACCGTCCGCAAGCCCGCGCCTACGGTGGCCGGAAATCCGCCCGGGATTCCCGACGCCCAGGGCGTCTTCTGCGGCAGCTAGGGGCGAGAGGGCGCGAAATTTGCCTTTTCCTCAACCATCCCGCCTCCTCCTTCGCGAGCATTACTGCTTCGTAGAAGGAGGTGACGGCTGCCCATGAACCAGGGCCGGACGCGAGAGATCTCTGCCGCGGATCGCCTCCACGAGGAAAGTGAATCATCTTGCTAATAAATTGTAAACTACAACCAAAAAAGTAGATTTTCTGTGATATATTACAATTGTTAGATTAAAAGTGATTTATTTTTGTGAAAAATTTACTTGACGTAGTTATTATTAAAAGTGATTTGTTTTTGTGAAAAATTTACTTGACGTAGTTATTATTAAAAGTGATTTGTTTTTGTGAAAAATTTACTTGACGTAGTTATTATTAAAAGTGATTTGTTTTTGTGAAAAATTTACTTGACGTAGTTATTATTAAAAGTGATTTGTTTTTGTGAAAAATTTACTTGACGTACTTAGTTATTATTAAAAGTGATTTGTTTTTGTGAAAAATTTACTTGACGTAGTTATTATTAGACAGGTCGACGTAAATAATTACGTATATATCTAATAACAACTATGTCAGGTAAATTTTAATACAAATTGAGACCTGATTTTCTGAGATATTTAGATATTGAGATATTGTAATTTTTAGATCGTAAGTAAATGGTTCTTGTTTTGATGTTTTTGATAAAAAAATATAATACAGTACAAGGAGGAACTAAAATTATAACAAAGTTGGTTATTAGTCATATATTAATTGAACTAAACGTTTGCTATCAATTTTTTTTTTTTGATATAACAGTATTTTTTTTTCAATTAAAGGTCTTATAATTATATGCAAAACATTTTGATTGACTGTACTGTAGTTTAAACAATGGTATCCATTTGGAATAGAAAATAAATATGAGTTGAAATAAATACCAGTGGTATTAGTTGTTGGTATTAAATCGAAATTATTGATGATCAAATTGATACACTGCGTCAATTTTCCGTATTATAGCCATTTGACACAACTGCCAAAGAATGACAGTAGTGATTTGAATTAAACAAACAATTTAAGTTGGTATTCAATTTGCTAAGCAATTGATTTTCCTGTTTTTATAACAGTCGTTGATTTAGTTCCTAATTTTTTGTAGTTTTTGTTTTCTTCATCAATTACATTTGGATGGATTGATTTATTATGTATTAGATTACTGTTATTTTCGTTAACAATAAATAATGAATAACACGTTTATTTTCAAATTCTTTAAGTCTATATGATAGAAATATCCTATTTAGACTCGAGCCAATATAGACCACAGATTAGCGAAGTTATAGAAACTCGTGTAAGATAGCAGGCAGTAGATCCAGTTTGTATTGCCTTACTTGGTAGGCTGTAAATAAGTTCCCATTTAGTTCGATGACACATCGATTGGATAGGATGCTTTTAGTATCCTGGGAATCAGGTTTGTTAAGTAATCAATTCTAACTTGGCCGCGAACCCTTACGGCACTGCGAACTCATTCAAGCATTTATTGAAAAAATGTGGAGACAAAGAGAGAAAACAATCAAAATTGAATTGTGATTCAAACTCAAACTAAAAGCATTTATTCCAATAACAGGCACTTTTGAATTGTGAGGGAGTGGGTCAGTCACAAAGGTCTATTAAATTCTAATGTAGAAGAATGAAACTTCAAAACAATTGAACCGCTTTCGTACTTCAATAAATAGAAAACAGAAAAATATTGCAAACACTAAAAAAAACTTACATGGCTTCCCCATAATCAGTTCTTGAACCCCACCACACAAACGTACAAGGCAAGCAAAAAATTACCACCTTAACAGTTTCAGCCCACATCTTCCTATTTCCCATAAAAATAAGGTTGCTAATAACCCCACTTATTGGCAATGGTATGATGGTACAATGGCACAGTTCCGGACATCAGAAGTCTAGTAGTTCCCGACAAGACAAGTTGCTATTTAATTCAGGATAGGGGTGCTGCAGCCTTGGTAACTACATGCTTTGTTAGTAGAATTTATTACTGAAGATAGACCTTAAGACAACCCAGAGAGACGGACAGAAGACAGACAGAAAATAAATCTTGACAATTTAATATCGTCATGTTATGTCTTCTTTTGATCCACTCGTATTAGCCCAAAACGTATTAAATGTTAAACCGGCCAAGGCGTGTCATACCACGCACAATGAAGGGTTCCATAATTGGGATGAATTTATACCTAGAACAAGCTTAACATTGTAGTTGAAAAACATGTTCTTCCATACATTTTAACTGCATTATGTAAGTTGGTCGACTATTTCTCGTTAACTTGTAAAGCCTACTTAGCTGTGATAGTTTTCCTATTAACTTCGTTAAATATGCTATTGCTGTGAATTCTTTCGAATATCAACCATTTAACTGGCAGGGGGGACACTTTGTCGGGGTCGCGGGTACGTCCGAAAGGAATACCGTGGCATCTGGCAACGCACAGGCAACGGGAGGAACACGGGTGGGTTTTAGTCAGTAATATGTACGTATAACCATGCCAAATTACAGCTTTCTAGTACTAAGAGTCTCTGAGCTAAGCCGCAGGCAGACAGACAGACGGACATGGGGAAAGTAAAAGGGTTCCTTGTTGATTACGGAGCCCTAAAAATGGTGTTGAATAAAGATGATAGCCTCGCTTTCATCATAACACAATCAGCCTATAATGTTCCTACTGCTGGAACATGGGGCTCCTCCAGGTGATAATTTAGCTAAGGTAAGCTGTAATCCAGCACTCCGCGCGGGCCCAGCGAGGGTTAGTGGATGTCACCAAGTCTTTGATTTTTGTTTCTAGGGCATATCGGCTTCCTCACTATGTTTTTCTTCACCCTTTTGAGAACATTGGTGATAAATTACACATAGTAAAAAGCCTGCCTGAGTTCGAACCAACGGCATACGACACCTAAGTTGGGGCGGTTACCACTGGGCCAAGAAATCCAATTCGAAAAACGAACCATCAAGGTAATAGATAGGCTGGCTGCCCAGGGTGCTTTGGAAGTACATTTAAGTATGAACACTAAAGGAATCTGCCCATTACCTACATCGTATCATTCATACCATGACCGTGCTAGGGATGTGTCAGGCAAAATCAATATTCTTTGTATTGAAAAGTAAAGATTATGCCCACTAAAACCACAAATATTGTGAACGACAAATTGTTAACGCAAAGTTGCCAAACTGGTGCGCGCAGGCGGGAAACTCTGAGTATACTCACGGGTTATAGCCGCGTATGCTGATCGTTATAAACAATATTCTCCTTCGACATTTTTTTTTAAAGGGGCGTGAACCCAGTAACATCGTGATCAGAGGATCACGTTACTGGGTTCACGCCGCTCGAGGAAGAAAGCGAAAACAATATTGTTTTCTCTTTCTTCCTCGTCTAAAACAATGGCTATCATTGCCAATTCTCTCATGGACAATTATCTAATAGCCATCCTACCTGTAAAAACAAATGTGAGTGGAATAGTAAATAAATAAATAAACTTTTTTTCTCAACAAAAATAATAAGTTGCTCTTCCTGACGCGTCTGACTTACGCGAACCGTACGGATATGTCACGTAGGTGATACGTGGATGATACGCGGATGATACGGTCACTATAACCGGCACGATACGCTGTAGATATGTTCTAGTGGGCATAGTAGGCCGTACCATGATTCTTTCCGTGCCTGATACGTTCATAACGCGGTCATGCTACGGTGTAGTGGGCAGAGAACTTTGTGAAATATAATCTATTATTTATCTTATAATCTGGTACTTCTTTCTCTCATAGTCTTCGTAATTTTGTTACAGAAGAGTTAAAGCTTGATTACCTGAAGCAGCCAATAAAACCCTTCACATGATGGGATCTATCATTATAAACTCAAACTCAAAGCATTTATTTCAATTAAACCATTTACAGGCACTTTTGAATTGTCAAGGAGTCGGTCAGTTAGAAATATGAAGCTAGTTGCCCATTCCAAAGCGTAGTAGGTACCTATGGAGAAGAACGGGCAAGAAACTCCATGGACACTCTTTTAAATTAAATTGATACATAAAGATTAGTACAAAAATAATGTTGAAATTATAACTAAATGTGAGGACGATGTAAAATAAAAAAACGCGCCCATAGTAAAAAGAGAAACAAAAACAATTTCTAAATAAAATAATTACAAATAAGCCGAGGACGCTAAGAGGTGACCAGTCCCAACTAACGGCGCCCGTTCACGAGCATGACGCATGGATTAGCACCATTCAGCTCAACCATTTTGAAGGGAGCTAAATGATCCAACACACGCGCCACCATAATATATAACAAACGAACTTCACTTACAGCAGTGCATTTGAAACACTTTAAAAATTAATATTATAAAAATCAAATCGGTATAGAAAATATCCCTATCAAGCTTGCCCATCCCTGTCTCAGTTCAGGCGAGTTCAGTCAACCTTCCGAGCGCTTCCCGGTCGCATCTGGCCACTCCTAGCGCAACTAGTCGCTCCGTGAACGCGATCCACGGAACACTATCAAGGTGAGCCATATTATTTTCCTGTACTAGTATTATTTACTGTATTTTTACTTCGATTCTCCAAAAAAAAACTAGCTACGATACAAATATTTAGAACAATTAGGGTTGAATTTAAGAGGATTGGGGTTGGTTTCCGTGTTTTTAACTTGAGACGATTCTTTACTTACTTTGAGATGGGGTCTTTGGGATAATGTGAGGAAATGATGAATTGAATTAGGATCACAATTGACATGCTTTTTGAATGTATTAATATCGATACTATCAGATACTGCTAGCAATAAGGTATTCTATTTGCATCGCTTGTAGCAACAATATAGTATATTTTGTAAAGTATATAACAAAGGGTGCTTATCATGTGATATTGTGAGTATCTCCAAAATGGGAAGAGTTTAAAGGCTCTTACAGACCGGGGCGATATCGTGGGTGCGACAGGCAGAAATATGCCTGTCGCGCCCGCGATATCGACCCAGTATGTAAGAGCCTTTAGGATACTGTAGGTTTTAATGACTCATCTCTATTCCTCACACAGATCACAAACTATTAAAAAGCTTTTTGTCAACCTTCTGTAAAGATCTTTCATGCTTTTGTTGATGTTTAGTAACATGTAATGCTTATATACACTTAGTATACAAATAACTAATTACACTAGGTACTACATTAAATGACGAACTTATAGCTTAATTCACAATTGAAACAAAAAGCGACCTGGACATCTAAACCGCGTTCAAGAGTCTCAATATTCCATAGCAATAATGACACTGACGGCTCTTGAACGTGGTTTAGAAGTCCTGATCGCATTCAATTCCGTTGGTAAAATTTTCCCTTAGTCTTCGAAGTACTCCTCTACATCGCATCTGTGTTGCATCTTCATTTGTAGTGTACATTGCCAATACTATTGATAAAAGCTACAACATCTGTTCACATAGCGTTTCAAGACAAAGAAAGTAAAAAGACAGCTTAAAAAGTTAGATTTCTAAAACAGCGGGTATCGTCTTTTAGCATAAAACGCTTTGTTCAATTAAATATACTTGTTCTTCAATCCAACACTTCTGTCGAGCAGAAACCAACTTCTAGGCCAGTAGGCCAAATTTCTTTTATACGTAACTGCATTGTCGCTGCAATAAATAACATCAGAAATAACTTTATTAAAACCTTATAATATAAACCATCTAGTGTGAAAAGGTGAATTAGGTTTTTGTTTGCCTATGATTTTTTTAAGTTTGAAAGGTTGATTTATTATTACAGATGCAGTGTTTCATCTGCGTCACGTACATGATCATTTTATGCGGTTCAAGTCCAACAAAAAATCGAGAAATCACCACAACTCACGAGAAACGTTCCTTGTTCCGCGATGTCATAGAATCTCTGAGAATCCATTCTCATCTGCCTGAGGATATAAATCAAAATGATGAGAATAATTTGTCCCAAAATTATGTCAGATATGGATATGAGAACGAACCCTCTTTACCGAGTGATGCCGATTACATACCAAGAAGAAACGATAGAATTGAAATGCCATCGATGAAGTATCGGTTTCCAAAAAGCATCAACACCAATACAAGCTCAGATGAAATGAAGACAAGAGAAGAAGTAGTCGTTTTTATAGATACTAATAAACATAAAATAACCACCTCAAAACCGAAAAAGGACAAACGTCCGCGACCAACTTATAATAAAAATAAAAACCCGAACAAGAATAAAGAAAACGAAGACGACATTGATTCAGAAACTGATGCTGATAATGAACCTGAAGATTTTACACCGCTAACCAACACAATGGCTGGACAAAGCCAGATTGGGAACAGGGAATCGCAAACAGTACTGAAACCAACAGTTATAGTCAATATACGAGGTAGTGTCACTCACAGAGATAGCGATATAAAACTCGAGAGCAGAGAAGTATCTAGTAACAGAACCGAACCAGCTCAGAACATTTTCAATATAAACCAAGAAATCAAGATCGAGAGAGAAGGAAACAAGAAAAAGCCTTCAAATGTAAAACAAGAAATTAAAATGGTTGCTGCAGATGAAAATGCTAAAATCGAAGAAGATATGATGATGTGTGAGACAGCTACATGGAAACCCGACAAAATCCAGGAAACTAGGAAACTCGACAGTGTTTTGCAAATCCTGTTTTCCATTTAGAGTAGAATTTTCAAAAACATGGTCGTTTTATGTTGGTTTAAGGAATTAACAAAACGTATTATAGTAATAATAATAAGTAATATTAATAGTTTTAAAATTGAGTAATAATTGTGATAGACTGAAAACTAGTGATAAAATGCTCAAAAAAAATTTGTCTTAAGTCTTTTAACATTTAATTAAGATAAGAATCAATTTATGTTAAATCTTAATTCATATTTTTAATTATTATAACAAAATATTGTATCTCAAAGAAGGTGTGTATCATTGAAATATATAATTCATCTTAATAATTATCCTTAACATTGATTAACTTGTGTTCATTATAGGTTAACGCTTTTAAGATTATTATTAATTACAGTTATCATATCAACGTGCCTTTCACTCCTATAAAGCAAATAAGTTATTTTTGAACCGTACCTTTATGGTGTTTAAGATTTATTGGTTAATGGCTCAATTTAGCTACACATGAGCCAAAACCACTAAGAAGTTTTAATTCAATTCAAAGGTCTACTGAACCCACACATGTTCCTTGAAAGTGTCTTCTACTATTGTGCCTATCAAGAAAAGGGTTTAAGATATGATAATCATTAAAATTACTTTTTCCTAGCCTTTCATTATCTGATACTTGTAAAATTTTTGAAGATGATTTTACGACTTGTTAACATCGATGTTAACATCGATAAAAGGCAAACCAAATCCTTTCAGTTCATACAGTTCTGTTATCCCAAATATATTTTATATCGTCAAAGCTCATCATAATCGTATTCCAAATTCACTGTCATTAAAAAAGTGCCACCTTCCTCACCACAGTTTTCGTCAGGTCATTGACCCACATAGCCTTAACGATATGCTTGAGTTGTACAAGCATTTATAGCAAGTTCTCATCAACTGCAAACTGCTTATCAGTGGGCGTCGTACGACTTACTTTTGCGATTATGACGCTATACTAAACATATGAACGCAAAACAATATATTTTCGTTTTTCGAAAGGAGCCAAAATAGTTTTTCAGTTTTAGGAATTGTACAAACATTTTGATCTCCAGTATCTAAAGACTCATCATCTGCCTAGCGTATTTCCAATTATGTTGGGGTTGGCTTCCAGTATATCCGCATGTAGCAGAATACCAGTATTGCGACTGCCTATCTGACCTCCACAACCCAGTAATACGTCACACCTTGGTAAGACTGCTTGACAGACTTTCGGGCTTCTGACGACCCGTAACGACTGTCAAAGATCCACGAATGACAGCCGGGACCAGCGGCGTAACGTGCTTTCCGAGGCACGGAGGAGTCTCGGTATGTAAAGATGTAGTCTCGGTGTGTATCTAAACGACTACCTACTTAATTTTTATATGAAAGCTTTACAAACATACTAGCTGTGCCTCGCGGTTTCACCCGCATAAGTCTCGATCCCGTGGGAATATCGAGATAAAAGTATTCTAAATAGTAATTCTAAAAAGTAGTCCTAATCCAAGTGATGGACTACCCATGTGCCATTCATCCAAATACGTTCAGCCGTTTTAGCGTAACAAACAAACAAACTCATATTCTTATCTATAGGTAGGATATGATGCCAGGATAGGATAGGATAGGATTATCTAAATAGTTAGCGATCATTATAGGCTGATTATACTAAGAACAAAAAGTTTTTAAAATTCATATAATTAGGAAAGGAAAGACGGAAAGTAGTCGAAATATTGCTGCAAATTAACTAAAACTAAACTAATCTGGCAGAAGATTAATTATTCGAAACAACACACACTTCAATGGGCAGTTAGGATATCCAGATTAATGAGACTTAATGAAATGCAATAATCCAATCTGATTGACTCATTGCCGATGATTTCGACATTTATTATTTTTAAAGTTTGGATGTTGAAATACACATATTAGGTACCATAAAATCATCAAAATTGTTTAGAAGGAACTATTTAAGTAGCCATTTCTGGTCCACAATCCACCTTCATCCGTCTGTAGGTATATATTACAATGCACCGTTACCATCCCACGCTTATGACCAAAATGTCACAAACTATTATAATATTAGCCTTATTAAGACAACAATCATTCTTAAATGTCTTTTTGCCTTTCAAATTAACGTAACAAGATGTTTTTTTTCATATTTGTTACTCTGTCCGTGTTCTAACCAAAAGCGATCGTCGCACGAGTACGTTATCGCCGCGGTCTTTTATATGAATATGACATATTTGCGCGATCAATGAAGTCGCGTTTGTACCTCATAATTTATACAAATGATCGCGTTGATCGCTTTCGGTTAGGACGCGGGGCATGCAGGCATCAAAAAGGGATATATTGTATTTTTCATAACCTACATTCGCATTTGAAACTTGATCTATGAAGGAGTTCCGGATTGATAGGACGGGATTCCAAATGTCAAATGAGCACACTAAATTATTCAGCCTGCGCTGTCGAGCGACATTCAATAAATACCTTCAGAAGCACATCATCATCTTATCAATTGAATAAACTAAAACAGATAAAAGATAGGATTTTAACAAACACTTTTACACGTCAATCATATTTTTTAAAACTAGATGAGGTCGGCGTTTCCTATCTGACTACTCTGAGAAGAAAGGCCGAAACAAACTCAGAGGTCACAGTCTCTTTTAAAGTCCAGACATAACCTTGGTCAGATCATGTGAACACCATGTCGATTGGTGTCTGAAATGGTCTTTTGATGAAAGAACCACACAGATTGAGTGGACCTATCCAGTCAGTGCACGCATTTGTCAGTAGTTGTGCAGCTCAACTCAGAACTAAAGGAGCTCAACGATTCAACGAACAATACCAAAGAAAGGACATTTGGCTAGGCCGCAAAAAATACTCAAACTGACAGACCATGTTAAAAACTAACTGAGAATAAAACAAAATTAAACAATGACCCACATAGTCTTCACATTTACAATAATTAAAATAATATAATACTACACGGAGTAAATATTCATGTCATTGCATAAATAAAATTCATCAATGTCAATGTTTATATCCGGAAATAATCTTGATCAAATCATTTGAGGACCATGTAGGTTGGTGTCCGAAATGGTCTTTTGAGGAAAGAACCACACAGATTTGAGTGGACCTGTCCAGTCAGTGCACACATTTGTCAGTTATCATGCAGCTCAACTCAAAACTTAAGGAGCTCAATGATTTGACGAACAATACCAAAGAAACAACCTTCAATAACACACCTATATGTTCAACAATTAATAATCATGTATTTCTAAAACAAAGTTATCTTCCAACATTCAAGCTGATATAAATTTAATACGTCAAAATGTCAATGAGCATTATTAATAATATCTTCCTGATGTAAGTGTACCAGTCTCTTTGCAAGGCCAGTTAGCATCAAACACCGATCTAATTCCTCCATCCATTTCATTTCCATTAAAATATAGAGCACCCTCTAAATCAGAGATATTATTAAAAAAACCGGTCAAATGCGTGTCAGACCCACGCACAATGAAGGGTTCCGTAGTTGGGATGAATTTATACCAAAAACAAACTTAACATTGTAGTTGAAAAACATGTTCTCATGTACTCATGTCAATTCTCCAACTGCAAATTTAAGTTGGTCAACTATTATTCGTTAACTGTAACGCCTACTTACCTGTGATAGTTTTCCTTTTAACTTCATGATATGTACTACTACCATGATTTTTTTTACATCTCCATAAACAACCATTTAGCTGGCAGGGGGGGACACGACTTTAACAAAAATTAGCACTTTAAAGCTTAATATTACGCAAACGGATCTCTGAATCGAAAAATTGACTTAACAGACCCGCAATATTTTTGAACGGCCTATCCAACGACATGGCGAAACCATAAGGGTTCCTTGTTTACTACGGAACCCTAAAAAGAATCTAAATGTCAAGGTATTTTTATGTACATCAAGCTCTTAACCGATATTTTAAACAATTTCGTATAGGATATTTAATTTTTTGTGTAAAGAAACAGTGGAGAAGACAGTTCACTTCAAGCTCACTTCACCTAGTTTTCACGATGAGATTTTTGCTAAATATACCGGTTGTACCCTCAAGCTTTACAGAAATTGTGAAGAACATTTCTTTAAATCTAAAAACCAAGTTAGGAACTCATAAAGCGGAAACTTAGTTTTCCAGGATCTTAAGAAAAATAAGATGTTGTTTATCTACAATCTAAACTTAATTTAACAAGCAA
The DNA here is from genome assembly GCA_905333075.3 of Atethmia centrago. NCBI lineage: Eukaryota > Metazoa > Arthropoda > Insecta > Lepidoptera > Noctuidae > Atethmia > Atethmia centrago. Next base: position 30,354,919 of record HG995374.1, read on the forward strand.
CGGATCTATTTTATTGTGATAAATTAATGCTCTATGAATTTAAATTTAAATTCAGATATGATAGAAACGGTATCACTAATAATACAGTCTGATATCTTGACCGTTACTTAGTCTTTAATATGAGATGATAATAAAGTATAAAATAAGACATAAAGACATAGTATTTAATGCTAAAGGAAAGAGTAATCAGTTGAAGTCTCATAAGAAAAAACTCAACGCACTACTCAATCTGCCCAGCCTTTTCCAAACTATTTTTGGGTCGGGTTCCAGTCTAACCAGATGAAGATGAATACCAGTATTTTACATGGAGCGACTCCCTATCTGACTTTTACAACCCGGTTACTGGGTAACACGGTACCCTTTGGTAAGACTGATTTTCAGACTTTTGAGCTTCAACTCACCAAGAGATGATTTACTGAATGTCAGGTCTTTAAGCTTAGCTGTATTTTTGGGTAAAATTTACCCCTGAAAATATGTTATTCGATCATAATAATACCAGCCTATTATTGTCCCAGTGCAGGTCAAAGGCCTCTACTCATATAGAGAAGGCACGAGCATTGATCTCCACTCTTGCTCAAGACGGGTTGGCGATTTCAGACTTATATTACACACATTATACATTTAGGTTTCTCACGATGTTTTTTCTTCACCGATGTCAGTAATGTCCAAGATAAACTCATGGAGTACATAATGATTTGAAAAATGCACATCGGTCCTTGTATAAAATTATATATTATTTATACAGATCACTTAACATAAATATCGAAACCCCTCTTTCCCCCCTCGAATCTTTGACAGTCGTAACGGGTGGTCAGAAGCGCAATAGACTGGCAAAAAGTCTTACCAAAGGGTATCGTGATACCCAGTAACCGGGTTGTGGAGGTCAGATAGGCAGTCACTCTATGTAAAATACTGGTACTCAGCTGCAACCGGTGAGACTGGCAGCCGACTCCAATATAATTGGAAAAGGGCTAGGCAGATTGATTGACAGATCACTTAACTCAAAATAAGAATAACCATTTCACAAAAAACAAACCTAACTTTCTGAATGGCTGCTACTGAATAATAAATACATGAAAGACTTACAGATTAGGACAAAAGCTTTTACCACCCAAACTCAGAGAGGATAATTATTTACCGATGTGGGATTTCCCTATTTGAATTCTTATTTTGATGAATCGGTTTCGGCAAATGGATACGTCAGTAGAATTTAATAATCAGTTGCCACTTAGGATAAGTACCTACGAGATTTGGAATACCTATATCGGGAACCGCAACGTAAAAACCACACGAGTGTGTCGTTCATATTTACGTTACATTAATAGAGAGAGCTACTTCGTATACGAAGACTACCATGAGAACGAATGAATCCATACTGGAGGAAATCAAGATTACCAAGCGACAATATGAAATATGCCACCAGGAGCGTGCCGTACGCTTTTTCGGACTTATTATGTGTTCATCTAAGCATGGTCTGGAAAGCCTTATGAATTTATGATACAGGGCCGAGTGGAAGGAAAACGTGCTCAAGGCAGCACGATGGTCAGACACGATCAAGAAGGCTGTTGAAGGCAGCATTTACCGAGCGGTCTACACTGGAGAAGACCACATACATTGGAGAAGCATCATATGTGGTCGCAATCTTCAGCATTTAGGGAACGACGAAGAACAGAAGAGGATAGAGAGAGTTAACAGAACGTAAATTCGAACAAAAACGATTTTAAAACTGAAAATAATCGTTTCGCACATAATATTATTAACTAAGTTTTTGACTTAATTGATATCCGTAAATTATACTTATTGTGTTTGTCGGAAAAATGCTATAGGATAGTTGTATGTTTGATTAAACAAAACTGCGATACAATTATGTCGCGCATTCGCGTTAGGGCTCTTAAAGCTACTAGAAAGCTAAATTAGACGCGAAGATGGATCGTGGCTGTTGCACTTAAAACAGAATAGAATTACACACAAGCAATTAATTGTACCGTGATATCGAAAATTAAAAAAAAAACTAATTATTTTCGAATATATTTAATTACGTTATAATTAACATTAATATTTTTAATTATAATTAATAATTGAATGTAATTAATTACAAAAGTAAGATCATTACCCTAATAAAATTACGAGTTTCGGAAACAAGCCCATAAAATAGGTTAGGTATCATAAAAATCATCACTCTACTCTAAGCATTCGATTTTATTACGAAATATGATGAATAATGTATGAATAATTAAAAATCCTTTGCGACCCGTTATTCAATTACAATGTCCTGTTAAAATGATCTAATTTTCTGTTTTGGAAGACCAAATCAGCTAATCTATAAACAGTATCAAACTAAGTCGCTTGTCGTGTCTGACTGTTTGACAGCGTTGTTTTTTTAACCCGAACGAAACTCGAAAGATCTATGCGAGACGCGATGGCTTTTTATTTTTTTCTGTAATTACAAAAATAAAAATAAATACAAAAGATAATAAAAAATAAACAATAAGGTCACACTACGCCATTACGTTGTGTGACCTTTTGTACGCCGGATTCAGACGCGGTTTTTACCACCATTTGTGTTTACAGGGTCAAATTAAATTAGCTAGCGTAACTTCGAAGACGTGATGGTGACGATCATGTTTATCGATATATAAACATGATCAAACAAAAAAAAAAGAGATTTTTTTTGGGTCATCAGCCAAAGGTACTGTAGTCACTTGAAATATCAGCTTTCTTTTCGTAAAGTTTTCTTTGGGTATCGACATAAACACGATTAACAAAAATAAAAAAAATTCTCACCTCATACATCAAGTACCTACCAACACCACAAGTGGACATCGACCCAAAAAAAGAAAATATTGTTTTGTTAGATATCGATACTCATCGACGTCTGTGGAGTTTCGTTACCTAATTTAATTTGCCCCTGTATATTAAACATTAATATTATAATATATACATTAATATTATACTTACATATAATAAAGAAATATCGTTGTTTTGTCATGTCGTAGAAACCGTACGGAGCAGGGGTGGATCGTTAGTTGAAATATAAATCAAGTTTGTACCAGAGATGTAGCCGAATCTTGATGTCCATGATCATCAAAGGTAATAAATTGTCGAAAGAGTCGTCGACGGACATTATACCTACTTAGATAGAAACGCAATAAATTTATTAATCAATCAATAAAGTTGGGTAATTATTTTTGCAATCTTCCAAAGGTATGCTGTCCCCAAAAAGGTACAGAAAGCTAAAAGGTAGTATTCATAATTATATGCACGCCGCATCACGGCCAGCCGCTAGTGCGTTTTAGACCTAACGGTGGAGGTTTTTGCAAATTTTGACGTACAAAAGTGCTTTTTAAGTGCCTTTTAGAAATAAACAATTTGACTTTGACATTGTGTTGTATCTAAGTTAGTTATTAATGTAGTCTTCCGGAATAAATGCTCTAAATTATGGTGAAAACCACATCAAACTCTATTGTGTACTATCAAAGCGGGCCACAGACAAAAAGCGACTTTATTTTATACCATGTAAAGATAACATTAAGGCTCATGCAGCCTGAGGCGATATAGCGGGCGCGGCGGGCATATTGTTGCCTGTCGGCCCGCGATATCGCGCTTTATGGTGCAACTCAATTTTGTTGGTTTTTTTTTTATGTAGGGTTCATAAGTAAATCAAATCAAATCAAATCTTTTTATTGTGGGCATAGGTTATACATACAGATGTTAGGTAAATTACAGGTCCATTATGTCCTGCCTAATAGGCATACAATAATAAATTATGTCAACATACATTATAAAAAATTGAGTTATCATTTTTAAAGCAAACCATACAAAAAGAATTAGTGACAGATTGTAGAAAGAACTAATTATTAAGAAAATCTTGGACCGTGTAGTAGGCTTTTTCAATTAAAAAATGTCGCACTTTATATTTGAATAGTGGGAGTTCCTTGGTGTTTAAAATGTCTACAGGTATTTTATTGTAAATTTTAGATGCCATTCCAAAAAAAACTTTTGCCCAGAAGAGCAGTTCTATGTGGTATACTAGATATTTTAAGTGTATACCTTTTGATTTTAGTTCATTAAATAGATTTTTATTATTTTTTACAAATACAGCACAAACAGCAAGCAACAGTGCAAACGAATTGTTTTCATCCTCATAAATCAAAATTTATTTTTTTTGTAAATGACTTCGGCCTACGCTTGCCGCGGTTGTGCCGTGGATGGGTGACCATCTTTACATGCCAAGACCCTTCCGTGCCTCGAAAAGCACGTTAAGTCATTGGTCCCGACTGTCATTTGTATATCTTTGACAGTTGTTAAAGGTCGTCAGAAGCCCGAAAGTCTGACAACCAGTCTTACCAAGGGGTATTGTATTATCCAGTAACTGGGTTGTGGAGGTCAGATAGGCTGTCGCTCCATGTAAAATACTGGTATTCAGCTCGCTTATCCCTATTAACATTGTCGTATATGTTTTTTTGCCATTTTCTTTTTATTTCATTAATCACTCTTAAAAAGTCCCTTGTTTTAGTAGAGTCAAGAACATTTATTAAAATTCTGTTGATTTTTGACAATCTAATTTCTATATGAAAAAAAATAGCAATTCAAACTTTGAGACGCTCTCTTGTAATGTTGCTGATTTTCACATCCGACAATGTTAATAGGGATAGGCGAGCTGTATCCGGTAAGACTGGAAGCCGACCCTAACATGGTCGGGACAAGGCTGGGCAGATGATGAGTAATTTACTTCGCCTCAAGTTTTCACTAGAATTTTTGACGCAAAGTTCTAATGATTAAATGTATTGTATCAATCAAATGTCAAAACACAATCACACCAGTATAATATCTTGGAACCTCAATATAGCGTTGTTTGCAAATACTCGTCATAAAATCGACATCCGTTCTAGAAAATTTAGGTCTGTAGTCTCCCATCATCATCTGCCTAGCCTCGTCTCAACAGTGTTAGGGTCAGCTTCCAGTCTTAGTCCTCCGTGTTACAAGATTAATTGGCCATAATTTATAAGTTCATCTTTTATACCGCTACATGGATAAAATTAGCTTTACCCAAAGAATCACATAGATTTCGATAGATCATAACAGTTATCAATAATTTATAATAATTACTATATAAACAAAAACTCGACGTTGATATTTAGGTCAGCAGTCTTTAAAGTCCAAGGTCAAGTTCAAGTATAGTTAATTTAAAAGTGATTGTAATACGGTACTCGATGTTCTCATAGTGGTGGGCGGTGCGGTACCGAAATATCGATGTTTTTGGGAAAAAAAATTGTTATTTGTGTAGTGCATTTGATGATTTGGTGATTAGACACTTTCCGAGACTTCTAAAGCCCGCAGTAGTAATGCCCAGCATAAAATAACAAGATCATCGTGAAGATAAAGTCAGTTGGATCCCGATATATGTTATTTCCTCGTCATTAACTGAACTGTAGTTCAGTAAAGATAGGTAATAAATTTAAATCCCAAGGTGTAGTACACTACAACTTGGGATTTAAATTTATTACCTATCTTTTTGGATCTAAATTGGTGTAATGTTGGATCCAGCTTCTAAATATATCAATTCATCTATTAATACAAATATTGGCCAGTTTTTATGACCTGATCTATAAATGTTAAACGTGTACGTTTATTGAAGTACGCAATAAAAATTAATTGCCAAAAACTTCTTGTAATAAAATAGCTGAACATAATAAAAATAAAACACTCACCAAAGTGATCTGATTAGTTTTTACCAAACATGATTAATGTAACCTGAGCGGTCAACTTAATAAAAAAAATAATTGTTTATATTTTATCATCTCCGTCTCAGCGCAATATAAAAAAGTACGATTCTTCTTGATTGGCTTAAAATAAATATAAATTATAATTAAGCCTACTTTTCTCACATTGGAAGGCAAAATATATATTTTGAACATGTTGACAATAATTAAGGATTGGAAAAAAAATGTTACAACTTTTTTTTCTAGGTAATTTCTGCGAATTTATTCTTAAATAGGATCGATTCAATAAAAAGAATCAATTAGAGAGGTACATCCACTTTCACAATTCGCACATCCCTATGTCACAGTACCTACTAAGGTAATTCGAAACTTATGAGTATTGATAACATCTTAGTTGTTCACGTATGCGAGACTGACACTATCTTTTGTTTTAAGTTGTAGGGTAATTCTCTTTTGTTTTATGTGACGTCAGGGGTAAGTTGTGTACTACGAAAAGGTCATCTGAGAATGGAGTTTAAAGTTTTAATGAAAAGGCATCTTTAATGTTGTCTTCACAAAAAAAATAGTAGCAAATGAAAATGGGGCACAAAGACTTTTCAAATTAACTTTGAAACAGTGGGTATTACTAGGTATTAACACATTTATTATTTCTATTAATTTAATACTGTCACCTAAATAAGTAAATTAAATTAAAGTTTTGTTAAATTTTGTGGTTTGTACGATGATAATCTTTACTTATTTTACAAGTCGATGATAAACTAGCTGTACGACTTCTTTAGTTGCGCCACTTCTTCTTCCCAGCTAAAGCACTAGGAAGTCTTGAAGGGTATTGACATTCGAAAAGTGCTGATTCTCAGCCAAGTTTGAATAAATGACTTTTGATTTTGACTTACTACGCATTGCATTGTCATCTCACATTCACTAGAACACTTTTACAATCGAGAAACAAACTCATAGTAAAACCATTTTCAACGTGAAGCAAAAAGCTGGCGGCTCGGTTCAAGCTTCGAACTCGCCAGTGGACAGCGCGAGTGACCGCACGTGTTCCATATTCAAATTTTAAACACCGATTCTCGATTATTTGGAGGTAACGTGTTTTATTTATCGATATTATTATACCAGGAAAGATGATGCGTCCTTATCTTTTTGTAATTTTGGTGAGTACCTTTTTGTCTTATTTTTTGTGCGCTTGAAACCTTAATTTTAAATCTGTTAAGTTTTTTAGAATCAATTAAAAAAAGGGTCCATAATAATATGCTCTTCAAAAATATGGTTAGAATAACATTTTTTTTGTCAATGAAAATATTAGGGTTTGTAGGCATTAAAAAGGCTCTTCAAAAATATAATTGAGAGTCAGTCTCCAAAATAAGTAACTATCTATTCATTCAAAACTTGTTATACATAATTATATTGTCATTTTTATTGGTACGTTTTTTAACTTTACCATTAGAAAAATATAAAAACTTAAAGCAATAGCTCATTACTCAACATGTCACCATATCAAAGTAACAAACAAATTTATGCGATTTTCGAAAAAAATAACGAAAGCATGAAGTACCCAACGGTTCATACGTCTTGTCTTCTCATAGATAAGCAAGTACGCATGACGGTGTTTACAAAAGTTAGGTGTATGCTAAACTTACACTTGACCGTTTTACCTAGTGAGAAAATTCAAGTGCTTCGCTTACATTGGTGCCGATTCCCTTGTTCACAAACTAAACTAAATTTAAGTTCAGTGCATCTTTTTCTTTCTAAAACATTAAAAAAAGGACAGAAGATAAATTTTACTTTAGTCCTGTCAAATGAATCAGCGCCTGTCACTACTCCATACAAGTTTAGACGTGATTAAAAACTTGCCTACTAAAATTACGTCAATTTACGTCAAGCGCTGATTAATTGTTGTAGATCATGGGTTCGAGCCCAGACAGGCGCTTTACTTTGTGTAAATTATTTCATCACAACTGCTCTCAAAACGGTGAAGGAAAACATCGTGAGGAAACCGGCATGTCCTAGAACCAAAAATTCGAAGACATGTGACATCTACTAACCCGCACTGGGCCTGCGTGGTGGATTACGACCCACTCCCTCTCTGTGTCCCAGAAGTGGGAACATTATAGGCTGATTATGTAAGTCACATTGCTAATCCAATCAATCTACTAATGATTGTGAAGTTCTTTTCCTAAAAAACATGTTTCGCGGATTAATTTACTATTTAGTGTTGTACCCAAGAAAGCTCCCTTAAATCATCAATAAGTTGTTAATTTCACTCTAGGTAACTGTTGTTGGCTTAACGTAACCCTAAATGTTGAAACTTTGTCCTGCATAAAAACTTATAAAAATCCCAGGAAATTATGGGTCATTAACTCATTACATTAACATATCCTGAATGTTGAAGAGCTTAACTTCTACGGATGCACATACGCCTAATTGACCCCTCAGTACAGATTAAGAGTTCCTACTTAAGTACCGATCAAGTATCAAGACTGATATCATTATCTAGAAATTAAAAGTATTAAGAATTTATTTATTTGCATAATGTACCTACACTCAGTTACAGGCTAGGCTGAAACTTATAAGAACATGACCCTGTTAGGGCGTAGCAAGTATTATTATATTTAACTTATATCTAGGTCAAATATTTAGAAATTAACATTATATTGCAAACCTGCTAGATATCAATAACAGAACGTTCATTATCATTACTAATATATAATCTCTTTCCAACATATTTTATTTAACTTATATTAATTAAAGTCATTTGAAATAATTATATAGTGACATTATTACAATCATTTTATATTTATTTATTATATACTTTATTGTACACCACAAAAATACATGACAAAAAGTAAATCAAACACTACAAAATAAAACACACAGACATACATATATATTATAACGTCTATGCTTTAGCTTCTTATCTTCCATAAACTCGTTAATACTATAACTTTTTCTAAAACTAATGACTTAAGTCTACATTTAAATATGCACAGTTTTTTTGTGGATCTTGTATGTTCAGGTAACTTATTATATATTTAGATGTTTCGGTATTGGGTTATTCTTAAACATCTGTAGTCTAGGTGCTGGTAGAATTAATTTAGTTTTGCGGCGCTCATTCTTATCAAAATTAAAGAGTTGTATATTCTTTGTAACAAATGTGGCTATTTTTACAATATAAATTCAGGGTAACGTAAGGGTTTTTTCATTGATGAAGTGAAGTTTGCAGCTATCTCTAGGTTTTATGTGTTATATTATTCGTAGACGTTTCTTTTGGGAAATTAATAAGTATTTAGCATCTACACTGTGCCCCCACAGGATGATTCCGTAACGTAGACATGCGTAGGCATACGGGAAGTAAGAGTACAGTATTTGTTTGTGTTTGATTTGAGCACACTAAGACCATATGAAAGTTGTGATACTCGTAGCTTTATTTTAATTGCGTCTTCGTGTTTTTTTCCAATTTAAATAAGTGTCCATATACATATATTAAGTACTAGATGCGCCCCGCGGTTTCACCCGCATAAGTTTTGACCCCGTGGGTATATCGGGATAAAAAGTATCCTATGTGTTATTCCTGGTTATAAACTATCTGTGTGCCAAATTTCATCCAAATCCGTTCTGTACTTTTTGCGTGAAAGAGTGACAAACATCCATCCATCCATCCATACTTACAAACTTTCGCCTTTACGAGTATAATATTAGTAGGATATTATTACCAATTTGTAAGGTAATGAAATAGTACAGTTGAAGGCAAACCATCATTACGGGACAAAAATAAGACAGATAAAAAAAAACGGCTAAGTGCGTGTCAGATCACGCACAATGATAGGTTCCGTAGTTGGGATGACTTATCCCAAGAAGAAACTTAAAATTGTAGTTGAAAAGCGTGTTCCTCTATACAATAAAACTGCAAATGTAAGTTTGTTAGCACAATATTCAGAGAGTAACTAACAGTGTTTTTAACACTTGTTATAGGTTTTCCTTTAATTTATAAGTAAAGAACTATTTTCTGTATTTTTTTTTTATTTTAGGGTCAGTAGTTTCGGAGATAAAGGGGAATGGTCAATTTTCATCTATTCTCTTAAATAATTAAAAAATATTGATTTTAAAATGATGAAAAAATATGTTTGAGATCCTCACGACAAACCCTTTCATATGTCACACAATACAGTTTGAAAATCTATTGTTTTTTTTTGTTATTTCCCCTCAGAAGTGACCCTCAAATTTATTCATTTATGATACACGTCCGTGTTTGGGTCACAGAAACTCATAATATGTGTACCAAATTCAACTTAATCGGTCCAGTATATTCGGGGCAAATCGGCTGTGACAGACGGACAGACAGACAGACAGACACACGAGTGATCCTATAATGGTTCCGTTTTTTCGAGGTACGGAACCCTAAAAAAATAAAGTGTAGGTAGGTATATCATCCTGTTCAACCTGCAAAACTGCTATATTAAACAGAACGGCTTATTCAAAACATGGACTAAAAATAGTTAATGTCACAATTTGTTCTAGGTATTGCTACTTTTGTACTTGACGTTCGAAACTGCTGCATTCTTATCTTTATTCTCAATATCACTTAGGTACCTGCTTACCTGCACCTCTAGTGAGAGATAAACCTAATAATAATGGTGCCGATTCCCTTGTTTACAAACTAAACTAAATTTAAGTTCAGTGCATCTTTTTCTCTCTATTTCATTAAGAAAAGGACAGAAGATAAATTTTAGTTTAGTCCTGTCAAATTAATCAGCGCCTGTCACTACTCTATACAAGTTTATACGTGATTAAAAACTTGCCTACTAAAATTACGTCAATTTACGTCAAGCGCTGATTAATTTGACAGGACTAAACTAAAATGTATCTTCTGTCCTTTTTTTAATGAAATAGAAAGAAAAAGATGCACTGAACTTAAATTTAGTTTAGTTTGTGAACAAGGGAATCGGCGCCATTTACTTACAAAAGCAACTAAATACAAACTTCAAAATGTTCTCCAACTTTTTTCTAAGCCTAGCTAGTTACTAATAATTTATTTTACTATCGTGACGTGGTATAAATTAAATCTAAAAATGCTTATTTTAATGTAAACAAATATAGATAAGTACAAAACCATTATTATTTTATTTTGCCCTAGCCATGTTTTACGCAAATACACTTCAAGATAACTGTTTTGGATAAGTCACAAAGCTAAAACAAACTTGTGTTCCTATACATTTTTACTCTGTCTGTGTTTTGAGCCAAAATTATATTTGCCAAGATCATTGACATCAACGGTATACAAAGGTTTAAGAAGTTTTGACTTTTTGTTCTCAAATTAACAAGGTTTTAGGGTCCCGTAGTCAACAAGGAACCCTTATCGTTTCGCCATGTCTGTCCGTCTGTCTGTTTGTTTGTCCCGGGCTTAGCTCAGAGGCTCTTAGCTGTATAAAGCTGTACTTTTCCGTGGGTAAACATATCAATGACGCCGACAAAGTGGTAAAATGAAATGTTAAAATATTAGTTTTTTTTAGTGTAGCTGCCCTCTCTACGTAAAGTGGGGATGATATATTTTTTTCTCACCTATCCCATGATGTGAGGTATCATTGTATAGGCCGTTTAAAAATATTGCGGCACTGTGAAAACTATTTTTCGATTCAGGAATCCGTTTACGTAATATTAAGCTTTAAAGTGCTAATTTTTGATAGAGTCCAGGGTAACCTCCCCCCCCCCCCTACGGTGAAATCAAAATCAAAAGTCATTTATTCAAACTAGGCTGAAAATCAGCACTTTTCGAACGTCAAAGTTACATAAGACAGTCCCCCAAAAATGCCCGCCCGTCCGGTGAATTTACCGTGACGTAAATCGATGAATGGATGAACATGTTTTTCAACTACAACGTTATATATAATTATAAATTCATCCCAACTACGGAACCGCACTAGGCCGGTTTTGTTCTAAATATTACACATACCTCCACTAAAATATTCAGCATTTAATCTTCTTTAGTGATGGTGACAGATATAGCTTTAAAATATTTTTCTTTCTTTCTTTCTTTTAGAGTTCTTTTGGTAAATAGCCAGTCAACATTTCCCGAAATGTATTTATAACTTTTCACAATAATGATCCATTATGATAAACTTTTGACAGAAATAACAATCCCACGGGCGATTGACCTCTGACCAGACTGAACTCTTTGCTAGCTCAAAATACAAAATAAACGTATAATTCACACAGAGAGGCACTTTCCATCTATTATCTCACAACACCAAACTTTATTTACACTGGTTCTAAGACATTATAAACATTGCGTGCTTAGACATTGCCCTCGTTGGCAAATGGACGGTCCATTTTCAACTTTCCATTAACATCGCAACTTGTTATTACAAAAGAATGTCACATGTTGGTATCACTTATACTGATCATTTTCTAATACGCAGTAATAAATTAATGCCTATCACTAAGTTTGCATGTTTCTCAAGTTCTTATTCTAATTTCAAAAGTTGTAAAGCATAAACATAAACTCACGCCTTTTTCCATGGGGGTAGGCAGAAACTATAGAACGCCACCTGCTTCACTCCTTTTGCTTCGTTTACGTTCATACATCTGGTCATACGCGCACGCTGGTTGCGTGTACTACGCACCTGACCTTTTTGAAGAACATCACTAATGAGGTCACTACATATCTTTCTGGGGATTCCCCTCCCGGCATTTCCACTCACATCTGCCTTGTAAATACCTTTTGTTAGTCGCCTTTCATTCGTCCTCTCAACATGACCAAACCATCTAAGCATACTATTTTCAATTGTTGTCACTACATCTTCCTTTAAACCGCACCGTTGCCTTATCACATTATTTTTCAGCCTATCATTTATAGTCACACCACACATGCTTCTCAAGGAACGCATTTCCACAGCATTTACTCTACTTTCATGCTTCTTTTGCCACACCCAACATTCACAATATTATTATTATTATTATTCAAAAGTTGTGGAAGGGAAAATTGACGTTCTTGATGGTATATGGGTGATAAAATAGTGATGTTGTCGTCGTCGGTTATAAATATCGATAACACAGAATAAATTAAAAAGTTTCGGTTAAAAAACATTTCTAATTCAAATAATCAAATAAATAAACAATCTACTTTTCCTTTGACCTATCATAATAAAATATGGAAATAAAGGATAGATTTAATTTTGATATTTAAAATTAATAATGTAGGTCACTGTCAAAACTACCACTACCAATATTAAAATAAATATTGTTGATAGGGTTCACAAAGGTTGTGCTAAAATTTCTAATTTATGTAAATTGAATATTATACATGGAATTCATATTAGCAGGGAAGTTTCAAAAACTAGAGACTTGACATTATAAGATGAATATATTTTTAGATAGATATACCTTGTTATGTAAAACAAATGTAATTCAAAAATTACATGTAGTGCTCTCCGTTGAGAAACGTGTCTGTTTGTCGTTACGATTAGTGATGTTCCGGATATCCGTTTCCCTATCCGTTACATTTTTGACTGATCCTTTACGGATATTAATTTACCTTATTAATATTTAATACATAGATTTAATTCTATATGTAGATGATTACGTAGCAATAAAATACTATTAAATTTCAATCAAATTATGTTTTATTTCTAAAAATCAAATATTTGGCATCTTTATGTTACAAACATTAATATCGTAGTGAGTTAACGTACTAATAGTAGGTACGTAACTTAAAGGAACTAAATCAACTATCTTATATATTTTTAAACACTTACTATATTAAAGGAAGTTATTATAAAATATTCATTAAAATAGTCTATAAAATGAGATTAATTGAGTTTCAATCTTTGTATCATTTAATATAGAAAGTTATAAGATCACTTTTATAATAATACTTACATCTTTGTAATATTTTAAATTGTAATTAAATGATTATTCTAATTAGAAAGTTAAGATCCGTATCCGTATCCATATCTGCGGATCTACATGATCCGGCACATCACTAGTTACGATTCACGTCGTCACACACAATGGAATAATCTAAATCTTCTTCTATAAGTTTTCTTTCATCCTTCGGCTGAGCCCTATTGATATTCGTTATCAAATTCAAAATATATTAACAAAAAACTATGAATTTTCTTAGATTTTTTCCTTAAAATTTATCGTCAAAATGTCTGTAAGGCGTGGACTTTTAGTTCTTTTTTTCTTGTTAAGTTGGTTCTAGATACACGATACCTAAAACATATATAAACTCATGTCTTCTTCACATGGAGGCAGGCAGAACGTCACGATACCTAATATTTTGTAAATGAAAATGTGTACAAAATGCTTACATCTCATGATAAGTAATTTAAATTAACGTTTTGGAGCCTAAAATGAAATTGCTTTGCAAAAAAGGAAACTAAGTTTTATCCAGATGACTCAACCTTACATTGTCAGTCCTTTTTTTAAATTAATGTTTACTAAAATTAGGAATCAGTGCGTAAAGATGAACATTACGATTTAAATCGCGCAGTAAGCAAGGTTTAAATCAACGCTCTTTCCGTAAACACTTGTTAAATAAATAAATTTCTCTAAAAATAGGAACAAGCTCTAGGACACTTTATATTCATGACCTCTATTAGTTTAAACTGAGACACAATAAAACAATTAAGATTTACAACCGATACAGGCTAGACGAGCTAGATCTAAGATTAGTTACCAAATTGGTATGCATGTTTAGATATGCCCGTTTTGCCCTTTAAAGTTAGCCGGAATTAAGTTCTTTGTGTTTAAAAGATTTGGACCGTTATAGCCTTTTAGGTCCTGAAACGACATTTGTTATACAAAAAAAAGTAAATATAAAAATACCTTCAATAGTCTCCTTATCAGAACAGTTAAAACCAGCTTCTGAAAAGAACTCGTTTGATGCATAGGGCAATCAGCGTGGCCGTTGTCAATTTAATAAAGAACGGTTTTGACACGTAGTTCCATCACCAAAGTGCAATTAATTAAAAGAGTGGAATTTAAAATGTCTTCATTACTTTTAAATATGCTAGAATTTCGAATGTTTGAAATTATTGACGTAGGTATGATATACTAAACTGTATTTATTATAAACAAATTTCAGATTCTAATTCGAGATGCGATGTAAGTTTTGAAGAAGACACTTTCAAAAGATATGTGAATGTGATCTTATCTAAGTGCCCTGTTTCCTTGTGTTATGGTTATGTTGAGCTTACAGTGTGATTTCAGATAAGAACTATGTAGTTAGTATGCAAGATTAGTAAGACCTTCTGCCCTTCAAAGTTTCATAGTACAACAATGAGAATAATATGCTCTTTCCTTTTTATGGCAATGAAAAGTTGGTCACGTGTTACTGGAAAGTTCGTGTCTTAAAACATTAGCCGCGATTTTATAGTTGGAAATAAAAATATGATGATTACTCCTGTGTGAAGATTTTTTTTGTTTTTTTTTATTTATTTATTTTTTATTTAAATCTGACTGTATGGATTAAGTTATCTGAAATAATTGAATTTGAATTTGAATTAAGTCTTCGGCCTCTATTACAGATATCCTTTCAAAGACCAATGAGACTATATTTTGTTTTTTGGAACTTACAAATTAACGACCCAATCCATTAAGCAGAATAACCGCAACCCGTTACTTTTAGCCGTCAAGAATAATCATCATTATGACTGACATTTTGAATAATTATCGAAACAAATGAAGATACTGACATTTATATCATCAACACGTCAATCAAATAAAGGAAAACAAAACAAAATCAAAGAAGGTATGTACGGAAAGCACTCGCTTCTAAGTAGAATTTACACAGTTGTTCAACGATAGCGGCCCAATTTTTTGTAGCCACAAATTGGTAATATGTACAACTAAGTAAAGCTAACGGTACTACTGCCAAATACCAACACAATAAGTGTACGCGACCCAGTAATTTCCTTCTTAGGTGTACGCTGTTTGAAATAAGGTGCGGTCTCATCGTTGACGTAGCGAAAAGCTCTCTTTTGACGTAAATGTTCTAGAATTAAATTAAGAGGTAAAAATTCTTCTAATAATTTTTATTCAACCTTTCCGTGTACCTTATAATTTCGTATATATTAAGATTATATAAATAAAATAATCTTTTTTATTTTTTAATGAGCCTGCTCTTGACCTTGATCACGCCTGATGGAAAGCGATGGATGAGGTCTATGATGAAACGAACGTGCCCAGAGAATGCCAAGGCATTAAGTCCACCTTTGTACCTAATTGTGTGCGAGAAGCTTAAATAAATAAAAAATAAATAAATAATATGCGGAAAACTAGTTACAGGGCTATCTAATGTTAATTTATATTTAATTAAGAGCTTGCTAGTAGGTATGTTTCAAATAAACTTCTCTAAAACAAACAACTTCTAATCACGCTCATCTTATACTTTACTGTAACAAAGACATATTACGCGTCCTTTCTCGCTGCCTCTTCGCTCAGCTTTCAACGCGACCTCACCTTTCTCGGGCTGATCGCCAAAACAGTATCGACGTTTGACACAGTTACCTTTATCGACACATTATCCGTATTTTTTTTCCGTTATAATTTATACCGTTTCGGTAATTTAGACTTTCTTTTACGATGCTACTAAAATTTACGACTGAAAAGTATTCTGAGATGAAAATATTTGCTATTGTATTGTCTCATTTGTATTACAACTTATAAACCATTTAACAGAAATTAATATGAAAGTTACAATATGAGTGGCGTTATTAGCATTATACGTTAGTCTTCTTCACGACATATACTTACTTATTCCATTAGCTTACCTACTTCTTTTTACCCGACTGCCTCAGGAGGGTAATGTTTTTCGAGAGTATGTATGTATGTATGTATGTCTATTTCTTTGGCACGCGCTGTAGCCTAAACGGCTTGATGGATTTTAACATATGAGGTGTCTTTAGATTCGTCTTAGTTGTAGAAGTGACATAGGCTATATAATATTTATAAATTGCATCTGCAAATACAAAAAAAAGGAGGGGAAGTTTTTTTTTTTATTAATTGCAACAATATTGGTATCAAATAAAAGCTAGTAATGAGTAATTTTCAAATATATATATTAGTAAAACTAAAAAGCTTGAAATAAAAGAAATTATTTAAAAACAAAAAACCCGTCTGCAAAAACATAACTGAAAAGGGAAAACAAGCATTATATCTATATAATTTTGGTCTTGCAGGCGGGGACAGTCAAATAACCTGAAATATGGTGTAACTTTTGATTGTCTCCGCCTGCAAGACCAAAATTATATAGATTATAATGCTTGTTTTTCCCTTTTCAGTTATGTTTTTGCAGTCGGGTTTTTTGTTTTTAAATAATTTATTTTATTACCTAACCTACCTTTTAATTTTTTATAGTTACAGTATTTTTTTTTTTATTTTGGATGGGAAATTATCAAATGACTTCTCCCGCTCTGGGCGGAGCAGGTGGGTGTATCAGACTCTTACTGACTAAAACCCACCCGTGTTCCTTCCGTTGCCTGTGTTGCCAGGGGCCTTGGTAACCCTTTCGTACCTTCCCGCGAGCCTGGCAGGATAGTTACAGTATGGAGGTGTCATTAATTAGGTATGGGTAATGAGGCATCAAGAGCAGTAGATGCCCAGTGGTAACGGCCGCGACCTACGAGTTGTAGGTCATAGGTTCGAAACTCGACAGGCGCTTTACTTTGTGTAAATTATTTCATCACCACTACTCTCAAAACGGTGAAGGAAAACATCGTTAGGGAAGGCATGTCCTAGAAGCAAAAATTCGAAGACATGTGACATCAATCAACCCGCATTGGGCCCGTATGGTAGATTACGGCCCATCCCCTCTCACAGAGAGGAGGCCTTTGTCCCAGCAGTGGGACCATTATAGGCTGATTATGTATGTATGTTATGAGGCATCTCATTACCCATACCTAATTGAAGAACCCTGTCATTATTGATCGTCCAAGCTCGTCATTCCAGTAAAAATTATTTCCAAGACCAGACCTATTTTAAGCCACACCCTTTCGACTTCATTACACAGTATGTACTCGTATGTACAAATACAAGGCAAACAAGCCTTCATTAAAAAAGCTACCATGCAATTGTTTGTAGAAACATTGGAACCGGTAGGTGGTCAGGCGCCGGACGCAGAGTTTCACTTCGATCTCCATCCATTTCACTTTCTTTTAGTCTAGATTAGAATACGTAAAAACTTTGACTATTCATAGTTTTATATTACTCAATCATTTATTGCATTCCACAATGTATATGCTTAGGTGGTAAGTAGACATTTGTTGTAACAATCATGGACCATGTCGGGCACAGCAATAGAAAAATTTTAAGGAAGAGGACTTATTTAATACATGCAACTATCTTATTCTAAGTATTAATCTAAGGTAACATTCTATTAATTATTATATAAATATAAAATATATATATATTGTTAATTTATACACAGTTCTATAAATTTGTCAATTAAATATTCGTTTATGCTATAGTAACATTTATTTAGTAATAGCTTTTTTAATTTATCAGTAAAAACAGCAATCTTTTCCTCATTTCTAAGTACTTCGGGCAGTTTGTTATACATTTTTATCGACATAACCAGTGGACCAGATGAGTGCATTTTTAAACGGGATGTCGGTAGGTTTAGTCGTGTTTTGTGCCGGAGTGTGTATCTTGCTTGTATGTCTTCTCGTTTTGTGTAAAAGTCTTGGTGTGTGTGTGCGAACATACAGATTTCCAGTATGTATATACAGGGAAGATTAAGAATGTTTAGTTTTTTGAAATGAGGTTTGCAGCTATCCGTTTGTTCTAAATTAACCAAAATCCGAAGTAACTTTTTTGGGTTGTGAACAGTGCCGGTGTGTCATGTATTAAAGGCTCATTTCAATGTTCTATGTGATTATTCATTTGTAAATTATCGGTTACAATATTTTTAATACATATATCATCATGTCTTGTGTTTATGGCTATTTGAAGCATGACTTTCTAAGAAACTAGAAAGTGTATCGGAATTGAAAATAGAGCTAATGAATGCTTGTTTGTTAACACCGATTAAGAGTAATCTACTGATGTATTGGTTGATATATAAACATAGTACCTACTCTTCCGAATTATATATTCATAATATAAAGAAAAATCACCACTAGAAATATTGGTCAATGATTTATGGATAGACTAAGAGCTTGTTTCGCCACCAGTTCCTGTTTATTTACTTGGCAGATAATTCCATAAAAAATCTGTTCCATTTTTTATTTTTATTCGGTGAGTATTGGCTATTCGGACATCGTACAACTCGCCCTAATTCAACAGTAGTAAAGTGGCCATTATTGTATGTGTAGGTTACTGTGGGTAATAAATTGCCATCCTTGCATTCCTTCTGTAACCTTGTGTTTATTTCCTAATTTCAGGTGCTACTCGCGTGTTCTTGCCTGGAGGTGTCGTCACGACCGTCAAATAATGAGTAAGTTTCATTCTAACAAAAGTAATAATTAATGTTGTAAATAATAATAGTATACATATCGTTAACGTTACGTTTAAAGCAATTATACATACTTGACACGAACTAATAATTAATTTTAGTGTCGAAACTGATTTCATTGTGTCCGCAGACATTATTTCATTCACTTCACATTAGATTAATTCACAAATACATTAATTTGCATAATTACTATTTTCATTTTAATTTAATTTATCTTGTTTAAAATATCAAATCCTTTTTCAATACTTTCAAAACAAATAGGTTAGAGAAAGTGTATCATTCCTGAATATACAATGTAGTCTCGACAAACAAATTCAATGATGTCAGTTTCTAAAACAAATAATTAATTAACGCGTATTTTGAATTTATATAATAACTGATAAATTTGCTACGGTATTGTTTAAATATTAACGACGGTTTTACAACAGTAGACATGCACATTTATGTAGAACCAGCACAACTAACACAAGTAGTAGAGCTTAAAAATATGAGTGAAAAACTACACGGGATCCACAGTAGTTCAGGTATGGTTCACTTAAAATACTATATTGTAAGCTTCAACACCGCTTTGTGATTTACACGCTAAAACAATAATGCTTTTGGATAAAGGTATCACAAATACAGATTAACAATATTCTTGCTACATACAAAACCTAACAATAGATGATATACATTTCAGGGCGGCGCTATCTCTTGATGAATTAAAACAAGCTCAAATAGAACAAGAGAGGTCACTAGCTTACGATGAAACCAACAGAGAGATCGAAGATACAAGTAAAGACATTTTGGAAAAAATAAAAGCTATTAATGATGCTCTCCAGAAACCGAGCAGGCGAAATCAATTCCAATGGAATGCCCCGCATCAGTTGGGAGGAGAATACGTCCTTGATAAAGAAATATTGGAAAAACTTCAACAAGTTATAGCTTCTGGAAAACTGAACCAAAAACATAACAATATACAACAGCAGGAGAGTAATACGATTTTCAATGGAGATCTAGATGATACCAGATATTCAAGACAGCTGTCTTCTCTGTTAGCTGGAAACCAAGCACAAATGGCAATGATGGCTGGACCATATATAATGAACATGCCTGTTCTCGTCATGCCATCTATGAATAATATGTACGGTAATTACATAAATCCGATGGAATACGCTACAAAAATGCAAACTCGACAAGACGGTACAACATCTCCTTCACCGTTTCCATCATTTCCATCTTTACCAAGTCTACCACCTTTTCAATGGCCCTTTGCGTCACTATTTCCAGTTCTTATAAGGGACCCATTACTAAGTATTATGAACGGAGGAGGATGGAACAATTTTATTGAGTATGGCCAAAACGCTGATGTTTGCAGGAAACAAAAGTCTAATCAGCCAATTATTGAGGATGTAACAAAATATCAAGATGAAATTGAAAAAGCTGGAGACTTAATTGTGCACCCAACTAGAGAAGCAAAATCAAGGCAAAAGAGAGCAGTTAAAAAACGCACCGTCGCTCATGGAAGTCAATTGCAAGAAATTGACCCAGCAAAACTAAATAAATTCTTTGCAGTCAAACCAAGTTCTACTACTGCAAAACCCACGAGGCGAGAGCCTTCTAAAACACAAGACATTAAAACCGTTGGTGATAATGATGGAGACGTGCGATTTCACTTTTTAGATCTGTTTGGTAACAAACAATCAAACAGGCAGCCGGTTGGGCCTGGTTTCTTCATAAACAGACTGAAAGTTAGGCGAGGAGGAGTGGCCATCGCTGGGCCTGGAGGAGTGGCGACTGCTGGAAGAGGTGGGACTGCGATTGTAGGCCCCGGAGGTCTAGCTTATACCCAACCAGGAGGACTCGCTGTAGCTGGACCAGCCGCACGAATTGTAGCATTATCCTCCGATGTCGACCTCACATCAGTTGCTCATCGTCTACAGGAACAAAGTAAAATAGATGGTTCTATTGCACAATTATTACAAGCTATACCTGAAGGGAAAATTGTTGCTACTGGTCCTATTATTTATTATCATCCTAACAACCGATAGTAATTTCTAACTAACCCACATGTATCATGTCCTTCTTCTCATTAAACTATTCTCTTTCTCACTTATTAGATTCTACGACGGACGAGGATGGCGACGAGACGGACAGTGGAGCAGATCAATGAAGCAATCAGATCAATACATATACGATGGCATGAATTTTCGGGAAACGCCCTTGAAATTTGAAGACACGACATTCATGCTGTTTATAAAACCGATAGCTCACGCTCTGAATTTTCAAGGGACAGCTTTGGCAAATCCCATATCCCATGTTATAATAGCGAGGAACCAAACTGGAACTATATTCCATGCACCTCTTGCGACTGCCGTGGCAGGCCCTGGCGGCGTGGCTCATGCGCAATCAGATCTTTATCTATACGAATACGTAGATCAATGATAATGGTACATCACTAACTAGGAAGTAAGAGTAATATTAATTGATTTAGTTTCGGAAACTAATTTTGACTGTTAACTTAAAATTGATTTTCGAATTGAATGTAACTTGGAATAATATAAAATTGATGTAAAAGGCGAGAATATAATAAATGTCAATTTTATTTGAAGTCATGTTTGTTTTTTTTTTATTCGAAATACTTCTAGTAGGTAATGTCATGGTCAGGCGCATTATGTTATTATTGAAAGATCATAAATGTTACAAATCATTTGGATTAGCCTAAATTCTGCTTAAGATGAAGATGATCTTTTGATCATCTATTTTGCGATGTATCTGGAACATAATTAAAAAATATTGTTATGATTTAATAACCCAGACAAATCGAAACAATGGTGCCGATTCCCTTGTTCACAAACTAAACTAAATTTAAGTTCAGTGCATCTTTTTCTTTCTATTTCAACAAGAAAAGGACAGAAGATACATTTTAGTTTAGTCCTGTCAAATTAATCAGCGATTGACGTAAATTGACGTAATTTTAGTAGGCAAGTTTTTAATCGCGTCTAAACTTGTATAGAGTAGTGACAGGCGCTGATTAATCTGACAGGACGAAACTAAAATATATTTTCTGTCCTTTTCTTATTGAAATAGAAAGAAAAAGATGCACTGAACTTAAATTTAGTTAGTTTGTGAACAAGGGAATCGGCGCCATTATCGAATAAAAGTTGAACCACGACTAGCCAGTCTAACAACTTAATTATAAGTTATGAATAATACAGTTCAAACATTCTTGCGATAGGTCACTATCCTAAATGGATTAGATGCTAATATAACGGTCACGCTCACGCTTATACTACGGCACAATGTAGCGAATTAAGTAGAATTTATTTCCTGTACACCCACGACTTCCCAAATGTAGAATTACTGTTACACCATTGAGACTATGATTAATACTCTTGTCTAGATAATATTGTTATGGTCCTATTAATACACACCTACTCAACAATATAAAAAAAAATTGAAAAGTCCACGATAAAGACCACAAAAAATTACCCGTAACTTTTAACCTTTGTAGGGCATCAGTTCAGTATGTGCCATTCTACGGAGGAGCCAAAGGTCAATACTTGGAAATTAAAAAAGATAACCTTGGGCGGATAACTGGTGAGAAGCTAGTCTCCGAAGAAAACATTAGCAGTGAAAATATCATAAAAAATAGCGATGAAAACCTCCTTGCTAAAGTCATGGCCAAGAACCTTCAAAATCTTAAGACACTGTCAACAAATCTTCTGAAATTGCATAATCTTGGACGGAAGACTGGTTCCCTGGAGAATATTGAAAAGAATAGGTTTAAGACTCAGCTGACCTCCTTGGGCGAAGCTGCTTCGAACATTATAAAGCTGATTGAAGAGGTCGATGATGTTGATATGCTGTTCAAGAAGAATGTCAACGTAAAGACGAAGGCAGAAGAGGATGAGGACTATGTAAGTTTATATAGTTATTTCAGATACTTATCAATGATATCCTCTTATCTATCTGTTCTTCAGAAAGGTCAAGTGCGTAGTACTCGCAACCGGTGTGCGTGTACGACCAGATGTATGAACGTAAACGAGGCAAAAGGAGTGTAGCAGGTGACGTTCTGTAGTTTCTGCCTATATGTGTGTATTATCTATCTATTTCACATGATAAATAAAAACAAGACGTTTTAGGTACCTATATTTTATGTAAGGCAAAGAGATGGTTGACCTTCTGTCCGCTGATGCACTATTTTGTATACCAATTAAACGTTGGGACGCAGGTTTAAAAAGAAGCTCTAGTTTAATTCGAATAATGTGTAAACGTAAAAATAAACCTGCACTTTGTGGAACTAAAAAGTTAAGCACAAAACAAACACTAACATCTTTTTTATTCAGATTGCGGAAGAGGGCGTTGGCATCGACACTTCGGACCACGAATACGACGAAAGCAGTGGTTCCGACTTCTTAGAAAAGGGAACCATTGCTGAAGCCAAACCTTTTGGTAAGTTTATTCACCAGTTTTTTTTAAGCAATATGAATCGTACAGTTTTTTGGATGGTAATTACACGAGTTCTGCCAACGATACATTGAGGAATCTAGTAACGGCTGCTTAAAGTTGTGTAGATGGCACTACTAGTCGCGTATTTAGCTTAGTAATGTTCAACTCCATCAACAGATGTCGCTACTTAACATGTCCGAACCTATTTTCATTGCTGTAAGTGTAAGACATGAAGTCTTACGGCAATGAAAATAGGTTCTGTAGTTTATTATAGTAGCTTTGAGATATCAAGTTCGAAACTCGGGCCAAAAAGTGTAATACTTTACTTTTCATCTATTTTTAGGGTTCCGTAGTAAACACAGTTTCGCCATGTCCGTCTGTCTGGCCCCGGTAAAGCTCAGAGACGCTTAGTACTAGAAAGCTGTAATTTGGCATAGGTATACATATTAATCACGCCGACACAGTGGAAAATTAAAATCATGGATAAAATGTTTTTGGGTACCTTGCACGTAATGTGGGAAATGATATTTTATTTCTCGTCTATCCCATGATGTGAGGTATTGTTGGATAGGCCGTTCAAAAATATTGTGGGACTGTCCACACCATTTTTCATTTCAAGGATCCGTTAATCCGTTAATATTAAGCTTTATAGTGCTAATTTAATGCTTAATATTCACAGAGTCAATTGTCCTCCCCCCCCCCACCATCTAAATGAAAAAAAAGGTTTTTTTTTGGGATAAATTCATCCCAATTACGGAACCCTTCATTGTGCGTGGTCCAACGCATACTTGGCCGGATTTTTAACTGTTCTTGTGAAGGTACATGTTCTAAATAAATATTACTTTAGTTTTTTTTTTTATTTCAGGTCTCGCTGTCATCGGTGACCATGGCCTGGCAGCTTCAAGACCGATGGCCACTGCTGTAGCCGTATCTGGCGTGGCCCTAGCCAGGCCTATTGCCACGGCCATTGCCGGTGTGGATCCAACCAAGTTGGGCATTACCTTTGAGATAAATCATTCGAGGCAGTGAGACCTGAATGAAGAATACTCTGTTTGGATAGCAAGAGAGTATAGTGTTGTGTCCGTTATTTTTAAGAAAGCTGTGCCCCCAACTACGCCAGTAAATAATTTAAATCTACGTTTATGAAGTCGTCTCTAAATTCAAACATAGTAAGTACAATTGGTGATCCCGCTTCTGCTATTAAAATACAAGCGTGTATACCAAAATGAAACAACATTGAAATGTGGCTACAAAATACTTCATTGGATAGTTCGATTATATTCCCCGATTTTTTATAAGAACAAAGGTTATTTTTACACAGCAAATGCCATGTTATAGCTTTAAAAACAAGTAATTGGCGTGACGCTATCTAAAGTCGAATTATGAATTCATTGGAGTAATCTGTCATGTGCTAGCTTTCACTTTGTGTATAAAGTGGTCAAATATATTATAATTGTGATCGTTTAAATCGATTTATGTATGTCGATGCCCCCAAGCAATAAGTCGGTAATGTGCTATTATGGACTTATTGTTGTTATGTCAAATTCGGCACCTATGGGTTTGGATACATCTTAGTAATTTATTTCACATTTTTCGTAGTGATATTTACGAAGATATTATGAAAAACACCTTTATAGTAGGGAAATTCTACAACGAAATTGTGACGAGAAAAGTATCTTTACGTATCAATACAAAAGTGTTATGCGAATTTAATTTTGGTAAGTTGCTATTACCGACTTATTGGCGTAAATAACTAATTTTGGGCAGATCTTGTAACCGCTAGCACGTTGTTGTTGTCGAATTATTTTGAGTGAGCTCAAACCGTAATGCGAACTAACAAGGTTTTTAAAGTACATAATTGAATAATAAATATGTGTGAAATTGCAATACGCAAACAATTTGAACACGTCTAGTTCTGTTTTCGATAAAAACAATGTTTTATAACGATACTGTTACAGTGTCAATCTAAAATAACCACAATAACCCCGTTATAACAAATTACGTATCGTTTTCCGTTAAAGGTTCATATCGTAATGTTACGTGTCAACATTTTTAATACATTTCCTGGAATAATGGCGCAAGTGTATATTAATGAAACAATTTACCTATCATATTTTTGTAATATGTATTTTCTTAATTTGCAAGGTTTTTCACACACTTAGTTTAATATTGACATCGTAATTGAATTAATCAAAAATAATACTTTCGTTTGATGTATTAATGTCCTCAATAGTCCAACTAGTTAAAAAGATATTCAACAAAAACTGAAAAACATTTCTCCTGTAAAATTTGCGTTTTTCGATTACCGACTTATTGCTTGGGGGCGTCGATGTGTAAAATAAATGTATAATAATAAGTGTAAAAGTCTAGAATACAATAAATACGTATGACCATTTCATTCAATGATATTTAAATCTATAGATACGTTGTCCGCACTCTAAAATGACAACATGAAGTGAAGCCAATTGGCCACATCGCGCTTAGTTACGCACCAACCTGTCGCGCGACACTACGTTTGTTTTTAATTTATATTGTGTGTGTAAACCTGTGCAAAACATAAAAAAACATGCCGTCGTGTGTTTTCAGACGATGTACAAATTATACTCCAAAAGTTAAAGACAAAAACGTGTCATTTCCCTTTCTTCACGCGTATAAGTAGCTATCTAGTATTTTCGCCGTTTTTAAGCGCCGCGATGTTGGTTCATGACGTGTCTATATATAATACGTCATTGATTTCATTACACAAAGTGACAACTAATAATTCGACTTTACGATAAGAATTAAGTTTGTTGATCATGACTTATTGGTCATAATTGACTTAGGAAAGCACTAAACAGTGAAGCCTACTTTAGACATCAGATTTTACCTACTGATACGGTGTAATGTTTGCCCTTAGCATAAGTGTGCATGCCGGATGTTATAAATTCAAACTCGAAACGTAGAATCAATTCAATCTTGGTAAGGGATCTTGTTCATCCACGTTCTTTTCGCCGTTTCAATCTACGTTTACTTGACCGCGATATATGGATCACTACGGAAGCTTGTTGATACAAACGGTGCATTCGGCATGGCGCAGTTACTGTATGGGTTTGGATGGGTTTTGATGCCGAGAAAACAGTCATGTGTGAACAAAAGGCCTAAGGCTAACCTTGACATGAGGTTACGATCTTCTAATCAGATTTTATACTCTTCAAAGGGAATGTATTTGTACGTCTGCACATAGTTACCTATTGTAAGAATTAGATTTGCCATAACTGTGTGAGTGAATGTGATAGTAATGTCTTGTAAAGACGAACATATTATTTATTTATACTTAATGCTAATAAACTTTGCAATGTGATTGTCGTTTTATTGGATACTAGTTTTTGCTGTGATGCATTATTTCCGACGGATACGTACTACCGGGATAAAAGTATCCTATGTTCTAGCCCAGGTCATAGTCAACCCATGTTCTAAATTACATCTAAATCCGTTTAGCCGTTTTAGTATGAAAGCGTAACAACCAATAAACTAACTTTCGTATTTATAATACGTGGGGCATACTGAAAGTTTCTGGAACTGGTCACAACAATAAAAAAAGTAAAAATGGAATTACGGAATTTGAAAATGGAACTCTCTGGGAACATTCAACTTTTTAATTTGCAAGACTGTCGTTTGTATTTTTCATTGTGGCGTCCTTTAGAAAATTGTGTGTAGCTAGGTATTACAATGAATTTAACTCGTGAAATTTTTCACTCAGTGATTTTTTTACAATTTTCGCTGTGGGTTAAGTTAACAAGAGTGTTGCCATTGACTTCAATTATCATTTTGTAATAAAGCCATATATTGCAACTCTGTGTATTCAAACTCAAACTCAAACTCAAAGCATTTATTTCAAATAAACCAATTACAGGCACTTTTGAATTGTCAAGGGTTCGGTCAGTCAGTCAGAACGATGAAGCTAGTTGCCCATTCCAAAGCGTAGTAGGTACCTATGGAGAAGAACGGGCAAGAAACTCCAAGGACACTCTTTTAAATCAACGTATTATGGTTACAAAATATTGTTTACATCATTCGTTTTGAAATTATACATGTGAGAACGATGCAAAACGTAAAAGCGTCCGTAATAAAAAGATTACAACAAAAACAAAAGCAATTCAAAAATTAAAGTTAAAATAAGCCGTGGCAGCCAAGAGATGACCAGTCTCTACTGACGGCGCCCGTTCACGAACATGACGCGTGGATTAGCACCATTCAGCTCAACCATTTTGAAGGGAGCTAAATGATCCAACACACGCGCCACCATCAGCGAGACATTAGAGTGAGCACGACATACTCCCAGCCACCAGGGCACATTCGTATGGTCCGGCGAATTTAGACGTGGACGTGATCATCTCAATGACGATGTACGTGAAGGTCGGCCGGCGACGGCGGTTACAGAATCCAATATTAATACTGTACGACAACAGATTGAAACTGACAAAAACGTTACTTGTTAGAAAATTCGTACCACATATATTAGGCATCGGAATGAGCCAAGTGCAAAACATTTTGCATGTGCATCTGAAGGTTTGGAAACACTCAATGAGTACTGCATAATTTAACGGAAGACCAGAAACGACTGCGTATCGAGTGGTGCCATAAAATTATAAAAAAAAATCGAGGGGCCGAAGCCAACTCGTAGAGGCCCGCTAGACGTTTTTAATGAAATGAGGCACCAACCGACGATTATCCCTGTTCGCACTATGCAAGTGCATCATAGGACAACCCCCGATTGGTGTATGACTATTGCAGTATATGGAAACAAAACATAATGAGCTATGGGCCTGTGTGGCTATAGTGGATTGGTTACCTTAAACTATGGAAGAACCATGTCCACTGCCTGATCAATGTTATATAATATACACAGATAAAATGGCAGGGGGTGGCTTGCACAGTCAATAATGGGCCCCCGGAAACTATCGCTAGCACATAGTGACGTAGCGATAAGGGGACAACATGTCTTGAGGTGCTTAAGAGGAGTAGAGAGGTATTACATGGCTATCAGAACAATCCCAGAGCCCGGAAGATGGTCAAGATCTCCCTACCAGCACTCATTGTAATACTTCTTTCCTCCGAGTACGTTTGCTCTTGCGAATCTCCACTCAAGCCGGTCAATAAAAGCAGGCCAGAGATGAGGAACAAGACTTCTCCTGGGAGATAGGGTCGTTACTGCCCAACAGCTTGCCAAATGCTGCCCTGCGGGTTTCTGTATCTCTCTTGGTCTGGCTCCTCACCCTAGATCTGTTTCGACAAAGTAAACTCTACCGGTATAGACCTCGAGTTCGTAGCGTTCAAACCCCACTACAACGTCAAAGTAGAGCTACGGCGGTTGGAATATTATTATTATTATGTGTACTATAGTGAATGCAAAACACTTATTTGAATTCTAACACCCAATCAAATCAAAACGTAGGGTTTACCTTGTTTTGAACAATATTGATAGGAGAGAACAGCCGAGTTATTCCGTAAAAATCACAATCAACTTAAGTGAAGTGAGCTGTCAAAAGTGTCAATCCCCATAGCCGCTCACGCACATCGTCGTTTTATGATGTGAAACTGTGAAAACTTAAATGAAGTGAGCTGTCCATAGTGTCAATCCCTATAGCTATTCACGCACATTGTCGTTTTGTGTTGTGAAACTGTGTAAACTTAAGAGAAGTGAGCTGTCCATAGTGTCAATCCCAATAGCTGCTCACGCACATTGTCGTTTTGTGTTGTGAAACTGTGAAAACTTAAGTGAAGTGAGCTGTCAAAAGTGTCAATCCCTATGGCTGCTCACGCACATTGTCGTTTTGTGTCGTGAAACTGTGAAAACTTAAGTGAAGTGAGCTGTCCATGGTGTCACACCCTAAGGCTGCTCACGCACATCGTCGTTTTGTGTTGTGAAACTGTGTAAACTTAAGTGAAGCGAGCTGTCAAATATGTCAATACCTATAGCTGCTCACGCACATTGACGTTTTGTGTTGTGAAACTGTGAAAACTTAAGTGAAGTGAGCTGTCAAAAGTGTCAATCCCTATGGCTGCTCACGCACATTGTCGTTTTGTGTTGTAAAACTGTGTAAACTGAAATACCCAAGTACTGAAGTATCCAATCCGTAATATCTGCACGAATAACATGGAACGATAATCATAACTAACATTGACTAGAACACACAAAACGACAATGTGAATGAGCAACCAGGCTAAAGTTGTAGGTTTAGTTACTTTTGGCTTACGGCTACTAGGTATCTGTATACCTATTGGACCTTTACTAGTTGACCAAATGACTTCAGTTTAGGAACATTTCAAACATAATTGTGAGAACGCTATAAATAATTGAATTATAGGTCTGTGCAACTATAAAATAACAGTTTTTGTGGCGTAAAACTATTTGTGTCGGTCGCAGCACAATTTTTTGTGCTCTCGAAAATATATGTAGTTGATTACGCCTTTGGTTTACTTACTAAAATAATACATTTCAATAAAAAAACACCTACCTATGTTTTATTTAGAATAGCTAAAGATTAATGTGTTAGTTTTAAACTTGAAAATTTTGCTTAATAGTAGGTAATAATACATTTTTCACTGAGTTTTATGAAAGGTTTTTTACAAAAAAATCGTGCTATATGTATGAAGTTGATAAAATTGCCAACCCAACCCCAAATAAGATATTAATGAAGAAGTTTCAAATGTTCAAAATCAATAGTAGTTTCTTGTGAATCATTGATCAAACGTCTGTCACGTAATTTGTTGGACAACTTATTGCGAGTATTAGTGATTTGCCATTATTAATTTAGCTGTGATAGTTTTCCTTTTAATTTCATAACCAAATTACATGATGATTATTAAAATTAACTAAATTAAATTAAAACTAACTTAAGCCTAAAAAAGGCCCTCAGGGCATTGTGCCGAGGATGCTGGCGGCATTTTCTTTCCTCGCTGAATTGCAATGCTGATGCATTGCGCGAGAAAGCCGCCAGCTTTTCGGTCACCAGTTACATCAACTAGAAGTTTCGCGATTTTCGCAAATAACTTATGCGCACTGAGACCCCACGGAGCGAGGGTCTCGACGCCAAAGTGCACAAAGTTGTACTCTCTGCCAAGGCCTCCATATTTAATAACTTTCAGATTTTCGGCATTTTCTGCCGCTGCACCGCTTTAGAAGTAGTCCGTTGGAGGAGGGACGGTGCAAGTGTGTCTACACAGGTAGCGTCCCACACAAGCATCCGTCCCAAACTCCACGGGACCAAAGACACACCATCAGGTCTTTTGCCATCATCTCTGACAATGCCAGTCGGCTCAAGAAGAGCAGGCACATTGATGCTGGCAAGAGACCGGCGGATTATGTCATTAAGTGTCGCAAGTCTTGAAAAGCGGCCTGCACTTTTTTGACAACAAAGTCCGTGGTGACCCAGTCGGTCCACGTCCGTGCAACAAGGGCATGTGTGTGTAGTGCATACCATGACCCCAAGCCGCAGACCAGTCGCTAGACGAAGCGAGGTCAGATCCAGGAAGGTATATGGAGAAGGATGGGGCATGTAGCCAATGACCAGTCTCTCTGCCTCCGACGCCAAAAGTCTTGCGCGATCCGGACCTGAACTGCGGCTCAGAATCTATTTGTATGTTAAATCGCAAAAAATATCGTCCTAGCTCCTTTGAGATTGTGGGTTATCTGGAAATCCTTTATCCAGGCAAGCAATTTGAAAAGCATTCTTGGCATCCTCCAAGCCCGCAGTCTCATACTTTGTGGGACATTACCTATGAGACGTGACGTGCTATGGGTGGACGACAAAAAGGCTGGGGAAGCAACACTCGAAATTTTGCGGATTTCTAAGCTGCCAAACCGAATAGGGAGGGATGCTTGTAACCAAGATGGTTCATTGAGCTGAATATTTAAAATCATTTCTAAACTAGTTTTGACTAAATCGTCTATTGGTGAAAGCAAATTTGGATGATTCCAAAAGGGCTACAGAAAAGCACATAAGTAAATTTAGGGACAAAAAGGCAAAACTTTAGAATTACAAGAGCATAATGAGGACTGATTTCAAGTAAATAATTTGCGTGACTTTGGAATTCAGAAATAGTGTTAGTAATATAATCAGGTAAAGATTCTTCAAAGATGGGAGAACCCAGGAGGCAAAGTGACTTCTGTCTACTATTTTTATATTGGGTGCCAGAAAAGGTGAACGGCAGATTTCATACCGCTTACTTTTTTGTTGTTTTGTTATAGAATTTGTACCACATATTAAGGCAACTAAGCCATGTATTTTCATGTAAGTGTACTATTTTTAGAAGTTCGGATTAATTAATAATATTAAAAAAAAAAGATTTTAATAACTACACGTAGTTTAGTCGTAAACTAAACGCTAACTGCATTTAGTTTACGACTAAATTGTTTGTTTGTATTTGCATCCATTATTCCATGTAAAATACCTGCCATTTACTCTAGGTGGTGAGCAATAGTGTAAGCGAGTACGTATAGTACTCGTACGCGTCCATCTTAATGGCGACTGAAGTGCGCTTCTCACCCCTCACCCCTGCTAATACATGAATTTGTTACTGCGTAGCGATACACCACATGTTCCGAGCCGCCATAAAGTTTGAATCGGGCTGTATCTAGTGCTCATTTCGAACCTATCTTTAAACATTCAACTTAATTTCTTGTGTTTCCTAGGCCCTGTTAGCGACATATTTTGTTCCAGTATTCTCTGGGCCGCTGCCCCCTCGGTTCCATGGTATCAGGTACATGGACAGAGGCTTTAGCGATAATCTACCTGTATTGGTTTTTTTTTTTTTGTGTGTGAAATCATCAAATAACTTCTCCCGCTCTGGGCGGAGCGGAAGGGTGTGTCAAACTCTTACTGACTAAAACCCACCCATATTCCTTCCTGTTGCCTGTATTGCCAGGGGCCTCGGTGACCCTTTAGTACCTTCCCGCGACACCTGTATTGGATGAGAACACAATCACTGTCAGTCCCTACTGTGGAGTAAGCGATATATGCTCCAGGGATTTGAGCTCATAGTTGTTCCATGTAAGTATTTATTTATGAGTCTTGGGTATAAATAGATTACATGGTCACTTCCAGCGGATGGCCGGATGATGTAAGATCTACATATCTATGGCGTTCATAAAGCAGCGTCCTTACGCTAATAATCTACTGTAGTGTGTTTTATGGGCCAATCTCCGACAGGCCGTCAATGCGCAAAAGAGTTGGTAACTCTTCTACAATTAAATTGTGAGAAGAAAATCCGGTATTATTGTACACTTCTGTAATTAATTATGCAAACTTGTTAGCATATTCAAATTGTTGGTATTCATCCTATGCTCGTCATGAGGATATTACCCGACCTGCCCCTTCTTAGATGAAGTAATTTTAATAGTTAATTAATTTTAAATAAAATAAATGTACTTAAAAAAAACTATTAACGGTATTGTTTTATTTACCTACACTCAAAACCCCATCAGGACTTCATCATTATCAAAATGTTGCAGTCAGCTGCTGGACATAGGTATCTCCTAATGCACTCCGCTGAGTAGGTACGATCCTCATCTCAATTTACCTACTTGACAGTAAGTAAAACACTACAAAAATAGCGACAAGCAATCTAGAACATATACTTTACTACCGAAACAATGTTTATGTGCCTTTACACATAACCTTAAAAAATAAAACTGGTTATATCTTTACGTCCCAAGTTCTAAAAATCCAAGAATTTAAAAAGGGCTTGTCTATCATATTAACTACCAATTAAAACAAAAAATATCCCAAAACACGAAACTTTATTAGCGGTACGTAATTCCCATACAAGCTTGCCGTTCGCCTTTAATTTGGATTTTAAATTATCCAAACCGTAAGAAGTTTTTTGAATAAAGAGTTAACATTATTTGCTAAAATTTAATTCTAAACCAATATTTTCGAAATTTGTTTTAATATCTGATAAGTCAGATAACACAGTGTCCACATCGCCTCCCAGGGTTCTGTCATCCAAATACCAAACGTTCAATTTTGATTTTAAATTTTGAATAATCGGATTTATAGCCAAGCTAAAAATGGCTGGCCCGAGGGAATCGCCCTGCTGACAGCCGACCTCCGAAGAAAGTTCATGGAAACGGTAAATTAATTTTGAACGGTCTGCGTAGCAGGTAAGCAGGTATTGATACAGTTCCGGAATTTTGTTCTTAACTTCTGTCAGCATGGCATCCCTGTTTATTGAATTGAAAGCATTTTTGACGTCAATTTTGACTACAATTTCACAATCACCATACGAAAGGTAGTTTCTTAAGACATGGACGGCTGCCTCACACCCACCTTTCGTGCCAAATCCTAATTGTATAGGTTCAAAAACAGACTGTAATTTAGATTTGATATGTCTCACCACAATTTTGGATGCCAAACGTCTTAAAGTTGACCCCACAGCAATGGGTCTCACCCCTCCGTCCTTTTTAGTTAGGGCGATCAAATTAGCACCAAATTAAAGTGAGGCAATATCAGCGTTGATTTTGCCTGAAAACATAAAATTGATTAATTTTGTAATATAGCAAATAAGCTGCTCACCTGCATCACCCACAGAAACAGAAGTTAAATCTTTTAAATTTTGGGGTGAGATTCCGTCCAGGCCGGCCGCTGAACCGGTTTTAATAGTAGATTATTAACCAAGGGGATGAAGCAGTGTCTTCTGTCGCGCGGACGACGAGCGAAGCGAGGGATTTAAGACGAGTCCTGAGTGTAGCGAGGGATTTAAGTTCACCCAAGACTATGACAGCTTTATCACCGAGGAAAATACTGTACTTTTCGTACCATTTGCGAAAAAATTAACACAATAATAATATGAGATAAGCATTAATTAAAAATAATGACAATTAAAAGTAAAAGTTAACATTCGAAACATTGGTCCAATTATTGATAGAGAGAGTTACATTTTTGTTTGGTACATTTATTGTTGATGAGTTGATTTGAGTATTTCTCTGTTCTTGCGTCTGAGGAACTTGCGTTTCATTGTTGATGTATACGTCGGAGAAGTTTTATATTTTTGTTAATTTGACTGCTTAATATGGTTTTATTCGCCACTGAGCTTTCGATATAACCCTCAGCTACTCCATCAGAGCTCCAACCACCGTGTCTTTTTATTGACGTAATATCCGCCCCTGAATCCGCCAAGAAAGTCGCCGAAGTTCTTCTAAAGCAGTGACCGGTGTAGAGTTCAACATATTTAAGTTTTAAATATTTAGCAATTTCCTTTGGCATATTGCTAATTTTATTTTTGCCGATGGCTTGTCGAGTACATTTCCCATTCCGATAGTTTATAAAAAATCTATTGTTTTCCATGTTGGTGGGACGTAATGCTTGGTATTTATGAATGATTTTAGTATATTGTCCTTGTACAATGAATGACCGATTTTCTTTGTCTTAGTTTCCTTTACATTAATCAGCAGCAACTCATTGGAATGATTTTCAACGTCCTCCACCTTTAAGTTTACAAGTTCACATCCGCGGCAAGCACCATTGAGTCCAAAAATTAAGGCCACCTATAACAAAGATAAAAAACAGGTAAATATATAGAATAATTACCATTACTAAGATACGAAATATTCATAGTTAAATCATGTATACTTACTTTTGTGGCCAGAATTAAATCGTCAGGAGCTTCATTAAGAAATTTTTCCACATTTTGAGTCGTAAAAATTTTAGACTTCTTTGCGCAATGCCCTTCTGATTTTCTTTTTAAAAAAGCCAGTAATTTCGTGAATCTATTTATTTCAATGCTGTGTTTGATGCTTATTGTAGCTTTCAGTTTTGAATATATGCACCAAAGTGTATTCGGATTCTTTGTCTTGGATAAATAATCAAAATAGACAAGAAGTACTGATTCTGAAATTGATAGGCCTTTCGCACTTCTCCACGTTAAAAATTCTTCATAAGTTTTTAAATAATTTTCCTTGGATTTTGTTGGAAGCAAATTATTTATAATTGCGGCAGCATTTGCACTGATGGAATCCGACAATTCACTGTCACTGTCGCTTTGATTTAACATCGTAACGTATTTTTAGAACATTAACTTATTTATAAAAATAAATTAAAATAAACATAACGTTTACGTATTTGAAGAAAACAAAAACGCGGCAAATTCCTAGACTAATATTTTTTTGTCGGAAAAGCAAAGGCATCAAGCTCATACGGCCTCGTCGGTTTCCGTAATTTTATTTGATAATCATAACTGCATAATAAATGCGTATTCCTTTTTCAAAAAGATATATAATGCTTTATATACAAACTCAATGGTGTAAACACAGATGTAGTTCAGTATAAATTTCGGTAAGTTTTCCAAATTTAAATCACATTCTCCCCCTAGAGGATGAATGAAATTCAGTACAATTTTCTTTCCCTGTTTTTACCCGACTGCCTTAGGAGGGTAATGTTTTTCGAGAGTATGTATGTATGTATGTATGTATGTATGTCTATTTCTTTGGCACGCTCTGTAGCCTAAACGGCTTAATGGATTTTAACGAATGAGGTGTCGTTATATTCGTCTTAATTGTGGAAGTGACATAGGTTATATAATATTTATAAATTGCATCTGCAAATACAAATAAAAGGAGGGGAAGTTTTTTTTTAAATTAATTGCGACAATATTGGTATCAAATAAAAGCTAGTAATGAGTAATTTTCAAATATATATAATAATAAAACTAAAAAGCTTGAAATAAAATAAATTATTTAAAAACAATAAACCCGACTGCAAAAATACATAACTGAAAAGGGAAAAACAAGCATTATAATCTATATAATTTGGGTCTTGCAGGCGGGGGACAGTCGAAACATGGTGTAATTTTTGACCTGCGATACCAAAATTCTATAGATTATAATGCTTTTTTTCCATTTTCAGTTATGTGTTTTTGCAGCCGGGTTTATTGTTTTTTAAATAATTTATTAAATTAACAGATTAAAAATGACTATTGTTATGTTCGCTTTTTGTGGCATAGAATGTCACTTTTTTGAGCAAGTGGTACGAAAAAGAAATTATTTCGTCAATAACGTCTTTGCCTTCAATTTCGAGGCAGGCCTGGTCTGCTGTAGGAGAGTCGAAAAAGTATGGGATCGCGGGAGCCGGGGGATGTTCGAATGCAAAGCCGAAAGGGTATCAGGAGTATCAAGCGACAACACGTCGTTAGTAAAAAGGAGACGTGCGGCGCCTTTGAGATCTCCGTCGGCAATTTTACCTTCAATTAATTTAATTCTAGATAATGCTCCCCTCTTGGGAGAATTAAAAGGTGAAGATGTATTTGTCAAACAGTTATTTTTGATTTTTTGGGTTAAAGAAATAGCCTCATCTTTTTTGACGTACAAAGTAGTGTAGGAAAAAAGGAAGAGATTATGCCAGTCTACAATTTGGTTGCGCTCCACATACTTTTTAATCAGAGGGCTAATTCACGTAATTAAAGAAGTTTAGTTGCAGTGCAGTTGCAGTTAAGTTTCGATCAAAACAATGCTTTTGGTATTTTCTACCGCTGTCAGCTACGCTCGCGTCAAGTGCGCGTCACGCGAGCGCAATAACGGCATTCTACTACTGCGCGTCATTAGAACGTGATTCTGAACGCAACTTGATCGGTATTCTACTATTCGTTTGACGTCTCAAAATGACAGCTTTGAAATTGAAGTTTCAATTTGATCTTCGTGCAGTTTCGGTTACGCACAACATAAGTTCCTCAATATTTACTTTTGTTGGCATCAAATTGTATTTTCTGTGAATGTAAGTGTTTAAAATTAAATATTGTATGTTTATATAGTAAGGCATATCAACTACAAGTCGTTTTCAATTAAATTCTAAATGATTTTTTAACCTTTTTATTGAACATGAGTTTCCAACTGGGTTTGAGGATTTTATCCCTTGCTGCCGAAATAGACGACCGAGAACGTCACCAAGCTTTCGGAACAAGAATTCCAGAAAACCTATCGTCTGAGCAAAACCTTGACTCGGCAAATAATAAACACAATAGTAACATACATTCCGAAGGAGAGAAGGAAAGATGGTTTCAGTGTACAGGCAAAGGTTAGTCAAATCTGTTTATCTATAGTAATTTAACGAAGCTGAATAGTTTCTTAGAACTCGCTAATCTTTGGAACTACCAGTGAATTCAAAATTCTTCAAGAATTGGGTTATAATATTGTGATAGCCCAATTCTTTAGTAAGGTTAAAGGCTATTTAACATGCTATGACTCTTAGGAGCCAAGCCCAGGTGAAACCATGGGGCACAGCTAGTATTAGAATTAAATCATGCAAAATACATTAGATTTGACAGTAGATATTCTATAAATAATTGGGTGACTTTCAGGTTCTCATAACACTAGGTTTCTTGGCGAGCGGGTCTTATCAGACTCTAGTGGGTCAAAGCAAGTGCCATGGAGTATCACAGCCTACTGTGTCGAGAGTGATCCGGCAAGTCATGAAAGCCCTCAACGTGAGAAACTTATTTAGCAATTATGTTAAGTTTCCCATGACAAGAGAAGCCCGTGACGAAATTAAAAGATGGTGAAATTTATATATCATCTTACTTAGGAGTTATTGTTTGTATAATTATTTTAATCTATGAGCAAAATATCTGTATTTTTTTCAGTTTTTATATAAAGTTCAAGATGCCAGGGGTAATTGGCTGTATTGATAGCACCCATGTTGCCATGAAAGCTCGATTTAGGTATGTATTTGAGTACCACTAGTATTCTCTAAGTTTCCTCTTTATAATTATACTCTTATTTACTTCACCTGAGAAGTCAAACCAAGTGAATATACTGAGGCCCAACTTTTGATTATTGTATTGTTATATATTGTTTCAGGTGTTTGTTAGCTGCACGCATGCTTCACTATGATCTTGTTTTTGCAGGCCAAATAGTGAATGCCTGTGCTGTATTGCACATTAGCTAACAAGGCACGATCTCCAGTGCCCCAACTGACACATCAAGAGCGTGAGCAAGAAGAGAGAATGCGTGTACAGCGTAGAACATTTGAAGAGGATGTGCGTGCGGAGAGCCTGAGTATTCTTGCTCAAGGCAATAGGCGGCCAAACAGAGACTTGTTGGAAGGTCGGGCGGTCCAACAGGCTCTTATTAATCGCCTGTGGCTACATAGGGAATAAGGAGTCGGAATTAAATTAAATTATTTATTTTTGTATTTAAATCGATGATAATATTGTAATTATTTTTTAACATACACATCTTTTTTTACATTGTTCTCACATAGGTAATGTAGAATCTGCTTATTTTATTCATCATCTGAAGACCGCCTCCGCCGGCTTCCCTAAAAAGAAAATGCTTGCAGTTTAGTTTCTATTAGGATTATAAACAAAATATACCACAATATCAGTGTAAAGTCGAGTGTGTGCAAAATCGAAAAAAGTTGTTATTACCAAGGAATTATTTATATTTTCCAATGCTTCTGCTATGCGGCACCGTGCATCAGCCGATTTGGTTGCTGCATCAGCCATTTTGTTCAAGGCATCGGCCATCTTATTGTAGCTTTCAGCCACAAGCCTTTCGACCTCTATTCTTTCTCTCATTTTCCATATTGGCCAGCGTATTTTGAGACTGCTCCAGCTCTGAGGATGGAGGAGGCACTGCAAAAAATAAGATATTTAAAATGTTACTATAAAAATCAGTTAATAGGTAAAAATTAACCTAATAACAGATTTATTTTTTTATATTCCATTAGATTATAGTGAATGATGAATAATGTACAATGGCGCCGATTCCCTTGTTCACAAACTAAACTAAATTTAAGTTCAGTGCATCTTTTTCTTTCTATTTCATTAAGAAAAGGACAGAAGATAAATTTTAGTTTAGTCCTGTCAAATTAATCAGCGCTTGACGTAAATTGACGTATTTTTATTAGGCAAGTTTTTAATCACGTCTAAACTTGCATAGAGTAGTGACAGGCGCTGATTAATTTGACAGGACTAAACTAAAATTTATCTTCTGTCCTTTTCTTAATGAAATAGAAAGAAAAAGATGCGCTGAACATAAATTTAGTTTAGTTTTGAACAAGGGAATCGGCACCATTGTCTACGACGGCGACGTGGATTATAGCTGCGACGCTGTCTGGCTGCAGTAGTCTCTTGCTCACTGTAACAAAATAAAAATTTATTATGTTATGTTTTTTAGACTGTTATTTATTTCCTAAATATGACAAGTAAATATAATTACCTTTCAGTAAAACGTGTGATGTTTTGTGTTGTTGCGGGTGTAACATCAACTTCAATAATAATATCTTCATTTAAAAAAAAAAACATTTATGACTAGTTGGTTAGTAACTAAATACATTATCAAAATTAAAATAGAATGTTACGCATAGCTTCTCCTATCGTGTTGGCACGGCATCTCACACGAGAACTGCCTATTTCTAATAGTTAATGCACAGCTAGAATGATAGGTAAGTACTTGACTAACATTTAAAATTTTAAACTTACGTATTAGGTAATGAGGAAAATGTGGGAAGTGCAGGCAATGGAGAAATGGCATGTGCAAGCAACGGAGAAACTGCGTAGGATGCAGGCTAGCAAAGCAAAAAGAAAATACCACTGTCACTATGACCAAGCATAATAAATACAATAAAGATAAAAAAGGGATTCCATAACTTACCGACAAGGGATTTATTTGCACCTCATTTTGGGGCGTGCCACTCCTCCCCACAACCTCACTGCCTGCACCAAGCAGAGCAGCGATTCTTTCTTCTAAAGGGGATAAAGAAGTGGGTACACCTGGCCCTCCACCTGTACCCCGTTGATTATGCCGAATCTGCTTGATTCGGTTGAGCAAGCGGCACTTATAGTCGGTATACCACTAAAAATATTACAAATCTAGTTATTTAGCTCAGTGTAATGTACCGATACACATAGGTACAATATCGATAGAATCTAACAGACCTTGCTCCACTGTTTGGGAGTTCTTTGATCCCCATCTGCCTCAGCATTTAATATGTTGGCGCACTCTGACCAAAGGCGTGATGTGAGGGCACTCCCCTCTCTAGATTTCAGTCTGCCACGGGCAAGGTCCCTGTGGCCCTCCAAATATTCTACCAGCAGTTCTATTTGCCGCACAGAAACGCGTTTCCGTGAAGTCATACCTACTGAAGAATCAGGATGATACTTAAATGAAAGGAATTTAAACTGCTACTTCCTTAAATATAATTTTATTATAATAGAATACATGCTTACCATCAAATTTTAAATCGTATAAGTAGGTACAAGTTTTGTAATTGCACTGAGTCTCAAATTTCAACTTTCGCGCTCCCAACTACTCCCAACTTATTTTGTCAGTTTTAGTTTTTTTGCGGCAATGATCACCATCATTCAGCCAAATTTTAGCAAAATATATTTTTATTGTGAATCAAAACAGTATTGTTTGTTTATATGGTAAGAAAAAGCACTAAAATCGGTACTGGAGTATTATTTTAATATTATAATAACGTTATATTCATTGAAATGTAATCGATTGTATTCGATTATTTGGTACGTAATATTTTTTCTCTCATGTGGCCACACCGTAGGTAACTTTGGTAGAGTTTGGGTGTCGTGCAGTTGACGCGCAGTTCACGCGCAGCTTACGCGCAGTTCAAATATTACAAGAATACCGTTTATCACTCAAACTTAAACTTAACTGCAACTGCACTGCAACTTGATCGGCGCGTCATGAAATTACGTGAATTAGCCTTCAGGTCTGAAAGGTGGTT
Source organism: Atethmia centrago (assembly GCA_905333075.3). Classification (NCBI taxonomy): domain Eukaryota; kingdom Metazoa; phylum Arthropoda; class Insecta; order Lepidoptera; family Noctuidae; genus Atethmia; species Atethmia centrago. The sequence goes on from HG995374.1 coordinate 30,396,246, forward strand.
TACAATGGAGATCCTGGCGCCACGCGGGACTCGTTTGATAACAGGCACATTTTTTTTAGGTAACTAAGGTACAAATGGAATGGGGTAGAATTCGGACTGGCGGAAACAGGTAAACAAACTGGGTCTAAATTTAGAGCAGGGGCGTTCTGGCTAATACAAAGACGATGTTTTTTCGAAATATGAATATTAAGGCCTCTTTTTGATTGAAAAGATCTATCGCAATGTAAACAAATGTAATTTTGAATTAACGTGCCATCACCGGATTGGGTTGCGGTATGCATCCACTTACCAGAAAACAACACTTGAATGAAGAAAAACAATCAACTAAACACAAAATAGAAATTATCACTAAAATATAACTATTTTAAAGTCTTTCAGAAGCGTTGACGTCGGACGTCAGGACGGCATGACATAACGTTGCCAAGGAGGACCGCAACGTCTGAAACAAAAAGATTGAAATTGGGAGCTGCCTACACTTTGGCACAGCAAGTAGGCCTTGAATATCAAGAAAACGATATAATTTGGACATCTAGAGCCACGTAAAATATGTAAATTTAAATAAATATATGAGCTGTAAAAAGTGACAGACAGTGACGTGACAGATCCCTCAGCTCTTCAATTATTAATTACATTAAATTATCGGAAAAAATCCATCTGCAAGACTATAAACTCGACTTTTCAACTCACAAACTTTGTTTGATTCTTTTTCTCTTTCTCACAGTGATCAAAATTTTCCAAAACGTGCCGAATTCGTGCACGGCCTCCTAAGTGTCTCCCAAAACACCAAACATAGACTGATTAAAAATATAAAAATGCACAAAATCAAATTTGCTAAATTTTAAACTGTAGTCATTCCGTTTGTAAATACACATGAGGCTGGCCTACTACAAATTGTACACACTAAAAATTGTATGATTTTGAAAATAACATAATCTGTGTAGAAAATAGGCTCGCTTGTAAGTGTGTTAGGCGTTCCATTAGACAGCCTCCATCCTTCATTCACCCTTTACTATGCTTGGCGCGGGAGTTGATAGCGTCACAATGTTTAGATTATCATAAATGTAAGAAACGTAACGGAGATGAATGATTTACTTATTATAAATATGTATATATTAAAAATAAACACATATTAATAATAAGTAAATCATTAAAAAACCGTGCGAAGCAAAGGCGATTCAATAGAATCGCCTTTGCTTCGCACGGTTTTTACGATTTGACAAGACATCGAGATTTCTTTATTATGCAAGTTTAATATCTTCATCTGTCTAGATTTTTCCCAACCATGTTGGGGTTGGCCTCCAGTATATCCGGATGCAGCGGCACCAGTATTTCACCAAGTTTAATATATTATGGAAATTATTAATTAATTAGTATGAAATGATAACAATAACTAATGTAACAATTTACAAGATGAATAAAAACATTAACTAAATTAAATTAATACTAAGTTAAACCTAAAAAGGCCCTAGAGGCATTGTACCGAGGATGCTGGCGGCATTTCCTCGCTGAATTGCAATGCTGATGCGTTGCGCGAGAAAGCTGCCAGCTTTTCGGTCACCAGTTACATCAACAATTATTTTGAAATCATTACATTGTATTAACGTACATACTCGTAATACACGTAAATGTTGTAGAAATGTTTTCTTTTTTAATGCATGAAATTAAAGGCTTTATATTTTTTTTATTTTATGACATATTTAGATAATATTATATGTATACTAAACATAAACCTTCCGCAATAAATGCTCCTAAATCGTGGTGAGAATCGAATGCAAATCCAATGTAAAAGTGTTGTAGAAATGTTTTTTTTTTAATGCATGAAATTAAAGGATTTTTATTTTTTTATTATATATATACTAAACAAAAACCTTCCGCAATAAATGCTCTAAATCATGATGAGAATCGAATGCAAATCCATTGTGAAGTTTAGAAGGTCTAAGCGGTCAAACACGAAAAGCCACTTGGTTTTATACTGTGTATATGTAGGTACATAGTATATATATATTAGAAGCCGAAAAAGTTGCTGGATATTTGGATATTTATTGGAACCACTATTTATAAAAAACCCTGCTTATCTTCCACCCGAAGCATTAGTTGTGTTAACTGTCGTATTATCCTTACTTGATGAGACTCGCTCGTATAAAAACGGCAGTCTTAAAGATGATAATAATATTTAGAACGTAAATATTTTCAGAGCAGTGGTGGCCCAGTGTTAATGGCCCCGATTTGCGAGTTGTAAGTCATAGGTTCGAACCCGGACAGGCGCTTTACTTAGTGTAAATAATTTCATCACCACTACTCTCAAAACGGTGAAATAAAACATCATGAGGAAACCGGCATGTCCTTTTTTTTGGATGGGAAATTATCAAATAACTTCTCCCGCTCTGGGCGGAGCGGGAGGGTGTGTCAGACTTACTGACTAAAACCTACCCGTGTCCCTTCCGTTGCCTGTGTGTAGCCAGAGGCCACGGTATACCTTTCGGACTTTCCCGCGACCCCGGCAGGCATCGGCCCTAGCGGACCCCTACACTGGTGCTGACATCTCTTTGAGGCGCGCGTGGAACACAACGTGCCGTCGACCTGGGCCCGGTCTCTATCGGACGGCGAGCTACCCACTGCTCACCGTCCGCAAGCCCGAGCCTACGGTGGCCGGAAATCCGCCTGAGATTCCCGACACAGGGCGTCTCCTGCGGCGCACAGTGGATCGTCCCCATACAAGAGGTCGGACATAGAATTAAAAATTGAAAAAGTATTTAATTGAAAAAAATGAAATATACTGTTGCATTACTCTATTATGGAACTACAAAAAATGTTACTACAATTTTTTTATTTGACCAGTACTTTATGAGCAATTCGATGAAAACTGTTATTTTTCTATGGAAATGGTTACAAAAATGTCTGTATCTCATGATTCCCTCCTTGTTTCGATTTGCGGTTTTCACTACTGTTATTTACCCATTTTATGCCACATTTTCTTCACGGACACATGGTGCCCCCAGCGACCCCCTTCCGAGATATTTTGCTTTTAGTAACTATACTTTTTATTGTATAACTGATGAAATGGAGGTACATTAAGTATATTCATTACTGAGAATAAGTCATCCCTAAGTAGTTCCTTAAATAACAGGTGCATTTGCGATTACTTTAATGACTTATGAACGCTTCTGTTGCCATACAACAAAAGCGTTAATGAGTCCTTAAGTAAAGATTACCAGTACTTGCTTAATCTAATTAGTTATTGTAATTACTATGTTAACAGCCCTTAATCTCTGCATTGTGATTGGATAATGTCATCATTAGCTTAGTAATGACTGAGTCGAATTTACAATAACACATCGAAAAGAAATAAGAGTTTTATGATCAATAAGAAAATGTGTAGGTATAAAAATATTTTTTATTTAAATAATATAACACTGTAAAAAATATTTAAAAATAAAACAACTATGTACCCTAAAACAAACTAAAAAATTAAACAACTACTAAGAACTAAATTATAATAGGAAATTAATTAATTAACACGACCATTTAGTTACTAACAACAATAGAAAAGAAAGAAAAAAAACATTTATTGGCCGATGGGTGGCATAACACAAAACAAAAAAAGAACAATAAAAAAAAATACACAAAAACAAGAAATTAACAAGGAAACTGCTTGTTAATAATAATATTAGGTACTATAAGACTTAAACTATATTTTCTTCATCTTCATCAATAACGACATCATGATCATTATTATCGTCATCATCTTCTTCAACGTCACTACATGCAGCAAGTGTATCAGTTGAAACGCCAATTAACTCCAATTCAGTCTGATCAACTATGAGTAAATCGTCTAGTTCACTAAATGAAGACTTTTTGGCTTTATTTGTCATCTTCGGTCGTAAGCTGGTGAGAAGAGGATCGGAAGATAATAGCAGATTATGAAGAATGTCTTCATTAGTGGCGATGCTACTATGCTTTCGTGTATGATATTCTCTAAATTTACGAAAATCCTTGTTTCTTGCTTCAGATGCTTCTTCAGACAAAAAACCTATAGGTACTACTGATAAGTGGTTCACTATCTGTGATCCATGAATCAGCAATTTGTGTAAACTTGCTGGCATGTTATACCATGGATATAATTCCACGAATAAATTTGCTGTTTCATCACAATATAATTTAAATTTTTGGACTTGAATTTTTTCGCCTGAGGAAATGCATTGCAAAATAACGGCGAGTCTTCTAATTAAATTAACGTCTAATTTAGTAATTTCCGCAGTCGTTTCAGGGTTTGCAAAAACCTTCTTGCAGCATTTCCAGTGTTTGTATTGCCACTACCCTGCTTAACAACGTCTAGAAGTAAGCCTGTGCTTCTTCGGAAAGCTTCTTGAATGGCTTCTTTCTTATCTTTAACTTTTTTTTTATTTTCGTCACCTTTTGCTTGCCATGATTTTATGTCCATTCTGTAAGCAATGTGTTATAAACACTCCATAGACCGAATCCAAGCATGCAATGAACTAAATCCATGCTTGTATAAATCTGTATTCACGGGTTTAGCTCTCACTTCTTCCAAGTTATTCATTTCGCTTGGGCGAGCTTTGCACAAATCACACACTGCTGCCGATGTACCAGATATGATTGAATGTACCTTACCATCAATCATGGTTAGCCATAGATTGTGAGTAACAGTAGCATTGCCGCAATCAGTCGGGTTCAGTTCACGAATCTCGGTCTCAAATATTTCCATTTCAGCCTTAACATTCGCTTCCGTTTCTTTCATAAATGTAAATGAAATCGGGCGACAATATGTGGTTGACGATGGCCGATCATTCTGCCACACTATACTTCCACTAGAAGTCACTAACTTAAGCGGTACAAGACTTGCCATAAATACACTGGATAAGTCTTGTTCACTTGTTGTTGTCGTTTGATGGTAAATGCTTTGACTTGAAGCTCCATCAAAACCCCATTTACTGTGAAGCACAAGTGGTTCACCAGCATCAAAATTTGATTCAAGTGAATCGATCAGCCTCCTAACTGTGAGATCAAGGAGGGCTTGGATCCGTATCTTTGCGGAAGTTTCAGTCACAGTTATATCTTCTTTTGCCGGGTAGCATTTAAGCTTTTCTTTAACTAACAAGTAGTAGCTTGGGTATTTCGCATGACCTTCTTTTAAACTAAAGTCCCGAAGTGTGATGTAACGCCACTTGGATAACTGCAAGTAAACGTAAAGAGCAAGTGCTTTGTGAGTAGCAACTTCACGAAGCGAAGGATTCTGCTTAGTTTCCAGGACATTTAAAACTGTTGAGACGTGTTCAGGATTTTCCAGCAAATTTTTCATTATTCTGGCCATATCATTTTTTCCGGCAGACTTAAGTATACTTTCAACAGTATGCAAAAGCTCATCCGGACGACTGCAACTAGCAACATTTTCATTAACACGTCTTCTTTTGTATCTAGTCGATAAATCTACAAAGCGTTTGCGAGGAGATGTATATGTTGAAGTTGATGCATCTGATTTTGATGGACTGACTACCTCTTCTGCCTCATTTTCATTTGCTTCTTCAGTGTCAACAACATTTTCTTTAAAGCAATCTGGCCAAACGATATCGGAATTTAACCACTCTCCGTTCTTGTTAATGAACCTGTCGACTGTCCTTCTTGATTGCACCCATTTGGTGTAAACCCTATAGCAAAATCGTCGACACCAGTTCTTGAGATCCGTCACATCACTTTCACTTAACTGGACGTTAGTACTCGACTTCAATGTGTTAAATAAATTGTCATAGTCACGAAGATCTTTATGATTACGAAGAGCAACGTAAAGATCTAGATAAGTAGAAAACCCACGGAAAGCCATAATGACAACACTTGATAGAAGTTATAATTACAACTGAATTACATTTGCTAAACACACTCAAATGCCTGCCTCGCTGCCCTATATAAGGGCAGCAAGTAGGCAACTAGCAATGAATTTGATAAGCTAATGATGACATTAGACAATCACAATGCAGAGATTAAGGGCTGTTAACATAGTAATTACAATAACTAATTAGATTAAGCAAGTACTGGTAATCTTTACTTAAGGACTCATTAACGCTTTTGTTGTATGGCAACAGAAGCGTTCATAAGTCATTAAAGTAATCGCAAATGCACCTGTTATTTAAGGAACTACTTAGGGATGACTTATTCTCAGTAATGAATATACTTAATGTACCTCCATTTCATCAGTTATACAATAAAAAGTATAGTTACTAAAAGCAAAATATCTCGGAAGGGGGTCGCTGGGGGCACCATATGTCCTTGAAGAAAATGTGGCATAAAATGGGTAAATAACAGTAGTGAAAACCGCAAATCGAAACAAGGAGGGAATCATGAGATACAGACATTTTTGTGACCATTTCCATAGAAAAATAACAGTTTTCATCAAATTGCTCATAAAGTACTGGTCAAATAAAAAAATTGTAGTAACATTTTTTGTAGTTCCATAATAGAGTAATGCAACTGTATATTTCATTTTTTTCAATTAAATACTTTTTCAATTTTTAATTCTATGTCCGACCTCTTGTATGGGGACGCTCCACTGTGCGGCGGTTAGGGGCGTGAAAGCGCGAAATTCGCCTCTCCCTCACCCGTTCCGCTTTTTCCTTCGCGTGCATTACTGAAAACATGTGACATCTACCAACCCGCACTGGGCCAGGGTGGTACTCCTTCTCGAAGATAGGAGGCCTGTGCCCCTGCAGTGGGCACATGATAGGCTGATTGTGATGATTATGGAGCATTTTAAACAAACTTAGCTTGTTTTGAGCAGTATTTTACTACCTTTCTTGCTATGCTGACCAGGAACTCAACATTATTATGTAGTTCTTTCCTACGGCATTCCTATTTTAAACAAACTAAGCTTGTTTTGAGCAGTATTTTACTAAATTTTTTGCTATGCTGACCAGGAACTCAACATTATTATGTAGTTCTTTCCTACGGCATTCCTATTTTAAACAAACTTAGCTTGTTTTGAGCAGTATTTTACTAAATTTCTTGCTATGTTGACCAGGAACTCAACATTATTATGTAGTTCTTTCCTACGGCATTCCTATTTTTTTTTTTTTTTTTTACTAACTACTGGTGGTTCGTTAACAACTGTGAGTTACGGAGTATACAACAACACAACAATAACAACCAACAAACAAACACCAACAACAACAACAACTTGAACAACTTTCACAGAATTCAAGTACAGTCTATATCCTGTCAAACTTTCCTGTCATTTCCTTACAGGGAAAATAACAAACATAGTATCAAGTAACTATAAATCTCTTACAGGAAATAATATGCATACAATACATTAGGTATTTACCTATAGACAGTGATTCAAGTTCTACTCTCATATAGGGAATCCCAATGCATTCAAATTTCTAAAAACTGCGTTACTAATCGATGGTATTTCTGGCTTTGTCACTTTATTCAGAACTTTTTCGGTGCATTTCACGGTAAGAAGCCTGTCTCCTCTGTGCATGACATGACACATTTCGTTTTATTTGAAATCGAATTAAAAATCAAAAGATTTTTTTTTTATTAGGCTGAGAATCAGCACTTTTTGAACGTCAAAATTACACAGACCCGGACTGTCGTATGTAATCTTCACTACTTCTTAGTATTTTAGCTAGGAAGAAGAAATGGCGCAAGAAGCTTCCCAGCAACACATCTGTCTGTTAAGTTGGAATAACTTGATTTTAAGTATACAATAGTTTTCAAGACCAAAAGAAGGACAAGTGCGAGTTGAACTCGCGTGGTGACGGTTCCGTACAATGAATATGTTATCTACCATGTTTTTTATCCCAAGAACAAACTTAACATTTTAGTTGAAAAACATGTTCTCCCATACATTCCAACTGCAAATGTAAGTATGTACGCAAAATATTGAGAGATTTACCATGTTATTTTAAGGGGACTACAGGACCTAAACGCAAATTTTGTAAGTTTTATAATGCCTAAAAGTATATAATCCACTGCAATAAACAAAATCAGAAAACTATATGATATTCTTCAGGATATATGCTGCGTAGATAGTGTGTTGAAAACATAATACAACTTATTTGTTAAATAAAATAAAAAACGAAGATAGGTACCTCTAAAAAATTGTTTCAACGGTTAAAAACCATACTAATATACATGCAATCATTCTGATTTTTGTCATATTATTCTACACGCAACATATTAGCATAATAGTGTTTTATTTTTTTATCCAAGCAATAGTTTTTTTGTAAATAGATATTTGCTTCATATTTTGCAGTAAATTACCAGCGTTGGGTCATCGCGCTATCGCGCTTCTCTTTCTTTTCTATGCAGTCCGACAGTGACCGCGCTTTAGCTGTTGTCGGCCTCTTAACACCAAAGACTTGTTATAGTTTTCCTGTAATCTATAAGTAAAGAACTATTTTATGTATGATTTTCAAAATTTTAGTCTCAGTAGTTTCGGAGATAAGGGGGAATGGTTAACTTTCATCATTCTTTCATTCGGAGATAAGGAATGAAATTCATCTATTTTCTTGAATATCTTTAAAACTTTTTACGTTAAAATTACAAAAAAAAAAAAACAATTTTGGACCTTCCTAACCTCATTTGATTTGATTTCTCACGGTACAGTTTGCAAAACTTTATTTTTTCAAGTTTACCTCCCAAAAGTGACCCTCATATTCAAAATTCGTTTATTTACGTTACACGTCCGTGTTAAGGTCACAGAAATTCATATGTGTACCAAATTTCAACTTAATCGGTCCAGTAGATTCGGAACAAATCGGCTGTGACAAACGGACAAACAGACGAATGATCCTAATAAGGGTTACGGTTTTACCTTTTAAGTTACGGAACCCTAAAAAACACAAAACATTAAATCAAATTATTTGCCACATACATGTCAGCTAGCTCACGCTAATATACCAACAAAAATATTGAAAACAAAACCAACAATTGCCCATGAAAAGCCTTCTTGTTCACTCGAATCGCCACCAAGTAGCTGATCATCTTCATTGGCGGTGTTGTTCCAGCGCCCTGGCGTCCTCCATCTTGTGCTATGCTTCCCTGATATTGCTCATTCTGTGGTAAAAATAATTTCCAGTAATCGGTAGAGTTGCTAATTGTCTAGGGTAACCGGACGACACGTGGATGCTATTCCATTATGCTGAGATAGGAGCCTTTTTGGCATCGCACAAGTCGTTCTTATTGATTTTCTTTGTTGTATTTTGTTTATTCGAAGTTTAGTTTTAAATGCTTCTTTTTTTTACTTTTGTATTTCTTGTGCGTGTCCCAAATAAATTATTTTTCTTTTTTTTTCTTTCTTTCTTTCCATTATGCATAATGTGAAACAACGAAAACTAAGCAAAATGAGTATGTAAGTATCGTGGCAAGTGGTGGTGTAGTCCATGCAGACCCCCTACGTAAGAAAGCGTGAGTTTCTGGTGTATGTAACATTGAACAAATAATTTTCATTAAGGTGGATCCACAGGTTGTAGCCCGTAAAATTCAAATTTTCTTACGTTTTTTGCACTTTGCAGGTCAGTGTCAGAATGTATCTTGAACAAAATATGATTGGCGACCGTAATAAATAAATGTATTTACAGAATTATAAAAATAAGAATCATTAGTACATCTCTCTTAGTTAGATTTGTCCCATTAGAACAAATCTCTTAAGGCGCTGACAAAACTCAATAGACCAAATTTGGCTTCTCTTAAGATAAAAAAGTGCCAAATCTGTATAGTTTGTGGTAGCGGAAAAAAAATATGTTAATTTTGAACATATTTCCCAGAACTTGGTTGTCACCAAAACACGTTTTGAAAAAAAATCGCAATAGAAACTAACGTTAAACTAACCTCTTACCTTGAGTTCTAATTCAAAATATCTGTATTAGATATCAACATACGTTACATATTTAATTAATAACAAGAACGTATTATTTGAATGCAGAACTTGGTTGTTTTTCATTTTCGATTACTCACTTCAATTTTGAGTAAATAGATAATTGCTTCATATTTTGCAATAAATTACAAGCGTTGTGTCATCGCGCTTCTCTTTCTTTTCTATGCAATCTGACAGTGACCGCGGCTTAGGTGTTGTCAGCGTCTTAAGGAAAAGTTTTTAAGTAACAAATATAACTTAGAGAGATGTATTAATGATTCTAATGATTACAATTCTGTAAATACATTTATTTGTTATGGTGTTATGGTTATGGAGAGCAGTGGTGGCCCAGTGGCAACGGCCGAGACTTACGAGTTTGTAGGTCATAGGTTCGAACCTAGACAGGCGCTTTACTTTGTGTAAATTATTTCATCACCACTGCTCTCAAAACGGTGAAGGACCAAAAATTCGAAGACATGTGACATCTACCAATCCGCACGGGTCTCGCGTGGTGGATTACAGCCCACTCCCTCTCACAGAGAGGAGGCCTGTTTCCAGCAGTGGGAACATCATAGGCTGATTATGTAGGTATGTGTGTGTGTGTGTGTGTTATGGTCGCAAATTATATTTTGATTAAGATACAACCTGACAATGACATGCAAAGTGCAAAAAACGTATAAGATTGAATTTCACGCACTGCGGATCCACCTTAACTGGGAAAATATAACTTACTTACGAATTCTATTCACCATTACTCACAGCCTCCTCTACATACAAACAGCCCACGCCTTGTTTATTTAGCACTAGATTTTAGTGCGTAGTAAAATGAATTAATAAAGTGTTTATAACACAAACTATTACCAATACCACGTGTAATAAGTATTTACATTTTCACATGGTCAGATGTATACAAATATATCGTATGTTACACTTTTTACGCACGCTGCTGGTTACAAATATAGCACTTTATATAATTTACGTGATCTTAGAGAAATACGTCCCTACACCGATGATATTGAATGCATTTAGGGCCCGTTCACACGTACCACAACCACACCACACCACACCACACCACACCACATCACAGCACAGTAACAAAATGTGGGTAAGCAGTGGTTACGTGTGAATAGTGTCGCTGCAACTTCTTGCGGTTGCGTTCTGGTTACGTTGTCGCTAGAAGTTGCGATGTGGTAACGTTGCGGCTAGTGTCTGCAGACATACACTAGCCGCAACGTTACAGATCATTGTGGTTGCATTGTGGCTGCGACGTGATTGGTATCGCCGACACGGTTGCTTATGACGGCAAAATGTGGTCCGTGTGAATAAACTATTCATTTTCATACAAATTAGCGCCCGACCACGTTTTGTCGTTGTGATGTGGTTGTGGTGTGGTTATGGTACGTGTGATCGGGCCCTAAGCGTTGAATCAAAGTCTCTATTAGTATTATTAAGTGTATTTACATCCGTAACTCCACGATCAATTTTCCTTGTAACTCTAGGCCTAGGTCACTGGAGAGTTAAAGAAAGAGAAAATCATATACAAAAAAAGCGATTTTGTCTCTAATTATAACGTGTAATTGCACTTCATCCAAAGTACGTCTTGACATAATAAACATCCGTGAACAATAAAATTAAAGATCTTTCGCGATATTATCATACTTATTACAAAAATAAATTTGCTAAACAAAGCTGTCCTTACCAAAGATCCTCCACTAATCTACTTACCCAAAGACCCCACAGAAAACATGCAAATCCTTTCCCTTTCTGGAATCCCCAATAATCCGAATTGATTCAAGACAAACAAATGACGCATATATCTACACAGACGTCACTACAAACATCCGACCCGGTGATGCTTGCTTATTTACAGGAACAAGGTAGCCGACCGGAAAACAAGTAAAAATTTCATCACCAAACTTTGTGAGTCAACAGTAAGAAGGTTCAGAGGAATACTGACTTGCAATGTGGTTCTAAGAAAGCCTTACAAATATTCTGGTTTAACCAGATTTCAAGCTAACGAAAATCTTTTTAAATTTGTTAGTTGCAGTATAGACTTTGCAGAAATACAACCAGTCCTTAGGTAGGAACAAGATTAAAGGCTCGTGCAGACTGGCGCGATATCAGATTCAGATAACTTTATTTGCTCAAACATGTGTGTACATACAATTATAAAATAAATCACGGGCACAACGGAAATACCGCTGCCTGTCGCGCCTGCGATATCGCACCAGTCTGCACGAGCGTTTAGCCTGTCTCTAACCATCAAATGCAAGATGTAAGCACACTCGAAATCTCGTCACTGTTATTCTTAATTTACTTGTTCTGCCCGCTTTGGCAATTCAATCTTATTAATATTTTTATTACGGACGCTTTTACGTTTTGCATCGTTCTCACATGTATAATTTCAAAATGAATGATGTAAACAATATTTTGTAACCATAATATTGATTTAAAAGAGTGTCCGTAAAGTTTCTTGCCCGTTCTTCTCCATAGGTACCTACTACGCTTTGGAATGGGCAACTAACTTCATCTTTCTGACTGACCGACCGACCCCTTGACAATTCAAAAGTGCCTGTAATTGGTTTATTTGAAATAAATGCTTTGAGTTTGAGTTTACATTAAAAAATCCATCTTACAGATGATCTGCTAAAGGCAGACTATTGTTGTAATTATCATGAACAACATTTACGGTGTGCACAATGTGTGAAATGATCGCGTTTCGTCATCACTGCATTTTAGGAGGAAGAAGTTTAAATGCAACAATTTTACTATCAGGGGCATGTCCCTTATATCACTGTATTTTAACGAAACTGACATGCACTTAAATCTATTAGTAACCTAAGTACAATTCCACCGTTACCATTTACTACTTACTCCGTTCAACACAATCGACTTTTGAGTGTTCCACTATAAAGGCTCCTACATATTGGCGCGACTTGTCGCGCGACGCGTCGCGACACAAAGGCTCCGCTTGTAGCGCTACACGTGGTGTCTTTGTGCTGCGTCGCGTCGCGCGACAAGTCGCGCCAGTATGTAGGAGCCTTAAAGGGAACATTGAAATACCTACAGTTGACCTCTTATTACCGTCTGTATTATCTATTAGTCCACAAAACTCTCTTCTTTACGTAATTTCCATAATAGTCCGGTTAAGAAAGAAATATGGAGTTTGTATTGTCTGCACAGTGACGGGTTAATGACACAATATTATGCTATACGAATATTAGTTAAAACTGTATGTAAATGGGGCTCATTTGTGTTTTTGAAAATGTAGTTATCAAAACCATATAGTATAGCGGTAAATGAGGATTGTTTTAGTTCTATTAAGTTTGTAAACGAAACCCAATAAATTCAGATACTTGCTTTTCAGAGTATTGTTGTTTTTCAGATACAGCTGTATCAAACTTTATTTTTTTTATGGAAAAAGTAAAGTGTTTCTATAAATTCATTAATGTTTACTTATTTATTGATACTTGACAATCGTTATGGGTAATCAGAAACTCTGACATCCAGTGTTACCAAGGGGTTTCGTGTTAACCAGTAACTGGGTTGTGTGGTAAAATACTGGTATTCAACTGCATCCTGTTAGGCTGGAAGGTGAACCCAACATAGTTTGGAAAAGCCTGAACAGGTGATAAAGATCATTACTGAATTTCTACAGGGAATCGTTTTTTTTTTTTTTTGTAAGATTTGTCAAAACCAGGTTCTGATAACCAGATGCTGAAATGTGACTGAACTGGCATAATACTTGGTAACCTAAGATCGACAAGTACAGAGATATATTATGTTCGACGGACAGTAGGTACAGTCGCCAGCACATCAAGTTATCACAAACTGTCAAATTTCTCCAAATGTTTTTAAACCCTAACGGTTGGTGGTTAAGTTCAAAATCGAATGAGAAAATTTGACAATTTGTGGTAACTTGATTCGCGCGACTGTACCTATTACAGTCTACATTCTACGGCAGTTTCATATATCAACTAACTTTTAGAGGCCGACTACACTTAAAGCGCGGTCACTGTCGGACTGCATAGAAAAGAAAGAGAAGCGCGATGACTCAACGCTGGTAATTTATTGCAAAATAAAAAACAGTTATCTATTTACAAAAAAACTACTGATTTTATAAAAAAAATTAAAACACTATTATGCTAATACGTTGCTTTTAGAATAATATGACAAAAAATCAGAACGATTGCATATAATTAGTATGGTTTTTAATCGTTAAGATATTTCGTAATTATTTAGCGATTTCTTCGTGTTTTTTTTTCTATCGTATCAAACTAGTTGTATTATGTTTTCAACACACTATCTACCTAGCATATATCCTGAAAAATATCATATATTTTTCTGATTTTGTTTACTGTAGTGCATCATATACTTTTAGGCATTATAACACTTACAAAATTTGCGTTTAGGTCCTGTAGTCCCCTTACTAGTAGACACATATATGTACTTCTACGCAGAAAACCCAGGGGTTAAGATATCACATCTTAACACCTGGATTTTCTGCGTAGAAGTACATATATGTGTCTACTAGTACTATACGATATCACGGGAAATCAGGGTTATTATGTTAATTGCAATGCTAAGTACTAGAATATGGCAAAGATTACAATAAAAGGCTCTCTCTTAGCTTCCTACCATCATAACACAATGGTTCCCATAAGCCTATATATCTTTTTTGGTATCCTGCCAACTATAGCCATACATATAACTAAGGAGTTTGTTTGTTTGTGCATATAATCATTCTCCAACAGTCATCGCTTACTTATCTTTTAATACATCAATGTTTCCTAGTTCTTGTCAATGCGGTGATGTATGGATTGAAGTCATGATTCAAGAATGTAGTATGGTTTGTAATTAAATACATTCTCTGTGTATCATCAAACTCTTCGGTCTTAGACCAAGAACGGAGACTCATATTTTATTTTTGATTGGCAATTTAGTTCATAATTAGAGACCACACAAACAAATCAAATCAAATCAAAATATTTTATTTCACATAAACCTACATGGGCACTTATGAAACGTCAGAAGCTAGGTGCACGGTTCCAATTGGTCGTTCCTTATGGAGAAGAGCCGGCAAGAAAGTCCACGGTTACTCTTTTAAAAATAATTTGCTTTTACAATGTTTTCAAATCACAGTGTTAATAGGTATGGGAGGACAGTTTACACCTATCAAGAAGTACCAGGAACTTAACAAAAATAAATGGTCTACAAATCTAGTCTATTAAGCCTACAACGGTCGCACATTCACAAAATACAAAATAATCTATGTAAAATATTAATAAAATAATAAAAATAAAAACCTATTTAAACCCATGAACCCTATTTAAATCATGTTTGCCATTACAACTGTAACAAGTCTAAATCAATATCCTGTCCACAAAAACCACTAATACATAGTTTTATATCAAAATTGTAGGTTATATAATGTCAAATAATGAAAACAGTATGTCAAAAAAGTATGTACAAAAAATTAAAATAAATAAATAATTATCGTAATTTGACAGCAGTTAATAGACATTTACATAGTTATGCCTTTTATGAAGTACCAGGGAAGCCACATGTGCAGAAGGAATTATTACCAAACTTCCTTGTCTTCAACGTAGTCTTTAATCTTATACTCTTTAATCTTATGCACCCTAAAACATTTTTTTTCTAGATTTTATTATAATACTTTGTTGGCGTGATTAATATGTATTTATTTATTTATTTATTTATTCACTCATCATCACTATCATTACAGGGATTTCCTAATTCAATAAATAATGTGGTCATAGTTACCGTTTTATTATTTACCATAACATAGTATGTACATTGTGGTTTTCGTGAACTCACTCAGAGATCAAGTAGAAAGATCTATGCTGTCTGCGACGTCATTAAGTACACGCAAGGTACGCGTTATAGGGGCTTTAGTCAGTAGATTGGTCCTACTACTGGGCACCGCCATTAGACGTGGCCTATAGATATGTATACCCATGCCAAATTACAGCTTTCTAAGCGTCACTGAGCTACAGTGGGGACAGACAGACAGATAGACAGACGGACATGGCGAAACTATAAGGTTTTTGGTTTACTATGGAACCCAAAAAAAAACTAATAAAAAAAAGTAAAGGAAAGTGGAAAACGAAAGGACTTGAATGTATAAAAAGTCATGTTGCACTATTATATTGTGTCTGTTACTCTTGAAATATAAACTATCTATCCATCGGTTTGCTGATCTAGTGAGCCTAGATTACCCACTCAGCTCTCAAGTGAGTCAACCGGAATTTCAATTCATTGAACGGGTTTTTTGTGCAAGTTAGTAGTTATTTAGATCATCTTTATGGACATTACTTACCTAATCTCAAAAAAATATTTCAACTATTGTTCTTGTTTTTGTTACAAATTGACCTAGTTCCAAATTCTATAATAGCATTTTTCTAAATGCCCACATTTTCTACTTATACTGGGATACTTTGCAGTTACATTTTTGGTAACCGCAACGATAACGAATTCTGGATGTATGGACCTTTTTATTATAGCCTCATCATTCTCCTGACCTTATCCCAATACGGAATATGCATGTAATTATTTTTTTCACTAAATCAATAATAGACAGTAACACAAACTCAAGAAAATTATTTAAAGTTAAATTTAACTACTGCTTGTTGCTCAAAAATGTTATGAATCTCTAACAAATTTCTACTACAGTTCAAACGTCCGTTTCTGTCCGCGGTCATGATGTGACGTCATTTACCGCGTAACTGGTTTGTTTACATCTGTTTTTAGCCCCAAATCATATAAATTAAATTATTGTTTATACTATATTCAACCAGAAATCACGCTTACTTTAACCTTAGTGAGATTTCAAGCACTTTGTAAGGAATAGATTTTTGTTCACATGGTATTTTTCGTCACTTCCGGCATTGTCGAAGACGACGTGAGGTTGCGTTCCGTTCCACTAATAAAACTCATGAATGAATGAATGAATGAAATGCACCGACCCCAGCGTGGTTAAACCAGACTCGATTGCTCGAATGAACCCAAAGATTCGCACTAGTCCCTGGAGCCTCATGTTTCATGGGACTACAGAGACCATTGCATATCAAAGAGTAGACCGGGGGGCGCGGTAATGGTCTGGAAGACGTGCCCTTAGGATAGGAAGGATTATTAGAGCCTACCGGATATGCATCCTTGAGCAAGCAATGGAATAGTGGAGAGACGGGTAATTTTCCGTTCCACTAATAAAACTCAACATAAAATTTTTACCAAATGTAAAATAAGTAATGCCTTAAAATAAAAAAAATAAAAATCGGAATTTGTTTCTTGACACCTACATAATATATATTAAAATAATGGATAAGTTTTGAATTACGTGCATGTTTCCTACTTACTTGAGGTCGGCGCAAAATGTCTTCTTATTCCATCCTGTATAGTCATAATCGCGGTAGTCACCCCTTTCTAGCCATATAATCTATCACACAGTCCATCCCACAGTTCTTCCTCTACTCTTTTTTCCATGCAAATTCATACTAAAAACTTTCCTTACGCCATTTGTTCATTATAGCCTGGTTTTTAAAATAAAAGCAGTGGAAAAAATTAAATAAAATCGGCGTTATAGGCACATGTAATTACTTTTCAGCACAGAACAGTTACAGGGTTTTAAAATAATTAGTTAGAGAACATCTACCGCTTTATCGTTTAACTCTATTTAAACACAGTAGGTAGTAAAACGTTTGGTCACATCTGTACAGAAAATGAATCAAACTCAAACTCAAACTCAAAGCATTTATTTCAAATAAACCAATTACAGGCACTTTTGAATTGTCAAGGGTTCGGTCAGTCAGTCAGAAAGATGAAGCTAGTTGCCCATTCCAAAGCGTAGTAGGTACCTATGGAGAAGAACGGGCAAGAAACTCCAAGGACACTCTTTTAAATCAACGTATTATGGTTACAAAATATTGTTTACATCATTCATTTTGAAATTATACATGTGAGAACGATGCAAAACGTAAAAGCGTCCGTAATAAAAAGATTACAACAAAAACAAAAGCAATTCAAAAATTAAAGTTAAAATAAGCCGTGGCAGCTAAGAGATGACCAGTCTCTACTGACGGCGCCTGTTCACGAACATGACGCGTGGATCAGCACCATTCAGCTCAACCATTTTGAAGGGATGATGAAATGATCCAACACACGCGCCACCATCAGTGAGACATTAGAGTGAGCACGACATACTCCCAGCCACCAGGGCAAAAGGGCCAAAGGGAATTTTATTGTCATCGGTTAATGCCCTAAGAGCACTACAGCCCATCTGCCTCAGTTGACGCATGAACGTGAGATGAAAAGCATGATCTTAGCTGAAGTGAGGAAAATCTTACATTTAGTTATTCTTCGCAACACAAACACCATCTACATAAATCAAGTTCTGGTTTACTGTGGGGAGACCTATGTATTTGGATTGTGATAGGCTGTATGTAACTTAATGACCATAGTATTTGAACAGCCATCATCATTAATTATTTATTTTTCAACAAACTGCATCCATCCTCTAGAACTCAAACTTAGTCTTCTATCTTAAATCTATGATCATCACCGTTACTGCCAAACGCCTTTCACAGGATACACAACTACTCCTATTCGGAAATAGATTTTTCCAAAAGATTCCTAGATCTGTCCATAAAGCCAGGTGTATAATTTATGCCTGTGCGTTGCGCACGCAACCCGCGAGTCTCATATAAGTGTGCGCGGATCGGCGTGCGCGCATTGTTTCGTTGAACATTATAGTGCGCGGGTCAAATCGTGTTGTGAAAAATATGGCAGTTCATTTTGTAAGTTTAATATATATATATTTTTTTTGTGAAATACCCATTTTGCTTTTTACTCACTCACTGGGATGAAATGTATTACTACCGTCGAATTTGATATAAAAAATAACTAAAATTAAAAAATATTCAATTAAATTACCTCAAGAAAAAAAGTAAAGGACGTAAACCATTTATTTACATAACATAAACGTTAACGGTATTGTTTTCAGCCAAGAGGTTATTAACCCAAGCGATCTTTGGAAATTAGATCGCGCCGGCTAAAACTGAAGGTCCATTTTCTATCACTGTTTCCCTATCTTGACGAAAACCTGCCTTATTAGTGAGGTCACAAGCGCATCTGTGACTGCTCACTGAAGGGTCCTAGGTTCGATCTCCGACTCAGACATACGAAAGTGTTATTAAATTCTTCATTTGTTTTTTCCCAATTGCCGTCCAAAGTCTGAATTCGTGCCCGGTCTGTGGCAATAGGATCGTAATCTGGGTGTATCTACTACATACACCTCTGCCTACACTTACGGTAAATAACAGACGTGATGTTATGTTATGTAATTAACGAATCCTCCGTCGGAATTATTTTCATAACATGCAGGCGAACTTCAACAAATCCGTGTTTGATGTACTGAATCCATGTTTGGTAACATCTTTGCATTTCCCGGATGCAGTTTAAAAAAGCCGATTATGGATCTTTTTATTAATAAATGTAATATTATGTTCAGTGAAAATAACATAATATTAAAATGTAGGCGCCACTTTTTCAAGTTCGTTATAATATATGTATTGAAGTTCTTGTTGTAAGGGATGTATATATTCGAACTCTTTGTTCCATTGGTATTGAAGATGCAAATATCTAGATTTTATTAAAAATCTACTACTTGTCTTCTTATTTATGAAACACTTCCATCGTTGCAATTACAATTTACATGTAGAGTGCTGTCTCAACCGTCAACAACAAGCTTATCCGGCTTTTCCAACTTGCTCAATTTTTCCAGCGTGTAGTTTGTTCATACTGTGTCATGATAATTTCTTTAAAAAGCAGTTTTGCAAACTCACAAGGTTTTTTACAAGAGTAAATTTTTCTAATTTTCTTGTGATAACAATGCTAGGTGCACAAAAAAACGCTTTATCAGAACCAAAAGATCAGAAAAGTGTCTTGAAAATGAAAATAAGTGTCATTAAAAAACTTATCTAGCAGAGCGTGGTTTCGATCCACGGACCTCTGGGTTATGGGCCCAGCACGCTTCCACTGCGCCACTCTGCTTATGATTACAAGTGCTGAAATACGCAACCATATTTAAGATGGCGCATACATATCTACTTATAGCTACTATTTTGGCAGAGTTCCAATAAGAGTTGGACTAAAACCCTTTAAGGCTCCCACAGACAGGTGCGACGCAACACTAGTAACACAATTTCTATGAAAACTTCATGGAAAATGTCGCGCTGTCTGTCGCGCCCACGTTATCGCGCCAGTCTACACGAGCCTTTAATCGGCAAAGAAAATTGATCTGAAAAAAGTGTTGCCTATTTATTTATTAGTACACCAACATCAGTACTGACATAAAAACCATTTAAAAAAACAATAATCCTAACTAATATCACAAATGCGTAAGTGAGTTTATTTGTTTGTTACGCTTTCACGCTAAAACGGCTGAACGGATTTGGATGAAATTTGCCACATGGGTAGATCGTGACCTGATACAAGAAATATTGACTTTTTATCCCGATATTCCCACGGGATCGAGACATATACGGGTGAAACCGCGGGGCGCAGCTAGTAAAATAATAGTTCTGGTACGTATAATAAAAGTGTAAATTTTAACAGTCTGCAAACTGCTTGTGATTTGTAATAATACATTTGTTATGAGAAAAATCAAACGGAAATCATGTGGACCAACCAAAATGAATCATTTAAACAAACAAAAGACGATTTGATTGATATGATTACAAAAGATAATTTGTATACAATTTACTACAACCAGCCACTACGTGCTTCCTCTTTCTTTTGATTTCTAATAATTATATGTGATAATAATCGAATGACAATACAATACAGAATACAATCTAAGCACTGAACATTTTTATAAAGACACTAGCCCGCGACTTCGTCTTCTTCTTGCCCGCTCTATTACTTCGTTTTTACTTAGCGTTCTTTCTGATTTATTTTTCTTTTTGCTCAGCTCGTAAGGGCCGTAGTTACAACGTAATCTTCCTCAAGAATTGGGCTATCTAAAGCAAAAATTTTTTTTTTTTAATTCCGACTTGTAGTTTCTGTAATTTGAATTAGCGTTTATTTAAAAGAACAAACAAACTCTTCAGCTATATTATATTCGTACCTATATATTAAACGTTTAAGTTGTTTACCTAGAAAATCACAACACGAACTTCCTTCGCTCTAAACCAGGTCGCATAAGAGTAGTCTGTAGGCACAGCCAACGACGCGCGTCCCTAACTGTCCTCACACACAATTACGACCAAATTACACTTTTGAGCTTGCGTTACACTATGTTGCAATAAAAGGAATCATTCAGACACTTACTTACCTCCATGCCTCGTGTTTAAGTGCGTGTGACAGTTTGTCATTGTTACGTTTTGCAATGATTTCGTCATTTCGCAACACTTTGCGACCCATGTGTTAGGGAAAAACTAAGGTGGTCCGCGTTATCTGATGAATAGAACCGGTTGGCTTGTTATGTCGTTTTAGAGGACGATTTAGCGAGGATTCTAGTTCGTGTATTTCTGATTTGCGGTGGCGAAATATTTTATGAGATTTCAACTGTAGGTATGAGTGGCATGTAAATGGCTATGACCACGCAACGGGTCAACTTAAATGAACTTAACTCGTATTTTCCATTTGCCAAACTTTTTAAGATTTTGCGTTTTAGCAGAACTTCACATTAATCAAAGTTATAGTCACTTCTAAAACGATTATATTTATTTGCATAATTTTCATATTTTCAGCCATTTTCTTTCTTAATGCACTCGGTGACTTCTTTAGTAACCTATAATCAACTTTTACAACGTTTATTATAATAAAGAAAATGCCCGTGAACGTACACTAGGTAGGTATATTAGTTATACAAGGTGTCGTTTTGCATCCTCGTCAAATTCAAGGAGCTAACTATGCTAATGATTCACGACACGAATCAATAAAAAAAAAGTAGGTCTTATTTACATTTTTTTTTCTTATTTTCGGAAATCGGCATTGTGTGGGACACCCTTGTTATAACGCGGCCCATGTGATACCGGACTGTAACTTCCCTTTTACATACACACACTACCCCATACGCAACGGGGTGTTTCTGTTCTGTGAAAGTGGTGTATTCTAAAATACTGTCAAACATAAATAACTAAAAAAACAAGTATGTATTAATTATTGAGCAGGTATCGTAATTTTATTTGATTATATATGTATTTCATAGCAGCCTCCTGAAATTTGACGAGGATGCAACACGACACCATGTATATAACTATACTTTAAAGGTGTATTTAATAAAACTAACTTTAACATAAACTTGGTGTTCCCATATGTACACATAAAAAAAAACTTTAGTAAAATCTGCAAAATAATCAAAAAAATGCATTTCTCAAACAATGCTCTGATACAATTATTTTATCAACCTTGTATGGTTCTCACTGAGCAATGAACAACTATAGGACAGAGTTGAACGATCCCTTGATGTGTCACTCAGACGAAATTGCGGCGCCAAGGTCAAGGGCGCCGTGTTATACGAATTTTATATCACATAAAAGTTATGTCAACTTACGGCTTCGAGGAAATGTTTTGGGAATAAAGTTTAGTGGTTTCTTTAACTATGGAAATGGAAGTTCATTACTAAAGTATTAAATAACCACAAAGACGGCTAAACAGAAGTTTTAAAATAAAAATTCATAAACAATCCAGTGCTTCAGTCATTAGCAGCAATATTTTTTTAGTTTTCTTATTATTTTCTTTTTGTTATGTTTTTCCTGTGACTTGAATCTCATAGGATCTCAAGACTTTACTCCCAATAACAGCAAGGCCACAACGTCACAATACATGTATGTGACAAATTCCGTTTACGATTGCAATGACCACGGCTATATGATATAGTAAGTGGGTGAAGGCCCAGACGTCAGTCACATACTAATGTGACGGCTACTTACTTACCGGCTTCCTTCCGTTCCATGTCATCAAATTACGTAGATGTGATGTGTGTCCAGTGAGAGGATGAGAGGAATTATGATGATAGGATGCTGTATCTAACTGTAGGTCAGATATGTGTTTCTGGATGTTGTATTGCTATTCAATCTTGCCGTTTAATTGTCTCGTGGAACCTAGCAAGTTTCATATTTTAGTAATGGATTTCAGTTCACCTGAACGAGTATAAAAAATGACGCTGAAATGTTTTTTTAGAAGACTGTATTATTTTTAATGTTTTTACTGCATTTGTGTGGTATTTTACGTGCAATAAAGCATTACTGTTATTATTAACCCTCAAAAGGTTTATTAATAATTATTTTCATCCTAAAACTGTACGTCTTTTTTTTTTTTGAGGGTGGGAAATTATCAAATAACTTCTCCCGCTCTGGGCGGAGCGGGAGGGTGTGTCAGACTCTTACTGACTAAAACCCACCCGTATTCCTTCCTGTTGCCTGTGTTGCGGGGGCCTCGGTGACCCATAAGTACCTTCCCGCGACCCCGCCAGGCATCGGCCCTAGTGGACCCCTACCTTTGTGCTGACGACATCTCTTTGAGGCGCTGTACGTCTACAGGTATAACAGACTGCATATTAGAGTTTTTAGTCAATTATGTCTAGGTTACCACAATGGAGTCCACCCTAATCTGTTAAGATAAGATAAGATAAGATAATATTAATTTATTTGTATAAACATGGTATACACATACAAGAGCATACAAGATCTTATTCAGTTACATTAAAGGCTCCTACATACTGACGCGACTTGTCGCGCGACGCGTCGCGACACAAAGGCACCGCTTGTAGCGTTACACGCGGTGTCTTTGTGTCGCGTCGCGTCGCGCGACAAGTCGCGCCAGTATGTAGGAGCCCTAAAGTCCAATCCTGTTTAGCCTAATTTGTGTTTGTTAGGTTGCTAATTTAAACAAATCATCATCTGCCTGCCTTTTCCTTACTATTTTGGGGTTGGCTTCCAGACTAACCGGATGCAGCTGTATACCTGTATTTTACATGGAGCGACCGCCTATCTGACCTCCATACTACAATTTATATTCCAGACTTAATATTATTAATATTATTTTACATGGATTCTTGTGTACGTTGTGAATGTGAGAACGTTGTAGGCTTAATAGACTAGATCTTTTGTAGATCGGTTTCTTTTCTCTTTTTTTTTTGTTAAGTACTTCTCGACAGGCCTACACTGTCCTCCCATACCTAATTTGTGTAATTTGAAAACATTGTAAAAGCCAATTATTTTTAAAAGAGTAACCGTGGAGTTTCTTGCCGGCTCTTCTCCATAGGAAACGACCAATTGGAACCGTGCACCTAGCTTCTGACGTTTCATAAGTGCTCATGTAGGTTTATGTGAAATAAAAATATTTTGATTGATTGATTGATCATAACCCAGTTACTTAGTAACACGATATCCCTTGATAAAACTGGTTGTCAGACTTTCGGGCTTCTGACGACCCGTAACAACTGTCAAAGATCTACAATTGACCGACCGGACCAATGCTTTCCGAGGCATAGACTGATCTTGGTATGTGAAGATGGTCACCCATCCACAGACCAACCGCGGCAAGCGTAGCGTAACCTGGTCAAGAAAGAAAAAAGTATTTATTAGGACTCGCACAGGAGAAATGAAACTAAAAAAACACTCATATAAACATTAAAAAAAAAACAAAAACTAAGTAAAATAAAAACAAAAAGTCCTATACGAGGCCAAAAGGCTCCTATCTCAGCATAATGCTGCAGTACTTAAGAAATAAGTGTCGCAGAGCTGGTATTCTTATAGGTTGTAATTATTTAACCTTCTTATTTATACAAATACAGCTATAGAACTTTTGACATAACATTTTCGCAAAGGGCCAATACCTAAAGACTAAATATTCTTTAGGTCATGGGGCTAAAAAATTACCTAGTTAAACAAAAATCTAAAATCACTGATCAAAACTAAGAAATATTTATTCTTAGAGATTCAATTACATGGTTCATTTAACTTTATTCGGTAATTTACACACAGCACATAAATCACACAAGGCTCTTGTCAATAAAAAAAACAACACGTACCATCACTAGATAAGGTGCAAAACACCAATTAAGTTCAATTAGAAAAATCAACAACGATCGGTCTCAGAACAAACAAACTGAATATGTATGATTGGTAATTAATTCGGATTACCGCAACTAACTATACTCGTACGAATACCTATGGTAATTTAGTGAAGTTCATTAAATCATTACAGATGACGTGTCGTTTATCAATAGAAAACTAGTTCCACGTTTGACTTGTGTGATTTATAAAGAAAAGTATGGTAGCAAAATAAATTGAACTTTTTCTAGGGAAACAGGTTCAATTTCTTCTGTTTTCAGGATCCCGTAGTCAACAATGCACACTTATAGTTTCGCCATGTCCGTCTGTCTGTCTGTCTGTCTGTCTGTTTGGCTGTACCCCGGCTTAGCTACACAAAAAAACTTTATTATCCCTTTGTACGTAAAGTGGGGATGATATTTTTTTTTCTCGTCTATCCCATGATGTAGGGTATCGCTGTATAGGCCGTTTAAAAATATTGCGGATCTGTGAAAAACATTTTTCGATTCAGGGATTCGTAATTTGAAGCTTTAAAGTGCTAATTTTTCAAAGATCCTTAATCCTTAATCAAAAGTGGTCTAGCGCCTAAACCACACACTGAACTGCACTATGTAGGATTTTATTTATATTATTGGGCATGCTACTCCACCGAGAGTGACGAGGCGAACGGAGTGAGTCGATGGAACGGAAGGTGGGGTAGAATGCCCAATAATATCCTACCGAGAATATGTTTTTAACTACAATGTTAAGTTTGTTTTTGATATAAATTCATCCCAACTCAGTGTTGCCATCCATACGAGATTTCTCGTACATGTACGAGATTTAGTGGTCCTGGTACGAGGTACGAGCTTACATCCATCCTCGTACGATTTTGTACGAGATTCGTTGTTACAAGTCATATTTTGGAACGCGCCTCTGACTATACGAAATGAATCTATGGTGTGTACGTACGAAAGGTTTCATTTCATTCATTTTACTTGTATTGTTTCTTTAAGATATGTTAACGTAGAAAATATGTCTATGTTAATTCCACTCTACTCCACGTCCACTATAGTAGGTACAGTTCGGATACTACATACAGTATCCAAAGCAAAATTCCGGTTGTACGACCTGCCACCTGCGACCACCTGGACACTTTTTGACGAAACTGCTTTGTAGAGTGCTTGGTTATGAGATAGTTGACAAGAAAATCAATTGATTTTAAGCAATTTATTAAATAAATGGTATGTACGAGGTTGTGTTGACAAAATACGAGATTTCAGACCATATCTGTACGAGGACACGCCTTCGTCGTCTGGCAACACTGTCCCAACTATGGAATTCTTCATTGTGCGTGGTCCGACACGCACTTGGCCGGTTGTTTTATACTTCTCGGCATTCTATGAGGTCTGTTAAAAGTATAGAAAACGATATGCTACGGCCCTTCGTATACTTCGAAGTTTCCATCATAGTTATTATCTTTTTCAATAACATTTTTAGCCACCTATGTATACAAGGTGTGGTTTTGGATCTGCAAAACATTTTAGGGGGTAATTATGTTAGTGATTCTCGACCCGAATCAACAATAAAATGGGCAGGTATTTTTTTTTTATTTTATTCTTATTTACGGAAATCGGTAAGTGTGAACTCCCCTTTTTAAAACGCGAAAAAAAAAAAAAAAAAATAAAAAAAAAAAGAAAGATAAAATTTAAAAATCTAAAATAAAAAGTATTATTGATTATTGACTTGGTATCGTATTGTTATATGATTATTTACGAGTTTCATAACACTGCATCTTGTAGATATCCTCTCACACAGTCAGCATAATACAGAGTTTGCAAAAAAAATCCAATCCACAACCTTGTACTAAGTATGTATTTACCATTCCCCAAAACAGACCTCAATCATTTTAATTGACTGAACCCACTTTCTCGGCGTGTTTAGAACAGACACCAGCATTTACCTTCCTCTACTCTTTCAAAAGACCTCAGCTTCGAATTGAAGTAGGTACATAACATTAAGTAGTCTTGCGTGATTCCCATTATGTAGTTTGTGTATGCAAGCGTTAGTTCCGACTTCAAAATGATATAAATCACAGAGAAATCATGCTATTTCCCTGTCCATTGTGCTGGAACCATTAAATAATATGTTACGAATAAATTGGTAGTGCGTAACCGCATTACAAGCTAATTTCAATAGCTGCATGTGTAATTTTACGGTTGTTTCTTCTTTGTTAAATATTGTTTTCTGGTCTAATGACTGGGTATCAGATAAGGATTATTTGTATTAATATGCTACTGCAAAAATCTTGGATCACACGTACTCTTTTCATATATCTCGTTTACTTGTTGACTTTCTTTTTCGTTTTGTCATCTATCTCATTCACCCTTTCATCATCCGTTTTGGTCTAATGTCGGGGTAAATGAATTTGATGTAGAAACATCAAATTTATTTCTAGTCCTATAATGGTCATGAATTTGCTTTGCAATTTCCTGCAAAGTTTATCCTAAATTCCTAATTAATTTTACACAGACATCTACGTTAATACCCAAGTTAATCCAAACTAACTGCTTTGTTGACGATTGTGCATAAGCCAATAAAAGTCCATACAACTTGTATGGCATGTCAATCAGCTGACACACGCATGTTTGTCTTTGTACCATCATCATTTAAATCCATCGTTACATAAATCATTGAAAATAAACAACACACGATCATTGATTGAATGAACTTTATTGATTAGTTGCGATAGGCATTTGTTTTGTTATAAAGATGATATTCTGAATTGATTTCCAATTGTCCTAGTGATACACACGAGGTGACCAAAATTAAACCAGTTTTCAACTCCGACACAACCAATCGTATTAGCACATACATTTCTATGGCGGTTCTCTCATGACGCAACTTGTCGAAAACTAGTTGCCAACAGCGACTCAACCAGTCACGCGCGACTGGCAGTGCTGGTCGCTCGGTCATAGCGAACGCAATTTTTCATAAAATTGGGGCATTATCGTGTGTCATGTCAATTATTATTGTGTTATTATGAAACCAAAATCTTCTCTAACGATTCTTTCTGTGCCGTTAATAAAAATAAAACATTATTTCTTCATCATCGTTTGACTCCACTACATAAATCCTGTGAGACGTGTGCACGGTGAACGGTGTCTGAATGAATGATGAAATGACAAAAATAGATACAACTTGAGTTGCGCTATGTGAGAGTACCAGTTGCATCGCAGTTGACAACCCGTTTCCAACCAATTTAGGTTGAGTTGCCCTCACCCCGTGTGAGAATATTCAATGTTTTATTTATTAATAGTAATCTGTGAACTACGCTGTGGGCTACATTATTACTTACTGAAGTTGCTTGTCTTTTCTGTTTGTAATATTACTTAATGTTGCTGTTTGTTGTTCCTATTTAATAAAATGAAATAAATATTGATTTGTTTTCGATTATTTGCTATTCTATTATTATTATTTCATTCTAATGAAGAACCTGCGTAACGTAAAATCTGAGTCGCTATTTACACCTACCGTGACCAAGTTTGGAGGCAGGTCTGTCAAGCCTTGACTAATGAAACACAATTAAATTACTTAATTAGATGTTGTTACGGTACCTCAATGAGGGTCAACGCACATCAATAAGCTACAAGATCGTTATCTGACTTCAAGGTTTTCTGTATTTTTCAAATATATTTATGAAATCTTATGGAAACTTTTGTGGAGGGTTTTACTCGTAATTAAAAACCAAAAGCTAAGCTGTGAGAACTATGCTTCTATAATATCGGTAAAGAAAAAATTTGGAATCGGTTAAATTGTTATATGAACCTGGAAAACATAACATAACATCACGCCGTGTTTCCCCGAAGGGTTGGGCAGAGGTGTACCTGCAGTGCTATTCTGTAACCTTCTCACCGTGAAAACTTAAGTGATGTGTACGTTGTGTTGACCTCACTATTGGCTTTAACACCCCCAAAAACCATGAAAACGACACCCATGATGAAAAAACTGTACATATTTGCAGCCACCATCTTGCTTTTCAATTTTGATCTCAGTATCGGCTGCAACACCACCGAAAACCATGAAAACTACACCCATAATGAAAAATCGGAAAATTTCCGCAGCCGTTATCTTGCTTTTTAAATTTGACCTCACTATCGGCTTTAATACCCCCAAAAACCATGAAAACGACACCCATGATGAAAAATGATTGTAGCCGCCATTTTGGATATAAGATAGGTGATAAATTTACATACCTATAATAAAATATTAGAAAGGTACTTATTAAATAAAAGTTTTTTATTCAAATGGCTTATGTACACAGACACACACGTCGTTTGGTTAGGTTTCCACATAGTTTGTGAGAGGATAAATTCTATGGTCCGTTAGCCAGGCACACTTTTAGCACTGGATCACTTGACACACTCGGTTATCTCTTCTTATTGAATAGATTTGGGTTAATATCAACGCTGAATAACGCTTCTTCAAAACACATCGCGGTTGGGTCATGGGATTGCGTTTATTTAATCAGTTAAAACACATCGCGGTTGGGTCATGGGATTGCGTTTATTTAATCAGTTAACTGATTATGATCTAACAATTAGCATAAAAATATTATTAAAATCTCGATTATGATTGTAAATGTAATCCTTGGTCCATCCCTAGTATCAGGTGAGATGACATTGAAAGTTCACACCACGCGAGTTTTCACGGTGAGATTTTTACAGAATCAAAAATTAAGAAATAGGCCCTAAAATATATCAGTTTTAAAACATTCTTGTACGAGCTCTATCGCAACAACTAAACAAGTTAGAAATTTGAAATTTCTGTACATACCATAACATCACGCCTTGTTTCCCCGAAGGGTTGGGCAGAGGTGTACCTGTAATACACCCACACTTCGCCAGTTATGTTTAAGTCCCATGTAATAGGGGGCGAGCCTATTGCCATCAACCGGGGACAAATCCAGACTCCGGGCTGCTACTGAGATATTGCTGATGGCAAAACCTAATAATACTTTTCCCGACCTGGAAATCGATCCCAGGACCTCATGCTCAGGCGTAGCGCTTGCGACCACTAAACCAATAAGGCAGAACCTGAAAATCTATACAAATAAACAAAATTGATGTGTCTGTTCGTAATCTTAAAATAACAGATTTTTATATAAGGGTTCCGTAGGCATCCTTGTAGTTTCGCCATGTCCGTCTGCCTGTCCCCGCTGTAGCTCAGAGACGCTTAGTACTAGAAAGCTGTAATTGGCATAGGTATATTAATCACGCCGACAAAGTGCTAAAATAAAAACTAAAATAAATATTTTTTTTAGCGTACCTCCCTTACACGTAATGTGGGGATGATATTTTTTTTTCTCGTCTACCGCATGCTATGGAGTATCATTGGATAAGCCTATTAAAAATATTTTAGGTCTGTCAAGACTACTTTTCGATTCAAGTATCCGCTTGCGTGCACTTTAAGCATTACAGTGCTAATTTTTGTTAAAGTCAAATGTGTGTGTGTGTGTGTGTGTACTGCCAGCTAAATGTTCTTTTTTATGGAGATGTGAAAAAATTCATGGCAGTAGTACATATAATGAAATTAAAAGAAAAACTATCACAGCTAAGTGAGCTTTACAAGTTAACGAGTAATAGTCGACCAACTTAAATTTGCAGTTGGAGAATTGATTGTGGCATATATCGATGTATGGAAGAACACGTTTTTCGACTACAGTGTTAACTTTATTATTGGGATAAATTCATACCAACGTCACAACTACGGAACCCTTCATTGTGCGTAGTCCGACACGCACTTGGCCGGTTTTTACTAAATGCATATGACAGAATATACGGTACTTATAACAATAAATCAATTTTTACATTTTTGTCTCTGTCTGTGTATTTGTTCCGACTAATCTCCGAAACGGCTAGACCGATTTTGACCGGACTTTCACTGGCAGATAGCTGATGTTATAAGGAGTAACTTAGATTATTTTAGATAAAGTTATGCGTTCGAAACCGCGGACAGCAACTAGTCTTCAATAAAAACAAAACAATTTGCTTTCATAGGAAAATGGACCCTTTATTCAACATTATGCCCCTCTTATTGCACTTCAAACGAAACTGTTTATACCATATACACTTTTAAGGAAACAAACTTACCTAACCAAAACAAGGAAAACGTACAACGATATTAATTCCCAATACATAGTTGCTAATGAGTAACGAGTCAAATTTCGCGTGACGATGACGCGTCCATGTCATGTATGCAATAAGCTGACCTTAGCAATGGCGACCGGTGCGAAGGCTAGTTAGACGTACAGAATTGTAAGTGTGTATGTAACGTTTGAGATATAGTGTTGAGATAACGAGGTGATTTGAAATGTCCTTCGTTTTGGGATTAAGAGATCTGACGTCGTGAAATGCTTTTCCGGATTAGATAAAAATATTGTAACATTTGGACATGATGACCTTACTTAAATACTTCTTGAGTTCTTAATAATCAACTGATATCTTTAGCTAGACTAGGATTGCTTATGAGATAAAGGATGTCTTACATCCTTTATCTCTTAAGCAATCCTAGTCTAGCTGCGAGCTAGCGTGACCAATTAACATACAAAGAAGTATACGATTTATTAGGTGGTCTACTGGAATGTGTTCTTAAAGTTCATGTCAATAGAATCTAAATTGAAACCAGCTAACTGAAAGTTTAATGGGAACGAAGATCTTATCGCAAACGATGATCTCTCCTTTTTAACCCTTACTACATAATGCGTTTCCACAAATAACGATAGTGCTTCAGAAGTAAACAAGCGTGATTCACCCATTCATACGTATGTCTTTTTAGCAAGAATGAACAACATCATCGCGATACACTAAGTCAATAGCGACCTCTTCATTGAAGTGTTTCTCATCTATTGCAGTACCTATTAGCGGCAGTGGTGGTGGCAGTGAGCGCCGCTCCCCCCGGACCACAGCAGCGATACCCACAGCAAGCGGGGCTGCATCAGCTTAATCCGTAACTATAACTTCTACACATTTTATTTTTTGCCGTTGGTAAATTCTCTCTCTCACCCTCTGTTCTACGGACTCCTACCGACAAAAATCCCCCAATTCCTGGAAGGAACGGCGGGATGTTTCCCGTGAGATACTTGTACATTCGCCGCACCCCGACTAGTATCAGCTCGCCATGCCTAGCGTGCCCCACCACCAACTAACGCATCCTAGTTCATAGGTAAGGCAGCAAAAACCTCAATACTTTATTGCATTCCATAATGTATATGCTTAGGTGGTAAACATTGGCTTTAGAACAATCGTGGAGATGAGGACTTACCGTTTATTTTGTAACTAACTTAATTTAAGGAAAGAAAAAAAAAACTTTCTGTATTTTATACACATAAGTTTTAAGGATTTATCATTTAAATATTCGTTTACACTGTAAAAACAATAACTTATTAATAGCTTTTTTAATTTAATCGTGAATAAATGGTGATTTTTTTTTTGTTTTTTATTGATTCGAGTAACTTATTATATATTTTGTGGACGTAACCAGACCTACATGGTGACGTCACTTTAGTATGTACAGTAACAGTCAGAAGTCGACTAGCAATCTTACAAAACTATGGAATAGCAATATTAGTTGTACTTATGACCTTCTTCTATAAGAACGTTTGACAACACTACACATTAGCATCTTGTTGCCCGTATAGCGCAGGCGATAATGGTCATTGCGGTGTAAGTGGACTTCTGGACGTTGACTGTACATACAATGCATCCTGAGTAAGTGCTGCTGTTTTGTATAAGCCTCTAATCAATGGGCAATTTAAAGAAGACTTACAATAACCTATATATTATTTTTGTGAGTTTTTTTTTTTCAATATTTAAATATTTAGCTACCAAGTTCAATAAATGAAACAACAGCAGTAAAAAAACTGTCTAAATTTCAGACTGGATTACTTTTTGGAGCAACCAGTGGATAACTACTACAGACCAGCTGAACAGAAGCAAGGTTAGTTTTAACACTTAAAATATTATTGTTAAACTATCCAGCACAACATTCACGGTGAAATTTGAATGACGTTAAACCGACTTTGAAAGACGTTATGCCGCAAAAATTTAACGTGGCCGCAAAAAGTAAAACTTTGGTTTCACCCAAAACCATGGAATCGGCTTAATTCAATGTAGACAACTGAAGGTTTTTTCTAATAGCATCACGAATCAGAAATGTGTCAACACTGAAACAAAGTTTTATTTAGGTACTAACCTCTTACTCACTTGCATGTTTTGGGATTGCCAAAGATAATATTAGGAGGAAACTACAAATACCTAACATAAAATTGCATTTAAGTGACTATTTCTCCCTGACGCTCGTTACTAGAAAATGAGTAATGGAACACTCTCATTATTTATGGAAAGCGGTAACAATACAGGGTGTAAAAAGACCCATTACAAAGCCGCCATCCACACATTCATATCAAACTAAGTAACAAACTAAGTAACTAAGTAACATTCATATCAAACTAAGTAACTAAGTAATTTCTGGGAAAAGACTTTTATTTTTGGTGTGAAAATTCTCTATTTTCGGTAGTGTGCAATGTAACGCTCGCAAAACATTGTACAAAGTTACAGGGATTTTGGGAGTATTTAAAGTTATGATATTTAAAACTATTGTTTTACGTAAAAAAAACTTCAACAAATTTTTTGATCTTCAATATCTCCGTAACTAGAAAGTCCCCAGGTATGGTCCAGTACAAATAAAAAATATAATAAAGGAAAAGAACAAGTGACTATCGGCTTCGTTAAGGGTATGTCTATACCCGTTATACAATACCTAGAAGTGAAAAAATCGGTACTTCTAAAATGTTGCCAGTTTAAGACCAAGTCCTTTTTAGAAGTGCGCCTTTTAGACCTTAACTGTTATTCAACACTTAGCTGCCCAACGATGAAGGAAAATCTGTCAGGAGAACTAATAGGCTGACAATAAAAAACTTTAACGTGTGTGATGCATTACTAATGCTGATTATCCTGATTATGTCATCATGACATTTCCCTAGATAACATGCACTGTCAGTAGTATCATTATATATTATATAACTAATATCATTTATTTATCTAAACAGACAGATGCGCTGCTGGGGAGTTTGTTTACCACTTCTTCTTCCCAGCTAAAGCACTAGGAAGTGGTGAAGGGCGGGCATTTTTGGGGGGACTGTCTTATGTAAACTCTGACGTTCGAAAAGTGCTGATTTTCAGCCTAGTTTGAATAAATGACTTTTGATTTTGATTTATCAGAGTGGCGATGAGGTTACCACATTAAATGGTACAGCGGTCAATACAAGTTTGTTATACATATGTATATAACGGCGCAGGATAGCCTTTACCAGAAGTGGTCATCTGATTAGTGGTTCAACAGCTTCAATATCATCAGGATTGTGCCGCAATATAGCAGTTCGTCGTGGACGTGGTTCGACAGCGGCTCCACTTTCATCTCTGTCATCAGAAGACAGCCACCACGCAACCATCGATACGACACTCTGCTAGAGTGACTGTCAGCAGCCAGTGTCACTCTTATCCGACCTTTTCGGTGATTCCAGTAACTTTGTAACAAAACTAGATGGCGCCACTTGCTGCGCCGTCCTAAACATATTTTTTTACCTAGCCTTTTCCCAACTATAATGTGAACCCAGTGACTAGATTGTGGACGTCAGATAGGCAATCGATCCATGTAAAATATTGGTATTCCGCTGAATTTGGTAAGACAGAAATCGGGTCGGATTTCAGTCTTACCAAATACAGCGGAATACCAATAATTTACATGGATCGATTGCCTATCTGACGTCCACAATCTAGTCACTGGGTAATACGATACCCCTTGGTAAGACTATGGTTGTAATACTTTCGAGTTGACTTGATAAATAGGTTTACTTGTAGTTCACAACTTTTCAGATAACTGATGTTAAAGTTCGTGTACGTAGATGATTGAAAAATGGTCAGTAAAATTTTTCGTCTAACTTTTTAGGGTTCCGTACCCGAAGGGTGCCAAAAGTAACTCTATTACTAAGCCTCCGCTGTCCGTCCATTTGTCTGTCAGTGGGCTTTATCTCATGAACCGTAATAGGTAGACAGTTATTTTTTTTTATAATAATAAATGATAAAAATGAAATAAAGTTAAAAATTAAAGGGGTCCCCATACAAGAAATTTTAATCTTAAAAAAAAATCTTGCCTTGGCATTTGTGATGTTCTTGTTTAGAACTCATCGAGTAGAGTACAAACAATTTTATTTTTTTTTATTTTCAAAAATAAAGAAATAGGGCGCCATAAAGTATATCAGTTTTGAACCATTTTTGTACGAGCTCTATCGCAACAACTAAACAAGTTAGGAATTTTAAATTTCGGTATATTTTACCATAACATCACGCCTTGTTTCCCCGAAGGGTCGGGCAGAGGTGTACCTGTAATACACCCACATTTCGCCAGTTATGTTTAAGTCCCATGTAATAGGGGGCGAGCCTATTGCCATCAACCGGGGACAAATCCAGACTCCGGGCTGCTACTCAGAAATTCCAGATAGAAAAACCCAATAACACTGCTCGACCCGGGAATCGAACCCAGGACCTCATGATCAACAGTAGCGCTTGCGACCACTAGACCAACGAGGCAATCGTACATCGTATACCATATACTGCTTTTAATCAGCAAATATTAAAAACGCCGATTTATAAGGTATTTTATTTAAACAGACGATTTTCTGCAACTGCAAAAATAACTTTGTAATTCACAGTATCATTGTGAAATACAAATTTATCTTTTCGATGTTTTAAAATTTAAGATGAAGCATATTCTTCGTTTAGTATTTTCATTTATATAAATATAAAAAACTAACCCTCCGCTGTCAGTCTGTCTGTCAACTGGCTATATCTCATGAACCCTAATAGGTTGAAATTATCACAGATTGTGTATTTCTATGGCCGCTATAACAACAAATAATAAATATTTAATTAAGTTAATAATAAAATGGGATCCCCATACAAGAAACGTGTTTTTTTTGGCATTTTTGTTCGATCTTAATACGGTACGGAACCCTTCGTGTGCGAGTCTGACTCGCACTTGGCCGGTTTTTTACTGCTTGATGTTTCAGAAAACTTGGTTATGTCGAAAAGTAAAGTATTAGGTACCCGATAGAATAGCAATGAACGCCGTTCAGTATGAGAGTTTAGGGAAAAGCAATATTTAGTGACCAATTCTGGGAAATTTTCAAAACTACATAAAAATTGGGTTTTCTCGAATGTGTCCCGTTTTTCGTCCTTTTAGTGTACAGTATAGACTATTATCAACGTATCTATTAACAATTGACGTGTTGTTACGTTAATTCCAGTAAGCGCAAACGGCCCAAACGGTGCGCCGGCGCGGCTGGAGTCTTTGGAGCCGGACAGTGAAGTCGAGCTGGTACCAGGAGTGCAACAGCCACAGCAGCCTCCACAACAGGTACAGAACAACTACTTAGAACATACACTTTTTTCCCAGTAGGATTGGGCAGACATGTAAAGATAGTCCACCCCCACATTTCACCGGGTATTTCAGTAATAACTATGGTCATGAATCGAACACAAATCCAGACTCCGGATTGCCTTTGAGAAAATCCTCATGGAAAAACCTAACAGCGCTTTGCCCGACCTGAGATTGAATATGGGACCCCATGCGACCACTAGACCAAAGAAAAATTGAAAGTCTACCTACCGATGCTACATACAACGATTACGGCGCCTAAGGAAATTAAATAGCAATAAGACGTTCAACTCGTAAATCCGAGTCATGTACATTGTCAAGGCACAAGTGTAAATGCTCGTGCAGACTAGCGCGATATCGTGGGCGCGACAGGTAGCAATATGGCTGTCGCACCCATGATATTGCACCAATCTGCAGGAGCCTTAATCCTAGTCTATCCTAAAGCCTAAATAATATTATAAATGTGAAAGTGAGTTTGTTTATTTGTTTGTTACGCTTTCATGCTAAAACGGGTGAACGGATTTGGATGAAATTTAGCTCATAGGTAGATCATGACCTAAATTAGGACATAGATTATACTTTTTATCCCGATATACCCACGGAATCGAGACTTATGCGGGTGAAACTGCGGGGCGTAGCTAGTTAATTATGAATTAAGTAAGGGTAAATTTTTGGGCATATAAATGTTTTATAAGACCTACTGTATCAGATTTGGAAAAATTACATAAGTACTCCGTCTTCTTCTTACCTTCATTGTTTTTCATCATTTCCAGAATCCAGTAGCACCGAATATACCTGGATTATTGCCCGGGCAACGAGTGTTTATAGTCCACATGCCAATTCCTGGATACGGGTAAGAATTTTAACATATTATATAAAACTATTCTATGAATTACCTATTAAGATAAAATCTTAAATTTCAGAAAATTTGTTGCATCGACTAATTTGTCGTCCCTGAGTTGGAAAAATGGGCCTTGAAACCCTGAACGTGAACTAAGTCCCAACCAACAACTAGTATATAACAATCTACTACATAATTATTATGAACGTCTGATCCCACCGTATAAGATCACCGACAGTAATTCTTTGGGTTCATTGCTATGAGAAGCAACCCAATCTCTCACTCCCCAGATTTGATTCCAGATTAATTTATTACCGACTCGAACCTTTTAATCAAACAATATTTTTTTTGTTGTAGATCTGTAATGAATTGATAATTGTTTCAGTCCCGGCAGCATAGGAGGCTACCAACCAGTATACATTGTTGCTGCAGGCCCTCAAGGAAACGGTAGATTCCCTGGAAATGGTAAGTTTATATGAAAGCACGCTTTTTTTTTTTGGGTGGTAAATCATCAAATAACTTCTCCCGCTCTGGGCGGAGCGGGAGGGTGTGTCAGACTCTTACTGACTAAAACCCACCCGTATTCCTTCCGTTGCCTGTGTTGCCAGGGGCCTTACCGAGGCCCCTGGCAACCCTTTAGTACCTTCCTGCGAATGAAAGCACGCTTATGCCCTCAATCATTAACTCATTTGCTAGAAGAAATCCATTATATTTCAATCCAGAATCTGAAATAATTATCAATTTTTGGTACAACCAACTCAATGACTAAGTTCATATTCCTATAGCAACCAAAAATTTTTGGACCTTTTATACCCAATTGTCACGCAAAAATCAACTTAGAATACAGTTCATCATAATCAGCCTATAATGTTCCCACTGCTGGGACACAGGCCTCCTCTCTGTGAGAGGGAGTGGGCCGTAATCCACCACGCGGGCCCAGTGGGGGTTGGTAGATGTCACATGTCTTCGAATTTTTGGTTCTAGGACATGCCGGTTTCCTCACGATGTTTTCCTTCACCGTTTTGAGAGTAGTGGTGATGAAATAATTTACACAAAGTAAAGCGCATGTCTGGGTTCGAACCTACGACCTACAACTCGTAAGTCACGACCGTTACCACTGGGCCACCACTGCTCTAGAATACAGTTGGTGACTATGAAATGTAAATTATCTGAGATTCTGAATTCAAGTATATAAGAATGATTGATTCCATTGTCTTCATTAGTTATTACATGAACTACATCTACTTATTTAAACTAATCCTTCCTTTCCCATAATTTCGTTCCAGGTTACCAGAACGCAGTTCTCCTGGACCCATCAGGTCAGGGCGTCCTGAACCCGTTCGGTGGGTACCCCAGAGGCTTGGTTCAACCACAAGTCCTGGGTCCCCTTGCATATCCCAACAGGCCTTATGATCTAGTATACCAAGAGCAAGGACTGGCCAATCCGTAAGTGCAACTAGTTTCTAGCTCACTAGACGTATAAAACGATAATGAATTACTGATTGAAAGAAATATCAATTTTATTGCTAGCAGACCAATTTTGAGAAATAAATGGTTATTGAGTTTTTTATTTTGAAGCTAAAAACTATTATTTCTTGGCTGTTATCTACAACTTTCTACTTTCGCCTTTGATTGTAATAATTCGTACCAATACACTATTGGATAACTCGAAAATCTAAGTGATTTAACAATTAAAACCGTTACCCAGTTTGCCCTATAAGCGGCTATTAGGTTATTTATTCATAATATTCATATTGAATCTCCTAAAACAAACAGCCTTTATAATAAATTGTGTTTCCTTTTTCTCAAAGCGCTGGCCAACCTAGCCAAGGAGAAGCTGGGCGAG
This sequence comes from Atethmia centrago, assembly GCA_905333075.3. Classification (NCBI taxonomy): domain Eukaryota; kingdom Metazoa; phylum Arthropoda; class Insecta; order Lepidoptera; family Noctuidae; genus Atethmia; species Atethmia centrago. The sequence continues at coordinate 30,435,356 of HG995374.1, forward strand.
GACCTATTCACTTCTCACAAAATGTCGGACTCCAAGGACCGGTCAACCATGCTGCCTATCCAGGACCAGCTGCCCAACTTGTCCACCCAGGCCAAGTGAACACGAGAGCACCCAACGGTTAGAACTTGTCTAGTCATAATCATTATCAATAACTGTGATTGCTTTATGTGCTGTCTCAAAACACTATACATACATATATGAATTGGTTTTAAAGATGAGAAGATATTGTTGTAGTCGATGAAGATAGCAATGAGAATTTAAGGATCTAAGGCACTTTTAAGTGTTTAATGATGGGTTTAAAGAAGTTAAAATGGCTATAGAACTTACAACCATGGAAACGACGTTGGAACGAAATAATAGAAAGTGGATATAAAAATTCAGCCTTAGTGACAGTGATGTAAAAATCAAGAATAAACCAGACAAAAATATAAAAAGTCACTATGCAAAACGAATTCAAGAAAATGCTGACAATGTTTTTTATTATAATTTCAGGTGCTCCTCCAGCTCAACTAAAACAAGGAAGCGAAGAAACCAAAGAAGCTGTCGAAGCTAAATCGAACCATCGAGCACAAGCCCTCACACGAACCAAAGCGTAGCTCAACGATACACATTAGTTTATTGTGATTAAACAAATTGAAACTATACCAGCTCAAATAATCGATTCAGATGTAATGGCACTGAATCAAGTGATTTTAGTTTTAGAACTAGTATTTTGTCAAAGTATACTTTGATGTAGGTAATTTTATGTTTGTTACCCGTTTTTAAAAATAACAATGCAATTATAGTTTCTTATATTTATTACACAAAATTAAATGTTCGATACTGTTTTTATTTTTTATTTATTCAACTTTTGTCTACTCATTTTCACCTTACTGGATTTCTGCACTCTGACGTAAACATGAAAAACTGGACATACAATAATTGTTGGTCCTTCATTTATGTCATAAGATCGGATTCGTGCCCAATCCTGATCAATTCATGGTAGACTGATATAGCAATAAATAGCCACATATAACAGCAGCCCAGCGTGTTCCCATCAGCCTTAAAACTTACAAAGAGAGTTATTTGATGAGTCATTGGTTTGAATTTTGGCACCAGGTCAAGGATTTGACGTTTGGAATACGTATATGACATTTCATGAGCATGAAATTGGCCCTTAAATGTAATGATGCATGTCTCAATACATTTTAAAACATGAAAAAGACAGGTTAACAAGATATGGCTATAGAGATTGTGAACAGCTGTAATCAGATAAATAAGTACAAACAAACCACTACACATATACTCTCAATTCTATTACCCAGTTCTCCCTTGAGTTACTTAAGTAAACAGCAATTTCCAGTAAATTCCTTAGAAAATCAGCACTAGCAACTGTACAGCTAATATGGAGCGACATCGCCCTACTATCGCCAGGACCGGTCGCTTTCTCCTATAATAAATTAACAGCAACGCGAATTACGGTGCCATCTATCAGATAAGTGACTAGTACAACTGGTAAAATTGCCCGAGATTTAGTATCAGCACCGTTTTCCTTTATAAGGTGAAAAACGGTTACACTAAATATGTCAGCTTCGTTCATGCATGCAATGAGATTAATGATTTGAGTTCGTGGGTTTTCATTTTCAAGTTGTTGTAACGTTTCATAATTTAACGGGTTGCAAATCTGTCAGTATTGTCTGCTTATGTACGATTCTTAGGATGTATTTTATAGTCATCTTAATTTCGGTTGCTCAGAATACGTAATGTACCTTTAACTCGACCTGTATAATTTAATTTTATACAGATCAGACCAGGTGTTACGACTGTGATTGTGTTCAAAAGTAAATTATTAGTCCGTACCAGGAGCTTTACAATTGAACTATTTGCTTAATTTAACTGGTTTTCTCGTAACTAGCATAATATGATGTTTTTTTAAAACCTCATAATTTATTATTATAGGCACAAAAAGGTAATTAAAATAAAATTTATAAACAAAAGCATTAACTTTCCACAAAGCATATAAAACGAAAGTATCCAAAAACTTGTTTCTGTTGAAACATAACTATTCTACCAATACAAAAACAGTCATAAAATAATTAATTGCATTCAGCACTTCCTGAAGTGAAATTGCCATCATTAACAATATTAATACTTCCTTGTGGAATCTAACTTTTATCTGCGAAACTGCTACCGTTAGCACTTAAGCTTCATTTTATCGTCTCTAACGGAGCCTCATCCTGTGGTGGCGTTCAATCCTATAAAGTATAACATACACCAACTTGTATTTACCATCCAGAATCATCCACACCATCTCTATCCCATTCTAATAAGATAGGCTTTACAATTTCAAACAATTCTGCAGCTTCAGATATGAAATTGTCAGGTTCCTAGAATGGTTACCAGTTTATGATCTCCAAAGGAATCGGACGTATAATTATGGCCAATTGGATACGTGATTGGACATAAATAACAGATAATTGACTCGAGATAGACGTGGACAGTTTAATTCAATTAAATTGTAATGCTGTTTCAATTATTGTGAGTTCTGCCATTAATCTTTTGTGCTAGTCAGGTATTTTGCAGTGATTTTCGAATATTTGTGGTATATGGTAAATATGGTGATAAGTGTTTTATTAGAGATGATGTTTTTGAAGTTTCATCAAAATAGTTTTAGCCTATGGGGTATAGCTAAAGGATTTATTGGGATTTTCAAAATAATACAATTTGCGATATGATCTTCTCAAAGAACTCATTTAACTTAAGTATTGGAATCAACGATACGAAAAAAAAACTGATGGCAGTATTTTATTTTATGTAAGTCTTAATTGTTTTATCCATAGTCATTCTCTGAACATACATTTTCACCAAGATAATCACCGTAAAACATATCGAATTACACGCAATTATAATTTTGCTAAAATAAAAAGTAACAATTCGTTCCAGCTAATTGGCCATCAAAATTTCTATCATTAAAAACAAATAAACGCTATGAACAATAGCAAAAAGCCCACAAACCGTATTTTGTTTATTTTCATTGACCTGCATTGTAGTGACCTTGATACTGCATCATTATATTACCATCAATCACGTACACGAGCTGCGCTTGATGGATGGCCATAAATATGATTTAAAACTACATATGCAGTAATGTGCAAATTATATCACCTCAGCACAATCAAATATAGTCCTTAGCGCCGATAAGTTAAGGTTTACTACTTTAGCACAACATTGACACTATAGCACCAGTATCTTTTTAATCAGACTTTAATGGTCGATTCAAAACCAATGTAGCTTGAACTATCTCTATGTTCGTAGATACCTAGCTTAAAATAGAATTTTGTGAACTTCGTACATCAATGAAGATCATCAAATTTTGGGCATCTGATATTGATGACTCACTTGAATTAAGATGGAATCGCTTTCCAAATGAAAGGTGTCGAGAGATCGTTGCAATTATCAGACGTTCGGTACGATGCGGGGCAATTATGATCTTTTTGCCGTGAACCCGTTATCTTGGCTTAGATGCGCGGCAAAAACGCAACTGGCGCAGTGTGGAGTCTTTCGCCACCGTGGGCGCACGCTACCGCCTCGCGTACTAACTGATACACAATGTCACCTCGCGCACTGCTCGTACTCGTCGCTATAGCCTGCATGGCGCAGGCAGCGGCCCGGCCGGTCAAGAAGACCCTAAACTTCAACATGTTTCTGCTCCGGCCCAAAGAAGGAGCGTCTGACAGATTCTTGCTGTCAACCGACGGGGTGTCAAGGTTTGGGCCAATATTGGAGATGTTCGTCCAACGCTTCCAAGGGTTGATGTCCGTGAAGGTGCCGCAAGACCAGCTTAACGGTATATCTGTTCCTGATGGGGCATCGGGAGTGAAAGGTGAGGTGCCTGTTGGTAACAATGCGGAGAACGAAGTTGATGGAGTGCAAGAGTCCAAAATGCCTGGAATAGTGGTCAGGCCATCACGTACAAAGCCAGGCACTTACGAAGTTGAGATAGACATGCTTGTAGACGACGGCCAGCCAGATGAGAAGACAACGTAAGCAGCTGATGCGTTAATTGTGGTAGATGCGGCCCAAAAAGCACAGATGTGGATGCACGGAAACAATTAAGTACGACTATATTATTAGAACATGTTCAATAGCTGTGGAGAAATACAAAATAATATTTTTTATATCAATAAGTAGGTAGTTGTATAATCTCGGTATATGATATAACATGTTGCGTAAATATTTCCGTGCTAGTAAACAAAAGTATAAGTGGTTGGAAAAAGTCGTTTCTTTAGAAATGTCAAAGCATGGTCGCTTCCGTAGATTTTATTTGGTTTTAGTATCGTGATATTTTTATTTCTGCATTTATTATTTTTAATTTAGTGTTTAAGTTAAAGTCGTAACATTATTTATTTTGTTTATTCTTGCCATGTCATTAAGGTTTAGAGTTCGTAATAAATTATTTTACTATTTTTGTATTTTGTTTATTTTTCTGGTTGTAAACAAATCTGCTTTATGTAATTTGTAGTTTGTTGCTAATCATTTTGTAATTTACCCACTTAATTTCTATTGGCATGGTTTTTTTTTTTTGCTGAATTCTTAAACAGTTAATCAATCTACTATTCGCAGTCTGAATTTGTTTCTATTCATGTAAAATCGATCGAAAACCCGAACAGACAAATTAAGTCGATATAATAATATTGAAAAGAATTTCGAAGGATTAATACAAAAACATCGAGCCATAATTAGTACAGAACCAAGTTTAGCCAAAACTTAGCATCCAAAAGTTGACAAAACAGACTTGACGAAAGTTGATGCACAAAATCTCAACATTTTCCCGATCCTTCATTTGTTGCAATATTCTATAACAGACTGGTTTTACTTTGCCTAAGAAAGTACTTACAGTAATCGGCAATAAGCTATTGAAATTAGATGTCAAATTGGACTTCTTATTGCCGATTACCTACAGTCAAAAAGCCTTTCAAATACCTATCACAAACATCTTTTTCGTATACCGATGATCTGACAGCAAAATTTCAGCTTCACTGATTGAAAGCCTCTTTAAAAATATATGAAATTACTCATACCGTGTCATTTTATAAAATATATATAGTATCCAATTAAGGTTCTTGAACCGCAGTTATAGCCATCGTAATTTATTATCATTGCTAACTGCTGTCAAGACCTTTCTTGATTACTATAATGTTCTTTTATAAATACCGTTAGGTTTTTGTTTCTGTAAATAGGAATACGTGCTTTTTTCCCTTCTAGATCCTTGGTGCATTATGCGAATGCACGAACTTGTAGATCTACCATCTACCTAGCTACTCCCTTTGCTTCCAGACAATGTTATCAGTTATCAGGGAATGCTTTCCAAGCTGATATATTATAATTTATTTCCTTATCTAAGAGAATATTTTTATGAATAAGGCCATCATTGCTTATCATCATCATCAGCCTAGAGCAGTCCACTGCTGGACATAGGCCTCTCCAATTGCACGACATTCATCTCGATTTTCGGCAACTCTCGTATCGTCGCAAGATCGTAGCGTCGCGTAGATATTTAAATAGTCAGAAACAGATTTATATTAAGGTCATCGTTTCCCCTTGTGTGTTCGATTTTCGTCAATGTCATCATTATATTTACTTTGTTTAATCTTAGACATCATAGGTTAACTGACAATGAAGGAAAACATCATAGGAGAATCTGGACTTCATTGGAAGTCCTGTGCCTGTCTTTAATTGTCAATCCACACTAAGATATGAGAAGATGCTGTGGCACAATAGTTATCCTTAAAATACAGCTAAATATTTTATGTACCCTGTAACATTAAAGAACAGTACCATAACTAAAACCACTAGAACAGTTAGTAATAAATAACAAAATAACAGCGTTGCGGCTGCAGAGATAAACTAAGGCCTAACACATTAACGGTATGCGCGGTTACTAAACCGCACCAAATTACTGCCGTGTACTGATTGTGTTGCACACCTTCATTTTAGGGTTCTCTCTTTTATTATAGAATAACAGCCGCACGGGTCAATCGATCAGGTTAAGCGACGCTTGTCGCGGTTGGTCCGTGGATGGATGACCATCTTTACATACCAAGAACCCTCCGTGCCTCGGAAAGCACGTTACGCCGTCGGTTCCGGCTGTCATTCGTGTATCTTTGACAGTCGTTACGGGTCGTCAGAAGCCCGAAAGTCTGACAACCAGTCTTACCAAGGGGTATCGTGTTACCCAGTAACTGGGTTGTGGAGGTCAGATAGGCAGTCGCTCCATGTAAAATACTAGTATTCAGTTGCATCCGGTTAGACTGGTAGCCGACCCCAACGTAGTTGGGAAAAGCCTAGGCAGATGATGATTTTGGTTCTATGGTGAGACCGTAATCTGAACTTTATCACGTGAAGCGACGGCTATTAAAATGGGGTTGCAATTTCATTTCTGTCAGGTGAATGATCCTAAATTTTTGGTTCATCATATTAAAAAGAAATCACCTATACAATGGAGTAATCAGAGCAGTGATGGCCCAATGGTAACGTCCGCGACTTGCGAGTTGTAGGTCGTAGGTTCGAACCCAGGCAGGCGCTTTAATTTGTGTAAATTATTTCATCACCACTGCTCTCAAAACGGTGAAGGAAAACATCGTGAGGAAACCGGCATGTCCTAGAACCAAAAACTCGAAGACATGTGACATCTACCAACTCGCACTGGGCCCGCGTGGTGGATTACGGCCCACTCCCTCTCACAGAGAGGAGGCCTGTGTCCCGGCAGTGGGAACATTATAGGCTGATTATGTATGTATGTAATCATTGAATATCGACATTTACTTCTCACTCCTCTACTCTCTCCTATACCTATAAAAACTCGATGAACTAACTAACTTATTAAAAAGAGGCTCTTCAGAGAAATTTAATTCTGTGGAACAGATGTAAGGTCGTGACTACACCAGCGAAAGTGCACTTAACACAGAAGTTACACGCACACTACCCGCATTCTAATTAGGTGCATCTCTGGTTGGACACACTCGCTAACATCACGGAAGCACGATTATGCAGTCGTCATAATGTCTGCAAAGCGGTGCATGTAGCACCCATCTTGGTAAAGCCATACACATAAGCAGCCTATAATGTTCCCACTGCTGGGACACAGGCCTCCTCTCTGTGAGAGGGAGTGGGCCGTAATCTAACACGTGGGCCCAGTGCGGGTTGGTAGATGTCACATGTCTTCGAATTTTTAGTTCTAGGACATGCCGGTTTCCTCACGATGTTTTCCTTCACCGTTTTTAGAGCAGTGGTGATGTAATAATTTACACAAAGTAAAGCGCCTGTCTGGGTTCGAACCTACAACATACAACTCGTAGATCGCGGCCATTACCACTGGGCCACCACTGCACTAAAGCCATACGCTACTTGGAAAAGACAATGGAGCAAAGGGTTTTTTATTGTTATTAACCCTATGGAAGGTCATTCTTCGGAAAAGCCCTTTTAAAATAATTTTCACTTTTAACAATCCTACTTCCTTCTAGGGTTCAAGAAAACCATTCATTTCATCGTCATTGTGAAGATAAGTACCAGTTCTATATCTACTTCTAGGGCTAGTGGCCACAGTTTATAAGACAGCCTTTTTATTCACATCAGCTATGATCAAAGAGAGCTACTATGAAACTCATTCACTGATTCTTATTAATTGGTCATCGGTAAATCATTCGCCCGGAAGACACATAAAGATTCGAATAATACAAAGGAGTGTAATAATAATATTAATTCATTGACGAATACGCAACGAATGCGAAAGCTATACGCATCGCGCATTTTAATTAGAAAGGCGCACGAATATTTGATAAATCTATCTAAGAACCCTTACACTGTTTGTCCACCGCACAACGTCAACGGGATGTCAACGAGAAACGAGATTATTCGTACCGGTGGTAGTATATCATTCTCGTTGACGTCCCGTTGACGGTGCCGGTGGACAAACGGCCTTAGTTTATGTTGTCCTGGCTTGGTACACAAAATATGTATGGGTTCATCCGGCAGTTCAGATAGCATTATGTGCCATAAAGAAAATTGTATGACGCTATTGCGCGCACGCATATTTAATGCTAAAACCATGCTGAAATCGTATTTTATCTTGCCTATTAGTAAGAATACTGAGCAATACCTAGGGCTAGCACTATCACTTAACCAATGGACATAATAAACAACGACACATAATAAATTGTTAGACTTTCTGGTTTCTGAAACCACATAAAGACTTTTTCTTTTACCAGAAATTGTTATTGAAAGCCTGTTAAAAAAATATACCATCACTTTTTGCGAGTCTACTGACTGCAGCAAGCGCAGATTGATTGTAATCATGACATTCTTCCTAACCATCTAAAACGCTAAACCTTTTTCTAACTATCAGTGTTATGACACGAATTGTTCCGATGAGAGTGGGGTAACTAGATCTCCGGTCACAACTAACCAACTTGCCTGCTGAATAACCAACGCCTCCTTCCTTGTTTCCGATAGGTAAAATGTAGCCCCACTAATTACCAACATCTAACACGATATAATAAGTAGAAGAGACTGAAAATCATTTTTTCCTGACATCACTTATATACACAGTCATGTAAAAACTAAAAAGCCATTACCACACACAGAGGTTGTTAACCTGAAACTACTACCGCAATAATCTTTTGTAAGCAATTACTTATTACGACTTGCGGAAATGACAAGTTACGGGTGCTTACCAACTGCTTATTTTTCAGTCATAATCAGCTTACAATTTTTCAGTAACCTATTCCTTCAAAATTGCAAACTGAGCTTCAAAATTCCTAAAGAGCTTGAAAGAGCGGTAATTAATAACCTATGTAACTATTTTTTATTTCCATCGTCTCCCTAGCTTTTTGCCATGTTAGGATCGGCTTCCAGTCTAACTGGATGGAACTGAATAGTACCTATCTGACCTCCACAACCCAGTTACTGGGGGTAACACAATACCCATTGGTAAGACTGGTTGTTAGATTTCTGGGCTCCTGACTACCCATAACTACTGTCAAAGGTATACGAATGACAGCCGGGACCAATGGCTTAACGTGCTTTCCGAGGCACGGAGGGGTCTTGGTATGTAATGGACGGTCACCCATCCTCGGACCGACCTCAGCAAGTGTTGCTTAACCTTAATGATCGGCCAATGCAGCTGTTATTACTTAGGTTACTTAAGCATTTAACTTTATGAACATTAAAAATGTAAATTGGATGAAGAAATTCATGATTTTTTTTTCAGTGCTATTCACCTGTAAAATATAATGTAACGGCTGTGTAATGATTACATGTTCGTATGTAATGAGTGTAATAAACACTCAGTTGTTTTTTTTTGCAAAATTAATGGAAAACATTAAACGTTATGCATGATAATATTTTACCTCGGATTCAAAAAACACCCACATAATATCTAGTGTTTTTATAAGTAATATTTGCAAAGATAAAACCTTGTTTTATTCATACAGGGTGCTTGAATTCTGTCTATGAATATTTCTAGGTATTAAAATGCATTTTAGAATTTCATGTCGTTCGTTTTATAGTTTAAGATCTTTGTAAGTAACGATTATGAACAAATACTTAGTCTGAAATAAAAAAAAATGTTTATTTTATTTTTTATACCAAAACCATGATCAAACCTTAAATTACGAAGTCAGATCAGAACAAAGCATTTACAGTTTCATGTATCTATTCGGATGGATTTCTATGACATAGTGCTCCTTAGGTCCAGGTAAACCAGGTCAATATTCGTTATCTGACCGATTGTTCTAGTCATTCTATTGACATCAATACGTTAACGAATATAAATGTTAACGTGTTAGTCTTTATATTCGTTAACGTGTTAGTCTCTAGTATTTACATTTTGACACCCAAAATGATGTAGGTAGTGGCGGGGAATTGGTTTCTGCACATTAAGACGCGGGTTCTCTTATTACTGTTGTGGTATTAACTTAGTAGACAGTAAACGCTGGTGTTTCATCTCGAATTTTAGTAGTAAGTACTATATTAATATGCACATTGGTAATATTTTTCCTACAAACCATTCACGTCAATAGTACAGGGGATGCAGAGATGGAACTCACGACCTCTTCAGTTAACTGTTGAGCTATTGTCCCTTTTATAATCTAGTTGCTTGTTGAACTGATTTTTTTCAAAGTAGTACCTGGTTTGATGTGAAATTCTGAAATTTTATGAGTTATATAAATAAAGTTATTAAAATATTTTTTGAACACACCATTTATAATTTTTGGAAACAATGAACCCCAAAAAAGAAAGCAATGCCCGCCGTAAGGTCAGGGCTGAAAGAGTAGGTCGCTGTCACAACGTGAATAATAACACAGCACCGAACGCACATACAGACATACACTTCCTTACCGGCAGACAAACGGACGCTCCCGCACTTCATTGTCACACGAAAAAAAAAAGAAGAAAATAAAAAACTTCGCGATTAAACTGACAATGTCTTCCCGCTGAAACTGTATTTGAAGTTTCATTAATTTTTTTTATTTGACAAAGGGAATCAGTGTGTTCATCCTGTGTTTCGTTATCGAAGTTGGATTCGCAACGCACACGCGTCACATAGAAACTTTAAGGGCCAGTGACTTGGAAACAGTCAGATAAAGTCTTGGTTCTCTAAAGTAGAGGACTACAGAGCAAAATAAACATTTCCAAGAACAGAGGACCAATCACATAGTGCTTTCTTCTAAAACAGTGCAAAAATGAATCACAAATTCGTAGTAGTGTTGTACCTCTGCATTGCTTCGGTGTTAAGCGCGCCTATGCAACTGCCGTACCTGCCAATGCAGTACGGGATGCAGCCGCAGCTTCCATTCCTGAGAAATATGGCACCGAATTTGCAGCCACCTCCTATGTGAGTATTCTTTGTGTTTTTCATTTACTAACCGTGGAGTTTCTTGCCGGCTTTTCTCCATAAAAAAACGTACAGTTGGAACCGTGCACCTAGTTTCTGACGTTTCATAAGTGCTTTATTTTGATTTTTATTTTTAACTTGATAGATCCCGTGGCAAGCGTCACACGTGTGCCAATTCCCATTAGCTAGAGATTATTTAATTGCAGTGTGTGTGTTTAAAACGATTGCCACTATCCGTTCAGGAACTCATAGTGTGGTATTTCGGTCCACAAGTGTTAGTTATTCAAGTCTTCGGGTTTCTATTCTCTAGATAAAGATCGATACAGATAAGGTTCAGATATTCATATAGTCTCTTTATCTTTTAAAATGATTCTCTCCAAATTCTGAGTAATTCTTGCTAACCAACCTGTTAACTTGTGAACCTGTTGTTGATTAGCAAGAATCGCGCAGAATTTGGGTATTGTCAAGGAGTATAGTTAGCCTTCGAAATTTATTAAAGTCACAGTTAAGTTAAACACGTTATTAAGAGGGCAAATATGATTCGAAACAAGCCAGTAGAAGTAAAGTTACCCGTTTACCAACAAAAGTACACACATGTTGCTATGATTTACAAATTTAGATTATAATCTCTCCTAGACGATGACTTGGCCGCTGATATGCTTCTGACACCAAGTATAACCTAGATTCTGGTGTAGAATTTGTGCAATATTTGGAATAAAGTGTAGCATTCCTCCCACCCTCCCCCCACTTACGACTTCTTAGTAAACCTTCCAGTTTTCCAATTTAATATGCATACATAACATGCCTAACTTTGCGTAAAACTCACAAGGACTATATATCAATTACAGGTACCCACAACAACAGCAGCCGTTGGTGATCGTCCTACCAAACGCGACACCCGATGCTGAAGCCAACGATAGATACGCAAACCTCAACGAACAACTAGCAAATGCCAACCTGAAGAGTAACACAGGCCACATAGATGAGAACAAAGATGCCATCGTTGTAGATGCTAATCCTAAAAGCCCAGATTCTCAAACTAAAAACGCTGTAGTATACCTCCCTGATGAAGGTAGATTCTCAATTGGACAGATTATCACGTACATTCCGTTCCTGCCAATAGAAGTGAATGTTCCTGATACCATCTCTTGGATAACGAGCCTGCTCACTGGGGGATGGATTAGGTCTCAAGGACAGGTACCACTTGGGAGTATGAAAACGCTTGGGAACAGAGGACAGATGCCAGTTATAGTGATGCCTTACCCTGGACCCATGCCTAATTTGAATCAATAAGTGGACAGTGTTGCCAGGGAGTGAGGAAGACTGATTGTAAATTTTGTGAAAGGAGCTATTTGGAATAGCTGCTGTTGTAGTAATAGCAAATGGTGTTAAAGAATGGTGTTAATATGTCCATAATAATTATATTTTAGAAATTTTAAACATATACAATTTAATTTCACGAGGAGAAAAGTTACCCTTTTTTATGATGATATGGGCACTGAGCCTGGGCAATGTTAAAACACACATTACGCACATTATTTTAGTGACATTGCTTAAAGGTAAAAAGTATTGCACCCTTGCCATTTTTTTAATGACGATTTTTTTACGATCACATGTCACAAAAATGGTAAAGCTCGTGCAGCCAAGAGTAAACAAGTCTGCATATTAAATAAAAAAAAACTTTTATAATTGAGCCTGTGGAAGTCAAATAAGACATAATTTATGCAAAATGCTTTATTATTATAAAATAATAATGAGTACAAATTGCTGAAGCCTTAAATAACATACATATACTTTACTTTACTTTATATCTAAGGTGTTATGGTAACAAAACTTAACTTTTAGCAAGGCTGAGTTCAAGAGTCTAACCAGAAAGTAACCAAAGTTTAAAAAAGAAAATAAAAAACTTAGTGCTATTTTTAAATTTTGTAGTGCTGAACAAGTTACACTATCAAACTAAACCTTGCTGTTAGAAATTATATCAATCCAAAGCAGCTTATAGATAAACGGAAGAGTATTTAAAAATAACAAACAAAAAAATATATAATCACAAATCAAAATTCCACTTTCAATCATGCTACTTTAGATCAAAAAAGGAGAAGCGATACTATCGCTCCTTAAATGGCAACATATATAGTACAAGCCGATAATCTAACGACAAAACATTTATTATGCTCGTAATTAGGTTACTAGTGTCATACAAACTACCTCATTAGACTATCGGCTATCTAAGGGACTCATAAAACTAATATCTTCATGGCCGTTTTCGGTTTCAACCTACTGAACTATCAGTGGGTGAAATCAAAGAACCATCGAAGGCCTAGAAAGTTTTGTACTAGTTATAGATTCGAATAGATGGCACATATAAAATTGTAGACATAAAAACTTCAGGTATTTGAAATTATAAACCAAATTGAAGGCAAAATCATATCTATAAATTGTCAAAACTTTTACACCTTAATCTAACTTAACAAACTAAACATTTTTGGACAAAATTACATCTACAGAAGATCTAAACCTAAACAAATGAGGTTCTATCCAAAAATGTCAAGCGTGAGTGGTTTACTGGCTGTTGACGCCAACGGTGTCGTAGTCCACGGCAGAGTTCTGCTCCTTCTTAGGGACGATGATGGAGACAGGGTAGTTGAAGCTGTAGAAGAAACCATGAGGTGGACCCTGGAAACAAAAGAGTAATTAGTCAAGTTATATATTCGTAGATACTGAGGATCTTAAAAGGCCGCTTTAGTAGGATAATAATAAGAATCACATTACAAAACACAAAATGGTCTCAAATTGACAAATCATAACATTAATTCAAACACGCAATTCATCTGTTTCTCAGCTTTGTATGGTGATTCGTGAAATGGTTCACAAATTATGAATTTCTCAATTCATGATTTTATTGATTATGAACCAGCCAATATTTGTAACGTTTACACATAATGGCTTAACTAGCTACACTGTCACCATTTTACAAATATTAGAGGAATTGCTAATGATCTGCTGGTAAGTCGGGAAATGATTCGCCTTTAGATAAATTCCAGAGGACAGCCTTTGGAACTTTTAAGCAAGGCGTTTGTTCAAAGACCGTTTTATCCACGTTTTATCACAGTAGTATTTACCTTGCATCACAAGCTTACACACAAAGCTTACGTGCACAAACACCCAAATTCAGAACTCATAGCAAAATTTTTGTTTTATGAACTTGCAAACCATAGCGCAGAATTCAATCACTCATTCATCATAATAGAATTCTTTAATAGCTTTAACAATTTTATGTCGTTAGCCGCTGTCGATATTTTGAATTATACCACTTTGCCCCACTGAGCCGCCCCACTGGTGGGGCAAAGTGGAACGCCTATTTCCTTATTTTTCTGTCACAAATATGTATATATCACTATATACTTAATTAGGACATCAATACTTACAGTAGGTTCCGGTTCTTCGTATTTGCCATCAGGGCCAACCTGTTGCTGTTGTGGCTGTCCACCATATTTCTGTTGCGCGTATTGCTGTTGCTGTCCAAATTGCTGCTGTTGTCCATATTGCTGTTGTTGTCCAAATTGCTGCTGTTGTCCATATTGCTGTGGCTGGTTTCCTTGGTAGCTTTGTGCCTGGGTGTAGGCCAGGGCTTTGCCATCACGAGCCTGGTTTTCTTCAGGGGCCGGGGCGGACACCAGGACACCTTCAGGCTCTGAAGCCTGGGCTTGGTAGTTGCCGTATCTATGGAGAGAAAAAAAAATAAAGGTAATAGTTATAACGTGATAATATTCTAGATTTAAGAATGTTGTATTCGATTACAGTAAAAACGTGTTGGAGTCTTTTTTGTTTGAGTAACGCCAGCTCCTATTTTTGCTAGGAATTAATGTCTCCACATTAAAAAAATTATAGCTTTTTAATTTCCATACTTGGGACCACAGATTGGGAAGCAATGATACGGATAATTTATAAAAAATGTTTTTATTATGCAAGCGTGTGCATAAATTCTCATCATGTTTGTATTTGTTTTTCGTTATTTGGGATGCCGTATTACATCTATCTTTTCACTCGAGACTTTTAAAAAATATCTTCAAGATACACACTGGAGGTTGTTGACTGGGGGCTGGACAGTGGGTGCCTTGGAGTTGGCTTCAGCTGCCGCTTTCCATGCCTTCTCGAAGGCAAGACGACCTTCCCTCAGCGCAGGGGTCTCTTCTGCAGGCTTCAGCACGACCTTGGGGAGGTTGTCCTCTTGGTGGAATCCTTGGCTGTCAGCATAGTAACGGACCTAAAAGTTGAAACGCTTTTGTTAAGTTAAATTGACTGATACATTCTTTAGGTACTCCAATATATTCTACATCAGGATTTCGATTTTATAAAAATATTCCTTTTATTACCAGTTTTTTACCTGAGGCTTGAAATCACATAGAATACAGTTTTTCATAAGATATTTTTATTCGGCGCGCTTGATGCTATTTCTTGTTGTTTTCTAAACTGATTTCACCATCATCATCATCTGCCTGCCTTTTCCCAACTATGTTGGGGCGGCTTCCAATCTTACCGGATACAGCTGAATACCAGTATTTTACATGGAGCGACTGCCTATCTGACCTCCACAACCCAGTTACTGGGTAACACGATACCCCTTTGTAAAGACTGGTTGTCAGACTTTCGAGCTTCTGACGAACCGTAACGTCTGTCAAAGATCTACAAGTGACAGCCGGGACCAACGGCTTAACGTGCTTTCCGAGGCACGGAGGGGTCTTGGTATGTAAAGATGGTCACCCATCCACGGACCAACCGCGGCAAGCGTAGCTTAACCTGATCGATTGACCCGTGCGGCTGTTATTACTTAGCCACAAGCCCCTCAAAAACAGTATGCATAAATAAATAAAATTACCAAGTTTTCTAAACTGATTTCACATTTAACAATTTCTCTTTAAACTGAATCAGACAAACATAATGATTGATGATAGGTAGGTAATTTAAGTACTTTATCATCATTTTCAAGTATTAGTCGTAATCCATCAATTTTATTTACCTTGACGAGTTCCTTCTGGCCAGGAACCTGGTAGACATAGGACCCAGACACGGTTCCGGAGCCTTCGCGGTTCTCAACCTTTGAAGACTGAGGGGTCTCGTAACCGTAGGCGTATTGACCTAGGCCGTCCTGGCCGTGGTATTGGGCTGCGTTGTAGACCTACAAAATATGAACTTAGTTTTAGTATGTATGATGCTAGAACTTCCTCTCAGTGAAAAATATAGATGACACGAAAAATTTTCTATCTTAACTGGATCAAATGCCAGGATTAGGAATATCTTAAAAAAAAACATTATTAAATGATCCAGTTTTGTGGTCACTTGCATTAGTCATTGTTGATCATCATAATGCGCAACAAAAGTGCGTCATAAATTTTACTCAAAATTAGCAAAAAGAAAAATAACATTATTTACCTCCTCAACGTAGTCATCTGTGTTTTCGATCTCCTGTCCATTCTTCCAGTAGTGGCCAAGGGTTGGGCCAGCCTCAGCGGAACGAAACCTAGGGTCATCGTAACGGACCTAGAATAAAAAAGACATCGAATTTGAACATCGAAAATATTCAGTCGGTTAGGTACCAAAACTTTCGTGAAATGTAGACATTATAATTGTACACGAATTTTACGTGCATGTTTCATTTCTACTTACAATACCAAAACACGCACATGCAATAAACCGTTAACATTAACAATGTTTATTGGGTCAGCAGCAAATACATGCTTTTTTCAATAATTGGATTAAATTAGGATGTGTCTCGCCTTGTTTAAAGTTAGTTGCTGACATTAAGTATACTAGTATCTTACGGTACTAGTATCTTATTGTTTATGTGTATGTCTTAAGTAATTGGGCAAAATTGCAATATTGTTTGTTTTGTAATTTTACATTCCTTTATGTTCTTAATCTTAAGTTTAAGAATTATTTTGCCAGAAGTAAATTCTAAAGTCACTAGTTTTATTATTTGTAAGATAACTTATTTCTGAGAATGTTGGCTAACCCGTAATTGGCGACACTGTAAGTCCGAAGCTATTGTTACCCTATAGATAACACTTTACGTAAGATATATTATTATCTAAAAAGCTGTTGATGTACCTTTATAAATAACTAATAAGGGAACTTACCAGGGGCAAGACAGCGGTACGTCCAGAGAGCTGAGGCTCGTTGAACGGCAGTTGCTTGAGGTACTGTTGTGCCTCTTCAGGTGTGATGTCGTTTTTGAAGACGAAGTTGGATTGGGGCGCGCCTGAGGCGAATACCACCTGGAAAAGATAGAATGGAAGATTAGTTATCAATACCAACAGATATTGTTCTAAAAAGGTGAAACATGTCAATGATAGTCTAGATCAAAGCAAATTTGAAATACACTCTTAGACATACGTAGATTTGAAGCTCCTATATATACACCTCTAAATTATAAATATGTTTCAATGTATAACATCTTTCCTCTCGTTTTCTGTGGGAGTGATGTCGTGAAAAGGGACGGAAGTGTGTAACAGGAAGTGACAGCTTGAGCATGAAATTAGTGAACTCATGGAATTAGTAAGTACTATATATATTGTAAGTAGAGGGAGTTGAATTTCGACCAGTGGGCGACCACTAGTAATAAATAATGATTCGAATATTTAACATTTCTAATTTTGAGGTTAATTTCTTTCGCTGCTCAATTGCTTATTACCAAGGTGAGATGTCAGATGATATGCGAGTACTGTAAGGCCCGCTCGATTTTTTTTTTAAATTCTGTGTGTGTTCCTATACTCATTTCACGTTGTGATTGTAATGGCTTACTACAAAATACTGTTGAGGTTACAACCTTCCCAAACAATGGAAAAAGTTCTACCAATATTACAACAAATAAGTACATATTTAATTTCTTTTATTTTACATGACTAAGCAACATATGACCAATTGCATACCAATTCCTCAAATACACTCAAAGTTTCATGATCTTAACTCGTGAATAACAAAAAAAAAATACAATGCTAAGCAGAATCCTAATGTGTTTCAAGGTTACCACGTTATAATGAGGTATAATAAGAGATGATCCCAAACCAATAAGTTACTATATAGCTGAATCATCAACGGGCTCAGAGGCCGGTTCATTCTCAACCGGACATTGAAATGGATATTAGGTAGATAATAAGTTGTTGACTTTGAGATGATGAGCTGAAGATTATTTGTTTTGCGAGAAAGGCACATATAACATGATACTTCAGATCATTGACATAAATGACTATATCCCACGAAAGCGAAAAGTAAGAAGCTGCAGTTAAATCTATACATTAGTAATATTTTTTATAAGATTTCATCGTAGGATTTGAATTACCTTTTGCCAATTATCGGCCTAATAGCTAAATAAAAACAAGTGAAATAGATTAAGGTTTTCCTAAAAGGCTGGCAATCGTCTTTTTTTGGTAACAATTTTCGCATGAATGTGCATAACTGTAATGACGATAATAATTCAAGTAAAATAGTTACTCGCAAAAGTATTGTATCGTAATAGTGCACAAAACAGTACTAATATCAATGACCGTACCGTGGCCTTAACATAATTCATGCTTATTTCACATCAACATGCGCAAAGATGACGACATAATATTCATATTGACACTAACAATTTTACACCTATATACGTAGAAGTATCCAGATTATATGACTTCATTATGGCATAACAACGTTCTTTTATTCCCCGAACGGGAAAGCAGCGGTGTATATTACACCCTCATTTCGCCGATTACGTTAAAGCCATGCAATGTCCCCAGTCCGGGCTACTATGAAGGAATTCCTAATGTAAATCTAAATAAATAAATATGACGATACTAATGTGCCCTACATTAGTATCGTCATATTTATTTGTCTGGTTTTAAACGCGTATTTATTATGTTAATTTAAAATGCAGGATGCTTTGATACAAAGTTACATTTTGATAAATATGTGGTGAGATCAGCGCCTGTTCGTTGTTTATTCATCTGTCTATCCATCTGTCACATTTGTTTATTACATTGCTGTTTGCTTGAGGTAAAATTATATATATTTCTATTTTCTACGTCTATGTGTTGATTATGTTTAATCATTATTAACCTGTTAAGCCCCGCGCGACACTGATTCGGTGTCAAACAATAGAAAATCAATTGCGTCTCATTAGCTGTCTTTGACCAATTAATCCATCCACATTTTTACTCGTTTTTTTTTCCTACAGTTTCTATTCTTATCCTCTAAACTTGTTTTTTGTCTCATGTACTAAGCCTAACCTGAAAAACATGTAATTCAAGTTCCAACTTTTATTTCTTTACTATTAATTGATGATTCTACAAGAAAATCTTCTAATATATTATAGAAAAGGCACATGGTCGTCTTGTCGCTAGGTATAAAAATACACGATGCGATAGAAATTGAATATCTTCTTTTTAATAAACCTTGAAGTTTATGTTTCATGCCATTATGATAGTTCATGTCTATATTTTTTAAATAAAAAGAGCTATCTTTACTAATTATACTTTCATCATTTTCATCATTCATTTCACGTCTGGTCGTCACCTGCTATGGAGTTTATTGCTTTTGCTCTTTGATTGAAGATTTCTAGAGAAAACTTATAAATCGTTTAGTCAGTGTTAGTTCATCAATTTTAATGTATTTTATACTTTATGTGGTTGTATAACTTGTGAACTTTTATTATCATCGCTATTCCTTTCGACGATACTCTTTTATCATATCCTCTTTTTCGGAAATATTATTAGGTGCCTCGAATTTCAAAGCAATTTGTTGAAACAAATTTACTTAACGTGTAACTCTCCGACTTTCTTTCATTGTTATATAACGATTCAAGAATGTTATGTAGTCCTTATTACATTTACTGCTTGTTACTGCTTTATATCTCATTCTCATAAATCTTATAACTATATCATTACTATGTTATTTGTGTACATAGTAACAATATAATTATACTGTTCATCACGTCCGATATATAATTTATGCGAGAGATAGTTGCTAGGGTATTATCTTGTATTTTCTTAGTCTATATTTGGCCTTCTACTATATTATATATGTTAATTGACAGAGCTCAATAAGCATATACGAAAGGTTACGTGCTTAGAGAAGCACATTACCTTTCGTATATGCTTGTCATCTATAGATTAGCCCAATATGGTCAACTTATGAATTTGAATAACTGTATTTGTATGATTCCCAGGCTTAGTAGACTCATTGGTAGTTGCTGAACGTTCCCTGCATGGCTTCTCGGTGCTTGGATTTTTTGGGATTGCTGTTAGTTTTGAACGCAGATTGATATGGTCTACTTTACTATGGCCAACGAGGCTAAAATTAATTTTATAATCGACAAAAAGTTTTATACGACATTGTAGGATCATCATAAGTTATATCGGTATGAATGATCTTTGAACATAATAGAAATATTATAATCATGAATGCACGTCATAGCGGATTGTTATGAAAAACTAAAACCGATGTTAATGAAATAAAATAAGTTAATATTAATTTATAAAATTCTGGAAAACACGCGACCACGTCATGAATTGAACATATATAAATCGATGACCGGTGACCGGTGACATGTTTTTTTTTTTTTTGTTAATAAGACGTAGAATGAAATAACATTTTAAATTTTGGATTATAAATTTATATATAGATTACATTATAACAGGATGTGTGTCAAGTCTCTTTGGACAAAAAAATAAATATAATGCTGTCATTATGAACGTCGCGTCATTATTCAAATTGTCTTGTACAGGCGTCATTTGACGATTGATTATTTTATTTTGCTTGATTTTGAAAATATATTTAAAATATTTTTTTCTGTCTTTCTTTTTCTTTCTTTTCATTTGAGTTAAATTAAAGTTCTATAATTAAAGTTTTCATAAGGGTATAAGTCAGTACGACAGTGTGTACTTCCTTTAAATAACAACTATAATAAGATTGGTACATACCATGTTCTGCTGTACTAAAATATACACTGTAAGCACGTTGTATTTAGCACAATAGTATCTGTAACAAAACTGACCGACTTCGCTTTGAACGCTAGAGGCATAGGAGATTCGCTACACATCGTGACTCCAAGATTTAAATACTGCTGTATACAGAATTATTTCTGGCAGCTGAATTATGTTAGTAGCAAAACATTGTCATGTATTTTAGACATGTTTCGAGAATTACAATAAAGAAAACGTGACATAATACAAGTTTGACACATTATGTGGCTAACAAAGATCCCACTTTTAACATTTTCTGAGGTATTTTAACTAAACTGTTCACTGGCAAAACCATACATTTTATTTAGTCTGAATTTTAATTTAAGAATCTTACCCGTAAACAACATAAAACTTATTACCCGTAGGTATCAAATTACATTATGTTACAATGACGTGATGTTTTAGTTTTTATTCTATTTTATTTGTGTAAATATTATAATGTATTTATATCACAAACAAGAGATCGTTTGCGAATTAAAAACAAGATAATTATACAATTTTTATAAACGATCACAAAAAAAAATATTTGTTTGTTTGTATTAGGGATCATTGATATGTATATTGATATGTGTATGTATATAACTAACAACTTATTCAATATTGCCTACAGACATTAAATATCCATGATAACCAACCAGCATGCAAGGAATTTAGGAGAACAGTCATGACAAACATACAAACATTGACTGTCACTCTTTACGTTTTTAACTTCCAATGCGCCTCATAGATTAAAAAGCGATCTATAATGGTTGCTTGTAAATACCCAAAAACCGGTTAACAATAAAAAAATGATTAGGTATAATTTTCAAGTTTTTGCAAAGATCACTAATATTGCGGTTAACGATGATAGATGATCATATTGTACGTTTTTATAATGATACACGTGTGTATTTTTTTTACTAAGATTTACATAAATAATGTATACCTAAAGTTTAAACATAGATATGACTTATATTTGTTTTCTCATCCAGGAGTTAAGATTAAGAATCAGTTAGCTATATTACTCACGACATATTAAGTGCTTTTTGGTTAAACAATAAATGATATTCTGTATACAATTTATCAATTTTAAACTTGAGCCTTCAACACGGCTAGAACAAACATGTCTAAATTTGCTTTGCTTAAAACTAGACCTGCGCTGATTGGCATAGCAAATACACGACTAATTATTATGTGCACAGTACGAAAATCTAGATTTTCCTACTTTGTAAGTACCAAGATCCAAAAAAATATTTCGGCAAGTAATTCATTTTTCCTTATTATCATTTTCCTCAGGCATATGATTGAAATAAGATCTTTATAAACGTTATCACCACTAGCATGTTAATCTGCCTCATTTAGGTATCGTCTCCCCGTGTGAGATCTCTTTCTTTGTTAATAATTATGTCTGGTTTGCTTATTACTGCTTCTTATTTTTCTTATTGTTGTCATTATTTTGCCTATTGACTTTTCCCTAATGTTTCCTCTAATTTGTCTTTATTATCAGACTTCGCACTAACCATTACTTAATCATAAAGTATTAGCCAAGTCCTTTCCAAGCTCTATTACTTTTAAGCATTAACAACACATTTGTCGAATCGTTGAGCTCCTAAGTTCTGAGTTGAGCTGCATGAATACTGACAAATGTGTGCACTGACTGGACAGGTTCACTCAATGTGTGTGGTTCTTTCCTCAAAAGACCATTTCAGATACCAATCTACATGATCTTCACTTGAAATGACCAAAAGTTGGTCACCTCTGAGTTTGTTTCGGCCTTTCTTATAAGAGTAGTCAGTTAGGAAACGCCGACTTCATCTAGTTTTTAAAACATGATTAACGTGTAAAAGTGTGTGTACAAACCTAATTACAGAAATAAGAAATAAAAACATTTATCATTTCTCATTATCAGATACGTAATACTTTCTCGTCTTTGAATTTTATAACAAGACATTTCATTTTAATCATATTGTATATGGAGACTTAGTTTATTGATAAACGAAAACGACAGATTAGGAAAAACACATAAATGTTTAAAGTATTTTTTATAATTTGTATTTATTTTTACATGAGTTCATGAACATATTGCCCGCTAATATAGTACCGAATTTTCACTTACTTATATAACGTGGAACAATTTATAATACAAATAAGTTTTCAGCGGTACCTCATAACGTCAATTTATTTTGACAATACTTACAGTAACCCAAATGAATTTAGTGACTTAACTCTCCCACATAGGTGGGTTAAATATTTAGAAGTTTTACCTAGGTATAAATACCTCTGACTCTTGGTGGCACAAGATCAATAATTATTTGTTTAAGGCGCAGATATATGATTTTAGTGACTTTTAAATCTGCAATTACGCCTTCATATAATGCAAGTAACTTATGCAAAAAAAAACTGTTAAACTAGAACGCCACATTAATTCTGTATGTGAATATTTAAGTATTGTACTAAAATGCAAAGCATAAAAATGATATGACTATCAAATTACTTAAGACATTTTCATGTTTTTTTTTTGTATGAACCGGTTATTTTATTACCTATATATAATTCTATCTGTGATTTTATTCAAATATTCATATTTTCGTTATGAAAATAAAATATTCCCTATGAAACCGAACAGCAGCGCGGCGTAAGAGCAAGGCGCGTTTATTAGGCCAACATCAACGGCGATTAACCGACTCTTAACCCTGAATTTACTATTAAATCCGAGTTATTTAGGATAAACTATGAACGTGCAAGTGGCACTTACAGAAATAAAATCATTTATCATTTATCAATAAAAGTAAAAGCCTCAAAACAACTCCTATCACCAAGGGTATGACATGATGTAACGTCTGTCAGAAACCTCACGTATTAAATAAAGCAAGCGGTCAAGGTATGTTACGTTAATATAACTCGAGACCACCACAAAGGCCGAGGACGTCAGTTACATAATTATGAATACTAATAATTAATGCCAAAACAGGCTAACCTTACTAAAGGATACATTATATCCTGCCGGGGTCGCGTGGAAGTTCGAAAGGGTTACCGAAGCCCCTGGCAACACAGGCAACAGGAAGGAATACGGGTGGGTTTTAGACAGTAAGAGTCTGACACACCCTCCCGCTCCGCCCAGAGCGGGAGAAGTTATTTGATTGATAATTTCCCACGCAAAAAAAAAAAACAGGATATGTAATATGGATAAGAAAAACCTTATAGGGATGCTACAACGCCACGGCTATTGATAAATGTATCCTTGAATATAAATAATTTTGATTCACTCAATTGATTAGAGAATTTAAAATCAATTTCTGCGTTTGACTATTATCTAGCTATGGTCTTCGGTTTTATATAACATGTAACACAAACCCTGTCCGACCCAAAAGGAGCACATAAGTACTGCAATAAAATTACTAAAAAGTATTTAAAAAATATTATTATTATTGAAAATAAAAAAGAAATTGCCGCCTAAAATTCACATTTTTAGTACCAAAATTACCCCAATTCCATAAAAAAAAAAACTCCCGCTAATCGACGGCTGCCCGCGCCCCATGTAATAAACCGGTTACGCCCCATTGAAAAATGAATACAGCGTATTGTTTTTTTTTCTATTTCGCAGATTTAAAAATACCATGCAAACGAATCCCTGAATTGAAAAAGAAACTTTACGTGCAATGGAACAACAAACAATTTCTACAATTTCATACAATTTTCTCAGTCTATCGGCGTGATTAATATATGAACCCAAAGCAATTTAATTTGAATAGGTTTAATTATCTTTTATTTTATTTTGTGCATTCGCGTGTTATAGTGATAGAATTATAAGAAACAATTAACTAATTAGTTTTGTCTAAAAGAAACAAAAATGACATATCCGCAAAATCTATTATTAGCATGTTGTCTGGGAAAATCCGCTGACACGTGTTTCTACGTGTGAATGATAAAGCAACATAAAAACTGTTAAAGAATTACAATTTAAATAATCTGTTTTTGTCCAAATGTACGCAAATAGTTTAAATTGTTTCATGAATTAATTCAAACTAAATTAAGAGCCGTAGTCAACAGCAGAAGTAACTTTAAATTAAGATTCATTTCATTCTTCAGACTCAAATTCAAGTTCTGAGACAAGTTTGTACTGATGCTTATGTTTGATTGATCAATTTATCGATTTAAAAGCCATCTGTGTTCTGTCTTTTTCTGTTTTACAAAATCCTTGTCGTCATAGTGTGCTATGTCTGGAGTCAGCCAAGACAGCACTTATGCGCAAAAGTGTCTACTGCATGGCTCCAGTCAACAAATAAACAATAACAAATTGCCAAAGACATGGAAAGAGCTTCCGCTTTCATTGTTTAAAAAGAGACTCCGAAGCTTTTTAGTGGCGAAAGCAAATTATAATACATATTAAGGAGTTCCTAATTGAGAAAGTATTTTTAAGCTAGTTTATATAAATATATTATTTTCTGTACCTAATTTGAGGTGTAATATTTTGAAATTGTATTTAATTATTTAGTTATAAGTTGACTGTTTTAAATTTTTTGCATGCCTACGTGGTAAAATATGGCTGAACTCTTAATTTTTTTGTCATCATCTCATGTTACCCATATTTGCAAAATAAAATTATCTTTATCTTTGTCATGTATCGTTAATTTTATTAGATACCGACGCATTTTTATCAAACTCCTTTTTCTTATAACTAAATGGATTACGAACTCATTTACATAATTTGTTTATACGCTTGACCTTTGTTTTTTGGAAATATATTATCTACCTGTCTACCTATAATATGAATTAGTTAGTTATTGTAAAAAATTTCAAATTTACGTGAATTGGTTGTTGCTTCTTCAATACAACAAGAAATCCAATAAATTACCTATTTCCTACTATTACCAAGGTCTACTGCTTTTACACTAGACTATGTCTGAATTTCATAACATTTGGGCATACACAGAATTTAATTGCTACATTTGGGTTATTTATTTATCACTTCTGCCTCCCCAGAAAAAGTTAGACAGTTCATTATTAGTAGGGAATCTGGCCAACATCAAAATGGCTCCCTAATTATAGTCTTTCTCAGTCAAACAATTTCTCTAGAGATCAAAAAACAGCCTCCAGTGAAAAATACTTATATAAATATACGTAACAAGTTTGATTTAGAGGTTGTGACGTAAGTGGAAAGGTGACTGGTTCCACAAAAAGCACAAATCACTGCGTGGCTCAAGAGCTTCGGACTGGTTTGGAGCCGTGAACTTGAACGGGTAATAATGCAAGCAAGTTGCGTGTGCGGCTAGGAGAACAGCGGATTGTATGTAACGGTTTCTTGTTGAATTATTGAGTCAGAAAAGAGGCACAAACTTAGTAGGAAAGATATTGGAAAGATAGCAATAGTTATCAAATTAATCCTGTAAGCAAGCATCCCGGCATTTGGTAGGTTTTCTAATAAATGGGTACGCTGAAACGTTTTTTATAAACAAATAAGTGACTAATCATGGACTCACTATAATTGCGGTATGAGAACTCAAATACGAATTAGGGATATTTTGAACGACACATTGATAAGGTCCGATGTCAAAAATCTAACTGAAAATATAAAGCAGCTGAATCTAAAACAAAAATACTTTTAAAATTACAAAGATTAGAAAATAATATGAGCCAGATGAAAAAGTCTGACGTAGTGAATATCAAGACCGCCAAAATTCGGCCTTGTATAATCAATTAGCATTCTATGTATGTAAGTAAACGTAATTCTAGACCAAACCGCTTCGAACGGTTTGTTCTGGATGTGGATTTTCAATACGGAACAACACCTAGATGTAAACCGATTTAACGATTGTGGCTAGATTGTGCACTAAGGGTGATAACATTTCAAAGTGATGCGTTTGAGCGTTATCCTACAAATGAGACTATGAACAAGGCTTATACCAAGGGTATCAAATCAAATGGGAAGTGGTAGAGCTCTACGTAAAATTGCCGAGATAAGGAACTTGGTATACCTAGAATTGGATGAGTACTGCCTCGTTGGTCTAGTGGTCGCAAGCGCTACTGCTGAGCATGAGGTCCTGGGTTCTATTCTCGGATCGGGCCAGGAGTTATTAGATTTTTCTATCTGGAATATCTCAGTAGCACTCCGGAGTCTGGATAAGTGACCTTTCTGATTGGTCCATTATAAATGAAGTGTATAGTGCGCATACTACTATGTACAACAATTAAAGTTGCTTTTCGAGTTTATTTACGTTACACGTCCGTGTTCAGGTTACAGAAATTCATATGTGTAGGTACCAAATTTCAACTTAATCGGTCCAGTAGATTCAGAGCCAATCGGCTGTGACAAACGGTCAGACAGACAGACACACGAGTGATCCTATAAGGGTTCCGCTTTTCCTTATATATTAGGAAAATAAAGAAATGTTATGATATCACTATAAACTAGTTTTATTCCATTTCAAGACTGTACTAAGTTACCTACAATGGCAATAGGCTCGCTCACTATTACATGGGACTTAAACATAATTGGCGAAATGTGGGTGTACTCAAGTACACCTCTGCCTAATCCTTCGGGGAAAACAGGCGTAATGTTATGTTATCTTAAAATAGGATGATTAATGATATAATAAATGGACTAATTAATAAACAATTACAATCTATAAGAACACGATGTAATTAATAAACAATTACAATCTACAGGGTGACATTGAAAACATGCGACAAATCGAAATGGGAGATTGTACTCATCATTATGAACAACTTTTACTAAGGGACCAAAGCTACAATCCCAAAAAAAAAACTGCTGTCCCCTACATTTATGTTCGCAATACCTCATCAAAATGTAGGAAAAGCAGATTATTTTTTTTGGGATTACAGCTTTGGTCCCTTAGTAAAAGTTGTTAATAATGATGTATACAATGTCCCATTTCAGTTTGTCGCAAGTTTTCAATTTCAACCTGTATAAGAACACCTTCGATCAACACTACATTTGCATAAAGTTAGTGAGCGTTACACATCTTGTGATACTTTTACTCTCATTATCCTTTTTATTATCATGAACTGTATTTTTGAATTGGTTTATACCGTAGGATAGAATTTAACTTCTTACTACTAAATTATGACTTTTGGCTCATGAATTCCTAGTCCCAGCATACCTAAGTGCCTGCTGGGGTCGCGGGAAGATACAAAAGGGTTACCGAGGCCCCTGGCAACACAGGCAACGGAAAGAATACGGGCGGGTTTTAGTCAGTAAGAGTCTGACACACCCTTCCGCTCCGCCCAGAGCGGGAGAAGTTATTTGATGATTTCCCACCCACAAAAAAAAAACAAACCTAAGTGACCGAACGAACCATTCAACCATCACAAATATAATAATAGTGGCATCGAACCATCCATTAGCCCCGACGTTCGTCCGAAGGTCTTCAGGAACAGAACGATGACACTCATGAATATAAATGAGCATCAAGAAATACAGCGAGCAGTCATCTTCATCGCGTTTATCATTTCAATACTTAGCATGATATTGTATTGATATTGATAATCAGTCAGTGATATTTTCCTGTTTCCGTTATATAAATGGATATAATATGTTAAAGACACGCTAAGATGTGAGGCTGTTTGAACGCTACATATTCACGCGATGATCGCATTAGCACAGAGATGAGCGATCAGCAGCTTTTACCGTTCCTAAAGCAAAGCAAAGCTTAAAAGCTGAAAAGAAGTGGCGCAACAAACTCCTTAATGGAACTACAGGACCTAAACGCAAATTTTGTAAGTTTTATAATGCCTAAAAGTATATGATCCACTGCAGTAAAGAAAATCATAAAAATATATGTTATTCTTCAGGATATATGCTAGGTAGATAGTGTGTTGAAAACATAATACAACTAATTTGATACTATAGAAAAAAATCACGAAGATACCTCTAAAAATTTCTTTTAACGATTAAAAACCATACTAATATACATGCAATCATTCTGATTTTTTGTCAGATTATTCTACAAGCAATATATTAGCATAATAGTGTTTTATTTTTTTTTTTATAAATCTATAGCTTTTTTGTAAATCGATAATTGCTTCATATTTTGCACTAAATTACCAGCGTTGTGTCATCGCGCTTCTCTTTATTTTCTATACAGTCCGACAGTGACCGTGCTTTAGGGTTTTCGGCCTCTTAAACTTTGTTTTCCTAAGAGAGCAGTGAACGCTCATACAATAACGACTGACCAAATAGCGCGTTTTTGTAGAGCGTTGTTTTATAGAGCGTTTTTAATCTCAAATACTGGTGAAAATGACAGATTTTTATGACAGTCGTTATAGTATGACGGGCACAGCTCTTCTAGGGAACCGTAGCATAAGTCACACGTTTTTGCCATGAGAGTTTAATGAGGCTTAAATCTCAAAAATGGCTATACCTAGGATTAATCTTACTCAGACTTATAGGCACGTTATAGGAACTCACGTATACTGTTGAAGAACATGTGTCTCCCGGATAACCTGCCATAACTAATTATATCGTCGATATCTCACGGCAATATTCTGAGGAATATTAGAAAGGAAACGGCATATTTTTGTGTGCAAAAAAATGCCGATGCCGATGTGATGTTTCCTTACTCTTAGATAGTCGCTTAGTTACCTGTCACTTCCAACTGAAAATTATATAAATTGTATTATAATATAATAATACATAATTTATGAAGTTCAAGTGAAGATAAATTATATTTATTCTTTGTCACTTAATAATAACATAATCTTCAATAATACAGATATCAATGTCCAGACAAAAGAATGAGAGTCAATATTGAGTTAATCACTTGTAAAAACTTAATATCTATTATAGATTTTATGGCAAAAACTGGTGTGAACCGTCTCTACCATTCACATTAGATATTCCGTACAAATCAATAAACTCATCCGCTGCATAGATATAGAGCTCAATTTTCCGTCGTTCGTTGTCATATCAAATCTTCAGGTGCTTTAACGTTGATTTTCCTATTTGTTGAATTAAATTCTCAAACTCATGTATATTTACATAAGTTCGTTTATATGCTTTAAATGATTGCTCTGTTTCAAATAGTTTCCAATATTTCTAAGATATCGCTATGAGAATTATTCGTTTGACTAACAGACTGACATGGAAATGTCTAGAAAAGACTGTTACTGACGGAAGACAGACAAGCAGACGGAATTTAACATTTCATGTTTGAGTACGGAATTCTAAAAATAATGATGAGCTATGTTCGATAATGTTTTTTGTTCAGAAGGTGATTAGTTTCACGGATATCCCAAAAACATTGATTGATGTTCTTTTTATTGTAACGTCTATTATTTAGTTTTTCGTTATAATCGTGTTGTTTTGATAACACAACAAATAAAACTTGTTATTAATGTTGATGACCTTTGGACATAAAGTCGCGATTTTAACTGATGTTAAACTTTGAATAGGTACATTATTCTAAAGTAGGTGGCTATCATCTGCCTTCCCAAACAATTGAACAGTCTCATTTCTTCTCAAAAAAAATTAGATACATTATTATTCTTTCGGATTGCAACAAAACTGGTACCTATTACAAAATCTTTCACAAAGAATGA
This sequence comes from Atethmia centrago, assembly GCA_905333075.3. Lineage (NCBI taxonomy): Eukaryota > Metazoa > Arthropoda > Insecta > Lepidoptera > Noctuidae > Atethmia > Atethmia centrago. The sequence goes on from HG995374.1 coordinate 30,465,764, forward strand.
GGCCAAAGAAGGTATACCCGAAAAAAAATAAAATCTCTTGGACAATAAACAAATACGTCTACGCACATTTTTTTGAACTGAAAGACGATCAATTTACTTATGAAAAATAAATGTAGACATTATAATGTACTATCACAATAGTATTTTAAGTCCTCAACTTTTTCAGCTACGAGTGTCTCTTATAACTTGTTTAATGGTCGACTCATACCTATATTTTCGAATACGTGAAAGAATCAGTATTGCCAAACAACGTGTCAATGCTGTCAGCATTTTGGGCACTTTTCCTGTTGACAGCGATGCGGACGAATTTTTTGATGCCCTATGATTATTTACCTCCTTTTTTATATATTATTATTATTATTTTAAGACTTAGCATTACATTATGTATATTTACATAATTTAAAAAGCTAACAGTCTTCATATCTTGGAAATTGAAATAAAAAACCCGTCTCTACTTGTTAATACTACTTACAATTCCATTCAACAAAAACTTACACCTCGTAAGTATTGTCCTTATCCGGAACTCCTCATTAACACAAAGAAGAAAATTTATTCGTTTTCCACTTCAACCTCTCGAGTTATTAACTCATTAACACATTACCTTCGAAGACACTAGTTTTACAACAAGCCAAAGTAAACAAAAGGACTCGTTTTAAAATAAAACCATGTTTTTACAACACGACGCTTCACTAGAATATTAAAGCAACGACAAACAATATTTGGTTTATCTATTTATTTCAAGTAGCGGAAGTAATATTAGCAGGATTTGTTAGCTCTGTCTGCGTATTTCTCAGAAACGGCTGAGCTACTTTAAGTGCCATTTCGTGCTAATGAATTTGTGGCACATTGGATTATAATACGCGTGTATTATATGGTCATAACAAGATCGTGGTGGATAATGTGAAGTTTTTTAGGTATTTATAGCAATTTTCCGTTTATAAGAAAGAAAGAAAAAATATTTATTGTGACTCGCGCAGGAAGATTTTAAACAAAACTAAATATAATAATAAAGATTTTTAAAACAAAATTATATAAAAGAAACTAAAAAACAGAAAGGCCTGTACGAAGCCAAAAGGCTCCTATCTCAGCATAATGTTGCCATATTTAAAAATAAGTGTCGCAACGCTGATACTCTGGTAGGGCCCGATTCTTAAAGCCTCATTTACACCACTATGTAAGATGGCAGGCAATAGCTTGTGGCATACCAAAAAATTGAAGCAACAATTGACTGGCACCGTCTAAATAACACGTACAGTTGTTGCACGATACGGGCACGTTTGTTGCCGTTTAAAACTGGTATAGGTGTTAACAGCACGTTCAATAAAATCGCATTCAGTTCTGGCATGAAAATTTTCTATCGTTCAAATCTGAGTAAGTTGATTGAGGGTGTGTTAAACATTTGCTGGGCCTAAAAATCGACCTAGGACTTCCCACTCAGCAAACATATTATGAGCTATTCTAGTGTGGCAGAATAACGCAATTTAATTCAGGAAAAACAATTGCATCATCTGTGCAGTTGTGGATCTACAGGATGTAGTCGTTGCTGCTATTTTGAGGCAAGAATACCTAAAAGAAACGTACAAGGACGTGCAACTCTGTGTTTAGACGAGGCAAAACGTGCATGCAATAATCGCCTTGCAATAATTGCCTTGGTGTAAACTGAAGTCGCATGCAATTATTGAATGGCAAAACTTGCATTCAATTAATGTATGCCATTTTATGGAAATCGCAAACGTATAAACACTTGCATGCAATTCTTGAATAGCAATTATTGAACGTGCTTTATGGCATGCGATTATTGCTCTTGAACGTTCCATAAACTTGCACCGTGTTAATGGGGATATTCTCTAGCTTCATTTGTAGCTGAGAATTAACCTGACTGTTATGTTTCTAATAGTACTTTTAAACCATTTTGTTCTTTCTAAATCTCAATGCATGTAATTGCAACCTAGTTAATCATTTATATATTATTATGAGCTGAATTTCTTATTACTGTTGTTTTAGTCCTTAACAAATATTTATCGCAAACAAACCTTTAAATTCAGTATCATCATAATGTTATAAATTCTCTTTGGTTCGTTTAGTGTCTCTTCTCTGTCTTGTCAATATTGTCACTTGATCAAAAGCAAAAATGTCAGAATTCAGTTTAAAATTATTGTGAAACAAATCTATAGTTAGTGGTTTCTGTTTGAAGAATCAATATTAAGTAAGTACGTAAAAAAACTGTCTGTCGTAGGACTGCGCGTCAGAAGTGAACACTTCTTTGCTTCAAAAACTTGTAAACATGTGTATATACATATGTATCTGAGCGTGTCGGTCACGCGAGTTCAGTGCTTTCTTCTCCCCATCCCAAAAGTGCCCAACGTGCCTAAAGAAATGTTCACATAAAATAAATTGTTATCTAAACGTATTGCAGTCCACTGTTGCCCCTGCTGGACTAAAGCATGTATTTATGCTAGATGGTCTGATGACTTGAAAGCGATTGAGGGAGATGAGCTATGTCCACACTGTACCCTTTTCATCTTAAACTTTCATCTTCATCTTTTAATATCATTGTCGCCTAGCGCATCCACGTGTTGTGTGAATTAAAACGCATGCAACTAATGTGATGTGTGACGAAAGCATCTTTATATAACTAAACAGACAGACGTGCTGCTGGGGAGTTTGTTCTACCACTTCTTCTTCCCAGCTAAAGCACTAGGAAGTGGTGACGGGCGGGCATTTTTGGGGGACTGTCTTATGTAACTTATGATAATATTGACGTTCGAAAAGTGCTGATTTTCAGCCTAGTTTGAATAAATGACTTTTGATTTTGATTTTGATTTTGATCTACTTTTCGGAATATATGCAGCTTACTTGGTTATACGAAATAAAATTATAAATCTACGGAAATTGTGGGTTGTTATTTGAAAAAACGAAATAATGTGAATATGCGTGAACTAAGATATGAAAAAGATATTCTTTTCAAAACTTTACACGCATGTCAGAAAGGAACTTCAATCTACTTTTTAAATTAGATGAACCCAAAATTACAAACCAGTCAACCCATTTGCGAGAAGCAGAAGAGCATTTTGTCTTTTAATTTTATTTGTATAGATTTTTTTAAATTGATCCCAAAGTTGGGGAACTTCTATAGTCTTCATTAAACTTTAAAGTAGATTCCTTAGCGATGTCCGCCATCTGCAGATGTTGAAAGATTTATTGCACCGACATTGACACCCACCGAGCGCGGGAACGCGTGCATCACAGCGCGCGCTATGCTTTCAACTAAAACGAGGCATGCCTAAAGCGCAGGCCACACCGCCAGCTAGCGGGCGGGCGGGCTAGGCGGGCGAACATCGTTTCACCTCTTTACATACTTCGGTTCACACCGCGAGCTACCGACTAACCTAACGAGCTAAGCTAACGAAATATCCGACGATTCCAGCGAAGCTACTCATTCACCTCGTTGGCGCGCCCGCGCTTCGCTAGCTTAGCTCGCCCGCCAGCCCGCTCGCCCGGTTCGTTCGCCCGTCCTCCCCGTTTCGAATAGACTAGTCGACGCTCGTCTTTCGAATAGCAGTGTAGTGTTTTTTAGTGCACAATGCGACTGTGCGCAAATGACAATGGACAGATAGAACGCTAACCTCTCGCTCTCCCATCTGCGCCCCCCACTTCGCCCGCTTAGCCCGCTTCGCCCGCTCCGCGCGCTCCACCCGTCGCTCGTCTGTCCGTAGTTTTCGGTGTGAACCCCATAGTTTAGCTCGCCAATATTTCGCGTAGTTTGTATAGTTTCCTTCGTTCGCTTCGCCCACCCGCCTAGCCCGCCCGCCCGCTAGCTGGCGGTGTGGCCTGCGCTTCACGGGCATGCCTCACGTGCGCTGTTGAATGCGCTTTGACATGCCAGTGATGATCGAAAAATCCACAGTGCAAGCTGGATGTGAAAAGCCGAAGCCTGGATAGCATAATCAGCCCTTAATTTTCCCTCTCCTGGGACTGGGGCCTTCTGTCTGTTAGAGGGAAGTTGGACGCAAACAAACACGCGGGCCCAGGGCGGTTTTGAGAACGTTACCGTTCTCCGAATTTTTTGTTTTAAGGACATGCTGGTATTCCTGGTTGTTGCAGTGCAATTTCATATAGACCTAGGTATATTGTTTTTTATTGTATATTGTTTATTGGATGGATGCATGTCAAAGAGTACAATGATCAATCTAGGGACGATACGTACCTCGCCGAATTTTTATGACGTGTATAAGTGGTTCTGATATCCTATTTACACAATAAACAATTACATTTAATTTCGATAAATTCTATTATTTAATTACGCTAATTCATTCTATTGCCTTGACAAACGGGTTAGTGATCGCTGTAATAAATGTTAATTGAGATGAATAGTAATTATTAACAAATAGGATGCTATCTGGCTATCTTATAGGTATACCTAAGCCGCCTTTTACAGCGTCTGTTAAAAAAATTTTTATATACTATGGCACATAATTATAACTTTGTTGAATCGACTGCTGGAAAAGGGCTAAAGGCCTAAAGGGCCTTTTAGGATGCCTCCGTAGATCCCTCGGTTCTTACACCCTCTTAGATTTCACCAATATAATGTTATGTTAAGACGCTGACAACACCTAAACCGCGGTCACTGTCTGTTTGCATAGAAAAGAAAGAGAAGCGCGATGACGCAACGCTTGTAATTTATTGCAAAATATGAAGCAATTATCTATTTACTCAAAATTGAGTTGAGTAATCGAAAATAAAAAACAACCAAGTTCTGCATTCAAATAAGACGCTCTTGTTATTAATTAAATACGTAACGTATGTTGATATTTAATATAGATATTTTGGATTAGAACTCAAAGTAAGAGGTTAGTTTAACGTTAGTTTGTATCGAGATTTTTCTTTCAAAACGTGTTTTGGTAACAACCAAGTTCTGGGAAATATGTTCAAAATTAACATATATTTTTTCCGCTACCACAAACTATACAGATTTGCCAATTTTTTTTCTTAACTGAAGCCAATTTTGGTCAATTGGGTCTTGTCAGCGCCTTAAAATATTGATAAAGAAATTACTCTTCATAAAATATCCTCGGTCTTCCAACAGATTATTTCGATAACAATCCATAATAAGATACTATCAGAGAAATATATTGCCCTAGAGCGCCAGGCGTGCGTGTGATACGATGGAAAATTAGTTTCCGGCCGTAAAGTTTGTTTTTGGTTTCAATTTACATAAGACATTTTTAACTTTTCGAATACGTTTAAAAAAAAACTTTTCGAATAACTTAGAATATGGATTTAAGAAAAAAAAAATCTTTAGATGTGCCGCCATAACATGGGCAGAAAAGCATTCGATTTTGAAGCAGAGCCGCCAAAAAAAGTCACACGTTTTTCATCCGTAAAAGTAATAGAATTAAATTTGTACAGCTGTTTATTGCTATTATAAAGACGCTGCATGCGGCCCCTAATTGACACACTCTCAATCACAGTCTGAAGTATATTTCTAATCTAAAAATGTATAATTTCTAAAAATGAAGTAATTCTTGACATTATAAGTAAATAACCCTTGACATTGTATTTGGTAGTATTTGACGTTTTCCTTATCCTTGTCATTGTATGGTTTGATTTTGACATAATGTTCTGATACACTCATTTTAATTCTTTGAAATATTTGTACGCTGGAAACAGCAGAATATTATGTACATCATATTACGTGTAACACCTTTATAAGAACAATATTCTGACAAATAAATGTATTATTATTATTATTATTATTAATCCATTGCTTCATATGTTCGAAAAAATGTCTGCTCAACAACGAAAATAACGCAATGAATGTTGTTGAACTGTCAAAATAAAAGCCATTGCTACTTATACGCAATAAAATATAAATAAAAAATAAATATTTACTCACATACCAGCAAGTATTCTACTTAAGATACAAATAAAATGCCCCAAGGTCTTGTAGATCCACCGAGATGGTTCTAGAAATTCACACATATACATATATTATGTGTGTCATAATTATACGAAAAAGTCGCAATCCTAATAACTTCAACCCTGACATTGAATTTAGTTTTAAATGCCAGTTTTATTATCACTTAAACGTAAAACAAAAAGCACAAACTTCCCAGTCCTATTTATGAATACATCTACTTTACTTATGATGATAAAAAAGAGAGCATGCATATTATCTGGGCAGAACATACATTTTAGAAATTGACAGTCATGTTCGTATTGGGCATTTTTTTTTCAACCGTATAACGTTTTTGAACTTTTGTTGAAGTGGTCGTGTTAACGTCATGTACAAACAAAACTTAGGTTTCACCCAGGTTAATTATAAAATTTCATGATTTATGAGAACATGATTATTCTCATAAATCAAGCATTATTTTATTAAAGCATACAATGTGTAAAGAGCATTAGTCATCAACAAAAATCATCTTCAATTAATAATTATCATTAAAATCTATTTACCCATAGTGGCATAGATCACGTTTATACTCTCGTGTGTATCACACATACACACTACATAATATGTGTGTACTATTAGAATACACAAATCATTGTAACTAGCATTGTCAATATCTCATCATTTCGATATACGTCACAATACTTGTGTAAGATTATATTGTAATTCTGTTCTATGAATTGAATTTGATTGGATATTGTAGAAGGTATGGCGACATTATCGCCCACGTACCTTCGTAGTAACTTTTAGCATTTTAAGTACAGTATTGAGAAGCCTCTAGGAAAAAAATACCTAATTAAGACACATAAGTCACTTTGGTGTATCAAAGCTTCATCAACCCTTTCAGAACTATTAATTTCGCATAACAAACAACATTTTATTTATTATTTTAATATAAAATAAATAAAGAACAATTTTTAGGAAACTGTCACGAATTTTAAAGAAAAAAAATCTGTTTAAAACTGAAATATGAAAATGACGTACATATATGAATATTGACGTGAATTTAAAAGTTAAGTGATTATCTCTCAAAATACCCCAATAAATTGGTGGTTAAAATGTTTAATATTTCATCACCCCTGATAACTGTAACTTGAGGAAAACTGAAAATAAGTTTTCAATTTTACACCAGATTTTAAGCCCCTTTCCCATTCAATATAAAATCCTGAAAATCCCAAAATAAAACTAGGTAATTCAAAAATTTGACTCACCACTGTGGCTAATATCGTAATACGTAGCATATTTATTCCTTCAGCGTTCACAATAAACTTGCTTGTCACACTATTCAAATATACTAATATACAACCGTGTGATGCGCTCGCGCATCTCCTATATATCGTCGCAGCCTCCTCTGACGTCACGCTCCCTCCCCCCACTCCCCGCCGAACTTGTTCCGAGACATCTTCGCGACATTTGACCTTCGTTTCACTTACATCGACGTTTTTATACGAAACGTGTATTTGTTTGTTTTTAAAGCATCGATGTATGACGCGCTGTTATTACTAGCATTTGGCTATGACTTCGTCTGCTATATTTTTTTAGTTTGTATTGCAAATTATTATTTCTCAGTCAGTTTTGGTTTTGTACTTTGGTTAATACAAAAGGTGCCTAAATACTAATCTTGTGGTTCACTGGCTTGGCTTAAAGATGCCGCCGGTTTATATTTATCTCATGAAGATACCCTCAAAAGCATTGCACACAAAATAATAAATCTTGCCGATTATTTTGACTCAAGTTATGGCTCCAATGTTACTGTATCATGTAACTTTATGGGTTTTGGTAATAAGGAAGATGTTTTCTTAGTATCGCTTGCACACTGCGTTTTGGTGGTATAAGCGTGCAGTTTTCCTCCTCCCCGTACTTTCTTTTACCAGTAGTCATCAGTCAGCATCCTCCTACCTGGTTAAATTAGTGCGAAGTAGACGCAGTCATCATCCTAATCATCACAATCATGATCATCATCATTATCTTGTCCTTATCCTATTTTATTTGGAGTAGGCGCAATGTGTGTTCTTCTTCTAGGTAGACGCAGTATCCAGGAATAGACGTGATTTTTTTTGTATTTGGCATCTTGCAGGTCAACTTAGAAATATATCTAAGTTGACCTGCGAGATGGCAAACGCAAAAAATCACGTCTATTTCTTCCAAATATCAGCCGTCATCTCAATATCCACTTCACACCAAACTGCATTACAATATCCATCCATAGGAAACTTAAATTCAGCTATAGTCTAATATAAAAAGACGTGCAAAACTCACAAAGCTTCCTGAAAAACCGTATTTCATATTTATTTATTCACACAAATCAAAATGCTATTTATAACTCGTTACAACTCTATGAATGCACCGTTTGTGTTAAAATTCTCAATGTACCTCTATCTACGTAACGATTGTGAATATACTTTCATTTGTATTAACCTATTTTCAGAGCTTGCCGTCAAAACACCATATTAGGTAAACAAGACAAAATTATCAAGTAACCTTAACTCATGTAATTTTGTAGACAAGTTTATAAGTGACTACCTTATCATCTTTTTAAGGCTTGATGTGGGCATTGAATGACTTAATGGAAGTAACTTCTTTGATTAAGCTTTTACAATTCATAAAAAAACAGATTCAAATAATCTCCCTAAGATTATTTGAATCTGTTTTTTTTATGAATTTTAGTAATTGTAGTTCCGAATATATCTAGAGGCGCGTGCGCCCGTAGCCGCAACCACCCTTATAAAATAACTGCTATGTGCATTATACTGCAACTACTAAGCTACCTCCGAAAACACATAGGCAGTTATTGGGACTGCAGGCAATAGAACTGAACACTTATCCCTCAACGCGCCTAAAGAAATTTTCACTTCAGTAAATTAACGATTATCTAAAACACAGTTTAAAAAATGCACAGTATACACAAATTAAACTTTTCATGTAGTCAATTTAACTGTACTAGCTGCTACTACAGCATGTCGGTGACGTGAACCCATAAGTTTTCCCCTTCAAAGCGCCTAAAGAAATTTTCACTTCAAAATTTAATGAAATTCAGTTACATAGTTCAGACGTAAAACCGTTCAAAACAGACGGAGGGACTGACTCCCTTTCGCGTTGTTCGGTTATATTCCGGTGGGTTTTTATTTTTATTCCCAGTTTAGGGTACCAATTAATTTGACTATAAAAGTTCCACAACCACTTCCGCGTTACTTGAAAATAAAAACCTGATGTCATAATTTATAATTAACATTCTCATGTTTTCGCGAAATAAATCAACATCGATGTGAGTCACCCTCTTAAGGAAGAAATTATTCTCCTGTGATGATACCGAGAGTCAGTGGTTCTTAAGTATATAAGCCATTTAGCATTTTAATAACTTATAGCGTTGAGCTTTAAAGAGAGAATATCATACAGGTATAAGGGACAGTGACACCACTCCACAAAGAACTTAAAAAAAAAAAATGTGTAATATTTTAGATCAAATAATTCTATTGATCAAAGAACACAAATAATATTTACGGTTGGATACTATGATAGCATTTATGAGGTCTAAAGTTCGGAGCTATTAACAGTAAAAGTGCGTCTACGCTAAACGAGCCGAGCACGAGCCGAACACGAGCCGAGCACAAGCCGAGCACGAATTCGCGTAGTGTGGATCGACTTACTGAGTATCGAACGAGCTCCGCTAACTGTCGGTTTTTTGACGAAAACATCGGGCATCGCGTTCGAGGACAATAATATTATCGTTGTATTTTCGTTCTAAGTTCATACTTGACGCCGCGAACGACGAAGCGCAGAGCGGCTCCGCTCGTGCTCGGCTCGTTTAGCGTAGATGCAGCTTAACTGATTCAATTTATTTGAAAAAGGCAAACGGGATTCCCTCAACTCACATTGTTTTTGTTTTGTTTTGTTCCCTCCCAGCCCTCATCGTCCTCTTGACCCTGCTCAGATCCATCTAATACATCCCTATGTAGGGCAAAAGCTTTCAATGTATTCTCTATTTTGCGAACAGTGGTATTTTAGTTTCACCGAACTACATAATTTTAGACGTGTTTTAAAAGGTTTATATTTGTCAGACTAGAAAAGCCTCATAAACTGTACTTGTTTTATTAACTTGACCAACTCCTGGAAGACAGCCTCTCGCTATTCCTTTCACTTCTCTTGATGTTGTACTTCCTCTCGCTAAACCTTTCTATTAATATTCAAAACCAAAATCAAAATATTTTATTTCACATAAACCTACATGGACACTTATGAAACGTCAAAAGCTAGGTGCACGGTTCCAATTGGTCGTTCCCTATGGAGAAGAGACGGCAAGAAACTCCACGGTTACTCCTTTAAAAATAATTGCCTTTTACAATGTTTTCAAATTACAGTGTTAATACGTATGGGAGGACAGTGTAGGCCTGTCAAGAAATACCAGGTACTTAACAAAAAATAAATGGTCTACAATAACTATTAAGCCTACAACGTTCTCACATTCACAAAATATAAAAGAATCTATGTAAAATATTAATAAAATAATAAAAACCTATTTAAACCAAATGACTTGTTTGCCATTACAAACGCAACAAGTCTTAATTAGTATCATATCCACAATAAATAAGTATAAATTAAATTAATTTATACAGGTTCGGGAGCCAATGCGCCAACAATAACTTCAAAACACGCCATCATTTAAACACAAGTATTACATTTCAATTATGAATTTGAATGATTACTCAATAAATCTTTATTAGGTATATTGATTTTGGTAATTTAAATAGACGCTTAGTAAACTAATATAAAAATATTACCTGGCTGTTGTAGAAGAAAAGACATCAACGACTTTATTGTTATTTTTTTGTCGAATTACATGGTCAACTGGCAACTTTGTTAACATTCTATTTTAATCGTGATAAATGAAGTATCCTTTCAAATTATTTACACACAAATCTAGATATAACTCCATACTGGACTTTCAGTTCACTCATACGGTTAAAAAATGGAAAAGTACCTATGAAATAAAATATATAAATTATATGGGAGCTACATCTGCCAAGAAACTGCTTTTCAGTTTGGCAGAAGTATTTTTTTTGTAAACGTTGGATTTTACCACGATAAACGCTTTTCATTTTTTTTTTTTTCATTAATTAGTTAGTTTTCCGAACTTCTACCTATTCTTGGCATAGTAGACAAGATTTTTCCTATTTTCAACGTAAAATTAAGATATTTTGGAGCCCTATTATTATTTATTTTCGAAAATATTACTTCAAAAAGTTTGAGAAGCAATACATCCGGGTAGGTTCTTTTAACACGGTTTTATGTAAAACTGTCGCCGCCATCTTATTTAAAGGGCCGTTGGCACTACTACCTACCAGACAATGTGCTGGTGTTAATAATGCAAAATGGCAATTTAATGCATAGTTAACTTTCAAGTTTTTTGTAAAATAAATTCAATGTATGTATGTATTTTATAGGCATTGTATTTTTCTTCTACAGAGGTTAATTTTACTTCAACCTTTTGGTTCTTTCGTCCTTTTGTAGCTTTATGACCTGAACTGTGGACAGGTATAATCTTATCTAACTATTATTCTACTGCAGGGCCAAGGTCAAACTCTCCCTTGTCCACACAGTTCTGTTTTCTGCCAATGTGGGCCAGTCCTTTCGGTAACTAGAAAATAAAATAATGTACTACAATTTTACATTTAAATACAGTACATAGGTACATTCGATACCCAATGTATTTACAAACCATGAATTTAGATGAGTTATATAACTTACATAAATGACAATTCTATGTTAAACTAAACTTAGATCATTGCCCTCGGTCTTTTGTTGCCAAAAGTAATGGCGGACCTCCTGTGGCACCCATACATCTTACTTAAGTATATCATCTTCTTTAAATCTAATATTGTTATTCAGTATCTGTGACAAAAAAGGCAATCCGGAATATCTAATAATGTCGTGTACAATGGCTTTAAACGTATGACTGGTGCATGTAAAAAAGTATTTGGAATAATAATTGTGAGATGCTTATCTTTGAGAAGCTCTGTTTCCGTGTATTTAAATCTAATATAAGTTATACAGGGTCAAATTAAATTAGTTAAGGAAACTCCGCAGACGTGAACCCATCACGTATGCGGAGATCTTTCGTTAACTCATTTAAATTGACCGTTAAATGATTTTAATTTTAATTGAAAAATAAACACGATAAAACAAAAAAAAAATATGATATTGTTATTTTTTGGAGTGAAATATCAGTTTCAAAATATTTTTTTTTTCTGTGTAAACTTCACAGACGTTTGCGGAGTAACGCTATCTAATTAAATATGACCCTGTATATTATTCAGCCAGTGAGGCGGATGTGATTGATATATTATTTATTTATTTGACTTGAAATTTCATGTGAATGATCATTTTATGTATTTATATTTTTTCATGTAATATTAAAAATTAAACTATGACTGGTGCATGTAAAAAAGTATTTGGAATAATAATTGTGAGATGCCTATCTTTGAGAAGCTCTGTTTCCGTGTATTTAAATCTAATATAAGTTATACAGGGTCAAATTAAATTAGTTAAGGAAACTCCGCAGACGTGAACCCATCACGTCTGCGGGGATTTCGTTAACTCATTTAAATTGACCGTTAAATGATTTTAATTTTAATCGAAAAATAAACACGATAAAACGAAAAAAAATATGATATTGTTATTTTTTGGAGTGAAATATCAGTTTCAAAATATTTTTTTTTTCTGTGTAAACTTCACAGACGTTTGCGGAGTAACGCTATCTAATTAAATATGACCCTGTATATTATTCAGCCAGTGAGGCGGATGTGATTGATATATTATTTATTTATTTGACTTGAAATTTCATGTGACTGATTATTTTATGTATTTATATTTTTTCATGTAATATTTAACTTAATTTTTAATATTCTAATTTAACAATGTATGCCTTAATGGATAGATTTTTGGGGTACTATAAAATATTTTTAAGATCCTGTTTTATCACCAAAAATCGCATTAATATAAACTTTGACTTTGATATTGTTTGTGCAGAATTAACAATGTTTCTTTCTTTCTCCTTTTTCTGATGAGGTTTATGAAATAAAATTCGTTCAGTAAAGAAACATACGTACCCACCTACCTTTTCACTCAATAGATTTATGTTAGATCTAACCTGACGGATTTACTGAAGTCATGAATTTGGACATATATTACCTCTTTAGGAGCATTGTTCATAAAAGTACCTATTCGTTATTTGATGACCTTTACGTACCTAACATGCATTTTGTAGTATATTGTACCAAAAATCGTGCGTCATTCTCATATTCCTTGAATATATACGAGTATAAGCTATAGTCAAAATTAGTATTAAATTAAGTGGCGTAATGTCAATTCTGATTTAAAATTCAGTTAAACTAGGTATAGGCATTGGTATAGACATAACCAGGTCTAATTGAATGTAAACAATTACTTGAACGTGTCATGCTGCCAGTCCCATAGAATCTTCCCAGACAGCCAATATCCAGGCTTTTTGAACCGCCCACCTGTAGACAATAACATTGGGAGACACTCGCCAATATTTTAAAGCCGAATTTATTATTAATTCACTGGATTAAATCTGACATGTGTCAGCTGTCAGTTTATGTAATAAAATGGTCATATTTATTGTAATGGTGATCGTTTAGTTTAATTGATTCATATAATAATAATTATTATTATTTATTCATTTATAAAGACAACTGGATCCAATTACACTCCAAAAAATACTTACAATTCTAGGTGTTAGTAATCAATTTAACTTATTAGCTATGTTAGTACTTAAATTCTAATACTGACAGGGTGGCGTTTATAAGATGCCTCATTATGGGGCTTTCATCAGGCCCATCAGCAATAACTTTCAGGAGGCTGTTGCTACTGTCCCGCAATCTGCTGAGAAGAGATGCGATTTTTTCCGCTTTCCTGAGAAGCTATCTACTCTGGCTGGAGCAAACATTGCAGATGCATTGTAATAACTTGGCAGTCGGAACAGCGCCTTAAAAGCGTTGTTGTAAATAAGTGTAAGAGTTTAGAATACAATAAATACGTATGACTATTTTATTACACAAAGTAACAGCTAGCACATCTCAGATTACTCCAGTGAATAAATAATTCGACCTTTAGTACCTATGTATGTGTATTCAATACAACGAACTCAACTCAAAACTCAAAATACTCTTGCGCAGTCATTTAAACAGGTTATGCATATTTTGTATTATTGATATTTGTGTCAATTGTTTTTTTTTTTTTCTTTTTAGACCTGTTAGACTTAGGTACCTTATTCAAAGTTGTTTTGTTTTTTAATTATTTTTTAAATTTTAAATAATTTTAGAAGATTTTGCTTTAACATCCTAACCTGCGTACTATTCATATTAGCTACATCAAAAATAAAAAATCCCACAAAACAGTAAATCAATTTCTCTAAAAGTATATTGCGGAAATGTGTGGTTCATGAACACAGCTTTTAGAAAAAAAATAAGCTGTCAATCATAAGACAAATAGTTATTTTTCAAGATGTACGCCCGCCGCCATGCGATCTGGAGGCAAAAGTCCTCGCGCACGTATGGGAGTGGCACGAGGAGGCGAAACGCCGGGGCGTAACTCTGCTGCCGCGAGAAATCACGGCACAGCGGACGGAGCTCCGGCGGAATCTCATGGCGACATGGAGAGTACGGTTGTCGCAACCCAGTGCTGGGCACGCCACAATTGCGGCGATAAGTCCCCTCTTTGAGGAGTGGCTAGAGAGGCGCCACGGCGTCCTCACCTTCCGCCTGTCGCAGGTCCTTATCGGACACGGCAGCATCAGGAGGTTCCTGTGTCGGATAAGGCGGGAGGAAACGCCCGGGTGTCACCACTGTGTGGATCGCCCGGAGGACAGGATTTCCGGCCACCGTAGCCGCGGGCTTGCGGACGGTGAGCAATGGGTAGCTCACCGTCCGGTAAGGACCAGGCCCGGGTCGACGGCGCATTGTATTCCATGTGCGCCTCAAAGAGATGTCGTCAGCACAAATGTAGTAGTCCACTAGGGCCGATGCCTGCCGGGGCCGCGGGAAGGTACTAATAGGTCACCTAGGCCCCCGCAACACAGGCAACGGAAGGAATACGGGTGGGTTTTAGTCAATAAGAGTCTGACACACCCTCCCGCTCCGCCCAGAGCGGGAGAAGTTATTTGATGATTTCCATGTATGATTTTGTAAAAAAAAAGTTGTACGCCCGGCGCAGACAGTCACATCTCCGCTCAGAAATGTAAGTAATCGTTATTTTTGGATTGTTTTATATGTGTTCACTTGTTCTTGAAGTAAATGCTAATATTTACAAAGTATTTTAGGTCTTGTGTGTTTATGTGGATTAAGATTTTTTATATTTTGTTGTACTATACATAATATTTTGGGTGTGAATAATGAGATTTACATATATCAGAACTACAACTTATATATATTCCAGTTTTATAATATTAGGTAGTCCAAATATTGTGTGAGTCTTCGGAAAAATCATGCTCGGAATAGTTTCCGAGCATGATTTTTCCGAAGAGTCGGATAATGACCCTACTTTTAGCAAGGGAATATCCGAAATTAATCTTCTGATGATGACACCGATGAAGAGGAAGATTCAAGTGTTTTTGGAGCTTCTCCATCTCCCTACGAGCCCCCTCACCATCAAGTTCCTTTATTAACATCAGCAGAGCTCGACGTGCATGAACCAGAGGTACGTCACGGACCCAAAGGGGCAGGGGCAGAGTTCTTCGAGTGGATTAGACAGTAAGAGCAGAAAACGATACTTCTCTCCCCGCAAATCAGTGGCAGGTAACTAATTTTAAGCCCACGATTCGTTCAATGACCAGCCAAAAAAATTAAAGAGGTCTTAGCGAAACAGAGTATTAAAAGTTTTTGAAACCATATTGCCCCAACAAACCAAACCCTGTGAGACTGAAAGTTTTGCTCTCTGTCCTGAAAGAAGTCGTACCAAGAAATGAACGATTCGTTTTATTTCCCACATGATTGGCTTTTCAGACACGGTGTGTGATACGTGCATAAGATGGAATAAACGTCTCAAAGAGTATCAGACTCTCTGGAGCTATACAAAAGTACAACTCATATATGGGGGGGCGTGAATCTTGCCTATAAAATGCTTGCTGTATGCCCTGAGAGACCAAGAAATGGACGATTCGGTTTATTTTACACATGATTGATATATCAGTAACCAATATCTGGACCTTATACCGTAATCGTCAAAGAACCATGCATCAACTTGGGCTCAGTGTCCAACAGAGTTATGGAATATGCCATTGTAGAGGATTCTGTTCGTACTTAAATTGTTACTATCGGCACCACTTTCAATTCCATTGCAGAAAAAAAATATGCACCTAAATAGGTTTTGTAGAAAAAGACAATTGGTAGGTAGTCATAAAACTGTTATTTGTGTTATAGCTGACGACACTTATACGTATCTACATCGAGATAACCTCTAACTTTTTATTTCAGAGAAAACTGATGGTGTGTAGTGACGGATACATTATCGATATTTATGGAACATATGCAATTACGGACTCTGATGCATCAATAATGAACAATATAATAAACAACGAAGAAAATCCTATCCACTGGATGTTTCACCAGAATTATGTGTTCATCTTGGACAGAGAGATAGCCTAGAAAACTTACAGGCATTGGGATATGAGGCACACATCCCACCGACAAAAGACAGATTTGAAACTTAATTGACAACAATTCAAGCGAACAAATCATGATTGATTGATTGGGTCACTGGGTTGTAGAAGCCCTAAAGGGGAAGTTTAAAAATAGGGTTAAACTACTGCGTCTGGACTATTTTAATGGAGCCTTGCCGCATTTATTTGCTGACTGTCAAATTGCGGCCACTGTTATTAACGCATTTTACCAGGTAGCTGTTGATAATGTACATGCAAATTACATTTTAAGAATAGCCAATGAAAGGCTCCATACACCTAATCTTTTGAACGACTATATACACATCATACATAATCAGCCTATAATGTTCCCACTGTTGGGACACAGGCCTCCTCTCTGTGAGAGGGAGTGGGCCGTAATCCACCACGCGGGCCCAGTGCGGGTTGGTAGATGTCACATGTCTTCGAATTTTTTGGTTCTAACACATGCCGGTTTCCTCACGATGTTTTCCTTCACCGTTTTGAGAGCAGTGGTGATGAAATAATTTACACAAAGTAAAGCGCCTGTCCGGGTTCGAACCTACGACCTACAACTCGTAAGTCGCGGCCGTTACCACTGGGCCACCACTGCTCCATAGACAAAGAGCCGCATTTATTTCAAAGGAAGCAAATTAGTTGGAAGAATTTCCTCAGCTAACAATAAATGTGATTTTTATGATACCCTTTGGGTCATATCAAATCGAAGTTGCTAAGTCATATTGCAGCGAACATTTACGAAAAGGTTTACATACGATAGAATGTGAATTACATGATTAGGCAGCATGCAATATTCAATACCAACATGTGTGGCTGTTAATAGGAAGTTTAATCAAGAACTGTTCGAGCACGTACATTTACGTATATTTTCTGGTCAACAGAAATGAAACAAGTCCAGATGCCATCTCTTAATATTACTGCTCGTGTCTAATAGCTAGACGCACAGTAGGAAGTTTTTGCTGCTGAATCTGAAGATAAGGATGGTAATCTAGAAGGAGAATGGAATCCGTACAGGAAACAAAGAGTGGAAATTAAGCCCAATATCCACTGCAGAATCGCAAAGCTTTATATTTGCCAGAGTATAACATCCTTCAAATGTGTTGCAGATAAGAAGGTTGTAATGTGAAAAGTACAGTCAAATGCAAGGGCTGTGACATTCATTTGTATCACAACAATACTTTGGGACTTCGTTCGAATTCATAGATCATCAATGACAAAATTTTGATATTAAAGAATAAAATAGAAATCATATTGTTTCATTTTATCAAAGTTGAGTTGTCATCTCAATTCACATCGAATGTACTACCTTTGAGAAAATCCACTTTTCCAAGTTTATGATTTTTTGTGAGATTTTTTACCAAGATTTTAGTTACGTAACTGACAATCGTACCAAGTTTTATCAAAATCGGTAAGATTTACATACCCTCAGGGGTTAGAAGGTGCATTAAGTATGTGAATGTCGTGTATTCTTGTATTGGTCTATTCATTACCTTATACCTATAACTTTTATCAATTAATGTAAAATGTATATACTTTGATAGTCCTAGTTAATCATTTGTGACTGTTTTGTTGGTATAGTGGTGTGATAGCTGACATATGGCTAATATATATTTTTTTAATGTATGTTTTGTGTTGCACGTAATGTATTTTTTTTTTGCATACTGTTGTATAGAATCCTTTTTTTTTCTCTAACTGGACAGACAGCTGTGCTGCTGGGGAGTTTGTTGACCACTTCTTCTTCCCAGCTAAAGCACTAGGAAGTGGTGAAGGGTGGGCGTTTTGGGGGACTGTCTTATGTTATTTTGACGTTCGAAAAGTGCTGATTCTCAGCCTAGTTTGAATAAATGACTTTTGATTTTGATTTCTGACTGTTGGCGTACCTATAATAAACAAATAAATAAACAGGTAAAGGTGGCGTAATGTGACAATATCTCAGCCCAAATAAAATCCTTTGCAACTTGCATCTTGGTAGACCTTCAAGACACTATAAAGATGACGACGTTTTCCGGTAGAAAATAATTTATAAGTGACGTGGCACCCCTAGCCTGTGTCGCCGACAACCGATTACACCGGCTGACTAGCGTATAATGCTACCACGAAAGTTCAAGGCTACTACGTGAAACACCGCGGCCTCACAACCAATGATTAAAAGCCAGGTCTTTTAAATCAATAAAAGTGTGTAAACAAGGCCGTAGGGGGAAAACCCCGTTGTTTCTAAGAAAGCTTAACAGTTCAGCTTTAGATTTACTAGATCTAAACACGTAGCAAAATTCACTGGTCCATGGTAGGTGAGTCCCATAGTCCCAAAATAATATAAGTACCTACTGGAGAGACCATAGGTACACTGGAATGACGTCAATAATTCTTTTTTATTTTTTTTTATTTCTGTAAGTAGGTTTTTACAAACACTTTTACACGTCAAAACATATTTTTTTAAACTAGATGAGGCCGGCGTTTCCTATCTGACTACTCTGAGAAGAAAGGCCGAAACAAACTGAGAGGTCACAGTCTCTTTTAAAGTCCAGACATAATCTTGGTCAGATCATGTGAAGACCATGTCGATTGGTGTCTCAAATGGTCTTTTGATGAAAGAACCACACAGATTGAGTGGACCTGTCCAGTCAGTGCACGCATTTGTCAGTCGTTGTGCAGCTCAACTCATAACTAAAGGAGCTCAATAAAAAATGTATTATATTCAATCAATCAACTCAGCCTATCGCAGTCCAATGCTGGACATAGGTGCGTCACAACACCATGTCCTCCGCCTTCCGCATCCAGTCTGTCCCAGCCACCTTTTTGAGGTCATCGGTCCATCTAACTGGAGGCGTCCCACACTAAACTAAGCTAAAGAACAAACAGGTTTTTAGGACATATTGCCAATCTTTTTACTGGGGCGGCCTGTGGGTATACGCAACGAGCCTACAACGTCCTTTTTTTTTGGGTAGGAAATCATCAAATAACTTCTCCCGCTCTGGGCGGAGCGGGAGGGTGTGTCAGACTCTTACTGACTAAAACCCACCTGTATTCCTTCAGTTGCCGGTGTTGCCAGGGACCTCGGTAACCCTTTGGTACCTTCCCGCGACCCCGGCAGGTAGCCTACAACGTCCTGCGGGTACAATATAATAATGCTTTCAGAATGCTGTTGGGGTTGCCGTGGTATTGTAGTGCGTCGTAAAAGTTCGCAAATGCGCGCGTTGACGGTTTCCACGCTATAGTGCGTAAACATGTGCCGTCGTCATTCCAAAGACTGCGGGTAGCTCCAACAGCATTTTGCGAATGATTGCGTTCCGTAATGACTGTCCCTTACAGGCACACTGGGTGGAAATAGTTTACGGCAAAATTGTAATTTAAAATAATAAAATGTTACTTTCTTGTTTATGGTACCCACTAACATAGGTCTTAAAAAAACAAACACTTTTATGGATTGTGTCTTCAAAATAAAATAGATTTATTATATTACTAGCTGCAACCCGCAGTTTCACCCGCATAAGTCTCGATCCCGTAGGAATATCGGGATAAAAAGAATTATATGTCCTAATCCAGGTCATGGTCTACTCATGTGCCAAATTTCATCAAAATCTGTTCAGCCGTTTTAGCGTGAAAGCGTAACGAACAACCTCAATTTCGCATTTATAAAATTAGTTAGGATAATAATTCTCCATAATTTATTATTAAGCCATCCATAGCGCGCTGAGCGACCTTGAATTTGTCAAGAATTTACAATCGGGAAATGACAGGCATACGTGCCCTACCTACTGATGAAGAAAGGTAACGCTAGGTAACTCCTCAGAAACAGAGCTAGCTCTACCGTTGCCACACGTGGTGGTAGTCCTAATATTCTTAATTTTGAAAGGACCAGGTTGAGAAGCTAAATAATGTAACTCTCATAATTAGTTTTACCGGTACTCGGTAGTTATGGCATGGCAGTCGTGCCAGATGTATATTTATTAAACTTGACCCGACATTCTTTACTTCTTTCGTACGCCAATTACATGGGCGCCGCCGACAAAGTTCAAGGCCTTGAGATGAAAGATCGCGGTGCGTCCGCGCAACGCGCAGCGAATCCATGCCGGAAGGCAGAAAAGTTACGACTAACTTTTCTGCCTTCCGGCATGGATTATTATATTAAAAACTAATGAAATTTAAAATAGTGCAAATTGACCAGTGTTTAGTGAAAAGGACTAATTCCCATTTTCAATAACATTAGGCGACACCTAAATTAATGCCGAAATGTTATAAGCCCGGTGTTGGATTTTAAACTTTCGGCGCTGAACCGAGAATACAACAGCGCGTTTTTATTTCGGCATAGGTACATTCGCTTAGTGTTAGTGAAAACGGGCATTCGATACATTAGGTTAAGGTATAAGCAAGGGAAGTTTAAAAGGGTCTTCCATATTCCATCACAGTATTCTCCGAAAACCGCGTAAACTAAAATTAGAATATGACAGGTACTTGTACCTACTTAAAAATCAGTTTGGAATACCACAGAAAATTCTAAATACTTTATACATCACTTATGTAAACCGACCATTTTTTACATCAGGAACTATGCAGGTAGTAGACTATGTGAATGACTAAATTATGTACACTCGCGACCATAAATGCAACACACTCTGCTCAGTTATAAGAGCAATATGAAGTGACTAATATCTGATTTCTTGATTCATCCATTAATGTCTGTCGTCAAGATGACGGCAAATAATGTGAGCAGTGGTGGCTCGGTGGTAACGGCCGCACCTTACGAGTTGTAGGTCGTAGGTTCGAAGCCAGGCAGGTGCTTTACTTTGTGTAAATTATTTTATCACCACTGCTGTCAAAATGGTGAAGGAAAACATCGTGAGGAAACCGGCATGTCATAGAACCAAACATTCGAAGACATGTGACGTCTACCAACCAGCACTGGGTCCGCGTGGTGGATTACAAGCCCACTTCCTCTCACGAGAGGAGGCCTGTGTCCCAGCAGTGGGAACATTATAGGCTGATTATGTATATGTGATCATTTGTTGAAAGCATATACATACAAGTGGCAGCACAAATATGACGATCATCGACGGAACACCAAAAGAATCAGGCGAGCAAATCGACGCCAATATATAGTACCTATATACAAGATGTCGTTTTGCATCCTCGTCAAATTCAAGGAGGTACTCGTTACTATGCTAATGATTCTCGACACGAATGAATAATAAAGTAAAAAGGACCTTTTTCTTTTTTTTTTCTAATTTTTGGAAATCGGCATGTTAAAACGCGGCCCGTATGATACCACACTGTGACTGCCCTTTTACACACACACTACCGCATACGCAGCGGGGTGATTCTGTTCTGTGAAAGTGGTGTATTCTAAAATACTGTAAAACTTAAATAACTAAAAAAAACAAAGTATGTATTAATTATGGAGCAGGTATTGTAATTTTATTTGATTATATGTCTTTCATAGCAGCCTCCTGAAATTTGACGAGGATGCAAAACGACACCTTGTATAATATACATATACACATCCTTTTGAAGCCTCAATATGATGTGTCATACAGCGTCCTATGTTATTTGTACTGCCAATTGTATTTATATGCCTTCCACAAATGATCAGATATTATTGCCGAGCTGTCCATGGTAATATATTTAAGCTCGTTACTGTACCTATTTCAGCCCGTTTACGATACGATAGTTTTTTTAAACGCTAGTACTTCAATTTAATACAAATGTTGCGGTTGTTTTTACACAAATCGTTATGTGACATTTATTTGCGTTCATGCTGAATTTATAGGGAGGAAAAATATTGGGAAAAAATATATTATAAGTACAATCCTAACACACACCTGTGATTTTTCTTTTTCTTTTTTCTTTTATAATATCAAAACAATTAATGACAATACATAAATTTGCGGCATTGAAACAATAGAGATTGTGGTCGGAAGTTCTCTTAAACTTTTAATTTAAAACTTAATAAAATTTATCTTAATTTTCAAATTAAGTTAATAGTTCAATATGCTACTACGATAAGTCAAAAACAGATAATATTCCTGAAATACCTGCAAAATAAAAAATGTTGGTAGTATTTTGAGAATATTTTGTACGGATAGACAATAGCTGCTGGCTTGCTGATGGGTCTTGCCTCAGTAAGTAGGTAGTGACTACCTATCAGCTTCCTTTTCAGCGTCAGCTCATTAGGTATTTTTACGTTCTTGCAACAGGAGTAAAAAATTACAAAACAGTAAAACAATAATTTATCGTTCACCAAATCATCCTAGAAGACACGCAGAAATAATTATTTCACTTGAAATCCGGACCCATATCCAACCTCTTTGGAAATTCTTCCCCGGGGCAATCATTGGGGTCTGGAACCTATGGTCCCTATAATTAAGTACCTACCTACATCATTGACTCAATGATTGTAGCTTTTAGCGGTGAATAACGATTGTTGCTTGTTGATGTAATCGCAAAGCATGGTGGTGTAATTATAACTAGCGACTCGGGTATTCGTGTTTATGAATCGAATAAGAACTAAACACAAAGTTTTTTTTTTTTATCAAAGTTATATTTCTGGTCATCTCGGCCTGTCCAGTTCAGATGACCGAAATCCCCAGGAACAAAATACTTTGTTACTAGAACTTTCATCTATTAAAGACCCTCGTAAAAAATCAGGGCATACCTTTACACCACCAATTTTACCGCCAAGCCGTTGACTCTGCTCTGGGGTTGAGCATATTAATTTATTGACGAGTGCTGTTGAAATGTGAACGTCATCATCGCCGGTCACCACAAATAATTGTTTATTTTTTTATACAGACGGTATACATAAGTAGCAATAATTTTACGATAGGTATCAAATAGTGAAGGTGCATCCACATCGGAGTTACTTTTTGTGGAGCAAAGTTTGCAAGTATTAGTGGGCAACATCGGATAACAAAAATTTATAGCAACAGTTATAGGAAGTTAAGTAAAAGTTAGGAAGTAATCGTTTATTTTAATCCATTCGAGTCATTTGACGTTCGAAAAGTGCTGATTCTCAGCCTTGTTTGAAATGAGTTTTGATTTAAATTTATTAAAGTGTAAAAGAAAATGTATAATAATAAGTTTAAAGTCTACCTAGAATACAATAAATATGACCATTTTATTACACAAAGTGACAGCTAGTACATGTCAAATTACTCCAGTGAAACAATATAATTAGACTTTAGATGAATAATGTAATCAGATAATGGTGCCGATTCCCTTGTTCACAAACTAAACTAAATTTAAGTTCAGTGCATCTTTTTCTTTCTATTTCATTAAGAAAAGGACAGAAGATAAATTTTTAGTTTAGTCCTGTCAAATTAATCAGCGCCTGTCACTACTCCCTACAAGTTTAGACGTGATTAAAAACTTGCCTACTAAAATTACGTCAATTTACGTCAAGCGCTGATTAATTTGACAGGACTAAACTAAAATTTATCTTCTGTCTTTTTCTTAATGAAATAGAAAGAAAAAGATGCACTGAACTTAAATTTAGTTTAGTTTGTGAACAAGGGAATCGGCACCACTGTTTAACTAAACACGTGTTTAAAGGATGTTTTATTTATTTTTTTGTAGTAAGACTGTATATGTTTTGTTTATTTTCGGCTAATCTGTCCATCATAAAAAGTTTCTTCAAGGGAATCGGCGCCATTACCTACCTATTGCCGAGCTGTTCATAGTAATATATTTATGCTCGTGACTGTACGTGCTCGTTGGTCCGATCAGTTTTTTACTTAAAAAAGTCTTCTCTATAATGGTCCGACCCATTCACTAATGAACCCGGAACTGTTCGATGCAAATTATAAAAGCTGTTGGTATTGCCTGTATTATAATTATAAATCATATTGTAATGCATTAATAACAAGTTGGCAACCTTATCAGAGATATGACACGTATATTTGAAAAAAAAAATGTGACTTCATCAAATTTCCTGTAAAATAAGAATGAGGCAATTTTGAAGCCTGCGCAAAAATTTGATTCCTTTTTTTATTGGGTGAATTAACACTATCAGTAAACAAGATTTACTTATATTTGCAATTAAAATTAATCATAACGATTCACGTGATTAAAATGTTAAAAATATATAATCGTGACACATATTAGGTAGGCAGTATAATGCTTCTTGGCCCGTTATACTAAGTACGTCTAACGACTTCTTCCAATACGTAATCCTGCCTACCAACATCAGAATACCTAAGTCGTCAGCTTATGGAGGTATGTTTATATTCCATTGTTGGCCTGACAGTCAACAGAAAGCCGCTGCCTATCCTATTGACTAACCCTTTGCGAAACCCACCACATGGCCTCAGGTTAGAACGGCTATTCTTCGTCGGTCGGTCGGTATTAGACATATTATATCCTTTTTGGGTTGGGCCTACCATCGCGGCAGGCAAAAATCTCATAGGTTAAAAATGTCATTAATTCCGCCTTTGTACCTAATTGTGTGCGAGAAGTTTAAATAAATAAATAAATGCATAATTGAAAATTAATAATCGTTCACATTTTCCATCTCTTTCCACCAGGTACCTATTCTCACCAGCATGGGTGCCGGTCAGTCAGTTCGCGCAACAGCCTTCCAGCGACCTGAAGCGAGCTCCACGGAGTCTTTCATCGACGAGGAACCAGATGATCATCACATCAGTATCTCAAACAAAATGGTTTGTACGAATTTGTACTTTATTTTGGCATTTATACAGTTGACAATGATTCGACCCTGCGAATGAATACCTATAAATAAAACCGGCCAAGTGCGTGTCGGACCACGCACAATGAAGGGTTACGTAGTTGGGATGAATTTATTACAAAAGCAAACTTAAGACGCTGACAACACCTAAACCGCGGTCACTGTCAGATTGCATAGAAAAGAAAAAGAAGCGAGATGACACAACGTTTGTAATTTATTGCAAAATATGAAGCAATTGTCTAATTACTCAAAATTGAGTTGAGTAATCAAAAATAAAAAAACCAAGTTCTGCATTCAAATAAGACGTTCATTTTATTAATTAAATCCGCAATGTATGTTGATATTTAATACAGATATTTTGGATTGGAACTCAAGGTAAGAGGTTAGTTTAACGTTAGTTTGTATCTAGACTTTTTTTCAAAACGAGTTTTGGTAACAACCAAGTTCTGGAAAATATGTTCAAAATTAACATATATTTTTTCCGCTACCACAAACTATACAGATTTGGCATTTTATTTTCTTAAGAGAAGCCTATTTTGGTCAATTGGGTCTTGTCAGCGCCTTAACATTGTAGTTGAAAAACATATTCTCCCGTACATCGATATACGTCACGGTCAATTCTTCAACTGCAAATGAATGTTATGAGAGCAGTGGTGGCCCAGTGGTAACGGCCGCGACTTACGAGTTGTAGGTCGTAGGTTCGAACCCGGACAGGCGCTTTACTTTGTCTTTGTTATTATTTCATCACCACTGCTCTCAAAACGGTGAAGGAAAACATTGTGCGGAAACCGGCATGTCCTAGATCCAAAAATTCGAAGACATGTGACATCTACCAACCCGCACTGGGCCCGCGTGGTGGATTACGGCCAAGTCCCTCTCATGGAGACGAGGCCTGTGTCCCAGTAGTGGGAGCATTATAGGCTGATTATGTAAATGAAAGTTGGTCGACTATTACTCATTACCTAACTTTTAAAGCCTACGTAACTGTGATAGTTTTCCTTTGAACTGCGTTATACACAGACTGGGTTTTGGAGACGTGACTGTAAGGGCTGATACCTTAAAACCGTGGTAGCTACAGGAAAACGATCTTAACTTCGGAGAACGTCCTTAACTTTTTGAGACATTTAGATCTGCATTCACAGATTATGAAAAAAAGTCATCAAGAAAATGGGCAGTTTTCACAAAAACTTTCGATCCTGTTTCTTACCCTATGGCTACATTATCGCGATAATGCGAACTTCGCTTCGAGCGCTCTCTCTCGCACTCCGGTCGGCGTCTCGACGACAGCTAGCGCACGAAGTGTTTAAAAAACTCCTAAAACAGGGATTAAAAAACTCTATCAGACCAACAGAGGTTTGAGTACTAGAAAAGTCGGAAATTGCAAAAAAGTTTCTCCATACATTTCGTAGGAAAGAAACTTTTTATGATGGACAGATTAGCCGAAAATAAACAAAACATACCTATACGGTCTTACTACAAAAAATAAATAAAAAAACCTTTAAACACGTGTTTAGTTAAACAGTGTCTAAACTTCGAACGAATACGCTGGTCAGGCTCTTGTCGTACACACTTTACCTACTTACATGTTAGCCAAATTATTATATATAGCTGCTGCCCGCGGCTACGCCCGCGTGGCTTTTTCTAAAAATAGCCTACGTTACTCCATAACATCAGCTATCTGCCAGTGAAAGTCCCGTCAAAGTTCAGTCTAGTCGTTACGGAGATTAGCCGGAACAAACGGACAGACAGACAGACCGACAGATAAAAATTGTTTTTTTGTTATATTTACCGTATCTACTTTCATATGCTTCTAATAAAAAGTTGATATTTCGGCATTACCAACAGACACTTCAATTTTATTTTTTTGTAAAGATTTATTATTATATTATAATTTATAAAAATTAATAAAAATAAATAAAATTTCTAAAATAAAAGTAACCTAAGATACTCTTAGTTCTTACTAGTTAAACTTAGATGTATCCAACTTACTTTCGGTTAGAACTAGGTGCAGCCTCACACCGAAAGTTAAACTTAGGTTTATCCTATTTATCATCGGATAGAACTAGGTTTTCAGTTCAGTTAAGCATTTTGGTTTTGTTTTGAGATTGTTATGTTGTGCAGACGTCTTACGGATGTATCAGTTTTTAAGTTAACAAGCCGTGTGCCGTGTGTGATGGATCTCCCATCGACAAAAATTACGAATTTCCATACAAACTTTCATTCCCATCTGGGTGGGGATGAATTACCAAAAATCCTTTCTTAGTGCTTACTTTCGTTATAAAAAGAACTCTTGCGCAAAATTTCATGCTTCTAGACCCAGCGATTTAGGCGGTGCGTTGTCAGTGAATTAGATTTTTAATAATTAGATGATATGACCCCAGGTGGAGAGATTGGTGGAAGATGCAACGCTGGCCGGCGGGGCGGCGGCGGCGGCGACATCACAAGCTACACTACCAACACCACGCGGTGACTACAAGGACAAGATCTACATGGAGAAGCTGAAGTGTATGGACGAGAGCCATTCTGAGATAACCGGGTTCGTAACTAAACTGCCACAAGAATCTTTTGTCGCTTGATTGACATTGACAGGAGGGCGCTGTTAGTACACATGTTTTGTGAAACTGTATTGAAAAAAACAAGATGGCTGCCTTAGTTCCGAATTTGGCGCCAAAAGTGCCTTGTACAACCATGATTATATTTAAAAAAACATATTTGAAGAGGGCTAAACCACGATGCACGGTCGCCACACACACCAGAACTCAACTCAGATTCAGCCGCATGAGCTATCCGTTCTGCGAGCAATGTGCCCGCCCACACACTCACAAGTTGGGCAATTCTTCGGAGTATGTCGGTTGCCATAATTCTCCTACGAAGTTATAGGTACCGTTCCTATACTGTATTATCTAGTAGGTTCTATAAACCTAAGCTGCTATGAGCAAAAATGATGTTTTCATAATTATTCGCTTTTGGTAACTGCATGCCGTCAGAGTCACTGTTTATGTAGTGTGGCAAGCGCTCAAGATCTTTTTATATAGTCCATGATTCAGATAGTTGTCACAGCGTCTGCTTAACATTTCACACACATTTTCCTTGGTCCCTATGGGGGGTCTATGTTCAGCATTTATTGAAGAAGCTGATGACGATACTGATAAAACAATATATCAACAGCTTCGCTCGCTGTCGTCGTCTGTCGCTAGCAGCTGACGGCAGCAGTTACCTTTGTCGCGCCGCCCGCCGCCCCACACCTGTTGCCACCATCAGAAAATCATGGAGTTTTAATGAAACATACCACCAGCTGTAATAGAAGGCATAATACAATTAGGTAGGTGGTAGGTGTAATACATAAATATTTAAATAAACATACCTAAGTAGTTAGAGGTAACATTTCGGCTCGAGGGTGGCCAGATTGAAGTGTTTTTTAAGGAAACCCGCTTTTTACAAGGTCCACGCGGTCTTGAGGATTTTAGGGAACATCAATATTTAACACAAAATGAATTTAACAAAATGATTATAAGTAATAATTAACGATAAATCCTTTTGATTCAGGCGTGATCCGTGTCACAACTAGAGTTGTGGACCCCCGCTCACTAGAATCGGACTGTCCTCCATTGCTCGGTGCGCCGTTTAGGCGGGTCCCTTCCACAACTTGCCTGATTCACTGAGTAGGGTGATGATCTCACTAAACGTTTAGTTCCGCTTTACGTTATAATTTGCACACACCGACTTATACTTCACAATAATTGCTATGGACAAGAAAATTGAGAAGCAAAATAAGAAAATCCTTAGTGCTATTCTGAAATTACTAGAAAAAACCTTAGCAGTTTTCTAAGTCTCATTTTTGATTTTAAACCAATACTTGATCAACTGTCTGGAAAAAATATATATAGTAAGCGATCGAGTAAGCTTAAAAAGTCGCACTAGGCCCTTACTATAATTGTTACTTTCTATCACAGATGTGCAAGAGGCTATTTTACGTACCTTACCATTGTTGACTCACGAGTTGTAGGTCGTAGGTTCGAACCCAGACAGGCGCTTTGCTTTGTCTAAATTATTTCATCACCACTGCTCCCAAAACGGTGAAGGAAAACATCGTGAGGAAACCGGCATGTCCTAGAACTAAAAATTCGATGACATGTGACATCTACCAACCCGCATTGGGCCCGCATGGTGGATTACGGCCTACTCCCTCTCATAGAGAAGAGGCCTGTGTCCCAACAGTGGAAACATTATAGGCTGATTATGACCATTGTTTCAGAATAACAGTAAACGATTTGAGCGCGATGGCAGCCCGTATCGACATGCGTACGTCGAACATGGTGAGCGTGGATCCGATATGTGCAGACTGCAAGCAGAAGGTCATTGAATGCTACGACAACGCCACGGTGGGCGCCGATATCATCAAGTGTTGGGATACTGTGGGTAGGTTTAATTTGGAATCGCTCATGATTTAACAAAAAGACGCCCATTTTTGGACATAGGTCTCTCCTATTTAATATAACTGATAATGAGACATAGGCGCCGATTCCCTTGTTCACAAACTGAACTAAATTTAAGCTCAGTGCATCTTTTTCTTTCTATTTAATTAAGAAAAGGACAGAAGATAAATATTAGTTTAGTCCTGTCAAATTAATCAGCGCTTGACGTAAATTGACGTAATTTTAGTAGGCAAGTTTTTAATCACGTCTAAACTTGTATGGAGTAGTGACAGGCGCTGATTAATTTGACAGGACTAAACTAAAATTTATCTTCTGTCCTTTTCTTAATGAAATAGAAAGAAAAAGATGCACTGAACTTAAATTTAGTTTAGTTTGTGAACAAGGGAATCGGCGCCATTTTTGTCCAAAAATTACAAGATTTATTATCACGACAGGTGCTGTAACGCAGAAAACTATGAAACTTCACAAAATGTCGGATTGTCGCGTCACCTATCGCCTACCGATTTTTTTATAAATAGGCCCCTAGTCGTCGTTTCACCTTGCGGGGCCTACCATAGCTGTGCCTACCGGTACGTGGTCGGCAGATGTGTGGTGGATGTATAGTACCTAGGTTCACCCACATTTCGCCAGTAAAATAATCGCATCCCGAAGCCTGGATTTGTGCCCGGTCGAAGGCAATAGGGTCGCCCTATAAAATAAGAGTAACAAAATTGAATGCCATATCAATAATCCTACACGTGATATCTCAAGGGGCATTCACGAAGTGCGTGCAGGACGCGGCCGCGCGCCGCCTGCGCGCGCGCACGGTGCGCGAGGCGCGCGAGCGGGCGCGCCGCACGCGCCACGTGGCGCACGCGCGCGAGCACGCACTGCGGGACCTGGCCTCTAACTGATCACGCCAGGATTACTACACCACAAAAATAATATTGTCAAGAAATGTAATTCAAGGTCAAAAATGGTCCCACGCTCAAAGTACCCACACTTTAAGAGCGTGGGACCATTTTTGCACACGTTCAGAAACGCTATCCACTCGTCCAAGTGTTAGTTCGTTTAAGTAAATGGTACCAAAACTAAAGGGTTACTGTGTGGAGTTGCGTTTCTTCACATATTATTCGTTTAAATAGTCCTGCTACAAAGTTTACAAACCTTTAGAATAGGTACTAACATAATAACTAGATGTCTGTCAGGAATTCCGGAAGATAGCTCTCTGGCTGTAAATATTAATTAGTCCTAATTTTAGCCTCTACGATAATAATAATTGTATTGTTTGCAAAATATTTAGCTTGATATCGATGCTCAACCTTACAATGTTCTATAAGACAGTAAAGCTTAGATTTCCAAAAAAGCGGTGCCGTCATATAACGGCCGTCACAAGAAAAACGGCGGGCGTATGCAACTCTTTATAATGGGCCGCCGTTATGTGACGGCATGGCTCATTCTACAATTCCTGAATTACCCATACACGAAGCCTGTAACAGTAAACAATGCGTGGTACCGACTTTGTTCGGTAAAGCAGATACGAAAAATTTACGAATACGTATCGAACTTTTTTTTAAACTGAATAAAGCGAAAGTATAAGTATAATCAGCCTACAATGTTCCCATTGTTGGGACACAGGCCTCCTCCCATTGCCAAGCCAAAATCTACGCATTCTGTACATAAAACTAATAACATACCTAGATAACTTTGAGCAAATATAATTGCTGGCAAACAACTTCAACGGGAGCGTTTTCGCAGAGCAATCGTGCGAAGTGAACAGAGCTTATATCCCTAACCGCCTTACTGCAATTTGGTTATTACAAAATGTAATAAATGTACAAAGCAAGTAAATGTAATAAAAGTACAAAGATATACATTTCTTTGTTACTGTCAAATGCATGGGCGATGAACTATTGGGAGTAGTAAGTTACACTATGCTGTACTGCGAGAAATCATTTCGTCTACTCAACGATGAATGTATGTTTCCAGCTATTATATTACACCAGAACATGGATACGTAAGAAATGAAATGATCACGCACTTATTTTACTAATGTATTGCAATCAATGTTGGCAAAGGGATAAGCTTATTAAAATTTTCACGACCGACGTTTGTCGCAGTGCTAGTCGTGCGCGCGATATCATTCCATTACTTACGAATCTGTGACCAATTTCACTAAACGTTCATAAGTATAGTATTGAATTTCTTATTTAGTTTCAATCTAATGATTTTGTATTGTTACAATTATTGGATGTAATTATTATGTAGATTGCAGTTTTAAATAAAAGATAAATAATGTTCATATATTTATTTTACATAGAGATTATAATTAATTTTATAGATAGGCTGTCTACATATGACCCAGAGATAAAAAAAAAGCACTCCATGGTAACAAAAGGTTCATGCACACACGTTAGTCACGTCAACGTCAAGTGTCCGATCAGTCACGTCAAGTTTAGCTGTCACTTTGTGTAATAAAATGGTCTAGTTAGCACATGCCAGATTACTCCAGTGAATTAATAATTCGACTTTACGTAGAAGTCGTAGGCTACACACATCGGGCACGTCACTACTGGCGCGTCTTAGTCGACGTCGCGTCACCGGCAAGTCAAAACTTGTACTGCCTCGAACGAAACATGGCATTGTGACAAAGACAATTTGTAGTTGAGGTGACTGATCGGCGACTTGACGTTGACGTGACTGAGGTGTGTGCATGAACTTTACACTGTTTGACCACCGCACAACGTCAACGGGACGTCAACGAGAAACGAGATTATTCTAACCAACGTGACATCCAGGTGGTGGTGTGCGGTGGACACGCGGCCTTAGTAATTGTATGTAACGCTACTTCGACACCGTCATCACGTTTCTCGTTGACGGTGCGGTGGACAAACGGCCTAAGGGCGGTTTTCTTAGTTAGTCTTTCTTCTAAGGTCATGCGTTTCGCCGTACCTTTTTCTGTCCGTCTCTGACCCATATCACACACAGCTTCTATGGAATATGCATGTAGTTCAAAACTCTTTCATTATTTAAATATATTCGTTGGGGAAAAAGTCTTTTCGCATTATATTATGTATGAACTTGTAATAAAATCTCTTTAACATAATTCCAAATTCAAATTAGGAAAATCTGTGATTTTCATTTGTTTTTCGTACCGTCACGATGAGTGAATCTAATGAAGAAATTCGATACATTTAAAATTTTACTACAAAAATGGAACGCAAGCCGCGAAAAAAAATTGCGATGTTTATGGACCTAGTGCAGTGTCTGTGAGAGTAGCACAAATTTGGTTTAAGTGTTTTCAATCCGGAAATTTTGATGTCAAAGATGCACGTCGCTCTGGTCGCCCTATTACGGATAAAATGGATGCCATTTTTGAAAAAGTGGAGCGAGATCGGCAGTAGTTACGACGTAGCTGAAGAACTGGGAATTGAAAAAAACACAAAAAAGCTCGATATTTTGGTACCTCACGAGCTCACTGAAAGAAACCTAATGAACCGTGTACTCATTTGTGATTCTTTATTACGACGTAATGAAACCGAACCATTTTTGAAGAAGCTGATAACTGGTGATGAAAAGTGGATCACGTACGACAAGAACGTGCGAAAAAGGTCGTGGTCAAAGGCCGGTCAGGCTTCAGACTGTGGCGAAACCCGGGTTAACTCGCAACAAGGTGATGCTGTGTGTGGTGGGATTGGAAGGGCATTATTCATTATGAGCTGTTACCACCAGGCAGGACCATCGATTCTGAACTCTACTGCGAACAACTGATGAGAATAAAGCAAGAAGTTGAGAGAAAGCGGCCGGAATTAATCAACAGAAGGGGTGTGGTTTTTCATCATGATAACGCTAGACCTCACACATCCTGCCGGGGTCGCGGGAAGGTACTTATGGGTCACCGAGGCCCCCGCAACACAGGCAACAGGAAGGAATACGGGTGGGTTTTAGTCAGTAAGAGTCTGACACACCCTCCCGCTCCGCCCAGAGCGGGAGAAGTTATTTGATGATTTCCCACCCAAAAAAAAAAAAAAGACCTCACACATCTTTAGCCACTCAGCAAAAATTAAGAGCGTTTGGCTGGGAGGTGTTAATGGATCCGCCGTATAGTCCTGACCTTGCACCATCAGATTTATACCTGTTTCGGTCTCTTCAGAATTCTTTAGGCAGTGTCAGGTTAACATCACGAGAGGACTGCCAAAACCACTTGTCGCGGTATTTTGATCAGAAGTCCCAAAATTTCTATAGCAATGGGATCATGTCCCTACCTACAAGATGGCAAAAAGTTATCGAACAAAATGGTACCTACGTACTTTAGTTAAATGTAAATAAACTATATTAAAAAATGTTTCGAATTTTCTTAAAAAATGCGAAGAAACTTTTTCCCCAACCTATTATGTACATTGTATAGGTATGTGTATATTATAGTCAAGAAACCAATTGCATTTTTTTACGCATCACTTGTTTTTTGTGGAACGGAACACAAACTCAAAATATATATTCTTAGCACACAGTTTGAATTCTCATTTAAGTAAGTGCGATTACTGTTCCAATAAAGCACAAAAGAATATTAAATTTATACGATTTCTGGCTAACAAAGTAGTATCGTGGTAAATGACGTCACAATAGGGCCGCGACAATAACGGACGTTTCAACTGTAGTTGAACATTATTGGAGTTTAATCATTTTTAGAAGCATAATGAATAAGTTAATAAGAGAAAAAAAATACATGCATACCCATTAAATTAGCATATCAATTAAAAGAAACTTTCTTCTTAACATCATCAGGAGTTAATTTACTACTAACTTGCACCGCCACTCTGGTCATGCCAATATCGGTTTTATTGTGTTCACCGTTAGTGTTAGGTTTGTTAGCAGGGGAGTTGTTCTGTTTTGTGGCGCTAGCTGTGAGCAGGGCGAGTTTTCTTCGGAGTTCTCTCACTTGTGCTGCGCTG
Source organism: Atethmia centrago (assembly GCA_905333075.3). Lineage (NCBI taxonomy): Eukaryota > Metazoa > Arthropoda > Insecta > Lepidoptera > Noctuidae > Atethmia > Atethmia centrago. The sequence continues at coordinate 30,500,451 of HG995374.1, forward strand.
GCGAGTTGTGCGGCGCCTCGCGATAGTACTTCGGCTCTTAGTTGCTCGCATTCGGATCTGGAACGAATTTAATACTCAATACTTTATTGCATTCCATAATGTGTACATATGATAGTTGGTATGTTGAAACATCTAATCAATTATGGACCCTGTCGGGCACAGCAAAGTTAATTTTAATAGGAGAGAGGATGAAGGCGCTTTTTGTTAAGAAAAAACAAAAAAAAAATAATAATAATTAAATTAAAATACATAGTATCATTATATTTTATACAAGTATTTTAAATTAATGTATTATGTATTGCACGATTATTATAATAGACTAAATATTTACAATTTTATTGAGTATATTTATAACATAACATCACGCCCGTATTCCCCGAAGTGTTAGCCACAGATTCAACTATAGTACCCATATTTCGCCAGTTTGTCACTAATAGGGGGGCGAGAAGAATTTAAATAGGTCATCTACTGGCAATTCTAATTGTCTATACTAATTCTTCGGTCCTATGCATGATGACTAAAGAACGTATTTGTAACAATGTTAGTAGCGTTTTTTATGATGAGATTACCTTAACATATTCTGTTTCGAAGTAACACGTGAATAGGCTACATAAAGCTGTCCAAGTGATAAAGCACTAAACGCTTATCAATTACTGCGACAATGAATGTTTGACCTTGCGTTTTATTAACGGTTATTGAGAAAGGCAGTTCGACTGGGAATTAGTCTCTCAAATTGAAATGGTAGATCCGATTATCAAACTGACTTCTTCAGTTCCACATCCGGTCATAATTGTGCATTCAACTAAAAAAGTTTTAGAGATTTTACTTGTCATTACATAATTTAGACGGATTTTCGTAATAATAACAAACTGGTATTAAAAGTAGGGTGTCCCCCCTTTTGAGGGCTTTTAATACAAATTTGTGCGGGGGAAATCCAGAAGAAGTAGTGAATATCCTGTTGGATAGTGAACGGCTTCCTCAGCACCGAGGATAGTGTCCTTAGATGATTAGTAAGCTTCAGTCGGTGCATCAATTTTCAAGAGAATGAGTCATTGACTTTGCCAACCTGCTCGTTTGTAGATGATAAAATTGTGAAGGTGAAGGGCGGGCATTTTTGGGGGACTGTCTTATGTAACTTTGACGTTCGAAAAGTGCTGATTCTCAGCCTAGTTTGAATAAATGACTTTTGATTTTGCTCCCTCTCTAAACCGGGGGAGAGATTCATATAATTTATTTCTACACATTGTCGATTAACTCTTGGGGATTATTTACCAAAACGCAAAGGTCATCTTCGAGATTAATTATTTCATTGTCACAAAAAAACTCTTATATTGGTTTTAGGTTCTATAATAGTGTTCTGTAGCGAAATCTTTTTATTCAAGTATCGTCCGCACGGTACCTCGTCACGACCGGTATGATTTGACGAAAGTCACGTGAGAACAAAAACGTGCTTCGTCCCAAACTATTAATGAGCAGTCGCACATATTTTTCGCAGTATTGCTTTGCTTGCAAATGATACAAAAACTGCTAGTACCTATCAAGTTTGAACATTGCGGCTTGGAAGGGCGGAAACAAGGCACGTGCCTTCAACGGTTGGGTCACGCCGGTTTTGATGTATTCTTTCGGCATACTCAAATGGACTCAGACGAAACTTGACACTCTGCATAGGAAGTTCCATATATTGCTGACGGCATAACGGATGCACTACCCACGGTCATCAGTGATAAGGACTGTACATCCGCGGAAGTGTGGGGGTTGAGGTTTGGTAAATGCTAAAACGCTCAAAATTTGCAGTCTCAGGTAAAATTCCCTTCAAACTGACGTGGGGATGCACCGAGATGTGGTCGCAGTGGACAAAGGCCTCACCCCGCTCTCCTTGGCCAAAGAGAACTGGGACAAACCTGCAGTACTTGATACTAACGATCGTAAGGAAGTATGACAAGGCAAAGAGCTTCACGAATGCTTTTCCAGGCCCTCTATGGGTCTGACGTCGACTTTTTCGAGCCTGTACCCAGGCTGCTTTTGGTCAAATTTCGCGCCCTCTCGCCCCTAGCCGCCACATGAGACGCCCTGGGTGACGGCAATCCCGGGCGAATTTCCGGCCACCGTAGGCCCGGGCTTGCGGACGGTAAGCAATGGGTAGCTCACCGTCCGGTAAGGACCAGGCCCGGGTCGACGGCACGTTGTATTCCACGCGCGCCTCAAAGAGATGTCGTCAGCACAAATGTAGGGGTCTACTAGGGCCGATGCTTACCGGGGTCGCGGGAAGGTACTAATGGGTCACCGAGGCCCCCGCAACACAGGCAACGGAAGGAATACGGGTGGGTTTTAGTCAGTAAGAGTCTGGACACACCCTCCCGCTCCGCCCAGAGCGGGAGAAGTAATTTGATGATTTCACATACATAAAAAAGGCTGCTTTTGGGCGACCTCTTCGGGTAAACCGAAAGTTTGGTCTGTGCGATTATGGAGGAAGTTATCATGACGAATAATTATCGGAAATACATTGTCAAGGACGGTACGGTTGACATTTATTGGGTATGCCACCGTCCCGGTGAATCAATCCGATATATTATTTCCGGTTGTTCTCGTTTTGGTAACGGCGAGGATACTTGCACAGACATAATCTGGTAGCTAGGATTATCCACCAGCAACTTGCCTTGCAGTACAACCTTGGGGAGTCTGAAGTACCATACAACAGGTATGTGCCCGACCCAGTTCTCGAAAATGGTCACGCCACATTGTACTGGGATCGATCTATCATCACTGACAGGACTATTGTAGCCAATAAGCCAGATATTGTGGTGAATAATCGACGAATAATTGTTGAAATCGCTACGAGAATCTCGTTATGAGAAAGATAATAAAACCGGCCAAGTGCATGTCGGACCACGCACAATGAAGGGTCCTTAGTTGGGATGAATTAATCCCAAGAACAACCTTAACATTGTAGTTGAAAAACTTGTTCCCCCATACATTCCAACTGCAAATGTAAGTTTGTATGCACAATTTAGAGTAATTTACAATGTTATTTTAACACCAGACTTCTTATAGGTTTTCCTGTAATCTATTATCTGTATTTTGTTCAAAATTGTAGGCTCAGCTTTATCGGAGATAAGGCGGAATGGTAAATTTTCATCTATTTTTGCTTTAGTAACTTTAAAACTAATAATTCAAAACAAGCAAATGAAATCAGCTTGGACCCTATTCCTGATGCCGATGGGCCACAATTTTTAATTTTTAGGTGTTTTTTTTATAAAAATGTAATTATTAATGTGTGTAAATGTAATAAAGGGAATATAATAAATATTATAATATATTTAGTAAGGATAGAATTGATTTTTCTGAACTGCACAATTCAACGTTGATGTGGGGAGTAACCACGGCCTCATAAAGCAGTATTATTTTAATATTACATCAGTGTGAGATTGAGATGAAGCTTTACAGGAGGAACTACTTCGGTCATGGACACGATGACTAAATGCAACTACTACATGTATGACTGATTTTTGTATTTTCAAACAAAGTACCTACCTAGTTACCGATAAGATTATTTTATATTTTCATAAATTATTTTATGATAATAAAAAAATAAAGTCGTCTTTTATTCAATGTTTATGTTAAATAAAATATAAATAATACCTACCGTAACTATTTTCACAATATGACGTTTCTTTTTTCAAATTGTCAAAATAAAAATAATTACAGAACAATTGGGAATTTGTCGCACATGAACAGTACTCTAGGCATTACAAATTTCACGTGTTACCTTCATTCAAGTATGTTACCGTGCGTACCAATTCACGACTGTTATTGTACAATTTCTGGCGGCCATACTCTACCATATCTGTCTTGCGGACTTAAATTGGCGTGATATTTTCCTTGATTTCTGTCCAGTTCGGGTTACATGTTGCTGTTGTGGCGTTCCGTCACAGTTAAATGTAAAGGAGTTTTTTTATATATTTTAAGTACTGACTGCTGTAAATAGCCATTTAGTTTTATAAAGTTTATATGTATAATGATTTCGATTGTCCCTTCCGTCAAGTAGTTGGTTATTTTCCTAGGCTGAGGCTAAAAGGCTGATTGGCAGCCATAGCCAATCACTACTATTGGCAAACTGTTATAAGTCAATGCGTCCTGCGATTTTTCATGGAAATAACGAGGCCCACCAGTGACCGATGAAGGTAGTTTAACCCTAGAGTAGTCGCGTGGTCTACATATGTAATCCACTCATACAAAATTACAAATTTCCAAAAATCGGATAGCGCCACTTATTTTATCCTTCGGGTACTTTAAGTTGAATAGTTGACGCACGCGCTTAGTGCGGCGCACAGTGGGCCCATACTGAAAATTAGTGGACTTAGGCAACAAAGTTACCATATCGATGCGATTTTTTTTTATATGACGTGTTATAATATTCCTGACAACTTTTATTCTTATAAAATTTCTTCTAAACTTGATAGTTTGTCTTGAAAAAAATTTATTAGTTTTTTTTGTATGGAGCGAATCACGTTTAATTTTAACTAATATGTTGGGTGTGTGGCGTGAGTATATGATAGCTAGGATCATTCTCTATCCACGAAAAAAAAATCAGCGCCGGCCATCTGCGGCAGCGCGAGTAATCATACGGTAAAAAAATAATAATTTGGAAGAATTTTTTTGTCATTTAAAATAAATTCAAAACATATTTTTTGTCTCATTTGGCTGTTTTCACCTTCTTTTTAGTTAAATAAATAGTTTTAATAGCGCATACGTACTTAGAACTAGTAATTCTGGTAGAGATTTAGTTATTATTGCATGTTATCGGTACAAATGAGTCATTAATCACAATGCAGGTGCTCTGCATTGTGATTGATGACTCATTTGTTTATGCGCGCATAACTAATGAGTCATCGAAAAATGCTCGTCTCTGATTGGCTGTGTTATTTTTTAACAGCACGTTATCTATTGTTGAATAAATATATCGTAATGTTTCAGGTTATACTAATTTTGTTAATGATAGGTGAAATAATTTAAATTTGTACGGGCAAGTCGTTGATAATTATCTACATAATCAACTGTATGTATATTATTATAGTATAAGTTATCGTACGTATGATCAATATGAAACTGTGAAGTAATTGTAGCCCTGAAAAGGGCTGTTTGTCATATTCCTAACCCTGATGGGCTTTTGTGGGAATAATTTAGAGCCGGATCACATTATTTCTTGTTCCAGAAGTGCTAGTGGGTCCGGCAAATTTTCGGACACTGCTATGAGGCATTCTTCTTCCTCCATAATTTCACTGTCACAGGGAGGCTCAGTAGTCTGTAACAACTGAGTTGCTTCAGGCAACAACTCATTATGAACCTGTTTCATTATTTTAGGCCTTATGTAGGATATGTGGGGATCAGAGCTTATTAGAAGTCCATGGAGGATGTCTTCGTTTGTTGCTATTCTCCCCGTTTTCCGAGTGTGCCTCTCCCTGACGTTTCTGAAGTCCTTATTACGGGCTTCCGAAGCTTCTTCAGATAAGGTACCTAAAACGAATAAGTACATACATTTTAATTTCAAAACGCAATCGAGTCAAATAATACATCAAACTATATTTATTTTTTACTTACCGATTGGCAAAACACCAAAGTGGTTACAGATGTCTGCACCGTGCATTAGAAGTTTATGTACACTAACTGGCATGTAGTACCACGAATAGTGTTGCACGTACACATCAGCTGTTTCTCTACAGTATCTTCTAAATTTTTCACAGTCAATGTTTTTGCCTGATGATATGGCTTGTAGAATAACGGAAAATCTGAAAATCAGATTTTCGTCAATTCCCGTTATTCTGGAAGATCTTTTGTAATCTTGGAAAAAGCGCCTCGCTGTATTCCCGTCGTTTGTAGTTCCAAAACCCTAAAATGGGAAAACAATACTGTAATATACAATACATAGAGATATAATTCACAAACAACATAAAGAGAGCGAAAATTAAATACATACCTGTTTGACTATATCAATCAGCATTCCAGTTTGCTCACGAAACTCTTTCTGTGTGGTATTTTTTTTAGCTTGTTTCAAAGCCTTATGTTCGCCGCGAGCAGTCCATCGTTGAAAATCCAGATTATAAGATATATGGAGAAGACATTCCATACACCGAATCTTCATATGCAGTGAAGAAATTCCTTGTTTGTAAATTTCTTCACGAAGTGGTTTAGAAGTCAAAGCGTCTAAATTATTCATCTCACTCGGTTTTGCCAAGCAAATGGGACACGTTGCATATGATGGTACTCCAGCAATAATATTGGCCACTTTTCCATCAATCATGGTCATATGCAATTCATGTGATACAATAATATTTCCACACTGTGTAGATATTCGTTCATCAATTTGTTTTTTCATCTCAGACTCTTCAGACTTTATAAAGTCAGCTGTCTCCGAAGTGAAAGTGAACTTCACTGGTCGACAGTACAGAGTTGAGCAAGGTGTGGGGTTCTCCCAAACTAGATTTTCATTCCCAGATGATGGCCTAGTAGACACTAGCCGAAGAGGGACGATGCTTATCATGACTACTGATGAATCATCGAACTCTGTAGCTGTGTTTGACGTTTTCTGTTTATAGTTACTCTGCGACGAAGAACCATCAAGTTCCCATTTCCAGGTCAACTTGAGTTCTTCATTTTGAGACCTATCAACAGTATTTATATCAAGTAATATCCTCTCCACAGTGTGGTCCAATAGCGCTTGCAATTTAATGTGAGCTCCGTTTTCGGTAATCTCCATACTCTCTTGTGGTGGGTAACATCTTTTCTTGGCATTTACAAGCTTTGGATAAGATGGAAAGGCAGCACAGTTTTCTTCTTTCAGAAATTGTCGAAGAGCTAAGTACTTCCATTTCGAGAGCGCAACTGATGTATAAAGAGCTAAACACTTATCTTCAGAGACAGTACTTAAGCTCTGCTTTTTGAATAGTCTCTCTTCTACTTCGGATAGCGCATCTGGATTACTGGAAAGATATTCGACCACTTTTGCCAGATTCGTTTTGCCGTTGTCTTTCAATTTTGTTATGTACCAGTGCTGCAACTCTTCCTCGGAATTTTCTTCTACTATGGAAGTAGAACGTCTTTTCTTTTGCTTATTACTTAACTCTTCGAACGGTTTTCTGTGCTCCTTTTCTGTAGATGTTCCCGCTTCCGCAGTACATACTGCAAGAGTAGGAACATGGCAATCTATATCCACAAGCTCAGATAAGGCTGCGTCCGAAAAGCCCATCACACTTCTCAGATCAACACTGTCACAAACAGGCCAGTTGATGTTTTTTTCCAACCACTTGCGATTAATTACACGATTCATAAAAGTTTTTTGATTTCTACTTGACTCTATCCACTTTTTATTTAAATTTACACAAAAAGTCGACAGAACTCCTTGATTCGGTTCTTGTCTTCTTCAGAAACTTCGGTAGTCAAGACAGAAATGATACTTTCATACAGAAACATATGATTTTTCAGATCACCGCCACTTCTTAATTTCACAAAAAGATCTAGGTTGGTACAAAATCCAGCCATAGTTCTAATGTAAATATAAAAATACAAGTATTTCACTGTGTTCACAAACATGCGACAAGAGCGAAACTAGATGGACTTAATGAATGTCTTTATATTTATAGTTAGTGTTAATTACTCAAGTAGTGGACATAACAGTGAGTGAAAATTATTCAGCCAATCAGAGACGAGCATTTTTCGATGACTCATTAGTTATGCGCTTAGCCGAGTGCACAAAGAATGAGTCATCAATCACAATGCAGGTGCTACCGATAACATGCAATAATAACTAAATCTCTACCAGAATTACTAGTTATAAGTACGTATGTGCTATTAAAACTATTTATTTAACTAAAAATAAGGTGAAAACAGCCAAATGAGACAAAAAATATGCTTTGAATTTATTTTAAATGACAAAAAAATTCTTGGAAATCATTTTTTTTTTACCGAATGATTACTCGCGCTGCCGCAGATGGCCGGCGCTGATTTTTTTTTCATGGATAGAGAATGACCCTAGCTATCATATACTCACGCCACACACTCAACATATTAGTACAATTGAAGAAAAAAAATTAAACGTGATTCGCTCCATACAAAAAAATCTAATTAATTTTTTTCAAGACAAACTATCAACTTTAGAAGAAATTTTATAAGAATAAAAGTTGTCAGGAATAATATAACACGTCATATAAAAAAAAATCGCATCGATATAGGAACTTTGTTGCCTAAGTCCACTAATTTTCAGTATGGGCCCACTGTGCGGCGCAAGCGTTGGTTGCGCGTGGTTGTGAAACAGGAGCAGCGCAAAGTCCGCGGTCTACGAGTGTATGCCGCGCGACCTATTACGTAAGTATTTTTGCTGTAGTTGTTGCTTTTATTTTATGCAAGTAATTACATTTAGATTTTATTGTAAAGTTAGTCACCTTATTTATTATTTATTGCATTATGTATATTAATGTTTTTGTTTATTTTTGCAGGTAATTTATACAATAATTATTATTTAGAAGAAAGTTATGGATAGACAAGTTGCTCAGATTGAGGCATGGCTGGGTGAAGATGATAGCCGTGACGATCTTCATGACGATTTCTCAAGTTCAGATGATGAAGAGGATCATCTTGAGGAGCAGTTTTCTGACTCAGCATCAGAACAAGACATATCAGGTGAGATTGAATCAGAACAAGACATATCAGGTCAGGTTGAATCTGACAGTTCGGCATCTGAAAGTGAACCAATTCAGAGCAGAAGGCGTGGTGATATTTACCTTGGTGTAGATAACACTGTCTGGACAAAGACAGCTCCTCTGAATAGGGGAAGAACCAGGAGCCATAATATCGTTTTTGTGCCTCCTGGTCCTAAAGGAATCGTACGTCAGAAAACTAGCCCTGCAGATTGTATGTCACTTTTTTTAGATAATAATATAATTGATCTCATTATAAAATACACTAATATAAAAATTGATCACATGAAGGCTAAAAATGTGAGAGAAAGGGATGCTAAACAACACATGGCATCGAGATAAGAGGTTTTATTGGGATTTTACTTATGGCTGGCGTATTGAAAATTAGCCGTTCGAGCACAAGTCAAATATTCGAGCATGTAAAACACACTGGTGTTGACGCGATATATTTGACTATGTCTGAGCAAAGGTTCAAGTTTCTTCTCAGAGCTTTACGATTCGATGATATAAGAGATCGTGAGGATCGTGCAAAAATTGATAAACTTGCTCCGATCCGAGAAATTTTCGATTTGTTTCTCACAAACTTCCAAAACTTTTTCGTCCCGAGCGCTGAAATGACTTTGGATGAACAACTCTTAGCCTTCAGAGGACGGTGTCCATTTAGACAGTACATTCCAAGCAAACCGGCAAAATATGGTGTGAAGGTTTTTGCTCTAGTCGACGTTCACTACCCGTACACGTTCAACTTGGAAATATACGCAGGCCAACAACCTGAAGGACCGTTCCGCTTGAGTAATGAACGATGCGACGTACTTATGAGAGTGGTACGTCCAGTTCTTGGCAGACACATCAACATAACCATGGACAATTGGTTTTTTTCTCTGCAAGTTGCTAAACATATGTTTGAAAATGGAACCACCATGGTTGGTACTGTACGGAAGGACAAAAGAGAAGTACCACGTCTATTTCGAGAGGCGAGAGGAAATCCAATATATTCATCAAAATTTGGTTTCCACCCACCATGTACATTGGTGTCTTACAAGGCAAAACCTAACAAAGTAGTAATTTTGATGTCAACAATGCACAACGACGCAGCAATCGATGCCGATACAGGTGACAAACAAAAACCAGAAATAATATCATACTACAATCGCACTAAAAATGGTGTGGATCTAGTAGATAAAATGTGCTCACTTTATGACGTCTCCAGGAATTCAAGAAGATGGCCTGTTTCAGTCTTCTATGACCTGATCAACCTCAGTGCCCTAAACGCACTATGCATACATTCGGCAAATAAAAACTTTGAATTTGTTCGACGCCGTGATTTCCGCATTGAATTGGCTCTAGCTTGGATGAAACCCCTGGTTCAGCAAAGACTGGACAAAAAAACGTTGCCAAGAAGTCTGTCTTTCAAAATAAAGGATTTTCTGGGTCTTCCGCGACAAGAAAACCAGCCATCGACACCAGGACCGATACGGAGGAATTACGTTGGTCGTTGCCATGACTGCGGTAGAGCTCGCAATAGAAGCACTCGAAAGATGTGCAACACATGCAGAAAGTTTATAAATGTCCTGACTATTCCAAGATAGTGTGCTTGTCTTGTTCACAAAATAGCAGTTAGATTACAATAATAATATATAGTTTTTCTTTTATCTCATCTAATGTAAACTTTGTGATATTTTGTTAAAAAAAAGAGGCATTTTATGTTTTAGTTGATTTTTTGAGCATAGAAGTTATGTAATTATGTTTTGTTGAATATTTTTAATAGAAAACACTTACATATTAAGATTTAAAAACAAATAAACAGGTATTTTTAATGTATTGTCTACCTTCTTTTGTCATAATTATTGTATACCCATGTAGACCACGCGACCAAACAAGTCACTTTTGGGTACGCGACCACTGTAGGGTTAAACAACTGTCCAATGAAGGTAGTTTAAACAACTGTCGCTGCTGTGTTCATTCATTCGACTGCAAAAGTGCCAAGTATCCTCAATAACCACAATTTTCTGCCCTCAATTTATTTGTATCGGATGTAAGCTAATCGCTCTGATTCAACATTTGCATATCGATCGACTAAATATTCGTTCGTTAACATTCCAACTGAGTGAGGGATTAAAATGATTACGCCATGTCATTATACGGTTGCAGTAGTAGTTCATGCATGCAACTGTTTTACGAAGAGGTAGGCCTTTAACCGGATCAACTTGAAAAACATTGATAGCATATCCGTCGTGTTCCCGGCATAGCATCAAAGGTAACTGTAAGCTCTCATAAGACCTGTGCAACTCTATCACAACTGCTACTTCACTCGTAGATGGGGCATTGTACCGGCCGCTGTGTTCTCCAACCAACATTCTGTTAGCATGGAGTACGACGTTGTAGTCGGGTGTAGCTGGTTGAACGCTCTCAATACCAGTTTTGAAGGACTGTATGTAGTTATCATACGAACGTAACATCTTGTAGAGATCTTATCAAACCTCTATCAATTACTTGTGCGACACTGTTACACCGCGTTGATGGTTATGTTTTCGGATCAGAGTTAAAATGTATTTGCAAAAATTTAATTTTCGGCCGGTAATTATACCGGGCCGAAATGGTAGCAAGCTCCTGCTAAAGATATACTTGCCCCTGAATTTTGCACGTAAAGCCGCGCTCAACAATATGCGTACCTGCTCTAAAAGAAGTAATTTGGAACGCGTTGTTGTATCACCGTATATTTCACATGAATTGTTTGGATTTATGATGTTCACCCGAAAGAGAGAAAAAGCAAACCAATTTCTTCATCATCCGTCCATTTCAGGGCAGAACAATGTTCACAGACAACAGCCATTGTACCTATTGAAGCCACAGAATTATTATTGTATTCAATGGAAATATCATGACAGAATTCACATTATCTGATCACAAATTAGAAACCTTCATAGATCTGCGATTAATTTGTCTGTTTCGATCAACGAGTCATCGTTTTTCCTTTGTTTGGGTGATTGTCTGGATCTGTGAGATACGTGTCTATCCGTATCAAGACTAAGGCGAACTTCATGTTCAACAGACGATTCTATAACTCTTTTTTAAGAAGTTCCCTGTTTTTTTACCGTCGGATTTGCCTTTCTTGTTAGTTTACATCATCGCTAAAGCAAGCCACACACGCTGTCGCGGGAAGGTACTAAAGGGTTACCGAGGCCCCTGGCAACACCGGCAACGGAAGGAATACGGGTGGGTTTTAGTCAGTAAGAGTCTGACACACCCTCCCGCTCCGCACAGAGCGGGAGAAGTTATTTGAGGATTTCCCACCCAAGAAAAAAAAAAGCCACACGCTAGGTTTTGCATGAGTTTTAAATGTCCATGCATAACCTTCATGCAAAACCCGAGTTCCATAGAGGACACATACGTAACTACAAGCCTGTCGGTTGGCTCATTTGCAAACATGGCGTCACCGGCAACGAACGCTATGTGTTTTCTTTAGTAATAATAAACCTACTAACTTGATATAAATTATTAAAAAAAAAAAAACATAAATAATAGGTTAAAAGTTGGATATTCAAAACAATTTATTTAAAAAACAAAAAACCCGAATTTTGGTATCGCAGGCGGGGACAAACAGGAGTTACACCATATTTCAGGTTATTGGTTTGTCCCCGCGCTTGCGATACCAAAATTCTATAGATTATAATGCTTGTTTTTCTCGTTTCAGTTATGTGTTTTTGCAGTCGGGTTTTTTGTTTTTTAAATAATTTGTTTTATATCAAGCTTTTTAGTTTTATTAATCTAAATACATCAAATTGACTCAACTAGCTTTTATTTGATATCAATATTGTTGTAATTTACTTTAAAATAACCTTCGCTTCCGTTTTTTTTAATTTGCAGATGCAATATATAAATACTCTATGTCACTCCCACAATGAAGACAAATCTAACGACACCACTTATGTTAAAATCCATCAAGCCGTTTTGGCTACAGAGCGTGCCAAAGAAATAGACATACACACATACATACATTCTCCCGAAAGACATTACCCTCCTGGGGCAGTCGGGTAAAAAGACGAGAATTCTCTCACATATAGAGACGGCCAAGAATTACCCCGGAAGTCATAAAAATGACTGTCCTTACATATTATAAAACGAAGTCCCCCGCTGCGTCTGTCTGTGTCTGAATGCGATAAACTCATAAACTTATGAACGGATTTTCAAACGGTTTTCGCTAATGGACGGAGTGATTCATGAGGAAGGTTTAGGTGTATAATTCATTACGGTTTTGTGTAAATTTGCTGAAATATGACGATTATTGTTAAAGATGTCGGAAAAAATCATGCCGCGCAGGCAAAAGCGAGCGGCAAAAAATATCAGTTTCAATATTCTTTAAGTTGCATGTACAGGCAAGGATAACTGTACAGTTTTCTCCTACATACGTTCATGTCCATAAATAGGTTATGGATTGTCTGTACACCAGGTTTTTCAACTACAATGTATTCGTCGCAAGTAATCCCAACTACGGAACCCTTCATTGTGCGTGGTCCGACACGCACTTAGCCGTTTTTGTAGGTGTAACTAAGTTTTAATTTAATTTACTTAATAACCATATTGTAATTTGGTTAGGTAAATAAACGAAAATGATTAGTCTTCTTTGTGACATGTTTAAAATACAAAACTTAACGTGTGGAAGGAAAACTAAAATAACAAAAAACTATTAGACAATAACTAAAAAAAGCATATATTTGCAAAGCACGTGCAATATTTGCTATGACAGCGTAAAGAAAAGAAAACATGAGTTTTATTTTCAAAATAAAAAGGAATTAATATAGGTACATTTATTTATTCAGAATTGAAATGAACTGTACATAAATAACATAAAAAGAAACTATGATTTTGAAACGAACAATCTTTTTGAACAACAAATACCTATACTTAACAATAATGGTGCAATTACACTTGGTCGTTCTCCCGAATTCGATTGCTTATGGAATTCGAGCAAACGAGCAAGTGTAAATAAACGGGGGTCAAGTACGCCCGTCTTCGAATGGTGTATCAGTGCTTTTCCAGTCGTCACAATGAATGTCTCGACTTCATTCAAATTACTCGTAGCCCGTATTCCAGTGCGATGAAAAGTTTAATTAATGCATCGGGTGCCCGAATTCGAGTAGTCTTCCAAAAACCCGAACATGGGTTAACGACCAAGTGTAATTGCGCCTTAATGAAGGAAACCTACGTAATAAAACAAACGGAATAAGTATATTTTTTGGAACCGACATACAAACAACAATATTTTTTGGGTTGACTGTTTGAATAATAATAACAGAGTTGACGTTAAGCCTTGTCTCCCAGTGGGGTGATGATAATCTGGTCACTTTTAACGCCACCAAAACACAAGCGTGTCTTTTTACCGCAAAAAGGAGTCGTTTCGACCTGACTCCTACTTTTCGGGGTACATCGGTTCCTGTAACTGATCGGCTCGAGCTCCTAGGCATGGAGTTGACATCTAACCTCAACTTCGGCGCCACCATCGAGTACAAAGCCCAGACTGCGGCCAAGAAACTGGGCATCCTAAATAAGGTGAAGCGATACTTTACGCCTGGACAGCTTTTGACCCTTTATAAAGCGCAGGTCCGATCCTGCATGGAGTACTGTAGCCACCTTTGGGATGGCTCGGCTAAATACCAACTTGCCGCGCTTGACTCGGTGGAACGCAGAGCTAAGAGGCTCATTGGCGACGTAAATCTGGTGGATGCCAAGCTTCACAGTTTGGCCCATCGTCGCAAGGTTGCCTGCTTGTCGGTCTTCTATAGATTGTACTTCGGAGAGTGTGCTCAAGAACTCCACGACCTCATTCCACCGGCCCCCTTCTATTATCGGTCATCTAGGCGCACTTCAGGTTACCATCCCTTCCTGGTGGCTATCCCACCAACTCGCACTAAGCGTTTCCAAACTTCTTTTATAATGCGCACAGCAAAGGAATGGAACTCTCTGCCTGCGTCTGTGTTTCCGAACGCATATAACCCTAATCTCTTCAAAGTGAGAGTGAACTGGCTTCTTCTGGGTAAGCTCGCTCCATCGTCGACTTTGTTTCTGTCGCCTCTGGCATAGACTAAGGTCAAGAGCAAACCCATCACAAATAAAAAAAAAAAAAAAAAAAAAAAAAATAACAAATACCTACAAAAATAACCCTAATGAAGGTTACTTACCTATACAAAAATATATAATATTTATATACTATAAGTAAATCATTAACATCTACGATACTATGATCAATTTTTACTAAATAAATTTTACAAAAGAAATGCTTAAAACCCAAATTGTAAGCAGGATACGTTGAAAGACCACAATTCCTTCAATAGGTAACAGAACGAATGGCAATAGGCTCGCCCCCTATTACATAGGACTTAAAAATAAATTATTTAAAAAACAAAAAACCCGACTGCAAAAACACTTATATGAAAAGGGAAAAACAAGCATTATAATCTGTATAATTTTGGTCTTGCAGGCGGGGACAAACAAAAGTTACACCATATTTCGAGTTATTCGACTGTCCCCGCCTGCAAGACCAAAATTATATAGATTATAATGCTTGTTTTTCCCTTTTCAGATAAGTGTTTTTGCAGTCGGGTTTTTTTTTTTTAATAATTTATTTTATTTCAAGCTTTTTAGTTTTATTAATATATACATATTTGAAAATTACTCATTACTAGCTTTTATTTGATACCAATATTTTTGCAGTTAATTTTTTTTAAAACTTCCCTTCCTTTTATTGTATTTGATGCAGATGCAATTTACAAATATTATATAGCCTATGTCACTCCCACAATTAAGACGAATCTAAGGACACCTCATACATTAAAATCCATTAAGCCGTTTAGACTACAGAGCGTGCCAAAGAAATAGACATACATACATACATACATACATACATACATACATACATACATACATACATACATACATACATACATACATACATACATACATACATACATACATACATACATACATACATACTCTCGAAAAACATTACCCTCCTGAGGCAGTCGGGTAAAAACATAACTGGCGAAATGTGGGTGTACCCCTGCCCAACCCTTTGGGGAAACAAGGCGTGATGTTATGTTTTAAGTTTAAGGTAACAGAACAGAAAACCAGCCAATGCGCGTGGTTGGGATGAATTTATCCCAAAAACAAACTTAACATTATAGTTGAAAAACATGTTCTCCTCTATATCGATATATTTATTTATTTATTTATTACGAGTATGTGAGTGTGAGTAGTAGATGATATAAGTACGTCACGGTCAATTCTTCAACTACAAGTGTAAGTTGGTCGACTATTACTCGTTAACTTGTAAAGCCTACTCAGCTGTGATAGTTTTCCTTTTCATTTCGTTATAGGTACTACAGCCATGATTTTTTTCACATATCCAAAAACAACCATTTAGCTGGCACACTTGGACCCCCTTTAGCTGGCACACTTGGACCCCCTTTAGCTGGCACACTTGGACCCCCTTTTAGAAATTTATTTTTTCACGATTTTATTTTACCACTTTGTCGACGTGATTAATGTATACCCATGCCAAATTACAGCTTTCTAATACTAAGAGTCTCTGAGCTAAGCCGCGGAGAGAACGCCAGACGGGCATAGACCAACAGACCAACCAACACAAATTAATATCTTTCAATAAAACATTTTTCAAAACGCTTGTAAAGTGACTCTTATGGCAACCCATTTAGGTGCATAATTCAGCTTATAACACACCCGTCTTTTTTACTTTAAATTACCACACTAGTGGGTTTATCTTTACATATTTTGGTCCGCAGTTTTTGTGTATATATAAATATATACAATAACAATGAATATTTTTGTGAATAAATTTTTCATCAAACTGTATATATTTTTCACTAGATATTAATGTTTATTTTCTTTATATATGGGCTGTATAGCGGTTTTGCCACTGCCTTTGTTTACACCTTTCCCCCGCATCACTAGCGTTGCGCGCTGAAAAAACAAAACCAGCGCGCCATTTTCCATAAATATTTGTTCTGTTACCACGATTCTAGACCCCCAGAGTAGAAATGTTTCTGAATACTTTTTAGAAGTTATCATTCTCTGGCGGAAAGGCATTTTTGAGAAGGATAGGTTATTGACTGTAGCAGTCCTCGGTTAGCGGCCATTACAGCCACGTCAAAAGGTCGTACTATTATTGTATTTTCGGTATACATGCCTACGAATTGTCCAGATAACTTACCAACTTTTACAGATGTGTTAAGTGAAATTAGTGCTACCACAGCAAGCTGTAATATAGAGAATGTTTTTATATTGGGTGATTTCAACGGTCACCCCCAAGAGATGTTCTATAATGAATGAATGAACTTTTGTTCTGACCAATCCTGGGTTTGTGCTGATGTAATGAAACGGGGGGGTTGATAGTGGTACCTACACTTTTATAAGTGATGTGCACGGTAGCAGGAGATGGTTAGATCACTGTGTAGTATCTGTATCAGCTTGGCACACAATTGCAAATGTGGATGTATCGGAGGATGTTTACGTTTCGGATCACCTACCGATACATCTGGATTGCGACTTAGAAGTTGTGCGGCCTAAATTGGTGACGAGGGGTGCTATTTAGTTTATGATGTTGGGTTTATGATGAAATGTATGAGAAGCATAAAGTGTTTAAAAGTCGACTGAAATTTTGTCAAAACCACGCTGACCAAATTGTAATGAATAGGCTAGCAGAACAGCGGGCTAGTAAAAAATTTGGTGAATTTTGGAAGTCCACGGGTAAGTTGGATGCGAATCCTGGCCTCTCTGCGTGTGTAGAAGGGATAAGTGATAAGAGGGGAATTGCTAATGTGTTCAAGGACCATTTTAAAGTTCAGTCCCCTCTCGGTCCCACAAGTACGTGCAATCATTACCAACATGAAACGAGGCAAATCTCCAGGACATGATGGGCTCAGCATTGAGCACTTGAGGCACGCAGGTTTCCATTTGCCGCGAGTCTTGTCTGTGTTTTTCACAATGTGTATTAGTCACGCGTACCTACCTGCTAGTCTAATGAAGACCATCGTAGTTCCCATTGTGAAGAACAGGACAGGTGACATCTCCGACAGAGGCAACTACCGTCCCATTTCTCCTGCGACTATAATAGCCAAGGTGTTGGACGGTGTGCTTGATTCTTGCTTAAGTAATTACATACATCTTCATGATGCACAGTTCGGGTTTCGCCCCGGACTATCAACTGAAAGTGCTATTTTAAGTCTCAAGCATACCGTTCAATATTATAAAGATCGCGGTACGCCGGTATACGCCTGTTTCCTTGATCTCTCCAAGACGTTCGATCTTGTCTCATACGATGTGCTCTGGAGAAAGATGGGGGACAGGGGTATACCCGCGGAAATATGTGGGCTATTCCAGTATTGGTATGGTAACCAAGTCAATCGGGTGAAATGGGATGATACAGTCTCTGAGCCGTATAGGTTGGAGTGCGGGGTGAGACAGGGTGGTCTGAAGTCTCCCAGGCTCTTCTACCTCTACGTGGATGACCTGATAGTCGCACTCAGCAGCATGCGTGTCTGATGCAGTGTTGATGGGGTTAGAATTAACAACACCAGCT
This sequence comes from Atethmia centrago, assembly GCA_905333075.3. Taxonomy (NCBI): domain Eukaryota; kingdom Metazoa; phylum Arthropoda; class Insecta; order Lepidoptera; family Noctuidae; genus Atethmia; species Atethmia centrago. The sequence goes on from HG995374.1 coordinate 30,518,736, forward strand.
ATGCAGATGACATGGTGCTGCTGGCTCCGTCGGCGGGAGCAATCTTAAAACGTGTGAGACCTACGCTGCCGCACATGGATTAAAATTTTATGTTAAAAAATGTGAATACATGGTCTTTGAGCGTCAGCGGCAAACGTCGTGGAGAAGGACCCGAGTTGATTTTGAACGGTTCACCAATTAGTAGTATGTCAACTTTTAAATACCTAGGCCATTGTCTTGCCGCTGACCTCAGGGACGATGTAGACATAGAGAGGGAGCGCAGGGTTCTAGCGGTCCGGAGCAATATGTTGTTTCGTAGATTTGCGCGGTGTACAGACCAAGTAAAAGTAACACTTTTCAAGGCTTATTGCCAAAGTTTTTACACGGGCAATCTATGGGTCAATCATACGAACAGATCGCTGGATGTCCTGCGCAACCAATACAACAGTGCTTTCAGGATGTTGTTGAGGCTGCCTCATTATTGTAGCGCGTCGGAAATGTTTGCGCAAGCCCGCACCGACGGCTTCTATGCAATTATACGCAAGAAAACTGCGTCGCTACTGAGGAGAGCGAGGGGCAGTCCGAACAGCATCCTGAAAACTGTAGCCGGGAGCTTCGGCTCTCCGATTGTACAACAGTTTGTGCGGAGGTTGATTTTTACTAACACTAGGCAATAAGTTATTTTTTGTATTTTACTAACACTATATGGATATTTGGTGTCCGAAATAAACTAATACTATTCTATTCTTCTATTAAAAACAAATTGCTGCTGCACACAAAATGGCAATACCTACACGATCAAAATCGATGGAAAGACAGTTTTTTTTTTTAAATAACCGATTAAACATTTTCTTAATCATGTACTGAATTCATAGTAACAGTTTGCGGGACGATGTCACTTTAACCCTGTATTTGTACACTCTTCTCACTACACTAACCCTTCACACATTACCCAATTTATTATGTTTTTACTGTTTGTAAGCGCAATGAAATGTGTGTCCTTGACAAATTAATTACGTTTACCGAATGTAACATTATTGTGTAGATAGATAGATAGATAGATAAAACATTTATTCAGTGCACACAAAAGACACAGCACAACACACAATAGCACAATACATGGATAACAAATTACAGGAATATATATAAAAACAAGGTGCCAATATACAAAAAAAAAAAAAGAAAAACATGCTTAAAGAAATAAAGTAACATTACGACATACTTCAATTAATTATCGAACAAGGTGCGGTGTGTGTCTGAAGGTTGCACCAAATGGGAGTCCAGCTCAGCATGTGTCAGGCAAATATACCTGACGCTGATATTCTGCTGGATCCCTGCAGTGACATACGGACGTCGAGCAGACGAGATACATTGGTGTTGTGACAGTGTTATGCGTGGAGTGAAATTGTGTAAGTATACCCGCAACTTAAAATTATGTATTCTACAGTAAAGTTTTGTATTGTATTGGGAAACTTTCTTGTTGAATGTGTTGATTGTGGTTTGATTACTTGATAATTTAGAAAGTTATATACCTAAATGAATAATCTTATTATAGTTACAGTGGCTTCAGTGTGAATAAACTAAACGATTTGGCTTGACAAAAAGAAAATATGTTCACAATAAATAGTTAAAGGTAAATAAAATGTGAATTACAACTATTTCAACATATCAAAAAACCATTCAATTACGGTAATCCTCTGTCCACAGATTTACGCTACTTGTAGTATAGTCAGATTGACTCGGGAAGAACACGACAGCCAGTTATATAATGGACGTGTTCGAAATAGTCATACCCAGTTTCTTCTGCGAGGCGATAAGAAACTGCCGCAGTCGAACTCTGAAGGTACCAAGACATTTAAGGTTCCTTATCGGCGGTGTAAGTAGCATACTAGTGGACTAAGGGGGGTGGCAGGGGTGGTCTGCCCCGGGCCGGGCGGCCGGGCCCCAAATCTTGACAAGTACTTTAAATCAAATCCCAAACAAGGCCAAAATATGTCCAGTAAAAAGCATATAATTCCATGATGCTAAAATTTTCACTTCGTTCGCTCTTGTAGACATTCTCGTAATTGTCAGGCTTTTCTGCATATCTAAGTCGACAAGTAACTTCTGTTTCCAAAACCTAACCTACACAAGCTGGTGTGCTACAATTTTCGAGCTCGCTTCGCTCGCTCTGGCATCCTATATTCTCTTGTGTACGGGCAGCAGCTCCGCACACTGAGATGTAGGATGTAGGTGGATGAATCACTCGGGATGTGTACAGGAAATAAAATCACTGTTTTGTGTCCGATAATGATTGACCATTTATTTAATAAAACAACGAATTATATAATGCCAAAAGTAGGTGGCTTGTGGCGGGCGTAATAGCTTAGTCAGCGAATGTACATAAATCGGTGACTTAGCAACTGCTTGATCAGGTAAAAACTAAAACAATAAATATCATGTGGCGATGCTCGTACATCCTGCCGACTATAAAAGTACAAATGTCCAGTAAAATGCATTATCCAAGGGTAAGTAAAGTATGTAAAGAAAGTTATTGGAAGGTTCTATGTCCGTCGCTAACTGTCATTGGCGACGTTTCGCGATCCACCTTGCTGCTGTTAGGAAGATGTCTGGTGACCTCTTCTAGATCCGGGGTGTCTGCCTTTGCTTGTCCTTCCGTAGGGAGATGCCGTTCAGTAGGACTTGGGGCCATCTCAATCTCTTCCTTGTGCGCCGGCTTTCCTGTTCTGTTTCCTTGAGGTGTACGGAGACAGCGTGCTTTAATTTGGACGCATACCCATATGCTGAATATTGTTGCACAGGTTATCATACAGCCGTACAGGACGTAGTGATGTTGCTCCGCCTCCACGGAATTAACCATTTGTATGTCCTGTTGTTCTTTAACCAGCTCAATTTTTCTCTTAATACTCTTTAGTTGTTCTTCATGTGTTTCAAGTTCCATATTTGTTATATTTGTAATTTGACTATTGCTTGTTAATAGTTCGTTTAGATTTATCTCTGGTACGTAGATCTCTTGCTCATTTCCTAATTCCATGGTGCTTTGCATTTTGTAATGTGCATGAATCAGATGTTTATCGCCGCGCATCATGCAACCTGTAGCTAAGGTGATGATGCCTGTATTTTGTAGTGTCTGTGACGTAATTCCCGCAGGACAGAAAATGCGCATAGTGCATTCCTCGCAACACGTAAACAACCAAGCTCCCTTACTGTGCAGTTTTTTCCAGTCATTGCTGCAATTCGATACCTTAGTGCGGCAGGTTGTTACTCCTCGATTGTTTATTATGCCTGCTTCGCACATTGTTGTGGCTGTTTTTATACTGTATATAGGTAGGTCAAGGTTGCATAGCAACAGCTGATTTGTGTTTACTTGTTCGCACGATGAAAGATGTTGTTGATCCAGTGGTATCATCATGTCTAGCTTCAAGTTAACGGCTATGTATTTGGTTGTTGGTATTATGTGAATCATGGAGGTTCCCTTTATGTTGCGGATTGGGATGACTTCGGTTAGTTCGTACTGTTCGTCTGCTACTAACGGGATTTTTACTTCGAATATGATGAAGTCTTCGGTTAGTTTTCCTTGCACACTTGCTAGTTTATACATTTCCCGGATACACTTGAACTTGTTTGAGCAAGGGAGAGATAATCCTTTTGGGACTTGTCCTGCTATGATGTTCAACTGTTTTTCGAACGCATCGGGTTTCAACAGGTGAGTGTCGACCTTGCCGTGACGAAGATCTGTAACTAGGCTGATCAACATGTCTTGTATTCTCCGCAAGTTTGTTATCATCATGTTTGCGGCAAGTGCAGTAGCAGTAAGGAACGTTGCTTGGTCTTGTTCGGTTTTCAGTTGTTGGAGCGAGTCTCTGAGACTTTTGTTGATGACAATGAACTGCCGGTTCATTACTTGCTCGTTCCTCTTCAGAAGGTTATATTCCCCTTCGATTATTGAAGTCTGTTGTTTGTACAGATTGTACAAGTGGTCTTCATTGCTGTGCAGTAGTTTGATGTCGTTGTTGTATTTTTCGGCGAATTTGTCATCAAGTACTCCAAATAGAGAGTTGGCAATGTTCCCAATTTCGTTTATGAGACCTCGCTTGCTACGAAACTCTTCCAACGGCTCACATCACCATGTAGCCAGCCAAGCACCACCATGGAGTCCGTCCAGCAATGTATGGTGTGGATCTGCGAGTTGATGGAGTTTTTTACTTTTTCGATCAGTCGGGCTAGTAGTACTGCACCACATAACTCCAGTCGTGGCAGAGAAATAGGCTTTTTCTGTGGGGCTAATTTTGTTTTAGCTGCTACTAGCCTTATCATCTGTTTACCTTCTTTATCAGTGGTCTTGCAATATATGACACATGCATAGGCTCGTTCTGATGAATCACAGTAGCCATGAAGTTCGAAGGGTTGTTGGGTGTCGCCGATCCAGCGTGGTATGGTTATGTCGTGTATGTGTGCGAGCTGATTGCGGAATTGCTCCCATTCTTGCTGTATCTTTAGTGGGAGTTTATCATCCCAGCTCGTTGTAGTTGACCAAGCATGTTGAAAAATTAGCTTGGCTTTCACTGTTACCGGTGATAGCCAACCAAGTGGGTCATACAGTTTTGATATATCCGACAGTAGTGTGCGTTTTGTGTCGACATCACGTTTGTTGCAGAGTGGTATTTGTTTGTAGGTAAACTGATCCGTGCGCGGGTTCCAAGTGATGCCTAGCGTTTTGTTGGTGTCTGCATCCTTGTAGTCGAACATTTTTTGGCTTATCAATTCATCGGATAAGCCTTCAAGTAGGCGCGTTTCGTTGCTAGCCCACTTTCGTAAGTTGAATCCACCGCCCTTCAGCATTGTTATAAGTTGACTTCGAGCTTTCTGTGCTGTTATGAAGTCGTGACTCCCGCCTATTAAGTCGTCCATGTATAGCTGATTGGACAGAATAGCCGCCGCCAAGGGGTACTGTGCGCCGTCATCCTTTACCAGTTGCCTTATGGTGCGCATTGCCAGGAAGGGAGCGGACTTGGTACCATATGTTACTGTAGTCAGTTGTAACTCTTGTAACGGCTCTGTGACTGAATCCCTCCACACTATTTTTTGTAAGTGTTGGTCTTTTTCCTGAATACGTATTTGTCGGTAGAATTTCTCAATATCCGCTGTGTACACGTATTCAAATGCCCTCCATCGTAGAATAATAGCTTGTAAGTCTTGTTGTAAGTTAGGCCCGCATTCCATCAGTTGGTTTAGACTGTGTCCCGAGCTAGTGATTGCTGATGCATTGAAAACCACTCGGAGTTTGGTTGTCGTTGAATCGGGTCTCATTACTCCATGATGGGGTAGGAAACAGCTTGGCGTGTCCGGCTCTGTGCACCTTTTCATATGTCCTAGAGCTTTGTATTCGCCGATGAAAGCCTTGTAGCTTGAAGCGAGGGTTTCGTCTCTTGTCAAACGTTTTTCCAATTGCTTGAATTGCGCGACTGCTTGTGGCTTTGATCGTCCTAAATATTGCTCGAAATTGGTCTTCATGGGGATTCTCACTTCATACCGCCCATCTTCTTGTCTTTTTGTTGTATCAGCGTACAGCCTCTCGCAGTACTCCTCATCGACAGTCGTAGACTGGTCGTCTGATATTATCTCTTCAATTTCCCAGAAACGAGAGATATCGCTAGTGTCCACCACGACATGACAGTTGAAAGTATTCGTATTTCCAACTAATACCCAGCCGAGCTTTGTTTGTTGTGCTATTGGTGCGTATATGTTTCCTCGAGTAATGTTGCTCATGACTATGTCGCCATATACCCCAGCATCAAGTAGAATGTCAATCGGCCTTGATAAGTTGAATTGTGGGTCGGCCAGGTTAATGTTTTCTATGTGAGGCCAATCTTGTTTTTCGAAGGAGTAGTTAGGCAGGTTGTTGAGTAGTTTAGCCATTACTAATGCCGGGGTTGAAAACTCGTAATCTCCGTAAAGAGACTTACAGTCCAACTGAACGGTCCCGTTGCTCTGGCTGGCAAATGCTCCGATCCCTGACACAGTTGAGTTGTGGTTGCGTCGCGGAAGCCCAAGTCGTTGCACAGCCGATTCTGTTATAAGGTTCAGTTGGGAGCCTTGGTCTAGAAGGCATCTAAGTACGGTGTAAGTTCCATCTGCAGCCTTTACTTTAAGTTGTACTGTAGCCAGTAAAACTTCGTTAAAATTTCCTGACACGTGATTGGTTTTTCGCTGCATGTTGTTGTTTGTCACGCCTTCGGCCATTTGGCTTGACGACAGTGTCGCTGACGTAGTATCGCGGACTAGGTCATGTAGCGTGGTGTGATGTGCGCCGTTACACACTTTGCATCTTTTCTGCGAGTTGCATTTCTTTCCGTTGTGCGGATACATGCAGTTTTTGCAAATGTTCAATTGCTCAATTGTCCTAATTTTTATGGCTGGCGTCATTTCTTGAAACTCTTTACAGTAGAGCAAGATGTGGCTTGTTTTGCAAACTGGACAATTTCTGTCGGAGCTTGTATGGTTTGCTTTGGGGTAGCGTCTGTATCTGTTGTACGCATCCCTTGGTACTGTTGTCATCGAGGCCCCTTTATTTGGGGTGACGTCGGCATCCGTTTGTTTGTTGGGTTTACTTGTTTTCTTCACTACTGACTCCAGCGCCGTGAACTTCCCTTCGATGAACTGGATGAATTCCTTGAAGTCGGGAAGCCCTCTTGGATTTTTCCTCGCCTCCATGTAGTCAGCGTAGGTCTGAGTGTCTAGTTTTGCTGCCAGAATGTGCACCAAAATCGGGTCCCATGTTGCCGTGTCGATGCTCAAGTTACGCAACGCGTGCACGGTTTCGAGACTGGTGTCGTGTAGGCGCTTCAGCTCGTACGCGTTTTGATTTTGAATCGTAGGTTGACTCATCAAAACTTGCATTTGCTTGGTGAAGAGCATCTGCAAGTTATTGTACCTATGGTGGAGGATTTCCCAGCAGGAGTCGTAGTTGCTCTCGGAAACAGACAGATGTTGCACAAGGCGCTCAGCTTCTCCTTTTAGCTTCCCCTTCAGGTGTTGCATCTTCTGCCCCTTCGAGAGGGAAGGGTTATTATGGATAGCCGCGATGTATAGATCGAGGAATGTCGGCCATTGTGTGTAGTTTCCAGAGAATATCGGTATTTCGATCCTTGGCGCACTATCCCGTTGTTGGACAGCGTAGTTGAGTTTGCGGTTGAGACCTCGCTTTGTGCACTCGTATGTTTCTTCGTACTGCGAGAACTCGAGCTCGTAGTTTACGTCGCTACCGACGAGAACGTTGTCGAGCTGCCAGTGCACTTCGTCAATCGCCCTCCATCGCGATTCGAGGACCCTAAGCTTGTCTTCTATCTCCCATTTCTCAATAATGTCAGCAGTACGCAAGTTGCTGACGAAACGTGAGAAGGCTCTAAAGTTGGTTGCTTGTTGATTTTTTAGCTCGTCCGATCTCGATAGGACTCCAGTGTTCTTGTTCTCTTCTTCTGGGCGACTCGCGAGTTCCGCAGTGCTTGTTGACCATGTTTGCAGCTTATGTTGTATGTTTGAGTAGTTCGACTTGACCCTGTCGTATACTTTTGTTGTGTAGTATATGTCGGTCTGGTCTATGGCGCCCTGTAGCACGCCATGATTCATTTCGAATTCGTTCCAGTGCGCCTGGAGGGTATCCAGTCTGCCCCGGATGTATGTGGCGGTTTTGCGGTCAGGGCCATCTTTTCCGAAGTTGACACCAATTTTTCGGATGCCCTCTGCGATGATTTCCTGCCGCTTGAGAAGTTCTTGTTGCCTGGCGTCCATAATTGTTGCACGAGTATGTATGCGTGTAGTGGATGGACGTTAGCTCTGTTGACTTCACTGTTGTATTGTTGTATGTAGTTCCCGAACCACCAAATGTTGATGTTTCCCACGGCGATCGCAGGGTCCGAAGGAATCTCTCCGTACGATATTGTGCGCCTTCTCAATCTGACTGGGGCGATCCGCTTGTGGAAGACCAGTCAAACCGATTCGCTATCGTAAGTAGAAACACTTCGTACCTGTGCGACTTTGCAGGACTGTTTGCTCCAGTAGTGGCGATCCGGCTCGAAGGACCATAAATGTACGGGCAGCAGCTCCGCACACTGAGATGTAGGACGTAGGTGGATGAATCACTCGGGATGTGTACAGGAAATAAAATCACTGTTTTGTGTCCGATAATGATTGACCATTTATTTAATAAAACAACGAATTATATAATGCCAAAAGTAGGTGGCTTGTGGCGGGCGTAATAGCTTAGTCAGCGAATGTACATAAATCGGTGACTTAGCAACTGCTTGATCAGGTAAAAACTAAAACAATAAATATCATGTGGCGATGCTCGTACATCTTGGTTTCTTCATGAAAGAGCCACGGCGTGAAGATTTTAGTTCTAATTCTCTAACTTTTCTTCATAAGTCAACAAAGCAACTCCGTATGAATGTTCAAAAGAAAATTACAAGACGGGCCGTAAAAAAATTCGGGCTCGACTCATTCCAGCTTCGATGAAAATGTCAGCTGCAAAATATTACTAGAAATGCTCAGAAGACCGGAGGGCGGCCGCATTTTGTTTTGCCGCCTTACATAACCCCCTCCTTATTAGTCGTACATGATTGAGCTTTGATTAGCTCAGAAATATAGGTACCCAAAAACTATTTCTAGTGCCATTTCAACCAAATTGTTGTAAAAAAACAGAAACTGACAATTGTAGAGGTAACGGCGGCAAACATTTGAAAGCCCTTTGTGCCGAGCCAAGTGTTGCAGCGAGCTTTTGGATTCGTCACAATCACAAATTTATCTCCATTAATTGATTGAATATAGGACAAAGCATCCAATATCGCAAACAATTCAATGTGCATAATAGAAATATCTGAAGCAATAGGCTTCATTTGGTTCAGAAGAATGGGATCTAAAAAGGCATAGGTTGCATAAACATAATCAGCCTATAATGTTCCCACTGTTGGGACACAGGCCTCCTCTCGGTGAGAGGGAGTGGGTCGTAATCCACCACGCGGGCCCAGTGCGGGTTAGTAGATGTCACATGTCATCGAATTTTTTGGTTCTAGGACATGCCGGTTTCCTCACAATGTTTACCTTCACCGTTTTGAGAGCAGTGGTGATGAAATAATTTACACAAAGTAAAGCGCCCGTCTTGGTTCGAACATACGATCTACAACTCGTAAATCGCGGCTGTTACCACTGAACCACCCCTGCTCTCCTAAAAAGGCACCGCATCCTAAATGTTTATCTTTGGAACCGTTAGTAAAATTGACTTTATCTTACTTTCACGTTTTACGACCGCATCTGCCTAGCGTTGTCGTCCGAAAACAATACTTGGGTACTTAAATTAAATGATTATTTCCGGATGTTACCGCTGCAAAGTTGTTACGTCGTAGCAGCAAGGCTAGTTTTCGTAATACAAGTGTTACCACTGGCACGCGGACCATACCAGTTACTTGGATATTTCTGTAAACCAATCAACATGTATAGCCACCAATGGGTGATGCAGTACACTGTTTGTTAGTATAAATTACTTGAATTTAATTGAATACCTACTGCCCTGTAGGTATACATACTTCAAATGATCCAGCACACCGGGGAGCCAGCCGTTAGCGGTGGGCTCACTCAGCTTGCCGAACCAGCGCGACAGCTCACGACGCTGCTTCTCACACGCTCCTTCTAGCTGAGTAATGCGCTCCTCATAGCCTTCTGTAAAGATATTGTAATAGGACGTCAATGGGATGTCGTCAATACATAATGAATATTATTATTTCTATAGGTATCCTGGTTACATCCTGTTTCTGACTGATCATAAAAGCTCCTATTCACGACTTCTCTAGCTACACATGTTGCGGGACTTTTGTCTCCTAGTGAATACGAGGCTTACTGAGGGTACTTTTAAATCCAGGATCCAGGAAAGAATATCCACTTGGTCTGAAATTACATGTAAAACTTGGCTCATAAATAAACAATGAGCTCAAATACTTTCCTCCTGTACCCAAAAAGTAATTATTATGCCGGATGTAAGATTTTAAATATTTAAAAACATGTGATTGGCCTACCAATAAGTTCTCTATCATAGTGTGCTGATGCCCCTGCTTGCTGCTCCCAGACGGTCTGCTTCTCATGCAGTAAGGCATCTACTTCAGCTTGCTTGTTTGCTAGCTCTCTTCGTAACTGGAATGACAAAAAACTATTGTTAACCTATTGACCGCCACGTCAAAAAAGCAAAGACGTGCCCACGGCCGCCAAACTACAAATTATTCCTTAAAATCTGTCATGTAGTCGTGACCGTGGCTTGCTGGGCAGATTTTGCTGTCATCTATACAGGACTGTGGCGGTCAAAGGGTTAATAACATAATTAAAATATCAAAGAAGACCTTGGCACAAATCTGGTAGTTTAATAGTAGGTATTTCAATTTAATTTTTTTATGTTACCTATATGAAAATTATATTACATCTTAAGATATTTATTAAAATAACTTCATCAGTCAAATGCCAACCAGTATTCAAATTCCAGTCATTTCATATATCATAAAATGAAGAAGTTACTGACTTCTTCAAGCATGAGATGTGAACAATTTCCATATTGTAAAGTTAATTACTTACCTACTTATTCACAACATTGAGGGTTATAAGGGTGGAGGGGGCACATAAAGATGTTCCTTTCCCTATGTTTTATTTCATTCTTAAAACTTACGTTTGCTTCAGATGATTTTCATATTCATTAAAAATATATAGATTTATAATTATTACCCTTGAATTAGTTTGTTTCATTTGAATGAGATTCTTTGCCATTTCCTGCCTCTTGTCTTCAACTTCAGCAAATATTGAATTGCCTTTGGCAGCTGAAAACACAAATCACTATATATTTTAAAAACAAAATCCCCCTGCCGCGCCGCGTCTATCTGTCTGAATGCATATGGGAATCCTATTTTTTTATTTATTAGATATATATTTTAAATATTATTCTATGACGTTCTTTATCTCAAAAACCTAACACCTTTTGATTTATTTTATTTTTTTATAGTTTTATGGACAAAAAAGTTATGTTAGAAAACTTTTTACTTTTTCATTTTATTGCTTTACTGATAAGTCATGTTTTGGTGGATACGCCCTTTGAGCCTAAACATATCGATATGCTCTCTACCCCTGCAATGCCGGGGCGGTTTGCTAGTTCAGTATATTTTATGACTACTTAGTTCAAAAATGTGTAAATAAAAAGATAATACAAAGGCCCCAGTTGTAAATCACCCAGAACAAGGAGAAGTTTGGGATGGGTTGTGGACCATCATTTCAGTCAAACATTATCCACAGCTAGACAAAGGCTGAAGCCTATTTCACCCAAGCAAAGGTACATAAAATATCATAATATTATTGCTTTTAAATCCTTAAACATCTTCCCTGAAAGAAACTCATAGATATGTCAGGCCTTAAATAAAGAAAAAGGTTGAGAAATTATTAAGTACCGTGAGGCTGTAAGTCCTGTTGTGTGTCTGTGCACTGATGCAGCATAGCTTTGGCTTCTGCTAATTCAGCGAGCGCAGTAGCTTCGCGCTCATTGGCCGCCCTCATTTCCTCTCTACGTAAGTCAGCTGCTGCACGCATCTCACCCACAGCGGAAATCAACTCTTCAGCTTTTATGCGCCAGGAAGCAATTTCCATCCTTGCTTCCTCAAGTGCTTCTTTTGCTGCAGCCGCATCGGACAACGCACTGTTCACAGTTTTACGTGCCTCTTCTAATTCAGAATTATCCCGCTCTGGACTTTCTCGTACTTTCAATGACTGTTCCTCTTTTAAAGTTCGAATTTGTATTTCAAACTTTTTCACTTCTGTCGCATGCTTTTCTGTAATTTCGGTACGCTCTTCCCGCAGCTCAGAAATCTCTTCTTGAAGCGTTATTATACGCGATGTGAAGTCATTCTTTCGACGAGCTTCATCCGCTTGATAACTTTCTAACTCTGCGTTCAAATGCCTTTGAACATCTAATGCTGTCTGATAACTTCGTCTTGCGTCGTGCAGTTCTTGTTTGGTCGCTTCATAGCTGCTCGAAAGGTTGTCGTATTGTTTCTTGAGTAAATAATACCGTTCACTTAGCTCACCGTTTGTTAACTCTTCCGCTTCTGTACAATTTGTCTTGTTGCTTATAGTGGAGTAATCCATTTTAAAGGCACATAAACACTGATTTCAGCACAATTTATCTTGTTCTTTGTTTTCACTTATTGTCCAGTATTTTATTCAAGCCAGATCACTAAGATCACTTGTTTGACGATGGAACGGTCTTTTCAAATTCAAAAAATGACATATTATTAAACAAAGACCTCAATTTGTTCGTCCCAAAACCAACACATAGTTTTACATTTCAGATTCTTCTAAAATAGTACTAAGACAAAACAAAATTATTTCCTCTTATATTTAGCTTTTGCCCGTGGTATGACCTACGTGAAGGTCACAAATTACACCACGGGAACGAACTATCAGGATAAAAACTAATTTTATATTCTATTCCAGGATCTGTGTGCCAAAATTTAAATCCGTTCAGCCGTGAAAGGTAAGTAAAGCGTGAAAGGTAATCAATAGACAGACAGAAAGAGTTACTTTCAAAAGTATACTAGCCAAAAGAACGAGTTAGGTTTTAAAAAACCTAACTCGTTCTTTTGGCTTCGCCGTAGTCAGGTAAAATAAAAACACATTCATTGTTAAGATTCTATTCTATTCTATTTTTATTAAATGGCAAGCAAAGCCGATGTCGACTATTCTGCCAATGTCTAGAGTGCATTGGAAAAACAAGTGTGCATGAAGTAAAATAAAATTAAAAAAAAAAAACAATAACTGAAGACAAGTAAAATTCTTTGATTGATACAGTTGAACACAATGTAGATCTTGTTGGGTTAGTACGGGAATGAAACAAACAAAAAAAAAAAAAAATATAAAATAAATACATATTATAATTGTTAAAACATAAAATGTACGCATACCACACACACATAATTTACAGTTTTATGTTATTGTGGCGGATGAAAGTCATCAGCGCCACGAGCAGTTCAGGAGAGGAATGTGTTAACAAAGCGGGAAAGTTAGTCGGAAGAGGGATTTTAAATTTAGGAAGACGGCTATAGAGATCTAGAGGTGGAACGTTGTTTGAGCATTCAAAGAAGATGTGATCCAGAGTGCCCTCCTCCAACCCGCACTCGCAGAGGGAGGAGTCCCTAACCCGGATTTTTTCCAAGAACACAGGGGTACAACAAAACCCCAGGCGAATACGACAAAGGACGGATATAACAGTTTTGGAAACTTTTTTGTAGCCGTAGAACCAAGGTTTTGACTTTATGGTTGGTTGAACTGCATAATAAAACCTGCCCTTTATTCTACCAGAGTTATTCCACTGTTCCTGCCATGAAGATTGGAGATTAACTTGTGGAAGGCTTAGCAAGTCATACCCCTGATGAGTATTGTGGGTGAGATCAGCTACTGCTGATGAGCAAGCATCTTTGGCCAGAGCATCAGCGCACTCATTGCCCTTAATGCCACATTGGCGCCGATTCCCTTGTTCACAAACTAAACTAAATTTAAGTTCAGTGCATCTTTTTCTTTCTATTTAATTAAGAAAAGGACAGAAGATCAATTTTAGTTTAGTCCTGTCAAATTAATCAGCGCTTGACGTAAATTGACGTAATTTTAGTAGGCAAGTTTTTAATCACGTCTAAACGTGTATGGAGTAGTGACAGGCACTGATTCATTTGACAGGACTAAACTAAAATTTATCTTCTGTCCTTTTCTTAATGAAATAGAAAGAAAAAGATGGACGGAACTTAAATTTAGTTTAGTTTGTGAACAAGGGAATCGGCGCCAATGACTAGGTATCCAAACTAACTGAACCTCTTTTTGATTGCTAGTACAAGATAATAGGGATTTTTTAATTTTTAAAACTAGGGAGCTGTGCAATTTACTTTTGAAGGGGTTCTGTACTAGAGCTTGCAAACAGCTAAGAGAATCTGTGAAGATTACGGCTTTGTCAATATTGTGGTGAGACTCTATAAAAAGACAAGCTTCCAATAAAGCCACACACTCGCCCGTGAACACAGAAGACTCTTTAGGACATTTAAATTGCAAAATAATACTGGAGCTTTGGTAGTAAACTGCAGCACCAGTGCTACTGAGGTCATTAAATTTTGAAGCATCTGTAAAAAACCGTTGAAAGCCAATCCATCGTTCTCCCACCACCGCATTGAAAGCCGAATTTGCTGAAGGGGACTTTTTGGAAATACCAATGTCAAAGGAAATTTTTGGAGTGAAACATAATACTTCATAGGAGAAGTTAAAAAGTGGTAATCTGGGAAACTGTTCTATTGGACAAACTAAATTTTGAAATTGACGAAATGCTTTTAAAATTAAGGGTATTTCTTTGTTTTTCCAGAAATTTGAGCTTCTACAAATGGCATCTAGCTCGGTCAGTTTTGCTACAAGAGGATGAGAAGATCTAGATATCAGCCTAGCCACAAAACGTGAGGCCAGATACTGCCGTCTTAGGGACAAGGGAGGTTCAGCACACTCAACCTGCAACGCGTTAATGGGAGAAGACTTCATACAACCAGAGATGATCCGAAGGCATTTTGACTGAACTCTATCCAGGCCAGCCAAAGCACCCTTGTTGCATGGAACTAGATGGAACGTACCATAGTCTAAAACACTACGAATTAAAGCATTATATACCAATTTCATTGTATACGGGTGGGCACCCCACCAAACACCCGCGAGAGCTTTTAAAATTGAAATAACTTTTTCACATTTTTTAATCAATAAATTTACATGTTGTTTGCCATTTAATTTTGAATCTAGAAAGACGCCTAAAAATTTTACTTTATTAACTAACGGGATATTATGACCCAAAATGTCTATTGAGATATGCGGGATCAGTCTTTTGCGAGAGAAAATTACTGCCGAACTTTTTGATGCGGATAACGACAAACCGTGGCTTAAAAGCCACTGATTCAAAGAGTCCAGAGAGAGGCATAGAGATGACGCAGCGTCTACGATGGATAAATCTGTCACATACAAGACTAAGTCATCGGCATACTGGAGGATGTGACAGTTATTATTTAGGCAGGTGCCAATGTCCACTGTATATAAATTATAAAGAAGGGGGCTCAGAACGGAGCCTTGTGGGAGACCCTTCCAAGTCTGCCTTTCATCGAAATCCTCGCCCTGGACCCTCAGAACCAAGGAGCGAGACAAAAGAAGTCCACAGGTGCTTTCGATCATCTTAACCGGGAGACTCAGCTGATGCAGTTTCTGCCTGAGTACGGGAAGAAGAACGTTGTCGTATGCAGAGGAGATATCTAGGAAAGCGGCTACAACGGATTCGTTTCTGGAAAACGCTAAGCGAATATCCGCAATTAAAACACCAACACTATCCATGGTGCCGAGCCCCTTCCTGAAACCAAATTGAAAATTCGGCAGTAAATCTCTCGATTCGACTATCCATTCAAGACGATTTTTAATCAAGTGTTCCATTAGTTTGACTAAGACAGAGGACAAAGCAATTGGTCTAAAGCCATTCGGATCATCTACATGTTTGCCTGGCTTCAATAGAGGAATAATTATCTGTAACTTCCACTGATCTGGAACCCAACCATGGCTGTAACAAAAATTAATGATTTCAAGGAAGTAGAATTTAGCTTTGTCTCCAGAATTAACTATAAAAGAATATGGTACACCGTCAATACCAGGGGCTGAGTCCCGGACATGTCTGAGTACCACACTCAGTTCTTCCAAAGTAAATGGCACATCAGAAGGATCCTCCGAAACATTTTGCAAGGGGATATTGGAACATTCAGAAGAAAGAGGAACGTATGGCGGAGCAATTTTGTCAAAAAAAAGGTCAGCTGTTTCCCTGGTGATTGGTGAAGAGACTGATGAGGAGCACCCGCGTCTAAACCTGTTGATGCTTTTCCAGACCACCGAGACTGGAGTAGAGGGAGATAAGGAGGTACAGAACTTAACCCAACCAGTACGTTTCTTCTTGCGAAGGTGACGTTTAGTTTTGGCATTAAGTCGTAAATATGTTAATAAATTTTCGGTGCTCATATTTGCATTGTAGCACTCCTCGGCCTCATCTCTATCCCTGATTGCAGAAGTGCACTTTGGATCCCACCATGGAGGGGAAGGAATTTTATCACGAGCACTGTTTTTCAGCGGAAAGCAGGAATCCGCGCTGGAGGTGATGGCTGTAACAAATCCCTCATAACAGCCTTTGGCATGGTAGTGACCAGAAGGATCTGATAAACATGAATTTAAATTTGGAAGAGCATCAATTTTATCCTCCAGTAATGATCGAAATTTTGCCCAATCTGGTTTAGACAAGTTATATTTCAGAAGTGGAGGGGAAGTTTTCTCTAAATATGTCTTATTAACCAAAGATATGACAATAGGGTAATGGTCACTACCATGCGACAAGGACGTACATTCCCAATGGGTCGAAGCTGCCAACTCAACCGAACAAAATGTTAAATCAACACAACTTTTTTGTTGACCGGGAGGAGATCTACGTGTTGGGCAACCATTATTGAGAATGCAGAGATCCAAGTCATCCAAGATCTCAACCAAAGCTGCACCAAAGGCATCACAGCGTTCTGACCCCCACCTGTAATGGTGGCAGTTGAAATCACCCATGACCAAAATTGGTCCATGTATATTAGAAAATAGGTTTTTTAAAACAGCAAAAAAATCATGATGAGGGTGAGCAATGTATATTGAGAACACTGTAATACCTTCCACACGTCCCGCTACAATACTCATGTCACCTGTGAGCGAAGGTAAAGGGAAGGGCAAAAGAGGGACCCGATTGTTGACTAGGAGAGCCGATCCTCCATAGCCATCAGATCTGTCACATCTGAGAATGTTAAAGTGTGGCATACGAAAGCTAAGACTTGGGGTGAGCCAAGTCTCAGCTATGGAACAAGCCAGTGGCTTGTATTTATTTAAAAGGGATATGAGGTCGTGCTTTTTATGCCACACGCTCCTCACATTCCACTGAAGGAATACTTGGCGAGACGCCATTTTTAATTTGAAGAAGTAAAGAAATAAGTTGATCGGCAACGTTGGACGGTGTTTGGGAATTGGAAGAAGAAGAAGAAATAACAGTAGGTAAAAGTTTTATAAGGAGTTCGATAATAGAACCGGTATTATTTGAAGGGACATTGTTGTACTTAAGAGCGCAGCCATTATGCTGTGAAGGTTGAGGAGAACTAACTATCTGCTGATGAGCAGCTTTGTCATAAGATGGGGAAAGGGGGGCATGGGTCCTGGGTTTAAGTGTCACAGTTTTGCGATATGACTGAGAGATTGGAGTCTTGGTGACATTGGCATAGTTACGGGAAGCTGTAGGAATAATTTTGCTAGCCTCAACATAAGGAATGCATTTTTCAGCCATTACAGTTTTAATGGCTTTCTGTCTACCATGCTCGGGGCATGACTTGCTGTTAGCGAAATGATTACCCGAGCAAAGCACACAGAAGGCCTCGCCCTCAGAAATGTTGCAACCATCACCAGGGTGATCGTGGCCACATTTACTGCAGCGTGGTGTTGACCTGCAAACGTTAGCCACATGTCCAAATCTGCAACACTTGCGGCATTGAATTGTCGGGTATATGTACTGCTCAACAGGGAGGGATGTGTAACAGCAGTAGATCCTATTTGGTAGAACTTGTCCGTCAAAAGTCAGAACACATGTTTCAGTGGGTTTCCACTCATTAATCCCGTCTCTTTGAATTTTTCTATTAATACGGCGGACTTTCAGTATTTTCCCGCAGCCTGAAGGCACAGTTAAGTATGTAATAGCTTCTTCTTCCGTAATATCTGAGGGAACACCGGTAACAACGCCCATACGTGTGATATTAAATGTAGGGATTGATGCAGTATAACTGTATTTGGATAACAAACTGTTTACTAAGAAGGAGTTAGCATCCTGAGGGGAGGCAAACTCTACAGACACACGGTTTCTACCAACTCTGTTAACACCACCACGAACAATGTTCGCAATGTTGTTGTTCATAAGGAACTTACCAAAATTAACAGGATGTAGGGTGGTACCAGCATTTGGTTGAGTCTCTATACGAGAAACGTGGACAACGTAAGGGGCCTTATCCAAAACGGAGTATTTAATACGTCCGATTTGGCTTTTTTGTTGCTTACTCGGAAGGGAAGGTGTCAAGGTTTCTTCATCACTCGGACGTTTGCGTGAGCTCTGTTGGGATTGTGTAACATCCATCTCTGTAACGCTGCAGACAACATCCGCAAATACAGCTAGAGGATTCGGAGAAAACAGAGTTAAGGAACCTGGAATATCTGGGGGATCAGGGTCAGGGGGTTTATTCTCATCCATCTTGGATGAAACGAGACTTCAAACAAGACAATCACAATACAAACCGTAACAAACACAAGAACAACACACTTAAAAAGAAACAAGTCAATAAGAGTATCAACAATCAATCAAGAAACAGCTAAAAATTCTAAACACACGTGCTATCCAAGGACACCGTGGCGAGAATCATTGTTAAGATTTCTGAACGACGTGCATTTGTCATTCCATTATCGCTGTCGCTGTCACACTTTGACAACATTCATTACGTTGACATCTGACTTGACACTGACAGCTTAGTTACAAGGGGCGGAGTGTTATCGTAAAGTTGTATCACAAAAATAAGCAAAAACACCGTATTTAAATACTAAAACAAATACTATGTCCTCTCCTCCTCCTACCAAACCCCCTCGGGGGGTTAAACAAGGAAAAGAAACAGTGAGTATAACATTAATCTAGCGTCAATCATGCATCCACGGTATTCACGAGATAAAGTAAGGAATTTCTAAATTTTTATCGGTAATAACCAATAGTTTTCTGTTTTATTTAAGATAAAAAAAAAAAACGTTCACTGTTATTGATATGTACATTAATCACGCTCTTAATGCAAAATAGTTACGTTTTGCCAGTAAATAGCAAACTACGTACCAATAACCTTTTGCATTAAATTAGGGGACAATAACGGACGCCAACATTTTCGGCACACGTCAACTTTAACATAAATTAGTAAAAATACTTCACAACAACCACAACAAACCAAATTCACTACAAAAGTTAAACAAATTCTCCTTTCCACAGAGCGGTTTGCTTATGTCCGTGATTCGCACTCTCTCAGCGAGTGAAACAAATGAACAGCGAGAGAAAGAGAGAGCTAAACTAGAGAAGGAGTACAAGAAGAGTGACGCTAGACTTGATGAGCTGGTGGAGCAACATGCTCAGGAGATCATGGAAGTTATGCAGGTAAACAATAATACAACAATGTTGTAGAAATGGAGTATCGAGTGAATTTAAAGGAAAAAGTTTTGTTTATCAGATGTTTCAATTAGATGTTCGTAAGTTAGTAGTCCCACAAAGCGATAGATTGATACTTTGGCTTATTCATGAACTCACATACTGTATGCGAGTTAAATAAGCCAAAGTATCAATCTAACATACATAATATGTGACAGCCACCAAACAACATTGCTTCATTCTGAAGCAGTTATAATATGCTACCATAGACAGGTCCTTCCATGGAAATAGGCCAACTTTTGCATTCATTTGCATTCTGTTTGATTCCCTATTAGGGTACATAACACAGTGAATAAACCATAGTCTTCACTGCAAGAAAAACATGTGTACAAAAAAAAGGCCTTCATTGTAACATTCATTTATTTGGAAAACTGCATTCTTGATGTTATAAAAATACCATCCATGTTACCTCTCATAAAACTGCATTTTTTGGCAAAAGTGTGCTAGGTATGGCCCAAAAATATATTATAGTATACCAGCACCTATTAGAAATAAAGAGTGTCTGGGATACTTTAAGAAGTCTTTGTTTAAGTTCCTTTTAGATAGATGCTATTACGCCATCACTGAGTTTACTACCGATAAACAGAGGTATGACGATCCCAACTTGCTAATTAGACTTGCACATTTTTTCTAAAACAATTAAACAAACAATTTCAAAAATTATATTACAGAATTTTTATCTGTCACCAGAAATTCGGCAGTGTAACCTCGGCACTATCCGTGTGGGGGCAGCACTGTGACGCGGTGCTGGCGCGCCTGGGCGCGTGCCGCGGCCTGCTGCGCCTGCGCCGCGACGACCTAAGGAGACTGTGGGCCGACGCGAGGACGCATCACTATGCGTTGCAGATGTTGACTGATATGTGAGTAGCTTAAATCACATTGATGACTAATTTTCAAATATTTCAGTAAATGGGCCCCCCAATCCACTATCGCGTTTCAGTAATGAAGCCCCTCAATCATTATTACATCTTCAGTCACTTTTTATATGATTGCTTCAGTTCTGATTCTGTTTTTCTAAAATCACACTAATTTTGAAAAAAAAATTGTTTGAACCAGGAAGCATTAGCAATTATGGTCTAACTAAATGGCAGCATACTGGCCGGCCTACATGCTATTAATTGTTTTGTAGTATGCTGGATCACAGGAGGCGATACTAAACGAGAGTCAACAGAAGCCTCATAAATAAACGAGAGAGATGCGTCACAAGCCGAATGCTTAGGCCGATCGTGCCTCTCTATCGCTAGTTCCGCGCTCTCGCTTACACGCTCGGCTCAGGCGGAACGTGACAATGAGTCATGCTTTTTCGTGCGTGCAGCCGGCGTTCATCGATTTATAAGTCAAAAAATATTTTATTTTAAAGCTTTTAAGTACCGTACATAAATTAAATATAAATTCTAAAGAATTATTCTTGTCCACAGTGAACGCGTAGTAGTATCTGAGCGAGAAACCCGCGAGTCTCTCTCTGCCGGGCGAGTGTTAGCGGCCGCCCTTACTTTGAAGGCAGCTCTCGACACCGCTGACACTACTCTCTCGCATGTCGACGCTCTCAACGGCACTAGACAGCATCTTCAGGTAAAACCTACAAACTGATGTCAACTGCTGGAGCTAACTACTTTGTTGTAAACAGAGGTGGGCCGGGCCTGCTTGCATGGATAGTAACTAACTTACTAGATTCCAGAAAAACAAGACAAAAACCGGCCAAGTGCGTGCTCTCCTACCCATATCCCAATTTATTTGTGGCGCAACATGTCTTTTTCTTCCATACTCCTCTATTAGTCGTCAACTCGGTAGCCAAAGAAAAGATGGATGGACTGTGTGGAAGATGATATGGTTAGAAAGGACCTCCTTTCTAGCCATATCATTATATTTATCTGTTTGCGCAAATGCCATCTAAAACTGTAGCCAGAGCCTCTAGTCTGTCGTACTCTAAAGATGCTAAATGCCCTTCTGACTGCTAACCCTGAATGTGATGCGTTTGCGGACGAATGGAATAAAATTATGCGTATGTCTGGTGTTCTATGAGAGAAAGTATGCAAGGGAGTCCACTGTTTCGTGTTAGTTTTTAATTAAATTATATACGTACAACATAATTATTGTCAACTGAATTATCATAATTGTTTCTATGTTAACTAATGTAATTGGTGACTTCCCCAACTTTTATAATTTATGTGCTTTTATTTTTTAATGTTTATTTTTAGTTAAAGAAATGTGAGCTAGTAGAAGTGATAGTTCGTCGTTTAAGCGAGGCGGTGTACCGAGATGAACGAGCACCTCTAACGAGACGCGTATCGGCGAGAAGACGAACTGCGCTGTTGCTGGCTGGTGAGAATACATCATTTACACTTACTGCGTTGTTACAATAGGAATTCAATCTTTATTTTTTTGTCCCTGTCATCATTTCATTTACAACATCATCATTTCTGATAATATCTCCTGTACAGTCGCGGTCTTTAAATGTTCATCAGTTATCAAATTAGATTCTTTAGCACACTGTGTGCAGTAAAGTCTAAAATGCTATATCTAGGTACTTATTACTTTTAGATGATGAAACTCATATCTTAATTTAAAAGTTGACACATTGACATAATTGCATTTGTTACAATGATATTTTTCAAAAATATTAGGTGTGAAATATAATACAAATTTATCGATTGAAATATAATGGCAAGTTTAACACCTGCAACAAAGAGCTGAAATATTATTTCTCCGTGAAGATGGCTTGAATATTAGGGCTATATCACAAGAACTGAATAGTATCTCGATTCACCGTGAGATTTTGGATTCTGCGTCATGGCGAGGAACAGCAAATAACTGATCATAGAAGCAATTCAAGACGACGGCAAATACTAACAGCCGCGCAAATAACTGATTTGGTTCCACATTACGAAGAGCAGGGCTTCACACCAACTAGACATTTTGCTGCTTTTTATGATGTGAGTCTTTGGATGGTTCTACGAGCTTTGCAAGGAGCGAGTTTGCACTATAGACATCATGCTATTAAAGCGGAACTCAAAACTGCCCAACTTAAGTCGGGCAGATTTGTGATTTTTGTGGGTTACGCGATACAATAGCTAGCTTCACAATAATTATCTTGATTTTGGTTGGTCGATTGTTATATTTACCGACGAATATTAACTTCACCAGATTCATTAATCTGGTCGCATAACAGTCTACTTATGGGGGTGGATGAGCCACGACGACGTCGGAGAACTGCCGTCGTTAGAAAGTAGGGCTACTGCGAATATTATGCGTCGCTTTTGGAAGAGGTGATGCTGCCTTCTGTGCGCGTTGTGTATCCTGCAGCAGAATTCCCACAAATTGATGACGGTCAGGATAATGTACCGATACACACGGCCCGGTCTACTATGGCGTGGCTCAATGTGCACCGTGTCATTCGACTCATTCAGTGGCCTACTCGGTCAGCAGATATAGACCCGATTGAAAATCTGTGGGACATAATAGTTCAACGCTGGGATTGTTAGAACGAAAGACACCCTGAAGCTCTTAGATCACATAGTGCACGGGAATGGAATGATATTAGAGGGCCCGATTTCATGCGCGCAAGAGGCGCGCATGAAATCAGTCACATCTATGCGATATAGACTACGTGCCATGACAGCTGCTGTTGGAGGCTATACTAGTCATTAAAACAATACGGTTACTGTATAAGTGCAAGAAGTGAAAATTAAGTGTCCACACTAATAAACCTTTTTAGTAATACTGTTTGTTCTGTTCTCGCAGACAAACCGTGAAAACGGTTTTGAGGGCATATTTTTTAAGTAAAGGTTTTTGTAAACTTTGTTTATGATAAATTAAATAAATAAAAAAAAATAAAAATAATTGTTGATAGATTTTAAATAATAAATTTCCTTAAATATTTAATCATTTTTAGTAATAAGTTCGACCTCGCTTGGTTAATGTCCGTATATGCCGATTATTATATTATTGTTTTTTTTTTACAAAAAAATGTTTTCTAATATCTATTCTAGACCACAAATAAATTTGAAAAATCTATGCTCTATACCTCCGTCCGCTGCCGCGAGAAATCGCGGCACAGCGGACGGAGCTCCGGCGGGATCTCATGGCGTCATGGAAAGTACGGTTGTTGCAACCCAGTGCTGGGCACGCCACGATTGCGGCGATAAGTCCCCTCTTTGAGGAGTGGCTGGAGAGGCGCCACGGCGTCCTCACCTTCCGCGTGACGCAGGTCCTCACCGGA
The DNA here is from genome assembly GCA_905333075.3 of Atethmia centrago. Taxonomy (NCBI): domain Eukaryota; kingdom Metazoa; phylum Arthropoda; class Insecta; order Lepidoptera; family Noctuidae; genus Atethmia; species Atethmia centrago. The sequence goes on from HG995374.1 coordinate 30,542,309, forward strand.
CACGGCAGCTTCGGGAGGTTCCTGTGTCGGATAAGGCGGGAGGAAACGTCCGGGTGTCACCACTGTGTGGATCGCCTGGAGGACACGGTGGAGCATACGGTGGAGGTCTGCCCGGCTTGGGCAGAGCACCGCCGTGTCCTCGTGGAGGCGATCGGCGGCAGAGACCTCTCGCGTCCGGCCCTGGTTCAGGCCATGGTACGGAGCGAGAGGGCATGGGCAGCCGTCACCTCCTTCTGCGAAGCAGTAATGCTCGCAAAGGAGGAGGCGGGACGGTTGAGGGAAAGGCAAGTTTCGCGCCCTCTCGCCCCTAGCCGCCGCAGGAGACGCCCAGGGCGTCGGGAATCCCGGGCGGATTTCCGGCCACCGTAGGCGCGGGCTTGCGGACGGTGAGCAATGGGTAGCTCACCGTCCGGTAAGGACCAGGCCCGGGTCGACGGCGCGTCGTATTCCACGCGCGCCTCAAAGAGATGTCGTCAGCACAAAAGTAGGGGTCCACTAGGGCCGATGCCTGCCGGGGTCGCGGGAAGGTACTTATGGGTCACCGAGGCCCCCGCAACACAGGCAACAAGAAGGAATACGGGTGGGTTTTAGTCAGTAAGAGTCTGACACACCCTCCCGCTCCGCCCAGAGCGGGAGAAGTTATTTGATGATTTCCCACCCTAAAAAACCTGATTAAATCACATAAGTAATTATATAATCGATCTTTTATAAACCTTAAGGTGGTAATCATTTTCAGACCGCGACTGTACATAGTTACAAAACACCACTAATCGTTCTTCATTACTAGAAAAATACCTCTTTTCAGAATTAACAAAAAGCGAGGAAGTGACTGACGCTTACTTACAAGAAGTGACTCCAGAGTTCGAAGCCTCTCTATCGGAAGAAGACAAGACATTCGAGACTACTGTCATGATATCGCTGGAGGCATTAGGAGTGTTGGAGCAGCTGAAGGAGGCTACTGAGGTATTCAAAGTTTTTACATAAAAGCAGCTAGAAATCAAAATCAACAGTCATTTATTCAAACTAGGCTGAGAATCAGCACTTGTCGAACGTCAAAATTACATAAGACAGTCCCCAAATACACCCGCCCTTCGCCACTTCCTAATGCTTTAGCTGGGAAGAAGTGGCGCAACAAACTCCCCAGCAGCACACCTGTCTGTTTAGTTATATAAACTTGATTCTATACAAACCGTATGCAAGGTAATTAACACTACGAAACACAAAACATTAAATTAAATTACTTGCCATATGTTAGCTAGCACACGCTAATATACCAACAAAATATTAGTTTTTGAGTGAAATAACATACTTTTTTCTTCATTCGAAAACGTATTCTCAAACGTATTCTCGTTGACAAACTTACGAAGATACGGGCCTGTCCGAAAGTAGTTGATTCGTCAAAACAAGTACCAAATTAAGTTTTTAACCTTTTGACCGCCACGTCAAAAAAGCAAAGACGTGCCCTCAGCGCCAAGCTACAAATTCATCCTTTAATACCTACAAAATAGGAGTGAGTTCGGAATTATATCGATAAAGCACATGTAAAACTATCTATTTATTTTTTAACATATAGTATATTTTTAATAAAAGTTACTATTTACACGAAATATATAATACAGGAGTTTTATTTAATTCCGCTTTGTCCTATAAGACAGAAATGATAATGATATGTGTCACAGTTTCGGCGTTCTTTATAATTTAAATCCACAATTAAAAACAACAATCGACTAAATCAAGTCAATACCATCACAGCACTATGATCAATCATGACGTACTTTTTTGTCACCATGTCATGACCGTGGCGTAGCAGGCACGGCTGTTTTTAGTTTGCTCGCCTCTGCACTAGAGGTGTGCAACCGATATTTATTAATAATATCGAAATAATAATAGGTATTTTATTTTTATGGTTTCGTATTTTCTATACAGTATCAGCATTGTCAAATAATAAAATTTAAGTTTCTCTGAAAGAACAACCAGTAATAATGCCTTAACGTACCGCTACGTACTGATGATATATTTCCTGAAATAAATACTATTTACTGTATATTATAATTTTCAGAACACGAGGAATATATGCGAAAGCAACAAAACTAACATAAATATAATATTCGCATTGTTATTGAGTTTAGAATTTACTACACACGACGAACACCGCCATCTTTTAGAATTCTTACGAACAATCTTCGCACGTCGTGTTATTATTCTAATAAGAACGGCTAAATTACAGATCTCTAAACAAAGTTTTGCACCTTCAACTATAAATTTAGCATTTTTACAAAATAAATACACAATGTTCAATGAGTCGAGTCATAAATAGGTACTTAATTTATAGAGATAAGTATGTCAGTGGTTAGTTATGCGAGGAGGTATCTAGTCTACGAATAGGTGAGCGACAGCGCGGCGCACTAATGAGTGAGACCGAACGGCGAAATCTTAGCTGACTTGAATTTGAGCGTCTAAAAGTGACGAAAGAAATTCCATTATTTGGCTACGATTTTTTAAAGTATTTTTTAAAGTACTAACTAGTAGAAACTAGTAGTTAGGGCCAGATAAAAAAAAATACTTTAAATGAAAAGTTATTTGATTTTTTCATTGCCGTTTAGTGTTGCCACTTTATATTTATTCTGCCAAGTGACAGTAAGTACAGCATTATTGTATTGTTTTAGTTTGTTATTATAATTAAACGGAGCGAATGAATTAAAAATACAGTTTATTTCTAAGTGTAGGTGTTCCTTGCAGGTAGGTAAAAATACTGTGGTGTAAAAATAAATAAATTACTTTCAATTAATGACTAGCAAAAAGACTAGTAACCCAAAACAAAAAAACATGTTTGCTTATTGACGACTGCTGATCGGCTCATAGTGATGCTCATGATGTAGATACCTATTGTATACCTAAAGTAAGGCGAAAGAGTATTTAGAACCACTGGGATTACCTACCATAAACAATATTTTTACAAGACATTTCGTTATTGCCATTTTACTTCCTCGATTTGGAATATAAAAGTTACCATTGAAATAACCTACAAAAGTTCATGACTGAATATTTATTATTCTCGGCCTTCTCGAACAAAAATACTTGCACAAAATAATTAAGAAGGTAAAGATAATTTTAATTTAAAGACGTAGAAATTTAATCTCAGCTAAAACAATGTCTGCCATTGTTCATTAGTATGGATATTATTATTTAATAAGAAGACATTAACACTATGTACGTATTGCAAAATGTTACATCAAATTTAATCTTATTTAAGTCATCAGTACTTATATTATTGGCATCCATTGTTATTACTATTAATAATAAAGGAACAGCTCTATTTGAAAATTTTCCGCGTGTGACGTCATGGGATTGTCATAATTAGATGACTGTGGCGTTCAGACAATATGACAGTGTGATGGAGACGGGCATTACAGTCATTATGATTTATCGATAATCAACTGACACCGACATTTCCTGAGCAGAGAGTTCAGTAATATAAAATTTTCATGATGAATCAATCATAAAAACTACAATATCAAAAGTTTTATTTATTTATTGAGGACTAATTTAAAGAAATTAAATATAACGTAGGTTACCGTCGAGGTCGATATTCTTGTTATATTGATTGCTACCTACATCACTAGGTGTCATGATATGGTGACTGTGGCGCTGAGGGCAGTATGTTTTTCGAACTTTTTAATGGGTATTAGTTTTTGTCATCTTATGTATGAAATATACATGAAATATACAGAAAGAAGTTCAACTAATCTAAATTAGGATGAGTCAAGGAACATAATTAGCAAAGGAAATAATAAAAACAATGTTGTTTTATGAGTTTTATTGACGTATAAAAGTCTGTCATGTAGTCGTGACCGTGGCGTGCTGGGCACTTTTTGGCTTGTCATCTATACATGACTGTGGCGGTCAAGGGGTTAAGACAGGCAAATACATATCGGATGTAGGGACAACTGTCAAATCCTGTTGTCATTCATTCTTAGTTCGGGCCTCGAACTAATCATATATCCGTAAGTGATACGGAGTAGGAAATGCTCGTAACTTCCATCGAAACTACGGGACTTCGTCGTTAGAGAGTAGACCCCCAGATACATCCATTGATAAGCGTGGAAAACATAACCCTGTGTTTGCTGTCGCGCTGTCGGGTAAAAGATACCATGTCATTATCATCCTCGGGTCTCGATGCTCCGCTTGGACTATAACTTTCGCGTCGGCCAGTATTTTATCATCTGTAACCGCATCCCAGTTACAGTGTTATTTATCCAATAGAATTTCCCTTGCTTACTAAAACCACCCAATTAAATTCAGAATTTTTACGTATACCATCACTATTTTCTTCCAGAAATTCAAAGTCCAAATACAAAACGAGCTACTAGAAGTAATAGACTCAGTTTCCCGTCGTATCATCGAAGAGGGAGAAGTAGAAGCCGATGCTGATGTAGACGAGGACGGCGAGATACTCGACAGTGAAGGAGTGACAGAGACGGGGCGACCGCTCGCGAGGCTCATCACCAGTCTCGGCGAAGAGTTCCGGGCGTGCGCTACGAGGAACAAAAGGTAAGCGTCAAAAGAAAACAACAAAAGAGAAGCGTGTGAAAAGGAAATAAATATGGGATATCGAAGGAGTGACAGAGATAGAGCGACTTGCTTCGTACTTTGGGCACAAGGAGTTCTAATATAATTATTTTTTACAGACTGCTACAATTATGGAGGGCTTCCTTACAAAAGTATAAGTTCCCTGACTCCTGTCTGCATACCGAGCAGCATTATTGGAGCGCCGTGCAACAAGTTGTAAGTGAAAACCTGCTGAAAAGCAATACTTTCTGCAGACATCTATGTTTTTAATGGTACAAATAAAACCACCATTAAAAATAAATATGTATTTAATTTCCAGAGACACAAAAGGAATGTTCTAATTGAAACTCGATATTAGTCTATTTTGCTGTGGGTACTCATTTTATATATACATACTTTATTGTAAACCACAAAAATACATAACAAAAAATAAATCAAACACTACAAAATATACAATGGGCGTCCTTATCGCTTTCTGCGATCTGGGGCTGTCGTTGGTGTCTACATATGTATTATGTGTTTATTAAAAACCTGTCATAGCCTAAATAAAAAGTTGGTTATTCAATTTATGGAAATATATTTCAGAACTTAGGCTAAGCTTAAAGTGCGATTCGTCCTTTTTGTATGTTGTGTCGTTTTGTGTCTATTTTTTATCGTAAAATTAACTATCTTACTTCCAGCTACAACTCCTTCTAACAGAATACCTAGAGATAGAAAGTGTGAACTTAGCAGCTCAACGCTCAGTGGGCGCAGTAGTAACTGACACCACAGATCTGCGACTAGCTGATTACTTCGCGAGGAAGAGGCCGCAGAGACGACGCACTAAGTTGTTCAAGCTCTCTGGTAAGTCTAACGACACATCTACAGAAAGTACTCAACGGAAGTATAATTTGATTACGCAGGAGTAAGATTGCAATTCTTTTAAAATTACCAGCAAACATGATCCGTCTGAAATTACGTCGTCTTTTAAAAAGCATAAAATTACGGCGGACGGAAATATGACAACAAAAACTTTGTAAGTATTTCTACGAGTAATTTTCGACATTATGTGTCATCACAACCGAAAACGTAGTGTCTATACACTACGATGTTTTCGTGTAGCTTATGTTCTTTTAAAAAAAGGTAAAAGGTGGCTTGGACAGACTGGATGCGGAAGGCGGAGGACAGGGTGTTGTGGCGCAGTCTATGTCCAGCAGTGGGCAACAGTCCACTGCTGGACATAGACTGCGCCACAAAAACACACCACCACTACCGCCACATAAATCAATCAATCAATCAACTCAGCCTATGTTATAGGCTGAGTTAATTGATTGATTTATTGATTGTGTTTGTACGAGCATCGCCACATGATATTTATTGTTTTAGTTTTTACCTGATCAAGCAGTTGCTAAGTCACCGATTTATGTACATTCGCTGACTAAGCTATTACGCCCGCCACAAGCCACCTACTTTTGGCATTATATAATTCGTTGTTTTATTAAATAAATGGTCAATCATTATCGGACACAAAACAGTGATTTTAGTTCCTGTACACATCCCGAGTGATTCATCCACCTACATCCTACATCTCAGTGTGCGGAGCTGCTGCCCGTACATTTATGGTCCTTCGAGCCGGATCGCCACTACTGGAGCAAACAGTCCTGCAAGTCGCACAGGTACGAAGTGTTTCTACTTACGATAGCGAATCGGTTTGACTTGTCTTCCACAAGCGGATCGCCCCAGTCAGATTGAGAAGGCGCACAATATCGTACGGAGAGATTCCTTCGGACCTTGCGATCGCCGTGGGAAACATCAACATTTGGTGGTTCGGGAACTACATACAACAATACAACAGTGAAGTCAACAGAGCTAACGTCCATCCACTACACGCATACATACTCGTGCAACAATTATGGACGCCAGGCAACAAGAACTTCTCAAGCGGCAGGAAATCATCGCAGAGGGCATCCGAAAAATTGGTGTCAACTTCGGAAAAGATGGCCCTGACCGCAAAACCGCCACATACATCCGGGGCAGACTGGATACCCTCCAGGCGCACTGGAACGAATTCGAAATGAATCATGGCGTGCTACAGGGCGCCATAGACCAGACCGACATATACTACACAACAAAAGTATACGACAGGGTCAAGTCGAACTACTCAAACATACAACATAAGCTGCAAACATGGTCAGCAAGCACTGCGGAACTCGCGAATCGCCCAGAAGAAGAGAACAAGAACACTGGAGTCCTATCGAGATCGGACGAGCTAAAAAATCAACAAGCAACCAACTTTAGAGCCTTCTCACGTTTCGTCAGCAACTTGCGTACTGCTGACATTATTGAGAAATGGGAGATAGAAGACAAGCTTAGGGTCCTCGAATCGCGATGGAGGGCGATTGACGAAGTGCACTGGCAGCTCGACAACGTTCTCGTCGGTAGCGACGTAAACTACGAGCTCGAGTTCTCGCAGTACGAAGAAATATACGAGTGCACAAAGCGAGGTCTTAACCGCAAACTCAACCACGCTGTCCAACAACGGGATAGTGCGCCAAGGATCGAAATACCGATATTCTCTGGAAACTACACACAATGGCCGACATTCCTCGATCTATACATCGCGGCTATCCATAATAACCCTTCCCTCTCGAAGGGGCAGAAGATGCAACACCTGAAGGGGAAGCTAAAAGGAGAAGCTGAGCGCCTTGTGCAACATCTGTCTGTTTCCGAGAGCAACTACGACTCCTGCTGGGAAATCCTCCACCATAGTTACAATAACTTGCAGATGCTCTTCACCAAGCAAATGCAAGTTTTGATGAGTCAACCTACGATTCAAAATCAAAACGCGTACGAGCTGAAGCGCCTACACGACACCAGTCTCGAAACCGTGCACGCGTTGCGTAACTTGAGCATCGACACGGCAACATGGGACCCGATTTTGGTGCACATTCTGGCAGCAAAACTAGACACTCAGACCTACGCTGACTACATGGAGGCGAGGAAAAATCCAAGAGGGCTTCCCGACTTCAAGGAATTCATCCAGTTCATCGAAGGGAAGTTCACGGCGCTGGAGTCAGTAGTGAAGAAAACAAGTAAACCCAACAAACAAACGGATGCCGACGTCACCCCAAATAAAGGGGCCTCGATGACAACAGTACCAAGGGATGCGTACAACAGATACAGACGCTACCCCAAAGCAAACCATACAAGCTCCGACAGAAATTGTCCAGTTTGCAAAACAAGCCACATCTTGCTCTACTGTAAAGAGTTTCAAGAAATGACGCCAGCCATAAAAATTAGGACAATTGAGCAATTGAACATTTGCAAAAACTGCATGTATCCGCACAACGGAAAGAAATGCAACTCGCAGAAAAGATGCAAAGTGTGTAACGGCGCACATCACACCACGCTACATGACCTAGTCCGCGATACTACGTCAGCGACACTGTCGTCAAGCCAAATGGCCGAAGGCGTGACAAATAACAACATGCAGCGAAAAACCAATCACGTGTCAGGAAATTTTAACGAAGTTTTACTGGCTACAGTACAACTTAAAGTAAAGGCTGCAGATGGAACTTACACCGTACTTAGATGCCTTCTAGACCAAGGCTCCCAACTGAACCTTATAACAGAATCGGCTGTGCAACGACTTGGGCTTCCGCGACGCAACCACAACTCAACTGTGTCAGGGATCGGAGCATTTGCCAGCCAGAGCAACGGGACCGTTCAGTTGGACTGTAAGTCCCTTTACGGAGATTACGAGTTTTCAACCCCGGCATTAGTAATGGCTAAACTACTCAACAACCTGCCTAACTACTCCTTCGAAAAACAAGATTGGCCTCACATAGAAAACATTAACCTGGCCGACCCACAATTCAACTTATCAAGGCCGATTGACATTCTACTTGATGCTGGGGTATATGGCGACATAGTCATGAGCAACATTACTCGAGGAAACATATACGCACCAATAGCACAACAAACAAAGCTCGGCTGGGTATTAGTTGGAAATACGAATACTTTCAACTGTCATGTCGTGGTGGACACTAGCGATATCTCTCGTTTCTGGGAAATTGAAGAGATAATATCAGACGACCAGTCTACGACTGTCGATGAGGAGTACTGCGAGAGGCTGTACGCTGATACAACAAAAAGACAAGAAGATGGGCGGTATGCAGTGAGAATCCCCATGAAGACCAATTTCGAGCAATATTTAGGACGATCAAAGCCACAAGCAGTCGCGCAATTCAAGCAATTGGAAAAACGTTTGACAAGAGACGAAACCCTCGCTTCAAGCTACAAGGCTTTCATCGGCGAATACAAAGCTCTAGGACATATGAAAAGGTGCACAGAGCCGGACACGCCAAGCTGTTTCCTACCCCATCATGGAGTAATGAGACCCGATTCAACGACAACCAAACTCCGAGTGGTTTTCAATGCATCAGCAACCACTAGCTCGGGACACAGTTTAAACCAACTGATGGAATGCGGGCCTAACTTACAACAAGACTTACAAGCTATTATTCTACGATGGAGGGCATTTGAATACGTGTACACAGCGGATATTGAGAAATTCTACCGACAAATACGTATTCAGGAAAAAGACCAACACTTACAAAAAATAGTGTGGAGGGATTCAGTCACAGAGCCGTTACAAGAGTTACAACTGACTACAGTAACATATGGTACCAAGTCCGCTCCCTTCCTGGCAATGCGCACCATAAGGCAACTGGTAAAGGATGACGGCGCACAGTACCCCTTGGCGGCGGCTATTCTGTCCAATCAGCTATACATGGACGACTTAATAGGCGGGAGTCACGACTTCATAACAGCACAGAAAGCTCGAAGTCAACTTATAACAATGCTGAAGGGCGGTGGATTCAACTTACGAAAGTGGGCTAGCAACGAAACGCGCCTACTTGAAGGCTTATCCGATGAATTGATAAGCCAAAAAATGTTCGACTTCAAGGATGCAGACACCAACAAAACGCTAGGCATCACTTGGAACCCGCGCACGGATCAGTTTACCTACAAACAAATACCACTCTGCAACAAACGTGATGTCGACACAAAACGCACACTACTGTCGGATATATCAAAACTGTATGACCCACTTGGTTGGCTATCACCGGTAACAGTGAAAGCCAAGCTAATTTTTCAACATGCTTGGTCAACTACAACGAGCTGGGATGATAAACTCCCACTAAAGATACAGCAAGAATGGGAGCAATTCCGCAATCAGCTCGCACACATACACGACATAACCATACCACGCTGGATCGGCGACACCCAACAACCCTTCGAACTTCATGGCTACTGTGATTCATCAGAACGAGCCTATGCATGTGTCATATATTGCAAGACCACTGATAAAGAAGGTAAACAGATGATAAGGCTAGTAGCAGCTAAAACAAAATTAGCCCCACAGAAAAAGCCTATTTCTCTGCCACGACTGGAGTTATGTGGTGCAGTACTACTAGCCCGACTGATCGAAAAAGTAAAAAACTCCATCAACTCGCAGATCCACACCATACATTGCTGGACGGACTCCATGGTGGTGCTTGGCTGGCTACATGGTGATGTGAGCCGTTGGAAGAGTTTCGTAGCCAACAGAGTCACAAAAATTATCCAGATAACACCACCCAACTCCTGGGCCCATGTCAAGTCCGAAGACAATCCTGCGGACTGCGCAAGCAGAGGAATCTCACCATCAGCCTTGATAGCTCACGAACTGTGGTGGAAAGGCCCAACCTGGCTTCAAAACAACAACATACCCAAACAAGGTATTTTTACAACGAACGAAGAGAAAAATAAACGAGGTCAAACCTGCGCAATACAAACAATAGACGCGCCCCTCATCGAGCAACTACTGCAAAAATACAGCACGATGACTTATGCAACCCGAGTCATCAGCTGGATCAGACGATTCATAAACAACTCGCGTGACGCAACAAGAGCCATACACAGGTCACACTTAACTACGGAAGACATTGTGCAGACTCAGCACCTGCTTGTGAAAACTACACAGAACAATACATTTGGCGATGAAATAGCATACCTACACAAACATAACAAGGTACGGGCTACAAGCAAACTGTTGAGTTTAAGCCCAATGCTAGACGCACAAGGTTTTCTTCGAGTGGGAGGAAGACTTGAACATGCTAAGTTAAACGACTCCCAAAAACATCCAATAATTTTACCAAACAAACACAAGTTATCAGACCTCCTGATTGACCAAGCCCACAAGAATACTCTCCACGGCGGTGCCAGGCTTACTTTGGGAAACCTTCGTAACAAATATTGGATACTTGGCGGCATGAAACCAATCAAGAAGCAACTCAACAAATGTGTCACCTGCCACCGCTACAAAACGCAACGCAGCAATCAACAAATGGCACACTTACCAACGCCTCGAGTTACACCTTCAAGGCCATTCACACACACGGGCGTGGATTTCACGGGACACGTTGAAATAAAGGCTAACAAAGGTCGCGGCATTAAAACAGTTAAAGCCTACATCGCGATTTTCATTTGTTTATGCACAAAAGCCATCCACCTGGAGCTGGTGTCAGATCTCAGCACGATAACATTCCTCGCAGCATTGAAGCGGCTATGCGCACGACGAGGAACACCAAAACATATCTACAGTGACAACGGAACGAACTTTGTCGGAGCAGCAAGAGCTCTAGCCAAAGAACGCCAGGAGGCACTGCAGCTTCTAGTTAACGACGACCTCATCAACAACACTTCCGAAAAAGGTATGGAATGGCACTTTAACGCACCATCTTGGCCCACAGCGGGAGGACTATGGGAAGCTGCAGTCAAGAGTATGAAACACCACCTAAAACGCGTCCTTGGGGAACAAAGGCTTACGTACGAAGAGTTTACTACTTTGCTAGTACAAATTGAAGCCTGCCTCAACTCAAGGCCACTTGTCGCCCTAACAAACGACCTCGACGACATCGATTACTTGACACCAGGCCACTTTTTAGTCGGTGGACCGGTTCTGGCACCTCCGATGACGTCAGAGAGTGACAACAGCCAGTTAACGTTACGATGGCGCCTGACAGAAAACATGTACAAGGAATTTTGGAAGAAATGGTCCAAAGATTACCTACAAACATTACAATTACGAGGGAAATGGCAAACTCCAACACGCAACATTGCCGTGAATGACGTCGTCCTTGTAAAGGAAGAACAAATAGCCCCAGCCCGATGGTTATTAGGGCGACTTATAGAGACGCATCCTGGACCGGATAACTTGGTACGAGTCGTCACGCTCAAAACTAAATCCAACATAATGAAGAGACCCGTAACGAAATTGTCCCGATTACCAATTGAAACCGGGAACAACAAAGAAAACAAACCAACACAACCAGAGGCGACGTCATCAACATCTCAACGTCGGGTGAGCCCTAGACGGGCACAGAAGGGTGTTTCCAGCTGTAACGTCCTCAAGTACCTAAGCACGTTACTAGTACTGATGGTTACGTGTGTGACACCGTCCATGCAACAACTCGTCAATGTAACAACTCTAGACCCGACCCGCCTTGTATACTTTGACAAAGCCGCAGACTTACAGATAATACAAGACGAATGGAGACTGGTAGTATACTACAACATGTCAACTTACTGGAAAAGTACTTCTGCCGTTGAACAATACGTCCAGCAATTACACGGACTTTGTCAACGAAATATAGCGTACTTGACTATATCCACACAACTCGAGCACGAACTAAACGAGCTCAAACACTACAACGAAGTACTACAATCCGACCACGGAATACGTAGCAAGCGAGGGCTCATAAACGGAATTGGGAACATTGCCAACTCTCTATTTGGAGTACTTGATGACAAATTCGCCGAAAAATACAACAACGACATCAAACTGCTGCACAGCAATGAAGACCACTTGTACAATCTGTACAAACAACAGACTTCAATAATCGAAGGGGAATATAACCTTCTGAAGAGGAACGAGCAAGTAATGAACCGGCAGTTCATTGTCATCAACAAAAGTCTCAGAGACTCGCTCCAACAACTGAAAACCGAACAAGACCAAGCAACGTTCCTTACTGCTACTGCACTTGCCGCAAACATGATGATAACAAACTTGCGGAGAATACAAGACATGTTGATCAGCCTAGTTACAGATCTTCGTCACGGCAAGGTCGACACTCACCTGTTGAAACCCGATGCGTTCGAAAAACAGTTGAACATCATAGCAGGACAAGTCCCAAAAGGATTATCTCTCCCTTGCTCAAACAAGTTCAAGTGTATCCGGGAAATGTATAAACTAGCAAGTGTGCAAGGAAAACTAACCGAAGACTTCATCATATTCGAAGTAAAAATCCCGTTAGTAGCAGACGAACAGTACGAACTAACCGAAGTCATCCCAATCCGCAACATAAAGGGAACCTCCATGATTCACATAATACCAACAACCAAATACATAGCCGTTAACTTGAAGCTAGACATGATGATACCACTGGATCAACAACATCTTTCATCGTGCGAACAAGTAAACACAAATCAGCTGTTGCTATGCAACCTTGACCTACCTATATACAGTATAAAAACAGCCACAACAATGTGCGAAGCAGGCATAATAAACAATCGAGGAGTAACAACCTGCCGCACTAAGGTATCGAATTGCAGCAATGACTGGAAAAAACTGCACAGTAAGGGAGCTTGGTTGTTTACGTGTTGCGAGGAATGCACTATGCGCATTTTCTGTCCTGCGGGAATTACGTCACAGACACTACAAAATACAGGCATCATCACCTTAGCTACAGGTTGCATGATGCGCGGCGATAAACATCTGATTCATGCACATTACAAAATGAAAAGCACCATGGAATTAGGAAATGAGCAAGAGATCTACGTACCAGAGATAAATCTAAACGAACTATTAACAAGCAATAGTCAAATTACAAATATAACAAATATGGAACTTGAAACACATGAAGAACAACTAAAGAGTATTAAGAGAAAAATTGAGCTGGTTAAAGAACAACAGGACATACAAATGGTTAATTCCGTGGAGGCGGAGCAACATCACTACGTCCTGTACGGCTGTATGATAACCTGTGCAACAATATTCAGCATATGGGTATGCGTCCAAATTAAAGCACGCTGTCTCCGTACACCTCAAGGAAACAGAACAGGAAAGCAGGCGCACAAGGAAGAGATTGAGATGGCCCCAAGTCCTACTGAACGGCATCTCCCTACGGAAGGACAAGCAAAGGCAGACACCCCGGATCTAGAAGAGGTCCCCAGACATCTTCCTAACAGCAGCAAGGTGGATCGCGAAACGTCGCCAATGACAGTTAGCGACGGACATAGAACCTTCCAATAACTTTCTTTACATACTTTACTTACCCTTGGATAATGCATTTTACTGGACATTTGTACTTTTATAGTCGGCAGGATGTACGAGCATCGCCACATGATATTTATTGTTTTAGTTTTTACCTGATCAAGCAGTTGCTAAGTCACCGATTTATGTACATTCGCTGACTAAGCTATTACGCCCGCCACAAGCCACCTACTTTTGGCATTATATAATTCGTTGTTTTATTAAATAAATGGTCAATCATTATCGGACACAAAACAGTGATTTTAGTTCCTGTACACATCCCGAGTGATTCATCCACCTACATCCTACATCTCAGTGTGCGGAGCTGCTGCCCGTACAGTGTTCTTTTGAGGTGCTGCCGAAATCGTCTAACGCTGCCATCTTGTTTTTTTTTTTACAATTTTCAAAACCTTTGCACAAATGCTTACAACAGCGCCCCCTCGTCAACGTTTTTCGAGCGCCAAAAGATCCTTGTAGTAGTGTACATTTCAGCGACGTAATTTCGACAGGTGCGTCGCTATCGACTCACCTGTCACCGCTTTAGGGAAAGTGAGCGGTGAGACGAGGCAGGCCGCGATTGACAAGATTGTCAGACTGAGTTAGGTTGGCCTTCGTTTACCTCCCCGTCTCACCGCTGACATACCTGAGGCGGTGACTAGTACTTGCACGCGGACTATACACCGAGTAATTTAGTCAAATCAAATCAATTTATTTGTAAAACATAGGTGTGTACAGAATAGTGATACCCTTGGATCTTGAATTCGGTTATTGTTTGTTCCTACAACATCGTCCCCGACGTGCCCGCAGGCGCGCCGGCCGCGCCGCCGGGCCTGTCGGCGCGGCGCCAGCGCTACCCGCTGGTGTGCCGCCCCGACCCCGCCCACTTGCACGCAGTTCTACCAGCGCTACATCCGCTGTGCGCTCACATTGAACCTGTCACTGGGTGAGTTTTCACAGTGCTAAATAATGTTTGCGTTCGGAAGAACACCTTTAAGCCTGATTTACACGGTGCGATTTGATTGCCGGCGGCATACCATAAGTTAAAGTAACAATAAAATTTGATTGTATGCCACAGGCAAGAACCTTACAACGTGTAAGTGGGGCTTCATAGCGTGTGTACCAACAGTCTAGTGTACAAAATACTCCAGACGTGTTATTACTTAAAATTTAAAACAGAAATAATCGCAAACCGTGTGCGAATTCTGTTACTTTGGATCTTACCTTGGCTGTTCTGCATTTTTCGAATTAGTGAGCTCAGGTGATCTATACAAAAAAAATAAAAATTGAAGTATATGTCAAAATAACATCTATAATATTTACTAAATGCATATAAAATATGCATATGTATATACGGTACGAATAACAAAGAACGATTAACAAAAATTTTGTGTCTCTTTGTTCCGGCTAGTCTCTAAAACAGCTCGACCGATTTTCACGGGACATTCACTAAACAATACAATACGTACAAATAAATAAAATAGATATGTGTGTTTGTAATTTCAATAGAACAGCTTGTTACTAAATGCATAAGAAAGTATATATATATACGTTAGTTATAGAAAAAAACCAGTTTTAAATTTTTTGTCTGTCTGTTTGTTCCGGCTAATTTTCGAAACGGCTGGACCGTTTATTTTAAAAAAAGACACGTGGCGAAGCGGCGGAGTCATAAATAAAAACGTGTTCATATTCATACGCCTCTTGTATACAATAAGAATTCGTTACCTCATAGCGCATTATTGTATTTGTCACACGTCACAACATTAAATACTGGAAAACCATTCGTGTCATTTAGAATGGTCAATTTTGTTGATTGTCAAGATTTTTGATATAGAAAAATTTTGCGCTATTTCTTGTTCTCCGAGTATATGTGAAAGTTTTGACTGAACCAGAACTTACATGGCTGTAAGTGACGTCTTCCATGTTTTCATTTTTTCATTAATTGAAAATCAAATCAAAATGTCATTTATTCAAACTAGGCTGAAAATCATCACTTTTAGAACGTCAAAATTACATAAGACAGTCCCCCAAAACGGCCACCCTTCACCACTTTAGTGCTTTAGCTGGGAAGAAGAAGTGGCCAACAAACTCCTAAACAAATTGTTTTTAATATTTCACAAATCGGGCAATACAATAACACTAACAATGAAAGGTACCAAATAATACATAACACTGCATGCGTTAAAATAGTGATCATCATCACCATTCTCCTGCCCTTATACCAATTTACTTGGGGTCGGCGCAACATGTCATTTTCTTCCATTCTTATTTGTTAGTCATCTCGGTAGTCCCTTTTTGTAAGGGCATATTTCGGCGTGAGTGTGGCCAGATTGAAGTATTGTTAAAGGAGACCTGCTTTTTACTAGGTCCACATGGTCTTGAGTCACCACCCTAGGGGTCCTGTGGGAGAAAAAACTAGATACCACCTGTACTTGGCCAGGTTATGTATTAGGCCATCGTGCTACACACGGGCGAAGGCCAACTCCATGTCGAGGAATGCTGCCACCGAGTATTCCATCTTCATAGCAGCTGTGAGATGGTGTAGTACTCTCGACAGCTGGAGCGTCGTGTTATCGCCCGAAACCCAAACTGTTCCGGCCGTGGCGAAATATGGCACTGAAGATGTCGCAGCAGGCATGCTTTGAACACCTTGGAGACTGTCGGCAGCAGAGTAACGGTAGCTCTCCCTTCAGAATTTTCTTCCCCGCCTTGGGCAGCATTTTGACTCGCCCTTCCTTCCACGAAGCGGGAAAGGTGCCCATGCGCAGTATCAGCGTGTACAGACGTGCCCGCGCCGCTACCGTATGGTGCGGCAGCTGGCGCAGCGCTGTGCTGGTGATACCGTCAGCACCCGGGCCTTCTTGGGCTTCGTTCTTAGAATGGTGTATCTAAGAGCGCCAGGCCAGAAGAAGACACGGTCCTCATCGGGAGCTATCGGCGTAGCAAAGTAGTCTCCCGGGTGTTTCTCGGCTACTGCGACATGCACGATGTCGTTGGTCGGGTTCGGTTGGAACTGAAGCTCCAGGTGCTCACGAAGATCTCCGCCCGTTCCTCCGCTACATATTTGAGCGTGCCGTCGTTCCTCCCAGCCCGCGGCGGTGTGTGCCTGGAGCTCGGCCTGCACCTTCTCCGCGAAACGGTTAAGCCGCGTCTTGAACGTGGGGCATCGCAATTGTTGCCACTGCTTGCGCAGGCGCCTCTCACGACAATCATCGCATTGATATGCGCCGCCAGGGGCGGCAGTAGCCCTCTCCCCTGCGGTTGCGTTGTTGTCGCCGCTTCTAAGGCGCTTTGAATGCAAGCAGTGACGTCATCTGCCATCTGGTCTACGTCCGCGAAGGTGACAATAGGCCGAATCGGTGTGGTGGTCTCTACTTTGTTCTAGAATGTGTCCCAGTCCGTGGATCGACGTGGCGCAATGGGCTTCAGTCGGGTATACTCAATACTCAATACTCAATATCTTTATTGCTTTACCATAATGTGTACTTAGGTGGTAACTATATAATTGAGATCATTATGGACCCTGTAGGGCACAGCAAGAGGGTAGGAGAGAGGAAGCCGCGTTTTAGGAGATTTAACTTTCATATACTCGAAGTCAGGAGATCGCTAAATATGATACTAACAATTCGCCTATCTACTATTTATTTATTTATTATTCTATCTAAAAAAGTACTTAAATATTTTAAACTAATTTTATATACCTGTACATATGTATTATAATACTGTTTATTTTTTGGTATAAATTGTTTTTCTTTGAATAATTATTTCATTTCATTATTATTATTGTTATATTAATATATTTTAAACATACCTACAAGTTGCGTGATTATCATTAATTGTTGTTATGAATTATTTTTATTAAGTATATTATTTATTATTATATTAGTAATTTCTTTAACATATACAAATTATATAGGACCTATAGGACGACGAGTACAGATTGGTGGTGTGTCCTCCATTGCTGGGTGCGTCGTTTTATAAACGTCGGTCCCTTCCACAACTCGCCTGACTCACTGAGTGGGGCGATGATATCACTAAACGTTGCGTTTCGTTTTAGGTTATAATTTGCTCACGCCGACACTTATCAACTTTCATACAGTCTATCCATCGTTTCTTTAGTCTTCCTCCACTCGTATGGCTATAAGTCAAAATCTACATTCCTACTTAAAACTTCCCTCATGTCATTTTGCTCATTTCTCCGCACTACATACCATGACAACCGATTCCACACAACTTTTCAGTCCCCGATGCCACTTTTAGACTTCCTCTTATACCTATCTCCATACTGAACATAATACATCATATTATTATTTTCTCTGTCCCAGCGGCGGCGAGTGCTCTCTCCGCGCGTTCATCACAGACTACGTGCGCTGCGGCGAGAGCGAGCGCCTGGCCGCGCGGGCGCGCGCGACCATCGATGACGTCATGCGCGCGCCCGCGGCCTGGCGCGAGAGGGGCCCGCCTCCGCCCACTAGCGTCAAGTCGGGGTACGTATGCTATGTAATTGTACATTATTCTTGAACTCTGCATATTTGTGTGTGTAGTGAATTAAAATCGACCAAGTTTGTGTCAGACCGAAAAATTAAGAAAATGATATTATTTTTTCATTTTGTCCAGCTCTCGTCACCGCATGATCTTCACGTGCTGCGGTAGCGGCTGGCGCGCCGTGGCCGACACCGCGCGCGCGGCGCGGCGCTGCGGCGCGTGCGGCGGCGCTGAGGCCCTGCGCGCTACTGGCGCCGCGCTGGCCGCGCTGGCCGCGCACTGTCGGGCCGCGCAGGCGCGTCTGGGGCCCACTGCTGCACAAGGTGGGTCCACTCACAGGCCCTGCGCGCTACTGGCGCCGCGCTGGCCGCGCTGGCCGCGCACTGTCGGGCCGAGCAGGCGCGTCTGGGGCCCACTGCTGCACAAGGTGGGTCCACTCACAGGCCCTGCGCGCTACTGGCGCCGCGCTGGCCGCGCTGGCCGCGCACTGTCGGGCCGCGCAGGCGCGTCTGGGGCCCACTGCTGCACAAGGTGGGTCCACTCACAGGCCCTGCGCGCTACTGGCGCCGCGCTGGCCGCGCTGGCCGCGCACTGTCGGGCCGAGCAGGCGCGTCTGGGGCCCACTGCTGCACAAGGTGGGTCCACTCACAGGCCCTGCGCGCTACTGGCGCCGCGCTGGCCGCGCTGGCCGCGCACTGTCGGGCCGCGCAGGCGCGTCTGGGGCCCACTGCTGCACAAGGTGGGTCCACTCACAGGCCCTGCGCGCTACTGGCGCCGCGCTGGCCGCGCTGGCCGCGCACTGTCGGGCCGCGCAGGCGCGTCTGGGGCCCACTGCTGCACAAGGTGGGTCCACTCACAGGCCCTGCGCGCTACTGGCGCCGCGCTGGCCGCGCTGGCCGCGCACTGTCGGGCCGCGCAGGCGCGTCTGGGGCCCACTGCTGCACAAGGTGGGTCCACTCACAGGCCCTGCGCGCTACTGGCGCCGCGCTGGCCGCGCTGGCTGCGCACTGTCGGGCCGCGCAGGCGCGTCTGGGGCCCACTGCTGCACAAGGTGGGTCCACTCACAGGCCCTGCGCGCTACTGGCGCCGCGCTGGCCGCGCTGGCCGCGCACTGTCGGGCCGAGCAGGCGCGTCTGGGGCCCACTGCTGCACAAGGTGGGTCCACTCACAGGCCCTGCGCGCTACTGGCGCCGCGCTGGCCGCGCTGGCCGCGCACTGTCGGGCCGCGCAGGCGCGTCTGGGGCCCACTGCTGCACAAGGTGGGTCCACTCACAGGCCCTGCGCGCTACTGGCGCCGCGCTGGCCGCGCTGGCCGCGCACTGTCGGGCCGCGCAGGCGCGTCTGGGGCCCACTGCTGCACAAGGTGGGTCCACTCACAGGCCCTGCGCGCTACTGGCGCCGCGCTGGCCGCGCTGGCTGCGCACTGTCGGGCCGCGCAGGCGCGTCTGGGGCCCACTGCTGCACAAGGTGGGTCCACTCACAGGCCCTGCGCGCTACTGGCGCCGCGCTGGCCGCGCTGGCCGCGCACTGTCGGGCCGAGCAGGCGCGTCTGGGGCCCACTGCTGCACAAGGTGGGTCCACTCACAGGCCCTGCGCGCTACTGGCGCCGCGCTGGCCGCGCTGGCCGCGCACTGTCGGGCCGCGCAGGCGCGTCTGGGGCCCACTGCTGCACAAGGTGGGTCCACTCACAGGCCCTGCGCGCTACTGGCGCCGCGCTGGCCGCGCTGGCCGCGCACTGTCGGGCCGCGCAGGCGCGTCTGGGGCCCACTGCTGCACAAGGTGGGTCCACTCACAGGCCCTGCGCGCTACTGGCGCCGCGCTGGCCGCGCTGGCCGCGCACTGTCGGGCCGCGCAGGCGCGTCTGGGGCCCACTGCTGCACAAGGTGGGTCCACTCACAGGCCCTGCGCGCTACTGGCGCCGCGCTGGCCGCGCTGGCCGCGCACTGTCGGGCCGCGCAGGCGCGTCTGGGGCCCACTGCTGCACAAGGTGGGTCCACTCACAGGCCCTGCGCGCTACTGGCGCCGCGCTGGCCGCGCTGGCCGCGCACTGTCGGGCCGCGCAGGCGCGTCTGGGGCCCACTGCTGCACAAGGTGGGTCCACTCACAGGCCCTGCGCGCTACTGGCGCCGCGCTGGCCGCGCTGGCTGCGCACTGTCGGGCCGCGCAGGCGCGTCTGGGGCCCACTGCTGCACAAGGTGGGTCCACTCACAGGCCCTGCGCGCTACTGGCGCCGCGCTGGCCGCGCTGGCCGCGCACTGTCGGGCCGCGCAGGCGCGTCTGGGGCCCACTGCTGCACAAGGTGGGTCCACTCACAGGCCCTGCGCGCTACTGGCGCCGCGCTGGCCGCGCTGGCCGCGCACTGTCGGGCCGAGCAGGCGCGTCTGGGGCCCACTGCTGCACAAGGTGGGTCCACTCACAGGCCCTGCGCGCTACTGGCGCCGCGCTGGCCGCGCTGGCCGCGCACTGTCGGGCCGCGCAGGCGCGTCTGGGGCCCACTGCTGCACAAGGTGGGTCCACTCACAGGCCCTGCGCGCTACTGGCGCCGCGCTGGCCGCGCTGGCCGCGCACTGTCGGGCCGCGCAGGTGCGTCTGGGGCCCACTGCTGCACAAGGTGGGTCCACTCACAGGCCCTGCGCGCTACTGGCGCCGCGCTGGCCGCGCTGGCCGCGCACTGTCGGGCCGCGCAGGCGCGTCTGGGGCCCACTGCTGCACAAGGTGGGTCCACTCACAGGCCCTGCGCGCTACTGGCGCCGCGCTGGCCGCGCTGGCTGCGCACTGTCGGGCCGCGCAGGCGCGTCTGGGGCCCACTGCTGCACAAGGTGGGTCCACTCACAGGCCCTGCGCGCTACTGGCGCCGCGCTGGCCGCGCTGGCCGCGCACTGTCGGGCCGAGCAGGCGCGTCTGGGGCCCACTGCTGCACAAGGTGGGTCCACTCACAGGCCCTGCGCGCTACTGGCGCCGCGCTGGCCGCGCTGGCCGCGCACTGTCGGGCCGCGCAGGTGCGTCTGGGGCCCACTGCTGCACAAGGTGGGTCCACTCACAGGCCCTGCGCGCTACTGGCGCCGCGCTGGCCGCGCTGGCCGCGCACTGTCGGGCCGCGCAGGCGCGTCTGGGGCCCACTGCTGCACAAGGTGGGTCCACTCACAGGCCCTGCGCGCTACTGGCGCCGCGCTGGCCGCGCTGGCTGCGCACTGTCGGGCCGCGCAGGCGCGTCTGGGGCCCACTGCTGCACAAGGTGGGTCCACTCACAGGCCCTGCGCGCTACTGGCGCCGCGCTGGCCGCGCTGGCCGCGCACTGTCGGGCCGAGCAGGCGCGTCTGGGGCCCACTGCTGCACAAGGTGGGTCCACTCACAGGCCCTGCGCGCTACTGGCGCCGCGCTGGCCGCGCTGGCCGCGCACTGTCGGGCCGAGCAGGCGCGTCTGGGGCCCACTGCTGCACAAGGTGGGTCCACTCACAGGCCCTGCGCGCTACTGGCGCCGCGCTGGCCGCGCTGGCCGCGCACTGTCGGGCCGCGCAGGCGCGTCTGGGGCCCACTGCTGCACAAGGTGGGTCCACTCACAGGCCCTGCGCGCTACTGGCGCCGCGCTGGCCGCGCTGGCTGCGCACTGTCGGGCCGCGCAGGCGCGTCTGGGGCCCACTGCTGCACAAGGTGGGTCCACTCACAGGCCCTGCGCGCTACTGGCGCCGCGCTGGCCGCGCTGGCCGCGCACTGTCGGGCCGAGCAGGCGCGTCTGGGGCCCACTGCTGCACAAGGTGGGTCCACTCACAGGCCCTGCGCGCTACTGGCGCCGCGCTGGCCGCGCACTGTCGGGCCGCGCAGGCGCGTCTGGGGCCCACTGCTGCACAAGGTGGGTCCACTCACAGGCCCTGCGCGCTACTGGCGCCGCGCTGGCCGCGCTGGCTGCGCACTGTCGGGCCGCGCAGGCGCGTCTGGGGCCCACTGCTGCACAAGGTGGGTCCACTCACAGGCCCTGCGCGCTACTGGCGCCGCGCTGGCCGCGCTGGCCGCGCACTGTCGGGCCGAGCAGGCGCGTCTGGGGCCCACTGCTGCACAAGGTGGGTCCACTCACAGGCCCTGCGCGCTACTGGCGCCGCGCTGGCCGCGCAATGCCGGCCCGCGCAGGCGCGCCTAGGGCCTACTGCTGCACAAGGTGGGTCCACTCGACGAATTCTAATGTGCAGTCAATCGTTTGATCGTGCAGCTCAACGATTCGACGAACATTACCAAAAAAAGGACATTTGTGTAGGCCACATAAATTACTCAAACTGCCAGATCATGATTAAAACGAACTGAGAAAGAGAAAAAAAGAGAAACGCTGTACCCACATAGTCCTCACATTCATAATAATTAAAATAGTAATAATTATACTTCACAAAGTAAATATTAATATCATTGGGTCTTATTACAAACCAAGGTTTATCTTTAGAACCGGGTAACCATCGAGCCATTTTTGAATTTCGAACTTTATTTCAACAACGATAAAGTTCTTAATACAAAAAACTGATTTTTAACCCGAGTCTAAGTAATCAATTTCATATAAAGAACAAAATAAGATTCGAAATACAATAATTGGCTCGAAGGTTTAACCTTGGACCAAAGTTAGAACTCGTTATGTAATGAGACGGCTAGAGTTTAAAATAATCAACAAATGCCAAAGGTCGCAAGTTCTGTTATAAAACACTGACTACGCGAGTTCGACTCATGTTGAATGGGAAAATGGAAAACAAAACGTGTTACACCGACCCCAAGTAACACGAATGGCAAGAAGGCCACAGCAAGCTCACGCTCGCCCGACTCACCGCCCGCCCCCCGCAGGCCCGCCGCGCGCGCAGCGCTGGCTGGCCGACGACGACATCGTGAGGTTCCTGCAGTCGCTCCCTAACTGGACGGCGGCTATTCATCAAGATGCAAAGCTCAGCGCCGAGGTAAATTTACCATAATTGATTTAAATACATAACATGACGTCTGTAATCCCCGATGGGCTACCCTTATATCATCCATACCTAAGAAGAGATGTAGTTATAGTACACTCACATTACGCCAGTTATGTTTAAAGTCCCATGTAAAGTGTTATTGGGTTTTTCCGTCACAAATTTCTCAGTAGCAGCCCGAATCCGGTTGAAAGCAACAGGGTCGCCTCCTACTACATGGGACTTTAAACATTGATTTAAATATTTACATAATAATAGTCATTTGTAACTTTTGCAGCAATAATCGTTGTATAACTCTGACCTTAGTGAAGCACTAACTCTCAGACTTTTATAAATCGAAAGATTCATCTTAAAAAATAAAACATCGTCCTCCTGCCTTCTTCAATACCTCTCGATTAGTCGTCATCTCAGAATTCACTTCCTTCCTAGCCATATCACACAACACACATACATACAACATCACGCCTTGTTTCCCCGAAGGGTTGGGCAGAAGTGTACCTATAGTACACCCCCATTTCGCCAGTTATGTTTAAGTCCCATATAATAGGGGGGAGGGGGGGGGGCTATTGCCATCAACAGGGCACAAATACAGACTCCAAGCTGCTACTGAGAAATTCCAGATAGACATTAATGATAACATTTTGGGACCTCATGGTCCTGGGTTTGATTCCTGGGTCGGGCCATATCATATTACACATAATCCGTCCATCTTTTTTTTGGTCTTCTTCTTTTCTTATGGCCATCGTTGATTTATAAAAACAATCAGTTGAAAACGTCTTCCCCGCATGCGGTTTATATCGACCAATAAAATCGACTACTATCTCTTGCCAATAGTGCTATAACATCAACTGACATAAAGAAGCTATTTTCAACAACTGTATTGTACGGTCAACAGCACGTCATTAGTAACACTTCAACTACGAACACAGCCCTTAATTCTCGCGGGCTTGCGGACGGTGAGCAATGGGTAGCTCACCGTCCTGTAAGGGCCAGGCCCGGGTCGTTGGCGCGTTGTATTCCACGCGCGCCTCAAAGAGATGTCGTCAGCACATAGGTAGGGGTCCACTAGGGCCGATGCCTGCCGGGGTCGCGGGAAGGTACCAAAGTGTTACCGAGGCTCTTGGCAACACAGGTAACTGAAGGAATACGGGTGGGTTTTAGTCAGTAAGAGTCTGACACACTCTCCCGCTCCGCCCAGAGCGAAAGATGTTATTTGATGATTTCCAACTCAAAAAAAAGCCCTTCTACGAAATAATGGCGCAAAATCAAAATGCTACCATTTTTTTGTTTTTGGTGGGAAATTTTCAAATAACTTTTCCCGCTCTGGGCGGTGTCAGACTCTTACTAAGTCGCACCCGTGTTCCTTCCGTTGCCTGTGTTGCCAGGGGCCTCGGTGACCCTTTCGGACTTTCCCGCGACACCGGCAGGCATCGGCCCTAATGGACCCCTACACTTGTGCTGACGACATCACTTAGAGGCGCGCGTGGAATACAACGCGCCGTCGACCCGGGCCTGGTCCTTATCGGATGGTGAGCTACCCATTGCTCACCGTCCGCAAGCCCGCAAGAATTAAGGGCTGTGTTCGTAGTTCAAGTGTTACTAATGACGTGCTGTTGACCGTTACACTTGTGCTGACATATCTTTGAGGCACGCGTGGAACACAAAAAAAAATTGTTACCATGGACATGAGGTTGACTGTACAAACTACAATCATCCATACATAATAACAATCATTTTTGTCATCCTACAGCCATCTAATTGGACTACTGAACAACATGATGCAAAGAATGTTGCCAACGTAAATATAAGTTTATTACTAACATGTAGGCACTCCTACTGCGGGGAGTGGCTTGTAACTGTAATATATAAATATTATGTAAATGCATGATATAGTTTTAGTAGTGAAGTAGGTAAAACTGACTTAGGCCCACTTGCACCACTAAATCACAAAATACTTTTTAACGCTAAACATAATTAGTTAAGGCGCTGACAAGACCCAATTGACCAAAATAGGCCTCTCTTAAGAAAAAAAATTGGCAAATCTGTATAGTTTGTGGTAGCGGAAAAAATATATGTTAATTTTGAACATATTTCCCAGACCTTGGTTGTTACCAAAACACGTTTTTAAAGAACAATTTCGATACAAACTGACGTTAAACTAACCTCTTACCTTGAGTTCAGAACCAAAATATCTGTATTAAATATCAACATACGTTACGTATTTAATTAATAACAAGAACGTCTTATTTGAATGCAGAACTTGGTTGTTTATTATTTTCGATTACTCAACTCAATTTTGAGTAAATAGCTAATTGCTTCATATTTTGCAATAAATTACAAGCGTTGTGTCATCGCGCTTCTCTTTCTCTTCTATGCAGTCTGATAGTGACCGCGGTTTAGGTGTCGTCAGCGTCTTAACTAGGTACTCAACCGATCATCATGAAATTTTGCATACACGACGTCAAGGGTAGAAAAAGGACATAATGGTACTTTTCATCCAGAAAAAAAATTGTGTTCGCGAGGGATGGATGGATGACATTGAACGCGAGCGAATTCGCGGGGAAGAATGCTCGAAAGCTAGTAAACTGTATATAAAGAT
The DNA here is from genome assembly GCA_905333075.3 of Atethmia centrago. Taxonomy (NCBI): domain Eukaryota; kingdom Metazoa; phylum Arthropoda; class Insecta; order Lepidoptera; family Noctuidae; genus Atethmia; species Atethmia centrago. Next base: position 30,568,230 of record HG995374.1, read on the forward strand.
TATTCTATCTAGAATGTTAATCATCATTCTATCTAACTTCAAATTATTGACAGAAATAGAAAGACTTTTTCAGTCTTTTTGCAGTATTTCTTAAGAGCGTTCATCACGGGCGTGCTGGGCATTTGTAGAGGCCTTTATGATTACTTTATTTAATTTATATTTTTTTCGTTGTATTTCATAATTATTTTTAACATTTACTCTATAGTAAATAAAAATATGTAATCGTAATACTGCAAATAGAAAATGATTGACAATATGCCACTTTTTATGAGTAAATACCAAAGTAACTGTCAAAAAATAGCATACATACATATAAATACCAACAATCTAGTATTTGGCTGAAAAAATAGTATGTTGATTTAAATTTAATAAAATAGTTTGTTATTATTGATATGTAATAGTGTTCTGTTATGTACATCCTGTATGTTCATTTAATACAGTCATAGGTCATAATCATAAATAAGTTGATCGTTGGAGGGTAGGCCTGGTGATCTGTAGTAAGGGTTTTACCTGCAACAGACACCAGTCTCTTTAAGTGTTACCTTGACTTTGTGCTGTGTTTTTATTATGAGAGAACAATAAAGAATATTATTATTATTAATTACGAAAACCCTCTAGAAATGCGGCAATACCAGCTCGCGCGGGATCAACGCTTTTAATTTGCGATGCAAACGGACTCATATATTCTGAGTCCTTTTGCGTATCTTGTCACCAGTACCAATTGTATTCAATCATGATAGATTCAATTGGTCGACATGCCTGCTAGTTTATTCGTAGATCCACCTCAGAAACCACCGTATTTCCCTTCAAAACTATAAACTTTCTGTTACCAGGACTTAAAGCAGGCGTATGAGCGTGAAGCAGAGATCCTGGGCTCAAGTCTCGGTGATGGTGCCGTCACTCGCAAGGAAATTATATCTGATATCAACGCGCTCGCTGATCTAGCGGTGTTGTGTGAGACTATGGTAAGTAAACTTGTTTATTGAGTGGGCTTTACCGATAATCGTATTCTCAGAAACAACTGTGTTAACTTAGACAAACTCCAGATGAAATGCCACATTTTCGGGGGAACTATAGGTCAACCAATTTCCCACGCCCTTGCCCTCATATTTCTGCCTATATGTACAATTTTGGGCACAGCAGAACGCGTTAGCTATCGGTTCAGAGTTTATCGTAATAACAATTACTTTTCAAATCAAATCTTTTGTTGTGGGCATTGTTAGGTAAATTACAGATCCATTATGTCCTGCCTAGTCGGCATACAATAATAAATTATGTTAACATGCAGTATAAAAAATTTAGTTTTCACTAAAAAAAAGGTAATAGATAATAAAAGGTATAAAGCAAATCTTACAAAATAAGAATTAGGTGTATGGTGACAGATTGTAGTAGGTACTAATTATTAAGAAAATCTTAGATCGTATAGTAAGCTTTGTCAGTTTAAAAAATTACGCAATTTATATTTGAATAGTGGGACTTCCTTGGTGTTTAAAATGTCGACGTATTTTATTGTAAATTTTAGATGCCATTCCAAAAAAAATTGCTCAGAAGAACAGTTCTATGTGGTATACTAGATATTTTAAGTGAATCTTTTTAATGTTAGTTCGCGAATAGATTTTTATTTTTTTTTTTAACAAATACTTTAATTTCATAGATATAAGCTGATGGAAAGGTCAAAATTTTAAACTTTTTAAAACATGAATCGCAAAATGAATCTTTTAAAATCCATATTTTAAAAACCGGCCAAGTGCGTGTCGGACCACGCACGATGAAGGGTTCCGTAGTGGGGAAGTTGGGATGAATTTATCCCAAAAACAAACTTAACATTGTAGTTGAAAAGCCTGTATGCCACAATCAATTCTCCAACTGCAAATTTAAGTTGGTCGGCTATTACTCGTTAACTTGTAAAGCCCATTTAGCTGTGATAGTTTCCTTTTAATTCCATTATATGAACTACTGCCATGATCTTTTTCACATCTCCATAAACAACCATTTAGCTGGCAGGGGGCCATTTAGCTGGCTAACAAAAATTAGCACTTGAATGCTTAATATTATGCAAGCGGATCCTTGAATCGAAAAGTGATGTTGACAGACCCGCAATATTTTTGAACTATCCAACGATACCCCACACTATGGGATAGACGAGAAAAACAATTATAATACCCACATTACGTGCAATATGTATACCTATGCCAATAGAGCGGTGTTAAAACTTCCAGGGTGCATGTGAGATTCCCAAACACAACACAACCCACCAACACTTAAATCTTATTCAGTAGATATCTTATTACTCTTCACCAGGACTGGCTCAGTGCCAACATCCGAAGCCTGCCCTCCATACTGGGTGGCCCGGGCGGACTAACTAAGCTGTCTGACAAGTTCCTCAACGACATCGCATCCGCAGCCATGATATTTGATGAGATCTCGCATAAGTGCCTGCTGTTTCTGCATTTAGAGGTTAGTACTCCATCGATTGTAGTAGTTAAAACGGCATTTCATAATACTCTTTGCATGATTACGATCTGAATGTGTATCGAGATGTTAAGAATTTTCAGGTTCACAGACGATGGCATATCCTCGTTGGGTATTTTTTTTATCAGAAAGCATTAGGCCTGAAGTATTCTTTTTCTAAAGTCCTGTAAGCGGCCAACGCAAACGTGTTAAAAAAAATTAAAATACACTGTAAGCTACCAAACACTGCAAGAAAAATAAAATAAGTTTCCTATAGTTTTGTGGTGTGTTTTTAATAGTTTTAATCAATCATTCTGTCAAGCGTACATGTGAGTGAAGGTATTTCTGCCATGGGATCTGGAGGCAAAAGTCCGTGCGCACGTATGGTCGTAACTCCGCTGCCGCGAGAAATCGCGGCACAGCGACAAAGCTCCGGCGGGATCTCATACCGACGTGGAGACTCCGATTGTCGCAACCCAGAGCTAATTGCGACGCAGGTCCTCACCGGACACGGCAGCTTCGGGAGGTTCCTGTGTTAGATAAGGCGGGAGGAAACGCACGGGTGTCACCACATGGATCGCCCGGTGGACACAGTGGAGCATTCGGTGGAGGTCTGCCCGGCATGGGCAGAACACCGCCGTGTCCTCGTGGAGGCGATCGGCGGCAGAGATCTCTCGCGTCCGGCCCTTATTCAAGCCATGGTACGGAGCGAGAGGGCATGGGCAGCTGTCACCTCCTTCTGCGAAGCAGTAATGCTCGCGAAGGAGGAGGCGGGACGGTTTAGGGAAAGGCAAATTTCGCGCCCTCTCGCCCTTTGCCGCCGCAGGAGACGCCCTGGGCGTCGGGAATCCCGGGCGGATTTCCGGCCACCGTAGGCACGGGCTCGCGGACGGTGAGCAATGGGTAGCTTTTTAGGTTTTTTTTTTTATTATGACGCTTAGGTTTTTTTTTATTATGACGTGTAAAAGTGATTCTCATATCCTATTTACAGAATAAACAATTTCATTTCATTTCAACAGAAGGAATACGGGTGGGTTTTAGTCAGTAAGAGTCTGACACACCCTCCGCCCAGAGCGGGAGAAGTTATTTGATAAATTCCCACAAAAAAAAAAGGGAAGGTATTTCACCATAGCTCTTATTTTTCTTTCCTGTTTGTTTTGGTAGGACTGTGTGGATTCTTAAGTAACATAAGTATAATTACAATATTGTTGAAAAGATTTTGTAATGAAATTGTCAATTGGAAACTTATATTAGTTTGACTTTTGCAGTGGTGTTCAAAATATCCATATTATGCGAATTTATCCGGATAGTAAAATGGGGCGGATAATTGCATGCCTTAGTTACAGTGGCGTGCAGTGGTTCTCCACAGAGGGTAGGCCATGCATACTGACACCAAAAAAAACTAATTCGCGCAACATCACAGCGCGGCTGTACATACAAGAACTCACCACATTATTCAAGGTTTAAAACACGATTTTCTAACGATGCAAACAGAAGAAAGATTCGGCCACCTCAAATATCATAACCAAGTGGGTGGGTGATAATTACAGAACACGTCACTTGCAAGATATCCGAAGTCATGAATTATCATATTTTTGGATTAATTCTCGTAATTCGGGCACACATCTACCTTTAGACACAACTTGAATCTTATCATTAAACGACAAGTGCGACTAACGTAACCTAACCAACACATTATCGGCGCAAACTTCACAACAGAACACCATTCTTAGGTAAATAAACAAATAATAACACAACACATAATATTTACACTACGACGTTTCAAAACGAATTACTTATAACTTAATAAGATTTAGAAAAGCAAAACATTCAAGTTCGGATATAATTTGCGTGTCACATGAAACAAGATGGCTTGTCGATAAAAAAACACTACCAATTAAAATTGTATCACTGTAATACCGTGTTCTTCCACAAAAGGGACTACCATATTTTGCCGGATAACACTGACACACTGGACTGTGTTGCCGAAACTTATTTTCCTAACTCCCCAAAAACCAAGCGAAATTTCCCATAAATGAGAAGAAAAATAAAAAATTATGAAGTTTTTAATTATTTTTATAGGGCTTTTGCTATTCCTTACAATTTATAATTTTTTGGAAGGTATAAATTCAACAATACCACCCTTTTTTTAATTGTCTCTAGTAGTCTGGTAGTCATGAAGGAAACTTCCCCGCAATTCGGGGAATTGTTCAAAAATTGGGAAACCTGGTTTTCAATATTTTTCATTCATTAAATCTTCACTTTACACACAACCAATGGGGACCAAGCTCCTGCCGCAGGAGCTACGCCCCTAATTTAAACCATTTCTCTATTGTGTGCCGTTCATACACACGAAAATATACACGAGTGTGCGTAAATTTATGAACGGAATGTAGGCCAAACGAATGCTTGCCTTGCTTACGTATAACGTAAGCTCCATCGAACTGTGAGTCACGTGGCGTCTGCGACAAGTTGCTATAAGAGTTTTAACAGGAGTTTAACTTTTTTTTTTTTATATTTGTATTATTGTATTACATAGTTAAAATAAATGCATTTGGCGTTGTTGGTAGGTTAGGCTAGGCCTAATTGCCTCTATGGACGGCACGCCCCTGCTTAGTTAGCACGCGATCTATGGGTACGGCGCAAAGTCAAAGCCAAATTATTTATTTCAAATAGGCACATAAAAGGCACTTTTGAACGTCAAAATTTACAAAAAAATAGAATTGATGTTAGTTGCCCCTTCCAAAAGGTAGTTTCGTATGGAGAAGATTGGGCAAGAAACTCCACCGTTACTCTTTTAAATGTTTTACAATATTTTGTATAGGTACATTTATTATATATTTATATGTGAAGATGATGCACCTAGAATAAAATTACTATACCAAAATAAGTAAAAAAAGAATTAAAAACGAAGCATTGACAGATAAATTAATTATGTGATAGATATATGGTGCTCATATATTTACAAACATTGTAAAAGTATACGTTTTCCTAAAAAAAAATAAAGTAATAGGTCAGTGTGTGTTAAAGTAATTACAGAATGTATAATCAACATTGATTTATTAATTGTATCAAATAATAAATTGTACAATTAAAATAGCAACCAGTTTGATTTTGTATAGATAACAACCAGTTTGATTTTGTCTAGCGCATCGTGGGAAGGTCGCGGGAATTCGCTCGTTGCGGCGACGTATGCGGGATGGTGTTCTACGTTTATCAGTAGACGTTTTTCGCTTTAATGATATAAGGTATTTAACGATGTATTCTTGTTGACAGATGCGCATCGAATGCTTCCACTACCTGGGCCAGGAGGAGTGCGGCGCGGACGGCGCGGCGGCCGACGAGCAGGCGGGCGGCGCCGCGCAGCTGGCGCACGCGCTGCTCGCCTTCCACGAGCTGGCCGCCGCCGTGCTGGCGCCGCACCGCCTGGCGGTGAGTTCACTCTGCTCGTTTAAAGTGACGTGTTGTGAAGGATTTACATTAAATTAAATAATGGCAATGTAGGATTATTTCTTGAATATATTTCTAATTATTGATCGCTATAGAAAAATCTGTTAAGTTGAGATTGGTAATTGATTGGAAAATTTTCTTTTGGCAAATATTCGTACTTTTTTTCTTTCTTTTTATATACCTGTCGGAAATACGTTAGTAACTCTAAACTTTGACTAATCCGGACGCCAGCGCCACCAAGCGGCGCTTGACAGAGTCTACAACATAACGCTTGACTGGAGTTAAGTTCAGTTTTTTCGGAGGCGATCAATGAGTGAACACGTTTAGAAACTCGCGCGTTCCGTATAGTTGTGTCGTGTACCTACAGTGTGTGAATAGCCAGTGTGATTATTTGATCGTAAATTATAATTTGATTTAACCGCTCAAGAACGAAAACCGCATGATGTAAATACGCGCACTACGCCCAAGTTTATTCCGGACGACCTGAAATGAGACTTACACGCACAAAAAACAACCGCATGATAAGAATGCAAACCCGAGGCACTTAACGTAAACTGATTTCGGTTCGTGAATAAACAAACCGCCTTTTAAAATATAAACAATAGTCGTATGACGAGTATTGTATTTGATCCTGTGTTATGACTATTTCTGATAAAACTACTGTACCAATTCACACGAAATTTTGCATGTTACATTACGAATAGAAAACTTATCGAGACTTTTTTGAGAGTCCTACAAAATATTTTCATAATATTGAAACTCAAACTTGAGCCGTTCTTGCGTAATAAATGGATTTGCATAATAAAACGCATTTTTTTTTTTGAATTCACATCTTAGTTATATTGAGTAGTTTCTTATCAAAAATTTTACTAGTAAAGTCAAAGTCGTTCACATGGTATTTTGGGTTTAAGAATTTAGATATTAGTTAAAACTACACAAGAACAAACTATACTTTCCTATTACTACAAAAAAATTACTCTTGTAATTTCTTGTGTACAAAAAACAAATACATATATAAACCTCAGCTAAATAGCGGTTAACGGTGAACCACCTAATCATGTAAATGATTGAAATTCATAAAATATAGTATGTAATAGACATCGAATGACCAGAACATATAGTTATTATCAGTTATAAAGCCTTATAGACCTTACAGATACACTCAATTCATTGTAAAACAGTCAAAATTCATCAATAATGATAACTTTTGGAACGGTAAGTTTTTCAAACATTTCATAAGTATTTATGACAGAATTAGTGCAACTTAATATCTACAACTATGTAATAACTACTTATAAATGAATATATATATATACACTCATCGTCGATTACACGCAAAAATATAATAAAAAAACAAACTTTATTTTATGACTTGAGCAATCATTTTTTTTTTTTTCGGATTTTACTTTGTTCAAAAACATTAGAAGATGCAACTATTTCGTGATAATATTTTATCTACACGATGTAATAAGTACTTATATATGAATATTGATCTATTTGCAGTCAATAACACACAAAGACAGTCTAAAATTCATCATAATATTGACGCGTTCTAACGATTTTTTCTCGTAACATGAGTTTGTTCAAAAACAATATTTTATGATGCGATTTCGTGAAATTATTATCTAAAACGATGTAATAACAACTTGTGAATAAAAATATACCCACTTACCATTGAATAACACACACAAAATACACAAAACTGAACAAAAACAAAACAATAACACAGCACACACTCGCGATGACAACCAATCAATCAATCAATCAATATCTTTATTGTGGATCATAGGTAGGTACATAATACGGGTCTTAAAATAATTTTGTGATCAGCTATGTCCCGCCCATATGGCATACAATAGTCAATTACATGCAAATTGCAAACATTAAGAATACATAGTTTACAAATGATTAAATTATTAAAATGTCACATAAAATGTTATTAAGTTATAGATGATTACATTATTAGAATGTCACACAATTTTAAAGAGAACAATAAACACAGGTAGGTACACATCAGGGGGCTAATGAACGCGTCGTGACTGGGGAGACTGTATTGGAGTAGAGATTTGTCTGATAGGAATTCTTTTATAGAGTAGTAGCATTTGTTTACTAGCAGATCATGGAGATTCTTTTTGAATTTTGTTATTACTGGTAATATTCTAATAACTAATAACAACTAAAATGTCACTTTTAAACATTATTTTTAAAAGTTTTTGACATATATTTTTGGTTTAAAACCCTGTAGTTTAAGAGAATATCTTCCAGACCATCGAGTAGAATTGCCCACTAACGATATTAGCACTTATTTATAAATAATAATAGACTTGCAAATCGCGCGCGCCGGTGGGGCTTGACAGTTTGGGCTAAGTGGCATATCCGCGCGCCGTTGGTGTCTGACCAAACTGCAAACGGTTTTTCTATTGTGAAATAACTTTCTCAACACTTCCCATTGTACGCCCACAGTAGTTAAAATATGGCTGATGATAACGAGCGAGACGTACCTCCTCTGTCATCAGATGTGGGATTACGTGTTGGTTCAGGCGCAAAATGGAAACTCTGACAGTGACCGTTGGCGTGCCACGTTTGAACAACAAAATGCAAACTTGCGAGCGCCGATTGAAGCCCAGCAAGTGCCTAAAACCAACAATCGTGTGGATCTCCCCTAGTTCGACCCAGACAAGGTAGATACGGATGCGCGAGCATGGTGCGCCACAGCTGATTAGTTTTGCTGAAAAGTCACTGCAAGGAAGTCAACTTGTTGTGGCAATCAGGAAGACGCTTAAAGGAGCAGCATCAACGTGGCTATCGCAAATAGCATACCAAGGTATGACGTGGAGCGACTTTAAGGTCAGTACCTTAAAGTCGTCATGGCAAGATTTGTTTTGACGGAGACCTTGGCGGGTACCCTCATCAACCTACATGGCGACAATCCTGGTGACGAGGAGGCCCTTGTTACCTATGTGAAGCCCTTCGTGTGCTTCAAGTGTGGGAAACCAGGACATATCGCGGCCCGATGCACGAATAGTGGCAGCCAATCTGCGATGGTGGAACTCGTGTTGTAAGCAGGGAACGGCGAGTGGATGTCTGCGTCGTACAGCCACCCTCAGGCACGTTAGAACACAACGGTGAGCTGTATTGTTTTGTTTACGATTCTGGTGCTGAATGCTCGTTAGTAAAGGAAAGTTGTACAGCCAAATTAAGTGGCAAACGAGTTAATAACGTTGTTGCCTTGACTGGTATTTGTCAAACACGTGTATTCAGCACAGAACAAATCTTATGTAGTGTAACGATTAGGGAGCACCAGTTTTAGATTTTGTTACATGTGCTTCCCAACACTTACCTTCAAAGTAATCTTATTATAGGACGTGAAATATTGAACTCAGGCTTTTCCATTACGGCGACGCTTTTACCAAGTTTGTCCTGTTATTCCACACTACCAAGTACCAACATTGATTCTAAGAACAGTATTCGCGCAGTCAATCAGTGTAACGCTTTTTGGAGCTCCGACTCGTATTACAGCCGACCAAGTCAGATGTTTTGTGTGTAAAGAGTTTAGCGATTTCTGTAATTGGAAAAACGTAAATTTGCACCTCATAGCGACCGTTTCATCTCGTGCAAATGGACAAGTAGAGCGTGTAATGAGTGTGTTAAGCGATGTTAACTGCCGTAGAGATTAGTGATAACAAATCATGGCAAGATGCAATAGGAGAAGTACAGCTTGCTATGAATTGTACCATAAACCGCGTTACATTGCGTCAGAGAATATTAAACTTATTGCGGAATATGATAAGGTTCGATTTGATATGACAAAGGCAGCTGTAACAAAATTTTCGGTTGGCGATTTCGTGTTATTAGAAAACGAAGAGCGAAATCAGACTAAGTAAATCGGAAGTTCAGGGGTCCGTTTAGGGTAGCCAATGTTTTGGATTGTGATCTCGGACGCGCCGGTCCGACGGGCCCCGAGTGGTCCGCGGTGGGCGCTGAAGCGGCTGGACCGGGAGCTCCTCCTGGAAGCCTCGATCGTGCAGGCCTGGGTGTCACCTCCGGACAGGCCTGCTGAATTCAACGTCGAGGCGGAGTGGTTCCGGGAGGCCATGTCCGACATATGTGACGTGGCAATGCTCCGTGTCCAGCCTGGACGTGCCTCGCGCCAGGTGTACTGGTGGTCGCAGGAGCTGACGGCTCTACGCACTGCGTGCGTGGCTGCGCGACGCCGGTATACCAGGCACCGCAGGCTCCGTATCAAACCTCCGAATACGGAAGCCATTCAGGCGGAGCTGTACGAGGGGTACAGAGCGGCGAAGACCGCCCTCCAAGCGGAGATCCTGCGGGCCAGGGGGTTGGCCCGTGAGGAGTCGCTGGGGACTCTGGACAGGGACCCGTGGGGACGCCCGTACAAAGTGGTGCGGGATAAACTCCGCCCATGGGCTCCCCCGCTGACGCAGTCTCCGGCCCCAGCTTGTGGAGGACATGGTGAGCGCTCTGTTCCCTTCGCGAGGGGAATACACCTCCCCGCCCATGGCTCCGCCTACTGCGGTGCCCGATGCGGACCACACCGACGACGACGATGCTCCGGAGGTGACCAAGGTAGAAATGAGAGCGGCGGTACGCAGGCTTAATGCCAAAAATACCGCCCCAGGACCCGACGGCTTACCTGGTAAGGCCTGGGTCCTGGCCTTGGAGGCTCTCGGGCCTCGACTTAGGGGGCTCCTAAGCGCATGCATGGAGAGGGGCCAGTTCTCGCTTCGCTGGAAGACGGGGAAACTGGTCCTCATAAAGAAGGCAGGGCGCCCTGCGGACTCTCCGTCCGCTTATCGGCCCATCGTGCTGCTCGACGAGGTGGGCAAGCTCTTTGAAAGAGTCATTGCAGACCGACTCGTCGGCCAGCTGGTGCGGGTGGGGCCGGATTTGGCGGAGAGCCAGTTTGGTTTCCGCAGAGGGCGCTCTACGGTGGACGCCATCATGCGCGTGCGAGCCCTGACGACGGGGAATGCTGTTGCCCAGGGTGGGGTCGTCTTGGCCAATGCCTTTAATACCCTGCCGTGAAGTTGCATCAGGGAGGCACTCCGGTACCACCGGATGCCGTCCTACCTCTGTCGTGTGGTCGAGGCCTATCTGACGGACAGGTTATCTACCCCGGTCACCAGGGAGTGTGGAACCGGCAGGAGATGTCGTGCGGTGTCCCACAGGGATCGGTCCTGGGGCCGCATCTGTGGGACATCGGATACGACTGGGTGCTGCGCGCCGACCTCCCTAGCGGCGTCAGCGTAGTGTGCTACGATGACGACACGTTGGTCCTGGCGCAGGGGAGGTCGCACCAGGCGGCGGCCGAATTAGCGGCACGCGGGGTTGCGACAATCGTCGAAAGGATCCGGCAATTGGGACTCGAGGTGGCCCTGCACAAGTCCGAGGCCATGTATTTTCATGGTCCTCGGAATGCGCCACCGTTGCGGTCCCAAATAACGGTGGGAGAGGTTTCCATCGGCGTCGAGTCGACGATGAAGTACCTGGGACTCGTCCTCGACAGCCGGTGGAACATTTCCGACGTTTGGCTCCCAAACTGGAGCGGGCAGGCGCTGCATTGAAGCGGCTCCTGTCCAATCTAGGGGGTCCAAACGCCTCCTGCCGGAGGCTCTATGCGGGTGTTGGGGTCGTAAAGGTTGGTAAATGATACTTGAATCTCGTAGTTAGTAATTGTTTTATTTATTATTAATCCAGCCTTACATACCATTTTGGGTCCTGCAAATTGTTCCTATGCTACGGTATCCAAAATTCAAACAACCAATAGGAGAACAGAAACGAATTTACTACATTATTAAAACTTAAAACAAATGTTCCACGATGTACGGCACCCATCTCACTCTAGCACGCGTGTGGCGTATAGCGACGCCTGCACGCACACTATAAATATTACCGACGCCACCGGCAGTTGGTCAGTACGCATTTGCTTCCGAGGCGCCGCGTCTGTTGGCGCGGCGAATGTTCTAGTGGGCGCTGACGTAAGTATGTGGACGTTAGTCCCACATCACTCCCCTCTAAGTGAAGCGCACCACAGGCTTCACGACTCTGCCGGATGTGGGGCTGAGTAGGTCCTTTATCTTGGTGGGCATCTTTATCTTCACTCGGCTCGTTGTATATGTAGGCCAGTTTGAGTCTGTCCAAAGATATCTCTGGTGTGCGTAGCGGTAACTTGATTTTATAGAACTTGTCATAGCGCTTAATAACTTCATACGGCCCATCGTACGGCGTTGTTAGCGGCGATCGAACTGTGTCGTTCTGCACGAAGACATGTGTGCACGTTGCAAGGTCCTTGTGTATAAATGGCTCAGTATGACTGCTGTTCGAGCGCGGCACACTTTTGACCGATGCCATTGTTTCCATTAGACGACGTATGTACTCGCTTTCATTGATGTTTGTTTTTGTTGATACAATGAAGTCTGATGGCAGGCGTAGTGTTGTTCCGTATGTCATCATTGCCGGGCTGAGATTATTATTGCGTAATGCTGTGCGTAGTCCTAATAGCACAGCGGGAAGCTCTTCTGTCCACTGATTGGTAGTACCACGAGCCATTAATGCTGCCTTCAGCGTCCGATGCCATCTTTCGATCTGGCCATTGGACTGTGGGTGATATGCCGTGGTGCGTATAGGTGTTATGCCAAATTTCTTCATCAATGATTGGAAGAGGAGGGATTCAAATTGGCGGCCTTGATCCGTTGATATTCGCAGGGGACATCCAAATCTTGCAATCCAATTCTCGTATAGGGCTTTTGCGACCTTTTCAGCGGTTATGTCGAGCAATGGAATAGCTTCGGGCCACTTGGTGCAACGATCGATTATAGTCACACAGTACCGGCAATCATTTGATATTTTAAGTGGGCCGACGATGTCCATATGTATATGTTCAAAGCGTTCAGATGTAGGAAACTCGCTCAGTGGAGTCGTAACGTGGCGATGTACTTTTGATCGCTGGCAATCGATGCACGCTCTGGTCCAGATGCTGACATCCTTATTCATATTAGGCCAAAAGAATTTTGAAGTCATCTGTTTTCGTGTCACGACGTGACATAAATCATGTTGTGCTTTGAATGCAACAAAACGATATGTAATCGGTAGATATGGACGAGGCGTCCCAGTTGAAGTTTCGCATTGTGACGTCAGTAAACTTCAAGTTAGATTGGCTCTTCAGTTGCTTCAATACGGGATCGCTTGCTTGTTCGCTCGCTAGCTTATTATAGTCGATAGTAGTGGGGCAATGTATGTCTTCTATGCGTGACAGGGTATCGGCTACTGTGTTGTTTTCTCCTTGTACGTACTTAATGCCGGTGCAGAATTGACTGATAAAATGCAACTGTCGCTCTCGGCGAGGTGTGTCACTGCTACTTGCTGGGCGTGTTAGTGCGTGGGCAAGTGGCTTGTGGTCCGTGTAGACCGTCACGTCGCTTCCTTCAATAAGCGTTCGAAAATTCTTTACAGCTGTATAGATCGCTAATAGCTAGCGATCGTATACACTGTAACGTCGCTGCGTCATACTCATCGCCTTTGAGAAATAAGCGAGCGGTCTCCACGCGTCATCGATTCTCTGTTGTAGAACTGCGCCGAGGCTGTAATCTGAAGCGTCTGTCATTATGGCGAGTGCACAACCAGGTACCGGATGCGTTAGTTCAGTAGCTTCTAAAATGCTTTGACAGCACTTTTCAAAAGCTATTTCTGCTGCCGGGTTCCACTCGATGGGTGTTTTGTCGTTGCGCTTCCGGTTGTGTAGAAACTTGTTAAGTTCAGACTGTGATTCGGCTTGACGGGGTAAGCAGCTACAGTAAAAATTTAGCATGCCTAGAAAGCGTCGTAACTCGGTGACAGTGTTCGGTTTCGGGAACTTTGATATGACTTCTGTTCGCTCTTCTGTGGGCTTGATGCTATTAGTTGATACTTCGTAGCAAGAAAATTGATCTTATCCTTGCCAAACTCGCACTTTTCTACCTTCAACATGACGCCGTACTCTTTGAGACGTTCAAGCACTTGACGTAAGAGAAGCTTGTGATCTTCTTCTGTCTGCGAGAAGAGTAAAATGTCATCGATATAACAGGAGCAGTTGTTTATGCCCCGTAGTACTTGGTGCATAAATCTTTGAAACGTTTGGCTAGCGTTGCGTAATCCAAACGTCATGCATTTGAATTCAAAAAGGCCAAAGGGTGTGGTAATTGCTGTTTTCTGAGCGCCTTCATCATTTATCGGTATCCAGTAGTATGCCATTTTGAGATCTAGTTTTGAAAATATCTTCATGTTTCGCAGCTGGTAGGTGAAGTCATGTATGCGGGGTATCGGGTATCGGTCGGGTTGAGTGACTGTGTTTAGTCTACGATAGTCACCGCAAACCCGTAGCCCTCCGTCCTTCTTTTTCACAATATGCAGTGGGCTCGCCCATGGGCTCTTGGAAGGTCTGCAGATGCCCATCTCCAGCATGTGATCAAATTCTTCTTTTGCAGCCTTGTACTTATCGGGTGGAAGCGGGCGCGGTCGGGCGAAGAGCGGGGGGCTTGTCGTTTCTATGTGGTGAACGACGTCGTGTTTTGTTGGTTCCTTCAGGGTCATTGGTCATAGAACCTCTGGATATTGTTTCAAGATCTCTTAGTAAACTTGATCGGAGATAATGACGTGTACTGTTTCTTCACCGGTCGTTATTTCAAGCGCATCGATCGATAAGTCTGTCACATTGTCGATGAGCTTTTTCCTGTGGAGGTCCAGTAATTTGAAATGACGTAGAAAGTCGGCTCCTAGGATAGATGTTTTTACATCAGCCACGACGAACTGCCACAGAAAACTACGCCGCAGACCAAGATTCAGTCTGAGCGTCTTTTCACCGTAGGTATTTATATGGGCGTATTGTTCGCCGCATATAATCTGTATGCGCTGGCAGTCATCATTTTTCTTTTGCTTGTGGCGGCTAACACCGAAATATCGGCGCCTGTGTCCACAAAAAAACGTTCTCTGATATCTCGATCGAAAACACAAAGGCGGTTGGTAGTACACAGGACACCAACGTATGCCACCGTCGATGTCGGAGCTAGTTTAACGACGGCTGATTCTTCTTCCTTCTACAACACGGTGATTCGCAGCGCTTTGCCTTGTCACCGAAGCGATAGTGAAATTTGCACTCCCACGTAGGATCGCCGGGACGAATTGACGTATTGTTCCCCTGCCGCGACCGTGACTGTGAACGCGACCGGGAACGAAACGGGCGTCTGTAACGATGAGCTGACCGTCCGCGTAACTCGACAACTTCTAGGCATAATTTCTCCATTTGTTTCGATAAAACTTCTAATTGTGCGGACATCACGGGCTCATGTGTCGTTGTGGATACTGGGGCGACTGTTGATGTTGAGGGTTCTGAATACTCTGCCATCTTGTCAGCCATTGCAGCGAGTGTATCGAGTGATGATTCTGTGTTGACCGACAGTACGACGCGCACTTGAGTGGGTAGGTGATTGAGCCATTCAATCTTCAAACCTTCGTCTGTAATCATGCCGCTTCCGAGTTCTCACATCTTACGCAGCAACTGTGTTGGTTTTTGGTCTCCCAGTTCCAAGCCGCTGATAAGCTTTTGGAAGTTCTTCAGATCGGATTTGTCATACACTGTTAGCAGACGATTCCTCACAGCTCCGTATTTGTCCGTAGCTGGCGGATTGTACAAAATATCTGTGATATGTTGTAGATCGGTGACTTGCAACTGCTGTAGCACGTAGCGGTATTTCTGGTCATCCGAAGTCTTCAACGGGTCCACGACGGGTTCAAATTGAATAAACCAGGCTCGTGGAATCTCTTGCCAAAACGGTAACATTCTTGACTGGATGGAAACTGCAGCCAAGTCGACTTCGGGCTTCATAGTCTTGCTTCCTTCGCCTAGGTTTGCTTGCGACATGATCACGTCGGGGTCACCAGTTGTTGGGGTCTTAAAGGTTGGTAAATGATACTTGAATCTCGTAGTTAGTAATTGTTTTATTTATAATTTAATCCAGCCTTACATACCATTTTGGGTCCTGCAAATTGTTCCTATGCAACGGTATCCAAAATTCAAACAACCAATAGGAGAACAGAAACGAATTTACTACATTATTAAAACTTAAAACAAACGTTCCACGATGTACGGCACCCATCTCACTCTAGCACGCGTGTGGCGTATAGCGTCGCCTGCACGCACACTATAAATATTATCGATGCCACCGGCAGCTGGTCAGTACGCATTTGCTTCCGAGGCCGGCATGTCGTCTGTTGGTGCGGCGAATTTTCTAGTGGGCGCTGACGTAAGTATGTGGACGTTAGTCCCACACGGGGGTCGTGCGGTCCATGGCCCTCTACGGGGCTCCTGTATGGCCGCGCTTTCTGGCGCTGCGGCCAGCCCGCCGGTTGAGCGCGGCCCAAAGGGTCATGGCCATCCGGATGGTCCAGGGATACCGCACGGTCTCCTGTGAGGCAACGAGCCTCACAGGAGACCGTGGGATCTGGAGGCAAAAGTCCTCGCGCACGTATGGGAGTGACGCGAGGAGGCGAAACGCCGGGGTGTAAGTCCGTTGCCGCGAGAAATCGCGGCACAGCGGACGGAGCTCCGGCGGGATCTCATGGCGTCATGGAAAGTACGGTTATTGCAACCCAGTGCTGGGCACGCCACGATTGCGGCGATAAGTCCCCTCTTTGAGGAGTGGCTAGAGAGGCGCCACGGCGTCCTCACCTTCCGCCTGACGCAAGTCCTCACCGGACACGGCAGTTTCGGGAGGTTCCTGTGTCGGATAAGCGGGAGGAAACGTCCGGGCGTCACCACTGCGTGGATCGCCCGGAGGACACGGTGGAGCATACGGTGGAGGTCTGCCCGGCCTGGGTAGAGCACCGTCGTGTCCTCGTGGAGGCGATCGGCGGCAGAGATCTCTCGCGTCCGGCCCTGGTTCAGGCCATGGTACGGAGCAAGAGGGCATGGGCAGCCGTCACCTCCTTCTGCGAAGCAGTAATGCTCGCGAAGGAGGTGGCGGGACGGTTGAGGGAAAGGCATGTTTCGCGCCCTCTCGCCTCTAGCCGCCGCAGGAGACGCCCCGGGCGTCGGGAATCCCGGGCGGATTTCCGGCCACAGTAGGCGCGGGCTTGCGGACGGTGAGCAATGGGTAGCTCACCGTTCGGCAAGGACCAGGCCCGGGTCGACAGCGCGTCGTATTCCACGCGCGCCTCAAAGTCAGCACAAATGTAGGGGTCCACTAGGGCCGATGCCTGCCGGGGTCGCGGGAAGGTACTTATTGGTTACCGAGTCCCCTAGCAACACAGGCAACAGGAAGGAATACGGGTGGGTTTTAGTCAGTAAGAGTCTGACACACCCTCCCGCTCCGCCCAGAGCGGGAGAAGTTATTTGATGATTTCTCACCCTCAAAAGGGGTCCGTTTAGGGTAGCCAATGTTTTGGATGGTGATCGCTATACGTTAAAAGCTTTAAATTCTAACCGTACTATTTGTAAGTACGGTTAGAATCGCTCACGATAGGTTAAGAAAGAGGCCAGTAGGTCATGTACCAGTCGAAGTAGATAGTGATCACAATGGTGAAGCAAGCTTAAATTATGGGAGACACGCGAGTGGGGTTCTCTATCGGCCGTAGTAAAGTCGACCGTACCAGTAGCCATTACGTAGTCGTAGCCCGGTAGAAATCGGTGTCTCTTGAGGAAACTCAAGTAGTCTGTGGGTGTGTGGTGCACGTTTGGCTCTGGTGGAGGTCGGGGTCTGGAGAGACCGTAGTGTGTAGTCAGTGGGTGATGCACACGGGCGATCCACTTGATGGATATGCGTACAGATTGATGCATGCGCTGGATGTGTGACAGCAATGTGATTGCTGGTCGGCTGGAGAGCCGTGGCGTTAGAGGTCTTACTCGAGGGTTTCTGTAAGCTTGGCAATTTTTGTTGCAGTAGAGTTTTAAATGTTAATTGGTGGTACATGGCCCAGGGTAGTGATTTTTGTATTTTCCCAATTGTTCTATGTTTGATTTTAAAGAGTAATGTTTGGTTAAAACAAAACTGTAGTTTTTTTTAAAAAATCTTCGATCCGATGAATCTAGAGTTTGGTCAGAATTGGCCGAGTCGAACAAACACTGCTGTTAATTTCTGGTTGCAGGTTAACAAACGAGGACGTTTGCAAATAGGATGGCCGTGTCGAAAATACGTTAGGTAGTAACTCGTTTGACTAATGGGGACGCCAGCGCCACCAAGCGGCGCTCGACAGAGTCTACAACATAACGCTTGACCGGAGTTAAGTTCAGTTTTTTCGGAGGCGGTCAAGGAGTGAACACGTTTAGAAACTGTCGCGCGTTCCGTATAGTTGTGTCGTGTACCTACAGTGTGTGAATAGCCAGTGTGATTATTTGATTGTAAATTATAATTTGATTTAAACTGCAAACGGTTTTTCTATTGTGCAATGACCAACACTTCCCATTGTACGCCCACAGTAGTTAAAATATGGCTGATGATAACGAGCGAGACGTACGTTCTACGTCATACTTAAATAAATGAAAAATGGAATGTTCCAGTACATAATGAGCGGCGTGGGCGAGATGATGTCGGCAGGCGTGGTTTGGCGCTGGCAGGGCGAGGCGGGGGCAGCGCGCGGGCCGGCGCGGCTGGCGGCGCTGCGCCACTGCCTGGCGGCGCTGGCGCTGCCGCACGCCGGCCTGCAGCGCGCTCACGCCTATCTGCACCTGCTCACGTGCGCGCCGGAGGTCAGTGATCCTATATGCTGAAAACACACTTATCGCATTTGGCCAAACTTCATCGGAAACAAACATTTTGGGACCAGGGACCAAACATTCCACACGCCTTTTAGTCATTACTTCAATGCAAATTTTTTTCTTAAAAGCTTACAGACTAATAACACAATTAATTTAAAATCATTCGTAGGTAGAAAAATTTGAAATTACAAGCTTCTACGTGTAACATCATATATACGAGGGGGCGTTTTTAAGTTCGCGGAATGGAGGGTAAGAAGTGTAAATAAAAATACTAAATTATTTTTCTTTTTCAATATATTCACCTGCTACCCTTATACATTTTTCAGATCTTTCAATTAGCTTTTGTATACCTTCATAAAAAAATGTTTTTTGTTTTGTCCGAAATATAAGCTGAAACCGCGTCCTTCACTTCTTCATCAGTTGAAAATTTCTTCCCACGAAGTTCTTTTTTCAGTTTTGGGAAGAGGTAATAATCACTGGGAGCCAGGTCTGGGCTGTAGGGTGGATGGTCTAAAATATCGAAGCCCACCTTATGCAGGGCAGCCAACGCAACACGGCTCTTGTGAACAGGCGCGTTGTCGTGAAGAAGAAGGACACCTTTAGTCAATTTACCCCTCCTTTTTTCTTTAATGCTTTCTTTCAACCTCTCGATATATTATTCCGCATAGTATTCTCCGGTTATAGAAACGCCTTTATCTTTATAATCGGTCAACAGGATCCCTTCTGAATCCCAAAACACTGTTGCCATGATTTTTCCAGCCGATTGTGAAACTTTAAACTTCTTGGGTGGTGGTGTGCCTTTTTTGTGCCACTGCATAGAGTCCTGTTTCGACTCAGGTTCATAATGATGAACCCAAGTTTTGGCTCCAGTAACAATTCGACTTAATAGTCCATCCTTATCTTCGTTACAGAGGTCCAAAAACGTGCGAGAACACTCCACGCGGTGTTGTTTTAGAGGCGGCGTGAGCATTCTTGGCACCCATCTTGCACTGACCTTTGTCATGCCAAGATGATCGTGTAGAATTTTGAAAATTGTCGTATCCGATACTCCAACCATTTCTGCAAGCTGTTTCTTCTTTAGTCTGGCATCTTCCAATATTATTTTTTCGACTTTTTTAATGATTTCCGGAGTAGTCACCTCGATCGACCGTCCGGGCCGCGGGTTTTCTTCAAGTGAGGTCCAGCCTTGTTTAAAGAGACTGTGCCACTTGTAAACCATGGTTTTACCCGGGCAAGAGTCCCCGTATACGGATTCCATCTCTTCCAGTATATTTTGAACTGACTTTCCTTGCTTGGTAAGGAACTTTATTACGGCACGGTACTCGGTTTTTTCCATAATTCACACTTTCTTCCCGATTGAGTTGTTTGCTTGACGATAGTTCAAAGACTAATGATCCAATTTTTTTTTTTGTATGGCATCTCGTATTAGACCTTGAGAGGTCGTGACTACTTAACCGGACTTTCCTGTGGCTGCCTTAAGCGAACTCAAAGCCTCCAGCCAGGGGCGAATTTCTTACATTACTAAGCGACTGCACGCTAAGGGCATCCCCTGTGGGGTAAGGACCTCGACTTAGGGCGTCGCTGGGGGGAGGACAGCAAGGTGGGACAGGCTGGATCTGATCAGAATTATTAATATTCGGGGAATTTAAAACTAAAGGCTCAGCTGCGGCGCGGGCTGGCGCTTCGTCGAGCAAGGGTCGGGGGGGACAATTACGTCGGGGTTTACGCGAGGGACCTCGGCGGCGAGGTCGGAACGTAGGTTGGTGTGTTTTGTGCACAGTACTCGTGGCCCTACTGCTTTCCTGGAGGAGGGTAATGGGGTCATCGGGGTCGATGAGAGTATGCCTTGGACGGCGAATAGAGCTAATGGTGGAGGGCCTATAACTGGCGCCCTGCACAACCAGAGGGTTGCGGTGGGTGGCGGCGGAGTCGAAGAAACGCTTCGTGATGCGCTTCATGAACTGCTTGATGGTGGGGATTTTAAGATCGAGATGGAGGATCTCGTTTCGGACGAACCAGGGGGCTCCCGTTGCCTTTCGGAGGAAACAGTTTTGGAGGCACTGCATCCTGTGGATGTGGTGGGGCCTAGCATGTGCGAAGACTGCACAGGCATATGTCATAATGGGACGGATGCACGCTGTGTAAATACGCAATTTGCTCTTAAGGGACAATTTGCTGCGCGCATTTAAGACGGAGTGTAATCTACCGAGAGCGAAAGCGGCACTCGAACGCACCTGCTTAATGTGCTCTGAGAAGGAGAGATGGTGGTCAAGGGTCACGCCTAGGTATTTGGCTCGCTTCTTTCAAGGGATAGGCTTGCCAAACATGGTGAGCGGTCGGGGGGGGGGTGAGGTTTCTACGCGGTTTGGTGAAAAGAACCGCCTGACTTTTGTCGGGATTAACTTTGATTCTCCACTTTCTAAACCAAGCGCCAAGCTTGTTGACTTCGGTCTGGAGAATGCGAGATATCTGGTCATGGACTTACCCGGTGTAGTAGATGGCCGTGTCGTCTGCGAACAGAGCCAACTGCGCCTTTCTACTTTTGGGAATGTCGCTGGTGAAGAGAGTGAAAATGAGAGGGGCTAGTACAGAGCCCTGAGGGACGCCTGCACGGATAGGGTGAGGGGAGGATAGCGCTCCTTCGATGCGATAGCGGAAGGTGCGGTTTGACAAGAAGTCTCGTAAGATGAGCACGAGACGATCGGGCACACCGAGTTTGTAGAGCTTATATAATAAGCCGTTGTGCCAGACCTTGTCGAACGCTTTCGCTATGTCGAAGAACACAGCACCGGTCGTAAGACCACGTTGAAAGCCGTAGCTTATGTGTTCTACGATGCGGTGGACCTGTTGGACGCTAGAGTGTTGGGATCTAAAACCGAACTGCTGGTCGGGGATGAGGCCCTTTGTTTCCGCAAAATCTCTGAGGTGCTTTAAAATAAGCCTCTCATAGACTTTGCCGAAGACATTGAGCAGACTTATGGGCCGGTAGCTGGTGGGCTCCGTTTTTGGCTTACCGGGCTTCGGTATGCCGATGACGGTGGCCTTCTTCCACTCTTGTGGAAAGATGTTATTGCTCAGGGCTCCATTGAAGATGGTGGCCATGAGCATTATGAAGTGAGCGGGGAACAGTTGGAGCACCCTATTGGTGATTTCGTCTGAGCCGGGGGCTTTGCGAGGTTTTAGACCCTTGATGATATCATGCACTTCGTCTGGAGTGACGGGAGGCAGAGGATAATCAGGGTCTTCAACGGGCGACGCGGAAGTCGAACGTAGAGCCTCCCTCCCGGAGGCTCTACGTTCGACTTCCGCGTCGACCTGGGACAGGTGAGCTTGGTCTACTGGTTGAGAGCTAGGTGAGCATTGAGCCTCAAGACTATCGGCTAGGCATTGAGTTTCCTCTGAAGGTCCCTGAAAGCTAAGTGGGTGGGCTCTAACTCGCTCAGCATCTTGTCCCAGCCGGCGTCACGCAGCTCCGATAGGCGTGTCTTTACAGATCTCTGTAAATAGCGCATATGGACTTTGTTCGCGTGGCAGGGAAAGTTACTGTACGCACGGACAGCTGCGTTCTTCTCATTCAACAGTTCGCGCACATCGTCCGGAAGCTTCCAGCGATGGTCGTCCATCGCCGGAACCTCTCTTGAACAGTCGTTCAGGACTGATTGTACGTGCACCGTGAATGAGTCGATCGCGGCTGTCGTGTCAGCGATAGCGTCGAAGTGGTCGGGAATGGAGTCTAGTCGGGGACCTGACGTGGTGGATTTCAGGCAGTCGTTTACTTTCCTCCAGTCTGTAACTAACTTGGTGAGAGGGGCTGTCAGGGTCGTGGAGACCTAGGCGTGGGGCCAGCTTTACGACAACTGGACGGTGGTCAGAGGAGAGTTCGACGTGCGCTTCTATAGAATCCAACCGTAGGTTGATACTCTTCAGAAGCGCTATGTCAAGTACGTCAGGGGTATGGTTAGGGTCGTGGAGAAAGTGAGTGGGAGTCATCGGGGCGATGATGTCGAAGTTGAGGATGGGACATAGGTCAAACAGGTGTTTGCCTCTG
The DNA here is from genome assembly GCA_905333075.3 of Atethmia centrago. NCBI lineage: Eukaryota > Metazoa > Arthropoda > Insecta > Lepidoptera > Noctuidae > Atethmia > Atethmia centrago. The sequence goes on from HG995374.1 coordinate 30,590,927, forward strand.
GTGGAGATCCTGGTGCTGTTCCAGGCATGATGTTTGGCGTTGAGATCGCCCGCTATGATAACGGAGTCACTCAGGCCAAGTAAAACGGAAAGGTCGTCAGAGAGGGGGTAGGGCTAACTCTGATGTGAAAACGGGGGGAATGCAGAGCCGTGCGTTTCGGCATCGTTAAAATGGGCGTGGCCTCCGCGACCGCTGCAGTTATTACTCACCGAGCAGTAACGGGGCGGCTCTCCCTGTGACTACACAGGCACCGGGTAGGTATCCTAGCATACACAGAGAAAACTGTTTGGTTTGCGGTCCGTGCAGTTAAAATAATATACTGTGTGGAAGTAGCTATTGGATGGCCACGAGCTAATAGAATGATCCAATTAAGATAAAATCTGGTATTTATACTAATATTGAGTGGCTGAAGTTGTGGCCATCCCTATAATGACCTATTGTTATCCCCTCCCCCCCATTCCGCAAACTTAAAGACGCACTCTCGTAGATCTAGTTACAAGTACTTTGCGTTGAATAAAATGTACGGTAACAGCGATTTTCAAACCAAGAGAAAAAATAATAGTTCGGTAATAAAAGAGAAACGTAGACAAAAAGAAAAAAAAAAGATTAGGTAGGTACATTAAGCAGGTGCCATATGGACAAAAACACTGATGAATTAAAGAGAATCCTGTGTGCCAGCTAACAAGACACTAGACAACATTAATTGACAGTGCTCCACACGCCCTGGACCGAAACAGCTGGCCGTCTTAGGGTAGGTCTTTGCCTAACAATGGGATGATGCAGGCTGACAGTAACTACATAGTATTTTAACGCAATTTCTTTTGGAATGTCTTATATTATCCCACTACCTAGCAATAATGGCGCCACAAATTCTTTCTACCCTTATTTGCCAATCCATAAAAATACACACTACTAACTCACTCGTTTTCAAAATCAAAAGTCATTAATTCAAACTAGGTTGAGAATCAGCACTTTTCGAACATCAACATTACATAAGACAGTACCACAAAAACGCCCACCCTTCACCACTTCCTAATTCTTTGACTGGGAAAAAGTGGCGCAACAAACTCTCCAGCAGCACACCTGTCTGTTCAGTTAGATAAACTTGATTCTATACAAATCGTATGCAAAGTAATTAACACTACGAAACACAAAACATTAAATTAAATTACTTGCCATAATGTTAGCTAGCACACGCCAATATACCAACAAAACAATTAAAACTGTACTCAAGAAAAACTTCAACCTCTATCATTCTTTATATTTTACCA